>CM038628.1:36681659-37944159 GCA_021554675.1 Leuciscus idus | reverse complement strand
GATACAGGATTTGCAATTTTCATTGAGTTTGAATGAAATGTTCTTGCTACATTTTGGTTGCATTTGTGAGCCAATAAAAAAATATATGGTTGTGAATAGGCACCTATATGGTAAAATTAATCATAAGCCCCTGAATCTAATCAAATCGCATGCTTTGAGAAATCGGCAAATATCGTTTCGCTAGCTAAGAGAATCGAAGTTGTGCATAGGCAAGTACCGCTCGTATTTTCTTTAAAAAATGTAACACGAAACACTTAATATTTCATTATTCCAAATAATTAAAAGTGGCATTTTTGAGCAGTAAAACACAGTCATATTTTTCTTCAAATGAGGTTTGCTGTGTTTGTCCAGCCTTGACTGACACTTCAGATGCTGCAGAGTGGAAAGATCAACACCTTCACTGACGAACATTACACAAATAAACTTCAGCTTGTTCTCAGAAACGCCACGGCGAGAGACAAGCACTTTATTTCATATTTCAATCCCACAAATAATCTGACATGGCACTTCTGAGTAGCACTGAAGTCCAGCGGCGGTAAAGCCTGGTTGGTTTTTCTCTTTCTGCAGGTACTTGTGCTTCAGGTATGTGCTCATGCAGCGTTTGCGTGTGTGTGTGAATGTGCTCGGCGTGTATAGTTACATGTGTGTGTGTGTGTGTGTACGTCTGTGTATTAGTGTGTGTCCGGACCAGCACGCCCGCAGGTCGCTCCACAGATGAAACAGATAAGGTAATTGGCTCTAATGAAATCCAGACCTAGCAGTCCAAAATCTCTCTCCTGTTCCTCTCTCTCTCTTTTCATTCAAATCCATTTATTCTTCTCCCTTTCCTTCTCCCTCTCATGCTCATGTATGTCTGTTTGAAGTTCGCGAAACTTCAGGCTTAAGCGAACTTTTGAAACAGAACTTCAGGCCGCTGGGCCCGTTGCCATGTACAGAGGGTCTAATTATCGCCCTTTTGCTGTCGTGGAGTTTACGGCACAGGAAAAGAGTCATTATGCATTCAATCCATATTCTTTTTTTAATGTGGAGGGAAGGTTGAAAGGTCGCCAAAAGGAGGTGCAGAAAAATGACTTCGAAACTTGCAAGCGGGGATGGGAATCTCACGGAATAAAATGATTAATGATAGGTGAGCTGCGTTATGTTTTTCTAAGTTCAAATACTTCCCGTCTCAGTTTAATATGGAGAGATAAAAGGAAGCCGTTCGCAGGTTGAAACTCTGTGGTGATTTCAAAACATTGTTCTGTTTGTTTATGCAGCTCAACACAGCGACTGTGGCTCAACCAATGGGGTGAGGTGGGGGCGGGACCAGTGATCGACCAATGGAAGGGCTATATAGCGTATCTCAACTGCTTGATTATTTATATCATCGCAAAATATAAACTATGTTATTATCACCCAGCTCTTTTATATAAAGGTGGATATATTAGTATATGTCCAACTTTATCCAAAAACATACAGTATACACACACACACACATATATATTATACTATATAGCCCAAATAGTGGCTCCACCTTTAGTGATTCTATGTGTGCTGCTGTTTTGTGAGTTAATTAGTGTTTTTTGAATGATTAATTTAAATAAGTTCAGTTCATGAATCTGAATATGTCATTGATGACATTGTAAGAGAAAAATGCATTTAGTTTACGGTCTTCGCATTGAATAGAGATGCATGAAACACTCTCCGAATATTTTGATACAGTGTCAATTTTACAAAAAAAAGAATAACTGTTAATGCAACTGAAAGCTTGGGTTTTCCCTCATCTGCATTTAACTGTTCATAAAGGAATCCATAAGGCAGCGTTGGCAGAACAGTAGAGAAAGGAAAGCGGAAAAAATGAAGGAACTTTTTTTCTTTCATTAATTATGGTTTGAACTTTGGCTTAAATATGCCCAAACAGGACATAATTACAGGTTTTAATGAAGACGAGGTTTAATGTAACAAATCTTACAGATCCCCAAGCAACATTAGCATGCTAGAGGTTTCCATGGTTGTTTACACGTTGCTATGGTGGGCTGTGTGGTTGCTAGGTGGTTGTTTAGTCAAAAGAGGTATCATTCATGTCTGTAGCACAAATGGCACAAAGTTTAATTCTCAGGATTAGGGGTTTGAAATCTTAACTCTTAAGTATGAGCAGCAATGCTTGACTTAGCAAAGCAAACACTACTAAAAACTAATTTAACACGCAAACGGATCCCTGGGAAGAGGGAGGAACGGAGACCTAATGAGGAAGGATTTACAACGCCCCACTGAGACATGAAACCCCAGTTTGGGCTATTAAAACCTCTTATCTGTCCACAACTTTTAACTTGAGCTTCACACTTCTGTATAGTTGGGCTGGGTTTGAGGGTGCGAGAGGCTCTTTCACCCCTGCAGGGGGGCAGAAACGCAGGGGTGATGAAGCTGTTGTTGGTTCAGACTGCATGGGGCGATGGACCATCTGTTTCAGGTTTTCCGTCTTTACTTTTCTCTTTCTCTGTGGAGTAATGGTGCATGCAAAGCAGCAGGAGATACCTGCTCCTGACCTCCAGAAACCTCAGACGCTAACTTGCTTTTAGATCATAGAATGAACACAATTACAACTGAATCGGCCCATTTTACCCAAATGTTGTGATGCTGTATTTAAAAAAAAGATGTGAATGATATTTGAACGTTTTAACTAATGAATGTCACCTCATTTCTATTTTCGGAGTATGAATTATCGTATGCAATGCAAGCACTGTAAAAGGTTTTGCCACAAACTTCATCATGCTGATGTCATCACGAGACAGCCTTTCACCTCAACGATAAAATATCGTCACGTTTTAATATCGTGAGAACTCAACCCTAGTTCTTCTGACCGCAGCAAAGTTTAGGGTTCATGTAAACAGAAATGTCAGAATCTGAAATCAGATTGGATTCATTCGGATTGACAAAAAATAGTGCATGTAACATACCTAATGAAATCAAATTTAATATAATGAATATATAAATTATATTAAAAGAGCATTATTCCTGCATGGACATATGGAGATAAGCACACTTCTGGCACTATAAAAAGGATCGTTCACCCAAAAATGAAAATTCTGTCTTCATTTACTCACCCTTATGTTGTTCAAACCGGTATGACTTTCTTCTGAGGAACACAAAAGAAAATAGTTTGAAATATTGGGTGAATTCAGGTTGATTGGGATATTTTTTGCCATTGAGATGACTGGAAAAAAGTGTCCCAATCAACCTGAATTCACCCTATGAGTTTTTTTTGTCCATACAATGAAAGTCCAATGTTATATGGATCCCAACGTTCTTCAAAATATCTTCTTTTCTGTTCAACAGAGGAACGAGAGAGCAGATTCAATCTGACTTGTGAACAAATTGTTCAGGACTGCATTTCCCAATAGCATTGTGAGCCTACGCAATTGGTGGAGAGCACTTGTCCCAATGCTTTCTACATAGGCTTAGGATAATTCGGGGAAATTTCTGGTTCAATCGATTAATTGAAAAGATCTAAGTCCAAAGAATCATTCGTTTACGAATCAGACTAATTTGAAGCGTTCTCAATGACCTGTCAACTAGCGAGACTGAACTTTCATTTGAGAAGAGCGATCAAGCAGAAATGCAGAGCGAATCGGATCAGAGTGACACAGTTTGCAAATGAATCTGGATCATGAATGAGGGTTAATAAAAGTTGAACGGCCACTTCTCAGGAATGCTTTTGAAACATGAGAAAACCTGCATTAAAACGAAAATGAATGTTTAAAAACTGGCCAATCATTCCTCTTTGAACGCAGCATGTGGAGTTTAATAGTTGCTGGTGGGTGGATTGCATGCAACTCCATTGATGGTTTTGACATTTCGCGAATCACGTTGCCATTCTTTAGCGATGACATGCATGTGTACACAACATTTTCTTAAAGGATGCAAAAAAAGAAAAAAAATCAAGCTCACTCATTCGGAAAGATTTTTCTTTACGATTTTTAAAAGCACAGAGCAATTTTCTTGTTTCCTCTAAAGTGCTCAGACAGGATGTGAAACTGTTTGAATCACTTTTACAGCGAGTTCAACAGTTAAAACGCCGCAGCCATGACTCAGCAGTGAGTTTCCCTGCTGTCTACTGCCTACATTAGCAGCTCCCTTCTAAGGGATCATCATGACTGACATGGAGAAGCCTTCGGTTCGAAACTACATTAGCAGAAACTCTGAGCTTCATACACACAGCTTTGCAAAAAGTGATCATGGAAAAAGCCTTGACATAACGCATGTACCCTGAGGAACCCTACGCTGACACGTTGAAAAGAAGCAAGCATCATGCAGTCATGATGAACTTTATACACTTGTGTATCTGTTTAGCATTTCTGTCAGGGTGACAGCAGTCAACGAGGCTTAATGAAGGCCTGAAGCTTTGCCCTGGAGGGGGGCAGTTGAATGTTTGGAGGTGTCACTGAAGGCTAATTACCCCCCAGGGGGATGGAGGTCTGCATTTACCCCCCACAGATCCCCTCCAGGAAAGCCTGACAAAGATGCATTAAGCAGATCTTAAAAAAAAGAGAAAAAACCCTCTCTGAAACGTTAACCTCCCCTGACGACACGCCGAGCGGGACGTGCTGCTTTAGTTTGATACACACACACGGGACTGAAGTGCATTGGTTACACTTTATTTTAAGGTGTCATTGAGTAATATTAATTAACAACATGTACTTACCATTGGGGGTAGGATTAGGATTTGGTTGAGGGCTAGTTGCATGTAATAATTGCAACTATTGCATTATTTACTGTTATTAACATGTAACGTGTAACAAGGACACTGTAAAATAAAGTGTTACCAGTGCATTTGATGCAACAAGTTAAAGAGCAAATCACAGAACAAATCACAGTCTTTATCTTCTGAATACCTTAAATTATTCATTGATGTAGAAAGTATATTCTTTTAGCTTTTTAAATGTTGTTGACATGATGGTGAACATGATTTCACCAAGCATAGCATGTTCCTGGAACAACATTACAATATCTCAATCAGCTTTGAGAGACAAGTTTACAGTTTATGTCAGGTTTAGGCTTACGACCAGGGCTAGGTGCTTCTACATCAGTGTTATGTCTGTGTCTGATTTTAGAGATAAGTTATGGGTAGGGTGACACAGAATTTGAAGTCCATTTATTTTTTGGTGGTTTATGTTCCTGGTCACCAGGCTGGTTTCCACTGGTCAGACTGGTCTAGTTTGAGGGTTTTCAAAGGTTTCTGGGCACATATCTGACTGAATTTCTCCAAACACTGCTTGCTGAATGTAGTTATTTTATTGTTTTTATTTTAATGCTTACATTTAAAATAGAACTTGAACATTTTGTGCCAACTCAATTTCATTGTGTACAATCAGTTTAAATTTGTAAATCGGAAGTTTACTTTATCCATTGGAATTACAAGAATAATTTTATAGCAGGATGTATGGAAATCCAGATCTAGACCAAATCGGAATAGATTTAACCTTTCTTTTTATTTTATTTAACTTCATCCAATTGGTTAGTCTTAATATTATTATTTTTTTTAATCATTTATTACCTTACTAAATTAAAATATAATTTGGTGCGTGCTATAAAATGCATAGAAAAGTTTTCCTCAATTTACATTCCTCAAATTACATTTTTTGGGAATGTATACATAGTGTGTTTTAATTTACCTTAAACCAGCAAACCCCCTTAGGCTGGTTTAGGCTGGTTTAAGCTGGTCTTTTCAGCCAGGAAATTTGATTTTTGTCACTTTTTATTGATGGGATTGAGAAATGTGAACATTCAAACTCCATAACCCATGACCACCGCTCCAACAAACTCTCACTTTTCTAATAGCTTTGGATCAATCACCAGATGTCCTACGCTGCAAAAATCTGTCTTTAAAACTGACTTGACATGTTAAACATCCAGATCATACCACAATTATGTTAATTTGTGCTGAATCTGTGAACACAAAACCAAACCGTGGACCTCGAGAACAATGCGCTGTGTTTGTCAACCAAGAACAAAAAGTGTGTGTTTGATCCAGCCCATCAGATTTTCCTGGCGAGTGGCGTGAAAACGCAGAGGGCTAGTTTCAGGGACCAGTCTAATTAAAATATTTCACTTATAAAAGTTTCCAGTGGATAGATTTGACCTTGTGTGCATTCCAGCTATTCAGGGGAATAAAGCAGGGCAAATGCATGCTCATAACTTTCTGTTCCAAGCAGGGATCTCATCCAGAGGAGAAACAGAGGAAGTCAGAGGGGAGTTGGCTTCATACATCTTAGTGAAACAGGTCAGTAAGTGACTCAGTCCTTTATATTCTCTTGCTCCTCCAGAACATCATTCTTCAAATGGGGGTGTTCATTCAACTACAGGCACTTTTTGTTCCAGTGGTTGATTTTTATTAAAACTATCCGATTTCAGCTTTTTCTTTTTGTTATATGAAGGTCACATTAAACATTTCTCATGTATTTAGCAGATGCTTTTATCTGAAGTGACTTCTATTGCATTAAGAGAGTCAAGGTACACTCTCAGAAAAGAAAAGGTACAGCGGTCACTGGGGCGGTACCCTTTTAAAAGGTACACTTTTGAACCTTATTTAAAGTATATTAGTACCTTTTGACTAATATAATTCTTCTAATAGTTTTTGTTTTTGTTTTTTTTGAGAGTGTACAGTTATATAGATTTTTATCAATTCATGCTAGCGCTGTGTTAAAACCATCTTGGAAACTTTTCTTAATCATTTATTTGTGCTACTTTTCTTTTTTTTTTAAATGTCTTTAAATAAAAATATTTTTATTGTTTTGCCTAGATTATCCTCAACTTGCAATCTTTGAAAATTCATCATAAAAATATGAATTATTAGATTTTTAAAGGTAGCCTATGATGTTCTGGGCTCATGACATGGATTTTTTTTTTTTTTAAGATTTTCCTCGAGGTTTGCACATAATGTTAATGTTAACAATAAAACGAATATATTAGTGTTGTCACGATACTAGAATTTCTAACTTCGATACGATACCTTGAAAAATATCGATATTCGATACCATTTTCGATACCACGGAGAAAAAAACTGCCACAATATTAAGTTTTTTTTTTTTATTATTTAAAGCTAAATATAACAAGTCTAGAACATGACAATGAGGGATATTTTACATGAACAAAAATGTCCTGAAGTAGTGCACTTGTTCAAAAGCATTAATGCTGGTTAATACATTAACGTTATTTGATGAACAGATTTAAACACAAACGTGTGTGCATTATATGCGATAACAATACTATTAGTGCTTTTAACAATACAGATTGTGTCAAAGCACTTAACAGTATCAAATTGGAGGATATAGTGTCAGTAATGTATAATAATAAGATAAAACATAACATTTTCAGTTAAAGGCATTTCATTATTGAATTCAAAGATGTCATTCAATAGCTCAGTTTAGTTTAATTAGTATCTGTGTAATCAAATTGATGATAAGATATGAAGGCAAATTGCAGAATTAAATACTAATTTTTGAATAAAGTTAAATAAGCACAAGTTAATTTACATTTGACCACAGTTAAAATATTTAACGTTACTTGTCTAAGATTTCTCAGTCAGATTATATTAACTTTAAGAATTACGGTGAAAAAACGAGACAACACACACTCATATCAACAACAATACTAGGCCATCTTGGTTAATGTTTCAGAAATGTTAAAATGAGAAGAGTTACCAACCTCTCGAAATTATTTATATAGATCCCGATGTCGGTCTTTCAGGTGCTTTGCTATATTAGGCCCCGATCACACTAACGCGTTTTTCAGGTTCGAACACGCGAGGCACACAGCACTCATCACACAGAACGAGCCGTGCGCTGCGTTTGTTATGTTGCTCGGCAACCACTGAAACCGCTGTCCTGTCAGTCAAGTAAACGTCAAATCAGCCTTTTATTAACTTTATTTACTTTCTGTTAACATTGTGGTAGTTACGGTTCGTGAAGTCGTTATAAGCTCCTGGTAACCCGCGAGAGCACCACAAGTTTATCCTCCATCATCGCACTCTCCGGGCGTTCAAGCAACTAGCTTTCATCATTAAAACGGAAAGCCCGCGAGGCGCAGCAGGCGCATAAACAGCGCGCAGAACGCTCGCTGGAAACCAATTGAAAATAGGCGCCTCTCACTGCAAAAAACGCGTCAAGTGTGATCGGCCCCATTCACTTCACTTTTGCTATTTAACCAGAGCGAATGAGACGAGTGCGCTTGTGGTGTTTGTCAACGCGCCTTTGGAGAGAAGTGAAAGTGACAGCTCGGCTAGTATCGATACTTCAGGAAATTAGTATTGGTATCGTTCAGATATTTCAGTATCGATATTTATCGAAATATCGATATTTTTGACAACACTAGAATATATGTGGAAAATGTATTGTTTTCAACCTCATCGTTATCCTCTGTTGGAAATTATCAGTTTTTAAAGTTTGGTAACCAAACAGTTGATGGACCCATTGACTTCCATAGTATATTTGATATACAATCAGTGGGGAACTAAAATGGGGTTCAACTGTTTGGTTACTGACATTCTTCAAAATATCATCTTTTGAGTACAACAAAAATAAAGAAATTCATACAGGTTTGGTTTGGAACAACTTGCGGGTGAGTAAATGATGACAGAATTTTCCTTTTTGTGTGAACTGTCCCTTTAAGGCTTGTCAGTAAATGGTCACTGTTATGATTGGATAATGCCATTGCATAGGAAAACATATCACACGTTTTGAAACATTATCCATATAAAAAGCATTATGCATTATAAAATTGTTTACTTACAGTTTGCAATGAAGGCCTAGCTGCTGTGTGCAGTCAAATGCTCCGAACAAACATATAATCCTCTGACTCAGGACGCCATTGTGAATAAACCATCCACCTGTTCCTGACGCTGGAGTCCTTTTGAAGTCACAACCCAGTCTCACGGCAGATATGCATTTGTCCAGATGTTAGACCGCATGGAGTTGGTCAGGAACTGAACACATCTGTATACTGTATCCAGTGTAGACAGCTCAGTGATTAGAATGGGTTCTGTTTGCTTCTGACGCGACGCTCCTGTTGAAGACGAGCCGTTATGCGACTGAATGCCAGTGGGCGGGGCTTATGGTGCAACGATGTAAAACTATTGGTATGTTACAATTTAAATACATTTAAATTTGGATTTTATTACACCTATTTGAGCATTATTTTTCTAATACTTCGATGGACATGAGTCAATTATCATATTCTATGACTATTTTAATTTCAATTTCCCAAAGTGCCTATAACTGAAGAAACATCCTCTATATAAAATCTCCCCATCACTGAAATCTTTTGGACAGCGACAGGATGATTTAAGGTTGAGTTAAAATTGTTTACCCCCTTCAGGCAGGCTCAAACGTATTTCAGGGGGCAACTGGCAAACATCAACAAACATCAGACAAAAGGCCTTTTATTTTGCATGAAAGTTTGTGATGTCTTTGTGTACACTGATCTGCATTCTGATTGTCTGTTTATTCTCATAGAAACCGCACTGATGGGCAGGTAGATGTGAGCTGGCGGTCTGTAAACCTTATTGTGTGCCACATGTAGGGTGGCACAGTGATGCCAATTCAGCTGCCTGGGTGGTACATATATACACAATAACCCCACTATTGCCAAACACACATGGCCATGACCAGCCACTTAAAGTCTGGCATTGGCGTAATGCCTGGGATGTGAGGCACTCTTGTGTTTTGTGGGGCTTTATAAGAAAGATTCTTTATTTATCAGACACATTCAAAGTGATTTACAGAACATTTTACCACATAGACAATCTCCTGCTGGAGTCAAATCTATGTTGGGGGGTTTAAACCTACAACCTTTTGGGTTTAAACACAAACACTTGTGTAGACGCAACATGCAACATAAAGTTGGGTTCAATTTGCAGCTTATTTTGGCCGACGTGTAAAGAAACCAACAACTTTCTGTTTTGTTTTTAATAGATTATACCACACTCTCAGATGGACGTGGGCAAAACTGAATCAAATATGCCTACCCTCAAAATCTTGTGCAACCAGCACTTTAACATATTGCTCAAGGCCGCTTGATTTCTGAAAATATCTTGCATTCCTGTTATTGTGTGGGATGACTTTTAACACCAATAAAATGTCTCGGTTATGTTTGTGCATTTTTAAGGTTTCTTATTGAGGCATGTTTGCAGCAAAACAGCCGGCGATCAGAGGGAAATATGGTAATGTGAGTTTTTAGCATCCTACTAAAAACGAACACACATTATCACTGCAGAATTCTGAATATTGGCCAATATTAATCTCTTAAGGGAAACGGCAGCATGCAGGTGTTAGTTCATCAAGGTCATCCATGCATACATGCTGTGCACAGCTGCATATTGTATGAGTATGATAGTATGCCATTCCAAGCACAACCTGATAGGGATGAATTATCTGCAGCTCCTTTTCCCTTGAATATGAGCGAAATGCAATGCGATGAATCTCTGGACACAATTAAAACAGGCACACACGATCTGGCTGCTCATAATAATTTAAATATGATTGGAATCTGCTATATGATCAGAGCTGCGTGGCATGAAAGAGCTGAATCCATGTGGTTCTGATCTGCTTACAACCCAGAACCCAGTAAATCAGAGATGAAAAGGCCTTCGCTCAAATCAAATCATATATTAATCTAGTCTTCCAGGACGGACATGCTTTGTTGAGCTGAGCCGTTTGAGGTATCGTTGTGTGCTAGAAGTTTCCACTGAGCAGAGAAGACACGAAATGAAAGCAGCATGTCGTGAACAATCTCACCTCAACTAAAGCCACAACAGTCAAGAATATCTACAGCCGACCCTTGACCTCACTGCTGAATCAAAAGGTTCTTCAAACGTTCTGCTGATAATCAAGATTGTGTTTTAAACCTTCTTGATCTGTTGAATCTGATTTTAGTTGTGCTTATGTTTGGGATCTCAGACATTTAATATTATTAGGATGAAATTAGGGGCCCATATGCACACATGTGTACCCTGCATACAGATGCTATACACCACTGTAAAAGGGTTAAAGGCCCATTTACACCAAGAACGATAACTATAAAGATAACTATAAACTATAATAGCGTCCATTCTGCTTTTTTTTTTTAAGCTGTCACTTTAAATGCTAAACTTAATAATAATAAATAATAATGATAAAAAATCTTTAAATGCTCAACCTTGTTACAGCAGGATGGAATCTGATTGGCTCAATGTCAATGTTTTTATGGTTCATCAACTGGATAAAATCGTTCTGAAAGTGATTCCAATTATATCGTTTTTATGTGCCATTATCGCTAGTTGTGGAGTGAACTATTCTATTCTTAAATATTGAGAACGATTTTTAGAAATATCTTTATCGTTTTGTTTATAGTTGTCCTTGGTGTGAACGGGCCTTTAGGTTACGATAACGAAAAAATATATAGTCCTAAAAATTATAAATGTAAAAGAATAGTCCACACACCATGACAACGGCACAGATAAATTAAATTGTTGGAATCATTTTTTAGAACGATTTTTTTTTTTTTTTTTTAGCTGATGAACGCTAAAAACATTGACAGCCAATCAGAATCCATCATGCTTTAAAGAGCTCGAGCATTTAAAGCGGCAGAAGATAAGACTGCAGCGCGCGCCTAAAATAACAATGATATCATCCGCTGGTGTGAAGCTAATGTAGTTATCATTATCTTTATAGTTATCGTTCTTGATGTGAACGGGCCTTTACTCTTGATATTTATACATACAGTATGTGTTCATTTCAACATTAAAAACTTCACCATGAACACTCGGCACCTGACAATGTAGGCCTAAAAATGTTTTGCTCTTTTTTCTACAAAAACACCTGTTTTTTTGTTGTTGTTTTTTCAAATTCAGCAAATCTTATATTTTTTATATATAAATATATGAAATGGAAAAATTTATGTAAGATATTTAGAAATGTCCGTGTAAAAGTGACCTTAAACCTTATACTTGTCCCCACTTACCCAACATCAAAGCATGACAAAATAATCAGTAAAAAGTTTTCTGTTTCACTGATTATTCTGACACTGAATATTATTTAGTGCTGTTTAATAGCCTATTTATTAGTGCTGTATAGCCTATTTTTACTTAGCCTACCAAAACTTATAATTAAAAAATACAAATATTACTGTTAAATGAAGTCAAGCACCTTTATACTTTTTTTTTTTTTCATCTCAAGCTCTTACAATTTACCTAAATGCTATATAGGCCTATGTGATCTAAAAATCTGCCATTTATACATTAATGTTTACACATTATTTCAATTTTGTAGGCTTCTACTTTGAACTGAGATCAGATGAGCAGTGCATTAATGTCTTTTGGCCTTTGAGTTTTAAATCATGATGTTAAAGCCATCAGTTCGAGCGGCTGTGTGCGCGTGCGTGTGCGCGTGCACTGCTGTATAATTCACATGGACCAGGAATTTCATGCAGTCAAGTCCACAGAGGTGAGAGTTTCTCAAGTTCAACACAACACGGACATGCTCATTTGAAGATGGTGAATCGAATCAGCTCGGCGAATCTCCACTGCCCTACAGGTCAGATGCTTTTACATCAACATTCGTCAAATCGTTGAACTGGACAAGCCTGCTTTACTCCTGCTTTTACACTTCATATTTCAAACGCTCGCGCAGAAGGCCCGAGTGCATGTAAATAAACTGCAGTGCTTGATTTGGTTTTCTTTTCTTTCTGAACATACAATAAAAACAGGAACATTCTATCCGATTTCATCATTCATATTGCCTTTATTTTCATTCGAAAAAGCACTGAAATTAACATGATCACGAAACACACTCCAGCTATGCCAACAAAAGCAAAACTGCAGCATATCCAGTTCAAGTTTTAGAGAATTAATTACCAGAGGCATTCTGCAGTATATCCTCAACGAGTGATGAAATCCCTGCTAAACTCCAACACAATCCAAAGCAAAAGAGAGAAAGAAAAATCCTAGACTTTTCCCGGTCAAAGTTTGCGCGCGCAAAAGCTTTCCACAAACATCAGGTTTATCATTCCATCATTATCCCATCGAGTCTGACTTCTTTTAAAGAAACTCAACGCATATTTGTGTCAGGCTGAATGCGTGCATGCGAAGGCGGGTCTGTGCAACTCAACATCTGTTCTATTCACGTGACGTTAAGAAAAATATTAACAACATCTGGTAAAAATAAGTTTGATTCAGGTGCTTGAGCTCCCTCTTTCACTCGCTCTCTTTCTGCCTGTCCAATTCCCCAAACCCCTGGATTTGAACGTGTTTCTGACTGGAAATCGAGATCAGTGACAGCAGAAAAATCTCACCCAGCGTGCGTGTCTTTTAAAATAAGACATCTTAATATTAATAGGCCTTCTAAAAAATATACGGAGGATTTTTGTGACGATTCATACTTTACAATAATTATCATATCAAAACCTTTTTTTCTGTATAGCCTATTCGTTTGCCTCATTTAAATGTAGGCCTATTTTTTATTAATAGCCTATTATTCTTGGTAATTCCTTCATTTTTATTGTTTGATGATTTATCGGTTGATAATATTTCTCTCTGGATCGGTAAAAGACTCTCGGTTGTAAAAAGCTCGTGTTTGGCTGTTTTGACCCTCTCCGTGACCTTCCCGACCCTTCATTTTATAGACATCTGGGAATTCCATAGATGTTTGGAGCCGTTACACACCTTCACATGATTCTTCACAACATCTGAACGCTTTCCCAGACCTCCTGTCATATGCTGTCCTTTTGGGTTCAAATGCCCGCGCAAAATGACACAAATGTCTTAATGACTGCAGAAATATATGCTATTCTTCCCTGATGTGTTTTCATTTGTTATAGTAGAAAATAACATGCAAATATATTAGAACAGTTTTTGTATTTAATTCGTCCAAATATTTAAAATCATTACTACTAAATAAAATGACAGATTTTGAGCGAAAACCACTCGAAAATATTTATAATAATAATAAAAGATAAATAGCATTATATAGTTAGAATTATCCTCTTAATTTAATTTTTCCTTGCAAAATATCTAAATATGTCATTTTCATAACAGCATCTTAATACTTTAGAAAAACAGAACTGTAATATATATGAGCTGAGTATTAAAACGATTTTTAAAATAAACATAACTTATAACAACGGCAACTCATGCAGGCAAGAGTATCTATATTTTTATTTTTTAAATCTCATCGAATGATTATTGCAGTTGTTTCTGTGTACAAACTACTTTTCGTTTTTTTATGTATTTTTGAAATCCCTTCATATTGCATAACTGCAATAACAACATGCTAAAATAGGTACGTTTCAAACCATGTTTTATTGCAGAAAATATACACATATGTACATCGTATTTAAAATAGAAAATGCATGTAGACACCAGATCTCTCTGCATTGACAATCATTAATAAATAAATAAATGTCTTTTCTAGGACCAGTCAAAGAAAGTGTTGACGCAGATATGAGCCGATTCTGTTCTTTCTTTCAGAAATAAATACGACGACACGTCAGATGTGCAGTGAGTCTCTGTTGCTCGACAGAAGCACATGTTTTCCACATTCCCCCAGATCTGACTGTAATTCCTGCTCGCATGTCGTAGTTCACAACTGTAAGTGCTTGCAACGACGTCATGATGCTCCAGAACTTTCCCTTTATAATCCTCATTTTCGCCATTGTTTTCGTGTCGCTCCTTCCAGTGAGTTCAGCTGCTCTGATGCTTATGGCGGACAACCTGAACAAAACATGAAAGTGTGTTAAAAAAAAAATCCATGCAACATTTATCTAATAATAACATGCATTTAATTCCTTAACTTATGACATAGACAACAGAATAAATAAAGTTAGCAAAATCCCTCCAACTTTGGTTGCACGAGAAAATATTTCCAAATTATATATAATTATTGGTGCTGAATTGTCTTTTTGTTAATGCTCTTCAAAGAACTGTGTTTTAAAAAAGCATTGAGAATCTTTTAATCATAACAGGTTCTTTATGAATAGTTTATCAGCCAGAGGTTTAGACACTCATTCTTTATTAGGCCTATCACTCATTTCTACATTGCACAATAATAATAAAACCATTAAAACTAACATTAAGTAACACAGAATGAAGCATGTGGATGATAGTGACCAAAACATGTGAAAGCTGAAAATGAAATCTTTCTTGTTGTTGTTTAAAACTCAACCAACGTCTCGAGGTGCATCCTGGGATGCTTTTAAACGCTATTATGGGAAGAGAATTGATGATGATGATGAATCCTTCCCTATCATCCACTCAAACTAAAGAAAATATATAGGCTATGACTATATTTGTCTACGAAACAAATGTGAAACATTTAAACATAAACTTCTAGAAGTTTTTTAAGACAAGTGTGTCCAAATATTTAGACTGGTAGACTATATGTATCCTCCGAAAAGCCTTGATTTTAAAGTGCATTGCATACCGTGCTGCATCAGAAGCGCGCGTCCGTGCATTAGTGTGATGTTGACATGGACCACGCGCCCTCCATTCTCCACACGGAAAACGCGTAACTGAGTCTCTCGTGCGCCACATAACTGCAGCTGGACATCTTGGAGTCCAGCTCGTCGCTCTGCAGAACCTGACAGAGGAAATCAATGTACCGGGCGGCCAGTTTGAGAGTCTGTATCTTGCTGAGTTTGTCCGAGGGTAACGTGGGGATGATTTTGCGCAGAGACGCGAACGCCTCGTTCAGAGACTGAGTCCTCTGACGCTCGCGCACGTTCGCCATGACGCGCTGCGTCTGCAGGTCCTCCTGAGACTGCGGGCTCTCGTCGCCGCTGTTGCTGAGCTTCTTGCTTCTCTTCCCGGGAGTGGGACTGTCGGAATCCTCTCCGTTCTTCCTGCTCGGGCGTCTTTTCCTGCCGCTGCTGCGTTTCTGCTGTCGCCTGTGGTCGAGCTCCTCCTCGCTGTTCCCAAGACTGTCCACTGGAGACTCCGGGGAGCTGGACTCCTCGTGCATCACCTCTTCCTCAAACATCACCTTCACAGTGAGAGGAAAAGCTCAGATATATGTCGTGGGTTCTCGGTCTCCAGCGGGATGGGGTCAGGGTGTCTCCTCGTGCGTCACGGAGGTGTTTCTCAAACTTGAAGGGAACTTTGGAGGCTCTTATAGTCTGGAAGGCGCAAACTTTTTGGGCTGGCCTGTGATTGGACAAGAAGCGGCGTTGCGTAAGAGAGGAGAGGCGGGAGAGAGCCGAGATCCAAAAGGATTCCGTTACACAAGAAACCGTTCTTTAACTCGAGCATCACGAGCCAATCACAGCGCTTCGTCTAAACTAAACACAACATACACACACCGACGATGACATATTCTGTCATACATCGATGCTGATGTTTCTGTAATTCAAATCTAAAATAGAGTAGAATAGAATCTATTTGGGGGATTTTCAGAGGTGGTGTGTGCGTTGCTGTCATACGCCAACCATATTAAAATGATAACATCCATCATGCCGTCAAAATAGTGAACTTATGATTAGTTTGATCCAAAGAAAATACTGAAACATTCAATACTGAGACATGTGTTGACACATTTATTATAGGCTGATGATTAATTTGGAGAAATGAGCTGCTGAACTGAATATATTTGGCCTTTTAGTCTGTAGATGCAGTAGAATACAATAGAATATTTGGCATTGAACGCATTTCTTATATACCAACAAGCACATATCAAACACTAACAATGTCATTATGTCAGAATTATAATTATTATAAAATACTAAAACATTTGATATTGAAACATATGTTGACAAATGTATAAATGCTGGAGATTAATTTTGATAAATGAGCTGCTGAACTGAACATATTTAGCCTTTTAGTCTTTAGAAGTTGTAGAATACAATACAATATAATAGAACAGAATAGAATATTTGGCATTAAGTGAATTTCTTATACACAAATAAACACACATCAAACACTAACAATGTTATTATGTCAAAATTATAATTATGATCTCATAAATTACTGAAACATTCAGAACCGAATCTTTGGCTATTTTGCCAAATCCATTACAATGATTAATAGGCCTCTGTAATCATTAAAAATGGCTTTTCAACTGGACAGACTTCAGTGTGGTTTCTGGAATGAGTGGAGAGACTTTATGATTTGTGACCTGGCAATGTTGGACCACAAATGCTCTCAAAATACAGCGTGTAAACGTTTCAAACTGAGGATGGTCTTTGTTCAGTATAGCGATGCATTACATTCTTAATGTATTTAATGTATTAAAATAATTGACAGCCAATTTACACACTGGCAGCTCTGAAGAACTGTCATTATTCTGAAATCCACCTCAAGTCACTGTAAAAGAAAAGAAAGCCAATCTGGTTTGGCTAAGCAGACCTCATTGTTTATTTGAGCATGTTCTGAAATGCATGTCTGTGTTAGTGTTTTTGCAGAGTCAGGTTTCCTTCTGCCGCGTTTTCATTCGCAGCGGGTCGCCAAGCGCAGACGACGCGCAAACTGTGTGGCCTCTCCAGTCCAACACAAACACACTCCCCGAACTGGCCTTTTGCTTTCACACAGATCCGAGCGTCTGCATTATCTGCACAGACCCACTCAAACAGAAGTCGTACGCGCGTTTCTGTAAATGTCATATAAGATAATTATAATTTAAACCACTAAAACTAAGGCTTAGATGTCACAAAACCGTGTAGACGCTCCCTTTAAGTGTTAAGACCGAGGTTTGAAGATTCCGCAAGGTGGCGCACTGACGAAACTTATCCATGCGTCTCATCGTGCGTAAATGCGCATCTCACAACTGTGATGTGACTTGAAGATTCACCAGAAGGATGACAGACACATATGTGTTGTTTATATTGTACTGTGTACAATGTACGCTATACATAAATGATCGAAATGACTTTGGAATTTTCTATTTAAAAGTGTCCACATGTGGTCATCTTGGGAACGGAAGGTCCAGGAGGTGCACCTGTTTTTGGTGGATCTGTAATAGTTGTCAATTGAACCCTGTCAACAATCCTGAAACAAACCCTCATACCCAGAAAGACACCCGAAAATCACCAAATCACCCAAATTCCGCATCAAAAATTCCACCAATTATATAATTCCCGTTGAAAATGTAGGCTACAATTATTTGGAACCAAGTCCTAAAGGATCATAATGATATATATATATATATATATATATATATATATATGAAGAGTTCAGATGCAAAAGCCTCTAAGTGCCATCTGAAATTTTCTTCTAGAATGATCATTTTTATCAAGCTCGTATATTTAAGTTAAGTGATTTCACTTAAATGACAATTAATAGGTAATTTGCATTGCCATTTAAGTGAAATTATTGAACTTAAATATACGAGCTTGATAAAAATGATCATTCTAGAAGAAAATTTCAGATGGCACTTAGAGGCTTTTGCATCTGAACTCTTCATATATAAAATTAACATTTGTTTCCAAAAGGTCTAAGCCTATAAGATTACCAATATGTCAAAATATGTCAAAATGCCACTTTTGGATATTCACAGTTATTTTGGGAGTATTTCTGGATTTCAAACTACTATACAGATTAGATTTATGGATAACTGTCTAGTAGCAAAACATTATTCCAGTGTAGTTCTTATAAATATTACAGAATATCCAAAAGGATTATAGAGTCAAATAAGATCATAATGGATAATTCCATAGAGAAGTTTGGACTAAGCACTTTTCAGCTTTAAAACTCCCAATAAGCCAAATACATTAGATAGATAGATTGATAGATAGATAGATAGATAGATAGATAGATAGATAGATAGATAGATAGATAGACAGACTAAATTACTGCCTTAAAATTTAAAAGCCCAATCAACTTGGATGTTTAAGTCATTTCAACTTAAATGACATTAAACTGACTTAAAAAAAATTTGTTATAACTTATGGGTCATATAATCTTTTACAGTATAGATAGATAGATAGATAGATAGATAGACAGATAGATAGATAGATAGATAGATAGATAGATGATTTTGCTGTTCAATTTTTAATATGATTAACTCCGCCAATCATTACAGAGTTAAGGTAGGCCAGCAACAACAGAGAAAGAATAATAATAATGGTTATAAGCAATATGTTTTTCCATAATAAACTTTAAGTACCTTTATAAACGTTCATCTAAACAATGCAATTGAAATATTGACTATAAGTTCAGTTGTTCTCGAGTATGTCCGTCATGAAGGCGATGTAGATGATGGCCAGGCGCAGAGTCTCTATGCGTGACAGTCTCTTCTCGTAGGCGAACGTGGGAACTTTCCCGCGCAGGCGCTCGAACGCCTCGTTCAGGCTGAACATCCGTTTGCGCTCGCGGACGTTCGCGGCCCGGCGCTGCACGGTGCTGATCACCCGCTTGCGTTTGGCTTTCCCGTTACCGGAACCGTTCTCGGTCAACCCCGGAGACGCGGCGGGCGACGACAGCGCGTAAAAGTCATCCGATCGAGCTGTGGAGATGTCGAGCGCATGGATGGAAGTCAAGTCCTGGTACCGTCCATTGCAATCCGTGCTGTGGGTCTCCTTTGGCGCCAGAACGGATTTGTTTGGCACCATCTCCACGAAGTCCACATCACTGACCAAATCAAACATCGCAGGACTCAGAAATGACCTTTGCACATCCATAGTTTTAAAAAATAGGAGCCCAAAGGAGGAAATGCACTATGATTAAAGAGCACATGATCAGACTTCATGCATTTAAACCCACAGATTAAAGTGTCCTGCTTCTGAAAAGGTGGGTCGCGTGGATCACCAAATTCAATTTCGAAATCCGGTCAGGTCCGTGAAGTTAGATCCTATTTGGCAACAGTCCATGGTCCCAGTCCTGCTGTTTTATTATGTCTCTTAATTCCACCCAGAGTGTGTCCTCTTTTAATGTCTCCAGTTGTGGACAAAATCTATTTTACAAATTGAATGAAGGGCACTTGAGGGCCGATGGCCTCTCCGAGCAGAGCCGAGGGCCAGTGATCCTGAGACGGGACGAGGGGCTTGACAAAGGGTCACTCGCTCTGTTTGTTCGGTTTCCTGGTCACTGAAAGGCTAAATAATGAGACTTCTATTACTGAGAAAGACCAAATATAACATTCCCCAAGAGCACACTACACTTCGACAGCTTTTCTTTTGCAAATTAGTGCAAATAGTTGACGGTTGCCATGGAAAAGACAAAGTGTCCACTGGTCACTTTAAGAGAAACTGAATCCAAGTGTTTTCTAATGCAAGACCGTGACATCCATCTATCTATCTATCTATCTATCTATCTATCTATCTATCTATCTATCTATCTATCTATCTATCTATCTATCTATCTATCTATCTGTCTGCCTGTCTATCTATCTGTGTCTGTCTGTCTATCTATCTCTCTATCTATCCATGTCTGTCTGTCTATCCACCTGATCGGCTGTCTCTCTATCTATCTGTCTACCCAGTCTGTCTGTCTATCTATCTCTCTATCTATCCATGTCTGTCTGTCTATCTCTCTATCTATCTGTCTACCCAGTCTGTCTGTCTATCTATCTCTCTATCTATCCATGTCTGTCTGTCTATCTGTCTATCTATCTATCTACCCACCTAACTGTCTATCTATCTATCTATCTATCTATCTATCTATCTATATTTACATTTACATTTATTCATTTAGCTGACGCTTTTATCCAAAGCGACTTACAATTGCTATATATGTCAGAGGTCGCACGCCTCTGGAGCAACTAGGGGTTAAGTGTCTTGCTCAGGGACACATTGGTGTCTCACAGTGGATTCGAACCCGGGTCTCTCACACCAAAGGCATGTGTCTTATCCATTGCGCCACCACCACCCCTATCTATCTATCTATCTATCTATCTATCTATCTATCTATCTATCTATCTATCTATCTATCTATCTATCTATCTATCTATCTATCTATCTATCTATCTATCTATCTATCTATCTATCTATCTCAAAACAGAGTCCCTCATTACGGATCCTGCAGGCGTCCAGGACTCAAACTTCAGCTTTCTCGACCACAATAAGAGTTTCTGATGAAGTAGCAACATTTCCACATGGATGTGGATGGGTTAAAGCGTTTATTCTCCGGCCAGGCGATGAGTGTGATGTTAAATGCTGAGGTAGAGGAGCAGATAGATGTGTGTGGGCAGCTGGTGGGTTTTGCTTGCAGTGTGTCCCAGAACACAGTCAGCGGGAGTCGCTTTATGTGGTCTTTCAGTTCGTAAGAAACACTAAATGCAGACGGAAACCAAAACACTCCATCATCATTAAAGGCTAGATGATGTTGGCATGACTTCACAATGCCAGAAAAGATAAAATCTATTTATGCCCAAATGTTCAACCAACTTTCATTTCATTTGAGAAGAGAGAATTTGAGGCGGTCATTACTTTTGTACCGAGTATCATATTCAGTACATGAAATAGTGAGTGTGATTTGCTTTCATAACACAGTTCAAAAGGAAGCTAATATTGAGTACCTGAAACTCAGACACAAAATACCAGCAGCTGTTTTGTTTATATTTGTATATATTATATATTTCAATGAAGCCCACTTGAGCGACGTCTCCATGGCTTGATTTACGGTTTTCCCAGTTTCCAGCAGGTTTGCTTATTTTTGCACGACATCAAGCTTGGTTGCAATATTTGGAGTCCTTGGAACACCGAAACTTACAGTTTTAACATTCTGCTGCGTACAAGTCATGTCAGAATTACCATAATTAAATATTTCTGGCTTGATGTAATGAATGATTTAAAATGATGTGACGTCATGAAAGCACAGCCAAAATGGCAGCAGGTTAATGTCACTTTTTTTGTTCTTTAATATTTTTTAAGAGGTGTATTAATGTAATATTATGCAGTCAAAGCCACACATGGATCCATTTTGGTATTATTAGCATTACTATTGAAAGTTGTCCTAAGTACAGTAATTCTGACACGACATACACTACCATTCAAAGAAATAGTTTTGGAAAGAAATTAATACTGTTATACAGCAAAGATGCATTAAATTGATCAAAAGTGACAGTAAAGACATTTATAATGTTAAAATATTCTATTTAAAAAAATCCTGACAAAAATATGAAGCAGCAAAACTGCTTTTTTCAACTGTTAATAATCAGAAATGTTCTGTCTGAGAAGCAAATCTTAATATTAGACTGATTTCTGAAGGATCATGTGACACTGAAGACTGGAGTAATGATGCTGAAAATTCAGCTTTGATCGCAGGAATAAATTACACTTTACTGTATATTCACATATAAAATAGCTATTTTAAATCTTAATAATATTTCAAAATATTAGAGTTTTTACTGTATTTTTTATTGTAGCCTCGGTGAGCCGAAAAGTCTTTTTAAAAAACGTTTAAAAATCCAAACTTATGAACGGTAGTGTATCTGATCGTGAAGTGACTGCTAATCATCACGTGTCACATGACATGAAAAGGTGTTCATTTTAATACAAAGAACCAGCGTAAGACAGGTATCTGTGACTCAAAAGAAGGACCTGAGAGAAACCTTTCCTTAATCTCTCTCTCTCTCTCTCTCTCTCTCTCTCTGTTTTCCTGGCAGTAGGATAAACATGATGTGCACATTCCAGAGGTTGCTATGGAGACGCTGAGAAAGCACAGCTGGAGCTGGAGAATATGAGGTAATCCTGAGCCCCAGGGGCTGCTGGGTAAATATTGATCTTGAATAAGAAATAAAATGAGAAGAAATACAGTAAGGAGACAATGACGGCGTCCGTGCAGAGCAGTTAATGTTTCCTCGTGTGAACAGTAGGCGAAAGCGCAGGACGCCGTTTACAGCAAAGATGATTTTTTAAAAATGTCTTGACCTGTAAAGCGAACCCCCCTCCGCGGCACTGAAGCAAACACCTGCGCACAGATCACCATAAATCCATTTCAAGTAATAGTTCACCCCAAAACAAACACAAATAGAGTGTTTAGAATGGGGACGGACAGTGTCAAGCTACAAAAATGCTTAAAAAGTACCATAAAAGTAGTCCATGTGACCAGTAGCGGCCTTTGCTGTGCCTCACCCTTTTCACTTGAAACGAAAAAGAGCCCGGGTTGGAAATGAACTGGAGCTTAAAGCCCCAAAATGTAAGATATGGGGCAAAACATGTCCGTGTGTCAGTTCTTGTGTTGTCACAGTAGAGGCATTGCATGTCTCAGAGTAACACAGTAATGTTTCGTTACTGAATGAATCCGCATTTTTGAACAAATTGTTCAAATGAATGACTTAATGACTCACTCATAACGACTCACTTGCTTTGTCCTTTTGTGAATGAATCAGCCGTTTTGAACGAATCTTTTGAGTGAATGATTCAATGACTCATTTGTTAAAGTAATAGTTCACCCAAAAAATCATCCCATAATTTACTCCCCCTCAAGCCGTCCTAGGTGTATATGACTCTCTGTGATAGCACGTCTATCCATCATAAAAGTAATCCATACGACTCCAGTGGGTTAAGAAAGGCCTTCTGAAGCGAAGTAATGGGTTTTGTGAGAAAAACATCCATATTTAAAGCTTTATAAACTATAATCACTTCGTACACGCGTTCACGAGAGAGTCGAGTCCCGGCAGAAGAGTGACCTCTGACCCCACGTATGATGTAACTCCTCTTCTATTATATCAAAATCTTGATATTTTTCTGCCATTGACATTTTTCTTTAAAACGTATTGTTTTAGACTTCTAATTTGTGACCAGTGTTTTGTTTTGCTCTATTCCCTGAGCTTCCGTATTCGTCAATTCTCAACTGAGCCTATGTCATGCGTCGGGTCAGAGGTCATATATATATATACTATTAGAGTATTTATTTATATTTGAAATTAGCTTTTTATTTTAATATTTAAATTCAGCTTTTAGTTTCTTTCTGTTTCAGTTTAGTTTCATCTCTAGAGTGAGTTTGGCAAGGAAATAGTTACGCCGACGGAGCGTTTGCCACCTGACTCAAAGTGTGTTTTCTCAGAAGAGGCTCTCACAAGAACTTTCAGTCCAAATCATGCATCATAAAAGCACAAGAGAGGCTACTCGAGCCCTCAGGTAGTGGGCGGTCAGGGAGCGCAGTAAACCCTACCAGATCCAGTTCTTCAGCCCAGGGGTTTTGGAAACGGAGCGGTCCCGCAGATAAAGACCGGCCCTCCCAGAACACCAGTCCAGGATCATTTACTCTCACTTTGCTGTCGGAGATCTGCGGATAATCAAAAAAAAAAAAAAAGTCAGCTATTACTTGACTGAGCAGAACACAAAACAAACAAGAAACGTAGAGGCTGGGGAGAAAGATTGTGGCGGTGATGAATTTTCAGCGATGTGTTAAATGAGCAGCTGAGAGATGAAGAAACACAACTCCCATGAAGAGAAACTACAGGCATACTTTCACAACACCATCCTGAAGTTACATAATGCCTGTTTTTATAGATTTTTATAGATCTGTTTTTAACTGATTGTAACACTCTTCAGAAATCATTCTAAAATGCTGATATTTCTTATTATTATCAATGTAGAAAGCAGTTTTGCTGCTTCATATTTTTGTGGAAAGCGTGTAAAAAAACAAATCTGTATTCTTTGCTGAATATAAAGTTCAAAAGAACAGCATTTATTTGAAATACAAATATTCTGTAAAAATAATTATTTTTGACTCCAGAGTTTTGACCAGCAACTTCCATATACGGTGGAAAAAATGTAATAGATAATTGCGTGATTTTACTGTAAAATACTGTTAAATGTACAGTATTTGGAAGTGAAAAATAACAAGTCATCTTATAATTCACAGTGAAAATCTAAAACAAATATGACATTCCCAGAATTCTGAGTTTTCCACAGAAATAATCTTTCTCCTTAGTTTTTTTCTTATCAGTTATGTAGGGTTTTATGTTACATAAACATGTTGTAATTTAATATCATTTGAATATGTAAACCTTCAAAAATTCTGTCCTGCAATCTTAAGTCTCTGTGATCTGGTCTCTAGACATGACTTGGGTCTTCATTGTAAATCTGGCCATTTTTTTCCACCTGTTTTACATCAATTCACTTAGAGAAGTAATAGCACACCTCTCCTCAATGAAATGCCAAAATTTAATTCTTACCATTAGGGGGTTTGGTCATAATCTCACTTTTATCGCATAAAATCACAAACAGTAAATAGGCAGGTACCAGATGAGATCGGTGAGGCTGTGTTTCTTCAGATGTTGATGTAGTCAGGGTGGGTGTAAAGCGTCTGAACTGCAGTGTTTCCTCGGGGTTTTGTTCTGCGTTTGGGCCGCACTGCAGCCATAAATCTGAAATTAAATATCTCTCCATCCCTCTCGTGTCCCTCTGTCTGCGTCCAGGTCTCTCGCTCAGCCTCTTTATCTTCTGTGAGTGCATCTCAAAGACACATTTCTTAGAGATAGTTCAGCTAAAAAAATACAATTCATGTTCCTTTGGTGTTTTAAAGCTGTGTCTCTCCAGATCTCATCGCTGGCCATAGATCTGTATCCTCATTAAATCCATCACGATAAAGAGAAATGTTCAGATTAATCTCACCAGGAACATTGATACTGTGTTAAAAGTTCAAAGATGGATGATTTAACAATCTGAGAAGTGTTTTAAAAAGCATCTTAACTTAACCTTGTTAACAGTAATGCTGTAAAGCAAGTCTGATGCTTTTATGCAGCATTACTGTTAACAAGGTTAAGTTAAGATGCTTTTTAAAACACTTCTCAGATTGTTAAATCATCCATCTTGAACTTTTAACACAGTATCAAATGTTCCTGGTGAGATTAATCTGAACATTTCTCTTTATCGTGATGGATTTAATGAGGATACAGATCTATGGCCAGCGATGAGATCTGGAGAGACACAGCTTTAAAACACCAAAGGAACATGAAACTGGATGTTTTAAAGGACTAGAGAGAGATTCAGTGCTTCAGGATGGCTAATCGTCCTCATAGAGGTATGAGCCAAATAAAACAGTAATGCAGTGAAAGGACCTCACACACACACGCACACACACACACACACACACACACACACACACACACACACACACACACACACACACACACACAAACACACGCACACAGACACTCACACAAATACACTCATTTACACAAACACACACACACACACACACGCACACACACACACACACACACACAAACGTTCTTTCATGTTTTATGGGGACTTTCCATAGACAATGACATAATAGTTTTATACTGTACAAACTGTATATTCTGTCCCCTTGCACTAACCCGACCCCTAAACCCACCCATCACACACACACACACACACACACACACACACACACACACACACACACACACACTAACCCGACCCCAAAACCCACCCATCACACAAAATTGATTTTTACACTTTCAAAAAACATCACTTAGTGTGATTTATATGCGGTTTTCCTCATGCGGACCAAAAAATGACCCCACCAGGACAAGAATTTCGGACATTGCCATCTTTGTGGGGATGTAGGGTTTACCTGAACACCCCCCTCCACACACACACACACACACACACACACACACACACACACTCTCCACTGAAAGACAGACAGTAAATCTGGTCTAGATAGCAGTTGTGTGTGAAGGGAGAGACGTTCAAGCTATTATTTGCAGAACAGTTACTGAAGTCCACTTAGCCTGAGGTTGCCAGCGCTGCACCTTTATTAGATATACTGGCCTAAAACAACAACCACCATGACATTCTGATGAAGCCGGCGAGGCAGTTCGGTTCTCGGAAGTGAGAATGTGAGAGGTTCTGTGCTGTGAAGAAAGTGCTGAGCGGATGCCGTCTTCTGTGTCTGATGCCCGCGGCTCTGCGCACACACACACACACACACACACACACACACACACACACACACACACACACACACACACACACTGAGGAATTTCCTGACCCGTCCGTGTGTGAGTTCTGGAGCCTGTGAATGTGTGGGTGTTCTCAGACAGCTTTTTGTGCAAAAAAATTGCAAAGATGCAAAGCACAATTTTATGATATTTTTGAATAATTATTGCTGGGGTTCGTTTCATTCTTTAATCCTAACTTTGGGCAATAGTAATACAGTCAGAATTTGAATAATCAGAAATGTTTCTTGAGCAGCAAATCATCATATTAGAATGATTTCTGAAGGATCATGTGACACTGAAGACTGGAGTAATGATGCTGAAAATTCAGCTTTGATCACAGGAATAATTAAAGTTTACAATATATTCTCATAAAACAGTTATTTTAAATTGCAATCATTTTTCACAAGTTCACTGTATTTTTGTTCAAATAAATGCAGCTTTGCTGAGCATCAGAGACTTCTTTAAAAAAACATGAAGTGATCTTCCTGATCCCATAGTTTTAAATGGTAGTGTAAATCTATGTACTGGTGTGATCTACAAAAACATTTTTATGCATTTTTTAAAAGTTTCTTATATTTCCAAATAACCATATAACAACTCAAGAATTCTATACAAAAAAAAAAAGAAAGAAGTTCTTCTAGACGTAAGGTTGTTTTAGCAGGTTCTCTGAGGTTGTCCAGCTGTGAGGGTGAGGAGGACAGATCTCCCCCAGTGTGAGCGAGATGACTGTCAGACCAATAAACACTGACGCTGGAGACTGGCTCCGCCCACCTGCTCCCCCGCGCCAGATTCCTCTGCCTGCGCATAAATAGCTATTAAAGAAAAAACATGCTGTTTGTAACAGAAATTGGGTCTTAGTGTGAGATTTGGGGAGTTTAGATGTGTGCGAGAGCATTTGTGTCCACTCTTTACCAAAAGCTAGAACAGAAAGGAACTGAAAGACCCACAGCGGTCAGACATCACTGATATGACTGGTGTTCATAGGGTCGGAGATTTCAACAAACTCCTGAAGTACTTGCACAGAAAGCCTTTAAGGATAAGTGTGCCGATTCTCAACCAGCTCTGGATTGTTACAATGTCTATAGTATAATGTAAACGAACAATGCGTTCTCTTTCTCCATGTCACCCTGCTTGTTTTTTTAGCAAAAGTGGAGTTTTGAAGCTCCAGAGTTTTTGTTAAAACTACAGATCGTACTTTTGCATTTTTATATTGGCTGCATCCGAAATCGCAAACTTCCCTACAGTGTAGTAGGCAAAAACAGTATGTGACTAAAGCAGTATGTCTGAATTCACAGTCCTCATAAAAGAGTAGACGAAAAGTCTCCGGATGACCTTCTTCTTCCAGTGGGATTCTGAAGTGTGCATATGATGGACTCTTTACTATCCCATGAGGCCACAGGAGAAGATTTATGAATGACAGTGAAGCGACACAACTGCCGCTGGTGGGACACATGATAATGACAACATGGCGGATGTAGTAAATCCGGATTACATTCATACACACATTCATACTATATAGAAAGTAATTTTTTAGCGGTCATGAAGTAATTACTTGTACAAAATAAGTAGCTACTCAAGAGAGTATGCGATTTCGGACGCAACCAATCTCACTTACAGTTGAATACAGAGGGGCAGCGGCAAAATCAAAAGTGCATTATGGGTATTGAAGTTTTTGCCGAAAGGGAACACCACAGTTCCCTTTTCTCTCTTCTTCTCTAGTCATGTAGAAATGATTTCTAATTTTTCTTTGTGTTTCTACTGCCAAGTTTTATTAGAAGCCCGTTTTGTCAGTGGAGAGTTTCAACTTTAATAAATTCAGAATCATATATATATATATATATATGTATATACATACACATATATGACATACATGTATATATACACACATATATACTCTTCTGTTGCTGTTTGCTGTGTTTGGGTGGCTGCTTTGCCACCTTCCTGCTGTTTCCCTGGATTACTGGCTGCTGTTCCCCAACAAAGCCTGAAGGATGTTTGCACAGCTGGGTGACCAGAGAGAGAGAGAGTGAGAGAGAGAGAGACAGAGAGAGAGAGAGAGAGAGAGAGAGAGAGAGAGACAGAGAGAGAGAGAGAGAGAGAGAGACACAGAGAGAGAGAGAGAGAGAGAGACAGAGAGAGAGAGAGAGAGAGAGACAGAGAGAGAGAGAGAGACACAGAGAGAGAGAGAGAGAGAGAGAGAGAGAGAGAGAGAGAGAGAGAGAGAGAGACTTCAACTACCCCAAAAATATCAAATCTTCCAATTCCCCGTTCAGCACTTGCTGTGTTTTTTTCAGTGTCAGTGTAAAAGGTGCAGATCTGCATCAGTATTTATTTGCTCAAGATGACGACCCAACTGTGACATAGAGTTCAGGATTTTTCAGAGAACCTGCTTTGTTCGTCATGAAGATAAAACTGTCTGCTATTTTTGTTTTTATTACTGTCTTTATTGTTTTTCTTTTATTTGAATTGCCGTTTTTTTGTCTCGCCAGAATGAAATCAGCGTCTTCGAAAGTCTTGATAGATGATGGCGTGATTCTCTGAATAGTTCGGGAATTTTTGAGCAAATGCCGAGGGAATGTTGTTGTTTTGGCTTCATTTAAGCACTGAAACCATTTCATAATGACCAATAACATATTACAATGACTCTGAAATCCTTCCAATCTGAAATTCAAAACTTGCTGACAAAAACACATTGAGTCTGTAGACAAAGTTTTGATTGGACAAACAAGGAACGCAGATGTTGTTACATCATTATGTTAAGCTCCGCCTTTCAAGACAATTTCATATTGTCTTTTTCTTTTGCAATGCCAATGAGCAAATCTTTTTACACTACACTCTTAAAAATAAAGTTTTTTTATTGGCATGAAGAACCTTTAACATCCAGGGAATCTTCCCATTTCACAAAAGGTTCTTTATAGTGGAAATATTCTTTAGATTTTTTAAAATGTTCTTTTAAGAACGGATCACTGAAAGGTTCTTTCAGAAACAATTTTTTAAATGTTGTATAATTTTTAAGATTCATATTATGCTTGTTTAAACACTGTAAAAAGAAAGTTGCTGCCTTACATTTTTAAGTTCAATCAACTTGGACGTTTAAGTCATTTCAACTTAAATTACATTAAACTGGCTTAAAAATGAGTTGAATCTTGTATAACCTATAAAAAAAATGTATACATTTCTTGTAAATCAAGTTAAAGCAATGTAAAAACATATGTTGTCATAACGTATAGCTCATATAATTTTTTATAGTGCAAGTCTGTCGCCTTATAGACCGGCTAAATAAGTATAGTTTTCTATTCTTTATCAACAATACACAAAATGCATGCAAACTAAACAGTCTGCAACATTACAGCACGTGCAACAATACACCTTTGCACAGTTTTCCCTGGATATCATGGAAGTGCATTAAAGTACCTGGCTGTTGTGGTGGCGGTGGGCAGGTTGAGGTCATTTTGGGGCTTTTAGCACCTCTGCAGCTCTGGATCCGTTCGGCAAGGAGCTGCAGGAAAAATCCCAAACAGATGTCGTTCATAAAACATGCATTTTCAATTACTCGCCCCCCTTTGGAGCGCGCCGCATGCACACGGCTCTGAACGCAACCCAACACGGCCCTGCTAATGCTCAGGAAATATTACATCACTGAAAACTAAACTGGTGGGTGTAAATATATTTTTGTGACCAGTTAACAAACTTAAGACTCCAAAATCCTCTCAGAATTCCCCGATTGACTAATGTCCACTCCGGTTCCCTTCCTGCTGGCCAGAAAAACAGCGGGAAATACCCAATATTACAAACAAAATACCTCACATTAAATGTAATCTAATTCAGAGGTGACAAGCAAGCAGGGTTAACTAAAAATATTAAAAACATTTATTTTAACTGAAATAGAGCTGCGATGCAATGCATGAAAGCTGTGAAAACCAACCGAAAATTCCTTTTAACGTCCCTGCAAACATTGAGGCCTGTTCACAGACAGGGCTGAGTTCAATTAGGACATTTAAGTCGATTTTTTAACTCAAAAGTAGTTGTGCATGCTGATGAAATAACTTAAACTTAAAGTTATATATCATAAACACCCTAACAACTGCATAGCAGCACCCCGGCAACCAGCCGCACCTTTTTACACAACTCACCGCCAAGCATGACTCATTTTCTTAAAAAAAAAAAAAGGAGAAAAAACCTGTTTATTTACTACAAATGTTAGTGAAACATAAATCTTAAAGACTCTTATGGGAGAGACTTACAAAAATACACCTGGACAACTTTTTTTCTCCAATTAACACTCAAACGTCTTTGGCTTCCAATACACAACCATAATGTAAAAGGGGGGGGAAACACACACACATCACAAACAAGTGCAGGAAATCAACACCGCCTCTGGAGGACCTGGAGCTCAATGCTGAGATATTTACAAGGAGTTCATAACAAATCAAAGCGCTCTTCGTTTTATGTGTCGTTTTAAGTCTTTTGGCAAATTGACACACAGTTTGTTGAATCTCTCCCCAGATATCGTGCTGTTGGTTGGAGGCCCTGAGAGTTTGGCATGCCGCTCGAACTGAGACGTCAAAGCGCTCTCCATCATCTCTGGAAAACCTCCGGGACTTTATTTAGAGGCAGAGAGCCCAGTTCCTTCTGAATGAGAGATGGCTGATCCAGTCTTTGTTTTGTGAAGAGCAGAGAAAAGAGCAGCAGAACATGACGAGGGAAACGAGGGACCGATATTTTGCAGAGAGCTAAGAAAGACAACAATGCTGTATTTCCACTTTTCCCAGCTATTTAACTTCACATCAGAGTCCATGTTGGCCGGATTCATGCCAGTTTTGTCAGGCACTGGTGGCCGACAAGAACTGTTGTCTTTGGATTGATGCCTCGCCCTTCGAATACTCAACCTACGCCACATGTCTGCCAACACAAACCCCCAAAGCCACAGCCCTCACACTGCTGACGGGCAGAAATTAATCGTGAAGGCCGTACATGGGGCTATTTATCAATGGCCGCTCTAAAGCGTGGGCTGTGGCGAGGAAGGCAGGGTGCATCATGGGAGCCGTGCCACTGGGAAAAGTGTGTTAGAGCATAAGAGAGAGAAAAAAAAAAGAGAAGAGTAATTAGCTTTGGTTCTGGGTAAAAACACACTCATATGCGAGGCATGGGAAACGCTACGAAAGATTGGTCTTACAAACTCATAAATACCAGTTACTGATCTCAATGGCCATGTAAACTGCTGCCCGGAGCAATGTCCCAAAGAATAATCACGTACAAAGATCAGTAAACAAACAAGGTTCTCAAGAATACGAAAAACACTACGTCCCTGCGGACTGAACGCACACAAATACCCAAAAACACTGTCATAAAACGCCACAGCTGAAAGGCTCTCAGGAGGCGGAGCAACTCCGCCCACTCAAATATGACTCCGCCCCTTCTGACGCTCTCACCAGGGGTGTTATAGTTAAACAAAACTAAAACAATAAAAAAACATTTTGTTATTTGAAATAAAATAATCTTTAAGTGAAATTAAATGTTTAATTTCAGCTAGTTGACAAAGTAACATTTTTATTTAGTTTTACTTGATGTATTCAAATTTACATATAATAAATATAATATTTTTTATAAATAATTATATATTTTTAATATATATATATATTGTTTGTAAAAAAGATTAAATATTTTTTTTCCCTTCAAAACTTGATGTTTAACTGTAAAACATCATATATTTTAGGCATCACAACAAAATTACGTTAAGTTAAATTCAACCTTATATCTGAACAAACTAAATATTGTCGCCATGAGAGGACTGTTTAATTATGACTATTTATACTACAGGGCTGCTGAATGCTTGAATCTGATTGGTTTACGAACATTCTAAGGTGTCAGTTATTTTCAGGGTAACGCACGGCTAAAGTAGTTCCTCACAGGTCTTTCTCACCGCATTACAGTTCTATATCACTTCGCCAAAACCCACAGCCACACTGACCAAGCAAATAAATACAGTAAACAATGGGATAAAAACCGGCAAATTCTTTCCATGTTTTTTGCCACAGCACAAACTCTTTTTCCCCCGCTCTCTCTCCCACTCAAACGCACACACATACAGTACGGACACACACTCGCACAGAAACGTGTTGTCAGCGTTGCTCTGATGATTTTATCAGTAAAATAATCGTTTAACTTTGACAACAATGACATTTCTCAGCAGTGCGGGCGCTGTTCTTGAAGCAGATAAACTTACAGTTTAGCTATTAGCACAGACGCTGCTGCCGAACTCTGTTGAGAGACGCACAGACTCAGGTAATTCACACACACTTAATCTCTCTCTCTCATAACTGCATTAATAACTGCATTAGTCTGCTATCAGTGGCTCAAGCCTCCGTTACTTGCTATAAAATGATGTTTTGGAATTAGCAACGGAGGCTTGAGCTTAAATGCGTAAGAAATTAGTCCAACACACAAGACAAATGTCTTGAAATACATCATCTGAACAATGTTTTGAGATGCAGTAACCACAGTATAAGCAGTGTAATGAACTCCAGGCCTTGAATTATTGAAAAATAATGCACACCCAAGGTGTAATGGCCACAACGTGATACGATCAGCTACAACAGAATAGCATGTTGATCCTGTTGATACCTACAGTATAGAAACTCCTCCGAACAGACGGAGTCACAGTTCCACACCACACGTCCGCCAGGAAACGGCTCGGCTCTCCCACTCACCCACCACAACTTATTGAAATATTAAAATAAAATGTTGTGGTTTGAGGTAAGCTAGTGTGAGCGAACGGCAGCCGACCGCAGACTGAGCCCAGAGATCTGGACAGCCAAACGGGCCTAGACCAACTCAAGCTCCAGTAAACTCAGGTGGCTCAGGAACTGGCCCTTTTCCAGGCTTTAAAAAATGGGCCTCATTAAATCAACTGTTGGCTGTATTAAATGCTTGGATATTTATAGGCATTTATTTTAGAGGCAAAACTCATTCTCTGCCATAATAGCACCGATAGGAGTGACTTGTTTACCTTCTGGCTCTCCGGGTGGAAGTTTGGGTGTCACCTCATTAAAAACTTTATCACCTTACATTCTCGTGTTTTTATAAGATACAAGCAAATGCTCTCATTAAAACTTTTTTTCACTAGCGCATATAAATAAAAGCAGAAAAACGCCACGCTGTCTCTCAGTCTGGCACCTGAGGTGTGTTTCTGGCCCGTTTATTTGCTTATAGTCGTGTTTGAAGTGAAGCTCTCGCCGCGGTCTCCGTCCCTTTTGTCTGAGCGTCCACTTCCTGAGCTGAAAATGGAAAACTGGGCGACTGGATTTTAACCGCCACGACTTCCTACACAGGTGTACGAAACCTGCCCGTGACCCTCATTTCTTCTGCTTTGAAAACACATAAAATGTCGGGCGTTTCAACGTCGCCAGAAACAGCCTTTGGAAAAAGGTCAAAAAAAAAAGAAAAAAAAAAAGGTATTAGAACTGCAGAGGAAAGTTTTTCCGTTGTAAATTTGAAGGGGGGGCTGAGGTACGGCTCAAGCCAGAGCGTTTGACGACTATGAGAGCGGTGGAGAAAGACTTCAGCTGTGTTTGGCTCAGGAACCTCAGAGACAACCGTTAAAAGATGAAAGACAATTCAGGACTCTGAACCTATGAAAGGGATTTGTTGCTGTCTGTAGCTTCAGTGTTGGGCACAATGCTGAATATTTCTGATGATAGCTATCTCTACTAGTGAATAAATCCCCCAAAAACATGAAATAAAGAACAGGACTTTATATATTTTCTTCAGCTTCTCTGTGAAGTTTTTCTTTTTCTGTGTAATGCTGCAGAATGGCTTTAAACATGTGTGAAACAGAGATGAGAGCACTACACTCTTCAAAAACAGGGGAGGGATGGGGATGTGTGGAACTGGTGTGATGTGTTTTAATGACACTTTCATAATGCAACATTTTTCAAGTGAATCAGGATTTTCATTAATTTTAAAAATGTAGGTTGGGACCTAATTTTATACATTGTGAATTTTTTTGATTGTGAAAAATTGGTGTTTCATAACAAAATGAAGCCAGAATGTGAGTGTGCGAACATCTCAGTGTAGCCAATGGTAAAGCTGCTATTGGAACTATTGGAATAAAATGTAAATGCTGCATCTACAACAGTAGTCTAAGGGTGTGTTCACACTTGTAGTACGGTTTGTTTGGTCCGGAGTCGGACCAAAAATACAAAACTGAATCCTGATCCGCTTACTGTCCACATTGCATTTTTAACACCAAACCTAAAGGCATAGGGACACGTTCACACCCTGATTAGTCGGCTTTTATTGCATATATTTCAAGACGGGACGTCTCGAACATCCAAAACAAGGCTGTGTTCTGGGCTAAATCCGCTCGTTGTATGTGCGTAGCCGACATGTGATGGTATTTTGACCAGCTGAGAACTTGTGAAGAGCTTATAAAACAGTCAAAACAGCTGCAAAAATCAGTCACACACACAAATGAAGATCTGCTGCAGGTTCTGATGCCTGTACTGTAACTGTGATGGGCAACATCACGACTATGAGGAGGTAGAACAGGTGTGCTTGAGCATTCTGTTCTTTTTAGGGTCGCATTTTGTGACATCACATCCTGTTTTTGGTTCGTTTACATGTGTTTAGTCCGTGTTGCGTTCATATTTCGGTCAAACCGCACCAGAGTTCGTTTGAAAGCAGACCAAAACCCATCTTCTTAGAGTCTCAGTTTGCTTGTTTTGGTTCAGACGGCAGCGTTCACACTTATTCAAATGAGCCGCACTAACAGAGCAATCGCACCAGAGTTTCTTTTAATCAAACCAAACCTGCAAAGTATGAACACATACCCTATGTTCCTGGCATTATTTTGCATGATTCATCTGTGCCATGTAAAATAAAATAAAAATAAATAAAACAAAACAAAACAAAACAAAACAAAATAATTTAAAAATAGTTTGTTTGTTTTTTTAAATGGTTCTCGACAAGACTCTCAGTGTATGTCAATGGTAATGCGGCTTTTTCAAAATAAACTATTGGAGAATTAGTTCAGCACAGGAAAAAAAAAACATTAAAATGCCGCATCACCTACAACAAGAATGTTCCTGGTCTTATTTTGCATGATTCATTCATGCATGTCAAATAAAAATACATTTAAAATAAAAACTTTATTAATTTAAAATAACAATATTATTTAAATAAATTAATAAAATCAATAAAAATAAAACAATATTTCATTAAAAAAGTAAATCCCAGTTATGATGGATAAAAAACACATCCTGCCATGACTCTGAAATGAGTCACATTACTGAAGTAAAAAGGGTTGTGAATGCAGTTTATTTTGGCTAGAGAACATTCAGATTGGAAAGGCAGCATCACTGCACTAACAGACACTGTGATTGCTGGTGTGTGTGTGTGTGTGTGTGTAGTGATAATGCGGTAGATGGATGCGTTTGAGGTTACAGGGCGAGAGACAAGATGAGAATCAGGGTGGAGGGACTCATTTAACAGAGGCACAGGGCAAAGTCTGGAGAGGCTATTACCACACACACACACACACACACACACACACACACACACACACGCAGGACGGCAGACATCTGCACCTGCGGCTCTGACCCGTCTCTGAGCGTCTGCTTCTGTCATTATGGGTCCTGTGAGGTCAGGGAGTGTCTCGCTGCCAGCGTGCCAACCGTCAAATAATCACAGCCTGTGTCCATGTGCTCCGTTTCACTCGTCATGTGATATAATTATTCATAGAAAAACAACCGCAGCAGTATAAACAAGAAAAACCTGCAATATCTGAAGGGACCACAAGAATCCAGAAAATCCTGTGCAATGCCACACGCAACCACAGCTAGAGAAACACAAATATTCAACACTTACGAACACAAAATACACCCCATACTGAGCGCCACATGAACAAATCACACTTCTCTAGAAATACATCATAACATTACATCTTTGTTTCTTTTTAAATGCATTGCTGAACAATGACATATTCTGACAGCTAGAACATGTTCCTCGGGCCAGCTGGGCGAATGTCGAACCACTGGCACTGAACACGACTTTCACTCGAACTAACCGCCTGAGAGACGGCATGAGGTCACGACCCTGCACGCGTCCGCAGAGGCATTTATAGAACTATTACATTATCTTTATCTTCAATTTGAATCTCATTTCACAACTATATTAATTTTAGGGTTGCTATATGGTTGCTAAGGTATTCAGAGTTTTTTTCTTCTTTTTTTGTGCCTGTTGCTAGGTGGTTACTTACTGGTCCGGGTCAAAGGAGTCCACCCTCAAGTCTCTGATGCTCTGGTCTTGTAAACATACATCCAGTCCTACCTTAGTTCATTTATGTTGGTAGCACAAACAGTGCAGGGCAAAAAAACACAAAACAAAACAACAAATAAAATAGAGTAACGTAAAGTAACGTAAAGTAAAGTAAAGTAAAGTAAAGTAAAGTAAAGTAAAGTAAAGTAAAGTAAAGTAAAGTAAAGTAATAAAAGACAAATCAAGCCAAATATGGTTTGCTGGTCTATTTAAATTAAAGTAAAGTAAAGTACACCTTTGTGCCAAAAGTGTGCCTAAGTAATTCAAAGGTACCAAAGGTGTGTATATTAGTGCCTAAATCAGCTAAATGTCACATATTAGAACCTTTTTAAAGGCACACTATGCAGTTTCCATGTTTCTCAAACAGCGCCCCCTAGAGTCACTGTGGAGTACTTGTATTTAACGTTACTGTCGTAAACTCACGCAGAGCCATCTCTGCACTCTTCCAACCGCGCTTTCTTCGTTTTATTCGTCGACTCTGCCATGATTCACGTCTGAAATGCGTGCTAGTGTCTTCCACAGAGGCTGCTTCATATGTTGTTGATGTATGTGACGTCGTGCCGTAAAGCAAGTCGTGATTCTCGCGAGATTTGTCGTGGCGCCACCTCTCAAACCCGCATTGCTGGTTTCGCCTCCGTCTTTGCTATCGGGATGATTCGCTCTACTACGAGTTCGTTTACCATCGACATGATTTCGAAGCTGTTATATTAAGGTACAAATCTTGCATAGTGTGCCTTTAAAGGGTAGCTTCCCAGTGACAGCATTTGTACCTTTTTTTTCTGAGAGTGCAAGATGGTTTGCTGGTCTATTATTAAATTGTCTATTAAAAAGTTTGCTGGTCTATTAAAAAAAAAAAGGGAAAAAGGGCTGGTCTTGGATTATCTGCTGGTCTGGATCTTCCAGCCTGAAAAGTGGCCAAAACCCTTTTAAATCCAGCCAACATACCAGCCTTTATTTTTCTTTCTTTCTTTTTATTTTTTTGAGCAGGATAAGTTTAATATTTCAGGTAAGGAGATTCAAATCTCTCTTTTCAATAAACAAAATGAGTTCTATGTCAAACCTGAAGGTTGGTGTTGGTAATAATCTAATGGCTGCTCTAAATCATTAGCGGAGGCTGAGCGTTTGGTTTATTGGGCACCAGCGCGGGGCCGGTTCTCCCAGGAGCCTCGTTCTCAGTGTGACGTCTCCGTCTAGGGGCCGTGGAGCAGGGCTGAGAGAGAAATGAAGAAAACAGAGGTGCGTTTGCAAAGCCTGTCAACCAAACAACTGTCACACACATACACATTGTGTTTATGTCATTTAACTCTCAAATGACTCAATAATGTTAAAGTTATGCATCATGGAAGTATCAACCTTTTCTCAGATGTTGCTTTTTCTAAGGTCAAATAAAAAAAGAGTCATACAGTAAGAGTATAAAGCTATAAAATGAATGAGGAGAGCATCTCAGATATTATTAATTGGTACCTTGGTAAATCTGTGCACACTTTGAGGCTTTGTAAAAACTACTGTCTTTTCCTCAGGAGAAACATCTGAGAAGCAGCAGACTTAGGCAAGTTTACATTTGCTCTCTATTTAATCTCATTGCAGGGAAACAAGCGAGTTCGATTTTTTCTTCTCCTGTGGATTAACTGTGAATCAGTGTTTAAAATCTTAACAAGAATCTACAAACTCACATTTGCATATGAATAGCATGTTACCATATGCTACACATGAAGCCCAGTGCGCTGCTCCTACACGCCGGGTAACACAGAAGGAAACTTCCCAAGTGATTTGCACTGCCACAGTAAATCATCTCTAATGAATGAAAGGTTGAAGAACGGCGTATATCTCCACGAGAGGAGTGCCGTAGATCCCAGAGCCCCAGAAAGCTGAGGAATTCATATGTTCTCCTCCAGAGATAGCAGACAGCCTTCCCGAGCAGAACGGATAAATCACACACTCTTCCAGAGCTGCTCGCGCTTTCTGTTCACCTCCAGAGAAAAACACCCACAGATGCGGACAAGAGTGGAAAGAATGAGGGAAATGCTGTACATTCTCTAAATAGACCCATGCATATTTAAATAGGAGCAATTTTACTGCATTTTTAATGCTAAAGGCAAGCATCACTTTTATACTGTTTGTTTGATAAGTGGTTTGTTAGTTGCAAAAAATTATAATAAATAAATAAATATATCTGCATAGCAACACCCTGGCAACCACCCTTGCATCATAGCTACCATATCACAGACATCTGAGACAACTTGAACATCAAAGATTGATTGGAATCACTCAGAACACCTTAATAGCAACCACATAGCAACACCCTGGCAATCACTCTAGCATCATGGCAACCATATTATGGAGACTTGGCACCACTGGAACACCTCACAATTTCTTGGAATCACTCAGAACACCTTAGCAACTGCATAGCAACACCCTGGCAACCACCCGTGCATTATAGCTACAATATCACAGACACATGGGACAACTAGAACATATCAAGATTTCATGGAATCACTCAAAACACCTTAGCAACCACATAGCAACACCCTGGCAACTACTCTAGCATCATAGTAACCATATCATGGAGACTTGGCACCACTCACAATTTCTTGGAATCACTCAGAACACCTTAGCAACCACATAGCAACACCCTGGCAACCACCCTTGCATTATAGCTACCATATCACAGACACATGGGAAAACTAGAACATTTCAAGATTTCTTGGAATCACTCAAAACAACCACATAGCAACACCCTGGCAACTACTCTAGCATTATAGTACATTTACATTTTCATTTATGCATTTGGCAGACGCTTTTATCCAAAGCGACTTACAGTGCACTTATTACAGGGACAATCCCCCTGGAGCAACGTGGAGTAAAGTGTCTTGCTCAAGGACACACTGGTGGTGACTGCTGGGATCGAACCAGCAACCTTCGATTTACCAGTTCAGTGGTTTAACCCACTAGACCACCATCTCCCGACCATATCATGGAGCCTTGACACCACTGGTACACCTCACAATTTCTTGGAATCACTCAGAACACCTTAGCAGCTGCATAACAACACCCTGGCAACCACTCTAGAATCATAGCAACCATATTATAGAGACTTGGTAACACTGGAACACCTCAAGATTTCTTGGAATCACTTAGAACACGTTAGCAGCTGCATAGCAACACCATGGTGACCACACTAGCATCATAACAACACGTTTTTAAAGGGCAAACCACTCACATTTTCTTTATAAATATGTAATAATCTAGCTACTGCACTGTGCACCAGCGCTATATAGAGCTCTTGACACAATTAAGCTTTGTCTAGACGTCTTTAAAACCATTGAATTCCTGCAGATTAGAAGGTCCAATTAATCTAGCAGAGTTGGCAGAGGTACAGGAGACCGAGACAGGCCGCTAAAACTGTGGTCGGGCTCTTTTGAGGAGAAAAAAACATGCATTAAAACTACATTGGAAAAGGAGAGAAATGTCAACAAATACAATACGGAAAAAAAAGCCACCATCTCGGCTGTTTACTTGTGTCATCACTCAAGAGTGACTGTGGTAGGTACGGCGCAGGATGATATTGCTGTAACGTTATATGCAGGATTATTTTGAAATGACACACAGTGGTTTTCACACCAGTGGGACGTGTGCGAGAAGACTATGACACACACACCGGGGTGGGCTGATGGCAGAAGAGTCAGACGCAGATATTGTCCCGCATCACTGCGGCAGAAACCCCAGGAGGCGAGAGCTGGGCAGTGTGTCATGGAAACCAAACAAAACCATGGTAAACCTGAGAATATAAGAGCAGCGACGAGATAAAAAAAGATAAGCAAATAAAATGAGCACAGCAAACTCTTTCACCATTTTCTCACTCTCATGTTGTCCCAAACTCACATGACTTTCTGCTCTGGGACACAAAAGGAGAAATTTTAAAGAATCTTCATGCTGCTCTTTTCTCTAGAAAAAAAAAATAAAATAAAATAAAAATAAAAATAAAAATAAATAAAATAAAATAAAATAAAATAAAATAAAATAAAATAAAATAAAATAAAATAAAATAAAATAAAATAAAATAAAATAAAATAAAATAAAATAAAATGAATTAGCCCAATATAAGTCGTCCAATTGACTCGCATGGAACATTCCAAGACTGTTAAAAAATTAAATATAAAATAAAAATAAAAAAAACACCATTTTCAATATGCAGAAGTATGAAAAAAAAATAAAATACATAGTCTAATAAAAAAGTCCAACTGATTCATGCAGTACCCGTTTCAATATGCAGAAGTGTGAATAAAATAAAAATATATTCCAATTGACTCATGCAATATATTTTCCAAGTCTTCTTGAAAACATGACATGCCAGTTTCAATATGCATAAGTGTAAATAAAATAAAATATATTGTAAATGGTCCAATAATAATTGTCTGATTGATTCATGTCATATATTCCAAGTCTTCTTGAAAACATGATATGACATGCCCCCCCTCCCCCTAAATCAGTCATATTTATGAAATTTGCTTCTTAGAATAAAGCTTTTATCTTGGTAACTAGGACAGAGATGATAGAATAATCTTGTGGTCTGGAAATTGAACCTGAAAGTGCTAAAGACACTCAAGAATCTAGTTTGAGGAGCAGATTTCTCTCTGAGACCGTTCACGTGTGTGTGTTACAGCACATTTACGCCCTCTTGTGAACTGCCATCAACACACACATTTCCTTCAGCAATGCCCCAGTGAGGAACCAGATAAGATCTCCATGACTTACAGTGAGCTAGATGTCACCGTTAACTACATGAACATCTACAGCTACAAGTGCTGACGGCAAACCTTTCGGAATAAAATAAGTGAGGGAAAGTTTAACGGCACACCTCTCCTCAACAAGACACGAATTGAGGAAATGATTCATGACGGTTTCAACAAAAATATGAAGCAGCACGACTGTTTTCAACACTGATAATAATCAGAAATGTTTCTTGAGCAGCAAATCATCATATCAGAATGATTTCTGAAGGATCATGTGACACTGAAGACTGAAAATGAAGCTTTGATCACGGGAATACAATATATTCACAGTTTTTCAAAATGTTTATATTTCATTTTTACTATTGTTACTGTACTTTGGATCAAATAAATGTAGCCTTGGTGAGCATGAGAGATATTCTTTCAAAAACATTATAAATCATAATTATTTTGAGCGGTAGTGTAAGTGAAGGTTACCTCAGCAAAACCCACTTACAAACAGCAGTTTTTAAATTATAGCCTACATAAATGAGATGTTTGGTAAACAAAAGCATTTTGGACTCGTCTGGGGAAATCTAAGTGTCAAAGTATGCAAGTAAAAAAACAGAGGTGCCAACAGGCCAATAAATTTCCCAGAAATGCCTTTGAAAAAAAGCCGTAAAAAGATTTCAGTGACCCTTTGATATGATTCAATCCCACTATTTAAGCCAAGATACAGGCCCGTGTTGTGCGAGCGGGTCAGGCTGTTAGAACGCTTAACCGGTTTTTTTCTTCTTCTGTCTTTTACTTTTACGACTTTCCAGTGCTGGGAGCTTGGAAAGCCGGAGCAGAACTGCTTACAAATCAGTAATTAGCGCGGGAGGCATGAGGTGTGGGTCCTGGGGGCCGTGAGGGGTGTGGACCCGCACGTCAGAACCCGCACCTCAGAACCCACCACCAGTTCCCATAAATCCCTGCTGCTTTCATGTGTGTGGTTCAAAGCCGGTCCGCCTGGAAAGTTTGACACAGGATACGCAGGGAGAGCCAGAGCCAATCAGCGCGTCCATCCCCGCGGCATGGGTGCGGGACGCTCCTCTAGAACCCATCCGGGACGCCAACAACACAGCGGTCCAAACCAACAGATCCTCTCCACCCATCTCAGCTCATCTCTGTCCTCTGCAGACGCACATAAATCTCAGGACACTGTCTTATGTCACTGGTGTTGGCAGCAGTCTGTCTCTGAGATCCACCAGCCATAAAACTGAAGAAACGCTGAGGACAATTCTACAGATAAATGACGTCAGGCCAAGCGTTTCGGTGATTTTACCATGCTTAAGAGGTGCTGTCACTTCAGCGCACACCCTCAAGCACATTATTGCTTGATTTGCCAACAACATGATATATAAAATGTGCAATAAATGTTTAAAATGATCATTTACAATTAAATAATAATAATAACAACAATTACAGCATCCCGATGGATGGATTCAGATTCAGATTGTTTTATTTAGTGCCATGTCAACATTCAAAGCTATTTTCATGGCAAAAATACAAATATCATATAAATACAATAAAAACCAAACAAACAAAAACAGCAAGTCATATTATACGAGATTTTTTCAAATCAACATATGATAAAAAAATCCAAATAATCTTACCAAGTAAGTCCTTAAGTGAGGTAACTTCATAAAAGAGCATTAAAGTCCAGGACAATCTAATAAAATATGTTTAAGAGAGAGGGGAATCTTACAAAACATGCATAGAGTTGGGTCTTCAACTTTAAGCAAACAAGCATGGGTCAAACTTGTGTGACTCATACGACATCTGGTGTAGACCACTTGATCAAGTTTTAAGAGTGATAAAAAGTCTGTTTGTAAATTCCGGATGAGTTTCCCGATGGATGGATGGATGTTTAGATCTACTACAGCTGACAACAAATAGCTGAAACACCCAAATCTGGCACCAGAGTGTATTATGTTAAAACAGAGAGAGTATGGAAAATCCCTCAGGCTCTTCACTCATTCACACACAGCTCAAACTGTTAGTAATACTTTAAAATGTCAAAAGTACACCAGATAAACATGCTCATAGACTGGGTGGTGCGGGAGGGATTCCAATGAATGTGATTCAGTCGAACAAACAACCAATCAGCCGCTCGCGCCACAAATCAACAATCAAACGATTTCTAACGTAACTCACTTCCTGTTCTCTCTCTATAAACCAGCATCAGACGACCGTACGGCATCCGTGAGGCTGCTCGAGGAAACCAGGAACTCTGTAGCCTTTCACTGATTGTTTTTGTTAGCATGTCTTTGAATTAAAAACCACACTCAAGTGGCATTAAACATGAGCCCATCCAAAACAGTGCCGTCTCCATGAGGACACAAGAGGGATGAGTGTCATCCATGGGGAATTTGGCTAGTCAAATGCTGAAACCTCAGGCGTTTGGGAATACTCAGTGGGTTAGTTTAGTCTGAGCGCACTGCGATGAGTCAAGCCTTCCCGACAGGTACGGGATGACCTGGAGATCCTGAACGCTGGGAGTCTGATCTGGCAGACGGGAACGGGATGGGTTATTCCGGGACATTATATCAGCTATACGGAGCGTTCAGGTGACGAGGGCGCGCAGATTTATGACAGCTCGGCCTTGTTGCATCAATTAATTAAGAAAGCGAAGACGCAGGAAATGAGGATATCTGCCAGGAAATTAAAAACTGGAGATGACAGAAAGTGAAGAGGAATATCATGCACGTTTTGGCTGCACTACAGAAAGAGTCTGTGGGTTTATTTATGGTGCAAATGCAATCGCTGTGAAAATAAACACAGCTTAAAAATACACTCTTAAAAATAAAGGGGGTTTTCCACAGATACGCCATAGAAGAACCATTTTGGTTCCCCGAAGAACCTTTCAGTGATCAGTTCTTAAAAGAACTATTAGAGTGAAGAACATTATTCAACTATAAAGAACCTTTTGTGGAATGGAATGTTTCCATTGATGTTAAAGGTTCTTTATGGAACCATCAGTGCAAGGAGTGTTTGGTTCGGTTCCAAAACCTAGTGAGCTGCCTGGCTGTCTACTGTCTACATAGAGAGCCTTATTTCTATAGAAGTAAACACTCTAACTGAAATGGAATCCTAATTAGTGTTAGTCACTTATTTAGTTTTCCACTCCAGTGAGAATGTTGCCTGGAACACCATAGGAAACAACTTGTGTGTCACACAAACACAGTAGCACAACACGAAGTGCACATGAAACGATTTCAAGAGTTCTTGAACTAATATTCAGTAATATTATCAGTTTAACTGCATTGGCACCATCAGACTGAATTGAGCTGAATAATGACTATAGAGCTGCTTTATCACTGAATTGAACTCATATCATAATTGATGAACTTTGCAACATCGACAGTTATTGAACTGAATTAAAACAACATTAAACTTAAAGTCAAAATGTGGTCACAATCAAGCTTTTAATGTTGTTTATATTTCTATGTGGTGTTTTTAATATGCTTTAAGACAAACCATGTGCAAATTCATAAATCGACACCATTGCTGAGTATTTTCCGAACCAAAGACAGTCTCTGTTTCTGACGTCACAAACTACCATGTAACCAATCAGATCAACGTGTGATCGTCAACGAGAGGATCTCTGAGCTGGTGTGAGTGAGTGGAGGCGGGGCTCATTTGCATATCCATAGAGTATACTAAATGAGGCAAGGGTGTCGAGTTACATTCAAGCTATTTTAAGGCATTAAGAATTTTTTTCAAGGAAAAAATGCTTAAATATGTCATTTGTGTGATCAAAGATGAGTTTTAAGGGATACAAATATTGACTACAGGGGGACTTTGAATAATGCTGAATAATGACACTCTTTCAGTTTGAACAAATAATGACACCCTCTGTTTCCCATTGGTAGGACAAACACTGTATCATTTGCAAGAGTAAAGCATGTTCTTTTCTTGCTTTCAGAGACACTGAATAGAAGACTCGAATGAGCTTTGGTTTGTCTCACACCCCGTATAACCTCAAAAAGATATAATTCACCGCATGAGCGCGAGGGCCACTTATCAGAAGTGAAGGCCTAATAAAACCGACAAAATGTCACGTTCTCACCCCCACACCGAATCGCAGCACTCCCAGCCATGGAAAAACTAAGTGAGAACAATTCGAACTATGAGCCAGTCTGGCCCTGATCTGAGCCGACACCTCCCACAGAGCTCCCTGGATCCTTCAGGATGAGGGATCCTAACTCCCCTGAAGCCGTGAAATAGACTCACTTTGTCTAGTCAAACAAAAGGGGCAAAAGAAAAGCTAAATGTATCAGTCTGGACATAATCCCAACTGACTTGAAACTGAACCGTTTCCAGGTTCAGATCTTTCCCTCACACCCAGACGTGCCGCCGGACTCTGGCGTGATAAAAGAAGGGCCGCTCTGGCTGAAGATCTCAGAAACCTTCAGCTAAGGTCTCTGATTTACTGTACCGATGCTCATATGTTTTTCCCATGACACACACTTACTCACAGAGGAGGAGACGTTTCCCACAAACACCTTCACGGATTGGGATTGCTGGATCGAGCGGTCCAAAACATTACAGGAATCAAGCGGGAATCAGGCGTCTGAACCAGACATTCGTCAACTATTCTGCAATACCTGAGAATATAAATGGGTCAAAGGGTCAGTGACAAATAAGCATGTCCGAGAAATCATCAAAACATTTTAAAAAATGGCCATGGTTTGGAAAAAAACACACATTTGAATCATTTTCAGGAATTGTTTTGATTCAGTCATGGAAATATCAAGTGGTGTAATCAAGTTAAAAAGTCATCTATTTTCTTTGCATCATGAATAAGCCAGTTAACTTACACATCTTGATCATTATTTTCAATACAGCTTCAAAAGCAAAACTTTGTACAGTTATATTTTGACAAATATGAAGTTGTTTTGATATTTGACAACCTAAATTAGTTTTTCCATTTCGTAAAATATTAAAGTATGCGATATTTTTAATTGTACACTATGGCCCTCTAGTGTTTAAAAAACAAATCCTCATTCATTTTGCGGAAGGACATTGTTTTTGTTGTGCTTCGGCTTTGCGTGACTGTGCGGATGAATATGAGCCTGTCACAATAGATCATGCTTTAACTCTGTTAGAGAGCTACATATGGGAATTTATTTGTTCAATAAAATACCTTAATCACCGGTTGAGCAATAAAAACGCCATCTTTGCATGGCTTTTACAACATTTCAAATCCCTCAGTTCTCCATCTCCAAAAAGCCAAGTCTCTTTTTGCCAGCAGACTCTCCTCTGTTCGGTGTTTGTGTAAAACGGGCGATTCCCCGAAGTTTGGAGATTTAGCTGCTCCATATCAACCTTTCTCACTCGTTGTGACGACAAACCTCTGCCACTCCCACACAGACACATGAGCTGGAGTAACATTTCTCTATTACGGATATGACGAGACGAGACGAGAGTGACTGGACGCAATTTCCCGCGAAAACCGTCCCCACAGGTCTAAAATAGAAACACTTTTAATAGATGGACCAAAGTGAATCAGGGTAAGACACAAACATGTTTTGGAAGAAGGATTGACGATGTATTGACTAATCATTATTTTTTTTTATTTTTTTTTGTGTCATGATTTGTCATGATAACAAAATGTCTTCCTGCATGTTTTTTTAAAAACTTTATTAAATATTTTTAAACAGGTATTATTACTAACTAGATGTACCGCATCGCGGTACAAAATATGACCGCCGCTCAGGCCTGCACTGGCTTTCCACAAAAATAAATGACGTGGAGTAATTTGGCTGTATTGCGTGTTTATGTATACCTAAAAAAGTAATAGTATGTGCATGTCTGTCTGTGTGTGTGTGTGTGTGTGTGTGTTTGTGTATGTGTGTGTCTGTGTGTGTGTGTCTGTGCGTGTATGTATGTGTGCGCGTGTGTGTTTGTGTGTGTGTGTCTGTGCATGTGGATTTGTATGTGTGTGTATGGGTGTGTGTCTGTGCGTGTGGATGTCAGTGTGTGTGCATGCTTGCGTTTGTTTGTATTCCTGCATGTGTGTGTGTGACAGTATCATCCTAAACCAGCAACCCTTCGCTCAACAGCACCATCTACAGGCCGATGAGTGTACAGTCACTAAATGTGCACATAAATGAATTTATTTTATACCCCCCCATGGATGAAATTCTACAAAACTTAGCAGAGGATACCCCCAGAGGTTGTCAAGTTAATCATACACATGAAATATGGTGCAGTTCTGAACATCTCCACTGAAGATAGGGGCGATTAAAGCAGAATAATATTGCATTTTCATTTTTTATGGGAGGGGCGCAAATCACAAATGAGTGATTATGGGCTAGGTTGATGTGGGCCCTTAAGAGCAACATACCATAAAAATTTCTTCATCCTCGGTGCCACGGTTCAGGTAGTTATTTAGGAAAAACTGCATTTTTTTGGGTTTGGGGGGGCCCAGCGCGGGGGGGGGGGGGGGGGTGTATGGAGTGGCCCCCGGGGACCAAACGAAATTTTTCCTTAGAAGTCTAGTGGGGCTACATGCCCACCAAATTTCATGTTCCCCGGTGTTTCGGTGTCCCTGGTATCGTTGACGAAAAATTTAAGGGGGCCCCAGCGCGGGGGGGTAAGTGGCCCCCGGGGACCAAATGAAATTTTTCCGTAAAAGTCTAGTAGACCAACATACCATAAACATTTCTTCATCCTCGGTGCCACGGTTCAGGTAGTTATTTAGGAAAAACTGCATTTTTGGGGGTTTGGGGGGGCCCAGCGCGGGGGGGGAGTGGCCCCCGGGGACCAAACGAAATTTTTCCTTAGAAGTCTAGTGGGGCTACATGCCCACCAAATTTCATGTTCCCCGGTGTTCCCTGGTATCGTTGACGAAAAATTCAGTAAGGTGACAAAAAAAAAAAAAAAAAAAAACTTTGACAATCCCTATATGACCGCCGCTTCGCTAGCTACGCTAGCGGCGGTCATAATAAACACACCCACAACAATTTCAATCAGAACACTGTACATTGAAAAAAGGGAAAAAAACACACAATTAATACTTATTTTTAAATATATATATTTTTAATTAAATTAAACGGGGTTATTCACTGATTATTGGAAATAATTTAGAGCATTTTAAGGCACTCTATTTTCCAGTTGCTTTAAGGCTTAATATCAAATCCAAATCAATTATGTCAGAACTTGAAGCAACTTCGACAAATCTAAACTATTTTTTTTTTTAAGAATAATAGAAACCAAACCACTTTTCAAGCTTTCAATTGGTATTGTGATCACAGGTGCTATAACATTTGAGGAAGTTTTGACTTTAGGATCCTCAAAATTCATTTGAATTATGTTTAAGCCATGTAGAAGAGGTGTATTCATGTCATTACATGTGTGAAATTCATTTTTAATTCAGAACATTAGCATGTCATTAGCATGACACAAAAATAAAACTCCACTTCCTGCACAGACGATCTGGGGAAGGAAGTCAGAACGGTGGTCGTATTTCTGACACCAAATTCTATGTTGTCCTGAGGTTTGGATCAGCTTGTAGATCAGTCTTAGAAGAAAAGGTTTTATATAGGAGTTCCCATAATGGGATAATTTTATGGATTTAGTTTTAGGATCAATTGTTTATATTAATACAATTGTATGAATTAAGCAGCGCGTACACATATTTTATCACTAGAAAAAAATTAAATAGCCCATTAAACATGAAAGTATTATGCAATAATTTAAGACATTTCTCCTTATAAAACCTTTTTTGGCATTAAGGGTTCTTTACAATTGAGTCAAAAACCCTAAAGTTCTCAACAGAACCCAACTAATCCTTTCTTTCAATTGAACCTAAGAGTGATGCTGCCCTCTTCAGGTGGAAATATTAAAAATGCAAATACTCCAGAGGAAAAAGCATTTATTATATTCTGTAAATATAAATCTCACAAAGTTTTCGAGTTCATTAAATGCTCTGTGACAGAAATCACTTGTTCTTCTTCTTCATTTTAGCAGCAGGCATTAGTTCAGAGGCGTCTTCTCTCTCCGCCGCTCTCTTTCTGCTGGTTTTATCGCTCAAATACCCACTGGAGTCGCTCGCCGGGACCTCAGGGGGCGAGATCTCATCCGACTCCTGTCGTTTGTCTTTTTTCTTCTTCTTCTTTTTCTCTTTGTGATGTCCGTTTGAATTGGAGTGCACCTCCATTGTGTCCACAGTGGTTTCTCTGTTCTCTGACGTTTGCTGCAGGCTGCTGTCGTTCACTGACTCCTTCTCATGCTTGTCTTTCTTCTTTTTCTTCTTGGGTTTTGGACTGATGGTCGTATCTTCTGTGGGTTCTGGTTCTGTAGAGGACTCTACAGTTGATTCCTTTTGTTCGGTTTGGGCCACGAGCTCTTGTACTCTAAAAGTCAACAACGAATTGTTGTTAGTAAATGAAACGAGCAGAATTCATCTATTAGCATAAAGTCTGGTCAAAATGTCACATTTTCAAGAAAGAACTGGACATTTTATGTAGTCATACACTGAATTATTTTTTCCTTTGTGTCGGTTTTCCTTTGTGTCAGCGTCTAAACTACAAATGTTAAACAGCTGTGTTGACAATACCAATTTCTCTATTTTAATTAAAGGGATAGTTAACCCAAAAATGAAAATTCTGTCATAATTTACTCACCCTCAAGTTGATAATATTTTGAAGAATATGGGTAACCAAACAGTTGATTGACCCCATTGAAAAAATTTAATAAAAAATACTATGTAGTCAATGGGGTCCAACAACTGTTTGATACCAACATTCTTCAAAATATCTTCTTGTGTTCAGAAGAAGAAAGAAATTCATGCAGGTTTGGAACAACTTGAGGGTGAGTAAATTATGACAGAATGTTCATTTTTTGGTGAACTGTCCCATTAAGCTAATTTTTTATGATTGTGTCGATGATGTTTTCAGTCGATGCGTGAGCAAATTTCCACTAAGCATTATTTGTAGCGTCTCCCATCCAATAAATCGCAATAAGCTTTGTGCTTTTATACTTTAGATATCAAACAAAGTCTCAGCTTCCAAATTCTGTAAATCTTATCATGAAAATCACTCAATAAATGCTGTTTTGGCGCTAGGGGTGTGCGATATATATAACGTCTACGATAATATCGTAATAGTCATTTTAATGATATGCGTTGAGTTTATCCCTCACCTTTCAAAAACACACCCAGAGAGCACAAGCATACTCTACATGTAGTCTACTAGGTTAGACTAGTGCGCTTGTGCATTTATAGTGCATGCTTTCACTGCGTGATTTAGTCTATTAAAATGCATTTATAATGCGCTAAATATTCAAGATAAGAGGCAAAAATGCCCCAGTATATATTTTGTATTTATATCATTTAATATAGTTAATATCACACGAAGAGTGACATTTTTCTTCAAATATCAGCACAATAACAAATGTGATATTGATTTTATACAATGGTTCAATAAACAAGAAGTGACTTACATTTTAGACACAATATTGCGCCACACGGCTGTGTTTCATTACTGAATGAATCAACTTTTTGAATGAATCAGTTGAATGAATGATTCAATGACTCACTCATTAAGTAAATTGCTTCATTCCTGAATGAATAAGCCGTTTGAATTAATCGGTTGAATCTCATTGACTCACTCTTTAACAGTGACTTGCTGTCACTATCTGGTGGTTTTCATTTCATATTTAACGTATCTTTTCATGTTTAAAATCAGTGAAAATATCAATATTCAATGTTTTATGTTTAAAACATCAGAACATTATTTATGCATTTGTAACTGCAGGTTAAATGCAGTCAAAAACTTTGGCAGTAACACACTCAGCAAAATATAGTCTAATTATCGAACCCAGAAAATATCGAGATATAATTAGTCAACATCGCCGCTCTTTAATGTTGCGTAACACGTCACTGTGGCGTCTCAGTTCAAGTGTCATGTGAATCGATCATCTCTTCTTCTTTACTACTAGCAAAGACTTTAGATACCAAGAAGGTGCACTCATATGACTATGAATGCGAGAAAGTGCAATGTGCAATTTGGCAGAATTAGTCCCGCCTTCTAAATAAGAGCCTATCAGTAAAGTCATTGCATCACTGCAGCCGCCTTTAACGGTCTTGATCGGCGTACCTGGTTTTGTCCAGCCGTCCTCTGATCAGAAGAACACCAGCAGCTTCAGCGTCCAGCTTGAAGACCTCGAACTCCAGGCTTTGTCCAACACTCAGGCCAGAGTCCCTCCACTGCTCTGGGCTCAGCAGATTGGGCTTCACCACCGACGCGTTAAAGCAGCCGTGGACCAGACAGCCCACGTGACCCGCTCCCATTTTATTAATCACACCCTGGGGGACATCAAACACACACCATTAAACATCTTCAGCCAGAGCAAATGCAAAAATGCATTCATATACATGCACAGAACATGAAGATCTTGTGAAACGTACCACGAGCTTCGACCCTATCTGCGGTTTGAAGATCACGAACGACGCCTCGATGTTGAAGTGAATGAATCCTTGATCGTCATAAATGTCTCCATGCTGTCCTACGATTTTAATGTTGTCATACGCCATAGGAACCCCATTCAAACTGCAAAACCAGAGAACAAACGCCTGGTAAATTCCTTAGTCTGATCCTATATTAATAAATGTTGTTCATAATAGACATTTGGGCTGAGTGCAAGAGTTTTTACCATGATTTCAAACTGAAGATTAAGCTAAATAAATAAATTAAAATATTACAATAAATAAAACATTTGATTAAAATAATAATACATCTTACAGTACAGTACTACAGTGAGTAGAAAAAAGATATGTATAGATAACTTGCTATTGCTAGTCGCTCAGAAATTGCCTATCCTGCCTTTAATTGACAACTTTACAACAAAACAAAAAAACAGTACCATGTTATTATGAAATCTATCAAAGTGGCAATACTTGGTATTGGAGTAGCATATGAATGTGATACACTTCCATCAAGCATCAGCAATGACACACTTACAAAAGAGTACTAGAGTATTTTTAAAGGTATCTCGAGAATACCATGGTTTTACTGACTGTGAAAGCACCACAATCTTAAAGCACAACAATGATAATGTATAAATAGTGCTGTCACTGTCACATGATGCATCAAAATACCGCGGCATTACCATACTTTTCTAAGACATTATCTGTCAAGCCTTTAGTTTTACCTGCCGGAGTACTTGAGCAGTTCTGCGTTGAGTTCCTCCTGAATGCCGAGCCTCTTCTTTCGCAGGTAAACGGGCGGCAGCGCGACGTGTCTGCGGTGCGTGTCGAGAACCAGGCACGAGTAATGCGCGTTCAGAAGCTTCACCGCGCCCGCGAACGACGGAATGAGGCACGGAACCACCGCAGAGTTCCCCCCGGGTCTGGCCGTGACATCTCCGCTAGATATCTGCGCTATTGTTGACACATGAGAGGGGTTTGTGACGGGTTTCGCAGCGCCGTCCTCCTGAGTCCAGTTCGCCATGCTGAACACATGTGGAGGAGCACGTGATGCGTTTGCTCGCGTGTTTACTGTTTAGCGGCGAAATGCTCGGAGTGATGTGTGACCACCAGCGGAGAGGAGGAGAACTACACACACAAATAAATAAATAAATAAACTCTTGTGACTTTTAAAAAAATCTGTTTTTTTTTCTGTCGTTAATAGTAGCCTAACTATTTAAAAGTAAAAATAAAAAAAGATAATTTGAATTAAATATAAAATATCAATAATTCATTGAAAAAAGAACAATGTAAAAATGGATTCAAATGAAAAATTGATGAAGAATATTCCAGCACTTATGAAAAATGCTGTAGGGTTAGTCTGCAGTATAACACACACACGCACACACACACACACACATATATACATATACATATACATACAGTATATTATAAACAAACTTTTTATGTCAACTTTTGAAGTGGATCAAAAAAGTTAATCAAAGTTGTCCTAAGACAAGAACGGGTATTGTTCAAAATTCATGTATAACTTTGATGAAAGGTTTTGATCCACTTCAAATGTTGAATACTGTATATATTAAAGATTTCTTTAAAACAACAGAGATTGTGGTGTGTAAATTAAAAGTGTTTTTGTGTGTCAATGGTTTAATCATCAGTCATTGAACCACAAATTACATTTGACCTCTTTATTTCATTTTCATATGAAGCCCCTATATAAAAATACTGTAAATTAATAAATATCTTTACAGGCATTTTACAGTGTACATTTGATACGGTCAGGATAAAAGCATTCGGTTTACCATACAATATCAGGATTACAATTTCAGATTCAACATTCCCTTTATCTAGATACAGGAAGAGAGAAAGAGATACAGAAAGAGAGAGAAGATCGTTTGCATGCTTGTTTCGTACTCAGATATCTGTTTTCTGTACGCTCAAGGTCTCCTGAGGTCATCAGGTAACTGGACACTGATTGGCTGTCTGTCTGCTCAATACCGTTATCCGACGCTGCGTCTACAGTCTCTGCTTCTCCGTCAGCTCGACTCAGCCAATCAGAGTGAAGAGCTGTCAGCCTGACTCAGCCAATCAGAGTGAAGAACTGTCAGCCTGACTCAGCCAATCAGAGTGAAGAACTGTGCAGTCAAGAGTGTGTGGGCAGCGAGCCGTCATGGAGAAGCGCTCCGCCCGTTGTAGGAGATTTGAGAGATGGCATTGCTGGTGTTATCCAAAACCTCCTGCGAACAGACAAACACACGGCCGAGTGTCAGTACGAGACGCGCACTCAAACTGACGACTTACATTTGTATCTAGTGTATGTTTATACCAGTCCTGTGTGCCTGTGGAACAACCGGTGCAGGATAAGAAACACTCTGAAGTTTAATGCTTAGGGTTTGTTCAGATAACTAACATACGGGCAATAGTAATTTGATGCAAGCGTGACATATACGTACACAGAGAATCATAAGACAGTACAAACTTGACACATTTAAGAGTTTAAATAAATGTTTTAACTCAAAACAAAATATGTTTTAAAGCCTATTGTCATATAAGAACCTTTTTAAGTTCCATAAAGAACTACTATAAAATAAATAAATTATAAATGATGTACTGGCGCTTTAAGGCAAACCGCAGTTTTTTTCATGCACTGGTCAATTTTGAGATTTTGCTTCCATAATATGTCTTCTTTCTATATAGACTATATAGTTGAAAGAAAACTCCCAAAATACACATTTAAGTTTATGTTTATTTTTTTTTAACATTTTTTTACGTTATCTATTTGTGTCTGTAGCAGCCATATTATGTACTTTTGCAGTCTTGTTTTTGTTTTTGGGCTGTACAAGAATAGGTTTTCATGCTTGACTCTTCAAAAACACATCATTTTCCCCATATTCTCCATTGTTGCAGCTCCTCTCTTCCCAGTCCGTCAGTAACGCTCTGTTTAGTTCCTGTCTCTATGAAGCCCCTCCTTCTGAAAAGCACAATGTGCTCTGATTGGTTGGCTGGAGCAGTGTGTTGTGATTGGTCAACCATTAGTCAACGCCCCTTACCATAACCAGGCCCCACCCCTTTATTTTGCATATACCTTGGACGGGAATTATTTAAAAGAGGAATACTGTGGCATGATCGTTCCCGGAAGAAAACTCAAGACTACAATGGAGGCGTTTCAGGGAGTTTAGAAACAGTGACACTGATATAGAGAATAACTCCCGCTGGAGGGACTTGCAGAGCTTTTTCATGCTCAAACAGCAACATTACACAGAAAGATGAACATGTAAAAAGCATAATAGGTCCTCTTTAAAGTTTATTCCTATCTTTTTTACAGACCTTTTTGTACCAGACTTTATCCAATATTGAGATTTCTGTTCTGGAAATGTATGCAAATTAGTTCTTATTTAATTAGATTAAATATGTGTTGTCTGCATCTTTAAACATAACATTTCAGAAACCTTGTAATACAAATGTACTCTGATGAATCAACCTGGGTACGGATGGTGATGTCTATTAATTCAATTTTTACCCTTTTCACCTGATCTGAAGCATCTTGACACATCAAGGCCCTTTTAGTCCAAAAAGTCATATAGGAACTCAAAACCACGATAAAAAAGTAGCCCATGTGGCCACATGACATCAACTGAAAAGGAAAATTGTTTCATGGTGGAACAAATTATAAAATTTTTAATTTCTTTGGAATCATTCGCCATAAGAACAGGAACATTTAGAAAGCGATTTGAAATGAAAGTTGCCTGTGAGCCGGTCCACACAGACTGCACAAACATACCAGCTCCTGTCGTACCTTCTCTGCCATTTCGTGCGAGTGATGCAGTGAATGTTCTCTCTCCAGAAACATGCGCTGCTGTTCGCTGCTGGCCAGTCTGCAGGTCAACCACGTGGACAGCGTGCAGCTGCTGATGCCCAGACACGCTAGAGACATGACGGCCAGATGAAGAGAGCGCATGGTGTCCGGACGCTTGACCAGTGCGCGGACAAACTGGAAGTTCAGGATTCCACCAATTAACCCACAAATGCAGCAGGAGGAAAATAGGATCATCTGAGAGAGAAATAGAAACATGCATATTGTTAGCTGTTTGTGTCTATTGCATGCATACGTCATTAAAATAACACATATTGCATCTATACATTATTCAAATAATAACATATTGCATGCTCACAATATTAAAATAATAATTCAAAATATTAGAGTAACGCATATTGTATGCATGCATACAATATTAAAATAAAAACATATTTCATGCATACATCATTAAAACGCATTTTGCATGCTCACAATAGTAAAATAATAACACATAGCATATTCACAATATTAAATAATAATGCATATTGCATGCTCACAATATTTAAATAATAACACATATTGCATGCATACATCATTAAAATAATAATGGATGTTGCATGCATACAATAGTAAAATAATAACACATAGCATATTCACAAGATTAAAATAATAACACATATTTCATGCTCACAATATTAGAATAATAATGAATATTGCATGCATAAAATATTAAAATAAAAACGCATATTTCAGGCATAAAATATTAAAATAATAACACATATTGCATGCTCACAATATTAAAATAAATACACATATTGCATGCATACATCATTATGAATATTGCATGCTTACAATAGTAAAATAATAACACATATAGCATACTCATCATTTTAAAATAATAATGCATATTGCAAGCTCACAATATAAGAATATCACATATTGCATGCACACATAATTAAAACAATATTGCATATTACATGCATACATCATTAAAATAATAATGCATATTGCATACATACATTATTATTATTATTGCATATTATTGCATTGCCAAATGCATTAAAAGCGTTTCTCCTTGACACAAATTAAAATATCAATTTAATTTAGTATTCCATTTAATTACTTTTGTGGTACTTAATTTAAGTATACTTTTGTTTAAGTACTTTTGTGGTGTTTGCCCATGCAAAAGTAACAAGCATAAAGCAAGGTTCCCGGGGTGTTGCTATGCAGTGGCTAAGGTGTTGTTCAGAGTGATTTCCAAGCTCATAAAGGTCAAAGTACATTAACCTGAAGAGTATAGCACAGCAGAAATACTGTAAACGGAGGGTGAAGACGAAACCCTTGTGTACAGGGAGAATGGATTGTGCTGCTCTGTGTTTTTGTAATCGCTCAGACCACGTTCAGACAGTGACATTATCTGCCAGCTCAACACTTCAGGACAGATCTGACCTCAAATTACACAAGAAACTTCTGACTACAGCACATGAACACGTTGGATAACACACCCCCTTTTAGTGTGCTAGAAATCTCTTATAGCTTGGTATTGCATACTCCTACCATAAATTGCTTACAATAAAAGGCTTTGTAAATGATGGTTTTGTTGGTAGACAACATGATTAATATATCGTATACTTGAACTATTTGTGTATGTATGCAGTATATATGCAGTGCACTGAGTATGACAAAAAAAAAAAAGCTATTTATCAGCATTTCCATTCATTTTAAAGGTTGCTCAGCTCATTCATGCCACCCTGGACGTTTGCAACCTGCATACTGCTATCTTTCCTCATAAGCCAATGGAGCTGATAGACAACTATTTTTAAATTGCCATCAGTGAAAAAGCGTGTATTGTTTAATGCATCTATCAGCAGACGACACTTTTTAAATGAAAAATGCACTGTAACTATACTTCTAACTTTTACTGATGTTTTGAGGTCATGTGACAGCAAATGTAGCATACTACTATTTGAAACATTTGTATCACACATACAATTTGAAATAAGCATTGGATTTCAAAAGTCATTTCCCTAAATTATTGCATTTTTGATTCTGCTAAAACTGCAAACCGTCTCTAATATTATTTTACTGTAACAAAAATAGTACGCAAAACATACTCATCAGCATACTACTATACTAGTCTTCCATTCATACTGTAGCGCAGCCTATATCACATTACACACGGAAGAGAAACAGCCAAAACACTTTGTTTTTCGCAGTATGTTCTGCTTAAAACCCTGCTGAGATGAGACTAAAAGTCCATATGATTTAGAGACACAATGCTTAAGTGTTCTGGAGCAGCTCCTGACGTTACTGTCAGGAATTCAGAATCATTACAGGAAGACGGGGAGGGTTTGCATTTAGCCGTACAGTAACGTTACGGTCGGGGCATAAAGGCCCAGAGAAACGAAATCAATCAGGAGAGGAGAGAGATAAAATGAAAAAAGACAGAGAAAGAAGCGTGTTTGAGGACAAACCTGAAAGCGTGTACACAAGAAATCAGAGGAAAACAAGTAATGCTATGAAAAGAGACATGTGGAGAGTTGGATCAGAGAAACATGGAAGCTCTCAGACTGAGGTTTCACTTCAGTATTGATTTGTGATTAACACTCTCCTCTGGGGCGGCTCACTCCACTCCAAGGTGGCTAACTGAATCTCGTCTCTCCAGTGAAGTATCCTGGGATATTTACACACACACACACACACACACACTCACTGTGAGCTGGAGCTGGTCTCTGATGTGCATGTTTATATTGACGTCCACAACAAACTATTTCTATTCTAGATTTAGTTAGCATTTCTAAATTAAGAACACACCGATAATAGGAATGTGTGTGGTGAGACACGGTCTGTGTTATGCTGTTTGGGATATTATAAGGCCAACCTTTCATGTTTGTGAATGTAAAAGGTCTGCAAAGTTTCCAAGATCATGACAAATAAAGAAAAAAAGAAGCGATTCTGAACTACCTGAAATGAGTCAGTAATTCCAGTCTCATGTCTTGCACAAACCTATGTAGTTTTGTAGCAAATTTGCATAATGGCCATCTATAGTTTTCATTGGCTGCTGGCGAACAACGTCTACTTTGCTCCGCCCTCAAACACTGTAGTTGTATCTGAGACTGGAAGAGTTTGGTTTGAGAAGACGTTGTTTTCTCCTGCCAAAGCAAATCCACTTTACTGCACTTCCAAACGATGAGATTGATAAAAAGAAAAACCGACGCCATTGTTCTTATCACAGTGTATAAAGTGCTGAGGAAGAGCTGACATTCAGATATAGTAATGAGCGTTTGGTTTCTGACATGCACTGTAAGTGGTTGACCAATCACAGCAGACTGGGCCATCTGACCAATCAGAGCGGAGCAGGCTCACGAAAAGGCGGGGCTTAGAGAGACTGAATCCCTGATTGAACGGTTTCAGACACTGTGAGAAAAGAGCTGATGCTTTATTATGAGAAAATAATGTTTTTTGCTTGGATGCATGTAAACCTACTGTAAGAGACCTCAAAACAAAATTAGGAACCTTTAAAAAAGAATAATAGGGGCACTTTAATACAGTAGAAATTGTGTTCTACACGCTTAAGATGGTTCCAATTAGAACCCAAAACCATTTAAAGTTTAATTTAGAACCTTTTATTCTCTACAGCAACAATATATACTGGTGCTTTAAACAACCCAGAAGCCTAAACACTGATCTGAAGAACCTATAATAAAACTCAATCAACAGTGTATTAAAGCAGTGTTTAACATTGAAGAATACAAAAAAAGTGTATGTGTTCTTGTGTATGCTGGAAAGAAATGGTGTAGGATTTACTTTGAAACTATTTTCACTAAGGAATTTCACAAATAATTACAAAGAAATGGCAAGCAACACAGTGAATTTACCATGAAAAGTATAAAGACTGAAATAGTATTTTGCATGTAAAATATACTCCAATAATCTTCAAAGAAAATGTGAACTGGCTTGTTTACAGTGTGTGTTCAACAGGAGTGTACAGTAGAGATCTAGTACAGTTGGATGTGTGCAGGAGAATACTAAAGTGCGTACTCACAATCAGTCCAGTCCTCTTCCGTGCACACAGCATGCCACACAGTCCGCAGATTAGAAACTATGAGAGACAAAACAGGACCGGTCGTATTTGATCAACTTGAATGAACCAAAATAACATGAATGGAATTGTGACAAAACTGTATTACTGGATTCAGATGACAGTAGAGTCAGTGCATATAAGAACTGAACTGGACACAAATGAAGTTATACGAGTTAATGATGGAAAGATCTCTCAACCTCACAAAACACCAGACAACGAGTCTTATCTGACATTTCTAGAGCAAATAGAAACAGTATTTATCTGTGAAGTAAACAACTACCTAAGACAACTTTATGATTAATCATTAAGTTATGACATTATAAATTGTGCCATTCTACTCTATAGGTCAGATTACCGTACTGTACAACATTGGTATCAGTTACATCACTGTATACTCTACACCATGATATTGCCTATTAATGGTATTTTCATGGTAGGCTACATTAAGGTTCTTACAAAAATACCATGGTACTATGGATGCCCAAAACATGTTACCTTTTGACTGACAACAAATCATTTTAAATCAAATACTGCACAAGCACTCAGTGGCTGAGAGTTTTGCTAGAACAGCTCATTCATTGAAGCTGAATAAGACTAAAAAAAGTGAGACGTACACACACTCCGCTCCATACCGGAGAAGCGTCGCCCTGCTGGGTCTGGTGCTCGGCTTTCGCCCGGATGATGCCCACCACGCCCAGGGCGATGCTGGACACCCCGAGCCCTATCTCCAGCGTCGACAGAACCAACAAACTCCAGATGATCTTCCGGCTGCTGCACATCTTCGCTCGGGCATCCTTCCTGGCCGGTGCGCAAAACGCTTCACTCCATGTCTTCACAGATAAACACACATTAAATCCAGAAAAGTCTGCAGATGACATCAACTTAAGTGATTTCTCCCAAACAGATCAGTGCGCAAAGGCGCTCTCCATGGTGCGTAACCGCCACCAGTTTAACTTTACCCTCCTCCTCACTGTGTTTACCATGCTTCTGGTCCTGCCCCATGTGATTTCCCTCAGTTTAGACAGAGTAAATGCTCCGCCCTCAATCACCCCCGAAATTATTTCACACTGCTGCAGCGGAGCGCTTGTAAAATTGTTTTATAATCGCTATTTAATTTCATGTGTAAGGTAATTCGTTAGAAGAATAATTGTTACTAACGTTCTAAATCGATTCTGGCGGGAGAAGTTGCGAAGAGCGCAACACTGTCAAATAGCGAAGCAGGTGTCCTGACGTGCGCGCGCACAAACACACACACGCTTATGCGCAATGGTGCGTAAAAGCGCTGATTGTGGTTTTATGCAATTTTATTGCATAAAACACCCGAGTTGAACACCTAAAAGCACATGTCAGCACAGCATATTAAGACATTCAATCACATTTCATTAGAAATGTTTTTAGTGGAGCGAATCCATATAGTCCTCTTGGAGAGCTTTATATAGGAGCCTAAAACAATAAGCGTGCTGTTTATGGGCACTTTTGTAGCCTTTTGATGCTCTGTGATTATATTTGTGGAAGTTCCCACACATTACCAACGCGCAATTGATGCCTAAAACATTTCTAGGGACTTAAAAAAGAAAAAAAAGAAGCAAAATGGTCATTGATGTCTTAAAATGACTTTGAAATTGTTGCTTATTGGCCAGGCAGGCAGTGATATGGATTCCTATAAAGCAGATTTATGCTCATTGTGCAAAGCATTATAGAGTTATCTGCTGAGCATTACTGTGCATTACCACAAGCATTTTCTTATCTCAGGTCACACTCACAACAAATGTTTGATCATTGCATTATCCCTTACTCACTGGTTGGCCAGAAAGGAAAATTGCAGTCTTGAAACAAAATAATTTCATTTATCCAACTAAATGGCCTCTCTAAATAATTCATAACCAGGTTTCATATAGAGAATTGAACAAAACACTGCAAACAGTTGCTCTGTGAATGTCTGTAACAGACTGTAGCCCTTCATCCGCTCATTAAAATAGCATCATAACAACACAAATGTAGAAGCCTGTCCTCATCTACTGCAGTGTGCTGAAGGGTTTCAGTGTGTTCAGTGTTTCTGCAGCAAGACAGTTCATCCCAAACCTAACAGCAACTTTCTGTTCGCGTTACCGTAACAACAGCAGCTCTAAAACAAACAGTGCAGTTATTGAACAGTTTCACTGCAGTCATATTTCAGGTAGCCTATTATATTTACATTATATTTGCATTTGACGTTCTTCACTAGTAAGTATTTCAACAGAGCAAACCAAGTCAGCAGAAAAAAACCTAAAAAAACAATTAAACCAACAATGGAAAGGTTTGCCCATCTGATTTCCAATAAACAATCAATCTGAATCAATGTTCTTGAACTTATAAATACATTTGAAGATAAAAGAACTTCTGCCAATTGTGAACATTATGTACAAAATTCTGACAAAAATAAAATATATAGGCAAAAATAAGTGAATTTGTCTTTTATAAGCAGCATTTGTGTGTGTGTGTGTGTGTGTGTGTGTGTGTGTGTGTGTGTGTGTGTGTGTGTGTGTGTGTGTGTGTGCACACAGAACACACACACACACACACACACACACACACACACACACACACACACACACCAGAACACTGGTATACCTACTAAAAGGGACATCCAATAAAAAAGCAGGAGGTTGTTCCTCAGGCTCAAACTGATGATTTGACGGTGTTTGAATTACAAGGACATGTCCTTTGTCCTTATAATCCCAAATGTCCTTATAATGCTGGTATGTAAACTGGTGGAAAGACCTTGTAATCCACCAAAACCAACACAAAATGAGTTAAGCAATTTTCAACTTTTTATAAAAGTTATACAAGATTCAACACATTTTTAAGTCAGTTTAATGTAATTTATAATAAACATCCAAGTTGATTGAACTTAAAAATGTATAAGGCAGAAACTTTTTTTTACAGTGATATCAAAATTGTTCACAATTATTACCAAATCACATCAGAATTGTTGTATGTATATGCTGCATATATATATATATAACAAGCAAAACATGTTGCTTATGCTGTCAGGATTTCTGGATTCCTGTGTAATTTGTCTGCTAATCTGCTGGGGAACATCAGCTGTCTGTAATCTCACCATTGCACCAGACACCCCCGTCTGCTGAGTCATCAAACTAGCGCTTCTCCACCTTCACCCAGTGTGTCCTCCCTCTCTCCTTCTCTCCCTCTCTCCCTCTCTCCCTCTCTCCCTCTCTCCCTCATCTGCAGGGTTTGTGGGAATGTGAAAGTGCTGAAATGATTGTCAGTTTCCAGACCCAGTTGTGACCGGTGGTCTAGAAATAGCAGGGTGGAAAGGGTGGAGATATTTTTAGCACCTGCGACCATGTGTAAAGAATAAGGAAAGCAGGGTGTATTGTTTGCTCTTCAGGTTCTGCTGTAATATCACATTTCTGAAAGATTGTTTGTGCTGCATATTCCTGTGAGGGCCAACAGTTTATCACTTGTTAGCCCCTTTTTAACCACAAAATGACGTACAGTAGTTACAGCATCAACCAGCTTACCAGACAAATCCATTCATTTATCTTTTTTTACTTTCTGAAAAAGTCAGGTGTGAGATATTGGATACCCCTTACTTCTGAACATAAAGGCATTATTGCTTGTATTGTAGATTACATATATGAGTGATGTTTTCTGGAAAGTTTAATTACAATTTTTTTTCATTCAAAATACACAAAATGTGTACAAAGTAAACTTTTCAGTCAACTAATTATTATGTAATTGATATGCCACCTGACTTAAAGGCTGGACTGAACGTTTCTCACTGGTAGAAACAGCATTGTGGTGGCGTTTACATGCAGTCTCATAAATATGATCATTCCAGCATGATTGATCTTCGAAAAGAACAGACAATTCCCCTAAACTGCTGAAGATCAGAATATTTGATGAGAGTGAGTAATTTCCCCTCCCGTGGCGGTCCTGTCCTGTCGTTTGTCCTCCTGTGTCTCAGTATTAACTTCCATTAGCATCACTGCAGTATAGGACAGAAGAGCTGCTTATACACACGCTCTCACATCCTCCGTCTATTTATAACCACCGCAGTCTGTTTGTGTCTGTTCATCCTCCTCCTTTCTCTTCCTCTTTCTCCATATAAATCACCATGTTCCTGTCCACTTGTAATCTCGGTTCCGTCCTAAAACGGTGAGCTGCCTTGCTGTTTACTGCCTACATAGACGGCTACTAGGGATGCTTGACATTTTTAAGCCATAACAGACATTTGGACACTCATGGTGGAACAGAAAATGGCCCCAAATTAGAAGCATAGCCTTGTCCAAAGTCTTGGTATGCTGAAGCATTAATATGTCCCTTCACTAGAAGTAAGGGGTCAAGCCCAACCCCTGAGAAACAACCCCACACCATAATCCCCCCTCCACCACACTTTACAGTTGGCACAATTTAGGTAACGTTCTCCTGGCATCCGCCAAACCAAGACCCGTTCGTCAGACTGCCAAACAGAAAAGCGTGATTCGTCACTCCACAAAACAGGTTTCCACTGCTCCAGTGTCCAGTGGCAGTGTGTTTTACTCCATCTGATGCTTACCATTACGTGAAGCTCCCGCCGCAAAGTTTTTGTGCTGATAATAATGGCAGTGGAAGTTTGGAATCAGCAGAGCGTTGGCGACTTTCACACTCGGTTATCCCGCTCTGGGACTTTTCCTGGTTTTCTATTGCTGTTCTAAATGCTTCCACTTTTCAGTAACACCACTTACAGTTGACCGTGACAAGGATGAAATTTCACAAACTGATTTATTGCAAAGGTGGCATCCTCTCACAAGTGTTTGTAAATGCAGACCGCCTGTGGTTGGAATGAAACATTAATAGGTGTGTCCTGAATGTATAATATTCATGCCTGATGCTTCTAAGGGTGCGTTTACAGGACAACGATATGCTTAAAACTGAGAGTTTCCTTTGAGTTTCCTTTGAGTTTTCCGCGTACAGACGACACCATTGTCAAAACGATCCACATTCACACGGATCCGCGAAAATGACTAAAAACGCTGTATTCTGCTGCCAGGCCATTAGATGGCGATGAAACACTATAGACTGAATGGGTAACATGCATGTGCATGACGTCATCGTCTTCAGAGATTCACATTTTTGTTGATTACACGGACACCGTTTTCAAAAACGTGCACTTTGAGGGGTTGTTTACACGACACCGTTTTCAAATTAAACTTTTTATGCGTTTTGGCCGTTCGTTTACACGACAACGGCGTGTTTGGTGCCTGAAAACATGTTTCAAAGTGCACGTTTTTGAAAATGGTCTCCATATAAACAACAAAAACGTGAATCTCTGAAGACGATGACGTCATGCACATGCGTATTACGTGTTCGATGTAGTGTTTCATCGCCATCTACTGGCCTGGCAGCAGAATACAGCGTTTTTAGTCGTTTTCGCGGATCCGTGTGAATGTGGATCGTTTTGACAATGGTGTCGTCACGTGGAAAACTCAAAGGAAAAACGTCTCCGTTTTAAGCATATCGTTGTCGTGTAAACGTACCCTGAAATGTGTTTTCAAAAGTTTTCGTTTTCAGGCATTGTCGTGTAAATGAACGGTCAAAACGCATAAAAAGTTGTACGTTTTTAGTTGAAAACGGTGTCATGTAAACAGCCCCTCAGTTGATCATCAATCATTTGTTTGCAGGTGTCACATTGATTTTATGTTTTATCATCTAGTAGTGCAATGACATCCAATATATATTTTAATGTGCTTTAAGTGTCGAAATACTTTTGTGGCGCCCCCGTCACATTATTCGACTTTAACCCCATGATGTTTTGACTCTTTGCATCATTATACAAGAGCTCATTTTCCCTGCGCTAACTATGTCAGTTTTGTCACACTGTAAATGTGCCCATGTCACGGATCGCCCTGGAGCCTTGTTTAATGGTCCACAAGGGAGTGCTTGAATCTGAAGGGGTCCTGCCAACATGCTGGTTTATTGGCACATAGTGAGAACCATCACCGCCTGTGAGCGCGTGGGACCCGGTTATAATGATACGGCCACTGCTAACAACCAGGCTCAGTTAAGTTTAGAGTTTCAGTGTTGTTGTGTGTCCCTCTTGTAATCCATAATTGTCAGTGCCTTGTTATTATGTGATGCTATTTGCTAAGTCAGTGACAAACCCCGTACTTGAGTTAAAGTACAGATACCCTTTTGATATATTACTCCAGTAATATATTTAAAATGTCTCCTTCCCTTCTTTCTGCTGCTAGAAAGAAATGAAACAATTCCCTTTAAATGCTAAACATCGTATGAGTATAATCTGACCATGCAGCCAAACTTTATAATATGTAGACATAATGCACAGATTAAACCAGATAATGCGAATGTTTGGAAAAATCATTCTGAACATATTTGTATCGTGCAACAATGATGCAAACAAGCTTGGGAGAGCAGTGTTTTTATAATGGAAATATTGAGTGCAGCTATTAATCTTTGTGTTAGCTGTGCATGGTCAGTGCAGGTTTGGCTCAACTTTCTTGTCAGCATTAGCAAAATAAGCTAAAACTTCTTACATTTGCAGATTCTGACAGAAAATCCCTGTTGGCCATTGACAGCTCCCACATTTAATGCATGGTGACATGTAACTCTTCAACACATAGCCATCATGAAAAAAAGTATGGTAAAGCATGAAAGTATGAAAAGTATGTAGTATGTGTATATATTATACAATATTATATTACATAATATATTATACAAATGAATCAGTTTGCATTTAGGCGTAATGTAATGGCAATGGAAAATTGTGCATATTTACACATATATTTTGTGTGTGTGTGTGTGTGTGTGTGTGTGTGTGTGTGTGTGTGTGTGTGTGTGTGTGTCTGTGTAAATTCACCAAAACATGTTTTTTGCATGATTCTCAACATGGAAATTCACAACTTTCACTTTTTGAGGAACTTTTAGTTGTAAATAATCCTCATGTTGTAATGGCGTTTTAAAGGAAGTTCTGCACTGGTCAGGAAACGAGGACTCGGGGGTCGTTCTTGTATCCCTGAAGAAGATAAAGAGAAAAACAGCCAGTGGCGACTCTGCTTGAGAGGGCAGTGTTTTATCTGCGGGAAGATCGGTGCATTGTTTGCTAATTGTTTGAAAGCACAATTTTTCTTCACACTAGCCGGCATTGGGCACTTCAATATGCTGATGTTATAGGTTTCATGCAGGAAATTAATGCACACGGGCGAAATACTGCAAAAGATGTTGCACACAGTAGTGAAAGTGTGAAAACACACACGCATGCTGACAGAATCAAGTAGAGTTTGCCTGTTCAAATAACTACATCATTAAATTGATTTCTGAAGGATCATGTGACACTGAAGACTGGAGTTATGATGCTGAAAATTCAGCTTTGATCACAGGAATAAATGACACTTTAACTGTATATTTACTGTATAATTGAATCAAATAAATGTAGCCCCAGCTAATAAAAATATGTTTTAGAAACATAGACGCGTTTATCCAAGTTCTGGAAATGTTATTGCTGAAGGTTTTCTGGACATTCAAACCGTCCGATTTTTTAAATGTAAAAAAAAAAAAAAAAAAAAAAAACATTTTCTTGCACTGTATAAAATTATATGATCAAGCATGTGTTTTATCATTACTTTAACTCATCTCAACTTTTTTGGTTGTTTTATACAAGATTCAACAAATTTTTAAGTCAGTTTAATATAATTTAAGTTGAAATGACTTACAGCCAAGTTGATTGTACTTAAAAATTTAAGGAGGCAACTGTTTCTTCCCAATGTGTGTCACATTCACGTTAGTTTGGACTCGTTATGTTTTATATTCTGCCTTCATCACTCATCTGTTGTCATGGACACTAATTACATTCAGCTGTGCACTCATCAGTCACCATCATTAACACCTGCACTGTAAAAAATCCAACTTGCAAAATGTTAACTCAGTTTAAAATTTTATGTTGAGTGGGCAAATTTTTGACTGCAATGTTGACTTTACTTATGAAAACTATTTAACTGCAAGTGTACTACTATTTTGTCCAATGAACACAAACAATTAAGTTGAGAAAACGTAATATTTTGATTTCATAGTTCGAACGTTTAACTTCCCGTCATCGCGCATGCGCAGTCTGTCTCGCTGTACGTTACTCTCGGGGTTTCCTCCTTCAACCACGCTATCGAAGGGACTGGATTTCATCTGATTGAGGTAAGTTTTCTTTAAGCTTTATACATGAAAATAGGCTATAAATTGCACACATATGTTGATAAAATATAGTATTATGTTAAAAGATATATTTTGTGGTGACGATAAGTTTCTATTGTTAGAGATTATCCACGTAGCACATTGCTACTAACGTGCTAACGTTAAGTTACCCAGACTAACGTTAGAGTGAGGAAACATGCTTGAATGAGAAAAGAAGGACAAGGACGTGCATGGTGTTTAAAATATGTTAAAAATGTTAAGCTCAGTAAGTCGTGAATAAAGACTTAAATGCGGTGCTTGCGTTGATTGAGAGACAGAATGCTGCTTCTCTCGGACTCGGACAGAATCTGAGTGCGAATTCAGCTATCTTTCGTGGCGTATTGCGATTTAATAGTGACATACACATACAATTATGTCAATAACAAAAAAACAAAATAAAAAAAGTATTCAAGTAAACACGGTCGGCAATGTCTTAAATGAACATAACCAATTTGGTGAAACCTAGATGTTTCAGTATTAGATCCATGAGCTCTTAAAGTGACCGCAGTCCGTTCAATTTAATTTCAAGTTTATTTGTCACGTATACAAATTTCAGTTACAGTTTGTACATGCTTAGGTTGAGGCTCAGTCATTCTACAGTGCAATATAATTAAATACAATACAATTTAGAGGAAACATTTAATAATATTGGCCTATATATGCATAAAAATAAAAACATAAAAATATGTATGTTAACTTTGCATATTAAATAATAGAATGGGTAGTATGTGTGCAGTATGTTTTAAAGTGAATAGGATACAAATATTGTGTATCCTTAAACAAATATTAGGCTACAAAAGACAAAATAGCTCACTGCTCTTATAATAACTTTTGTATCTTTAATATCTGTCATATTTAATAAATACAGTGAAAACTATGCATTGATTCTTTTTCACATTTGATTATTCAATTTCTTTATTATTTTTACTACATGTTAAATTAACTTACTGTAACTGATTTTTGTTGTTGTTGTTTTGTTTAATAAAATTATGTATCTTTGTTCTGTTGTATTTGTCCTTTTTAGACTAAAGAACATCAGTACAGTGACAAGATCCTTGGATGTGCTAAAACAGTGGCCTTTATTTTTGAAAAGATCAGGTGAGTTGAACTGAATTTACTTGTGTTGGTCTACACTTAATTCTTACTGTTTCAACAATGTTTTTTTTGTTTTTTAGGGTCTCTGCTCTCTGCTGAGTATTACAGGATCACACAAACTGATCCGAAGAGCACCTTTTTCTCTTGGTTAAATGAATACACATCTAGTCGTACAAAGCAAGTGGTGGAGCGTATGGAGATGAGATGAAGATCCTCCTAGACCAACTTGATCATCAAGTAATTATTTGATCATATCTCTCTGGTTAAAGGCTAAATGGTGCCATCTCTTTTTCAAGGTAATTCCCATGCTTCTCTTTGTATATAACTTGTTCCATATTTGTTTTTTTGTCTTTCAGACACAGAAACTCCAATGTGCTTCCTCAAAGAAAGTCTACAACTCTTAAAGGTCTGCCTTTGTTTATGAGGGAAAAGTCTGGAAACATTCTGAAGACTTGCCTGGTAAGAAGATCATCAGCATATACACTCACACCTGATATATTTCACCTATTTACCAGATGCTGTTAAGAGATAGGTTTTGTGTGATATACAAAACTTATCATCAACAGACAAAGTCATGGTAAAAAATACTTTATTAAATAATCGTAGTTGAAACTTTCTCAGTGATCAGTTTGACTTCACCTGATAGCACAAATTCAACAAGTTGTTATTTTATCAAAGCAAAGACAGTCGAAAAGTACTGTTTCACAACACTGTCTGGAGACATTCCCTCTGATATCTAACCTGTTAAAACAATACAGTGCACAATCATAAGGTTAAACATGACCGTGTTTCAAGTGAAGTTACATGAGCAGACCTTTAGGGACACTCTGGTCTAACATAATTCAATAAAATAAAATAAAAATTACCCTAATTTTATGCTGATTTATTTTCTACTGCAGGACACAGAGCCAGAAGACATTCACAAGGGGAGAAGATGAGGATCTTAACTATCGTTGAAGATGATGTTGCCACTCAAACCCAAATATAAGGTGCCTCTCTGTAGTACTATAAGAGCAGATTGGGCCAGATAATGTGCAAGACCTTTGCCACAGTTGTTACTCTCCTCTTTGGCTTGATTTATGGCCCCAATGGACTATCCTAAAGTATTAAAATACACCAGTAGTAACTGGTGGTTAAGAAAAAATTTGTTTAGTTTGTTTAGAAAAAAAAACGTTTATTTATCTTGACCTAAAGTGCTCCGCAAGGCTGATTTATTTTGCATAGTCCTTCAAAAGATTGTCCAAGTAGCTGCAATCCATATGGATAATTGTAAGGTTGAGCATTTATTTATTCCAGTTTGTACTCTAATTTTGTGCATTTATTTTTTATTTTTATTAATCTTGAAGAGTGGAATAGAACTTCATCACCTTAAAATGTGTGTACCTAATGCAAATAGAAAATGTGTTGTTTTGCAGAATATTTGTCAATAAATAAGTTCTGTAATGATAGCAATGTCTTTTGTATTGTGTTGTATTTACAGTGTGGTTTACTCCCTGCATTTGGATTCTTAATGTGAAGGCTATACAAGTATCTGGGTGAGATATTTGAAAAAGTTGAATTCACTTAAAAAAGTAAAAAAGTTTAATCAACTTAAAAAAGTAAAAAATTGAATCAACTTAAAAAAGTAAAAAATTGAATCAACTTAAAAAAGTAAAGCAACCAGCTGCAAAGCTTTTTTGAGTTTACTCAACTTCAGGACCTCAGTAGTTGTGCTAACTCATTTCTTTGAGTTGGACTGGTAGTTGGATGAACTTCGACCACTGAAGTTGAGTAAACTCAAAAATGCTTTGCAGCTGGTTGCTTTACTTTTTTAAGTTTACTCAACTTTTTATTTTTTACAGTGTGTATATGTTCAGTTCAGTGTCCGGTATCGTCTGTGTTAAGTGTGTGTTGCTCTCTGTTCGCCTTTCTGTTGGCTCTTCCACCTGTGAGACAATGTGGTTATACAAGCATTAAGGAAACGTTCCATTTGATCATTTTGCAAACATTATGACTCGAGAATGTTACTTTTGAATATCTGAGACAAGCATTAAAGGGATAGTTCACTTTGAAATTAATTTTTGGTATGTTTTAGCTTACCTCAAGGGCATCCAAGATGTAGGTGTCTTTTTTTTTCCGCAGTAGTTTCAATTTTGATATTTTTAGGTCAAACCGTTCTTGTCTGTCAGTCATATAATGCAGGTCTATGGTCACTATCTCAAAGAGCATGCACAGAGTCCAAATTAAAACAATTCCCCATCGTAAGTACACATTGATGGCCTAAGACATGAAACGAGCGGTTTGTGTGAGAAAACGAACAGTATTTATATCGTTTTTACCACTTATACACAGCCATGTCCAAGTGATCTGATCTGACGTGTACGCAGACTGGTGCATAGATATATACACTAGATGTCGCCTTAAAGACATTCGTTCCAATGAACTGCCGTAGACAAGGCGACATCTAGTGTGTATATATCTATGCACCAGTCTGCGCACACGTCAGATCAGATCACTTCGACATGGCTGCGTATAAGTGGTAAAAACTATATAAATACTGTTCGTTTTCTCACACAAACCGCTCGTTTCGTGTCTTAGGCCATCAATGTGTACTTACGATGGGGAATTGTTTAATTTGGACGATGGGGAATTGTTTTAATTTGGACTCTGTGCATGCTCTTTGAGATAGTGACCATAGACCTGCATTATATGACTGACAGACAAGAACGGTTTGACCTAAAAATATCAAAATTGAAACTACTGCAGAAAAAAAGACACCTACATCTTGGATGCCCTTGAGGTAAGCTAAAACATACCAAAATTTAATTTCAAAGTGAACTATCCCTTTAACATTTAAAAAACGTTAGATGAACGTCCAGCTTCAAATGTTTTAGGGAAATACATTTCAGGAATGATGTATAAAAAATGTGTTTGTGCTAACATTTTGAGAATATTATTAAACACCAGACAACTTTGAGTGTACTAACTGTATTAACGTTACTGCAAGTTCATAACTTTGAGAGAACCTTGCCAGAACGTTCTGAGAATGTGTCCTGTTAGCTGGGGCCTTGGTGAGCATAAGATAATTCTTTTAAAAACATAAAAAAATCTTAAATATTCCAAAATTTTGTCTGCTAGTGAATTAACAAAGAAGGATCAGTTTTGGGAATGTTTCGGGCAACGTTATGGCGTCTCCATCTGAAATAATTGATCGGCTTCTTCCTAAACCACACACAAAATCCCAAAGGTTTGACTTCAGCGAGTCAGATGGACTGAAGGGGAGGATGAGGAGGATGAGGAGAAGTGTCGTGTTGCAGAAGCCTCAGTGTTTGATGACTTGGAGAAAGTCACTTAACCTGAGAAGAGCCGCGCAGCTGCAAAGACACAGAGATCAATGAGTCAGGTCCTCTGTGGAAATCAATCAAACTCCAGCTCGAATAAAACACACTCCGACTGCTTTAACGCCAACGCTGTCTCACATGTTTCTCCTGAAAGTCCTTTGGAGGCACAAACGTGTCAATAGTTGTCATACAGTACGAGTATAGAGCTATAAAATGAACGTGGAGAAGCTCCGATCATTTGGTTAGAAACATTTTGACTGCAGACTTTAGTATTTTGGAAAATCTGAGTACAACTTCTGAAACTCCAGATAAGACATATTTGAGATTACTGGAATCTGTTTCTCACACTGTAAAAATTATTATTATTTTTTGAAGCTATAAATAAAACAAGATTATTGGCTGATTTGGGCCCCCACGTAAACCAGGGGCCAATTGAATCAACACCACCGTTCGCCCCTCCAGCGACAGCCTTGAATGTATTCATAATGTACATTATATTGTATTTTCATAAATAATTGTAACCAAAGTTAAAATGCATTATAATATTTGCAGATTCCTTGTAACATCTGAAATCGATTGTTTGTCACTTTTTTTAATGAATTATACTTTCTAAAGGTGTGACAATGAAATATTATAATGTATGTGATTACAATTATTCATGATATCATATAATGCATTATAAGATGTAGGCCTATCACAAGGCATAATTAATGCATTAAAAACACTTTTATAATGCATTATGTATAAAGTTTTTGAAGGGGTGGTATAATGCCCTTTTCACAAGATGTAAAATAAGTCTCTGATGTACCCAGAGTGTGTGTGTGAAGTTTTAGCACAAAATACCCCACAGATATTTGTATATAGCATGTTAAAATTGTCACTTTTTGAGGGAGAGCAAAAATCCACAATTTTTGTGTCTGTCCCTTTAAATGCAAATGAGCTGCTGCTCCTGGCACAGGGGGCGGAGCTTCAACAGCTTGTGTCCTTTTACCTCACACAGACATGGACTGGAGATTTCAAAAACTTTTAGCCTTTTATGTTCAAACCGAAGTCAGTCAATGATGGAGAGACTCAAGAAGAAGTGACAACATGTAGAAGCAACAGGACATTTCTGAATGGTTAGTTGATGAATTTATGTAGCGTATGTGTAGTTATCTTCTAGTCATTTAATAGCATATTCCATCTTGATAATCTATCAATCGTGTTCAGGGGGCGGGGTTTATGTAAATTCTAGGGTTGGTGATGTCACTAACCCGGGAGGAATGTGGTGTAGTCTCTACCAGCCGTTTGTTGTAGTCCTTAAAAAGTGATTTCTTTAAAAGCAAATCTCTCCCTTTGCTTTGAAATTTGAGCGTTGTAACTTTGCAGATTTTGTTTATGATCAAACAGCAACATTACACACTAACTAAAGTTAGAAAAGTGAAATCATAAGCAACCACCCCTTTAAATAAAGCTTTACCGGAAATAGTATTTCAGTCTTCCTACTTAAAATGTACACATTTCATTTCATACTTGCCGATTCTTGCCGTTATTTAATTGCAATTTCTGAGCGAACGCTGTTTCAAAGTAAATCCTAAACCTTTTCTTTCAGTGCAAAGAACATTTATTATATTTAAAAGATCTCATTGGTGTTTTTTCTTCTCTGCATGTGTGAGATCTGGTGAAATGATTCTGTCTGACCTCAGTTTTTACACTTTTCAAAAATCCGTTGGCAGTGAAATAGCAGTCTAAGAAAGAGACCTGACAGCCTGTCACCGGACGTCCAAACGTGTCCGATCCTCTCAGCGGGACGGGGCTCCATATTCTGACAGCCCAGTGAGTGTGATTCCATGTGAAGGACTGAATTAGGAGAGAGCTTTCCTGATTTACACAACAGGGGCCAAAGATCTTCATGAACGGTGGAACTTCTCTCAGATGCTCAACAACATGCTGTATATGGGGAATAATAAACATATTAGTTTCACAACTCAAGCATGCAATATTTTCACGTTCATATAATACTTGAGTGGGATAATGTTGAAAACGAAAGTTTGAGAGAAACATGTTCTTCCTGTCAATCACCCCAGCGAACAGGGATCATTATCAAAACTTTGGCTAACGTTCTGCCAAGGTTCTTCCAGTAACGTTAATAGAACGTTCATTCAAAGTTATCTAGCGTTATCAAACATTAGCATGATACACATCATCCATGGAACGTTTTCCCAAAACATTTTAGTTGTATATAGTCTAATGTTTTTTAAACGTTACTTTCTGCTTCAGAGAACATTCAAAGTAATGTTCCCATAATACTTGCATAATGATAAAACATTCCCTTAAAAATAATTACATTTTGTATATTCTCAGAAATAAAATTTTCATAACTTAATAGCAACGTTAGCAAAAACTTAGAACATATTTTTGCTAGGCGGTTTTTCCTTATTCACATGCATTTTATAGTAAAATCTTGAGCAGCAAATCATCATATTAGAATGATTAATGAAGGATCATGTGACACTGAAGACTGGAGTAATGATGCTGAAAATTCAGCTTTGATCACAGGAATAAATTACATTTTACAATATATTCATAAGTAAATTTGACTGTTTTTAATATATTTCTGATCAAACAAATGCATCCTTGGTGAGCATTAGAGACTTTAATTTGTTTTTTTAAAACATCATACCAACTCCAAATCTGTTAAATAAGATAAAAATAACACGGCCAAACATTTTGCTGTCCAGGATTTACTTGCCCATGCACAGATTAACTGGACACTTTAGAATGACCTTGTTTTTCTTTCTAATATTGTCCATCTTATATAACTGTGGGAAGCATTAAACACAACCTGACATGGTGAAAACATGATCCGTGTCACGTAGCGAGCAGAAGTGCTGAGGCAAACGTGCTGCTCGCTCAAGACTTGCTCTCTGAAGGACGACACCATGCCATGCCTGTGCCGCTGGGCTGTTAGCATGAGACTCTCTGTCTCCAGAAGAGCAAGTCCTGACCATGACATCCTCGGCCCCGGCTCCTTTCAAAGCTGCCTTGGAAAGTCAATGGGAAAAGCACTAACAGGAACGTTCTGCCAAGGTTCTCTCAAAGTTATGAACAAATGTTCTTCCAGTAACGTTAATAGAAAGTTTGTTCAAAGTTATCTGGTCTTTAATAATGTTCTGAAAACACAAAAATGTTATTTATACATTGTTCATGGAACTTCTTCCTGAAACATTTTAGTTGGAATTTCATCTTTTTTTTTTTTTTTTTAAATGTTACTTGCTTTAGAATGTTCATAAAACATTCCAAAGTAACATTCCCATAATGATCAGTTGGAATGTTCTCTTAACGCCAAGGTTTTGTTGGTGGACATTTGTGCTTGAATATTCAATGATACAGATGCATTATGGGAACACACTGTATGCTTCATTTAGGTCAGCTTTATTTAGTATGGGATCTCTATTCTGACATACGTTTAAAAATAAAATAGGCATACATTATTATCCAGAACATCACAGTTTGATGAGAGCATGTTAAAATTGCCTTCCTCTGTGAAAAACAATGACCAGAGAGTATGAAAGCTGGTCTAAGAGGAAACTATTAATCTTTCATGAATTATTGAAGTACTAGCTTTGTCTCTGATGTTTCTCCTTAAGGAGTTATAATTTAATAAATAATTTAAAAAAACACAAAATAATCAATAATTGACCTACAGGAAATATATTGTGAAAATTAATGTGGACAACATTTTGTCCTGGAGCATTTTTATGAGAAATATTATAGTTTTGACTATGATCTGATCATTTTGATAAACCTGTAAATTTACTGCCAAGAAAATACATACATGCATACATAACCATTTATATTTAATATATAATATATATATATATATATATATATATATATATATATATATATATATATATAATATTTAATGCGTAAGTGCAAAAATAAATGTGTAAGTGCAAAAAATTATTGCAAAAATAAATGCATAAATGTAAGCAATTAATGCATAATTGCAAGAAATTAGTGCAAAATAAATGCATAAAAAATAAGTGTAAAAACATAAATGCCTAAACAATAAGTGTAAAAAATAAACGCATAAGTGCAAAAATAAATAGATAAGTGCAAAAATTGAGCAAAAAATAAATGCATAAGTGCAAAAATTAGTGCAAAAATGAATGCATAAGTGCAAAAAATGTGCAAAATAAATGCATAAACAAGTGCAAACTTAAATGCATATACGTGCAAAAAATAAGTGCAAAAATGAATGCATAAATAAATCTTTCCATCCATCCATCCATCCATAAAGAGTATATCCAGCTCAAAATGAACAAGAACCAAACTCTATTATTACTCCAATTAAGTAACATGCAATGTTTGGCTTCTAGATCTAGAAGCTGCAGCCCAGAGGTTTAGGAGGAGTTTGAATCAATAGCATCTGTTCTGATAGCTTCCTTATTGATTTGTGCAAAATGTTGGTGGCCTTTTGGAGAAAATGATGTCCTAATTTGCTCAGAGGGAGCCGGGAGAGATGGAGGTTGTGACTTGAGCTGTCGGATGTGGTTGTTGTTGCGTCTGTGAGGCCCTTAGTGGATGTTTGATTCACTGCGGCCCTTTACGAAACTGTGACTGTTACTCAGATCCAAGATAAGATTTAGACTTGATTAGGTCTCTGGTGCCTATAAAAAGATTTTAGGTCATGGATGAGAGATGACAGTATGTGTTCTCACAAACATTTCAGATTAAACAATGAGACGTGAAATAGGATTTCACTGTAGTGTAGAAAATGTTCAATCAATTTGTGTTGTAATGTTACATAAAATAAAATAAAATACTTTTTTAAACATAATATATACTACAAATAGTTAAACTACAAAACTTCATGAAGTGTCTCTCCTGAGACTGTAAAAACTGATATGAACTGAAAGAAATTCAGCTTGAAAGCTCAAAGAGACAACTCTTTTTCAGAGTAGTTGTTACAATTCCCGTCTCGTTTTCCCTGTTTTGTGTTTAAGGACTCTTATTTTGAAGTGCATTTTCTGTTCCTATTGTTTTACTGTTTCACTTCCTGTGTTTAGTTCCTGTTTGCCTTGTTTCCATAGCTGCCTTATTTGTTACCATAGTTACCCTTGTTAGTCTCCATAGTGATTGATTATGCTCACCTCATAATGGCTGCTTGCAGCTTTATTTGTATTTTAATATTACTTTCAATAAACTGCATTTGGATCAATCTCTCCATTGTCTCTGAGTCTCCAAGGTTACAGAATTTGCCTTTTTAATCATTCAAATATTTAATAACGGCTTCATTATGCACATCCAAAAACCGAATTGCTAGAAGCAAGTCACATGAGTGAGGCATCAGTAGAAAAAGTCGCATGCCACCCATTTAAAAAGGGTTAAAAAGGGTACCCAAAGTATGAGCAACAGTGATGCTTGCTTTCTGTGACTTTTGAGAATGGTTAAAAACATCCACTGATGAATAAAACGCATCTCAGATATTCCCTCAGCCGTTACGGGACTGCTGACATACCAACTCTAAATGTTACAGTCGCTGCTGCCAGATTTATGCTGGCATCACACTTTTCACACAGTTTGGATCCACATTCAAATCCCAGACTAAGCAAAGCGCAGCTCTCACGCTGTGCGGCGCTCACACTGTGTCCGTGAAGGTGGAGTGGCACAGCTCAGCGGGAGCGCTCTGTTTGCAGGGCCCGATAATGAACTGTAATTGCGAGGCTCAAGCTGGTCCGTTCGGCTTGTTCACCCGCTGGGCGTCTCTACGGGACTCCTTTAGCCCCACTGAGACTCACTAATAGCCCTAAAGCTGCCTGCAACACTTCAAATGATCCCTTTATAGCGGTGATTAATTAGGAGACAGGTAGTTAAATACGTGGATTGAAGGTGATCCTCCAGAGATTAACGACTAATGACTCCAGCATTTCCTTACGCTGCCCTCAGGTCAGAATATAATACTAACATACTGCCTACTAGTACTATTTTTTCTGAACAGTATTGAGAAACATTTCAAACAGCAGTACACATGGTTGTCACATGCATGTTAAAATCAGCAAGTGGTGTACAGTTCATTTTCAAAATCAAAGGCAGGGTAGGTGATTTGTTCCAGAACTTGTTTTTGTTATGCTGGTTGAAAGTCTCTTCACATCCTGATAGCAGTATATATATATATATCATCTGTGGAAGGCGTAGAACCATAAAATGTACGTCCAATCATTGCATTCGGTCCAATGTCCTACCTCCCTGTCAACATATGTATTTCCATACCTCCGCGAATCCCTCATGCTATGTTCGACAGAAGTCAGTCACAGAGCAGCGCAACAGAAAAAGCAGCTGCCTTTTACAGTTCCTCCCGAACAAAACTTACAAATAAAACTACTGTAGTTTGGAAGAGATGGAAACCCGTGATGTTATCCTCTGAACGGTTTGTGACTTGAATTTATGCGTTTCAATGGCAACACTATCAACGCCGAAATGAACCTGCAGCAGTCAAGTGGTACAGGTCAGTGATCTTTAAGTTGTTTATTGTTCATTATTATTGTAATGTTATGTGCTTTAAAACATGAGGGAGTTTAACACCGTCTCTCGTGATGCTTTTGTTCGCTCCCTGCTGTACGTGTTCGTGTGTTTTGAAGGAGGCGTGGCTTCGGAGGCGCTCTGAAGGGAGGGTGGGATCTCATGCTTTCAAAGCTAACTCGCTATTGCTAGCCTCTCCGAAAATTGCCTACCATTAAGTATTTTTTCCAGTATTGTTAACTACGGGAATGTTTACTTGACAATGATGTTCTAAAAATAGAAACGTTTTTCCTTTGCGTTTTTGAAAAGTTTCGCGTACAGACAACAACGTTGTCAAAATAATCCCCGTTCACACGGATCCGCGAAAACAACTAAAACCGCTGTATAATTCATGCCAGGCCAGTTGGCGATGTCACTTTGTAAAGAAACACACGTTTTTGACATGATGTCACCGTTTTCACAAAATCATTTTTTGTAGTTTACACGGAGACGATAATGGTATCGTTTTCAAAATCTTGTACTTTAAAAACCCTTTTTCAAAAGTTTACATTTTCAGGCCCCCAAAACTTCACTGTTGTGTAAATGAACCGCTTAAAGGACAAATCCAGTGAAAAATGAACCTAGGGGTAATTAACACATGGTTACCGAGTCGATCGTTCCCTGGGGTGCGTTTTCATGATAATCGAATGTAAAGAGTTTTATTTATAAAAACAGATTAGCTCATAACACTAGTATATGGGGCACAGAGTAAGTAAAAACAAATCGCAAGTTAATACCACTAACAAGGCTCAAAATAGCCTCACACTAACACGGTAGCATAATGAGGGTCCATACATGCAAACCGAAGCATTGAGAACTTTGTAAGTGTACAGACAGTTTAATAAGAAGATACTTTATAAAGACAGTACATTACGCGTTTACATGCAGGATCCATTTTGGAAAACAGTCTCGACTAATCGAGTCACGAACGCCCTGCTACGTTAGATTTCACTATGCGTAATTCCTATCGACCAGCTCACTTAGCGCGGCGTTCGTTGCTCGACTAGTCGAGACTGTTTTCCAAGATGGATCCTGCATGTAAACGCGTAATGTACTGTCTTTATAAAGTATCTTCTTATTAAACTGTCTGTACACTTACAAAGTTCTCAATGCTTCGGTTTGCATGTATGGACCCTCATTATGCTACCGTGTTAGTGTGAGGCTATTTTGAGCCTTGTTAGTGGTATTAACTTGCGATTTGTTTTTACTTACTCTGTGCCCAATATACTAGTGTTATGAGCTAATCTGTTTTTATAAATAAAACTCTTTACATTCGATTATCATGAAAACGCATCCCAGGGAACGATCGACTCGGTAACCATGTGTTAATTACCCCTAGGTTCATTTTTCACTGGATTTGTCCTTTAAGAAATGAAAAGCTACACACTCCATCAGTTAGTGTTAAAAGAACTGTTGCCAAACATATAACATGCTAGAAACATAATACCCACTGCAAAAATAATCCAATCATAGACTCTTAACTATTTGACTTTTTAAATTGTTTTGTTTGTTTGTTTGTTTGTTTTTTGCCCGGGCAGTGTATATTATATCTATTAAAAATAATCAAATATTTTTCTTTCTCTCTCTCCATTTCAGGGGGCCTGATTGTGATGTTATGCGAACAGGCGCTGCAGTCATAAACTTCAGGCTCTGACATAAACACGCTGCAAAGCAACCAAACACAAATTATTGTACAATCGATATTGCTCTCTGGAGAGAGGTCTTCGCTATGAAAGCCTGCACAACACGCTTTAACTCACTTTTATGGCTATTTGTTTATCAATAGGACATTAGACACGATTAACCCTCCTGCTGCGAGATTACACTCGCTCTTCAGATCAGCACTGCTTACTTTAGCACTGCTTCTGAATATGGGATTATAAATAGCACTGACATTTTAATAATCTATTAAATAGGAATGCATCGCCTGAAAGAGGTAAAAGTGGGTGTTTTATTGAATTTGGGATGATGGATTGAAGTCTCAAGAGGCCCAGAGAAAAATGTTATTGCTCTGGAGACTTTCACACTCGTATGAGATCTGCTCTCTATTTAATGCTTTCTAGGAGAAATGATTGACACAATATAATTTGTTAACATTAGTAACATGAACTAACAAATATCTATCTATCTATCTATCTATCTATCTATCTATCTATCTATCTATCTATCTATCTATCTATCTATCTGTCTGTCTGTCTGTCCGTCCGTCCGTCCGTCCGTCCGTCCGTCCGTCCGTCCATCCATCATCTGTCTGTCTGTCTATCTATCACTCTGTCTGTCTGTCTGTCTATCTATCACTCTGTCTGTCTGTCTGTCTGTCTGTCTGTCTGTCTGTCTGTCTATCTATCTTTCTTTCTTTCTATCTATCTATCCATCTATCCATCTGTCTGTCTGTCTGTCTGTCTGTCTGTCTGTCTGTCTGTCTGTCTGTCTATCTATCTATCTATCTATCTGTCTGTCTGTCTGTCTGTCTGTCTGTCTGTCTGTCTGTCTGTCTGTCTATCTATCTATCTATCTATCTATCTATCTATCATCTATCTGTTTGTCTGTCTGTCTATCTATCTGTCTGTCTATCTATCTATCTATCTATCTATCTATCTATCTATCTATCTATCTATCTATCTATCTATCTATCTATCTATCATCTATCTGTCTGTCTGTTTGCCTATCTATCTGTATGTCTGTCTGTCTATCTATCTGTCTGTTTGTCTGTCTGTCTGTCTGTCTGTCTGTCTATCTATCTATCTATCTATCTATCTATCATCTATCTGTCTGTCTGTCTGTCTATCTATCTGTATGTCTGTCTATCTATCTATCTATCTGTCTGTCTGTCTGTCTGTCTGTCTATCTATCTGTCTGTCTGTCTGTCTATCTATCTATCTATCTATCTATCTATCTATCTATATGTCTGTCTGTCTGTCTGTCTGTCTATCTATATCTATCTATATGTCTGTCTGTCTGTCTGTTGTATTTGATAACAATAATCAATGCACTGTGAACTAACATGAATAAAACAATTAACTATTATATTTTTACTAACATTAACAAAGATTAATAAATGCTTTAAAAATATATTGCTCATTGTTAGTTTATTTACTAACTTTAACCTTATTGTAAAGTGTTGGCGAGATCTCATTTGTATTTTTTCGTTCTGTTCTGGCTGCTCAGCGGAAATATTTCCTGCACCATAATGACTAAAAGCAGCCAATTTGGTTGGGATTTTAAGGCATTTACCCAGAGGCATGTCTTTCCCGAAGGCAATCTATTGTGTTCCTCAACTAACTGTAACCCTCAGAGATTCCACATCCATTACTGACATTTGTGTGTTTGGTATGGTTTAATGATTTCAGCAAGAGGTGGATGTTTAATGAATGAACTCGTCGTTAATAATTGAAGGGCCTGGAATTGGCATCCAAACTCTTCCAGAGGGAAACGGCATGTGTTTCACTTTCACTGACCTCAGGCAAACGTGCTTTGTGTGTGTGTGTGTGTGTGTGTGTGTGTGTGTGTGTGTGTGTGTGTGTGTGTGTGTGTGTGTGTGTGTGTGTGTGTGTGTGTGTTTTTGCTGGCATACTCGATAGGATCAAACAATTCAGTCATCTCATCATGTCTGTTACTCTGTGCTGAGCCTTCATTTGTATTCTCTGCAATGCAGTAGCAACTATCTATCTATCTATCTATCTATCTATCTATCTATCTATCTATCCATCCATCCATCCATCCAGCCATCCAGCCATCCATCCATCCATCCATCCATCTATCTATCTATCTATCTATCTATCTATCTATCTATCTATCTATCTATCTATCTATCTATCTATCTATCTATCTATCTACCCATCCGTCCATCCATCCATCCATCCATCCATCTATCTATCTAGTCAATGGAAAGTCCCCACTATGATAGAAAAACAAACGTGTGTGTGTGTGTGTGTGTGTGTGTGTGTGTGGTTGTCTTGTCTTATCTCAGGTGACATCTGCTGTGTCAGTGTCCATTCTCCCAAGTAAACAAGACCCTCATTAACTATTTATTCTCCCACACAAGAGAAGAGTGACCCACGCGTCTCCGGAGACCACAGGAACTGCCCACTAAGGTGGTTTGGGTGAGATCGTGATGAACAGAACTCTGTGGCTTAACCGAGGAGTGTCTGAGGTAGTGGTTTATATTTCACAGAAGTGTAAGCGAGAAGTTTGTGGCCTATTTAACTGCACAGAAACTCTGATGACACAAGTGGAACAAAATAGAGGCCAGTTAAAGGAAAGACATACTGAAGTGTGTCTGAGTGCATATAGGCTAAAGACCACCACATATTTTTTTGGTAATAAATAATATACAAATTTTAAATACATAATAACCTTTTTAAACATTACCTAAAAAGACCTTTTCACTTGAGACAGTAGATAATCACCTATCAACCACTCAGAACACTCTAGCATCAACGCAATGTGTTTTGCATCTCTCTCTCTCTCTCTCTCTCTCTCTCTCTCTCTCTCTCTCTCTCTCTCCATGGGCTCAGTGAACTGTGAGCCACTGTGTACAGCAAACAGACAGATGCAATTAAATATAGAAATATTGTTATATATTATCCAGTAGTATCTACTACATGTATGATGTTTCAATGTGGCAGGTTAGTGACCGGGGCTAGTTGTCACAAGTGCTATATCTCAATAACTATAAAGTTGTGCAGTAGATGGTAGTTCAAACTCTAATATTGTTGTGAGGTTGTGGCAAAACAAGTGAACACAGTAAAACTACACTGTCTGCTGTAGTAGTCAAGACTTGGTTTCTCTATATTACACCTTGCAAATATTCACTGGAGTAAAAAGAGTGACAACTATACCAGGACACGTCTCATTTAAACTAACTAACTAACTAACTAACTAACAAAAGAGCATCAAATGTTTTCGCGGCTTAGCCACATGATGGCGCTCATAAAACTCTTAATCGATAATGCATTTTTTCCCCCAGGAAATAATATCCAGCTGTTGCTAAATTAAATATATATCTTTATATTTTGCCTATATATTTTTATACAGTTCCTTATAAAATATTTATTGTTCCTGGAATAAATAAATCAATAAACTATAAAGTATGTATCAACCATATTGAGAACCGTGTGATGTAGGGAAAATTTGCTGGAATTTCTATAAGTTGTTTTACGCACAGACATCTGACAGACATTTGAGTTGTTAGCGGTAAAGTTTATGAAATGTCATGACTGTCCTGTCACTCACTTCACTGTTGAGCGATGCTGTGATTCCCCTTTGCTTTTGACTCGTCATTGTGAAAGACATCTAGTGGTCATTCAGCGCTCTTCACGCTCCAGCGCTCACTCCTGGAACATTGATAGGTGTCCAGGAAATGAGGGAGCATTACAGGTGTAGGACAGGGATCATCTTCTACGTGCCTTTCTTTTTCTCTTTCAGAGGAAAGTCCCTCACACTCCTTCATGCGCATGCTGGCACAGAAAACCCCTCAGTAAAACACACGGAGATCCACAAACAACTAAACGTTTAATTCTTCCTCGGAACTTCGGTGAGATCAATGCTGAAGGAAAACATGTGCTGCCCATTTCCAGACAGAAGGTGACTGAATGTTTCATTTACCGAAGGTATCATCATAATCCACTTTATTTTGCAACGCGGAAGTAGCAGTTTTCTGTGATGCGCGAGACTTCCGATTCCTCAGCATCTACAGCTAACTGTAAGAATAACAACAATGAGCAGTAAACTGGAAAACTATTTCCGCTTCAAAGCAGTGTGTAGGCCTAATTACGACTATTAAAATAATGACAAATACCAGTTTGCAATATCAAGCAGTAAGGAAACCACATAAAAAAGTTTGGTCATAATGACACTAAGTCGAAACTATGACATACTACGTCATAATTATTGCATAAAACGATAAAGTTAAAATAATTTCCCTTTTATCTCATAAATATGACTTAGTTGCCTATTTCATAATTAAGACTTTTTAAGTTATTATTTTGACGTTTCATCTCCCTTATGTGGTGGAAATGGGCTTAAAGCCTTGCACATTCACGTTCACTAATTTACTTTATGAATAAGATGGATAAATTGTATCAATATAGTTCATGTTTAAGAAATTAAACTATTCCCATGGTACTTTTCTAGATAGATTAAGGCCTGTGACTTATATATCCATATACAGCAGCAGATTATGTTGCTCATTTAAATCCTTTTGGACTCTGGAAGAGTTTGATGCTTTTACCTTGGGTGTGTTTCTCAAAGAAATCAATATTTATATCTGAATTGTGACCACAGGCTCTGTAATCCTATGCCAGCAGAATGTCTTCCGCCTCACTGTGGTGACTGTAAATTCCCAGTTTTGACTCAAAGTCTCTGGTTTCCTCCTATGAGAAAGGTACACATTACTGCAATCCCAGATCGGCCCACCCACCTCAGTTCTGTTTTCAGAGGTCAGTAAGGGAAACTTTAGAAAATTCAAGACTGAGATGTACATCTGATAATACAGTAGTACGTACTGTAATATATGATGTGCAAATGTACAAAAATGTACCTTTAGGGGTACAACAGCTTGTCACCGGGGTATTGCCCTTAAAGGGATATTTTTGTACCTTATTTACCAATAAAAGTTCATCAAGGCTACATTTTACTCTAAGGTACTAAAATGCACCTTTTAGTAGTAGATAAAGTATAAAGATATATGTATAAAGTATAAAGATATATAAGATAAAGGTACTGCCCTAGTGACAAGCTGGCCTAAGGGTAATTTTTTGCACATTTTTCCGACAGTGTACTGTTTATCATTCAAAATAGCCTTCACTCTTTCATTTTCTTTTAAACAAAAGCTCACATGCAAACACTTGGCATTAACTCAGTAACTATTTAAAGGTGCAGTGCGTAATTTCTTCACTATAAGTGGCAAGAGCTGGAATAGCAAATTTTCCATGATTTCTGAAGAACCTAGATTTTTTTTTTTGAATAAATGTTTTTTAGTCTCTTCTGCTCACCAAGGCATCAAAATACAGTGAAATACAGTAAAAACAGTAATATTATGAAATATTATTACAGTTTAAAACAGCTGTTTTCTATTTGAATATATTGTAAAATAAAGTTGCTATTGCTTCATATTTTTGTGGAAACCATGATTTCTTTTCAGGATTTTTTGCTGAATATAAAGTTCAAAAGAACAGCATTTTATTTGAAATAGAAATCTTAAATGTCTTCATTGTCACTTTTGATCAAAAGTATTAATGTCTTTCAAAAAAATTATTTAAGATGACTCAAGCCAATAACAGCAGTAGCAGCAATAACAGCAGTAGCAGCAATAACAACAGCAGTAGCGATGACAGCAGCAGCAATAACAGAAGCAGAAGCAAAAACAGCAGAAGCAGCAATAACAGCAGTCACAGCAATAACAGCAGCAGCAGCAATAACAGCAGCAGCAGCAATAACAGCAGTAGCAGCAATAACAGCAGTTGCAGCAATAACAGCAGCAGCAGCAGCAGCAATAACAACAGCAGTAGCAATGGCAGCAGCAAAAACAGCAGCAGAAGCAATAACAGCAGCAGCAGCAATAACAGTAGCATCAATGACAGCAGCAGAGGCAATAACAGCAGCAGCAGCAGCAATAACAGTAGCATCAATGACAGCAGCAGCAGCAAAAATAGCTACAGCAATAACAGCAGCAGCAATAACAGCAGAAGCAATAACAGCAGCAGAAGCAGCAATAACAGCAGAAGCATTGATATCAGCAATAACAGCAGCAGTAGCAATAACAGTAGCATCAATGACAGCAACAGCAGCAATAACAGCTACAGCAATAACAGCAGCACCAATAACAGCAGAAGCAGTGATAGCAGCAATAACAGCAGCAGCAATAGCAGCAGCAGTAGCAATAACAGCAGCAGCAGGAACAGCAGCAGGAGTAATAACAGCAGCAGCAGCAGCAGCAATAACAGCAGCAGCAGCAATAACAGCAGCAGTAGCAATAACAGCAGCAGTAGCAATAACAGCAGCAGCAATAACATCAGAAGCAATAACAGCAGCAGTAGCAATAACAGCAGCTGCAGCAGCAGCAGTAGCAGTAATAACAGCAGCAGTAGCAGTAATAACAGCAGCAGCAGCAATAACAGCAGCAGCAGTAATAACAGCAGCAGTAGCAGTAATAACAGCAGCAGCAGCAATAACAGCAGCAGTAGCAATAACAGCAGCAGCAATAACATCAGAAGCAATAACAGCAGCAGCAGCAATTACATCAACGCAATAACAGCAGCAGCAGTAATAACAGCAGCAATAACAGCAGCAGTAGCAGCAACAATAACAGCAGCAGCAGCAGCAGTAATAACAGCAGCAGTAGCAATAACAGCAGCAGCAGTAGTAATAACAGCAGCATTAGCAATAACAGCAGCAGCAGCAGCAGCAGCAGTAATAACAGCAGCAGTAGCAATAACAGCAGCAGCAGTAGCAATAACAGCAGCAGCAGTAGTAATAACAGCAGCATTAGCAGTAATAACAGCAGCAGTAGCAGTGATAATAGCAGCAGCAGTAATAACAGCAGCAGTAGCAGTGATAACTGCAGCATTAGCAGTAATAACAGCAGCAGTAGATAACAGCAGCAGCAGTAATAACAGCAGCAGTAGCAGTAATAACAGCAGCAGTAATAACAGCAGCAGCAGCAGCAGTAATAATAGCAGCAGTAGCAGTAATAACAGCAGCAGCAGCAGTAATAACAGCAGCCGTAATAATAACAGCAGCAGTAGCAATAACAGCAGAAGTAGCAATAACAGCAGCAGCAGCAGCAGCAGCACCAATAGTAGTAATAACAGCAGCAGCAGTAATAATAGCAGCAGCAGCAGTTATAACAGCAGCAGCAGCAATAACAGCAGCAGCAGCAGTAATAATAACAGCAGCAGCAGTAGTAATAACAGCAGCAGCAGCAGCAATAAACAAAAATAAACAAATAAACAGCAGCAGCAGCAGCAATAACAGCAGCAGTAGCAATAACAGCAGCAGCAGCAGCAGTAATAACAGCAGCAGCAGCAGTAATAATAGCAACAGTAGCAGTAATAACAGCAGCAGCAGCAGTAGTAATAGCAGCAGCAGCAGAAGCATAACAGCAGCAGTAGCAATAACAGCAGCAGCAGTAGTAATAGAAGCAGCAGCAGTAGCAATAACAGCAGCAGTAGTAATAACAGCAGCAGCAGCAGTAATAATAGAAGCAGTAGCAGTAATAATAGCAGCAGCAGCAGTAGCAATAACAGCAGCAGTAGTAATAGAAGCAGCAGCAGTAGCAATAACAGCAGCAGTAGTAATAGAAGCAGCAGCAGTATTAATAACAGCAGCAGCAGCAGCAGTAATAATAGAAGCAGTAGCAGTAATAATAGCAGCAGCAGCAATAACAGCAGCAGTAGTAATAACAGCAGCAGCAGCAGTAATAATAACAGCAGCAGCAGCAGTAATAATAGCAGCAGTAGCAGTAATAACAGCAGCAGCAATAACAGCAGCAGCAGCAATAATAACAGCAGCAGCAGAAGCATAACAGCAGCAGTAGTAATAACAGCAGCAGTAGTAATAGAAGCAGCAGCAGTAGCAATAACAGCAGCAGTAGTAATAACAGCAGCAGCAGTAGTAATAACAGCAGCAGCAGCAGTAGTAATAGAAGCAGCAGCAGTAGCAATAACAGAAGCAGTAGTAATAACAGCAGCAGCAGTAATAATAACAGCAGCAGCAGCAATAACAGCAGCAGTAGCAATAACAGCAGCAGCAGCAGCAGTAATAATAACAGCAGCAGTAATAATAGCAGCAGTAGCAGTAATAACAGCAGCAGCAGCAGCAGTAGTAATAGCAGCAGCAGCAGAAGCATAACAGCAGCAGTAGCAATAACAGCAGCAGCAGCAGTAGTAATAGAAGCAGCAGCAGTAGCAATAACAGCAGCAGTAGTAATAACAGCAGCAGCAGTAATAATAGAAGCAGTAGCAGTAATAATAGCAGCAGCAGCAGCAGTAGTAATAGAAGCAGCAGCAGTAGCAATAACAGCAGCAGTAGTAATAGAAGCAGCAGCAGTAGCAATAACAGCAGCAGTAGTAATAGAAGCAGCAGCAGTAGTAATAACAGCAGCAGCAGTAATAATAGAAGCAGTAGCAGTAATAATAGCAGCAGCAGCAATAACAGCAGCAGTAGCAATAACAGCAGCAGCAGCAGTAATAATAGCAGCAGTAGCAGTAATAACAGCAGCAGCAATAACAGCAGCAGCAGCAGTAGTAATAACAGCAGCAGCAGCAGCAATAATAACAGCAGCAGCAGAAGCATAACAGCAGCAGTAGTAATAACAGCAGCAGTAGTAATAGAAGCAGCAGCAGTAGCAATAACAGCAGCAGTAGTAATAACAGCAGCAGCAGCAGCAGTAGTAATAACAGCAGCAGCAGCAGTAGTAATAGAAGCAGCAGCAGTAGCAATAACAGCAGCAGTAGTAATAACAGCAGCAGCAGTAGCAATAACAGCAGCAGTAGTAATAACAGCAGTAGCAATAACAGCATAATTAGCAATAACAGCAGCAGCAATAACAGCCGCAGTAGCAGCATAGCAGATCTATTCCTCCAAGACCAAATATCAACATTGTCATATCCATTACTATGTCACACTTTCAGAGAGTTTCATGACAGAATTATGTTGTGCGACACACATGATCAAAACGGTCATTTCATCAAACAGGCTAATGTAACCCAACTATCAGGAAACATTCTCAAAACTTTCTGGCAAGGTTTTCTAAAAGTTATGAACAAACGTTTCCTTCCAGTAACGTTGATAGAACGTTCATTCAAAATTATCTGGTCTTTAATAATGTTCTAAAAAACATTATTTATACATTGTTCATGGAACTGTTTTCAAAAACATTTTAGTTCATCAAATGTTTGTTTTTTTAAATGTTACTACTTGTTTCAGAATGTTCAAAGAATATTCAAAGCTACATTCACATAATGTTTGGATAAAATGGAATGCTTCTTTTACGTTAGTATAACCAATAAAAAACTGAATGAGAAAGTTTGCAAAATGTTCTTGTAATATATTTTTGTTAGCTGGGAAAGAACATTAAAAAATTTACAGTCTGACCACACAGGCCTCATACTGTACAATCTGACAATCAACAATCCAAAATAAAAAAAATTAAAAAAAAAAGGTCTATCTCAGCATGTGTTTTAAACTGTTTGCTGCCTGTCCTGCTGTTTGCATTCTGGTAAGAAACCAACAAGGAAATAAATGTAAATGTCACAGATTTTTCATTATGGATCAGCATTATTTGCCTCAGACTTTGTTTAATTAGTTTAGGGGAATTCTGTCAATGAAAGCCTACGCGTCTGACTCAGTTCACTTGTTGTTCTTCCGTCGTGTGGTCAGTCTGAAGCTCTGAGGACTCACAACCTGTTCTGAGGCGTCACATCTCTCTGTGGTTCACAAGATTATACACCATACAAGGTTTCATCAGCACAAATCCTTCAACCTCTGGAAGATGAATGCAAACCTAAAGCTTAACCCAATAATTTTACGTCATAATGTGGCAACCGTGTTCCACAATTACGATGAAATGACAGCGATTCCACATAGCGTAGAGTGGTTGACCACTCACAGCCCACGCTGGTGATGTGACGGTATGCACTTGAAAAGAACATAAACGTAAAAGCGAGTGGGAGCGGAAGGAGATTGTTTGTTTTTTTTGGCCTGTTGGTGAAGTCCAGCATGTGGTTAATTCTGACTGCTAGCTATAGGCTAAGCATGCTAAATCCCTCACCACAAAACACTTTTGCAATGGATACAGTGGGGATTTTGCATGATAAAGACAGAGAATATGAAAAACAACCTAAAGATGTATTTATACACTGTAAAAAAAAATAAAAAAATATGATCAGTAAGTCATGGCAACTTGTTTTTACATTTAAATAATCAAAATAATTTTCAACTTAGTTATATGAGATTAAACTCGATTTTTCGAATACAAGTAAAAGTAATACAAGTAAATGACTTGTACAGGCAAGTTGATTGGTGAAATGTCATGAAAATAATGATACAATGCAGGGGAAAAAATCCTAGTGGTACTCAAAACAGGCTTAGTTTGCTCTGTGCAAAATAAAATTGGCTTTTGGGGTGAAATGTGAGAGTCACTCATCTGTGACCTTGTGACGATGAATTAATCAATCAGTAATGAAGAATCAGTGCGTGGGTGTTTCCATTTTCAGATCTATAAATATGTTGGGGTTTAGTTGGTTTCACAGTGTGATAAACACAGAACAATCTAGAGGGGAAATTCAGTACATGTTCCCCTTTCAAAGGTTTGTGGAAAGGTTTGCGAATGGCATTTAACATTTAAGGCCACATACAGCTCAAAATGTCACAAAGACTCCTCTAGTTTGTGCAAAGTATTTCAGATCTGCTGGATGAATGGCTATTACATTTATTTTCATATTTAACATCGCAACTGACATATATATATATATATATATATATATATATATATATATTTTTTTTTTTCAAAAACACCCCCACCCCCCCAATACAGTAAAACTGCACATTTTAGAGTGCCCTTTTATTGTGGCCAGCCTAAGGCACACCTGTGCAATAATCATACTGATCGCAGGCTGATCGGCCCTTACTGTAACTCAATCAGCATGCAATCGCATCATTCTCTATAGGGCACAGCTGATTGGTTGCTGCTGTATCAGTAGCCAATGAGCTCGCTGCTCAACCTTCAAGTACTTGGTCAGCAAGTATGTATTGGCAGTAGCAAGTACGGGACCTGTTTGTACTGGACTTTTTTGAAAGTCTGAAAACAGTCTCATCTTAGTAAGATAAGTCAACATTGAAACAGTTTTTTTAATCTTTACGTTTGTATCATTCGATATTCGAGCTAGTTGAAACCCAATACTTGCATTAAAAGTGTAATCCTGCATTTTCTCTATAAAAGAAAATCCAGTCATTGGCGTGCAATGAATCTTGAGATAGGCTGTGAAGGATCCACTCACTCTATTCTTCATGGCCCGTGAAAGAAAGGACACATTTGAAGGAGCCTTCGAATTGGGACAGCTTTGACCCATTCGGCCTTCGAATGGAGCTTTCACAGGATGAGGCAAATGAATTGGGACGCAGCTGAAAAACTACAGAACACCACTCAGAACATTGTGGCTTTTGCACTTTTTGCTTAAAGACAGAAAAAGCTCTCAAACTGTGCAAAATGATGAGAAGCCTGTATCGTCTGCTGGTTCTTTTTAAGCAAGTGTTTATGCGTTAACCTGTAGCGTTTTCCTTTTGACCTGCTCTGTGCAGAACGAACTCTGATTGATGACTGCAGGAGCCAGTTAGGAACCCGCGGATTAGAGCCGTCACTGCCGTGACCTCTGATGGGTCCGCCATGTGAGGAATGGCAGGTGACCTTTGACCTTTGACCATTTTTACTTCGTTCCAAAACTCAGCAAACCACTTTGCTGTCTGAGTATTGGACGTTAACATGTTGATAATATTGATAAAAAATAAGCACAAAAATGCATAACCCACATAAAATATCAGGTAAAATAGTCTATATTTAGCGATAGTTTTCTGTACTAAATGAAGAAGTACATTTGTAATTGACAGTAATTTAGAATTGCTTGAGAATTCAGAATTTAAATTCTAAATGCTTTTGCATTCTAAAACCCTCTAGCATTCTAGAATTTGTTCAAATCAAAGTATCTGTTATGATGCTTTAAAATGCTGTCTAGGTAGGCAGCTCGCTAGGTTTCGGAACAGAGCATGTGCAAGGTGATTTATGGAAATCATCATGCCAAAGAGCGTTTTACAGCATGCACAGCAAGTGAAATATTGAAGTTGTCACTGGCCTTTTAAGGGTTTAGCCAAAACATGTCATGGCAGAGAAAATAACCATGATGCTATCCAGAGGCCTGTTTGTTTGGGAGTTTGACAAAAAACCCCGTTGGGTCAGCAGGCAGCCGGAGCGGAGAGACCCATGGTCAAAGCAGGGGAATGTGATATATTGTGGCAGGAAGATTAAACCAGACCAGCATGGCCTCAAGCCCAACCGACCAGCAAAACAAACAAAGGCCAGGGAAGAACATGCCATGGGGGAGGATGAGAAACACGCCGAAATCTTACAATCACATCCAATGCACTGCCTGCCGTTCTTAGTACTGTCCACGTTTTAGAATGATGAAAGTCATTGAAAGTAGTATTGGAGTTACAAACCTAACGGTCAAGCATTTAAGTGTAGCTTTTATATCGAAAAGTAGTCATTAAAATGAGTCACTCACCCAAAAAAATAATTTCCCGTCATTATTTATTTGCTTGCATGTTGATTTAAACCCAAATGCTGTGGGTTTTTTTTTTTTTTTCAGTGGAAGAATAGATTCATTGACGTCTCAATGCTGCATTTTTTTTTTACAATAATTAGATTATAAATGGAATCAAAGACTTGAAATATGTTTATATACACTACCGTTAAAAAGTTAAAAAATAATAATAATACTCTTATTCAGCAAGGATACATTAAATTGATCAAAAGTGACACTGATCAAAATAAAGACATTTATAATGTAATAAATTATGTTCTTTTTAACTTTCTATTCGTCAAAAATCCTGAAAAAATCAAATCATCATATTAGAATGATTTCTGAAGGATCATGTGACACTGAAGACTGGAGTAATGATGCTGTAAATTCAGCTTTGATCACAGAAATAAATTACAGTTTACTATATATTCACATAGAAAACTGTTATTTTAAACTGTAATACATTATTAATGTTTTTACTGTATTTTTGATTAGATGAATGTAGAAAAGACTTCTTACAAAAACATTAGAAATGTTTGAACGGTAGTGTATATTTTCTTAAATATATATTTTTATATTTATTCAACATATTGAAATATATATATAATATATATATTTAATTGTGCTGTTAAAGTGTTTTTGTCCTATTGTATTGAGCTTGACCACCGGCTGTTCCACACAAAATAAATAAATAAAAAGAATAAATAAATAAATACCAGCATATTTTGGAACAACATGTGGGCAACATGTGGGAGTTTTTTTTTTCGTTTTTTTTTTTTTTTTTAGGTGATATAGCAACAGGATTACAAAAACCATGACTGTTACCGTATATCTCCCCATGTGTTTGGGAAAAGTTTAACACAAAACCTAATTAAAGTTTATGAAGTGTCACCTTTTCCTAGTAAAAGTCACAGTCACAGACACAACTCCAACTCTTTTCTTAGCATCAGTCTCATGACCTACATTACAGCATAATCACAGTGGAGTCAGATCACACAGTGATTTACCGTCCTTTCGCTTCCTCTCTGTGACTGTCGCTCCATCCCTCCACTGGGACGCGTCCTACATGTTGGACCCGGTCCCGTAATCTGCTTCCACTGAGCTGTTATCTGGAGAATAGGAGACACCATTGTCCTCCTCCTCCACCGAAACACTCATTTTGGCCTGGAGACATGGGCTGTTGTTGTCCCAATTTTTCACAGTGTGTTGTGTATAACTGAACTACACAGTCGTGGCTGTGCTCAATAAATGTCTGAAAATGAAGTCTGATCCATTTGTCAAAGAATTCATGAATATGTTTTAACTACAGTCTTACTGACACATCTGATTTGAAGTGTATTCGTTGCTCGTAATACAATGCGATGTGCTTCTGGAGAGACATCAGCAAAAAGCCTTTTTCTTAAAGGAACAGTACACTCATGAAAATTTCAGTAATCGTTTACCTGTATGTCATTCCAAAAACCATATGATTTGTGTTGTCTTTATTCATGCTGAAAGTGAATGAGGAAAAAAAAGATGTCAAACTTAAATAGCGATAAAATGCTCCATAAATGTTCGTGCACTACTCCTTTAAAAACCATATGAAAGTTGAAGTACACAAATGTTCAAAAGTTTGGAGTCAGACATATTTATGGAATGAAATGAACACTTTTATTCAACAATGATGCATTAACTGGACACAGTAAAGACATTTATAACATTACAAAAGATTTCTGTTTAAAAATTTTAACTTTATATTCTGTTTTCAACATTGATAATAATCATAAATGATTCTTGAGCAGCAAATCATCATATTAGAATGATTTCTGAAGGATCATGTGACACTGAAGACTGGAGTAATTTGATCACAGGAATAAATTACATCTTAAAATATATCCAAAGAGAAAACGGTTATTATGAATCACAATAATATTTCACAATATTCCTGCTTAAACTTAGCCTGGGTTTCCCCATGCTGCCTTGAGCGCAGCGCGATTTTATTCACGCTGCTAGGCAGCCTGGATTCCATGGACCAGATTTTCGCCTCAGCGAGGGGACCAATCACAGAACGGGGAGGGAGCAGCAAGACGATGACGACGTTTATGCGACACACCGAAGCAGTTTGTTTATATCTATGGATCCAACATGGCATCAGACGCGAAGTTACCTTTCGATGCAGCCTTAGATAGTGTTCCAAGTAGTTTAGAATGCAGGTTTATTTCGTCTTCTTCCTCGTCGAATTTCTGTCGCTCTACATACATCATCTGGTATAATTGAAACGATTGGCTATGAGCTACGTACAGGCGCATTTGATAGACATTCGTAGCGGCCAATAAACGGCTCTGGGCATTCGTAGACCACGCCTCAAATACGAGAAAATGAACATGTGGTTCCCAGACCACGTCTCAATGAGACGAGGTCTGACGTTAGCCAGGCTAGCTTAAACTAAACTTTTTGATCAAATAAATGCAGCCTTTGTGAGCAGAAGAGACTCTTTCAAAAACATTAGAAAATCGTACTTTTGAAAGAATTATGGCAAATTAACGCTCGTTTAACGGTAACGCTTTAGATTACAGCCCGGAAAGTACTGCGTAATTAAAGCGATTTTACAGTGTAACTTTCTGTAATTATAGTGTACCTAAAGTACTTACATGTAAGTATAAGGGAACAACATATAAAGTTTGGGGAATAAAGGGGTAACAACTATATATTTTTTTATTCTGTAAGTATTGTAGATCTAAGGGGTACTTATTCTACTATTATGATACAACAATCACATTTGGGACCAATTTATAAAGGTTTCCAAGTCAGTATTATAAGATTGTCTGTATGTATTTTTTACTTACCCTGTACATTGAACAAGAGGGTAACAAGCACCACTTTAATTTACGGCCCGCAATGTCACACTTACCCTGTAACTACTTGGAACAAGAGGGTAACAAGCACCACTTACCCTGTAACTACATGGAACAAGAGTATATTTCCCAGTATTTAAAAAAAATAAAAATAAATAGTTTTAGCTTTACTTGCCTTGAAGCATGTAAGCTCAAACTTAAACATCTGCACTTTTGCTATATATAAAAAAAAATCAATAAAAAAAACCTGTATAAATGCATAGATATGTACCCTGTAATTTTTAAAAAGCCTATACAGTTTGTATTGGTACACAATTTTTACAAAAAGGTGCACAGTGTATGTTCTCGCTAAATTGCTCCCAAATGTAAGATTGTTGTATCATAATAGTAGAATAAGCACTCCTTAGTTCTATAATAGGCCTACTTACAGTATAAATATATTTTTTTAATTCTCCTGGTTGTTACCCCCTTATTCCCCAAATTTTGCATATTGTTCCCTTATACTTACGTGGAAGTACTTCATATATAATTACAGAAAGTTACGCTGTAAATTCGTCTTACTTATGTACTTTCCGGGATGTTATCTAAAGCGTTTTCCAAACATCATTTGTCTATGTGTGTTTTGTGATCAAGCATCACTGATGTGAAACTTTAATGTCTATTTTTGTCATTACTGAAGCATGAAAACTCCAGTTGCAATTCGCTTTCACATGAGCAGTGTGTCATAAGGGTTTGAAATAGCATGAGGGAGAATAACAAATGACAGAATGTGAACGATCCCTTTCCTTTCTTTGTGCCATGTCCTCAACATATCTTAAATTCCTCACTGACAAGGCATTAAATACAAGCCCCAGCTTTACTGCCCCTGCCAGGGTTTTCTCAACAACCTCTCATTCGTATACAGAAGAAAAGTCCAAGTGGAGGGAACATTAACATTCCTGCTCCTCCTCTGGTACAGTAGCCTGATCTCAGATCAGTGTATCGTTACCATAGTACCATAGTCGTTACTGTGCCTGAGTCAGTGAGGTGGGCGTTCATCTCCACTATCGAAATCACGGCAATGAACAACGATGAATGCAGTTTCTTGCGTCGCCGAACACCTTTAAGGAATGACGCGCGGACGATGACCTTTGCCCGTCGACACAAGAAGACTCCGCAGATGCAGATGCCAGACGCGGAGCGAGCGTCACCTGCGCGGCTGATGCGTGTCCGATGCGTAAAAGCGCACAATGAACACAAGCTGCGCGCTCTGCGGTTCCAACAATTCCCAATCTGAATCTGGAAATGTGAAAGGCTGTGGATTAGGAGGTTGTCGGGTGATGCAGATCGCCCTCCTTTGTTCGCTCAGATGAGGGGCTGACGTGTTCCCGGGGGATTTTCAGTCGCGGTTCAAACCTTGAGACGCTGGCGAGTCGGTCACACACGTAACACACACACGCACACACACACACACACACTCAATGCTGCTATGACTTCCTGCATGCGTCCGTACTGTGATCTGTTTGCTCTTCGCATGCTGCTGCTCGTCTCGGTGCTGATACTGCTCGTGAGGTCCGATTCGGGTGAGTTTGCCTGTCGATCGTAACGCTTTCACTGGACGTGCAGTGTGTTTCATTGTCTTTACCCTGTCATGGTTTAGTCAGATGCATCTTAAGATCATGAACTCAATGAATGGGAATGTCAGTGTTTACACATGGGGCAAGTTGTCACGCGGTTCTTAGCTTAGTAACTTGAGTCAAAACTGTGTAGCCTATGTTCGTTTTAAAGTGTCTTTATTTTAAAAAAAAGTATTTGTTACTGAAATTGTCCACATATTCTTATGTTAGGTCGTTTGTTTGGTAGCAAGAGGTGAAACACACCATTCAGGCATGAGTCAAGTGTATGGAGTTAGATTGTAACAGTAAGACTGTCACAAGAACATGAAATGTCAAGTTTATTAATCAGTTTCTCTGTTATTGTTGTTGCTTCTCCCATTTATGCTGTTTCACATTTACTTTTGCACTATATAGGCTAGTCTATAATACATTTAAAATTCAGATATAATGTGGAAAATATTTTTTGTGTTAGATAGTATTTCATATTTTAAACACAGGTATTAAACTCGTAAACCTGCTAACAGTGAATGTTCCCTAACATTCTGGCAAGGTTCTCTCAAAGTTATGAACAATCATTCTTCCAGTAACGTTAATATAACGTTCATTCAGAGCTGTCTGGTCTTTAATAATGTTCTCAAAAAGTTAGCACTAAAACACTATATGTTGTTCATGGAATGTTTTGGTAACACTTTATTTTAAGGTGACGTAGTTACACGTTACTACTCCATGTAATTACTATAGTAATAACAGTAAATTATGCATAATTACAAGTAACTAATCCTAAACCGAACCCTAACTGTAACTCTATATGGAGTCTTTAAGTAGTAAGTATAATGTAGTTAATTAATATTACTCAGTACTTATTTGAGTAACTGCAATGTAATACGTCACCTTAAAATAAAGTGTAACCAATGTTTAATTTTAATAAAATGTTTCAGTTGGACATCCGTCAAACACTTTATAAACGTTACCACTTGTTTCAGAACGTTCAGAGAACATTCACATGTAACGTTCCCGTAACGTTTGCAGAATTTAATATTCCGTAACATTCACGCAACCAATAAACATTTTTTTTTGAAACATTTAGAGAACAATAACGTTCTCTGAATGTTCATATCTTCTTATCGGTAACGTTTGCAAAATGTTCTTAGAACATATTTTGTATTAGGAACCACTAGAAAAGAAAGGTTGTATACAGAATGGTTGTGCACATGAATATCTTCCCATTGATGTGCTGTGCTGTGTTCTCTGCTAACAGTGTGCTGTAGTGTTCTGACAGGGTGTGTGTTTGACACAAAGGCCCGCTGAAGATCTGAACTCTTGCTCATTCATGTGTAAATGTCTCTGTGTTCAGCAGATAACCGGTGCCTGTCTGCCCTCGCCTCCACATGTGAAGACTGTCTGAGACGCGGCCCTGAATGCGCATGGTGCTCTCAGGAGGTAGAGTGTGTGTGTGTGTGTGTGAGAGCTGCTATTGTTGTATCTCGGCACACTGCTCGAGTTTTAAGTGTGTGAAGCGCTCGTCTGTCAGCGATAAAACACCAGAGCCCTAATACCCAGAATGCTTCGAGAGCTTAGGTGATCGTGGGAACCCATAAAATAGAAATGCAGAAACCGCTGATATGGGCATGAATGTATTGATATGGCAATGATTGGTTACAAGGTAGTTTGTGACGTCAGAAACACCAGCGATTTCAAAGCGTGTTTTTGAGACTGTCTTTGGTTCACTGCAGTTTTAAGGAGAAAATACTCAGCAATGGTGTCGACTTATGAATTTACACACGGTTTGTCTTAAAGCACATTAAAAACACCACATAGACATATACACAACATTAAAAACTTGATTTTCCGTCACCACAGGGGGATTTTAAGCTATGAATGAACAAATGCTGAGCAATTACAACTGTTAGTTTAACACAGTGTTGTTAATGCTAATTGAAATAAAGCTGAAATATGATATTTTTTTAAATACATATAAGGCGAAAAACTTAAGATTTTAAAATTTGAAAGGTTGCTTTGGCAAGTAAATGAAATAAGTCAGTTTAATATGAAGTAGTACAATTATTAAAACCAAAACCAATCAAATTAAAGCTGTATTAAAAATTACCCAAAAATTCTATATAAATAAATAAATAAATAAAAATAAAGTACTAAAAACTTAAATAAATATAAATTAAATGAAAGCTAAATAGATCTGACAAAATCTAATAAAACTGACAGAAGTACATAAAACAATTACTAAAATGTAAAGTAAAATTAAAATGAAAAATGTAAAGCTAGTTTAAAATATTAATAAATACTATAATAGTTTATGAATACTTCTAAAAGAACACTGTTATATATATATATATATATATATATATAATAAACATATATAGCAAAATTAATGAATAAAATAAATCAAAATAAATCAAAATAAATCAAATTATATGTACAATTTTGAAAAAAATTGTAATAATAAAAAATTATTAATTAATAAATCAAATCTGTCAAATCTGTTAATTGCATCTAACATAAAAGTTTGTAAATATATAATGTGTGTGGGTGTATATATATACTGTATAGATGTACATTCACACACACACATATTATTAATGTTAGATGCAATTAATCTCGATTAGTTGATTTGAAGGCACTAAAATAAATGTAAACATTTATAATCAGAGTAAAACAAGTTAAACTTATCAACAGAACCATTCAAAAAAATTCTTATATTGTTTCTCAAATCTCACATCTTTTAATAAACAGAAAGATTTGAGAAGCGAGTCTACCTCAGTCAAAAGAAATGTGAGAGTTTTGTCTATTAAAGTATGGTTGTGTTGGTTAGCTAAACTAAGTCAGTTTATAGAGCTTTAACCGACATGTTTATTGTCTCGGGAAAAACACTTTCTTTGTGGTTACGAAATGAAGTTGATTAAGCGGCTGCGGCGCTCGGCACCAGTCAGAATAATCCCTGACCCACGTCCCAACAACAGTCTCTGAGCCAAAGAGCTTTCAGTAATGCCACCCTACACAACAGTGCCCTGTTCCTGGAAGCTCAGACGTCTGCAGTGACCCTTGACCTTTGGCTTGTTTACCCTGACAGAGGTTTCTGGACGGGGCGCATGTGAGTCAGCGATGCGGATCTGTGTCCGACCTGCGAGTCAGGGGTTGTGAAGAGGAGTTTATCGAGAACCCGAATGTGAAAGTGGAAGTGAACGCCACTATCAGCAGCTCACAGGTGTCTCCGAGAGAGGTTTCCATACACCTACGGCCAGGTAACCACATGTGCCAGGATAAACCACTGAACTGATACACAAATGCCCTAGAAAACACAATTTCCACAATACTGGGAAAAACGGGCATTGCGATATTATATATTGCAATATGAAAAAATACAGGGAGTTTCACCAGATGACTTGAATATCATTGGAAAGAATGAATCATTCTAGAAATATTGCAGTGATTTTGTTGGGGAGAAAAACTGCATAGAAAATATGTTTTTAATTAAATTTTAAAAAAGAGTTGAAAAATTACTCTTGAATACCCCAAAATGAAAATGATCCTTTTTGGGGTGAACTGTCCCTTTAAGTGTTAAATCCTTTCAGGGCTGAACAATGTTGGAAATACTTGAAAAATGTGGGTGATCATCCTTTGGTTTAAATCTTTCCAAGAAATAAAATCAACGTGAACATGAACAGAATAAAAAAAATTATCGTTGAGTTTTCATTGGCCACATTTACCACACTGACCAATTCTATAAATTATGACTATAAAACAACATAAAAAAATAACATAAAAATTACTATAATAATTGTGATTATTATTAAATATAGTAAAATAAGAAATATGTTGTAATAATATTGTACTGTAAAATAAAAAAATGTAGTAATAAAATAAATGTTCCTTTACTGTAAAATTCTGAAAATGAGGCTTTTATTTTGACGGGTTGCCGGCAAATAAATGAATGCGCCGCCGCTTTCAGAGTGAAGGAAATGTATGTTCATTTACACGCGTGCAGCTCACAGTAAATGAACCAATCCGTTCGGAGAACTGCACATGTGGAAACCGACAGCACATATATTTATACTTTTTTAAATCGCAGCTTGTGCACTGAGCCATATCAATTTTAATTTCATATATCATATAGCCCTACCAAGAACACCCTAGCAAACCTATAACAGCTTAGAAACCATATAACAACAGGCTAACATAAATGCAGAAACCCACAGCAAAACACCCTCATGAAATGTACAATAGTGATGATGATGATGATGATGATGTCATTTCCTGTCTCAGGCAGCGAGGCCAGCTTTGTGATTGAGGTGCATCAGTTGGAACGGTACCCTGTGGATCTGTACTATCTGGTGGACGTCTCGGCGTCGATGAAGGACAACCTGGACCACTTGAGGACTGAGGGTCTGGCTCTGTCTCACCAGATGAAGGAGCACTCCAGTGACTTCAGAGTGGGCTTCGGCTCTTTCGTGGATAAACCGGTGTCTCCGTACATCGACGTGCACCCCTCCAAACTCCTGAACCCTTGCAGGTGAACAACCACCAGGAAACAAGAGTCACGAGTCTCATTAGAATTAACTCTTTAAATTTTTTTGATTTTTTTATTGTTTTTAATAATTACATGTATTTAAACATATTTAAAAACATTTTAATTCATAAAAAAAAGTAAATAATTTAGCCATTTCGACTAGTCAGCAATGAGATTTTTGAAAGGGATTTTAGGATAAACATGTGAGTCTTTTGAGATCTCAAGAACCTTGAGATCTTTTTGTAAATATTATTGCTCTCTATCGCTCGCAGTTTAGCAGTTTATAAAAAAGATTATTTTGTACAAATTGTAAATCTTGTGGCCTTTTTATGAAGGACCTTTTCTTGACCTTGATATTGACTTCGTGAAATGGCACTGCGAACGGAAAGATCCAAAAATATTCTAACAGTATATCTGATTTCCTTTCAGTTTCAGTTTCAGGATTTACTTTGGAGGATTTACTTTTTGTTTCAGGATTTACTTTGGAGTATTTACTTTTTGTTTCAGGATTTACTTTAAAAAAGAAATAAAAACAGTTCAACTGTTGAGAAATGTTTGAGCTCAGTGGATCTCAGTGTTATTTTAATATTAGTATTATAGTATTTATTAATATTTTGAATTGCTTTTATGTTTATATTTTCAGTTTTATTTTAATATAAAATAGTTTTAATAATTTTTTTGTTTTAGTAATTTGTGCTTTTGTCATTTTTTATTAGTTTTTGTTTTTAGAAAAATATTTTTAATTAATTTGTAGGATTTATGTGTATTTTAGTTTTAGAAAGTTTAGAACTTAATATTATTATTATTTACTTTTATTTATTATATTATTATCTTTTATTTATTTTAGTGTTTTAATAGTGTTGTGCTTTTGTCAGTTTTATTAGGTTTTGTTTTTTAAATATTTCTATTTAGCAATAATTTATATTTATTTTAGTTGTTTATTTTAGTACTTATTTATGTTTTATTTTTTGTAATTTTATGTGCTTTATTTTTCTATATAGCTTTAATGTACTTTTATTTTAGTACTTATTTTATTTCAGTTAGTTCACAAGGGAACATTTCATTTTAAGTTTAAGTTTTTCCGTCCAATATTTATATTTTATTTCATCTTTATTTCAATGACTGAAAATAATTTTTAGTTATCAATTACCACACTGATTGATCTCTTCTGTAACTCTAGAGGAGAGACACGGCAGGGTTCTTTTGCTGAGTAAAAGCAGGAGACGAACTCTGAGAAACAATATATTGAAATATTAATGAGATCTGATCTGTGATTTGTCTTTCCTATGGGAAGCTCCAGAGGTCTCTTAGCTGATCCCAGGAGTCTAAATCCAGCCTGGGTGTCCCGGACTGCATTCCGTAGTGATCTCATTCTGACTAGTGTGGGAATATGGTGTGGATGACATGTAATCTCTCTCTTCCTCTGTTGCCGTAGTGATTATGAAATCCACTGCAGGCCCGCTCACGGATTCATCCACGTCCTCCCCGTCACGGAGAACATGACAGAGTTCACACGGGTCATTGAGGAGCAGGGGATCTCTGGGAACATGGACACACCCGAGGGCGGCTTTGATGCCATGCTGCAGGCCACAGTTTGCCAGGTAAACCCACCTGAGGGTGATACACCAGCACAGTGCAAAGTCGTGTCCCAAACGGGGCTCTATATACTATGCACTTATACTATGAATTTTATACGTTTTTCGTCATTAAACATCAGAGTCTAATAGCCCCTCCCCCTCCGCAACGGTCCGGCTGGAAACAAAGATGCCGTGATGCCAAACCCCCTTATGGAAGAAGAAAGCCGTCGTGTTTACCACTGTGACAATGAGTGACCTTGAGTACAAGGTTTCAACTTTTGTATTTAAAGCCTTGCATGGTCTGGCTCCAGTTTGTATCTCAGACCTTATTTGTCCATACTCTCCCCGAAGATCTCTTAGATCATCCTCTGACAAATTATTAAACATTCCACTGTCTCTCTTGAAATCTAAAGGTGACAGAGCCTTTTCCGTATTTGGTCCTAAGCTGTGGAATTCGTTACCTCAATTTGTTAGCTTATCTTCTTCCTTATATGCATTTAAGTCATCTCTTTTTTCTCAGGCCTTTTCATAAGTAGTATTAGTATTTTTGTACGACTGTTATTTTTTTAATGTGTTTTTGTGAAGCACCTTGGTCAGCAGTAATGTTGTTTTAAGGTGCTATATAAATAAAAGTGACCTTGACCTTGACCTTGAGCGTTTACCAGGATCAACTGAACGCTACTTTAAGTGTTAGATGGTTGCGAGCTATTGCCAGTTGCATTGGTCTATGAGGGTTTGCAGCATTTTGCCAGAGTGGGTGTTTTCTGTGGTTGCTAGGGTGTTCTAGATGGTTGCTAAGTCAAAAGTCCACCCTCAAATCTATTGTGACCAAGTGTGCCGCACAAGTCCTGAAACGTGAGGCCAAAGCATTTGGATCGCCCCCTGCTGGCTGGCTCAGTATAGGTCATAAACCCCGCCCTCTCCATGTAATCGAATGGGACGTGAGACAAACTAAAAAATCCAATAATATTTCAAATATTTTTTTTCAAAAGATGGTTTCTGTAATTTTTAGTAGTTCTCATCACGCAGATGTATGTTCAAGTGCCTGTTTTCCCAATAAGTTTGGTTTTAGTTAGTTATTTGATGCTATAGAAACGGGGCGTAACGCCATGATTGACAGCTGTGCTAGCGAATGAGTGTGGGCGGGACCTTGAGACCGTGGCTCCGCCTCCTCAGGGTCATGACTGCGCAGACTCGGGCTCTGAACTACGGAATCGGTAACGTCTGTTTCTAGGATATTTTGGCTTTATTTTTCTACAGTGGAAGGAAGTGGATACGCGCTGTCCATATTTTTTACAGTCTATGATTGTGACTGATGTTATTAATTTATTTTATTTTTAGTGTTTATTTATTTTTTATTAATGGTGATTGCTTGGTGGTTCCTTACTGGCTCAAGTCAAAAGAGCCCACCCTCAAATCTATTATGAATAGTAGTATGTATGTATATATTTATGTATTCATTTATGCATTTCTGTATGTATGTATTTATTTATTTATCATTTTGTCTTTATTTATTATTCCTTATTTATTATTAAGATTGTTAAATTTTTTTGTTAAAAAAGATTGATAAGATTATTGTTATTTATTTATTTAATTTTTATATTTAAAGTATTATTTATTTATTTATTTTTTAATAATATATTAGCATTTTTTGTTGTTGTTAATGGTGATTATTTAGTGTTTCCTTACTGACTGATACTGATATTATAGTTTGTTTATTTATTTTTATGCTTATTTATTTTGATAATTTTTTTAATAATACATCTGTAATTCTTTTAAGTTTTAATGTGATGGTTGCTAGGTGGTTCCTTACCTTAGCCCATCCTCAAGTCTATTATATTATATTGTATTATATTACATTATTTATTTATTTATTTTTACTATTAATTTATTTTATTTGAGTATTTATTTATTATTATTATTAGCATGTTTTATTATCCTCCAAGTGTAGTTTTAAATCATCAAAGTAACAGCACTGTTTCCTCAAGACTGATGATTTGAGGAATGATTAATGTAGCGCAGGGCGATTTACATGTTTGACACAGTTTGTTGAAGTCATTGCATGCTTTAGCAGAGGCACCACTAATGATTTAACCAGTCCGCTCTCTTCGCTTCTGTGTTTGTGTGCATACATGGTTTTTTTCAAAGCCTGAAAAACTCGCATGGCTGTTCCTGTGTCATCAGAAACATATTTTCTCCTGCGGTTGCTCCGGAGACTGCATGTCTCAGGTCATTACGCCTGGCTTTGCCTGGGAATGGGAACAATGCCTGAAGAGCCTACGGAAATACTCCGGACCCACAGCGAGAGAAAACAGCGCATTCATGAAGCACGGAGCCGAAGAGCTGAATCAGCCACATCTCTATCTCATCGGCCTGTTTGCAGAGGATGATGTCATCTCCGAGTCATGGGAGGCGAGTTCCTCTTCATAGGCTGTTTGTAGTGAGGCAGTGGACGATCAACAAAGCCTCCAACTGTTGGGATCTTTCCCGTGAAGTACAGTGTGATCTGACACACGAGCGCTCGGGCAGTGGGCTTGAAAGGTTCTGCTGTGGAAAACGACCTTGAATGGGTTTCAGTCTTCATGATGTCCCTCTCTAGCACCCATGCCTCCCTAAAGTCAGAAACTGAAACCGGCACGCATGAGAAAGATGTTGTCTTTGGCACGGAGAGCTCTGACCTTGAAACTGATGGGTCTCAGGTGGAATATTCTGAATGTTGTTTTGCATGAGTTACACAGACTTCTCACTGTTCAGTAACTAGTGGTTGTAACTTTAAAAAGCTGTTCCTGTTGGCATCTCAGCGTGTGTGTTGTTTTTAGCCAAACATTACTCACCCTGGCAGCTAAACCTCAACTGGTGCAATTTGTCTATTAGTAACACAGGCTCAAGTCAAACAAGAGTCAAACTAGATCACTCTTGTGATATTATAGTTAATTATTTTTTGTCCTTATTTTTTAGTATTAATTCTTTAATTTATTTTTTGTTTGTTTGTTTGTTTTATTAGTATTCTACAAATACTGTTTATTTATTTTTAGTATTTATTTGTTGTTTGTATTAATTAGATTTTTAATATTTATTTATTTATTTTTATTGTTTGTTTTATTTTTTAGCATTTATTTATTTGATTGATTGATTTTTATTTTTTAGTACTCTTTTAATTTATATATATATTGTTTATTTGTTTTATTTTTATTTAATTTATTTTTATTTCTATTGATTAACTAATTTATTATTCTATGAATAGTATTTATTTATTGCATGTTTTATCATCTACTATTTATTTATTTTTATTATTTTATTATTTATTTATTTATTTATTTTAGTTTGACATTTTTATTTGATTTATTCTATTTTTAGTATTTATTTTTATTTATTTGATTTGTTTTTATTTTTATTTGATTTGTTTTTAGTATTCATTTTTTATTTGTGTATTGTTGTTTTATTTATTTTTATTTATTATTTATTTATTTGCATGTTTTTTCATCTGCCGAGCAAAATGATAAATCAGCACAGTAACTCTTCTCCTCAGGACGTGATTTAAGGGATGATTAATTCGAGCATTACTCACCCTGGCAGCTAAACCTCAACTGGTGCAGTTTCTCTATTAGTAACACAGGCTCAAGTCAAACAAGAGTCAAACTAGATCACTCTTGTGATATTATAGTTTATTTTTTTATTTTTTTTTATTTGTCCTTATTTTTTTAAAATTAATTCTTAAATATTAAATCTTTTGTTTGTTTGTTTGTTTTATTAGTATTCTATTATTATTATTTTTACTATTTATTTTTACTATTTATTTGTTGTTTGTATTAATTCGATTTTTAATATTTATTTATTTATTTTTATTATTTGTTTTATTTTTTAGCATTTATTTATTTGATTGATTGATTTATTTGAATTTTTTAGTACTCTTTATATATATATATATATTGTTTATTTGTTTTATTTTTATTTGATTTATTTTTATTTCTATTGATTAATGAACTAATTTATTATTCTATTAATAGTATTTATTTATTGCATGTTTTATCATCTACTATTTATTTATTTGTATTATTTTATTTTATTATTATTTTAGTATATTAGTATTTATTTATTTTAATTTTAAATTTTTATTTTCATTTTTTCTATTTTTATTTATTTTCATTTATTTGATTTGTTTTTATTTTGATTTGATTTGTTTTTAGTATACATTTTTTTATATACATTTTATAACATTTTGTGTATTGTTGTTTTATTTATTTTTATTGATTATTTATTTATTTGCATGTTTTATCATCTCCCGAGCAAAATGATAAATCAGCAAAGTAACTCTTCTCCTCTGGACGTGATTTAAGGGATGATTAATTCGAGCATTACTCACCCTGGCAGCTTAACGCTCTACTTGTGCAGTTTTGTCTTGTATTAGTAACAGCGCAGATGGATGCTATATGATGTAATCTTCTGCTGAGTGTGCATTATACCAAACACACACTCAAGCAGATTTGTAAACCTTGATTCATTTCTGCAGAAAGACATTGGCTGGCGACCTGAAGCGAAGCGTCTGCTGTTGGTTATGACAGACCAACCTTCTCATCTGGCTCTGGACAGTAAACTGGCCGGTATCGTGGTTCCTCATGACGGCCGCTGCCACCTAGAGGATAATATCTACTCTCAAACCACTAGCATGGTAAGAAGAACGACAGCACTTGACGCACACAAAACACCAGATGCAAAGCTGGTGCTTATACAGATGATGCAGGTTCAGTCCTGGCCTGTGACGTGTCCAAAACCAGTTTCATATCTGGATTTCCTCAAAACATTCCTTACGATATCGGTCCATAAAAGAGTTAAATACTACTTATGTAGTACTTATGTTTGTATGTGTGTTTGTAATGTATGTAAGATGATAAGAAATGTTTCTTGAGCAGCAAATCATCATATTAGAATGATTTCTGAAGCAACATGTGACGCTGAAAATTCAGTTTTGATCACAGGAATAAATTACATTTTACAATAAATTCACATAGAAAACAAGTATTTTAAATTGTAATAATATTTCACAATATTACTGTTTTTACTGTATTTTTGATCAAATAAATGTAGCCTTTTTGACCAGAAGAGACTTTACAAACCTTATGAGCATTGCATTACCACAGTACCGTCCAAAAAAAAACATATTAATATTTTTGTTGAGATATACTATGATTATAAGCATATTCATACACTATTTTAAAGAAAGAATATTTTTGTAGATAGTTTTGGCCTGTTTACATCTGTATGTTTTTCATGATGATTTACCAGTGTAAAATGTCACCACTGATGTATTTTCTGAAATTGCACACATATTTGGCTCCACGCTGCTTCTCTCAGCACCAGAATCTGTGATTTCTCAACAAGCAATAAGCAGATTTGTGTTGCTGTCGTTGTTTTTAGGAGCACCCAACAATCGGTCAACTGGCAGAGAAACTCCTAGAGAACAACGTTTACTCCATCTTTGCGGTGGACCAGGTGCAATATCAGTGGTATGAGGTAATTCCTCTCCCACACCATGAGTTTGGGTGTTGCCTTTCACAGAAATCAATCTATTTTGAAATAGTGATTTCTAGAATGCAGTCACTGATTTATAGGAACACACACAGTGACTTTTTGCTCAATCAGTGATTATAGTGCTTTAACAAATCTATTTAACAGTGGTTTAAAGGGATACTCCACTTTTTTTGGAAATAGGCTCATTTTACAACTCCCCCAGAGTTACACAGTTGAGTTTTACCGTTTTCGAATCCATTCAGCCGATCTCCGGGTCCGGCGGCACCACTTTTAGCATAGCTTAGCATAGATCATTGAATCGGACAGGACCATTAGCATCTCTCTCAAAAAAATGACCATAGAGTTTCGATATTTTTCCTATTTAAAACTTGACTCTTCTGTAGTTACATCGTGTACTAAGACCGACGGAAAATGTAAAGTTGCGATTTTCTAGACTGATATGGCTAGGAACTATATTCTCATTCCTGCGTAATAATCAAGAAACTTTGCTTTTTCCAAAAAAAGTGGAATATCCCTTTAACAGATCGGTAACACATTTCAATAAGTGTTCAACTTAAACACATTTGATTGGCCATTGCGTTCAAGAAATCAACTGGGGATCCACCGATATGAACATTTTGGCCAATAACCAATAATTCTTCATATTTGAAAGCCGATAGCCGATATATCGGCCGATAAATCGAAATCCAAATTTTTATAGAATTTTTGAGAGCCTCTTTAAAAAAAGTCTCACGATTAAAAGCCACGTTCCAAACTATGTTCTCATTATAATTTTATTTAACGTATATGACAGACATGTTGCACTGCACTGTATTTTCCTTTTTTTGAAGTGATTCCAATCATATTTCAAGCAATTCAAAACCAATATGACGAACAGTGCGCATCTAAAGTGTCTCGGCTGAAGGAAATAATCCATTATTTATCAGCTTTAATATCGGGCTGATATCGATAACATAAAAAAGTATCATATATCGGCCGATACCGATATGGTGGCCGATATATTGAGCATCCCAAAAGTCAACAGATCTCATCTCTCAAAGCTTATAAAAACATGCTGTAAATAGAAACCTTTCAAATTTGAACGAGAGCCTTTGAAAGCAGCGTCTCGTCTGTACTTTCGACAACCCTACCCGAGGAATGAGTCTGCATTATATTTCTGTAGTGTTGTATTTCAAAACGACCTAATCTTTTCCTCTGAACAGGATCTACTGGACCTGATTCCTGGAAGTTATGTGGGCCGACTGTCCCCCAAAGCGTCTAATCTTAAAGACTTAGTAGTTCATGCCTACAAGGTAAACAACATTACTTTCTCTTTCACTTGATAAACACTTTATTCCCTCCATCCACTCAAGGACAATTAGATGATAAGTGCAAAAGTTCCCGAACATTTCGAAACGCTCACAGTGGGGTTTTCAGTTTATTCCTGTACAGTTTCAGTTCAGCAGGAAAAACTCCGGCCAGAATCTGTTCCGGCATGCTTTTAAAGACTTTTAATGCACAACAATGCATTGTCCTCCAAAAAATCCACTGATCCCAGTGAACAGAAGCCTGCTTTATAAACGGCCTATGGTTACTGGGCCAAAAATGCTGCGAGCTCCAATCAGAGAGCAGCTCAAAGCTGCTATTTTTAGCCTGTCCTTTTCCACGTGAACCTGCTTATACAAGGCCGATCATACACTCCTAAAAAAGCTTCTTTATTGGCATCGATGGTTCCATTAACATCCTTTAACATTCATGGAATCTTTCCGTTCCACAAAAGGTTCTTTATAGTGGACGAAGGCTCTTTAGATTGTTCTTAGATGTTCTTCACACTAAGAAAAATGGGTTCTTTTAAGGCCTATTTGCACGGGATAAGTATTACCAGGTGACCTCTAGTCATTTGTAATAATTGCGGAGGTTGTCTGTGATCTTAATCCCGCGTAAATCGGCCATTGCTGTGATTTGGCGGGGTCTTATATCATTTTTTCAAGGTTTTTGTTTCCTGTGCGCTTTTTTATCCATCTTTCACGTGTTTTGGGTGCTGGGTCATATCGCTATACACCATACAACTATACAATTAGCAGAAAGAGAAAGCTGAAAACCATCAGAACAGCAAAAAGAATGATTAGATGGAGATGGATGACATGTATAGGAGCATGTGGTAAGGAACATACTTCTGTTTATGATATATCATACAGCTAGACCTATAATAACGACAAGACATTTCCAAGCAATAGCCTATTAACATCATATCCGGGAGATACGTCAGTAAATTCGAGTAAAGTCACAGGCTTCCCTTATCCCGTGCGAATGTCCCCAGATAATACTAATCCCGTGCGAATAGGGCTTTGGAAGCTGTTCTTTGGGGAACCAACAATGGTTCTTCTGTGAACCAAACCCCCTTTCAAACCTTTACTTATAAGAGTGTTGTTTGAGACAATGAGGTCTTTCTGAGCTTCTCTCCAACTCTCCTGTCCTGTTTTCCCCGTGTGTTTCTCCTGCAGAAGCTGCTGTCCGATGTGGAAGTGCAGATCGGGGTGGAGGACGGCCAAGCTCACCGGTTCTGGGTCAACGTCACGACCCTTTGCCCAGACGGATCCTCTGTTTCTGGAAACACTAAATGTTCCAGCGTTCAGCCCAAACAAACAGTACGAATGTAGATACATCTGTTTTCAGCACAGGGAACAGAGATGCTGCGTTTGATATCAGAAATGCTCGAATTCGAAGAATAGTTCAGCCAAAAATATTATTTACTCACCCTCGTTTTGCACAAAACCATGATTTTATTTTATTTTATTAAATTTTAAAAATATATTTTCATGCAAAACCATAAAAGTAGTATATACTACTGAATACACACTACAGTGTTTTAAACAAAAGAAAGACATTAATACTGTTATTTTAGTGAGGATGCATTAAAATGTATCAAAAGTGACACTAAAACATTTTATATTGTTACAAAAGATTCTATTTCAAATAAACGCTGTTTTTTGGAACTTTCTGTTCATCAAAGAATCCTGAAAAACAAAACGTATCACTGTTTCCACAGAGATCTGAAACATCAGCACAGCTGTTTTCAACATTGATAATAATCAGAAATATTTCTTGAGCAGCAGATCATCATATTAGAATGATTTCTGTATGATCATGTGACACTGAGTAATGATGCTGAAAATTCAGCTTTGATCACAGGAATAAATTACATTTTAACATATGCAAACAGTTATTTTAAACTGTATTAATATTTCACAATATTACTGTTGATATTTCTGGTGTTCTTTAGAATCGCACACTCATCGGCTTAAAAAGTTTCAGAATGAGATGTTTTATAAACAGAGCTCTGTTATTGTTCTGTTATCTATGCGTCAGTAGTTTTGTCTGTTCTTGTCAAGGTTTTCTTCAAGGTGACGGTTGGGATGAGCTCCTGCCCGGCGTCCGGTGGAGATCAGGAGGTTCTGATGTCCGTGAGGCCTGTGGGATTCAACGAGTCCGTGACCGTACGGGTCAGTCAGGTCTGTGGATGCGGCTGCTCTGAGAGGAACCGTTGTCATGACGACCCGAACCCCTCGCCCTGTCCCGCAGAGGCCGACGCTTGTAGAGAGGACGGAACCAAACCCGTCTGCAGCGGGAGAGGGACTTGTAAATGTGGGACGTGTGTGTGCGATTCCAGCAGATTCGGAAACATCTACGGAAAGTTCTGTGAGATGGACGACTTCTCCTGTCCGTACGAGAGAGGCCTGATGTGTGGAGGTGAGCGCTGACATATATGTCAAATATATAGATAGATATCAAATTTGGAATATGAAAATTACTCTCTGGGTGATCAGAATATATTATATTATTTTGGATTGTGTTATATTATATTGATTTACACACACACACATCTATATACAATGATAATAAATCATAATATTAGAATGATTTCTGAAGGATCATGTGACACTGAAGACTGGAGTAATATATATATAATATATATATATAAATTATAGTATAATATAATATCATATCATATAAAACTGTTATATTCTATGCAAAAATTTTAATTACCAAATGATTAATTAACACACATATATATATAAATCCAAACTTTATATAATATAACATGTCTTGGAGGTGAGTATTATTTTTTATACTTCTTTACAAAAAATGATATATACTATAAAATATGACATTTTTAATTTTAAATCTGATTAAAAAAAAGTTTTACAACTTTATATATTTTTTAAAATATATTACTATTGTTTTATGTTTTATATATATATATATATATATATATATACACACACACACATATATATATATATATACACATATATATAAATATATTTATATTGGATTTTATTTTACAAAATATATAAAATATTAATTTGGTTATTTATTTTTTTGAGTAAAATATGTCATTTTATATCTAATAAAAAAAAGTTTTACAATTTTATATATAATATTGTAAAATGTAATTTTGAGGTTTAATAAAAGGTGAATATATTAAACAATCAATTGGTAATGCCATCATTTTTGGATAATGTTATGAAATAAAAAACTTACAAATGGAAAGGTACTCATTATCTAATTTTATTTATCATAAAAATGCATATTGTTTTAAATAACAAAAGAAAAATCTCTGGAATGGACACATTTCTATTGGTATCATGTATTGTGTTTTTTATTCTTCTCTATTCAGGGCACGGACGGTGTGTTTCGGGTGAATGTGTCTGTCTCTCCGGCTGGACGGGCGAGACCTGCTCCTGTCCCGTCTCCACAGAGACCTGCGTGTCAGACGATGGCTTGATTTGCAGCGACCGGGGAAAGTGTGTGTGTGGCAAGTGTGTATGTGACGACTCGCGGCGATCTGGAACGTTCTGTGAGAAGTGTCCCATCTGCTACAGCTCCTGTCAATCTCACTGGTAACCACTGCTACTCTTTTGTTGAAGAAACACCGTCACTGATTGGTTAAAACACCTGTCAATCACATAATTAATCACTCGCTAAAGATCTATGGCAGTATTTACCCGTTTTAAAGGGTCTTTGCATTCTATTCACTTTCATTCAAGCGCATGTAAAAGCAGGAATGTAAGCAAATGCATATAAGTTTTGTCTTCCGCTGCATGCAAAAGTTGAACTCAGACCTGGGAATTTTAAAGCAAAAAGATGTTTAACCAATAGGGGATGTAATTGACTCAGATTTAACTCTTAGCTCATAACAGCAGGTTCTACATTTGAATTTAAATTTACTTTATGACCATTAAAAAAGTATGTTCTATATAGTATGAGTGTGTGTAGTATGAATGAAATTCAGACGTACTACATCCGCCATGTTGTTATTATCATGTGACCCACCAGCGTCGCTTCACTGTCATTCATAAATCCTCTCCTGTGGCCTCATGGGAGAGTAAAGAGTCCATCGTATGCACACTTCAGAATCCCACCGGAAGAAGGAGGTCATCCGGAGACTTTCCGTCTACTGTTTTTCAAAATACTATGTATTCGGACATACTATCCTTTTGGCGTACTGTTTTCCACGTACTATATAGTAGGAAAGTACTCGATTTAGGACGCAGCGAAACTTTAAATCATGCTATAGTAAGTATGCAAAATTGCACTGAAATTGCACATGCCATGTGAAGAGGTTGTGTAACATATTACTTTATTGTTGAATTCTGCATTCTGTTGTTTCACATACAACTCTTAGTATAAATAGTATACAGTAAATGTAGTATGCACTATACACTTGTATGCCAGTATAGCCAGATAGTTGATCATGCTGATCTTTAAACGGTTAGTTCACCCAAACATGAGAATTCTGTCAGTAATTACTCTCCCTCATGTTGTTTCAAACCCGTAAGACTTTCGTTCATCTTCAATAACACAAATTAAGATATTTTTGATTAAATCTGAGCGCTGGCTCACTCAGCTCTCAGGCTGTGTCAGGAACATAGGCTTCTATGTAATTGAAGCTTGCCGGCCCAGAAAAGTTAGTAAAGACAATGTTTAAAATAGTCCAAGTGACTACAGTGGCTCAACCTTAAGTTTATCAAGCAACGAGAATACGTTTTGTGTGCAAAAAAAATAAAAAAAATAAAACGACTTTATTCAACTATTGATTTTCTCTGAGTGAGTTCATGTAGTGTAACAGCGCAGCGCTTCTGGGTTGTACGTCAGAACGTCGGCTCACTATTGGCTGACGCTGGTCATGTGTGTGATGCGTGTGACGTACAATACAAAGATTTAAGAAACGTACTTGTTTCTCTTTCACAACCAATAGCAAACAGTCTTGTGGCCTAATGAACACATGCAGCCTGTCATGATGAATCTCTCTCTCTCTCTCTCTCTCTCTCTCTCTGTCTCTCTCTGTCTGTCTCTCTGTCTGTCTGTCTCTCTCTCTCTCTCTCTCTATGTCTCTCTGTCTGTCTCTCTCTCTCTCTCTCTCTCTCTCTCTATGTCTCTCTCTCTCTCTCTCTCTCTGTCTCTCTCTCTCTCTCTCTCTCTCTCTCTCAGGAGCTGTGTGAGCTGTCACCTGTCTAATGGACTTGAATCGGACGGTTTCAAGCTTTGTAATCACAGCTGCGCTCCATCGGTCGACTATGTGGACGACATCACAGGTAGATCCACACAAGTGAAACACCACAAATCACTGCGTAGCTGAAGCTCAAGCGCAGAGAGAAACTGTTTGACGTGAACTTTATGTTCTAAATGGCCTGTTGTGTGTCTGAATGAACGGTGTTGTTATTCAGAGCTGGTCCGGGGGAAATACTGCCTGTATCCCAGCAGTGATAAGTGTCAGTACCGCTTTCTCATGGACTTGGCTTCAGATCGACCTCAGCTGCACATTAGTCGACATCCTGGTGAGGAAATGAATTCTTCTCTTCATCTTCTCTTCCTCCTCCTCCTCCGCCTTTCCCTGCTCCACCTCTGTTTGACAGTCCTGAAAAATGAGAAATTATATTTTGCTTACAGAATATGAAACCTATTTTAGCACCATTTGTGACACATTTTCAGCACATTTTCCCCACAAAAATTTTAATTACTGGAATGTGTGCAGATGTTTTAGTTTTGAGGGTTTTTTTGTACTTGCCATTGCTGATTCTCTTTCGATTCTTATAAATATTGAATATATTTATATATATATATATATATATATATATATATGTGTGTGTGTGTGTGTGTGTGTGTGTGTGTGTGTGTGTGTGTGTGTGTGTGTATATATGTACACACACACACTCACACAGACACACACACATAGACACACACATTTTATTCCTATTTTTGGATAAAATAATTGTGTGGAGGTGAGTATAATTTTTACATTTTTATACATTTTAATATAATGACATTTTAAATATTAATATTAAATTTGGAAATGTAATAATTATAATAAAATAAGTTTGATATGTTAAATATTGTGTCCAGATGTTTTAGTTTTGAGTTTTTTTTTTATAATTCTTATTACTGTAATATAATAATACATCATTGTGATTTTTAATTGTAGTGAATTGTAAGTTATTCATTTTATTTTATTGTATTCCATTCCATTCCACCTCCTCTGTGCTGTTTTATTGCTCGTTTCTCTTTCATCGCTCAGGAGACTTAAGGAGAGTTACTATTCTTTGAAGTCTAAACTTTGTCTCAGATGTTCCTCCTTAAATTCCTTTGTCGAAATAACAATATGTTCATGAATATGAGTCAGAGGAGAGCAGCTCCTCAGATCATTTGATCATTTGCGAGATCTGATTTGGTTACAGACCTTGGGATCTTGGCAAATCTAAGAACTGTTTGAGATCTCGTCTGAAACTCTAGATGAATGTGAGAGTGTGAGATTACTGTGGTCTTTCTTTCAGGAGAAACACTTCTGATCTCATTGGAAAAACGACTGAAATGTTAAATCCATGATTACTTTAAAAAATATTAATTGCAGTGATGAAATTGTGTCAAGCGGATAAAGAGATTCGGGGAAAGGGTTTGTTTAGGACAAAATAATCCAGTAATTCATTCATAACCTAAACATCAGCCAGATGTTTCTGTTGTGTGCAGTTACAACATCAACAACAGCTGGAAAAGAAGCTCTCTCAGGCCTCACACTGATCACTGAACCAGCTGGACATGCAGGGCTTTACACTGCCCGAACACACAGCCAAAATATAGATCCCGTCTTCTGCTTCCAGTACCAAATCCAGTAGGTTTGGCTCGGATCCAGTCCGGCCCAAACACAAAGGAGATAAAGTTGCATACTGACATTTTTGCAGGTTTCCATGGAGATCTGGAAGCAGAGCTGAATTCAGGTCCACACACACACACACACACAATGGCTCATGCTGTTTCCAAGAAACAGTGAGGGGGCGTGGGGTGTGTCCCAAACGCCATTGGAGTGAGTGACTTTATAAGAGAGAATGTGCACTGTCAGGAGACCAAAACAACCCGCTGGAGCGAAAAAACACTATTGAGATCTCTTTAATATCTCTATTGGTTTGCCTAGACAATAATAATGAAATTAAGCCTCCTATTTAGGGCTGTCAAAGTGGCTGAATAGCTCAATTTAAACTTTATACTTAAATATTACTAATATTCAGTTTTTTTTTAAAGGCATCATTTCAGTTAAAGGGATAGTTCACCCAAAAATGAAAATTCTGTCATCATTTACTCACCCTCAAGTTGTTTCAAACCTGTATGAATTTCTTTTTTCTGCTGAACACAAAAGAAGATATTTTGAAAAATGTCGGTAACCAAACAGTTGATGGACCCCATTGACTTCCATAGTATTTTTTTTTTCCTACTATGGAAGTCAATGGGGTCCATCAACTGTTTGGTTACAGACATTTTTCAAAATATCTTCTTTTGTGTTCAGCAGAAAAAAGAAATTCATACAGGTTTGAAACAACTTGAGGGTGAGTAAATGATGACAGAATTTTCATTTTTGGGTGAACTATCCCTTTAAGTAAAAGCTTTTGGCTTGTCTCCTGAGGCCACCAGAGGGCGCAATCATTATAACGCTACAAAAAAAGCGCATGACTGACGTTTATAAATCAAATATAATTTAGTAAATTGTATAAACAATTATGAACAAAACAGCATCATGTATTTATGCATAGTTTAATACAAAGAGCTGAAGCGCCGATCACACAGAGTACAGTTTTGACCAGGAAGCGTTACCTAAATTTAATTTTTTTTTAATCTGTAGTTTTTAGTATGGGGAAAAAAAACCTTTGCAAATTGATTCAGACTATCAAAAGACACATCATTTATTTATTTATTTTAAATTACGTTTTAAGAGATATAACCATTTAAATTTTAGTTTTACACCTTAGCTGTGGCTTTACACATATAATTATGCTGATTTTTAAAAAATATTATTAGTTAGATTTGTCTCAAATTAGGCTACTTATGTAAAATACATTTAGCCTCTTTCCCGTATCTCACACACACTTTAAGGACAACATTTTGGCTGTAAAGATTAATCATAACATAATATAGTTGTATGTAAGATAAAAAAAATCGTTCTAATTATGTGTGAATAGGTAAGTCCTCATCACCACAACTAACGGATAAGGAACGATATCATTTTGAGAACGACTTTTTCCAACTGACGAACGATAAAAAAAACATGAACAGCCAATCAGAATCCACCCTGCTATAAAGAGATCTATCATTTAAAGCGGCAGACGACAAAACTATTTATTTCCGCTGTTGTTGGACGCTACTATTAGTTATCGTATTGCTATTGGCATTTAGTCTTATGTTTCTCAGATAGGCATATGTCTTCTAAGAAAATGACTCCCGATGTCAGTCTCAAACAGTTCTCAGATTTGCCAAAATGGCAGATTTTTTAAAGGTTTAAAGGGTGTGTGACTCAAAAGTTTGAAAACCTCTATACCTATAACTACTGTGTGTCTAACTATTGACTGACAACTCCAGAAAACTCTATATAACAATATCAGTTCCTGCGGGATCCGTGATCAGCGAGATCCAGTCATGTGAAGACTGTAGCTGCTAGGCCTTTCTGTCATTTATAGATCGTGTCTGTCGTCTAACAGTGTGTGTTTGGAGTCGACGGTACATTAAGACCTTCCTCAGCGCCTTCCTTCTGACCGTCACGCTGGGGATCGGCATGATGGCCGCGGTGCGACAGCTTCTGAGAACCAGAGACCACTGGTGCCAGTCGAGCCCTGAACAACCGTTCGACGACGGCCATAAGGTAATGTGTGTGCGAGAGAGAGAGAGAGAGAGAGAGAGAGAGAGAGAGAGAGTGTATGTGTGTGTAATGGGTGGGTGGGTTTAGAGGTCGGGTTAGTGTGTGTTTGTGTGAGGGGTGGGTTAAGGGGTCGGGTTAGTGGTGTGTGTGAGATGGGTGGGTTTAGGGGTCGGGTTAGTGGTGTGTGTGAGATGGGTGGGTTTAGGGGTCGGGTTAGTGGTGTGTGTGAGATGGGTGGGTTTAGGGGTTGGGTTAGTGTGTGTTTGTGTGATGGGTGGGTTTAGGGGTCGGGTTAGTGGTGTGTGTGAGATGGGTGGGTTTAGGGGTTGGGTTAGTGTGTGTGTGTGTGTGTAATGGGTGGGTGGGTTTAGGGGTTGGGTTAGTGTGTGTTTGTGAGATGGGTGGGTTTAGAGGTCGGGTTAGTGTGTGTTTGTGTGATGGGTGGGTTAAGGGGTCGGGTTAGTGGTGTGTGTGAGATGGGTGGGTTTAGGGGTTGGGTTAGTGTGTGTTTGTGTGATGGGTGGGTTAAGGGGTCGGGTTAGTGGTGTGTGTGAGATGGGTGGGTTTAGGGGTTGGGTTAGTGTGTGTTTGTGTGATGGGTGGGTTTAGGGGTCGGGTTAGTGGTGTGTGTGAGATGGGTGGGTTTAGGGGTTGGGTTAGTGTGTGTTTGTGTGATGGGTGGGTTTAGGGGTCGGGTTAGTGGTGTGTGTGTGATGGGTGGGTTTAGGGGTCGGGTTAGTGGTGTGTGTGAGATGGGTGGGTTTAGGGATCGGGTTAGTGTGTGTGTGTGTAATGGGTGGGTGGGTTTAGGGGTTGGGTTAGTGTGTGTTTGTGTGATGGGTGGGTTAAGGGGTCGGGTTAGTGGTGTGTGTGAGATGGGTGGGTTTAGGGGTTGGGTTAGTGTGTGTTTGTGTGATGGGTGGGTTTAGGGGTCAGGTTAGTGGTGTGTGTGAGATGGGTGGGTTTAGGGGTCGGGTTAGTGGTGTGTGTGAGATGGGTGGGTTTAGGGGTTGGGTTAGTGTGTGTGTGAGATGGGTGGGTTTAGGGGTCGGGTTAGTGTGTGTTTGTGTAATGGGTGGGTGGGTTTAGGGGTTGGGTTAGTGTGTGTTTGTGTGATGGGTGGGTTTAGGGGTCGGGTTAGTGGTGTGTGTGTGATGGGTGGGTTTAGGGGTCGGGTTAGTGGTGTGTGTGAGATGGGTGGGTTTAGGGGTCGGGTTAGTGTGTGTGTGTGTAATGGGTGGGTGGGTTTAGGGGTTGGGTTAGTGTGTGTTTGTGTGATGGGTGGGTTAAGGGGTCGGGTTAGTGGTGTGTGTGAGATGGGTGGGTTTAGGGGTTGGGTTAGTGTGTGTTTGTGTGATGGGTGGGTTTAGGGGTCGGGTTAGTGGTGTGTGTGAGATGGGTGGGTTTAGGGGTCGGGTTAGTGGTGTGTGTGAGATGGGTGGGTTTAGGGGTTGGGTTAGTGTGTGTGTGAGATGGGTGGGTTTAGGGGTCGGGTTAGTGTGTGTGTGTGTGTAATGGGTGGGTGGGTTTAGGGGTTGGGTTAGTGTGTGTTTGTCTGATGGGTGGGTTAAGGGGTCGGGTTAGTGGTGTGTGTGAGATGGGTGGGTTTAGGGGTCGGGTTAGTGGTGTGTGTGAGATGGGTGGGTTTAGGGGTCGGGTTAGTGTGTGTGTGTGTAATGGGTGGGTGGGTTTAGGGGTTGGGTTAGTGTGTGTTTGTGTGATGGGTGGGTTAAGGGGTCGGGTTAGTGGTGTGTGTGAGGTGGGTGGGTTTAGGGGTTGGGTTAGTGTGTGTTTGTGTGATGGGTGGGTTTAGGGGTCGGGTTAGTGGTGTGTGTGAGATGGGTGGGTTAAGGGGTCGGGTTAGTGGTGTGTGTGAGATGGGTGGGTTTAGAGGTCGGGTTAGTGTGTGTTTGTGTGATGGGTGGGTTAAGGGGTCGGGTTAGTGGTGTGTGTGAGATGGGTGGGTTTAGGGGTTGGGTTAGTGTGTGTTTGTGTGATGGGTGGGTTAAGGGGTCGGGTTAGTGGTGTGTGTGAGATGGGTGGGTTTAGGGGTTGGGTTAGTGTGTGTTTGTGTGATGGGTGGGTTTAGGGGTCGGGTTAGTGGTGTGTGTGAGATGGGTGGGTTTAGGGGTTGGGTTAGTGTGTGTTTGTGTGATGGGTGGGTTTAGGGGTCGGGTTAGTGGTGTGTGTGTGATGGGTGGGTTTAGGGGTCGGGTTAGTGGTGTGTGTGAGATGGGTGGGTTTAGGGGTCGGGTTAGTGTGTGTGTGTGTAATGGGTGGGTGGGTTTAGGGGTTGGGTTAGTGTGTGTTTGTGTGATGGGTGGGTTAAGGGGTCGGGTTAGTGGTGTGTGTGAGATGGGTGGGTTTAGGGGTTGGGTTAGTGTGTGTGTGATGGGTGGGTTTAGGGGTCGGGTTAGTGGTGTGTGTGAGATGGGTGGGTTTAGGGGTTGGGTTAGTGTGTGTTTGTGTGATGGGTGGGTTTAGGGGTCGGGTTAGTGGTGTGTGTGAGATGGGTGGGTTTAGGCGTCGGGTTAGTGGTGTGTGTGGGATGGGTGGGTTTAGGGGTCGGGTTAGTGTGTGTGTGTGATGGGTGGGTTTAGGGGTCGGGTTAGTGTGTGTGTGTGTGTGTGTGTGTGAGTGATGGGTGGGTTTAGGGTTCGGGTTAGTTTGTGTGTGTGTGTGTGTGATGGGTGGGTTTAGGGGTCGGGTTAGTGTGTGTGTGTGTGTGTGTGTGTGTGTGTGTGTGTGTGTGTGTGTGTGTGTGTGTGTGATGGGTAGGTTTAGGGGTCGGGTTAGTGTGTGTGTGTGTGTGATGGGTGGGTTTGTACAGTATATAAACCATTATGTCTATGGAAAGTCCCTATATAAAACATGAAAACACAACATTTAGATATTATTACAGTATTTATTATTATTTTAAATGAGCTTTTAATGTTATAATTTCAGCTTTCATTAAATTTTTGTTTGTTTTTGTTTCTCATTTGTATTACATTTTTTTTGATAAAAACTCTCTTCTGCTCACCAAGGTTGCATCCACTTGATCAAAAATACAGTAAAAACTGTGAAATATTATTACAATTTTAAAGTAACAGTTTTCTATGTGAATATATAGTAAAATGTAATATATTCCTTTGATCAAAGCTGAATTTGTCACATGATCCTTCAGAAATAATTCTAATATGATGATTTGCTGCTCAAGAAACATTTCTGATCAGTGTTGAAAACAGTCAGTTGCTTCATATTTTTGTGTAATCCGTGATACATTTTTGTGTTTCAGGATTATTTGATGAATAGAAAGTAAAAAAATAAATAAATTTAATGTCTTTACTGTAACTTTTGACCAATTTAATGCATCCTTACTGAATAAAGGTATTAATTTCTTTGAAAGCTAGTGTGTTCTGCATGACTAACAATACCAAAGTGATCTTGTTGCTTCATGTCTGAATGCAGGATCCATCATTCATCCCCTCGACCAATGAGAAGACGATAACCTACAGGAGGGACCGCCTGCCGAACCACCCGGTGGAGATGCACTCGCACCTTCCCAAGATGCCCCTGAGCGGCGTCTGGCAGTGACCGGGGTCAAAGGTCACGCATCAAACCAAGCACTACCTGAAGGAAAACACAATCTTTCTCTTTAAGCACTTACTTCACATGAGCGTGTGGGTTTTCCGAGGGTGTTTTCTTCACGTTAAGGAGTTTCCTTTTCATTCCGTTTCTAATTTATTACGTTTAATGGCATTAGCTTTCTCTCGTCCTGAAGCCACACGGGATAAAGATGTAAAGAAAAAGAGATGGTACGTAAAAAGGGTCTGATGTGGTTTAGACGCGTTCACCTCAATAGCCTCGGCCAGTTATCTGTGGAGTTCTCCGGTCTGTTTAAGATCATCTCTGTTTGTTTGTTTGTATGTTTGTGTCTGTAAAATGGATGTGAGAGTGTGTGTGTGTGTGTGTGTGCGATATTTTTGTCAATACACTACAGACCTTGGCTGTGTTCAGAATTAGCATACTATCTTACTGCTTCTTCTATTTCTGCAGTACACATGCAGAAAATACACAGAAGACTTGATGCATTTGAGATTACACGAAGTGCACTGTCCCACAATGCAACAGGCTCGACATTTTGACATCTCTTTCTCGATGCGTTATTTGGACTACAAAAATACTTTTTAAACTAAAAATGCAACATTATTTATTTCTGAAATTGCATGCATTATATGCTTTGTAGTAAAATGCATGCCAAGCTGTGAGGTCATGTGACCCCAATGTTGCATGCTGGCTGAATGTTCTTTTGCATACTTTTTGCAAATGTTTTTAAAATGCAATTCTCTCAGTATGCTTTAAGCATTATGCCAGTATTCAATTCTCAACATAGTTGCTGCATCTGAAATCTCATTCTATACGGTAGGCGAAAAACAAAAGTGGGGGCCCGTTCAGATACCCACACACACTTGTGGTTTGGCCACTTCAGAGCGTGTGCACGTGACAGGACGTAAGTGTGCAAGACTGTCACGGGTCTAAAAAATGTCAAAGCGCAGTACACTTAACACACACTAACAACATATTTTTAGCGGTTGGGAAGTAATTAGCCTACTTATTAAAAAAAAGTACCTACTCCAGAGAGTAAAATCCTAATAGTGTGCCTATTTTGAATACGTACTTCACGACCGCTAAAAATATGTTCTATATAGTATGAGTGTGTGTGGTAGGAATGTAATCCGGATGTAATACATTTGCTGTGTTACGTCGCTTCACTGTTCATTCATAAATCCTCTCCTGTGGCCTCATGGGATAGTAAAGTGTCCATCATATGCACACTTCAGAATCCCACTGGAAGAAGTAGGTCATCCGGAGACTTTTTGCCTCCTCTTTTATGAGGACTGTGAATTCCGACATACTTCTTTTGTCACAGTGAGGAAGTATGTGATTTGGGACACAGCCAGTGGTTCGGAAAGCCCTGTCCTGCTGACTGGGATTAGACTGCCACCTAGTGTTCAGCTTACGCTTAACCATTCCTAACAATTTTGTGGGTAGCTGTGGGATTTTATTATTATTATTATTTTAATTTTTTTTTGTAGATTGTGAACATGAAATTCAGGTTTATTGTGCGTGTTAATATTTAAGCAGAGATCTCAGAACAGTAAATTATTTTTCTGCACTATTCCCAGCTCAAATGATGCTGCGTAATTCCCTGGTACGACTGGAGTTTATTAAGGACGTTTCTTCCTACACTAGTTTACTGTATTGAGTGTTAATTATTACCTGCTGGTGGGTATTTATCGTGTCTGTTGTCGTGTACTACTGAGGCTCCGTTTCGTCCTCGACCAACGGACCCATAATGCAGTGCGGTCGGTCACCATAGCATTCCTGTGGCTCTAATCAATTCAGTTCTAACACAGTGTTTACATTGGGAGAATTAAGCAGATATTTATTTGTAGTTGTCTCTCTTTTTTTTTTGTTAGAAATAAATGCTTTGTTGGATTGTTTTGTATAGTGTGAACAGATCCTGGTACAGCAATAAGTGTAGAAACTGCACATTTCTGACTGATTGTGTTTGTACTTGTAAATCAAACCTCACACCAGCCTTGATTGTTATGCTATGTAGTTGGTTTCATAAAAAAAAGAATATCAATAAAAATCATAACAAAGTCCTTCAGTTAAATTGTGTCATAATTAAAGTGTATTATACATTCATAACATTTGGATTAAGTGTAAATTATTCATATTATAAAGGCAGGATAATTATAAAGGTACATCAAATAAAATGAAATGTATTCAGTTTAGTTGGCATGTTATCGAGACCTAAATAATATTGAGGGTTTTTTTAGGTTTTAAATCCTGTTGCTGTTTTTCTCTGTCGAGCTGCAATAAAGTCATTGGCGGGATAAGATTAATAAAGTCTCGTAATATTGTTCCTAACGTTTTTCATTTGTGTTCTGGAAGGTGAGCTGGTATGACAAGCCGTTTTAACTTTTATTCGTTCACGGGAGAGGAATTCTTGAGATCTACAATTAAATTTTCACTGTTAAAATTCTAATTCTTGATATCAGAAATTTGATTTCTATACTAGTAAAAATGTGAATTCTTGATATCAGCAATAACATCAATACTCGCAGGAATATCATTGAATTACATTTCAACTAGTAAAAGCTGTAATTCTTGATATCTGTAATTGTATTTTCACTAGTTAAATGTCACCATAGGCTGCTATTGTAATTCAGTTGTTCATATCAAGAATTGATTTCTTACTCCAAATACAATTCTTAGAGTAAAAATCACATTTTTTTTATATCAATAATTACATGGTTACAAGTGCAAATATAAATTCCTGAAAATGTATTCTGATATCAATATAATTTCAGATATCTAAGATGGCTTTCTTACTTGTAACAATCACAGTAATGATATCAGAAATGAACACTGTCAGCAAATTATTGATATGAAAAATTAAGATTTTTACTAGCAATCAATTGTCAATATCAAGAACAGAAATTTGCACTAGTAACCAACAATTATGATTTTACTAGCAAAAATTGGAAAAAATTTGAATTTCAACTAGTAAGAAATCAATTCTTGATATCAACAACTGAATGTGAATAGCAGCCTATGATGGACGGAAGGCCAAAACGGACAGAAAAAGATGCGTTAGTGTGGACAGGTGATATTTAACTAGTGAAAATACAATATCAAGTATTGATGGTATCAATAATTAATTTCCTGGGATTAAATAAAAGCAAAAACGGCTTCGTGTTTGAGCTGCAGTTCCTGCAGTGAACACTGAGCGGCGCCAGATACTCGCGTCACCGCACCGGAAACAGCGGTTTAGAAGTCGAACTGTGACGTTTGGCATTATTTACATGTGTGATTTTATTATGTTATGACTGTAGAGAGAATATATTCTGAGATAGTCACTTCCAGTTACACAGTTTCCGCCAACCTCATTTAAAATAATTTAAGATCATGATCATTTAAAAAGAAATAATAGTGCGTCATAAAAAATGAATAGGCAAATTTGTTTTGCCTATGTTTATTTGTTCTTAAAAACGCAGCGCACATCAGTCATTATGAGTGTCTGATCAAACCCAACTGATGAGACGTGATTGTATTTTACGCAGACTACTCTAAGTTCATTTCTGTTTATTTTGCATTATTAAATTATTAATTAAGTCATCTTTAGCTCATACGGGTTTTAATAGAGTTGATGTGTGCGCATGTCAAAACGCTTACATATAACCATGTTATATATGTAGCCAATGTTTTTATAAAATATGTGTAAAACATTGGCTATTATAGCTAGGCTATTAGTAGGTAGGCTAGTATTAATGTTAGTGTTATTATCAACCCACTTCCCTTAGAAACAGTCCGTATGCAAGTCAAATGTGACTTTATTACCTCAAAGTAAACGGTCAGTAGATACAAACACATGCTCAATTAAATAATAATACAACAAAAGAGAAACAAACCGATCGAGAACTGAAATTATAAATATAGATTCAAAGTGCGACTCTGATAGACTTCAAAGCACAAAATCAAACTCGATGATAAATAGAGTTTCAAGACAGTCCTATGTACAATTTCACTTTGCATTGAGAAGAGTTCAGATTCACTGTCATAGATATCGACTGCACGAGGAACATAAGACCAATGAACAGAAATCTCCGAATTATGCGTGCATTTCAAAATCAAGGAGCACAAAATTAAACTGGCAAATACAGAGTAATAAGACAACTGTGCGGCTGTTGAGAAATAAAATCCTTGATTTTCTTATTTAGCTAATAAAGTGCCTCAATAGACATGGAGAATCTGTATATGGCAAATGCAGCGCAAATATGAAAGTTCAGCAGTGTATTACGAGGTTATTTTCATCACTGTATCCATAAAGAACACCTGAGAGAGACCTTCTGCTGATTTACAGTCAAATATGATCAAACAAAGTTAACATAGATCGATAAAACCCACTGGCCTTTTGCATGATTTAGTCCATTGCGCGTCCACATGTGACGCTCTTCAAAATAAAGGCTGTTCTGGTTCTTTGAAGACATTATAGTTCACCAAAAAAACGCAATAACAACCACTTCTGCAGAGTTTACTCTAATAAAATAAAGGTTCTGGTGGTTCCATGTCCTCCCGGGACCCAGGAATAGACTTTTGTCCTTTAGTGAATTTTTTTTCTGGAGTTTTAAGTGTGGATGTCCTGTAAAGAGCATATTCAGGGCTTTACAGAGATATCAAATGTTTGAAGGTTTCACCATCACAACAACTTATCCTTGGTCTTTAAAAATGACTGAAATTAATTTAGTGATCAAATTGAGCAATTGTTTGTCATAAATCAACATTTCAGGAAAATGTTATGGGGTTTCTAATCAAAATATGACTTTCTGTTACAAAACAGGGTTGATTTCACACATGTCCACTGTAGAGACACAAGGACTTGTTTATCAGGCATTCCGGGAGACACAACAAGTGAATAAGGAAAGAAATCATATAATATTCCTATAAAATATTAGATATTATTATGAAAATGTTGCCTATTATTATTACGCTTCTTTTTTCATTACATGTGGCCCCGAGAATACATTAAAATGCTAATTAGATAGATAAAGTGTATTGAATGGGACTATGCAGTTATGGCCATTTTACCCACATATTGCATAAAGCAAAATAGTGTATAAATTCATTCCGTTATATTTTTCATAACGTAGATGAGAATCATCGTTCTACAAAATTTGGTTAAAAAAATCCTACAAAAATTGATTGGTGAATGGAAAAAATCCCATTGTTTTTGCCTATATGTCATTTCATGTCATTTTATGTCTTGCCACTACAGAGGACATAGCATAAAATAAGAATTAAAAAAATGTAATTTGTTTCTTATGCTCTAATCTAAACAATGTAATGACATTGAAAAAATCCTAAATTCAAAAAACTTTTTCTGGGTGTCAGGAGGAAGAAGAACCTTTAACATCCATGGAACCTTTACAGTGGAAAAAACAAATACAATTTTGTAGAGTTTAAAATAGGCTCTTTTAAGAAGAACATTCTGGAACCTTTTTTTAAAGAATGATATAGTTCTTTGGATATAATTTCTTCAGGTCAGTGTTTCGGGGTTCTTTACCTATTTCGAATGAATTTGACAGTAAAGAGTTTTTTTTTTAAACATGTTTTGGCTCTAATTGGAACCTTTATCTTCAAGAGCGCGTGTGTATGGTTGTTTTTCAGAGGCCGTTCTGTACGGGTTCTGTGGTGTGGATGATCTCCGGGGACTGGCAGGCTGGGCTGCCCGGTACACTCTGTTCGCTGTCGGTATCGCTGCCCTTTTTAACCCCGGTTGACCCGGGCTCGCAGGCGCTGTGCGTTTTCACGTGTTTACTGAGATGGTCGCTGCGCATGAAGCGCTTGTTGCACACCGGACAGGCGAATCTCTTTTCCCCGGTGTGTGTGCGTAAATGCCGCTGGAGCTCGTCGGACCTGGTGAAGCGCTTCCCACAGAACAGCCAGTTACAGACGAACGGCCTCTCGCCGGTGTGCCAGCGCAAATGCGCTTTGAGGTGAGAAGTCTTTCCGTATACTTTCCCGCAGCCCGGGATGTGGCAACTGTGGAGGCCCTTCCTGCGCAGACTGGCCCCCGCGGGCCCTAACCTCTCCGCCTCGTGGCAGTTCGGACAGTCGCAGGTGGCTCTGCCCGAGTAGCGCCTGGTGGATGAGCGTGGTGACCCGGCAAGCGGTAACACCGGGGACGCGGATAAAACTGCGCTTGTGGCACCGGGACTGGTTTCTGGGTAGGTGGCGGATAAAACCGGTTTGAATCCGTCCATCAGGTGCTGCCCACCAGTAAGCAGATGCGGAGATGGACTGGTACTGAATGCGGAGTGAGTTATGGTGGAATAGTCTGAGTTGTACCCGCTCAGGGGCGAATGTAAAGAGGTCTGGAGCGCGGCGCCGTTCGCGCTTTGAACATCAATCCAGCCGGTGCCCATATCCCACCAGGAGGACCCGCTACCGGCGCCCACGTCCCCGGCGGAGATGCCACCATGCGCAGATTTGAACCAAGTCTCATACGGGTGCGCGACGCTCATCCTCGGGTAAATCCCCTGCAGAGTGTCCACTTTCGAGATGAACACCGACTGCGCGCTCGGGTCCGGGGAACTGTTCGCGACTGAAGTCTGAAACACGGGATAATCGTTTCCAAACGGACTGGTGGATGTGTTCGAGCCCGTTAGTGAGAACGAGCTGTTGGCGCTGAATGTCTCGTTCCGTTGCGCGCCGAACGGGGAGAGAGAACAGCTGCTGGGCGCCGCGCGCTTCCACGGGTGAAAACCTCCTTTTCCAAACGAGCCGCTGTCCGAGGAGGGACTCGAGCTCCCGATTTTGTTACAGGTTGCTGCTAACATGGCCAGTGGAGTGGATCCAACCCTCGGTTCCTCCTGTGACCATTAAAAAACACATGGTTTACGGGACAAATCATGAACCTTGCCACATTGCAAAATATGGTCAATTTACAGCATAATATACTCTGAAATATGTCTAAAAACAGAGTTGCAATGCAGCCCATTTTACACATATTGATGCAATAAACTTTTTGTACGATAATGATAATAATAATAATGTATTCAAAATAAAACATTTTTTTTTGCTTTAAATGCTTGCGATAATTCGAAAGCAAAGAGCTGCAATAGTTTAAAAGTAGCACAATATTCTTGCATTAAACTTTTCAGAATCTGCTATTCTTTTCATGAAATTAAAGGAGAACTTTTTCATTCAAACCACCCGAGGACCCAGAAACAAAAACACCAATCTGAAGAGCATATCCCGAAACATCAAGAACTGTTCAATCTCCGGAAATGAAATGTTGTTTTCGCTAATTTTGTAAACAGGACGGTCTTTAAAGAAGTATCGAATAAAAAGGCGAATAAGCAAATATTCGTTTCAGGATATGCTATAGTGCAATCCGAATGTAACTTTCATTACGCAAGATTACGCTGAAGATTAGGCTACTAATGTAACCTTACATCAAATAAACTTTATATAATCTTAGATTGCTCTCATTTCAGTTGAAAATCTAAACATTGCAGGACACGAGAGATGTAGCCACACTCACCCCAAGAAGTGAAGTTGCCATCACCTGTGAAAGGTCTTCACATTTATAAGTCTCTCGGCTGTTTTGGAGACTTTTACCGCCCACCGCTGCACAAATGCGCTCGGCTCGAGCTTTGAAGATCCACCAGATCACGCTCGACCAATCAGATCAGCGGAAACTCTCGGGAGTGCTGCGTTCGGTGATGATGTCATCGGCGGAGCTCTCGGTGACGTGTTGCGCTGGGAATTGTTTACAAGTGGGAAGGGCGGGCGGGTGAACCTTTCGTGGACCTTTTTTTTAGGCTAATTGTTGGGGATACCCATGTAAGGATAACTAATATTTTATGCTAATGAGATGCATGTGGGTGTTTCTTCATATTTTATTTCGCTGCGCAAAATTCAACGCTAATTTGAAATGGATATTAGATTTCATACTAATATGAAATATATAAACAGTGCAGGATTAGATGTGTGTTTTTATGAGGGCGTGACGGGGTTGAAGTGGGAGTTGCACGTGCTGGAGCAGCAGCTTCACACACAAGAGGAGATGAACTTCATGCACGAGCTCGATCCTCTTTCATCTCATTCACTGCAGAGATCCACAGGCATTCCTGCACTGCTTGCTTCTGGTCTCACTCACTCCAGCTTATGGGAAACACCGTTTGAAATGATCTACAGTGCATTTAATCACAAGTGTTGCAACATATTTAAAGTGCAACGGATGCTAAAACTCTAAGATTACCAGTTGGCTATAATGCGTCTATTTTGTACGCTATTCTTTTCTAATGCATTCATTGCAAATACAAAATGAGTTTGAGAATGATTATTTGGTTTGCTTTAATTACAGAAGAACTTGAGAATCACTGCATGATTTGAGGTCATAAAGAGCATTTGGGGTTTTAATGGAAGCAAGAAAACCAAAGCAGTTGGTCACAGATTTAGGCTACCTAATTTGATTAGTTATCTAGAATGATATATATTTTAAACTTTTATTTGCTTTAACTTTCAAATTTTATTTTATATTTTAATTTTTTCAAAATTAGATTTTGAATCCCAGGTATGCAGTGGACAGGAAACGAAATGCGCAAAAGTGATAAAACAGTAACAGTGTTTCACGCGCGCGCTCGGAGGGAAACACATCATCATGCAGTGCACGTGCGCATCATGCGTTTAATTTGACTTTCAAATTTAATAAAGAGGTGAGCTTTAATCACACGTGATTTTATTTGTTTGATATTAATGTTCGATCATTACAGGGCAGCGGGGGAAAGTTAATTAATACAAAGGCGCGGGATCAATTCAGTTTTCAGGTCAGAATTAGAACAACTCATTTGGTTTTATATAGGCTAATATAATCAGACATAGCTATTATTTTAGTATAGGTTTCTCTTAATTTGCTCATCTTTATTTATACACTTCTAATTGATTGTTTACTTTTCTCTTACAGTGTTTTTCATTTCTAGAAATGCGACCTGTACATTTATCTAAATAAATTAACGAAATAGTTTTCATATGGGAAATTTGCTTTATTATACACTTGTATTTTAAGTAGTCTATACAGGACAAATGGCCATACTTTAGTGAAAGACTGAAACAAAACGTCTATTTTCTGTTTTGCTGTGCGACTTTTTTTCTTCTTATACAAAATAGCCTACAGCAAAATCGGTCAAACACATATTTGTAATTTCAATTTCACACCCTTTTCAAAAATGTTTTTAATTCTATTTAAAAATAAAATCATTGTGGTATCTTCGAAGTTAACCGGAGTTCAGAGGTCATGATACAGTAGACCTGCACATATGTGTGTGTTGAACAGATGTCTCTCTCTCTCTCTCTCTCTCTCTCTCTCTCTCTCTCTCTCTCTCTCTCTCTCTCTCTCTCTCTCTCTCTCTCTCTCTCTCTCTCTCTCTCTTCGCATTCTTTCCCACACGTATATGTGCAGAAATCTCGTGAAGAACCTGTTCTTCATAATAAGCGCGTTAACACGGACCATCGAGCACCGACAAAACGCACCGACCGAGAGAGAAATGGGGAAGAATAGGGGGGGCTTTAATTGTTTGCTTGTTGGTTGTTGAGAGAACATAAAATATCTCTTCAGAAATGCACAGAGAACCCTTTTAATATCCTGCAATTACATACATGGCAATTAAGGCCAATCATGAGAAATCAAATTCCATTTTGCATTTCGGGATCCGAACGATAACAAGAACTCTTCTGATTGCAAGAACACTTCTCGCTGGAATTTGCTTTGAGATTTTATTTTCAGGATATGGTTTTCCTCTAAGAAATTTTTCTTTCTCTTTTTATTCTAGTAAATGAAGAAATGAAACTCCCCTTCCCAGAATGAATCTGCACAGTCACGTTTTTATGATAGCCTATACATTCATCTGTTTCATGAGCTTTTTTAACAATGTCATCCTCACTTTACTGGACATTGTTGACATTACTGCGATATTTTGGACCTACATGCTTTTATGACACTTTGTCTGAACAGGGCCTGTCAGTCAGTCAATGTGTGTGTGTGCGCGAGGGCATGTGCATGCGTGAGTGTGTGTGTGTGTGTGTGCGTGCGTGTGTGTGTGGATTGTCAAACAGGTTAGGCAGCTGTGTGAACACTGTACGAGTTTACACAACCATTATTTTACATGCTGTAGTCACACTTTGGATACAAATTTGTCTCCATGAAGTAAGCTAAAGCTTAAATCTCTCTGTCAAGTATTTTTAATGATGTCATCTTTTGCGAAAAAAAAAAAACATTAATATTTTTCTTTTTTCTTAAACGTTTAAGTTTTATCTTAGGTTTAGTTTATGAGTTGGTCTTTATTGTTCATGAATCACTTTATATGGAAAATAATAGGAAGTAGCAGTATGTCTTTAATTAGAAGCCATGTAAATGTGTGTCCTTGTATATTTGTGTGTATGTGTGTGTTTATCTGAGCAGGATTGACAGTTTCCTCTTATTATCCTCTGAGGAGGGAGTGTTTCGTCCTGAGGACATGCTGGCGGAAGTTATTCGCTGTCTGTCATCATGAGAGTGAGTGAGAAGTTTGTGAGATGACAGAAAAGAGTTAGAAACAAGAAACTCTCTGATCGTATTCATAATGCAAATATAACATGACTTTAAATGTCAAAAAGGAGACACTCTTTCATGTATTTTCCACACTCTTCAAATAAAGGTTCCAAAAGAGGGTTTTCACATCAAAGAACCATTTTTGGTTCCCTAAAAGAACCTTTCAGTGAACAGTAAAATAACCATTTTTTCTTAGTGTGAAGAACATCTTAATAATCTGAAGAACGCTTTTTCACTTTAAAGAACCGTGTGTGCCTTGGAAAGGATTGGATGTTAAAGTTTCATATAGAACCGAGAATCTTTATTTCTAAGAGTGTGAGATGAGACACAAATGAGATTCATGGGGAAGATTTCCTGAATAATGTCTTGCATTTGGTCTGTTCCACACACAAAGCCATTTTATTACTCTGGAAGTCTTTGTTGATGGTGTTTTTGGAGCTTGATGGTGTCTGTCCTCTTTCAGTCTTTGTAGAGAAAAGAGCAGATGCCTGACATTTCCTTCTGTGGTTCTGATACAATGTGAGGGTGAGTAACACAAAGTACAGTCCAGTGTTATTTTAGTATCATTAAGAGACTATTATAGTTTTTATTTATATTTGAATTATTATTATTTTTTATAGTTGTAGTATTTTTTGTTTTTTAATATTTTATTTCAGTTAATAATGTTCAATAAATGTCTTTTTAAAATTTTATTTCAGTTCAAGTTTTTTTTTTATTTCAAGTAACAAAAAAGTGTTTTGTTATCTACACTGGGAAAAAAAAGTTTAATTTTTCTTTTGCAAGTTTTTACACGCACATTTGTTACGTAAATTTCACACATCGAAATGAGAAACATCTACTTAACTAAGTTAAGTAAAATTAACAAAGAAAATAAGTGACTTTAACTTGGCCAGTTAAAGGTTGTTGAGTAATTTCTACTAAGTTGAAGTTTACTTTGCAATACTCTGTTTCAAGTATACTTTACTCAAACACTGTAACACTGAATTAAGTCATGCTTTGAAAGAGTATGAGTACAACATCTAAGTAAATAATACAGATTTTGTGACAGCATTTCTACATAATATAAATATTGTGGTATATTCTTGGTACACAATACACAATAACGGTAACATTCCTTGGATAATTTTTGAGTATGAATGTGTCATTTTGAGTAAAATTAACTCCAGATGTCACAAAACAGCAAGTAACTAAACCTAACAACAAAAGCAATGATAAAACAGTGTAAATACAGCTGGAAAATGCAACCTTAATTATTCATGTCCCAGTGCATGATGGGAACACCAGTATCAGAAAGTTGAGTAGGTTTTACTTAATTTTAACAGTGAGATTAACGCTTTAATTTCTACAAGCTTAAATTGAGTTTTTTAATTCTTGCCTGAAGTTAATCAGGTAAACTATTTTTTTGTATTATACCTTTTTATTTATCAGTGTATAGTAACCCTGGTAGAGTCTGAAGTGCCGCTATCATTAGATGAGATGAGAAGTCTGTCTCGCTCTGATCATCCACTAGAAGGCCAAAGACGATTCTTCATTAGAGCTCAGACCTGCAGATTTCCCAGAGGAATCCGTCTCTCTCTCTCTATTAGGTTGATTTGTCGTACGCTAAACACACTCTGCATTGTTTTTAATCAACCTCTTGTCCATCAGCAGACGTGATAATTTATGGCAAATCGACAGAAAAGACGGAGACGGATTTTGCGAGCATTCCGGAGTCCTCGAGGTCGCAGAGGTCAGGCATCATCATCGTGTGTCTTCCTGAGTGAATTCTGGGTAATGTAATTAGTGTGGTGGAGAGGTCTAGACTCTAATCGTCTAAGTTCATTTATGTACATATGTAAATTTACATGATATTGCATGATTACAGAGATAACGAGGAAGATGGTTTTGTCTGATATAGTTATTGTATAGTATATATAGTTCAGTTATTTCACTTAAATGACTATTATTAGGTCATTTTCATTGAACATTTAAGTGAAATTACTGAACTTAAATATACGAGCTTGATAAAAATGATCATTCTAGAAGAAAATTTCAGATGGCACTTAGAGGCTTTTGCATCTGAACTCTTCATATATACTGTATATATATATATATATATATATATATATATATATATATATCACTGCTGACTTAGCAGAAATAATTTGAATTTGATTTATGATTTTCCTTTCCCTGCGTGTGCATATAAACAACCATGGATACTTCCTGGTATACAAATGTTTTACTTTTTTAGCATTTTTACAGTAGTGTTCGGTAAATGGTAAACAGCGCCCAAGTCTCTGAATAGTGGTCGGCTGTAGGGCCCGATCCTGAGTGAATCCAAGAGAGAAAAAGACAGATCCCCAGGGAATCATAGAGATGACAGGTTGAATTATGGGTCAGCCGAGACAATCACATCCCCCATCATAACATGATCATCTAAATCAGAAGCCCTGATAGCACTTTGAGTCAACAACTGCCTGCGTCCTTCCACGATGCTAAAGTATGTGTTCACAAGGCTTGTGGAATTATTATAGGTTTGTGTATGATTTTGTACATGAGGCTGTAGTGTATCATATGTGCTGTGGTTTAATCAAAGCTCTCTCACCAGCCTCTTATTGACAATCATTCTGTGGGTGTTGTAAGCAGTTGCTGTCCAAGGTTAAATGAAATTGCAGTACGTCAGATTTTCTTTGTGAACTGAGCAAAAGTGAAAGATGGATAGATGGGTAGAGAGAGAGAGAGGGAATGGCAATAGATAGAGAAAGTGAATCTTCCTCTAGCCAGTGATGGATGTGAACGCTGATCAACACAAGAGCGCCATTAAGTCGTTCATCAACGGCATAATTTAAACGGTCACCACATCTGCAGTTTGCAAACATAGAGTGCACATGTATGTTTGTTAGTGTGTGTGTGTGTGTGTGTAATAAGGAGCAATCAATAAAATTTCAGATCCATTGTATCATTGGATATAAATAGCCAGTATTATGTAACAGGATTATGCATATTATGGCTGCTTTGGCAACATTCTGCAATAATTCTGAAGCATCAGTAAATGAGTGAGTTGTTGTGGTTTAATGTACAAGGATTTACTAAATATTAAGCACCCAATTTTGCAAGTTTAATCCAGTGTATTAACAACACATTTGTCTACGATATAAAGTTGCTCCAAAACATTGAACTTTCCATAAGTTTAAACGTGTGAATCAACGTGTAACTTGCGTGATTAACATTAGCTATACAATTATACGGTCAGGTTATTTTTTTGTGTTTTCACGCTATGAACTGTTGAGTTTCGTCGCGCGACACACGCTTTTTGGCACCTCTAACAAAGCCTCTAGCACATTCCACAAACATCACGACGTTTAAAACTAAACAGGCGTTTATGTTATATAACTGAGTCACGTAAATAATGTAATACATGAAAGTAGCCTAGTTGTTTTTGTCGCTGTTGCGTTCGCAAACGATCGTAGCGGAAAGCGCTCGAGAGGTCTGTTGTTGCTATGGATACAGCCCTACGCAAAAGCGATTTCTTATTCGCGACATTTATTTTAATTTTATTTTTTGCCAGCAGGCGCTCTGAAAATCTAGTAAACTTTTGTGAAACGTTGAATACGTTAGAATATGCGGTTTAAATATTTTGTATATGTAATAAGTAGATCATTTTGTCATTCTGCGAAATTTTAAGTAACCTACGTCACTTAGGAAATTGCGCGTGCCAACGAAAGATTTCCCCTCACAGATTTCGCCCGGGGTTCAGTTATTCACGCGAATTTGCCACGTTGACATATAGAAAGCTGCTTGAAAGTTAATTGTTTGAGTTGACTGAGATACATCACGACACCATTGACCAAAGGTAAAGAACCTGAAATCCGCCGAAATTTCGCTCTTGAACGCCTAGATAGCATAAACCCCGAGGCTCAGTATCAGGTAAGACTGCTCTTAAAACAAACAACTGATACAAAACTAAGATAAGACTGACAAGATAATAATCTGGTTTTGTCTTACAGACTTCCTGATGGAGCAGATATCAGTTCTGTGTGGATGCAGGAAATGAAGTCATCAAACATATAGGTTATGGAATATATTTACAGCAGTTAGACTAACATTTATTGTTTAATATTAATGAACAGCCAGTTCACAATACTGTAAGGTGACAAAATGCAGAAGTTAATGAGAACACTTACAGATGTCAGAATCCATCACACATTTAAACAACTGATCTCAGAACAGTTATTTATGTAGAAGGTGCATCAAAATACCATAAGGTTCTCAATGCCAAACAGATCTCAGCTTCGTTGACAGTGTTATTTACATATCGATAAGCTGTTGACACCTCAAAAGCACTTTCAGATTCATGGCGGTAGCCCTTTTGTTTTCTCACAATCTTAATTAAAGGTAATTGAGAGGATGAGTTGCATTGAGTCTTATTGATTTGATACAAGCTTCCCTCAGAGCTGAGAGACCGTTGCAGTTTGTTATTTATTCTCGTTTGGATGGATGATTTTATGGATGGTCTGACTGATGGAAGGATGGATTAATAGGCTGATTGAAACAGTTTTTCCTGTCACATTCATCACCTCGTTTTACAGTAACATCAATGGTGGGTTGTTCATGCATACTGTAGCTAGACACGTCCTTCTGTCACGTTCCTTCACCAATAAATTCCACCTGAGGTCAGCAGACGAGGTCGCGGGGGAAGACTTAAACACGTCTAAATTAGCTGAAGCCTTTTATGTCTCTTTATTTGTCCTCAGGGATGTGCGGTCTGGTTAGGACAGTGTTTAGGACAGTAGTGGACAGTAAGTGGACGACGGTCCCTGTGGGATCTTTTCACCCATTAATACAACCTCTCCTCTCCTCCTTTACCCCAGTGACCTCTAGGTAATAAAACTATATTATCTGTCAGCAGAATGAAGGAGGGGGGCAATTAGCGGCTTTTGTCCCAATGTCGTGTTTAGAGACGAACCCCGAGAGGTTAAAGTCTCTGATTAAAGACCCAAAAGAAGAAGACTCTGTCCTGGTCCTCCTCCTACCGCTGCCTGGTGGTCGCATGCAGGTTTTAACGTCCGATTGTTTATACCACCCGGCTGTGTTTATCAGGAGGGGTTAAATGACATAAGTGGGTTAATCCATGAAAGCCCTGTGCTTTTTCACATATGTTCTTTGTCGGCGTGGCCTGTGAAGAACTCAGTATTAGCCTCATTCAGCTCACAGCGGTGAAAGGAAATGCTTATGAATAGAAGCGATTCTCACACTAAAGAAGAGAATGCGCCATCTGAAACCCTGATATTAGCTGCTTCTGTGGTTAATCCTCTCTAAGTGTGCGAGAGAGAAAACCACAGCTTCTCAGGTGAATGTTCTGGCACAGGTCGACCGCTTTGTTTCTCTCATTTCATTTCTTCTGAATTCATTTCGTTCTGTTGTTGATGCATGTGGAAACTTCGTTTTTTCTACTCTTTAGGCCCGTTCTGACCAAGAATGAAAACTATAACGATGACTTATTAATTATATAAGCACACACCAACGCACAATATTGTTCTGTTTATCTATCAATCTGTAAATCTTTCGGTCTACTCTCTATCTATCATTAACATGCACTGAATGGTAATTAATTGCTTGTGTTAGACTTTTATTTGGCGCGTTTACTTCAGATAACTGAGACATTTTTATAGTTAGCTGGAAGTAACATCCCAGTTTATGTGTGTGTGAACTGTTTTTTATAGGCTTTTGTGTTTGTCTGTCTTCCAGGAAGATGAAGAGATAGAAAAACAGAGATGAGAGATAAGGTGAAGAGACTGAGTGTCTCTATTGTTACCTTGGATTGAGGAGGATTAGATAGTGTGTGAATGTAAATCTTGTCAGTCAGACGTTGTTGTAGCATTGAGTGTGTGTGTGTGTGTGTGTGTGTGTGTTTGTGATGGAGATCTGGCTTGATAAAGACTCTCTCCTGCTCACCAATGCCTTTCATAAATAAAGAAGTGGACAGCAGCACTTTAGTTAACATGTGCCACGTTGGCGCCCTTGACTTCCACTTCAGAAAATTGTTGCCCCATCAGACTGCAGGCAGAGAAAGCTGACAGGTAATGGTTAACGTGATAACTGCTCCGATTTCATCAACTGTCTGCTCTATCTCTGTCTCGCCATCTCATTGTGGGTGTGCTGTTTGGGGGGAAACTCTCAGAAAGATTACTCGCAGCACAAGAAATCAGATGAAAACCGTGCTCGCTTCTCTGATGGAGGAGAAAAAGAGAGATATTTAGACATCACCCATCACGGAACGAAAGATGAAACGATGCCGTCCAATCTGGCAAAGCAATCGCACTCGCCGCGCCGTTCTCATATTTTTAGTAGTGTAGTAAAATAGATAGCATCAAACCACTGTATTTAACCATGATTTATGGTACTGGTCAAAATCTGTGTGCATGTCAAGTTTACTAGCACAAGTGTGAGTGACAGCTGCTCCATCGCCATGGCAGCAGAATCTCCTGGTGCTGATGCTGGGTTGCGCGGTTGTCATGGCACCTGGAGGAACACTCAACTTTTCAAGCAGGAATGCTAAAATTGAAAGGTGTCTAAACTGTTATTATGTGCTATTTGGTGGTTGAACGTGTGCATCAAAGCGTGAAGAGAAAAAAAAAACACAGGGGGAAAAAAAGCAGATAGGATGTGACGGATAACCCTCAAGCCTTTCAGCCATGCTAAATCCATCACACCATATACAATACTGATATTGAAATGATACATTTTGGCAGTGTTCATTAGTTATGATTATGGTTTTGATTGTTGTAATCTTTCTGAAAGAGCCCTTACCAAATGCATGGTGAATTGAATAGAATTTTTGTACAAGAAAAAATAGCTATAAAAAAAAAAAAAAAAAAGGATCACGTTTCCTCTAAAGAATGAAGCAGCACGACTGTTTTCAACATTGTTAATAATCAGAAATGTTTCTTGAGCATCAAATCAGCATGTTAGAGTGATTTCTGAAGGATCATGTGACACTGAAGACTGGAGTAATGATGCTGAAAATTCAGCTTAGATCACAGGAATAAATTTCAAAAATACTGTATATTCACATAGAAAGCAACTATTTTAGATTGTAATAATATTTCAGATGTTTTGTATTTTTGATCAAATAAATGCAGAAGAGACTTCTTTCAAAAACATTAAAAACTGTTTTCTATCCCTAATCCCTTTATCCTGTAAATTGTACGTTCCAAACTATGTTGAAGGTTGAATAAATTATAGGCGGTTGAAGAATTCTATGATGATTTTAAGCAGAAGTGTAGTGATGTACAGCAAAAGAGACACTTAGATTTCCTCTCCGGGAGAAAAGCACTTTGGCAGATTCATGACAGATTCCACACAGTGATTATTGCATTAGAAACACTCTGATAGAATCACATAAAACATGTCATTTTAAGAACATGCAGAAAAATGTCAAGAGGGTAAAAGAGACGCTGAATGACAGTGTGTGTGTGTGTGTGTGTGTTTTCAGGGAAAACAGCTGTGGGAACCTTATAACGCGTTAAGTATTTCAGAGCTTTCAGATGGTGAAATTGGGCGTATAATCTCTCTGGCACACTTTTTATTTCACCGGCGTGTGGATTGGACTCATCACAGAACATCTGGTCTGGCTTGATTAACACTCGCTCGCTTCCAAACGACTGATCAGATACGACCTAGCAAAGGTTTGTTGGACACAGTCATAATTTCGTTTTCATGATCATTTTCACCATTTCGCTGACCTTTGTTTTCGCCATGCACCTGTTTATATGTAAATGGGCTCTGTTATGGGTTAGCTAACACTTGTAGGCTTTTAAAATCTTTTTAATCTCAGATTAAAGCCACTTTTAACTGTGGGACAAGCTTAATTTTGAAAATGAGCCAGTGCAGCTTTTAACCTACAAAGTGCTCCATGCTAAATACTTACAAGGGTAAAATATGAAGAGTAAGGGGGGAAATTATTAAGATATCCCACAATTACCTCAAAAATTAAGTGTGAAAAGCCCATTACCTATTGTTATGAATATGATCTTCACCTCTGCCATAGCTCTCAAATCTCATATGCATATTTAAAGTGCTGCACCTGACATGCTGAATTTGAATATGCGCATATGCAGATGAGTTTGAGGAAAGAAATTCAGTGGCAACCTTGAAGTTGAATTAGTGCGACTTCAGAAAACTTGATAAATAAAAAGTGCGTGAAGTTGAATGAAGAGAATTTATGTTTTTCGTTTAAAGGGGTGGTTGATTATGATTTCACTTTTCTGTTGCTGTTTGAGCATAAACAACATCTGCAAAGTTACAACGCTCAAAGTTCAAAGCAAAGGGAGAGATTTGCTTTTAAAGAAAACGCTTTTTAAGGACTACAACAATCGGCTGGTAGAGACTACACCACATTCCTCCAGGGTTAGTGACATCACCAACCCTAAAATTTACATAAACCCCGCCCCCGGAACACGATTTATAGATTATCATGACAGAATATGCTAATCAATGACTAGAAGATATCTACACATACGCTACATAAATTCATCAACTAACCTTTCAGAAATGTCCTGTTGTTTCTACATGTTGTCACTTCTTCTTGAGTCTCTCCATCATTGTCTGACTCCGGTTTAAACATAAAAGGCTAAAAGTTTTTGAAATTTTCAGTGCATGTCTGTGTGAGTGCAATCTGTTGAAGCTCCGCCCTCTGTGCCGGGAGCAGCAGCTCATTTGCATTTAAAGGAACAGACACCCTCAAAAAGTGACAATTTTAACATGCTTTATAAAAATATCTGTGGGGTATTTTGAGCTAAAACTTCACATACGCACTCTGGGGACATCAGAGACTTACTTTACATCTTGTGAAAAGGGCATTATAACACCCCTTTAATATAATATGCACGTTTTTTGAACGTTTTGGCCTACTGAAGGGTTAAAGCAGAACACAGAGAGAAAAGTTGAGTGTAGAAGAGGGACAGAGAAACTTCTGATCATGGTCATTTAGCTTTTTTTGAGTGACGTCAAAACTACAAACTCTGGAAAATGTCAGAGCAATTGCCATACATTCAGTACCAAAGGTATTCTGGGTAATTTCAGTTGTTGTTCCCTGTCCATATCCATACATACATCCATTTGCACGGATCCAGAGGCCTTTCTCCATCTCTCTCACTGTCTGTCTTTCTTCCCCATCGGCTGTTGACTTTTTTCCTGTGACATTTGAGGGCCATGTGTGTCTAGAAGTCTGATATTTTCAACTCTGTGTCATTTGTTCTCCATGTGGGTCTAAAAGCACACAAATTGCATCAAAAATTGCACACAAATTGCATCAGATTGCCAACATGTTGAAAAGGTAAATTGCTTGCAAATCTTTTTAGAGCGCTGACCAGCTCCCCGGTGTGGTGGAAGTTCTGGTCTAATTGGTCACCGGCTCTGCGTTGTGTGCCCGTAATGAGAGCAAGAGAGCACTTAGTGGACTGGACACTTATGTCTTTGTCCAATAGATTTATTCTTTTCATATCTGGATGTTATTTCTATCTTGGGTTAGAGTTGTTTTTCATGCAGTGGAACCATTTACTGTAAGTCTGATTGGTGGCAGCCAGAGTTCATTATGATTATATGCACATATCTGAAACATCTGAATGACATAGATGGTCTTTTTAAAGAAATATTCTTGGTTGTAGATCTGTCTGTCTGTCTATCTATCTCTATCTATCTATCACTGTCTGTCTGTCTATCTATCTCTATCTATCTCTATCTTTCTGTCTGTCTGTCTGTCTGTCTATCTATCTATCTCTATCTCTCTCTGTCTGTCTGTGTCTGTCTGTCTATCTATCTATCTCTATCTTTCTGTCTGTCTGTCTATCTATCTATCTCTATCTCTCTCTGTCTGTCTGTCTGTCTGTCTGTCTATCTATCTATCTATCTATCTCTATCTTTCTGTCTGTCTGTCTGTCTATCTATCTATCTCTATCTCTCTCTGTCTGTCTGTCTATCTATCTATCTCTATCTTTCTGTCTGTCTGTCTATCTATCTATCTCTATCTCTCTCTGTCTGTCTGTCTGTCTGTCTATCTATCTATCTCTATCTTTCTGTCTGTCTATCTGTCCGTCTGTCTATCTATCTCTCTCTGTCTGTCTGTCTATCTATCTATCAACTATCTTTCTGTCTGTCTGTCTGTCTATCTATCTATCTCTATCTCTCTCTGTCTGTCTGTCTGTCTGTCTGTCTATCTATCTATCTCTATCTTTCTGTCTGTCTATCTGTCCGTCTGTCTATCTATCTATCTCTCTCTGTCTGTCTATCTATCTATCTATCTATCTATCTATCTATCTATCTATCTATCTATCTATCTATCTATCTATCTATCTATCTCTGTCTGTCTATCTATCTATCTCTGTCTATCCATCTATCCATCCATCCATCCATCCATCCATCCAGTCTCTTCTTCTCACCAAGGCTGCATTTATTTGAGCAAAAATACAGTAAAACAGTAATATTCTGAAATATTATGACTATTTAAAAGAACTGTTTTAAATATATATTAAAATGTAATTTATTCCTGTGATCAAAGCTGACTTTTCAGCATCATTACTCCAGTCTTCAGTGTCACATGATCCTTCAGAAATCATTCTAATATGATGATTTGCTGCTCAGGAAGCATTTCTGATTATTATCAATGTGGTGCTGCTTCATATTTTTGTGAATCAAACGAACAGAATTTATTTGAAATCTGATTTTTTTTTTAACAGTTTAAAAGTATTTACTGTCAATCTTGATCAATTCAATGCATCCCGAATCATCCAGACATCTCAATTTAATTCTGAATGGCACACAATCCTAGACTATACCACATTTTACTTTTACAGTTATATATTTTTTCCACCTGTTCATTGTCTATCCGTATTTCTTCTTATTACCTCTCTGTGACGAAGGTCGGTTTCTTATCACTCAGCAGACGTCAATGATTGATGTGTAATTAAATTGTATGCCAACAGTTTGTGGAGGGTTTTTCTTCACATGTGTGCAAAGAGAAAGTTGTGTGTGATTTCAAATGTGTAGTCTAACATTGGCTTTACTTTTTATTTCTCATCTCGAGGAGACGAATTCACTTTCTTCTCATGAACACTCAGATCACATCTGATGTGTTTCGTGTTTGAACGCACGGCTCTGTCTGTGAGTCTGTGTGTTGTTGGAGCTGAATTGATGGTTTAAAGCAGCTCAGAGTAATCTAACCTCAGAACAGGTCGTTTTTATCTGTCCGTCACCATGTGATTTCATCACAGCACAGCTCAGACACACGACAGTGCACATCTATGCATGTGTGTGTGTGTTCTTGGTGAATCCCAGTTAATCCATTTATCTTTGCCATACTTAAGTTTTCTGGCAGAATCTGAAGTTGGCCTACATCATTAGTGAGACACGCATGTCCCTCGAGAAGTGTGTCTCACTCTCGCTCACCAGACTGATGACATTACATATACAGGTCAAGAGGTCACAACACAAAATGCAGTGATATTGCGTTTTAGATCATTTCTCACCTTTATAAGCATGTGCCACTGTCAGTTAATCAGTGAATCAGCATAAACTGACCAAAAACTGCCCAGAATGCAATAGAAATGACAGCCGAACTTGTTCCTGTCTGGTTGTTGTCTTTATTTCTGAGCATAAGGCCTTGTTGTTCCAGGTTGTGGTCAGTAGTTTGGTTTCTGAAGGGATAAAGAGACCCCAGGGCAGAGCAATTCAAAGGCCACTTGAAGTACTGAATCAAATGAAAGAGGAGAGACAGTGGTTCTGGAATGGCGGTCCACTCGCAGATCTCGGGCTCTCTGGGAGGGCGGGCCGGCAGGTGGCTGTCATGTCTCTAATTGGCCTCTGTGGTGTGAAATTGTGTTCATTATGTGCAGGAGAACTGCACAAGAACCCCTGGGAGCACTGAGAGAAAGAGAGCGAGAGAGCATTCATGAGAGAGCGTGTTGGAGGAACTGATTCAAAGCAAGTGTACGTTAGATTGCCAGGCACACAATTGAAGGAGAAAGGAACATGTGAAACTTTTTAGCTCACCATTTAGAATTATTTTTACCTTCACTTCTAAAACATTTGAGAATAAAAATGAATTGTATAATTGTATCGACTTTATCTTTATTTTTCAATTACGTGTGTTATTTTCTACAAGTGCTTCATAAGTAAGCCGCTTGTAAACATGTTTGATCAAAAATACAGTAAAAATATTACTGTAATATTATGAAATATTATTATTATTTAAACGGATGGTTTTCTATTGTAATATATTGTAAAATGTAATTTATTCTGGTGATCAAAGCTGAATTTCCATCATCATTACTCCAGTCTTCAGTGTCACATGATCCTTCAGAAATCATTCTAATATGATGATCAAGAAACATTTATGATTATTATCAATGTTGAAATCAGTTGCTTCATATTTTTGTGGAATCTGTGATGCCTTTTTCAGGATTTGATGGTTAGGAAGTTTAATAGAGCAACATTTATTTGAAATAGTGAACGATGGTCACTTAGTACTTAAGTAACTTTGCAACTACATGTTAATTAACACTCATTAGAGTATTAGATCTAGTCATCTAGATAGATTAGTCTGCTTAATATCTGCTAACACTTTATTTTGATGCTCCTCCAAAAGACATTATACTGACTATAAGTAACTTTGCAACTACATGTCAACTTATTGTACTAACCCGAACCATAACCTAACAGTCAGTCTAGTAATACTCTAACAAGAGATAGTTGACATGTAGTTGCAAAGTTAGTTATAGTTAGAGAGTCTAAAGTGGATAATCCAAATAAAGTGTAACTTGTACTTTTGAACATTTTAACGCATCCTTCCTGAATAAAAGTTCCTCATCAGTAAGTTGCTTCGGATAAACGCATCTGCTAAATGAACAAATGTAAACATGATGTGAGGGTGATGATCGCAACCTATTTATTTCAACGTCTTTTATGATATTTAATTATATTGTTTTATCATTTCAGACCTTTTGACTTGATTGGACACACCAGAATGATTGAAGAAAGCGGCTCAAAAATAAGAGGGTTTGATGACGTCAGCTGAAGAGGAAAGTAGTTTCAGAGGCAAGCAAAATTTGAATTCAATTCATGTTTATTTGTGGAGTGCTTTGCACAATACAGATACTTTCATTTGAGGGACAACTATTAATGTGAAAACATTCACTAATTAAGATCATATATTGTCCATTTATCACTGCCCTTCAGAAGCTACATGAGATGTTTCCCTGAAGACAAAATAAGTACAATTTACCCTGATCATCCAATCCAAAATAAGACTACACCCCTGGCTTTTAATGCATATTTTGCAAGCGGTGTGTAATGCTGCGTTCACAGCGTGTCTACCGTAGTCTCGAGATGCTGTCCAGAGCTGTTCACGTCCTTTTAGCTGTATGTTGACTTAGTAAATGCAGTTGAAAGCAACATTAGCCGTTCTTCCAACGTCTGACTAACTCTGCGTTCCATTCAGAACATTTCAGAATTCCAACCATCAAGGTGTTCCATTGTTCGGAAGATGATGTATATGGTAATTCTATACTGTTAAATTTGCAGGTGTTTGATTGTCAATAAAAAAAGTCGTCTAGCAATGGAATTGCACAGGATAAATAACACTGTGCAACACTAGCATTTGTTCTGCAGGTGTACGATAGACAGCTGGGATTTCTCAGGACGTCTTATTCACTGATGCCTGTCAGGTAGTTTTTATGCGGTACTCCAGAAAAATCACATACAGCAGCTTTCATCTATGTACTGTTTTTGTTCTGTGCTTGATTGCATGTTGAGCTGCAATTAAAGCTGCATCCCAATTAAAATCCAGACGTGTGCAAAAGAATTTATGCATTAGCCTGTTAATAATATTTGTATTAATATTTATTTTATAAGTATTGTTTTATATATACAGGGCTTGACATTTTCAGCAGTGGCGTGAACTCTCCTAGCCACTTTGGCGGGTTGAATATTATATATAATATATATATTTTTAAATTGAAGTCTTTTAAAAAAGGCACCTAAAATAATAAACTAAGTACAATGTAGTGTTGTCAAAAATATAGATTTTTCAAAACATATCAATACTGAAATATCTGAAACGGTTCCAATACTCATTTTCCAGAGAATAGAGAGATGATACCAGTTGCGCTTTCTCTCTCTCATGATCTCTCCGACAGTGAGTGACACACAAACCCGCCTCCACTCACTCACTCGTTTCATTTGCTCTGGATGAATAACATTGGTGTTACAGGCTTGAATTTCGGCGTGGGATTGCGTGTATTGCGCATAATTTTACAGATTTTGTGCTCACACTCAAAGTGCGGCACATAAAGTCGCCTCTCAGTACTAAATTGAGTACTTTTTCACTGATTATTGCACTTAAACAGTCAAATACACACAAAATAATGTCAAAATGTCACTCTTGGCGAGTATTCACATAAACACAGTCAGATATGTTTTAAGTGAATGCAAACAGTTGAGAAAGAAAATGCATGTGTAACAGTATAATGGATCCGTGCGTCAGATCTTAAAGTGACAGGAGCCTAATAAACCTGCTGCCAAATTATGAGATAATATTAAAAATATCTGTATGGCAGTTTTTCCCCATGGTATCAATGTCAAAATTGTGTCCAGTGAAATTTTTGTTTTTTTAAAATTATATATATATATATAGTTTATTTATTTTCCCTTGGTGAAGTGTTTTGCTTAAAGTGCACTTTGATTAAAAAAAAAATCGATATAATGCAATGACGTTCATAAGGGTTTAAATACTTTTTTCGTGGCCTCTGAATAATGTTTATTAATGCTTTGGCATAGTGAAGGTCCTAGCCTGTTGAGAGAGAAACAGAGAGCGCACGGAGAGGGAGGCGTGACGGGTAAATGTTCCACATCACTGCAGTTTCCATGGTTCGCGGGTCAGGCTGTTGGGGCACTCGCGGCCAATAACTTGAGAAACTTGTTATTGAGTGAGTTTTGCTCTCTGGGCTTTAAGATTCTTCAGTTTGAATGGTGTTTGCCTTAAATGACTACCTAACTCCATTGGCGGACTCCAGAAGTCACCTCCTCTCTCTCAAGTTCACTTTTATTCGTCTTTTTCATCCGTCCGTGGTGATATCAGAGGCTCTCTGTGATGCTTGCCAGGGTTGGAGAGGTTTCTGCCACCCCGGGCAGTGCTGGACAGGAAGTGATGCGGCGGATTATCTGGAAAAGAGAGAGAGAAGGAAATGGACACAAAGAAAGCTGGGAGGGACTGTGAAGGATTAGTACGTTGTTTTGATGCTTCGCCATTTATGTAGAGACTGGATGGATGGAGAAGTGAAGGCAAAGCTCTCTGGCCGGGCTCATAGGGTGCAGCCTGAATGAACCGAACCGCTCGTAATGGGCACAAATTGTCCCTGTGCTGTGTGACTAAACGGTGGAGTTTAGAGCCGTATGGAGGGCTTTTGTTCGGGGGCGGTAATGAGTCAAAAGCCCTCAGGGGGTCAATAAAAAGAAGGAGGGGGTTGTTGTAAAAGAAGCCAGGGAAGAGAATTTATCAATCACTCTTCTCTCTTCTTCTCCTGCATGGGATGAATGAAAATCTGTTGCTGAAGTCCTTAGAGTCCTTAGTGTCGAGTGCGTCCATTCATCACCTGCGACGGGGGTGAGGGGCTTCATTTCCAAGGGGTGAAACAGGCATCCGCTAAACCGCCGAATCCGATTATCACTAAAACTCAGCACTTAGTGTTTGTTAATTAAAGATACTTGACACCGAGCCGTGTAGTGCGCTTCAATGATTACAATGGGAGTTATAATAGTGCCATACTCTGTGAGATGGTCGGCCAAATTGCTCATTCACTATTTGGAGGTTTTTTTTAAGTCTTATTTTACTTATTCATCTGATCAATCAAATGTAAAATGTTTTATAATTCAAACCCATTCACTGACAATTTGCACCGCCAAACATGAAGTGAAACTGTATCTTGGTAACGCTTTTGCATATTAAAATGAAACTTACTATGTGACCTTGGGAACATGGTTTAGTGAAACACCACCTACTGGTCAAAAATGGCAAATTAAGATTAAATCTCAGAAAAAAACTATTGGGCGATCATTTAAAAAAATTTACAATTATGTGACACTGAAGATTGGAGTAGTGATGCTGAAAATTCAGCTTTGATCACAGTGATAAATTACAATTTACAACATATTCTCATAGACAACAGTCATTTTAAATTGAAATAATATTTCACAATATTACAGTTTTTTTATCAAATAAATGCAGCCTTGGTGAGCAAAAATATTAAAAAGATAGATAGATAGATAGATAGATAGATAGATAGATAGATAGATAGATAGATAGATAGATAGATGGATGGATAGATGGCTAGATTGACAGACACACAACCATTCAAAAGTTTGGGATCTATATATACAGTATAGGTAATCTGCTGAGAAAATCATCTTCTTTACTTGATAACTATATAACTATAGTTACCATGGTAAATGTTTGTAAGGGTCTGCACACATGTGAATGGAGCGGTATCTCTGATGAAGAGCTCCTGTTGTCCCGCACTGAAAGATCCCAGCGCTCCTCTGAGGGACAGCTGTTAGAGCCCAGCCGACTGTTCATATGGATATGTATGTTAATGAACAGCAGAGAGAGAATGAATCTGCTTCACTGCTGCTCAACAAAGGGACGCGGTCAGGCCAGTCCCGAACACAGGGGGTTTCCAGCAGACGCATTACTGTCTTCTTATTAGCAAAACACAGTTAATGTGTCCAAATCTGCTAGTTCATGTTGATTCTTACGTGAGGTTTGTCTCTAGAGGTTTAGATTGTGTCTAATTCAATTAGCCGACGGTGTTAAGTAATCCAGGTCTCTATTTGGCTTAAGTGTCTCCTGAGATTTTCTAGCGATATTTTGTCCCATGAGGAATTACAGCATTTGTCCTCTGAAACACCAAAGATTAAACAAATCAGATTCAAAATTAAAGCAAAAGCACCTTTAAAAACATCAAACGATGCTGAGATTTTATTTTCAGGGATTGTTGCAAACCATGCATGCGGTTTTCATCCGACGAAGCCCATTTTCGATTAGATTCAAGCTAATAGATGCCTCAGTAAATTTGTTAAATGGACCAGAAAAATGCTACAGCGATTTTATGCTAATTAGAAGTCAGCTAATTGTTAATAGATTGCAAAAAGCATCAAGTAAGGATGAATGTTTTTCTCAGCGGTTTTCAGGTGAAATGAATTTTAGATTGATTATTTTTTTTACTTAAACTGGACTTTATGAATATATGTGCTTGTAAACAATGCACTAAACGGTGGGTTTGTTTATTATTATGCATTTAGCAACAGGCTGCATGTGAAGCCGGATGATTGGTAATAGATTGCAGAAAGGATGCATATTTTTTCTTTGCGGTTTTCAGGGGAAATACATTTTTGATTGATTCTTTTTTAACTTAAACTGATCCCTACATGCATTAAACATATATGTGCATGTAAACAATTAATGCACTAAATGGTGGTTTGCTTGTTATTGTGCGTTTAGCAACAGGTAATGAGATGCTGCATATACGAGTCCAGAGGAAGATGTATGTGGTTCCTGGAGAAATTAGCTTCATGGTTGCTCTTGGATTCAGATGCCAGCATGGGGCACAGGACACTATTGCCTGTCCTCTGTCAGCCGCGCTCGACCACAATGGTGTAGATTTGTGTGGCTGTGTGCCCTCCTCACACGGAGACAGCGGCCCCCCGTGAGGCCAGCTGTGAGGGGTTAATGACAGCTGATCCGCCCCACTGGGGGCCCGGGGCCTTTGTGTGTCTGAATCCACAGTTCACTCCCAGGAAGGAAGCCAAGCAGGAGAAATGGAAGATGAACAATGTTTGGATTTTGCTGCTCAAATTTAGCATTTTGTGTCTTTGAGCAATCATATTAATCATAAGTAATCATATTTAAAGGTGCACTTGTAACGTTTTAAGATTGAAATAGCAGCGCAACTTTATTTAAGCATGGGAGAAACACAAGGAAACAGTGTGCAAGGAACAAACAACACCAGACAATGAGCACAGAGAACTGAAGGTGTTAAATACACAAGATAACAAACTCGATGAGAAACAGGTGTGCTCTATAATCAATAACATAAGGAAACAAAGGAAACAGCAAACAAAGAGAAGCAAACTAAAAGTCAAGTCAAGTTTATTTGTATAGCGCTTTTCACAATACAGATTGCATCAAAGCAGCTTCACAGTATTAAATTAAAATAATACAACAAAGTTTGTTTCAAGAGGAATTTATTGATTGATAAAATTAAATTAAATATCCCCAAAATATCCTAAAAGTCCTTGAAACACAACCAAAACACAGGCAAAACGTGACAGTCTGCTGTTCAAAAGATTGTAAAGACATTTATAATGTCACAACAAATAAATGCACTTTCTATTCATCAAAAAATACTGAAGAAAAAAAAATATCACGGTTTCCACCGAAACATGAAGCAGCAGCACAACTGTTTTCATCATTGATAATAATCAGAAATGTTTCTTGAGCAGCAAATCATCATATTAAAATGATTTCTGAAGGATCATGTGACATTGAAGACTGGAGTAATGATGCTGAAATATATTGAAATATAAAAAAAAAATCATATTTCACAATATTACTGTTTCTACTGTATTTTTGATCCGATAAATGCAGCCTTGGTGAGGATCAGACATGTATTACACAAAGTGTATGTGTAAACAAAGAAGACTGATAAAGACTGTAAGAGGAACTTGATGTCAGAAAAATCTAAATATAATTTTAAAAAGAAAGGAAGTGTCACAGCATTACAGGTTTGAATATAATGTACAATGTTCAACAGGTATAAAGCATTTTATTAAACAAATAAATAAAAATCAGTAAAAGCAAAACATTAGCAGAATTGTATTAAAAAAAAAAATCTATATTCCATATTAGGTTTCTTTCAAATTCATTCATATTGCTTATGGATTGCATAAAGTGTTATTTTAAACATCATGCACTATGCAAGAACATTTAAGCTGTAATGTACGGCATTGTCACATGACTGCATTATGTACAGTAATGCTAAAGTCAGCATCCAGATCTCACCTCAGAAATATATTGTTCATCTTAACTTTTGTCCGTCTGACCAAATAACGATCCATGAAACTGCTTGTGGCTGATATAACTTTTGGTTTATTTTAAGTTGAGAGCATTGCATTGTGGGAAACACTTTTCAATGCCTTTTGTAAAATGTTGCAAGTCATCCAGGAATTATGTTGCTGCCTGTAATATTTTCATCAAAATTCAAAAAAAGAAATATTCATTTAAAAGTGTAACTTGTGGAAGTCGAAAAATATCTCTTTTTTTTTTTTTTTTAATGGAAGTGGGAAAAGACTTTCAATCCATGTCCTGTCTTAAATCATGCTACTTTACTTTTTTTAATGACTCTACAGACGGGAATTTCCCACTTTAAATGGCCGTTTGAAGTGAATTGATTAGTTCCAGCTAATAGTTTGAAGAAGTTTGATCAAACCTCAAACTATTTCTCATTTGGCTAACTCTCTCTCTCTCTCTCTCTCTCTCTCTCTCTCTCTCTCTCTCTCTCTCTCTCTCTCTCTCTCTCTGGTGTGCTCAGTGAAGTTATGGTTTCTGCTGTGGCTCGGTGTCGGGGAGGTTATTGATGGCAGAATGAATGGAAGAGTTGCTGGCGACCTGCATGTATAGATGTGGATTTATCGCTCTGGATCCCTCCAACAATTTCATCAAAAGCCCATTGGCCTGTAGCGTTTCTCCCGTGATAAATCAGCCCGGGGCGCGGAGCGGATGAGAGACAGATGAGCGACTGGAGCAAAGGTTACGGTCCATCCCTCACGCCAACACAAATGCAACTCACACTCAGATTTATGAAGAGAATCAAACCTCTTCACATTTTACTGGAGATCACTGACACACTTACAAAAAAATTACTACAGATATTATTACTTCTGTAAAATCAGAATGAAGTTAATATGGCGTCACCTGTGAACTGTGTAAGAAACGTACACTACTGTTCAAAAGTTTGGGGTCAGACTGGAGTAATGACTATCTAAATTGTAATAATATGTTATATTATTTTTATTGAAAAAAAAATGTGATCAAATAAATGCACTAGTTCATAAGAGACTTCTTTCAGAAATCCTAAAAAAATCTTACCAACCCAATTGAGATGCCTAACCCTATGATATTGCCTGAACAGAAGTGGTCTAACTGCACAGTGTTGCCCTGAGGCAACCGACAAAAAAACACAGTTTTAGTATATAAATAAAAACAAAATAAATCTTTAAACAATCAAACATACTTATTTACATACTGATGCACATGCATATATTTTTTTATATAAAGTTATTTTAACTTAAACATGTTAAAAAGTGATATTTATCTTACTAATTGGTGGCTCTGTGTACCATGTGCCTTTGCTTCATGAAAGGACTGCTCCACCCCCAAACAAAAGGTCACACCCACTTCAGCCCCTCATTTCATTGAACAGACATGCCAGGGGATATTATATATTTTTAAAAATATATTAAAAAAATTAAAGGGGCGGTGTGAGGTCCAAAAAGGTAGTTTGTTGCCTGAGGGCAACACCATGCCATAGAGGGTTAAAATTCCAATTTAATTAGTTTAATTAAATTCTTTCTCTGACAGGATGTAGAATTGCAATTGTAACTGAAACAAAAGCGCAAAGACTGTCAAAAGAAACCTTAAATTTTAGCTTGACAAAGTTTTGAAAGTATTTTGTTAGTTTAATAGACTATAAATCGATATATGTTTTGAAATGCTGCCTGAAAAAGTTATATTTTTCATCATAATAGAAAAAAAAAGGACTTTTGTGGAGTAGGTTGAAAGAATGCTTAATTTCCCAGAATGCACTGTGGATGTGGGTGTGGCCAATTCGATTTTGTTCCGTTCAAATTCACACTCATGAACTGAAAGGAGGCCGATTCTTCAGTTCTGAATGTTGCGCAATATTTTGCACATATTTTGTCCCATATGTGGCCTCATTGTCATTCATCTTATCAAAAGTGTCGTTTCCCAGGATTTTCTGTGTCTTAAGGGTGTGTTCACACTTGTTGTTCGGTTCGGCTTTTATTCCCGACCAAAAAAAAAAAAAAAGAGAGAGATACATTTAGTCCTGGTTTTCCATTTTTCCATTTTTAACACCGAACCTGAAGATACAAAAAAAAAAAAACTTTTATGACACATATTTTGCGACAGAACTTACCAAATATCCAAAAGAATGCTTTGCTGTACCGTTACTGTAATCATCAACAAAGCTCCTATGATGAGAAGAACCAGGCGTGCTCGAGCATTCAGTCCTTTTTAGGGCACATCTTGTGACATCACATCCTGTTTTTGGTTCGTTTAGATGTGTTTGGTCCATATTGCATTCATATTTTATTCGATCCGCACCAGAATTCGGTCCGAAACCCACCTTTTCAGCGTCCAGGTCCGCTTTTTTGGGTTCAGATGGCAGTGTTCACACTTATAGCCATACTAACAGAGCAATCGCACCAGAGTTTGTTTTAATCCAACCAAACATGCCAAGTGTGAACACACCCTGAGAAACTCTGGGAAGGGGTGGGATGAACTGGACTGAAGAGAGAGAGAGAGAGAGAGAGAGAGAGAGCGGATGGGGTGTTTGATGAGAGAGTGTGAGCTGCCGTTGATTTACTGTCTGTGTGTGTGTTTGAAGTGGTGGGCTGTAATCGGCCCCCGGGTTTCTCCCTGTGATCAGAGCGAACTCAAGAGATGGTAAACACACGCCTGGAGTAATCACACATCAAATATTGACACAACTACTCTACACACACACTTTATTTCAAAACACCAGCCGTTCACAGACTGACCAACAACAGAGAAGCTGCAAATGAAGTCTTTCACTTTAGTCTCTTGCTTCTCTGATGCTTCTCCTAAAAAAGACAAAAGATCTCAGCAATGTCTCAAACTGTGCTCAGTTTACCAAGTAAGCGAAGTCTGCGATCGAATTTCAGAGATCTCAGTATGAACTCAAACATTTCTCATCAAATTCTTCCAATAGCAAAAAAGTGATCCATGTAATTGAAAAAATTAAGTTGTGAACTTGACAATTCCACATTCCAATTACATTTTTTCAATTATGCATTGAGTTTATTAATAATTTGAAGGCAACAGGTTTCCTCACTTTTTTTTAATTGTCAACTGATCACTTTTTACAGTGTATCCATCCACATTATTGTTGTTATAGCATATGTCAATATTTTTTTTTCTCCCGATTTTTGAGAGGAAGAGACAAAGTTGAGACAAAGTTTTAGCTTGATTTTTGTCATCATGCACTGCAAAAAAATAAATAATTATTCTTAGAAGTATTTTTGTGCAAATATCTACATAAATGTTTTCTGAGAATATAATCTTGAATATGAGTTTCATCTAACTTAAAATACAATATTTCCTCTTATTTTAATATAAAAATGCTTATTAAGTTAAGAATAAACAAGTGAAAAACTCAGTAAAATACAATACACTTATATTAATGAAAACAAATCTTAATATCGTATGCAATGATCTTAAAGTAAATTGGTCTTGTTTTAAGGATTTTTTTTTAATTTTCAGTCATAAAAAAGTCATAAAACTATTTAAAAACTCATATTTTGCAGTGCATGGAAGAAGCTTGTTGTTGTTGTGACTAGATCGACTAGTCGTCCAACAGTATATTAGTTGATAAGTGAAGTAAATAGTCTGAAGATAATTATAGTCACATCTGCTGTTCTACACGTTGCATCCCTGACCCACTGCCGTACCGACTCTATCGCTGCGTTTGCACGCAGAACATTACAGTAAAATCTCACATGAGTGAATTACATTTGCGTTCGTTCAGGTACGTAAATGCTACTGAACAAAGCCAAGACATTCTCATACATAAACGGACCTCAAAGGTGCAGACGAAACTCTCAGTAATGCACACACAGGTCGAGCGCTGCCCTTAAAGTCAACCGGAGCTGGACTCTGTATGACTGCAGAAGAATGCAGGCGTTTGAAGTGTGTTTTATGTGTGTGTGAGAGATGAAACGCGTCCGGCAGTGAGGTTAGTGCCTGTGGCCACTGCAGACAGACTGCAGAAGAGCTGGCGTCAGGACGCTTGTACTCAACCACCGTCGGGCAAGCCAACTCCTGTACAACACTTAACACAGGAGGAGGGGTTTTCCTCTTTCCTTCTCTCCGTGTCTCACGCTGCCTTTATCTCAGAGGAGATCTTTATTATATGCACTGCACCTACCACTTACTGCTCCTGTAAAATCTCTTTCCTGTGCTGTCCTTCTCTCAAACACACACACACACACACACACACACACACACACACACACACACACACACACACACACACACACACACACACACACACACACACACACACACACACACACATACACACACAGAGTAAAAGGCCCTGTCCTGTCCCATATGGCACAATTCATGTGCACTTGTGCTCTTGTGGACTTATAATGGTGTGTGTCCCTTAAGTCCACAATACTATAGAGTGTCCCATTTGTCATTTTAGGTCTCAGAAGTGTGCTTGTGAGTGGTCGATATGCGCCCTTGACATTTGTGTACTTTATTTAACATGACAATACTCTAAGGGGTGATATAGTTTCCTTCAAATGTCTATCTATGCCATTAAAGTGCAGTCTTAAAGGTAAAGCTTCCTAAAGGGGGTTCTCCTGAAAGAGAAAAATGACTGTAGAAGAAGAAGTTTAACACAAATGCCTACTTTAACGCACCTTGAAGCCATAATGAGAATTCAACATGCATGCATAATGCATAATCACAAGACAAAACTAACTTATTGATTTTTTTAATATCTCAGTTGCTCATGAGAGCCACACTGACTTGCTCACAGTGTCTCGTGTAAAATGTGTCACTTTGATTCAGGGTTATTATAGTTATAACCAAAACTATAACCCCATAAAAATGCTTTTTACTTAAAATAAAAGTCAAAGTTAACTTAAGTAAAATAAATTATTAAAAAACGTATTTTAGCTAAGTGCCAAAGCAATATTTCTCATTTTCATTTAGTTTAACTTACTACTAAAGTCACTCAAACTGAAATGAAAATTATTAAAAACTATATAGACATGCTTAAAAAAACACACTAACCAATAAAAATGACAAAAACACAACATTTCTAAAACATTGACTAAAACAGAAAATACAAAAATATAAACACAGTCAAAAATAGATAAATATTTAGGCCTAAATTTAAGATTTATGTATTTTAATTGCATATAAAATTTCCATTTGAATTACACAGTTTTATAATAAACAAACTAATAAACTTAATGTGATGCATATTTGCCGGTTATAAAAATGATCTTTATAAAACAAAAAAAAACATGGCATAGTTTATTATTATCTATTAATAAAATCTATTTGATTTTAGTTAAATAATCATATTTTCAAAATATATTTATTCAAATAGTTTAGAATCCGCATAAATCCGTTCATTGTTAAAACAATTAAATGCATTCAGTTTTAGCACTGGTTAGAATGCCTAGATATGCCAAACTTCAAGTATTAAATGAGGTTAAAATGATTGATGATAAATATATAAACCAGGTTATTGTGTATTTAAAACACATTCAGTTTGTTACAGAAATCGTACATGTTTCCTACCTGATTAATTTATGTGTGATTGACAAATATGCATCACATTTAGTTTATTAGTTTGTTTTTTTAATCCAGATGCATGGAAATTTATATGCAGTTCAAATACATAAATCTTAAACTTAGGCCTAAATATGTTTCGAGTGCACTTAATAAATCTCTGAGATCAAAGATGGACTATATATTCATGTGTTCATTTGTGACTCTTTTCTTGTCAAAAGGCTCGTGAGTCCTCAGGGCAGTGAGTGACCCCGGTGTGACCTCTCGTCTGTGCTCTAATCTGTCGGATTCATCTCAGGACAAACCGTCTGAGAGGTCAGATCACGCTCAGGCCTTCAGGGAAGCAAATTACCTGAGAGATACACAGAATATTCCCGCCTCTACTGTCCCGGACCCGGTGACAGGCCTCTCGTTCTCACCCTCGTTCTTCTATTCTGTGTATGAATGTTAATGTGTTCCCTGCAGATGATCGCTGGTTTATGTTCACATCAGGCAGAAGCTTTTATCCAAACAATCTTTAAGTTAGTTGAGTTGGTAAACTGGTGATTTATTATCATTTCTAGCCTGGATGGTGCATCACATTTCACCACAAACAATAAAAAGAAGGAAGTTTAGGGTCCAATTCTCACTATTAGTTGCTGATTAGTATGCATATTACTTGGATATTGGCTGTTTATTAGTACTTATAAAGCACATATTAATGCCTTATTCTGCATGATTATATTCTACATCCCTTAATCTCTACCTGAACTTAACAACTACCTTACTAACTATTAATAAGCAAGAATAAGGAGTTTATTGAGGCAAAAGTCATATAGTTAATAGTGAATATGTGTTCCCCAAACTTGTAAAAATTTATTTAGCATTGTGACACTACTTTATATGACAATACATTAGATGTTTTATTCAGACTTTATTATATATGTATAATATATAATGTAATATAATAATATTTTGTATGATGGAAATTAAGCTTTGTAAAAATGAAGACCTTTAAGAGTTTTCTTTTTTTTTTTTTTTTGCACTGTAACATTATTCTCATTGGGACAGTTTTCAGAGGTTATTCTTACTAGATTTGAATCAATTAATTCATTAATAATACGATTTACTAAGAAATTATTTACATTAAATATTATTTAATAATATTATTAAAATATTTGTATTATATAAAAATGTATTACATTTATTTTTGTTAAAATAAAACAACAAATGCTATATATATACATATATATAAATAATTGTACTGTCACTTTTAATGTAAGTTTAACAGTTATAGATATAGACTTATTTTACAGTAATATATATACATACAGGTGAAACTCCAAAAATTCGAATATTGTGCAAAAGTTTGTGTATTTCAGTAATTCAAATTAAAAGGTGAAACTAATATATTTAGTATATATAACTATATTTATATGCATGATTATACTTTTCAGAGGGCCGACATTTCTGTATTTAAAATCCTTTTTTTAATTGATTTCATGTAATATTCTAATTTTCTGAGATCTTGAATTTGGGCTTTTCATAATCATAATCATAGCCATAATCATCAAAATGATAACTTTTGCACTTTTCAAATTTTTCGAGTTTCACCTGTATGTGTGTGTGTATATATATACAATAAATGTAATTCCTTTCTTTTGATATCTGGTTGAAACAGTCAGATTCACCCTTGGCACATTGTTCTGCCTGGTTCCTCCTTCACAGTCCGGAAGAGTCCGGCATCAGTCTGACATTGCGCAGGATGAAGGTTAAACGCCTGCATGGTAAAACATGAGCGTCAGATTGATAGAGAATGCGGTGTACGTCTGTAAACACGGTGATCCTGGCGGATGATGACGTGAGGTATAAGGGATCACTGTCCATCTGTCAGAGAAAGACAGAGAGAAATGAGGCGCTTTAATACAGCGCTGAGAGAGTTACTCGGCACTTCTCTGAGGGTGTTTACGTGAACGCAAGCACATTATAAGATCAGAGAGAAGTCTGCCACTCTCTTCCTCTCCGTGTCTTTTGAAGTGGGTTGGGCTCAAATTACCGCAGTAAAATAAGTGTGAGTTTGACGGGCCCGTCCCGTCCGTCAGGCCGTGCAGCAGAAGGTGTCTGATGAAGAGCATGTAATTAGTCAATGCTTTTCTAGCCTTTAGCCTCACAATAGGCACTTAGCTTCTGAAAGGAGCTCATTGTTTTGGGATTGCACACTTGGCCAGATCTCTCCCACACCAGATTGGCTCCCATTGTAAGGAGACACCGAGAGTGGAAACGTACATTACAGGACCGGGTCCCGTGGCTCTCAGGGGCCGTTCACACGACAGCGCTTTCATTAAAAAATTATTCACTTTTTATGTGTTTTGGCCGTTCATTTACACGACAGCAGTGTTTTGGGGGCTTGAAAATGCTAACTTTTGAAAATGGGTTTCAGAGTGCACGTTTTTGAAAATGATACCGTTATCATCTCTGTGTAAACAAAAAAGAAAACGTGAATATGTGAAAACGGTGACACGTAGAAATCATCCGGAAAACCCTTGAAACCACTTGGCAACCACCCAGAACTCCCTAGAAACCACTTAGCCACCACTAGAACACCTTAGCAATACCCTAGCAACCACCCAGAACTCCCTAGAAACCACTTTACAACCACTCAGAATTTCCTAGCAACCAGTTACACAAAAGAAACCTCAGAGTAACCACCTAGAACTCCTTAGCTGCCACGTAACAACCACCCAGAACGCCCTAGAAACTACTTAACAACCACCCACACCTTTGCAATAACTTATCAAAGCCCTAGCAACCACCCAAAACATCCTAGCAACCACTTAGCAATGCCCTAGCAACCACCCAAAACATCCTAGCAACCACTTAGCAATGTCCTAACAACCACCTAAAACAACCTAGAAACCACTTAGCAATGCCCTAGCAACCACCTAGAACACCTTAGAACTTTTGCACTACTTAAAGTCTTCTTCATCGTCCTCTTCTTCTTCACAATTATTATTTATTTTTTTTATTCATTGAAATTTAGGATTTATGTATGGAAAACTTCCCATTGATTTTAGAATGTTTACAAACTGACTAAAAGCGACGATGTCAATCGTAATATTTGCATGCTGAATTCTGATTGATCTTGACTTTACATCTATAGACCTAAAACACAGTTCTTCCGTGTTTCTTCAGGAGGTCTTGGTCTCTGACGGAGGGATGGCAGAGACTCTCACAGTCTCATCTGCTCTCGGCTCGTCCCGCTGAGGACACAGACTGTTCGAGCCGCTTCAGGTGCGTTTATTGCCCTCACCCGGGGCTAAAAGGTGTCCCGCGGTAAAGCAGCTAATGGGTGGGCAAAGCTTTTACCTCCTGCTTTAGAGAGTTTTGTTGTTTGATCTTAAAATACCTCCGCTGATGAGGTCGCCGCGTGTGCTTAGATTGTCCTGGCGGGAGTAATGGAGCAAGATTGAGCCGCGTTCTCCCGAGCGACTGCTCTCTCGCCCTCCGCACGGCGCAACACTTCAGGCCTGTGATTTTCAGCTCGTTTTGCTAAAATGATTGAAAGTGGACGGTTTGCTGCACAAACGGCTTGGCTTCCATTTGTGAAGTTTGTTTTTGTATGGGAACACACACATTGAAGTGTTTGTGAGTTTAAATTTACATCAGATACCTGACAAACAGGTCTTCATGTGTATGAAAATAATTGTTGTGAAATGGACTGTTCTGACTCTGAATCTGTTCGGATGAGCCACTTTCAAAACACTTTTAAAGGCCCACTGAAGTGCTTTGAGACGAGCAGCATTATTCAATGTGTTGATGTCATTTCCACTGAAACAGGAAGAAGGGGCGGGGCATATCGAACAGCTCCTCCCCTTTTATAAAATAGCCAATAGCGTTTCGTTTCCATCACAGTTCGTCCAGAGCTGTTGAGTTCAGTAAAGCTGCAGTTTCCTCCTGATCTCTAACCGTTTCTCCTCCAAATCTCCATATCGCTTTAAAATACAGCATTGTGCAGAATTCAAACGAGTCCGATGCATTTTATGATCCGCTCCAGTGTCTCTGAACAGGAGCTTTGGTGGTTCGCGTGGCACTAACGTGAAACCAAACTTCCTTCGCCTCAATGGAAAGATTATTTACACTGTCTGAATCGTTCCCTGTCCCCTATATAGTGCACTGTGCGCCATCCAGCATGTATAGAAAAAAAGTAAATGTGTGAACAAGTAAACGATTTCAGTGTCTATTTATAATATAGGGGGCGGAGCTTCCGATTCTAGAGAGCATTTGACTGGACTGAAAAATCTGATGAGAGGCTGAAGTGAGACTGAACATGTTCAGTCAGTGTTTGTCGGTGTCTGTTGGGGAAGTGTGAACATGACAGTTATTTTTCATAAAATTTTAAATCCAACAGCCAACTTGTTTGTCTGTGTGAATTGACCCTTCGAAAGGGAGTTTTGATTGACTGGCGATCTGACCAATCATAATCCGCCATCAGCTTGAAACAAACTTCCTCTCACATTAAAACACACACGGATCATTCTCAGTTGTTTTAATCATTTCTTTAGAAACACATTTCTTTTTCCCAACATGTTTTGTTCAACCTTCTTCAATGTTGGAATGCTTGAAGCAAAAATTATTAATAATGTCAAATATCATTGTAGATCACATTATTTACCATCAGTATTCTTGACAGTATTTTAACTGTAAAATGATCAGTGGCATTGTTTTCCTCTAACATGGCCAATGTACAGTACATTAAAAAGTTGTTGTTTTTTAAAAGAAATTAATACTTTTATTCAGCAAGGATGCATTAAATTGTTCAAAAGTGACAGTAAAGACATTTATAATGTTACAAAAGATCCTGAAAACAAGTTTTTAGTTTTCACTAAAATATGAAGCAGCACGACTGTTTTCAACATTGTTAATAATCAGAAATGTTTCTTGAGCAGCAAATCATCATATTAGAATGATTTCTGAAGGATCATGTGACACTGAAGACTGGAGTAATGATGATGAAAATTCAGCTTTGCATCACAGGAATAAATTACATTTTACAATATATTCACATAGAAAAAAGTTATTTTGAATTAAAATAATATTTCACAATATTTCTGTTTTTACTGTATTTTTGATCAAATAAATGCAGCCTTGGTGAGCAGAAGAGACTTCTTTCAAAAACATTTAAAAAATCTTAAACCGACCCCGAACATTCAATGGAAGTCTACATGCAAACAAAGAAATACTAATAAAGACTGTAAGAGAAACTTGATGTCAGAAAGATCAAAACATTATTTAAAAAGGATGAAATGTCACAGAATAAAGGGTTTGAACAGAAAGTACAATTACAAAGACAGAATGCAAAAAGCATTTTAATAAATAAGTACATTTTAGTAAATGCAAAAATACAGTTATAATTCCACATATATATTCCACAGCACCTCTAAAGCAGGGCACTTGTGCTCAAGCATGTTTACTGAAGCACTGGTACAAACTCAATCTGCTTTCACAGGAACCTCAGTGCAGCCGCAGACAATTACTGCACTGAACAACACACACACACACACACACACACACACACACACACACACACACACACACACACACACACACAAACAAAACTAAAAAAAGAAATGAAGCATCAGTGACTCATTGACAAGTGCACTTGTAACATGGAAACATTCCAGTGATCATCTGAACCACACCTTCTTGGCCCGAATTCACAACAAAAGACAGAAAGCACTCAACATTTACGTTCGGTTGTTTTTACATCATTCAACAAAGAAATATTACTCAACTCAGACAGATTGGAGACAGACCAGCAGCTAACACACACATGCACACGCACACGCACACGCACACACACACACACACACACACTCACACACTGAAACACATACGAACACACACACACTCTCTCTCTCTCACACACACACTCTCTCGAAGACACACACACTCACACACTCTGAAACACACACACACACACACACACACACACTCTCTCACTACACACTCACTGAAACACACACACATACACACTGCATTAACACAGATTCTTCATTGTCACGTTAGGACTTCATGACTGTGTGTACAGTGCTGTTGCTCGATAAATCAAGAGACTGATTCCTGTGGTTAATGCATTTTAACACCTGTGTTCTCAGTTTTTCATGTCATGTCAGGACACAACAGGCTTCTTACATCACCTGCACTGATGCATTTACTGCACTGATGTGTTGAAAACAGGACACACTCCGTTCAAAACACGATAAAACCAGAGGGATTTTAGCGAGATTACTGCGAATCTTCTCTCCACTCCTATGAAATCCATTCATGCACCTGTTGAAGGATCAGCTGCACTCAAGTCTTTCTAGCAAATGAAGGGTTAAAAATGCTTGTGTTGGCCTGTCAACACCTTCCCGAGCGAGAACACACTCACTTTATGAACAAGAGTGTGGCGTGCCAAAAATTTCATTCACAGACAGTAAATCTGTCTTACCTTCAGCCGCAGGATAGAGAGACAGTGAGACGCCTGTCAAACACACACACACACACACACACACACTTTAGTGTGCTGCATGTCAACATCACCGAGAACTCATAATAGCTGAAACTGGTAAGAGTGGCATGTAGGAAAGAAAAATCACACTGAGATCTCGATAATATCTCAAATGTTTCTCCGAGCAAAAAATTTTCTCCTAAGAAAAAAGGCCCAAGTAATCTCACATGCATCTCTATAGAGTTTAGAGACTTCTACAATGTCTTGCTCTGATTTGCATAAAATATCAAAAGTCCGAGATCTCGATATGGACTCAAACTTTCCTCATCAAACAGAAGAGAAGAGAAGAGGAGAGAATAGAAGAGCGAGAGAAGAGAAGAGAAGAACAAGAGAAGAGAAGAGAAGAGAAGAGAAGAGAAGAGAAGAGAAGAGAAGAACAAGAGAAGAGAAGAGGAGAGAAGAGGAGAGAAGAACGAGAGAAGAGAAGAACAAGAGAAGAGAAGAGCGAGAGGAGAGAAGAACGAGAGAAGAGAAGCTAAGAGAAGAACAAGAGAAGAGAAGAGAAGAACAATAGAAGAGAAGAGAAGAGAAGAACAAGAGAAGAGAAGAGAAGCTAAGAGAAGAACAAGAGAAGAGCGAGAGGAGAGAAGAACGAGAGAAGAGAAGCTAAGAGAAGAGCGAGAGAAGAGAAGAGAAGAACAATAGAAGAGAAGAGAAGAGGAGAGAAGAACGAGAGAAGAGAAGACAAGCTAAGAGAAGAACAAGAGAAGAGCGAGAGGAGAGAAGAACGAGAGAAGAGAAGAGCGAGAGAAGAGAAGAGAAGAACAATAGAAGAGAAGAGAAGAGAAGAACAAGAGAAGAGAAGAGAAAAGAAGAGAAGAGAAGAAGAGGAGAAGAGGAGAGAAGAACGAGAGAAGAGAAGAGAAGAACAAGAGAAGAGAAGAGCGAGGAGAGAAGAACGAGAGAAGAGAAGCTAAGAGAAGAACAAGAGAAGAGAAGAACAATAGAAGAACAATAGAAGAGAAGAGAAGAGAAGAGAAGAGCGAGGAGAGAAGAACGAGAGAAGAGAAGACAAGCTAAGAGAAGAACAAGAGAAGAGAAGAGCGAGGAGAGAAGAACGAGAGAAGAGAAGAACGAGAGAAGACAAGCTAAGAGAAGAACAAGAGAAGAGAAGAGCGAGGAGAGAAGAACGAGAGAAGAGAAGAACGAGAGAAGACAAGCTAAGAGAAGAACAAGAGAAGAGAAGAACGAGAGAAGAGAAGAACAAGAGAAGAGGAGAAGAGAAGAGAAGAGGAGAGAAGAACAAGAGAAGAGAAGAACGAGAGAAGAGAAGAGAAGAACAAGAGAAGAGAGGAGAAGAACGAGAGAAGAGAAGAACAAGAGAAGAGAAGAGGAGAGGAGAACAAGAGAAGAGAAGAGAGGAGAAGAACGAGAGAAGAGAAGAACAAGAGAAGAGAAGAGAAGAACGAGAGAAGAGAAGAACAAGAGAAGAGGAGAGGAGAGAAGAACAAGAGAAGAGAAGAGAAGAACGAGAGAAGAGAAGAGGAGAGAAGAACAAGAGAAGAGAAGAGAAGAACGAGAGAAGAGAAGAACAAGAGAAGAGAAAAACAAGAGAAGAGAAGAGGAGAGAAGAACAAGAGAAGAGAAGAGAAGAACGAGAGAAGAGAAGAACAAGAGAAGAGAAGAACGAGAGAAGAGAAGAGCGAGAGAAGAGCGAGAGAAGAGAAGAGAAGAGCGAGAGAAGAGAAGAGAAGAGCGAGAGAAGAGAAGAGAAGAGCGAGAGAAGAGAAGAGAAGAGAAGAGAAGAACGAGAGAAGAGAAGAGCGAGAGAAGAGAAGAGAAGAGCGAGAGAAGAGCGAGAGAAGAGAAGAGAAGAGCGAGAGAAGAGAAGAACGAGAGAAGAGAAGAGAAGAACAAGAGAAGAGAAGAGAAGAACGAGAGAAGAGAAGAGAAGAACAAGAGAAGAGAAGAACGAGAGAAGAGAAGAGAAGAGCGAGAGAAGAGCGAGAGAAGAGAAGAGAAGAGCGAGAGAAGAGAAGAGCGAGAGAAGAGAAGAGAAGAGAAGAGAAGAGCGAGAGAAGAGAAGAGAAGAGAAGAGCGAGAGAAGAGAAGAGAAGAGAAGAACGAGAGAAGAGAAGAGAAGAACAAGAGAAGAGAAGAGAAGAACGAGAGAAGAGAAGAGAAGAGCGAGAGAAGAGCGAGAGAAGAGAAGAGAAGAGCGAGAGAAGAGAAGAGAAGAGCGAGAGAAGAGAAGAGAAGAGAAGAGAAGAGAAGAGAAGAGAAGAGAAGAGAAGAGCGAGAGAAGAGAAGAGAAGAGCGAGAGAAGAGAAGAGAAGAGAAGAGCGAGAGAAGAGAAGAGAAGAGAAGAGAAGAGAAGAGCGAGAGAAGAGAAGAGAAGAGAAGAGCGAGAGAAGAGCGAGAGAAGAGAAGAGAAGTGAAGAACGAGAGAAGAGAAGAGAAGAGAAGAACGAGAGAAGAGAAGAGAAGAGCGAGAGAAGAGCGAGAGAAGAGAAGAGAAGTGAAGAGCGAGAGAAGAGAAGAGAAGAGAAGAGAAGAGAAGAGAAGAGAAGAGAAGTGAAGAGAAGAGAAGAGAAGAGAAGAGAAGAGAAGAGAAGAGAAGAGAAGAGAAGAGTAGAGTAGAGTAGTGTTTCCTCTTCATCTGCCGCCCCCTGCTGGACACTTGACAAACTAAACTAAACTGAGCTGGAGGTTAGAGCTTAAGTCATATATAAGAATTAAAAATAAGAATATTAACTCATTTTCTACTAATTGCATTTAGAATTAAACATTGGAGTCATTTCTATTCCACACTGTCGGCTGTTTGTGTTACAGTTGAGTCATCAGCACATTTAAATCATTAAGATGCCACACACAGTGGGACCCCCGAATATGACCATCCTCATGTGAGGGACCCCCATTCTCACATTTAAAAGGCATCTATCTTTTATTAAAAAATATACATTGAAAAATGTATATTATTAATCTAAAATAAGTTTCTATTGTCACACACACACACACACACACACATATATATATATATAGTTCTACTCACTTTATTTAATTGTAATCTAATTCTTATTTATTTATATTCATCAAATTTTGAACTAATTTAATTTATTTAATAGATTAATAAAATAAAAAAATCCCCTATTTTATTTATGTTAATCTTTACATTAATTTTAATAATTCATATATTTAATTCATTTATTTTCTTATTATTTATTGTTATTTTTTTTAACAGTTTTTTCTTTAGTTTTGTCCCCCGGACCCTGATGTGCACATCCAGCGTGACTCTCATGACCTGCTTCAGCCTGAGAAAATGATCTGCTAAGAAAAGAAGTGCTTCCTTTACAAATGCAAGCAATTACAAAGTCCTGTCTGCAAATAACAGGAAGCAAATAAATAGCCAACAAATAATCAGATAGATTTGAGGTAGCATGCACAGTGTGTTATTCCACGTTATTTTAAATGCTAATATAATTAAGCTAATAAATAAAGCTATTTACAGAATATTATGTCAAAAAATAAAATAAAAACTTGTCCTTGTGATTTTTCAGCTCATGCCAAGAGTTCAACACTGAACCACCAGAGGGCGTCAGTGGCAAACAGTGATGCAGAGGACAGAACTACTGAAGAAGAAAAGGAAAACATACATATATATATATTAAGGTATTGTTCTATTATTTTGTTCACTCATTTTCCTAATTTGTATTGTCCCTGTGTTCCACTCTGAAGGCTCATCATCACGCCCTGATCCCTCCGGAGTCAGCACTTCGACGGGATGAAAACTCTTCCTGGGAATGCACTTCTGTGTCATCTTGCCTGCGCAAAGAATCATGGGAGCGAAGTGTCCATCAGTGGTAAACCATCCATTCTGAAGGGCCTTTTGAGCACTAACACTAACTCATCTTTTTTATAACCTGCCAAAACCATATTTAAGACATTGTGAGGATCCACAGAAACCCTCAATTAAACGTATTAACAGAATAAACAGAAATATGATCCTAAAACATGTGAAAATAACTACCAGACTCTGATGTTGATTGACAAAATAACCATATAAAGTTCATAAAGTTCATACGTGCTAGTGTGTCATTTAGGACATTTTTGTTTGAAGATCTAGTTTACAATAAACTGTACATTGAAAGACAGAAACTTTATGGCATCTAATAAAGAATCTGCTCTATTTCTGGGTCAACAATCAGATGTCAGGTCAAGCCATCTTTATTTCTATAGCGTTTTATACATTACAGATCGTTTGGAAGCAGCTTTACAGTGATAACAGGAACATAACGAGTTCATTTGGCCTGTAAAGCAGCTCTAAAACACAATAGTGAACAGTCATTAATCAGCTGAAATCACTTCAGTTCAGATATAAAGCAGCTTTTCATCCGCTAAACTGAGTTCTCATCCAGTAATGTCAGTGTAGTCAAATCTGCTGAATATTAAGTGTGAATATTAATGTAACCATATTGTGTCAACAACGAGATCATCATAATCATGTGTTGTTCATGTCCGCTCCAGTGCTGCTGTCAAGCTAAAGAATAACTAGATATGTTCAAATTCTTGTACAAGTTTCAGTCAAACTAATTCAATTTGTAATTTCATATACTGACATACAACATAATATAAATAATAATAAGAGTTTGACATAGAAGATCTAATCAGACCCAGTGGAGAAATAAGAGATAAAAGAAGATGGTGGCTGTAAAGATTGTAAGAAATAATTCAAATATTCCACATACATGTACATTAAAACTTAGTTATTGTATTGTATTATATTGTTGTTGTTATCTCAGAGAATGTCGTGTCAGCCAGACTCAAATGCTGCAGGATCTTGTCTAACTTATCATCATTCTCACATTTAGCAGGCAGAAACTTACAAATGAGGAACATAATTATGCAGTTGGTCAACAATATTTATAGGCTAGCTTTATTAGCTTAGGAAACAAACTCAATGTGATGCTATATAAGATATCGGATTGGATTAGATCTTGAAAAAAAGGATTCTGAAAACAGATTAGATCACAAAATCCAATTTTGGTTTTTATCTGGATCAAACCATCAGTTTGTGTTGTTCAAAACTTTTTAGTATGATTGGAATAACTTTGATAAAAAATAAAATAAAATAAAAATCTAGATTATGATCCCGGCAGAAGGGTGGATTTCAGGAACAAAAATGTAATAAAACTTTAAAACTTGTCCAAAAAAGAAAGAAAACATTTGTACCATTTAACACACACACACACACAAAATGTTTTTATTTTGTTCTTTATTAGTTTTCTTGATTACTTTTATGAGAGAACGCAAAAGCTTTGAAAAAAAGTTCCACCCCATCTCATATTTTGTCCCTCACCATGTCCCTTCAGGGGCTCCGTAGAGCACTAATCCAGATTTGGTAATCTGAAAAAGTATCTGGATCAGGGGGATCCAATCCCATTTTGCATTGAAAAACCGGTGTTGTGCCGAATTTCGACTCCCTGCCTCGTTGAAGTCAGTCCCTGACTGCCGAATCATAACCCCTCCCCCACAACTAATCCTAAAACTACCAATACGGGGGTAATAAATTGGCGGGGGTCAAAATTCGGCACAACACCGGCACAAAAGTAAGAGGGATTATCTGATCCTGGATAGCAAAATATGGGATTTCCAACAACTGGGCCCATGATTTTATTGACTTTTAGTGTTTGTATGAAGTTCTTAAATTCACATAGATTTCATTTCATGTTATTTATATAGCACAAATAAACACAACAGAAGTTGACCACTGTGCTTTACAAGGTAAAAGTCCTGGAAACATGAAAGATGGAGCAAAATAAACCATCAACACATACTGTAATAAAACCATAATTGAGATTTAGTGAAATGCCCGGTCAAAAAGATAAAACTTTAGCTTAAATCTAAACTCATGTAAAGAGGACCGGGATCTCGAGGATAAGCGGAGGCTATTCCATAAACAAACAACAATATTTTAAAATCAACTCAATGATTTTATCATGTCTAACCAGTTTGGAGACATTAAAATAGGAGTAATATGTTAATGTTTGCGAACCCCAGTTCTGAATCTGGCTGCAGCGTTTTGAACCATTTGAAGCCTTGTAATGGGAAAACTGGGATATTCCTGCATATAGAGAATTACAGTAATCCAGGCGGGATAGAACGAAAGCATGTGTGCCTCTTTCAAGCTCTTTAGGTGATAGGAAAGACTTTACTCTAGATAAAAGCTTCAGGTGAAAAAAGCTTGATTTAACTACTGTGTTTATGTGTTTATCCAGCTTAAGGGAGGAATCCGAAGTAACTCCCAGACTTTAAACTGTGGGTTTGATGTAGGAGTACAGGTTTGCAACATTAAAAGTGTTTTTTCCATTTCCTTACAGAGGGCCCGAACACAATAGCCTCAGTTTTTTTATAATAGTTTTCAAAATTTTAGGACATCCAGAATTGTATGTCGGTTAAACAAGCAAATAAAGGGTTTCTAGGCCTTCTGTGTCTGTGTGCTGATAGGCAGATTTGAGTATCGTCTGCATACGAGTGAAAAGACACTCTGTGCCTCCTAAAAACTGATCCTAGCGGTAACATGTATAGTGAAAACAGAGTATAGGGGCAAAACTGGCACGTTACTAATCCTAACAACAAAAGCATTGATAAAACAGTGTTAATACAGCTGGAAAACAGTGAAAAATCAACCTCATTAATTACTCAAGGCCCAGTGCATGATGGGAACACCAGTATCAGAAAAGTTGAGTAATTTTACTTAATTTTATAACGTTGATATTTACGCTTTCACCCACAAAAAGTGATAATTTTAACATGCTATATACAGATACAGTACTTTGCAAAGGTTTTAGGCATGTTAATATCCCCCCCCAAAATGGTTTTAAGTCAGTTATTTATATCTTTTGCTGTAGTGCGTCAGTAGTCCAAACATTCTTTTTGCCATTAATTGTAATAATCCAGTGATTTGTGTATGCACAAGGAGTCTGACAACAGCCGGTATGATCTGAGTCTGTGTCAGTTTTTTCAGTTTCTTCACGTAATCACAGACAGTCGAATTCTGACATCAAGCCGATGTCGGTTTCTGATGTCAAGCCGATGTCGGTTTCTGATGTCAATCTGATGTCGGTTTCTGATGTCAATCTGATGTCGGGTTCTGTTGTCAATCTGATGTCGGGTTCTGATGCCAATATGATGTCGGTTTCTGATGTCAATATGATGTCGGGTTCTGTCGTCAATCTGATGTCGGGTTCTGTCGTCAATCTGATGTCGGGTTCTGTCGTCAACCCAATGTCGGTTTCTGATGTCAATATGATGTCGGTTTCTGATGTCAATCTGATGTCGGGTTCTGTTGTCAATCTGATGTCGGGTTCTGATGCCAATATGATGTCGGTTTCTGATGTCAATATGATGTCGGGTTCTGTCGTCAACCCAATGTCGGTTTCTGATGTCAATATGATGTCGGTTTCTGATGTCAATCTGATGTCGGGTTCTGTTGTCAATCTGATGTCGGGTTCTGATGCCAATATGATGTCGGTTTCTGATGTCAATATGATGTCGGGTTCTGTCGTCAATATGATGTCGGGTTCTGTCGTCAATCTGATGTCGGGTTTTGTCGTCAATCTGATGTCGGGTTCTGTCGTCAACCCGATGTCGGTTTCTGATGTCAATATGATGTCGGTTTCTGATGTCAATATGATGTCGGGTTCTGTCGTCAATCTGATGTCGGGTTCTGATGTCAATATGATGTCGGTTTCTGTCGTCAATCCGATGTCGGGTTCTGATGTCAATATGATGTCGGTTTCTGTCGTCAATCCGATGTCGGGTTCTGATGTCAATCTGATGTCGGGTTCTGGCTTCAAAATGTTGTCGGTTTCTGATGTCAACCCGATGTCGGTTTCTGATGTCAACCCGATGTCGGTTTCTGATGTCAATCTGATGTTGGTTTCTGATGTCAACCCGATGTCGGGTTCTGTTGTCAATCTGATGTCCGGTTCTGTTGTCAATCTGATGTCGGTTCCTGTTGTCAACCCGATGTCGGTTTCTGATGTCAATCCGATGTCGGTTTCTGATGTCAACCCGATGTCGGTTTCTGATGTCAATCTGATGTCGGTCTCTGATGTCAACCCGATGTCGGTTTCTGATGTCAACCCGATGTCGGTTTCTGATGTCAACCCGATGTCGGTTTCTGATGTCAATCCGATGTCGGTTTCTGATGTCAATCCGATGTCGGTTTCTGATGTCAATCTGATGTCGGGTTCTGTGGTCAATCTGATGTCGGGTTCTGTTGTCAATCTGATGTCGGGTTCTGTTGTCAATCTGATGTCGGGTACTGTTGTCAATCTGATGTCGGTTTCTGTTGTCAACCCGATGTCGGGTTCTGATGTCAATCTGATGTCGGGTTCTGTTGTCAATCTGATGTCGGGTTCTGTTGTCAATCTGATGTCGGGTTCTGTTGTCAATCTGATGTCGGGTACTGTTGTCAATCTGATGTCGGTTTCTGATGTCAACCCGATGTCGGGTTCTGATGTCAATCTGATGTCGGGTTCTGTTGTCAATCTGATGTCGGGTTCTGTTGTCAATCTGATGTCGGGTTCTGTTGTCAATCTGATGTCGGGTTCTGTTGTCAATCTGATGTCGGGTTCTGTTGTCAATCTGATGTCGGGTTCTGTTGTCAATCTGATGTCGGTTTCTGATGTCAACCCGATGTCGGTTTCTGATGTCAACCCGATGTCGGTTTCTGATGTCAATCTGATGTCCGGTTCTGTTGTCAATCTGATGTCGGTTTCTGTTGTCAATCTGATGTCGGGTTCTGATGTCAATCTGATGTCGGGTTCTGTTGTCAATCTGATGTCGGTTTCTGATGTCAATCTGATGTCGGGTTCTGTTGTCAATCTGATGTCGGTTTCTGATGTCAATCTGATGTCGGGTTCTGATGTCAAACTGATGTCGGGTTCTGTTGTCAATCTGATGTCGGTTTCTGTTGTCAATCTGATGTCGGTTTCTGTTGTCAATCTGATGTCGGTTTCTGTTGTCAATCTGATGTCGGGTTCTGATGTCAATCTGATGTCGGGTTCTGTTGTCAATCTGATGTCGGTTTCTGTTGTCAATCTGATGTCGGTTTCTGTTGTCAATCTGATGTCGGGTTCTGATGTCAATCTGATGTCGGGTTCTGTTGTCAATCTGATGTCGGTTTCTGATGTCAATCTGATGTCGGTTTCTGTTGTCAATCTGATGTCGGGTTCTGTTGTCAATCTGATGTCGGGTTCTGTTGTCAATCTGATGTCGGTTTCTGATGTCAATCTGATGTCGGGTTCTGTTGTCAATCTGATGTCGGTTTCTGTTGTCAATCTGATGTCGGGTTCTGTTGTCAATCTGATGTCGGGTTCTGGCATCAGAATGTTGTCGGTTTCTGATGTCAACCCGATGTCGGTTTCTGTTGTCAATCTGATGTCCGGTTCTGTTGTCAATCTGATGTCGGTTTCTGTTGTCAATCTGATGTCGGGTTCTGTTGTCAATCTGATGTCGGGTTCTGTTGTCAATCTGATGTCGGGTTCTGTTGTCAATCTGATGTCGGGTTCTGTTGTCAATCTGATGTCGGGTACTGTTGTCAATCTGATGTCGGTTTCTGATGTCAACCCGATGTCGGGTTCTGATGTCAATCTGATGTCGGGTTCTGTTGTCAATCTGATGTCGGGTTCTGTTGTCAATCTGATGTCGGGTTCTGTTGTCAATCTGATGTCGGGTTCTGTTGTCAATCTGATGTCGGGTTCTGTTGTCAATCTGATGTCGGGTTCTGTTGTCAATCTGATGTCGGTTTCTGATGTCAACCCGATGTCGGTTTCTGATGTCAACCCGATGTCGGTTTCTGATGTCAATCTGATGTCCGGTTCTGTTGTCAATCTGATGTCGGTTTCTGTTGTCAATCTGATGTCGGGTTCTGATGTCAATCTGATGTCGGGTTCTGTTGTCAATCTGATGTCGGTTTCTGATGTCAATCTGATGTCGGGTTCTGTTGTCAATCTGATGTCGGTTTCTGATGTCAATCTGATGTCGGGTTCTGATGTCAAACTGATGTCGGGTTCTGTTGTCAATCTGATGTCGGTTTCTGTTGTCAATCTGATGTCGGTTTCTGTTGTCAATCTGATGTCGGTTTCTGTTGTCAATCTGATGTCGGGTTCTGATGTCAATCTGATGTCGGGTTCTGTTGTCAATCTGATGTCGGTTTCTGTTGTCAATCTGATGTCGGTTTCTGTTGTCAATCTGATGTCGGGTTCTGATGTCAATCTGATGTCGGGTTCTGTTGTCAATCTGATGTCGGTTTCTGATGTCAATCTGATGTCGGTTTCTGTTGTCAATCTGATGTCGGGTTCTGTTGTCAATCTGATGTCGGGTTCTGTTGTCAATCTGATGTCGGTTTCTGATGTCAATCTGATGTCGGGTTCTGTTGTCAATCTGATGTCGGTTTCTGTTGTCAATCTGATGTCGGGTTCTGTTGTCAATCTGATGTCGGGTTCTGGCATCAGAATGTTGTCGGTTTCTGATGTCAACCCGATGTCGGTTTCTGTTGTCAATCTGATGTCCGGTTCTGTTGTCAATCTGATGTCGGTTTCTGTTGTCAATCTGATGTCGGGTTCTGTTGTCAATCTGATGTCGGGTTCTGTTGTCAATCTGATGTCGGTTTCTGTTGTCAATCTGATGTCGGTTTCTGTTGTCAATCTGATGTCGGGTTCTGTTGTCAATCTGATGTCGGGTTCTGTTGTCAATCTGATGTCGGGTTCTGTTGTCAATCTGATGTCGGTTTCTGTTGTCAATCTGATGTCGGGTTCTGTTGTCAATCTGATGTCGGGTTCTGGCATCAAAATGTTGTCGGTTTCTCACGATGATGGTGAGATCAGATCATACCGGCTGTTGTCAGACTCCTTGTGCATACACAAATCACTGGATTATTACAATTAATGGCAAAAAGAATGTTTGGAAATGTAAACTGTTATTTCCTACTGACACACTACAGCAAAAGATATAAATAACTATTAACTATTAACATGCCTAAGACTTTTGTACAGTACTGTATCTGTGGGGTATTTTGAGCTTCACATACACACTCTGGGGACATCAGAAACTTATTTTACATCTTGTGAAAAGGGCATTATACCACCCCTTTAAAAACCGAGTAGGAACAATGTCAAGAGATGAGACAGTAGGCTTCAACTTAGCAACTATATCTGTTAAACAGGATATGGTAATTGGCTCAAAAGAGTTTAAAAACCTGGTGGCCATGGGAGGATCTGCAGGGTCAGCAGTCGAAGGTAATATGGACTGTCTAATTCTTACTATTTTCTCCACAAAAAATCTCAGAAAATGTTCACACGTAATGAGTAAGATAATTATTACCTACAGGGTTAAAAACAGAGTTTAAAATATTAAACAAGATCCTAGGATTGTTTGAGTTTTTAGCTATCATCTCAGAAAAATAATGAGACTTGGTATGATATTAAAGACTCCCGTAATATCTCATAGGACACCTGTAGCTTATCCTTTTTCCATCTGCGCTCTGCTCTTCTGCAAACTTGTCTTAAGTGGCGAGTGTTGCTATTCAGCCAAGGTTCAAATTTATTTTTCTGACAAGTCTCAACGGTGCAACAGTGTCAAGAGCGTTGGTACACAGAGAATTACATAAACTCAGTAGCTCATCAATATCTACTGCATTTGCTAGATGTTCAGTAGAAAGCACCTGACATTGATTTTCATATGAACTGAATCACATTAATATGAACAACATTATCCATAACGTTTCACAAATGCATAGACTATTCTGTAGACCCAAATAAGTTGGCAAGAAAATAAATAAATAGGCAAACAGTTGCATATTTTTTTCTTCCATTTTTAAGTTTTAAATTCAAAGTTTAAGTAAGCAGAATGGGCAGATTTTAATTTTGTACTCATATATTAATTTCTCTTAAATTGAAATATTAGAGTAAGCTAAGCTAACTCATACATTTCATTTAAAATGATCATGTAATCTCAATTTAAATATTTTTATTGGTGAAAACTTGGCTAGCTTTAACTAGTTAATTCAGTGAATGCTAACTTGCTAATTATCATAGCATAACAGTTGCTGAATAAGTACGGCAATGTAGATGATTTACACCTGTTCTCCATGATGGTAAACCCCTAAAAAAAAAACATAAACTCTTCTAAATTAGCATAGCTAAACATTAAACACTACTAAATTCCCCACTTAGCATTAATCTTGCACACACACACACACAAAACACACATTATATAATACTTAATTTGAGCATTTACTCTCCCTTTAGATCATGGCAAAGCATGCTGGGAAATAGAAATCCTAGCCCAGTTTAAGTTCAATTTAAGTCTGTCTAAATTAAAAGAAACAAGTTCATGAGACTCAAAACAGTGAAACAATTCAGATTACTTAAACTCAAAAGAAAAAGAAAGTACTAGCTATATACTCATAAATGTTAATTTGATTGAACTAGTTTGCTTAATTTAAGTTTACCCCACTCAGACGAATTAATTATTTTGAGCATTAGGGATTACAGAGTCACATTATATCACTGTAAAGCTTACAAGCTTCTTTTTGTTGTTATTAAATATTTAGCTAATATATGCTGGTGCTATATTTATATAAAAGAATTGGCACATGCATGGTTTAATATTGTTATGTAGGTTAATCAATGACATTCATGCATTTTTAAGTGTGACTGAAGTGTCTAAATACTTTTTGGGGCCTGTAAGGTCTTGCTACTGCAAAGAAACACACTGCAGTTATTCTAACGATGCGTTTATTTTATTTAACAGTCGTGATGGACTTCAGGGCGCGTATTTGCATTTGTATTTGTGAGTGTGTGTGTGTGTGTGTGTGTGTGTGTGTGTAGCCGAACTGGGCCGGTGTGGTTCGTGTTTCTCCACCCGTTTCCATTCGCCCAACCCCCACATACCACAAGAGCCCGCCCTTCTTCATTCCGAACAACCGAACATGATAACACCCCCTTACGAAACGTCACTCGCGCCGGAGCCAAGCATCATGGGAGTTGTAGTTCCCAGCCGTCAAAATGCAACGGACGCTGCGCGCTTTTGGAACTACGAGCCCCAAACGTCACCACGCCCACAGACGGCTGCCATCCAATCTGAATATGTGGGAGGGGAGCATCCGCCCACAAAAGCCACAGCAATTTTAGTGTGCCTCAAATGCAATTGTGCATCAAAAAAGTGAATTTCGGGAAATGTCGTGAGTGTATTCCGCCGCATAATCTCATACAAATACTTCCGCGACAGATGAAAAAAGAGAGCGAAATAGCCAGGCATGCTGGTTTGGCATTCATAGATATTTAAATGGCAGTGGGTGGGCCCTCGCGCAGACGGAGATCTCTGACAGACCTGCACATATATCCGCGGAGGGATATTAGTTAATTCCGGATCTAACAGCAGAGATAGGCCCGGTTTCAACGCACACGGGACCGCTGCTGCTCAACCCGATTCACGCGGACTCGCTTGGCATTTTGTGCTCCGTTATTGAAGGGTGTTTTTGCATTGGCACCGCCCTTCCTGGCGGGGTGGGTCCGTGCGTCAGAGCTGCGCCACAGTCCGCGGCCGCTGGAGCAAATAGGCCGTCCTTCTGCTGGGCTTGTTGCCTGCCTTCCACGGCGTCCGGCCTTTTTTCTCTTAAACAACTCCTCTCCGGGTTTTATTAATGCGGAATGAGTGGTACGTACCCTCCCCTCCTTATGCGTCTCCACCCCTTAATTCTCCATGCGTGCGTCTGTGCCATCCATCCATCGATGTCCCCCTACTTTTAAATGGGATCTGCTGTTTATTTGTGCCCATTGATCAGTTTTGGGTGTTGTGCAATGCTTGTAATGGATAGGAAACCTTGCTTTTGGAGATATTGATGTGTTTAGATGTCCTGGAGGCTTTTGCATTATAAAACCTGATCTTTGCATCATGCTTTTTGGTAATGCTGGATGCTTTTACAAGTGTAATGTGGCATTGCATTTATTTGATTTGCAACTCCAAAAATAGATGTTTGCTTTGGTTTTGACATTTGACTTTTTACAGATCAAAAGAAGGAAGCCATGGCCACAGATGAGGGGAAAGCCAGTGGAGGTGAAGGGGGCACGAAAGGGAAAAGTTCTGGATCACAGGTATCAGTAAAGTTTCAGTAAAGTGGTCTGTCATTTCTGCACTGAAAGCACTTCCTGATTATTGCAGGGCGCTTGGGTGCACAGTTACACGCACACACACACACTGTTCCTGTCTTAACCTGTTATGCTGTGCAATTCTTTGATAAAACATTTGTGAACTGTGTTAGGTAACACTTTTAATCTTTAGTCGGAACAAACATTTCATTATAATGATTTTGCACAAACATATTACAGTGGAGTCCAAAAGTCTGAGACTGTATTTCTGGTTTGAAATGTAGTTTAAACCCACAAACAAACTGAACGATGCAAGACATTATGGCGTCAAATAAAGAATAAAGATGTAAGAATCTGCTCTATTTCTTGGTCACCAATCGACAGCAAAGACATGATAAACAAGTTTTGTTTATGTCATATATATATATGCAAAAGATATTTTCAATTTCTTGTATATTTTTCACTCTCAAGTATATTTTTGAAAAATAATATAGTATACATAAATAAATAAAATACTTTATGTGGAAACAATGAGAACATGATAATCATGTTCTGATAATGTAAACACTGCTGTTATAATACAAATAATAATTTAAGCTAAAGTTATTTATACAAATATTTTCAAATTCTTGTACATTTTAACTCAAATATATTTATTTTGTTAATATAAGTTAGATTGTGTATGTATATAAATTAATTATATATATATATATATATATATATGTGTATAAATAAGAATTCAAATTTTTGTGACAACAGAACATGTTTTGTAATGTCAGCTCAAGTGTTGCTGTAATTAAAGCAATAATAATGTTATAAATAATATAAGCAAGAGATATATTCAAATTATTTTACATTTTTCACTCAAGTTCTTTTTTTAAATAATATGATAATATAATGTAATATAATGTACATAAATAAATAAGAAATATATTTAATATAATCAAAACGTAATCATGTTTTGTTAATATCAGCACTACTGTTATAATAATAATATAAGATTATTAATATAAGCAAAAATATTTTAAAAAGTTTGTATATTTTCACTAAAATAAGTAAGATTGTATCTATCTATCTATATATCTATAAAAGTATATAAGTATAAATAAATATAAATAAGTATAAATAAAAGTATATAAGTATAAATAAATATAAATAAGTATAAATAAAAGTATATAAGTATAAATAAATATAAGTATAAATAAAAGTATATAAGTATAAATAAATATAAATAAGTATAAATAAAAGTATATAAGTATAAATAAGAAATAAAATCATGTTTTGTAATTAAAGCAATAATATAAATAATATAAGCAAAAGACATTCACACAAGTATATTTAATTTGTAAAAGTAAATAACATTTTATATATATATATATATATATATATATATATATATATATAAGAAATATATTATTTGTAATGGAATTTTTTAGTGTTTACAGACTTTTGCAACCCACTGTACTTTAAATATTTGTTAGTATAATATTAATAAGTTGGTTTTAACAGAAAAGCCTTTTTGTCATGAAGAGTTTATTTCTCAAGCCTTTGATCGGGAAGTGTAGAGACTGTGGTTCACACACCCACTTACTCTTCCTGTGAACCCGCCCACATCTGCTGACTCTGACATCTCACTGTGTGTGTGTGTGTGTGTGTGTGTGTGTAGGATGCACAACCGTCTCCTCTCGCATTGCTCGCAGCGACGTGCAGTAAAATAGGAGGTGTTGGCAGCGAGGGTCAGGCGAACACACAGCAGCAGATAATAATCGACCCGAACCAGGGCCTTCTTCAGCTCCAGAACCCCACGCAGCAGCTCGAGCTCGTTCCCGCACAGTTGACAGGAAACGGCTGGCAGATCATCGCAACTTCCCCTGCAACTGCAACCAAGGACAGCCTTGGTACTAACGTCATCACCAATGAAGGCGTCGCGGGGCGAAAGATCAAGGCCGTCGGCTCGAATAATTCCCCTGGTGCACAGCAACAACAACAACAGCAACAGTTTCAGATCATCCAGGTGCAGAATCTGCCGAACTCGTCGGGTGGGATTCAGTATCAGGTCATCCCGCACCTTCAGACCGCGGACGGACAGCAGATCCAAATAAGCCCCAGTAACCCCGCAGCTTTAAGCGTTCAGCCCGAACAGATCCAGCTCATTCCCACCGGAAACAACCAAGCTATTTTGGCCACGCCCCAAAGGACGGGATCCACCAGCATTGTCACTCAAAACCAGACGATCCCGCTTCAAATCAGGCCGTCGTTTCCTCTGCAACTGCAAACCATTCAGGGTACGCAAACGCCTATGGTGACCACGTTACCCATTAACCTTGGCGGTGTGACTTTGGCTCTGCCGGTTATCAATAACGTAACGGGAGCGGGAGGTTCGGTTCAACTGGTCCAATCAGCCGACGGAAGTATTTCCAATGGAAACCAGCTGATCGCGACGACTGTCACCAGCGCGGCCGAATCCAGTGGAGTTACAACCTGCACGACGACTGCGACGGGCACCGATTCTGTCGTCGTGACCTCTACGGATGGCATGACGTTATCCTCAGCGTCCGTCGGAGCTCCCGAAACCCAGAAGGACAGTCAGTCGGGTGATACAGACGCGCAGAACTTGGCCCAGTCCAACGGCCTCCAAACTGCATCCGATCAGACTGGCCAAATCCAGCAATTTCAAATCGTGGGGCATCCGGTTCTCCAGCAGATCCAGATCCAGTCGCCCCAGCAGCAGCAGTTAGTCCAGGGCTCCATACAGATCCAGCCCGGCCAGACTTTACAACCGCTTCAGCAGAACCTCCAGCTTCAGGCCTTCCAGAACCCCACGCAGGTTCTGATCCGGACGCCCACGCTCACCCCGTCGGGGCAGATCAGCTGGCAGACCGTCCAGGTCCAGAATGCAGGGATGCCCCAGCAGCTGACGCTCGCCCCCATGGGGTCGAACGCAGGCGGCGGGACCTACGCTCAGATCGCCCCGCTGACGCTCGGAGGCTCGCCCATCACGCTCACCGCGGCCCAGCTGCCCTCCGGCACCGGCGTGCAGACGGTGAACATCGCAGGTTTGGGCACGGCTGGAGTCCAGGTGCAGGGCGTCCCGCTCACCATCACCGGCGTGCAAGGTAAGGCCCCACGTCATGTGACACCTGTTGAATATTTGTGTATGATATTTGTGTATAATATGTGAAATCAGGAGTGTTTTGATTAATAATTGGATTAATAATTATATTTGTGTATAGTATTTGTGTATAATATGTGAAATCAGGAGTGTTTTGATTAATAATTGTATAAATATAATTATATTGTAATAATTCATATTTAAGTTATTTATTTGGAATTTATAAATTTTGTTGGAAAAAGTTTCCAACCCAAAAACAAAGGGAAAAACATATGTAACGCAACATCTAAATGAAAGCAAGAAGAATTGATATTTATTTATTTATTATTTTTTGCATTACAGAAATATAAAATTTAATTAAATAAAATTTGGGGTGGGGGTGTGCTCTAATTGTAAAGGTAAGACCCGCCCACCTGTGGAGTCGCGGGTCATGTGACACCTTTTGAAAACAGTATTTGTTCATATTTGTGTATAATATGTGAAATCAGGAATGTTTTTATTAATAATTGGATTACTAATTATATTATAATTAATAATAATTAATATTTAAGCTATTTATTTGGAATTTATCAATTTTCATTTAAATTTACGTTGGAGAATCTCATAAAAAAAAAAAAAAAAAATGTTTCCACCCCAAAAACAAAGGGAAAAACATACATATAACATATATGTAACACAACATCTGTATGATATTTGTGTTATGATGTGAAATCAGGAGTGTTTTGATTAATAAATACAGTAGTCAACATTTGAAGTGGATCAAAAAAGGTCATCAATGTTGTTCTTAAGACAAGAACGGGTATTGTTCAAAATTCATGTATAACTTTGATGAAAGGTTTTGATCCACTTCAGATGTTGACCACTGTATTTAAGCTATTTATTTAGAATTTTTTTATTTTAATTTAAATTTAAGTTGGAGAATCTCATTAAAAAAATTATTCCACCCCAAACACCAAAAATAAAAATGAAAAATAAATAAAATACATTCTCAATTTGAATTAAAAACAAACATGTAATGCTTACGCAAGTTAAACCTGTTTTTTTGCATATATGATAACAAAGGATATTTTCCCTTAAGAATAATTGATCATTATTATTTATTATTTTTTGCATTACAGTAATAAAATGTTTTATTAAATTTGGTGTGGGGGTGTGCTCTAATTGTCATAAAAAACAAACAGTAAAGCAAACAAAAATTTAATTCTGAAAAAAAGGCCTAATCCAATTTTCAAAAATATAATTTCATTTTTCCTATGCTTTTAGAGTAAATATGATCTGGAAATGATTCACGAGCACCAATCAATAAGTTTTGCAATAAATATCAATATGCTTTTAAACATATATCCAAAAAGTAAAATATTTTACTTTTAACTTTGAAGATATTTTTACTTTTGACCATATGTGTTTTTTGAACTGTTTTTGATGTTTAATTTGAAAATGACAGACTCTGTAAACTAGTGGAACAGGAGCATGAGATGCAGTGGTGTGGTTTTCCATAGTCTCTTTATTACTCATGAAGTAAAACGGCAAATTTAGGCAATTATATTTTATAAGTCCGAGTCTGAATGCTGTTTCCAAATCCTCTGTACGGTGTCAGATTTCAGACTCTTTGTTACTGCCCTTTGCATGTTTGGTTCCACCCTGGGAAAGAAAGTCTCGACAGATTCCTCCTGGAAGTGTGTTTTACTCCGGTATCACTGGAACCACCAAGACTCATTTTAGGACACTTGCTTTTTAAGGTCTAAATGAAATCCAAAGCTTCCTTTTTCACTATTTCCCAAAACTTGCAAGAGTTATTCGTATCCATTGACGTTTAGAACAGTTCTTGCAATCAAGCGTTCACAGAGTGATTTAATCAATAGTGCTGTTTGTAAATTCCCACAGGTCAGCAGCAGGGTCAAGATGGGGTGAAAGTTCAGTCCACCCCAGTGACGGTCACCGTGGGCAACATCAGCAGCACGACCCTGAACGCAGTGAGCCCAGACCAGATGGGGCAGGTCCAAAGCCCGTCGGACCAGGAGGGTCAGCCCAGCAAGAGGCTGCGCAGGGTGGCCTGCTCCTGCCCGAACTGCAGGGATGGAGAGGGGAGGTACGGCTGGGAATAAAAACAGGGAACAAGGAAAGGAAATGAGAGGGTTAAAGCGTAACTCTCGCCAAAATGCAACCTAGGGTCTTTTTGTGAATCTACCCGAGGCAAACTTTCATTTAAAAGCATAATTAGGATGGAAACGCCACTTTAAGATTGACCGTATCTTCGTTTTCGGTCAAATTGCCTTTTGACTGGGAGTAAATAGGACACTTCTATGATTGCATCGAAATCGCTATTTTTAAAACACTAAGAAGGCTCGACACAACATGAAACTGTGCTGGAAGTGTCACCAGGGGCTCTACACATGAACTCCAGCATTGAGAACATTGTTTGTGTACACAGTTTACTAAAAAGAAAGATTTTGAACAACTCACTGTGTGTCCGTCCGCCGGCATTTTGTCAGTCAAAAATAGTCGATCTCCGAATGCAACGTAACCGGGAGGAGAGTAAAGATGGAAAGCTCCTAAAGCTTAGTTCCATATAAATTCACGGATAATTTGTTGTTTTGTTGTTAGTGAAAATCAATATTGACCTTGTATTTGAAAAAGGATCCTCATATAAGAAGCAATACTAAAATTCAGAGTCAGTTCATTCGCATTCGGAGATCGACTATTTTTGACTGTCAAAATGCCGGCGGACACAGAGACAGTGAGTTGTTCAAAATCTTTCTTTTTAGTAAACTCTGTGTACACAAACAATGTTCTCAATGCTGGAGTTCATGTGTAGAGCCTCTGGTGACACTTCCAGCACAGTTTCATGTTGTCGAGCCGCATTAGTGTTTTAAAAATAGCGATTTTGATGCTATCATAGTCGTGCCCCAAACACTCCCATTCACAAGGCAATTTGACCAAAAACGAAGATACGGTCAAACTTAAAAGTGGCGTTTCCATCCTAATTATGCTTTTAAGCGAAAGTTTGCCTCGAGTAGATTCACAAAAAGACCCTAGGTTGCATTTTGGCGAGAGTTACGCTTTAAAGCAGAGGAACCAAAAGAGATTAAACGGGAGGATTAAAAGAGTTTGAGTGGAAGGTTTTTACCACTCACAGAAAATGTAAAATGTCTTTTTTTGGTAACACTTTACAATAAGGTTCATTACTTAACTACCTTAGTTAACATGAACTAAGAATGAACAATACTTCTACAGCATTAATTCATCTTTGTTAATATTAATTTCGACATTTACTAATACATTATTAAAATGAAAGGTTGTATTTGTTAACATTAGTGAATGCACTGTGAGCTAACATGAACACACTGAACTGCTGTATTTTTTTTAACTAACATTAACAAAGATTAATAAATACAGTAACAAATGTATTGCTCATTGTTAGTTCATGTTTGTTAATACATTAATGTTCACTAATGAAGCGTATTGTGAAGTGTTACCGTTTGTTTTAGTAGATAAGACTGTACAAAAATGCACACACACAAATCTCAAGAGCCTTTTTTAATGGATAAAAAAGAACTTCATGTTTTTGTGGGTTTTGACAAGGTGAAGCATTTTTGAGCATCAGTTCTGTGTATTCCTCTGTTGGGACAGAAACAACAGTGACCCCTCCAAGAAGAAACAGCACGTGTGTCACATGGAGGGTTGTGGGAAGGTGTACGGCAAGACGTCTCACCTGAGGGCTCACCTGCGCTGGCATACGGGAGAGAGACCGTTCGTCTGCAACTGGATCTTCTGCGGGAAACGCTTCACCAGGAGTGACGAGCTACAGCGGCATCGCAGGACGCACACAGGTGCGCAATCACACACAGGCTGAAACACACTTCTGCACACACATGCACACACAGACTGAAACGCACTTCTGCACACACATGCACACAGACTGAAACACACTTCTGCACACACATGCACACACAGGCTGAAACACACTTCTGCACACACAGACTGAAACACACTTCTGCACACACATGCACACACAGACTGAAACACACTTCTGCACACACATGCACACACAGACTGAAACACACTTCTGCACACACATGCACACACAGACTGAAACACACTTCTGCACACACATGCACACAACAGGACGGAAAACATTCACCGGAAACTACAGGCTATATTTCTCATTACTCGTCTGCCATCTTATATGGTCATATTTTTTTACTTTTCGTTTTTTAACAACTCGTCTGAGCTCTTATTACCCTGTTCACACCTGGTGTTAAGGTGCATTTTGGTCGATTGGATCACTAGTGGACGACGCTAAATACAGGTGTAAACCATAGACTGTAAAAAAATATGGACGATGCCCCTTCGCTCTCTTCCATTGGTGAGAACTAGGGCTGTCAATCGATTAAAAAATTTAATCGCGATTAATCACATCATTGTCATGAGTTAACTTGCGATTAATCGCAATTCATCGCACATTTTTTATTTGTTCTAAATGTACCTTAAATTAAAACTTTTCAAGTTTGTAATACTCTAAATCAACATGGGCTTGGATAAATATGGATGCTTTATGCAAATGTATGTTTATTATTGAAACCATAGTCAACATAGAGCATGAAGACGAGACATGTTTCAAAGGTCATTGATGTTTTTCAAATAACTTGTTCATAGAGATGCACCGATTACAATTTTCTGGGCCGATTCCGATTTCCGATTTTTCATTAAGTTTGACCTGCCGATACCGATTTTAGCCGATTCCGATTTCATTTTTTCTAACCACTTTACAGCACACACAAATATTTATTTTATATCTTTTCTGTAATTGAACATTTTACAATTTGCATAGTACATATTTTTTTGAACAGATAAACGCTATAAAATAGAACTATATAAATTACTCCAGGTGTGGGAGGTGTGTCACATCTAAAGTGCAGTGTTATGGAAGAACCATTTCCTTTTCACATTCAATATCCAATAATTTTTTTATATATGAATTTAGCAAACTAAACGTCTGTATGAAAACAGGGAATGGCAATAATATATAAATAAAAAATAAAATAAATATAGCCTTGCAGTATAAAGATATTTCTCAAAGCACACACACACAGGCCTATTGCAATCACTTGTACAAACTGAATAATAAAACAAGTTTAAATGTGTACACTTTCTATAAATATTAGTCTTCGTTTCCTTTTCTGACATAGCCTACTCCAGTTCTTGTTAAAACATGCAAATTCTGTGCATTTTGGGCACTTTTTTTGTGAAACCCTATTTAGGCTATTTTGTCCATCAAAAGTGTGCTTTCCCTTTAATTGAGCGTGAGCAGTGCAGCAAATAGACTCGGCGCCGAAACACACGCTTCACTGCTCGCGACGCTCCTGCTTGACGCTCACGCACTGCTCCTGCTCCCGTTGTGAATGCACTCATTGATTAACATGCACGGCGAAAAAAAATACGCGCTTGCGGTCTGAACGAATGTAATTCACGAGGTTTCCTACATGTGAGTTCCGTGTGCACGTGTGATGCTGATGTTGCGCGATGTTAATCATGCAGCGCCCGAATCGGCCAATTCCGATCACCAGCCGATCAATCGGTGCATCTCTACTTGTTCATGTCTATTAGACACATGTAGAAAGAACAAAGAAATACCAGGTTCCCATTATTCTCTTTCTTTGCACTGAGCAATTTACTAACACAAACATGTTTAGATTTTTGCATGACAGGGCAGCTCTTCTGAAAATGCTAAATGTACATTTATTATTTATTATTACATTAGTTTGTCTCTCTCTGTGCCCATTTTAATGAAGCCAAATTCTAAATAAAACTGTTTTCATTGGTAAATTTTACTGTTACCGCGACCCAATAAACATAACCAGCTCTCCCTTCCAAGACGTTAATCTTGGACGTTAACGCACAAAAATCCTGATAATCGAGCCGTCGTCTGATGAAATCAAGTACACATAAGATAAAGACAATATTTGTGTTGTGATTTCGGCTATACTTGCATGTAAAATTAGAGAAGCAACATAATATCTGTGTTTAACTGAATTAAAGTGCTGCTCCTCTCTGCCGAGAGAGAGAGAGAGAGAGAGAGAGAGAGAGATGCGGGAGAGCAGTACCGGCGATTCTCAGAAACTAAATAAGGTTTGGGCGCTTTTTTGAAGGGAAAAAAATCGCTAAAGGAGTCTGCAATGTCGCTAAGTTGGCAACACTGTCTATCTCCATTTCTCCAACTAGGGGTTGGGCCACGGGTCAAACAGAAAATACGCGCTGCGTTAATCGCCCGTTAAAAAAATTAGTGCCGTTATTATGATTTTGCGTTAACGCGTTATTAACGCGCTAACTTTGACAGCACTAGTGAGAACTGAAGCCGCCAGTGTCCCGATATGGCGCTGACATCTTGGGGCTTGAGTCCTGCGCAGTAGTGAGGACAAAAATCAAGGCCCCGCCCTCACTCTCGGTGTGAAATAATTCATTATAGAAATGTAGATATTAAATTTAAAGCTCCAATCTCCTCAGTCCTCAGAAGATCCCGAAAAAAAGTCTGTTGGTGCTTCAGTGACTACTTCGCTCAGAGAACCTGTCAATCACAGCTGTCAATCATGACGTCACACCACCGTTTTTATAGCATCAAATAACTAACTAAAAACAAACTTATTTTAAAAACAAACACTTGAATTTACATCAGCGTGATAAAAACTACAGTAAATGACAGAAACTACCTTCGGAAAAAAGATATTTGAAGTGTAATTAAATTGTTTAGTTGATCTCAAGTCCCGTTGAATAACACGGGGAGGCGGGGCTTATGACCTATACTAGGACCAGTCACCGGGGGGCGATCGAGACGCTTTGGCTTCACTTTTCAGGGCTTGTGCAGCACGCTTGGTGTAAACGCGGCCTAAAACGTTTTGAGCTTGTCCACTTTCAGAGGTAGTGGAGAACACAATAAGGTCATGTGATCGAATGTGTTCAAACAGCCACAAAAGACCATCTACTCTCCACCTACTGAACTAATGTGTGAACATTATGGGAAGAGCTCTAGCCAGACGGGATTTAAACTTTGTCGGCTGGAGACCCCAGTTTGGTTTGAAGATGAAAAACATACCAAGCTCAATGTTCTCTCACCATTCCTGATTTCTAACACACACTCACTGCGTTCGGCTGGTCTTGCGTCTGTCAGGGCAGAAATGAAAGCTGATGCTCTCTGTATGTTTTTCCGTCATCTCCGGTCGTGTTCATATGTAAATTGTGCAAGTTATTTTGTCCATTTGATCGAAAGATCTGAAAAAGCCCATCCATTCACCCGCCCGTAGAAGAAATCAGGACAGAAGTGGTTGAAAGTGGACAAAAGAGACGGATTAAACACCAGGTGTAAACGGGAAAGTGTCTCATCAACTTGTGATCCGATCAATCAAAACGCATCTTGATTAGAGATGCACCGATTGATCGGCTGGTGACCGGAATTGGCCGATTTTCACGTGATCGGCCATGACCGGCGACCGGCCGGTCAGTCTGACATATGTTGATTTTATACCGGTCAAATGCACTCGGGCGCCGCATGATTAACATTGCGCAACATCAGCATAACACGTGCACATGGAACGCACATGTAGGAAACCTCGAGAATTACAGCCGTTTCACACCGCAAGCGTGAGCGGCGCGTATTTTTTCCGGCGTGCATGTTAATCAATGCAGGAGCGGGGGTTTCGGCGCCGAGACTATTTTTGCTGCGCTGCTCACGCACAATTAAAGTGAAAGCACACTTTTGATGGACAAAATAAATATGATTTCATATTTGTGTCTAGTGTGTTTTAACAAGTACTGGAGTAGGCTATGTCAGAAAAGGAAATGAAGACTCAAAAATATTTATAGAAAATTTACCCATTTACACTTGTTTTTATTATTAAGTTTCCCAGTCGTTTCCCTGCACTTGCTCCACTTGCCCGAGCTTACCTCTCTGCGCCATGTACAAGCGTTGACAGTGAGTGCTTGTTTAGCCTGGCTGGACATGTGGCAGATAAGAGAAGAAATTGATATTGAATGTGAAAAGAAGGACATTCGAGGACAAGAAAACATCTCGATCGCCCCCGGTGGCTGGTCCTAGTATAGGTCATAAGCCCCGCCTCCCTGTGTTATTCTATAACACTGCAGTGTGAATTTCCCACACCAGGAGTAATGTATATAGTTCTATATTAGTTATTAACATTATCTGTTAAAAAAAATTCTATGTTCTATGCAAAATGTTCTATTAAAGAAAAGATAGAAAATAAATATTTGTGTGTGCTGTAAAGTGATTAGAAAAAAAATAATCGGAATCGGCTAAAATCGGTATCGGCAGGTCAAACTCAATGAAAAATCGGAAATCGGAATCGGCCTAGAAAATTGTAATGGTGCATCTCTAATTAATTCCATGTGTAAACAGGGCCTAATATAACTTTTAGATAAATTCATTCTGGTATTTGCCTTATTCGTGAAGCATACAGCAAATTTGGCCAAAACAAGGTATTTTAGCAGGCAGTATAATGTTGCTTCCTTTCGGAAAAACATTTGCATCGCAAGCACGAATATGAGGCCTTAAAATGCTGGGAAGGCAGCTCAGTAGCAGAGCTGATATGAAAGTGTTTTATGCTTCATGTCTCATTTGCCATAATATCAATATATATTGTCAGTGAGCCACCCTGATCTCTAGCTATCTGTATTGTATTGCCTGTTTTTTCTTGTTCTGATCTGAATAAACCAACGACTGTCTCCATCCCGATCAGGTGAGAAGAGGTTCGAGTGTCCGGAATGTTCCAAGAGGTTCATGCGCAGCGACCACCTTTCAAAGCACATCAAAACCCACCAGAACAAAAAAGGTGGGGCGGCACTTACCATCATCACCACAGATGAAATGGAGGAAGAGGTGGACGAGGTCCTGGGCTCGCCGAGGATCGTCACCGTGGCGTCGCTCTCGCAGGATTCGAACCCGGCCACGCCCACGACTTCAAACAATTTAGAGGAGGAGTTCGAGTAGTTTTCCCTCCGAATATTATCGTCTAAAAAGCACCACGATATTGTTTGTTCTTTTGTTGATATGTTGATTTGTTTATGTTCTTCATTCTTTTTCTATTGACGATGGACAGCTGTTTGAGCGTACTCGATTTTTCATATGGAAGTTTAATACTATCAAATATTATGACAAAGAATAATCTAAAAGGAAATATGGAAATAGTATGAGCTGTTAAGAGACATAACATGCGCGTTGAACGAAGACGCTTCGAGTAGCACAAGAAGTACTAAAGTTCCCAGACGCTCCTGAAGATGTCGCTATGCACAAAAATGATATTTATCTGTTTTCACAGTGGTTACGGATTAAATATACTGTCGGGGATGAGAATCTTGGAGCTTCACGCATAGGTCTGTGGTTTTGCGTACGATCAGACTAGAAAGATGACCTTTAGTACACGTTTAGAGCCTCAGCACAAGCTTGAAGAGTGACGGCGTCTGTGATTGGAGCGCGTTGCAGAGCGTCAGCCAATCACAGCCTCGCGAATCGGCGTTCGATGATTCAGCGTGTGTTGATTATCAGCAGTCAAACTTTTATGTAGGAGAAATGAGATTATAGAGACGGGCTATATAAAGAAAAGCACATTAGATTTACAAATAATGCATTCCAGTTACGATTTCTTTAGAAAAAAAAGAGAAAGGAAAAGAAGTAGATGAAAAAGACAAAAAAACAATCTAGCTTTCTAAGACATGAAGGCAATACTATAAAGACAATCTTTGTAAAACCATGTTTACATTACTGAGGGGTAGAAAAGGTTTAAGAAAAACACCTAGAGAAGTTCTCTCTTATCTCAAGTCATATAAACTGTACTCTGATGCCTTAAAAACACTGCAGTACCACTACGTTACGGCTGGGTAGGGGGACGTGGCGCTTCGACTGGGTTTTCAAACATATTCGTGTGCAGCAGTGCCCAGGTGACCGCGTTAATCTTTTTATACACGATGGCGAACACTGTGGCCAGGGAACGAGCGCGATGATCCGCTTCAGCCCTCGTCCGCCCAGGTAAAGATCCTCCCGACCCGTTAATGTGTCCTCCTGTCGCCCGATGACTTTAGTGCGCTCTCCAAAGAGATTTGACCCTGTTACGTGCACCCAATCCCCTCCAAACCCTCCCTTTGGACCGGTACGGGACGTCTCCAGGTCACGGAAACCATGAAGCCACTTAGATGAGTTTGATGTTCAGAAATCTGTGGTGTGGCGTTCTTCTTCGTGAGGTTTATGTTCTCCCGCTCTCGTTTAGTTTGGTTTGTTTTCATTTCAAACCCATTTTTGGTTCTCGCACAACACGAGTACATGCCACCTGTGTGAGTGTGTTTGTGTGTCTAATTTATTATTTATCCTTCTATTAGTATTTGCTAATGTGTATTGTGCGCTGTTAATGCAGTTATGACGTGCTGCATGGTTCATTTCCTCTAACGATCTCTATTTAGTAACGATTTGCTATTTCTAAACGTGGTCCTTTTAGAAGTAAAACCATGGCTTTTAATTTATCTGAAGTTTCCCACCATGACGTGTTTCAAATGGAGAAAAAAAAAAAAGTTTAAAAAGAAATGGTTGAAACCAAACAATTATAAATAGATGTTTTTGGTAATATTTTCTGTGGCGAGCGATTTTCTTTAATCTTTTCTAGTGACACCTCATTTGTAAATCATTTTTCTAAGATGTTCCTTTGTCCTCATGGCATTTGATAATGAATTTTTTTGCCAGGTTAGCCTGAAAGGCTGCAGTTTATTGATATTTTTAAAATAACTTTGTACAAACGTGTTATGTTAATGGGTAAAAAAACAAAAAAGAGGAAAAAGAAAAAAATCTTTGCCTGCATAACACTTGAAATTAAAGTGAGTAATTCTGTCTTAAATATTCCATGTCTATGTCAAATTCTTTATTTCAGTCTGTGGTTTTATTCACATCATGAGCTTTGACCGAATGTAACCTGACTTGCAGTCTTCCTTTCTTGGTAACACTTTACACCACACCAGGGTTAATATTAGCTAACTAAATAATTTCTTAGTTAATGTTAAATTCAGCATTTACTTATACATTATTATGTTAGGACCTGAGCTAACATGATGGATGATTGTATTTTAAAGCAATAAGACCCAATAAGCTGTGGTTATTTCATAGCTAGAAAGGTTTCGTAAGATAATTCTAATAATAATAATGCTTCCGCTAAGCAATGTAGTAATTAGAAATGTTTAGCTGAATGCTTGCCAAGAAACACACGGTAATAAAGCAGTTATACCGACGTAATGACGTCACAAGTGCGAGTATTCGAATTTCGAACTCTATATATTCGGCTTCGAACGCGGCTCAAGTACTCAGGATCAAGGACACCTCCATTTTGTAATTATTGACTAGCATTAGCGAAGATGAATCAATAGTCTTACAATTGTACTGCTGTTGTTTAATTTATTAACTGGAAAAGTGTTGCCTGTTTCTTTAATAAGTCGATTAAGTTAATAATGTTACTAGTGCTCTTATTTTGTATTATACATTTGAATAAACTCGATTCAAAAACACTGATGTTTTAGCTTAAGTATGGCATGTCACGCAGCGCTGATTGACAGGTCATGTGACGCTATACCGATGTCATTCTGAATCTGATCACCTACACCTGATGTTCGTCTCTGAGGATCTGTCGAGTGACAGGAGGGCAGGAGTGAGGAGGATGATGATGATGATGTGTGGAGGTTGTTTCATGTGGGCAGGTGGGCGGATCTCTTTTGTTCTTTTCTTCATTTGATTGACAGCTCTGTACCTGCAGTGCGCCAGAAAAGGGGAGCTTTTATCCACTTCAACAGCTGCTGTGTGTGTGTGTGTGTGTGTGTGTGTGTGTGTCATACACTCAGTCTGCATCGAGACAGTAACCTGTCTCTCTACAAAAAATGTTCATGACATGTCTCACCTGGTTTATGTTAATATTTCATACTGTAGGATAAACAGATAATGAGATTCATAGATTCTCTGGTTGGCAATTCATGCCTCTCAGCATATAGACAGGTTTGCAAAAAAATCCATCCATCCATCCATAACAGATAAAAATGTTGAATAGCCAAAGAAGCCTTCTATTACACACTTTACTCCATTCATATACACTCAAACTAAACCAGAGAGACAGGAAACAGACAGAATTTTTTTTATAAATATAGTTTGTGCCAAAATTAAAACAAAATATGTCTCTTATCTTCTAACTCTTTATCATTAAACATCATGAATTTGTTTCAAAAACTGAAATACTTAATTTCACAACATAAAAAAAGACCATGTAAAATGTGAAATAAAAGGACCTTTATTAAAACTAATTTCCAAAAGGTTTTCAGAGAGAAACTGTGCAAATAAGAGAACGTTCAGTAATGTTACAAGCTTTTATGATATCTCTGTTTAATATGCAAGAGAACAGTGCGATTCATAAAATCAAAAATAAAATCAGAAAAAGCTCAGTATAACATTGTGAAGTATAAGAGAAACTCCTGATTTGCATATCCGTGCCGAACACGTGTTAAACCGTCAGTGTTCCCATGCCAAACTTTAAAAGTGTCAGGAGTAAAACGTGGAGCAGATTCCAATCTGATCAGTGCGTCTCCTTCACACGGAGGCCCGACGATCCCGCCTCACTCGATGTCCTTCTGTAGACTTCAAGAAAAAACACCAAGCAACATTAAAATCCTTCAGACTCACTGTCACTGTTATCTGCTAACAGTGTTCTCTGCTATCTACTGTTATCCCTGTTATCCAGATATGGAGCGACACATCAGACTAATGCTGATGTATAGAGGAAGATAATGATCAAAACCACCATGATGAAGTCAGTATGAAACTGCATTCACATTTGACTTCTGCATTGTGAAAGGTCTCAAAGTGAAACAGGATATTCAGTGAGGAAAAGCACATGTACAGCAACACTTGATTTCATCTATCAGGAATAAACTGCATGGTGAAAAGCAGGAGACTTTTTACAAAAATCTGAAATACTGATAAACCAGACTTTCCCAAACTGGGGTTAATGAGGGAACAGCAAGTGCAAGTAAAATAGATTATTATATAAGATTAATGATTGTTTAAATAAGGAAAATGTAAAGGTCTAAAAATGTATAAATAAATATTTATTAAGACAGATAAAAAAATGTAGGATGGCATTTGATTTTGATTTTTTTTATTAATTGTGAGGGCGTAAGTTGACAAAAAGCCAATAATTAATACAGAAAAATGTAAAATATCTAAAATGAATAATAAATATTTTATTAAAAAGATACATTTTTACTATAAAAAGGTGTGATTTTTTTTGTTTACCTTCATATAATGTGACCTTTAATCAACTTATTAATGCTGCTTATTAACTTATGCACTTAAACAGTCAAATACACAAAATGCAGATATTGGCGAGTATTCACGTAAACACAGTCAGTTGTTTTAAGGGAACGTAAACAGTTGAGAAAGAAAACACATGTGTAACAGTATAATAATGGATCCGTGCGTCAGGTCTTAAAGTGACAGCAGCCTAATAAACTTGCTGCCAAATTATGAGATAATATTAAAAATATCTATATGGCAGTTTTTCCTCATGGTATCAATGTCAAAATTGTGGCCATTGAAAATTCTGAGTGGCTAATAACTTTGGAAAACCTCTCGCCACAGTGGCTGGTGAGCAAAAAAAGTTAAAGGGATAGTTCAGCAAAAAATGAAAATTAGCCCATGTTCAATGGATATTTTTTTTTTTGGAAGTCCATCCATCCGTGATTAAAGTGCTCCACACGGCTCAGGGGGGTTAATTAAGGCCTTCTGAAGTGAAGCGATGCGTTTGTGTAAGAAAAATATCCATATTTAAAACTTTATCGACAAAAATAACTAGCTTCCGGCAGACGGCCGTACGCATCGATTTACGCCAAACGTACAACGTAATGATGAATGCGGTTGCCCAGCCCTGTGTGTTTGAACCGCAAGAGGCGTCAATTGCCGTCATTACGTTGTGCGTCAAGTTCAAGTGTTACTCGATGCGTACGGCCGTCTGCCGGAAGCTAGTTATTTTAGTCGATAAAGTTTTAAATGTGGATATTTTTCTTACACGAAATCACGAATGCATCACTTCAGTTCAGAAGGCCTTTATTAACCCCTGCAGAGCCGTGTGGAGCACTTTGATCATGGATGGATAGGCTTTGATGGACTTCAAAAAATATATCCATTGACTCCCATTATAAGGCTTGGAAGAGCCATGACATTTGGTAATATAACCGATTGTATTTGTCTGAAAGAAGAATGTCATACACACCTAGGATGGCTTCAGGGTGAGTAAATCATTGGCTAATTTTCATTTTTGGGTGAACTATCCCTTTAATGCCAAACCCTGCTTACAAAATATGTAATAAGTCTGTGGATATGTGTGAAAAAACAAATAACGAACCTCTCCAAGTACTCTTTGACGTTGTCGTGTCCGTAGAATTTGGCTAGTCTGGTGAGAGCCCCGGTGGCGCAGCGTCCGTCACGCTTCCTGCACAGACTGCAGTTACACACTCCTCGACAGATGGGACACTCCCACGTCTGTAGGAAACACACGCTCATCATCATCATCATCATCATCATCATCAGCTCAGGCTGGAACACGTCCAGTTTTTTATGTTTTCAAAACGGGTTAATTATTCCATAGTTTCACCATCTGTTACCAAGAGTTATCTAGAATTTTACATTTTATAAAGAAAGTGCATAAATCTTTTAATATTATTTGTAATAATTTTAGTCAACAATACCACTGGTTCAAAAACTAGGACTTACAGGATCCAGCAGAGCCGTGCGGACGTCTTCTCCGTAGCGGTTTCGTAAGCAGGGGCCGCAGAACTGACCTTTGACCCCCTGGCAGTACATGCCCCTGCATTCTGTCTTGGTGTCGAGGGTCTTCTGACGGCACTGGTGACACGTGCTGCCCTGAGAACGCACGAGTCACGTTAATGCATCAGAAACACATTTGACAGAGGAACAAGGACACAGTGCAGAAACACTCACATTGTCTTTATCAAGGATTTTGTCTTTGGCGCGATCGGCCACGTTCTCCAGCTCTTCTTCGGTGATGTCATCCGGCATTCGGATGGACTCGCGAGAGCGCCGCCGCTTCTTCTGCTTGGGCCGCACGTCCCCGAGACCATCCTTCACCTGAAAACCAAACCACAAGACTTCACAAAAACTCCAGACGACAAACTGTGGGGAAGTTTATGGGGGACTTTTGGGGATTCAGGGAATCACAATCCACCAAAAATACAAATAATATAATACAAAATACACAATTTATCTTCAATGTTTTATCTTAATAATATAAGATACTACATAATAGATTTAATAGAAGAAATAATACATACAAATATTAGTAATAATAATAATAAAGTTCCCCTATTATGCTTTTTTAAAGGTTCCTAATGTTGTTTTGGAGTCTCCTACAACAGGTTTACATGCATCAAAGGTCAAAAACACTTCATTTTCTCATAATATACACTGCAGCACGCAGTCTCTCTGAATCACGCCTTTCTACTCTGCTCTGATTGGTCAGACGGCCCAGTCTGTTGTGATTGGTCGACCGCTTACAGTGCGTCAGAAACATTACCATATCTGAATCTCAGCTCCGGATCTTCCTCAGCACTTGATACACAGTGATGCGAACAGTAACGATGGCGTTGGTTTTTCCGTATCATTTCCAGCACGAGTCTCATTCTTTTGAAGTGCAGAGAGTGGATTCACAGCACAGAAAACAGCTTCTTCTCAACATGTGGACAACATGATCCAAACTCTTCCAGTCTCAGCTACAACTGCAGTGTTTGAGGGTCAAAGTAGACGTTGTTCGCCGTCAGCCAATGACGATCAGACTGGCATTATGCAAATGTGTGACATTGTTACGCATGTAACAGGAAGTGAGACTGGAATTACTGACGACTCGTTTCAGAAGTTCAGAAGCGATTCTTTCTTTTAGGAGACGATACGTTTATTTGTCGTGCACTTTGATCTTTAAAACTTTGCAGATATTTTAAACTCACAGACAGCTCTATTACACTCTATTTAAAAGAAAAAGAAATATGATGATTGTTATGGTGCTACACTACATTTAGATGAGTCTGATGGACTCAGTTGAGTGGTTTGTGTCTTGCCTCCATCAGGCGCTTGATGTCGATTTGGACGCTCTGTCTCCTCTGAGGAGCCGGTTTTTCCTCCGCCTCAATCCCAAAATGCTCCGGGGGTCTCGCCTTGCGTCCCGGGTTCCGTCTCTCGCTCTGGACCTCTGAGAAACTGCGCTTTGGGGTGGATGGCTTCTTTTTCTTCTATTTAGGGTACAGAATATCCATCATTAAAAAAAAACAAAAAAACACATTTTGTAATCACACTGGCAGAGAGAAAGTCATTTGAAAGCATTTTCTGGTATATTGTGTTTAGTCTGAGCTCGACGGAGGTGTTGCTGCAGGAGATCATGGCTCTTACTGTAGGGGTTGTTTTGGAAGGAAGTTCAGGCAAAGAACTCAAGTCTGCAAAAAGTTTTGCAAGCTGCAAGAAAAGATTGTTTTTAAGTTAACATAAGATGTAAAAAAAAATGTAAACAAAAAGAAATTGCATTTATATAAACATTTTATTAAAATGATGTTGCTATTTTTTAACAATATTTTTAACAATATTTTTTTTATATTATGCTACAATATATATGGTTTTGAATTAATATTACAATAAAACAATTTATACATTTTAAAACTGCAAAAGAAAATACTTAAAATATTATTATTATTATATTAAATAGTGTTACAAATATATATATATATATATATATATAACATAATATTTAATATAATAATATTTTAAGTATTTTATTTTGCTGTTTTAAAATGTATAATATTTTAAAGTTTTTCACATTTTTTGAACTAATATAATATTAAAAAAATTTTTTATAAATATTATAATAAATTAGTACCATTGCTTTATTTTCCTGAATGTTTTTGGCCCTTTTGCTCAGGATCTGCATCTCTTCATCTGTCAATAGGCTCTCCACATTGGTCATGTCACCAGAGGGTTTTGATTGGCTCTCTGCACGTTTACTCTCGCATAAAACAAGCTCTTTTGTTCGTTCCGCTTCACGCCGCTTCCTGTTTCTCCCTGAGGGCTTCCTGCTGGTGGGTGGGGTTGTGGGCGGGGCCTCTTTGGTGTCTTTTTTGGGCATGTTTCGTTTGGGGGCGGGGCCTCTTTTGGCAGGAAACTTGAAAGCGACACACAGTCCAGAGCTGCGCTTCTTTTTAGACGCCGGTTCCTCGCCGTCAGAATAAAAGCCGTTGTCGTCACTGTCTTCATCAGAGCTCTGACTCTGCATGTGAAGTGATTTTGTTAGGATTAAATCTGAATATTAATGTTTAAAGAGAAGAAGCAAATATTCGGGATTACCACTGGTTTCCTCCAATCACACTCTTCCCTGGAGAAACCCTGGAATTCCCCCTCGCTGTCGGTGTCCATGAAGGCCTGCGCCAGCTCATCCGAGATGTTTTTGGACCTGAAGCAAACATCCTGCGACGTGAGAGTGACAGAACACATTATTATTCCCGGATTGTGCGAAAACCAACTCAATTATTAATAGAGCTGTTTTGCAGCCACTGCCAAATCATAAGAGATAAACAGCAGGAAGGAGACCTGCCATTTTCTCTAGTATATTTATATTTCTAATACAAATGCAAAATGCAGATGAATGAGAATTTCATCTAAATCAGACGAGACGTGAACACACACGATGTGGGATTCGCATTATCGGACACACAGGAGAAACCGCTGTGATTTCAAGGCACTGTTTGTACGAGGTAAAGGAAAGTCTTGGAGTCTAGCCCTCGGGATTCCTCACAACAGATGGAGGGTGTCTTGAGACCCACAGCGGTTTATTGTGTTCTGCTTGTGTGAATCACAACAACTCAATTCCCCGGACCATTTGTACAATCAAATCTTGGAAAACTACGATCATCAGGGCGAGGACAGAACCAGGGTGCATATATTTGAAATGCATTGGTTTTCTAGCATTATATTTGGTTCTAGACCAGTCCAGCATTGGGTTGATGTAGGGTTAATGTCAGATTTGTAATATTTGAGGCACACACATACACTGTGCCACTTCTGTATTTGTTACAGCCATAATTGTTCAGGTATTGGCGTTTAATTTCAATTAGCCCATTCATTTGGAGTGTTTGACATCAAAGTACAGCAAACTCTGTGCTTTTTTTATACCATTAGAATACAAATAATGTTCTCATAAAGCAAAAATCCCCCTGCAAATCCCCATAAATTGTGTAGAAGATACTAACGTTCTTCCAGGATCCCTTGAATTGGATGCTGTCCTCCGACAGGTCCGTCACGTCCAGCTGCTTCGCCTGAAACAAGCATTAAATAATGAAAATTAATCATATTATTATTATTATTATTATGCATAACAATACTGTCAAAGAAGAAAAAGAAAACTATTAATTATTTCTGTTAATTTTACAATATATTATTATTATTATGCATAACAATACTGTCAAAGAAGAAAACTATTAATTATTGCTGTTAATTTTACAATATATTATTATTATTATTATGCATAAGCATAATATGCATAATATGCAGAAGAACAAGTAAATATTAATTATTGCGGTTAATTTTACTATATATTACTACTACTACTACTACTAACGTTACTACTACTACTACTACTACTAATAATAATAATAATAATAATAATGCATCAAAATAAGAATGTAATCACTTTTATAATTTGTATTAATATGATCTTTGGCCTTTATTATTATCATCAACATTCTTATTAATTATAATATTAACTTAATGCAAGCATCAAAAGATAAATAAAGTAGACCCTAAGCAATGTAAAGTTCATTTTTTAGTGGTCAGCGCATGCAGTTCATAAACATCAGTTAAATCACAGTTTTTACTACATTTGCTGATGGTCTGACTCTATTAATATGCATTATGTTTATGTTTTAAATTTGAAACGACGATCATTGCTAACTTTCTGCACGTCACGTTAGCTGTGTGTGTGTGTGCAATGCAGTTACTCAACTTTTGTTATCGTCGGTGTTTGTCAATAAGATTAGAAGCACATTTTGAAATGGAATAAATCCTTCTCGCTCTTACCTTCAATGACGATTTGCGGGTTTTGATCATTTTAAGAGTGAAAGTTATTTTTCGTGCTTATCAGTGTGTGTGTGATTAAAACTCTTTAATGAATGAATGGTTTAAAAAACAACACGAGCGAAGAGGAGGTCGTGAGGAAACGGAGGGGAGACTGTGTGTTGAGTTCATCACTAAAGATACCAGCAGTTCACTTTGGTCGATTTGGTGACAGAATACGTAATAGATGTTAGATATATAGACATTTAGTAGAGTATATTAAACAAACAAGTCTCCGTTATTAACGTCACTGTGAGAGTTAACTCTACCGCATCCCCCCGCGTTCGCGCTTGCGTTCTGAATGGAACAGTCCAGAATGCGGCGCTTTGCAGTTTCGCGGGAAATGCCTCATGTGGACACACACATCATTCACACAATGCGTGTGTGCCGTGGGCTATGAATACACCTATAAAGTGCATATTGCACCTATAACTGCAGCTAAAGAGACCTTCAAAGGTCTTTTGAAGATATTAGTCTATTAAACATTAATCCAGAGAGCCAGAAAACTAGTCTGGCAGAATATGTATGGTAAATATTATATCAGTGTTTCTCAAGTCTGGATCAAACCAAATTGTCTCTGATCAAACTCACCAGCCTAAAACTTTCTAAACTGTTTATATACTGCAGCCATACACGCTAGGATTGAGAAAATTCAACATTATAGTTTAGCTCACTGTTATAATGCCCAAACATTCTTGTGCATATCACTAGATAGCCATGATGGCCAAACAATTTGGGAACCTTGGTTATATACGCCCATGTATCCATTGCATTATGTTATTAAAGTCCCCATGAAATCAAAATTGACAATACTTATTCATACCGTGGTATTCAATATAAACTTTATCTGTGGACATCATTTTTTAAAAATGAATGTGTCCTCATAATCTTTAATCAAAATAACTTATCTGATGACATGTTCACTGGCCCTATATGGCGGGACAACCTGTCACTCACATGAGATCCACCAATAGCAAATGACAAAGATCATACTTGTGGGGAAAGTATTACATTTAAAAAGCAGCTATATATTTTTATGTATAAAGTTTTGGTTTCTATCAGTGTTGAAGATTGCATTACAAGTAACACGAGGTACGTAATCAGATTACTTTTTTAAGTAGCCTAACTAAAGTAAAGCATTACAAGGAACGCGAGTTAAGTAATCAGATTACTTTTTTAAGTAACTAAAGTAAAGCATTACATTAAAATGTACTTTTTCAAATAAGTCATGCAAGTTACTTTGTTTTGCCATGTATTGACTGACAGAGAAGTAGTAGAGAAATGTAGAGAAAGCGGGGGTAAGTGCAGAGGTGTTGTGTGCGCTGTGTGTGAACATGATGGACTAAATGTGAGCATGTATTTACTCATCTCACTTGCATAAAAACAGATTAAATTTTCCTCAAAATGAATAAAAACTGTGAAATACAAAATCAGAATATTCAAACCTTTAAATAAAAATGTTAAATAAAACAAATATACTTTATGTATTTAATCTCACTTTATTTACCAATGTCTTTGCTGCTGACATTTCATGATTCAACCAATAAGCAAAAATGACTTAGTTAAACATCACATTTGTGTTTCTTTTTTTATTACTATTGCTGAAGTATAGTGTTGAACTTTCTTCTCCTGCGTCCTATTCTTCTGCAATCCAGAATGACAGCACATCTGGAAGGTTTGTTTGAGCGGCGCCCTCTACTGTACAGGTGTGAATTTGCGTTTTCTTCAGCCTGAGGCTTATTCATTTCACTTTTGGTGTGAAAGAGCCTTTAAATTTGCCAAAAATAGAACTTTCGTGTGTGTGTGTGTGTGTGTGAAATAATTTTTTTGTTATTACAAAAAACAAAAAAACAAGCAAGGCCAGCCTATGTGAGAAAGGTAATGCAAAAGTAACCTAATGCATTACTTTGCATAAAAAGTAGCCTCAATTAGTTACTTTTAGGGTGCAACGTAACCCATTACTTTTAGAAAGTAACTTTCCCCAACAATGGTTTCTATTACATAACATTATTACGTGTTTTAACCTATGGTTTTAACTCATTATAATTCTGTACTGTTAGTTGTATTATTTATTTATTTATTTAAATCTGTTTTTATTATTTATTTAAAAAAAATTAATCTATTTTTTATTTAGTTTTTAGTTCTATTAGTATGATTTTTTTTAAATCATAGTTTTCTTTGTATTTTCACCCAGTCTCTTTTATCAGGAGTGTGCAGGAAGCACGTTTTCTGTTGTAAATGAATGAAATGATTAATAAAGTCGTTGGGAGCTAAGCCTCATGTAATCCTGAGTGGTATTGTTGTATCTGACGTGTGATTGCTCTGGTTGGATGCGCGTGTCTCTTCGCCCACAGATAATGCACGTCCCCCCCGTCCCCCCATCCCCATGTTTTCTACTCAATTAGTAGTTAGTGAAGCGCTTTTTCTCGTTTGTCAGCACAAACACCTGCATCCGGAGACGTCCCCCATCAATACTGCTTTATTCCGCAAACCTTCACTTATGCGCTCAGCAAACGGGCGCGCGGATGACAGCGAAATGATACGGTACCGGCGCAATGTGCGCGGGAAATCACAGTGCGCGCGGCCCACCCGCGCAGCGCGCCATCTCACAGTAGGTAGCGGCACATAAAGAAGGAAAATTACCAACAGCTGGTTAAGCTTTGTTTAGCTGCTTTCTTTTGTGTTTTCAAGTACTTGGCACACATAATCAAAGACAAACCAGTGGCTGTGTCACACACACACACACACACACACACACAGCTTCTGCATGTGCGCGCGCTCTTTAGTACTAGAGAGACAACAACAAATGAGCTTCTAGTGAGCTACCTACCTAGACAGCTTTTTTTTGGGACTGTGTCTCTAGTTGCATTTTGAGGGCAAGAGGCTAACCGAGGAAGCAAGGTTGCGCTGTGTATTATCACAGTGTGTCCTCTTGATTGTTCTCCAATCACTAACGCACACTTTATGACTGTATTTCAGGGCCATGAAACCGTTTTTTTTTTAAAGGGGGAAAACCCCCCACATAATTATAATTCAATGCAGATACATCTACGAATGTAAACAACAAAATTAATTAAAGATAAATATCTATAAAGTATGATACAATTAAAAAGAAAGAAAGCAGAGCCTATTAAAATTGAGTCGATGGCGACCCCTAGAGGCTGTTGTGGAAAACTGCTTTTCAAAGAAATATTATAATACTCCCATGGGGGAAATAATAACATTAACCTACCGTATTATTTTCTTGATATAATGCCGTTGTTTTTACATTGAATTTGTATAATTTAGAGCACTTTTTAAACTGTTGGTTAAATGACTTTAAATGAAAGTAGCACTTGTGTCATGTTATAAGAATCTCTCTGTGGTTAAACGAGTTTGGAAAGATTGTATCTTTTGCAATGACTGATTTGAGTGTGTGTGTGTGTGTGTGTGTGTGTGTGTGTGTGTGTGTGTGTGTGTGTGTGTGTGCTTTAGCCTATTGACAAAACAATACAGAACATTAACAATATAAAGCACAATTAGCTAAATAAAACCAGACTGACGAAGAGAAAGCAAACGATAACCATTTACACGCATTTTTTACTCAGGTGAACTACTGCACCTGTCCGTCGTGTGGAGCACATGACCGTGACGTCACGGCGAACGCACAGCTTTCAGTTTAAGCGTGTTTATGGGAATGAAAACTCCTGCGCACTGAACATGGGCTGTTGTTGTTGCTCTCCCGGGGGAGACGATGATGAGGTAAGATTATATGGATAGGCCTGTTTTTATTTCGCAGGTATAAAAAAATAAACTCGGAGCAAGACAGGCATAGGTGAATACAAGACAAAAGACTTTGACGTTGTTCTTTTCCCACTGTTTTTAAGATAAGGAAAACTACAATTGACTATTAACTGTTTCAGTATCAGTCCAGTAGATTTGTCTTTTTCAAACTGTTTTCACGCCCCAGTTGTTCAGGACACAAGCCTTTCAACTCACTGTATAAGTAGGTCATCTGTGAAGCTTGTCGAAAGAGGAAAGTACATATTAAGCAAGAATATGATTATAGTAAACGAAAAGTATAGGCATGGAATTATGTCTGAAGGAACGGGTCCTATTCAAGTGTGCTATTAGTATAGGCCTACTTCTTTTAAACTAAAAATAAGAAAGTATACTTTCAGTCTGTATACTTTTCATGAAATAGCCTATGATGTGACTCCTTTCCCAGAAATATACTTTACTTCTCCGAAATATAGGCTAAGATTGCACTGAAGGCTATTTGACTTAAACTGACAGAAAGGTCTACGTAGCCATTTGGCCTATAGCTACTTGTACTTTATCTTTTGATCGAGATATAGATAAAAACTTAAAAGTATAATTAAGTACTATTCTAGGTAGCTTGTAGCTTGTAGTTGTGTTTACTCTTTTGATTGAGTAGCTTAGCCTATTAATTGATTTATAAAGAAAACAGACAGGCCTATGTCATTACTCTTGAGTAGTTGGATTGTTGCTAGTGTATAGGAATTTACTTCAAATCTACTTCTGTCAGTGTGTTCACTGTTATATGGTAGGGGGCGCTGTTACGTCTCTCCTGGAAGAGTACAGAAAACACGTAAAAACAAAAACAAAAAACAAACAAAAAAACAATAATCAAATGATCATCAAACAACATATTAAAAAATAAATGCCTAGCGTTACCGGATGAAATATTGAAGACATGAAGTGGAAACGACTGTGAAGCTTTGTGTGTGTGTTGAACTCGATCTACTCCATCTGTGTTTTCATCATCATTCTGAATCCCACCAGGACGAAGTGTTTGACTACATTTTCTCAGCTTTTTGTTTAATTTTTTGTTGTTGTTGTTGTTGTTTTTTTTAAACGAAACTTACTCACATTCAGTTGTTGATTAAAAAAAAGATGCATGAAGCTTGAATAAAAATGTTTTTAAAATGGAAAGAATTAAAGTAGCCTACAGTTAAAGGTATATTTCAAGTATTAAAAAATAATACCCATATAGGAACATGCTAGTATATTTCAAGTGCAAAACTAATATAGTAGCCTATACTGATAGTTTACTAGTCAATATACTCTCAGTAAACTAGTTTGGTCGTTTAATAGGCTAGGCCTACTGCAAGTCTTGTAAGTTTAACATAACATCATACTTATAGTTTACTATTATAAGTTTACTTCTAGTACAGCTTCAGACAGGACACATGAGAAACGTATGTGAACTAGTTGTGTACTCGGAGCCAATTCTCTAAAAAGTGAGCCAATTTAGTCTCAAGTATAAACAGTACACGTACAAGTATACTTCTTGATATTAGTATACAAGTATACTTAAAAATATAGCTAGGCTACTTGAACTTTTCTTAAGTATAGGCTACTTATTTTTTGTAAGGGGTGTTTATTTCTGTTTGTAATTTGTAACAGAGGTTTCTTAATTTAAAAGTCTTGATGCCATCATATATATGTCTTTCTTTAAGTTATGTACTGTACGTGTTCTCATAATTAATTAATTATGTTTTAATGTTGTTTTTCCATAACTTACAGAGAGAACCTTTGCTCCAGTCAAACAGTAAAACACAAACAGAATCTGCAAGACAATCACATCCAGCAGCTAATGGTCAGTTTTCCATTATCAGTATCTATCTATCTATCTATCTATCTATCTATCTATCTATCTATCTGTCTATCTATCTATCTATCTATCTATCTATCTATCTATCTATCTATCTGTCTATCTGTCTATCTGTCTATCTATCTATCTATCTATCTATCTATCTATCTATCTATCTATCTATCTATCTATTTATCTATCTATCTATCTGTCTGTCTGTCTATTTATCTATCTATCTATCTATCTGTCTGTCTATCTATCTATCTATCTATCTATCTATCTATCTATCTATCTATCTATCTATCTATCTATCTGTCTGTCTGTCTGTCTGTCTGTCTATCTATCTATCTATCTATCTATCTATCTGTCTATCTATCTATCTATCTATCTATCTATCTATCTGTCTATCTGTCTATCTATCTATCTATCTATCTATCTATCTATCTATCTGTCTGTCTGTCTGTCTGTCTGTCTGTCTATAATCTCTCTATCTTATATCAGGTGCAGATCAGAAGACCGGCAGGTTTACGGCCCGACATGTTGGCGTGAACGACCTCGATGAGCGTTTCAATGACGTTGCCGAAACGTTCAACAAACAGCAGGAACACTATGAAACTATGAAGAACATCCTTCAGACTGTTGCAAATCGTTACCAATGCCCGACTAATGACAGTCTGACTCAGTGCCTGAAGAAGGTCAAGGAGGAACATGGTAAGACCCTCACACACACACACACGGCCTGCAGGGGGCAGAGCACACACACACACACACACACACACACACACACACACACACACACACACACACACACACACACACACACACACACACACACACACACACACACACACACACACACACACACACACACAGCATATGATGGAGAACTCATGCATTTCACCAAACACTTATTCATAATGGACCATTACAAAGAGATTCTCTCTAGGATTAATATGATACATAAAAAGGATAAAAGTAGCGCATAAGGTTTATGTTGCATTTTATTCAGGATCCTGTTTATGGATGCATGTTATTTCTCTGGTAATTTTGTATGTGTTACTATGGTTAATACCATGGTATTCTTTGAGGTACCCTGGAGTACCATATAAACAGTACTTTTTGTTTAATCAGTTTTACTTTATGTATTGTATTAACTATTTATAATTTATAAATGTCTTGTTTTTATTTTATTTATTTATTTAGAGATTTTTTGTATATTATGCATTGAATTATGTATTGTAGTTTGTCATTCAATACTCCTTTTATATAAAGTAAATATGATTTTGGTGTCTACATAACACAGCGGTTCGGAAATAATTTCATCATTCCTATACCGGACACTGAATCTGTAACCTTAACTTCCAAGTGACATCCTTCACTGTTATTTCCTTAATTATCGAGTACGCTCTTCATTTGAGTCTCACTTCCCCTCCGTTAGGGAACTGCTACATCAGTCTGGAGGTTAAAGGATATGACTTCACTCTGATGGTGAGGTCAGAGGCCGAAATCCCCAACGACCTGAAGATGACGAAAGACAACATCACCGAGCTGAGCAAAGCTACCAAAGCCATCATATCCGTGGCCACTAAACTCCAAGAGATGATTGACTGGCTTCTGAAGGAGGAGGACTCCATGACCACACAGCTGGAAACTACAGATCACAGTCACCAAGACAAGAAAAGGCTTCTGGACAACCTGAAGGAGAACCTCCGAGAGGCACGGAGAGCGAAAGAAACGAGTCCAAAGTACAGGAAGGAGGCCGGGAATCTTCTCAACGAGGCCGCTGTGCTGTCCGGGATCACACCGTGAAATATAGGAAGTATTCTTGTATACAATATGAAGAAACGGACACAATATGTGACCCTGGATCACAAAAACAGTCACGAGTCGCACGGGTATATTTGTGGCAATAGATTGAATGGGTCAAAATTATCCATTTTTCTTTTATGCCCAAAATCATTAGGATATTAAGTAAAGATCATGGTCCATGAAGATATTTTGTAAATTTCCTAGTGTAAATATATAAAACATTTATTTTTGTGAGTGAATGCAGCGAATCGTGAACATAAATGAACAACTTTAACAACTCTCTCAATGTTTCCATTTTTTTGCACCCTCAGATTCCAGATTTACAAATAGTTGTATCTCGGCCAAATATTGTCCTATCCTAACAAACCACACATCAATGGAACGCTTGTTTATGCAGATTTCATGTGATGTATAAATCTTCATTTCGAAAAATTGACCCATGTGACTGGTTTTGTGGTCCAGGGTCACATATTATTATAGTACATAAAATCTGACCAGTACAATACAGAGCATTAGTGCAAGTAGAACTAGGCTGATGAAGGACTATAATATCTGTTTGATGTTGTTTAAAAGATTATTGAAGATCTAAAAAATATAAGTAGACATAACATAGAAATTTCAGAAAATGAGCAAATCGTTTTACTTTGGAAAGCATAACGAATACAGAAGAGAAGCCATTTGTTACTTTACATCCTCTTCTGTCCTTTTGTGTATTTCCTGATGGGTATTTTCCACTAATGAGCCAGTTTCGTTTCTAAAAGCACCATCATGCTTGTTGAGAATCAGTCCTCGTGGCTGTTTCTGCTGTGAATGTGAATATGAGTGTGTATGAATATTGATAGAGGAAAAACAGTCTTGAACACTTTGTAACATTTTCATCCATATTTTAAATTTGTACGTTTTATTTTGTAATTAAATCATTAATTTGTTTATGTTAGAATGATTTTGCCTGTTAAATAAATTTACCATTTACCCTTTTTCTAGTTATTATCTGAATGGTTTTTGTTGCAGAATATAAATAAAAGTTAAATATATGTTGATGATTATCTTAAACCGTTTTAATTCTTAAATTGGACTATTGTTATTTTTATCATTGATAGTAAATATTTTGATTAGAATTAATTATATTTCTGTTTTCTCTTTAATTTGAAAGTTTTATTTATTTAGTTTAACTAAGTCAAACTAAATGAAAATGAGTAATGTTTACATTTTTTATATTTTATTTTATTTCAACCATCCGTTCTCCAGTCACTTTATCCTCCACAGGGCTGTGGGTATTTTATTTTAGTGAACATTTATTTTATTTAATATTTTGTTTTTGTTTTAGTTAAAGGTATAGCGGAGGATCTTTCCAAATTTTAGATAAGACCCGCCCTCTCCACTTTTTGAAAAGTTTGATTGATTCACCAGAATGATTGACAATTAGGAGGACCAATAGTTTAGACTACCCACCAGGAAGTAAAACATCCTCTGCTATACCTTTAACCATGGTACATGAACATGGGTGAATTCAGGTTGATTGAGACACTATTTCCCAGTCAACTCAATGCCAAAAAGTGTCCAAATCAACCTGAATTTACCCTATACATCATGTAAAAGTACCATAGTCTTAATATTTGATACCATTCCCTGCACAATAGACCACCACAGTGTTTTTAGGGCAACAATTATACTATCCTTTATAATCCTATAACAATTGTAGAGATATAGGCTACTTATATAATGCTATCTAGGATATAAATCATGCAAAGTGAATTAAACATCACTAAAAAACACTATGGTAAACCAAATATATCGTGAAAGTAACATGGTACTCAATACCGTAGTATATATTAAAGTATGATATACCATGGTATGTACCGTGGTATCACCTTAGTATTGTTGTTTGTATGAGTGCAATGCTATTTTTCCTCATGATTCGACTTATTTGTATGCATTTAGCTGTTTTTTAAATACTTTAAATTACATTTATATACTTATATAATCAAATTTAGGACACAAAACATGTCTAATCCTTCATTAATTACGCATGGCACATTACTGAATACATTTAACAGTAGTTACAATAGACACAGTCTACCTCGCTAGTGGAAACCGTATAGCTCCGCCTCCTGGATCATTTGATTGGCTGCTATTTGTGGATGCGACGCTGGGTTTTATATGCTCTTCCGCCATTGGCCCGTGCCGCTGTCAATCAGAAATCCTAACTCTCTCCATGTTAGACTGAAGTGTGTGAAAGTACTGGTGAAGGACTCGCGAGTGTTCAGATATTTCAGCGCGTTAATGGACTAACTGACACATAAACGAGACGAGCGGCAGAGAGACTGTGCATATAGCATGATAAGTAAGTATATGTTTAAAAACTGCCTTCGTTTAAGCTTTGAATGTGTCTCGTGTACATGCACCGATGGCGTGGCGGTTCATCTCATGTGTCTGACTAATCAAACTGACCTGATAGAAGCAGCTCTAGTGATTAAACTCATTTATGTGTCTTTGCAAACTTCATATGAGCAAGCACAGATGTGGACATGTTAGATGAGAAGGGTTGCTGAAGGACAGGCATTGCTTTTGCTGTTTTAAGCAGTTGGCAATGGCATGCAACACAGTTATGCACGAGCTGTCATTGCTGAATTGTGTGTATGCGCGAGCGTGGAGGAGGTATGCACATATGTGTGTGTTTCTGAGTGTATGTATATATGTATGTATGTGATTGCATGTTTAAATGCTTGTTTGTGTGTATTCATGCATGCATGTATGTTTATGTGTGTGAGTGTAAAGTGCTTGCTTGAATGCTTGTGTAGCTTACATGTACATATGTGCATAGGTTTGAGTGTCAGTGTATGCATTTGAGTGTTTGTGTTACATGTTTGAGTGCTTTGTGTGTGTGTGTGTGTACATGCTCCCCTCCATGGTTTTCTGTTACATGTTTGAGTGTGTATGCAAGCATGCATGCATGTAGGTGAGAGTGTTTGAGTGCTTATTTGTATTTACAGTATGTGTGTGTGTGGGGATGGATGGATGGATGTGAGCCTTATGCCTGTGCTTGCAGTCGTGTCTTAAGTTGTGTAATGTGAGTTGCACACTCAGCCGGTTTGCTTTCCTTCCCGTCACTGCAGGACAGATGATCAACCTGTTTTTTTAAAGGAATGAGATTATAAAAGGAAATGACCTCTGTCATATGAGAGAAGCCACTCGTGCAGAGATAAGAGTCCAGTGTGTGTGTGTGTAAAACCACAGTCACGTCCGCTCATTATTTGACAGCGGATTAGATGCATGCAGATGTGGCTGGTGTTCTTCTGCCATGTACAGATGAGTTCTGCTGTTATCATGGCATGTTTTGTGATCATACGGAGTAGATGTGAGCAGTGAACATCTCTTATAGTTTCAGGTTCAGTAGTCTCGGCCTCAGATTGCTCGGACACAGTCTGTTCACTGACCGTCTGATGAGTATTGTGGCCAGAAATGACAAGAGCTGCAGGTGAAATCTCTGTTGAGTCACTGGATTTACTGAGTTTGTGGCATTAAAGATGCTTAGAGAATGAGTTTGAGGCTCTTAGTTGCAAACAAACTATATATTTACAGTCTTGACAAAATGGAGATCGATTTAAAAAGCAAGAAATCTATATTGATGAGCTGTGCTGTCTGTGCTGGTTTCAGTTGATGTGTGAACAATTGTGTGAACAATTTAGCAATATGCTTTGTTGATTTTTATATCAAACAAAGTCTCAGCTTTAATTTTATCAAGAAATTCAAGCATTAATTGTAACTGAAATGTATCATGTCACATGTAGTCGCTTAGTCAGTGTTTCAGCTGCGGAAAGACGTCAATAATACAGCTTGAATATTTCACGTAACATTACATTTACCTCAGAAAAGCCATTCAGTGACCATAAAACTGACAGTAAAATGACACTATCCTAAGCCTATTTCATATATTTTTACTTAACCCGATAGTGTTGTCTTGTTTAATGTATGTTTAAATAAAATCCTTCCTGAAATCTAGTTTTTATGTTTATATTTTCATATTTCATAGCATAGTTTCATAATATAGTTTATATTTCAACAATGAACTGTATAGTAGAAACATAATTTTATCACTAAATATTGATATAAAAATATTTTAAATATATATAAAATATATAAATGATATAAAAAAAGTGCAATTGTAATGTTTGTGTACAACTCAGTGTTGATTACTATAGCCTATCTAAAACAAAAAAAATTATAATTGAATAGTTTGTTTAATATTACAGTAATGTACCAACTGACAGGATTCCATAACTTTCCTGTATAGTTTACAGCATTAGTTTTTCTTAAAATAATATGTACTGTACCTGATAATATATCTAAATTAGGACTGGGTGATATGGACAAAGTATTTTTATTAGTATTTTTTTTTTGGCTGAATGGCAGTAATAACAATATATAGTATCTTGGTATTTTCCACTTTTTACTATTTGGGACCTTTTCAGATTTTTCAGTATCGATATTGAAATATTGATATTTTTGACAACACTAATTCTCAACAAACCGCCTATACACTTTCTCTGCCTCTCCCTATTTTCTCCATGCCAGTCTATTTCTGTGCTATTATTAACCTTTGGATAAACCTGCTCAAAATGGTTCTCGGATTAAACAAACTGTTTAACAAAGTCTCTTCCTGAATTCTTGGGCAGGATAAGCTGTAAATGGGTCCAGGCTTAATGCCGACTAAAGTATAGCGATGCGTCACTGGCGTTCCACTAGCGCGGAGTGATACTGATCATTGGTTCTGTGGTTTGGATTGTCCTCCCTCATGTCTGCTCCACGTCTGGCCTTTAAATGGCACTTTATTAAGACACACGGATGCTTATTAATGTGTGAAGGAGGTCTGGGAAGTTTCATTACTGGTTGGATGTCCACTCTCTGGTCGACATGCGTGACCCACGGGCAGTTCATTAATCTGTGGTTCAAATCAATAGGATACAGGAAGTGCAAATATGTAAATGTGTCAGTGTTTGTAATGTGTTGGAGTGCGTGTGGTGTGATTGGCTCTGACAGCGTCTCCAGGGTCCAGCGCTTTAGAGCACAAACGCTGTCATTAAGAATAACAGCTTTATAAGTCTTTGCAGATATGACGGCTCGCTCGCTCACGGCTCTGAGGAAAATGAGAGATTTGTGCAGCTGCCTTAATAACATTGACTCTTTCTTGTCCGTCAAGTGCCCTCAATATCTTAATTTCTCATGTGTTTTAGCTATTAACTTTTCAGCCAAGTGGCCTAGAAATAATTCGTTTTTTCTCCTTCTGATTAAATGCTGGCTGTGATTGCGGTTTGCACTGAAAGCTTTCATCTGATCAGGCTCACGTTTGAGTCCGATAAGGAACAGATGAAGCTATAGTCACTGTTTGTGTTTAATATCAGCATAAAGGTGAGGATGCTAAATAAATAGGAAGTGAGTTTGTATCTTTGCAAAAGTTTTGCATGTTTAAATTTGTCATTGCCTATCTGACTTGCATGCAGGCAGTGGAATAATACTATTATTTTATCTTTTTTTACACCTTTGTAGAGCTGTAAAATCGAGGAATTGCATCTAACATAAAAGTCTGTGTGTATATTCATATGTAATATAAATATATATAAGCCACGAATTGGATTTTTGGTGCTTGACATCATTCTCTAGAAAACATACGTTTACGTAACCTAAATTGCTGACTCCAAACAGGAAGTGAGGTGGTGTTCCTGAAACACTTTTGCATATTTACACAAAAAATGATATGCATCTTTGCAGCATTTACATGAGGATATCATGTACATTTCATGACAGCAACACCTTCTGGTCAAATATTATAAAGGTTTTTGTTTTCTTTACTTTTCCTAAATTCACCACAAAGGTGAATAATAATGCCATTGTGATCGAGCGAGAGCTAACAGTAACACTTGGACAGACAGTTACAAGATGACTTGAGCACTTGTGTAAATCATTGTTTGTAATGGTATTCAAATGTTTAATTATTTGACTAGTTAAAGGGGTGGTTGATTATGATTTCACTTTTCTAACTTTAGTTAGTGTGTAATGTTGCTGTTTGAGCATCATCAACATCTGCAAAGTTACAACACTCAAAGTTCAAAGCAAAGGGAGATATTTGCTTTTAAAGAAATTGCTTTTTAAGGACTACAACAAACGGCTGGTAGAGACTACACCACATTCCTCCCGGGTTAGTGACATCACCAACCCTAAAATTTACATAAACCCCGCCCCCGTGAACACGATTTATAGATTATCAAGACAGAATATGCTAATCAATGACTAGAAGATAACTACACATCAGCTACATAAACTCATCAACTAACCAATCAGAAATGTCCTGTTGCTTCTACATGATGTCACTTCTTCTTGAGTCTCTCCATCTTTGTCTGACTCCGGTTTGAACATAAAAAGGCTAAAAGTTTTAGAAATTTTCAGTGCATGTGTGTGTGAGGTAAAAGGACACAAGCTGTTGAAGCTCCGCCCCCTGTGCCGGGAGCAGCAGCTCATTTGCATTTAAAGGAACAGGCACAAAACAGTGTTTTTGCTCACCCTCAAAAAGTGACAATTTTAACATGCTATATAAATATCTGTGGGGTATTTTGAGCTAAAACTTCACATACACACTCTGAGGACATCAGAGGCATATTTTACATCTTGTGGAAAGGGCGTTATACCACCCCTTTAAAATAACCGCTAATCACCAGTAAGCAACAAAACAAACTTATAAACAAACAGTAACGAGCGCTACACATAAAAGAGTCATAGTCTTGAACTGAAAGCACTCACAGTGGGACATTAAAGCCTGTGTGGAGGTGTTTCCCAGTTTCAGAGGATGTTGTGAATAATTAGTTTCTGCTTTTAATCTAAATGCATAGAAACTGGAAGCGGAACATTGTTAGTGTTTGCAGGATTACTCAAGTCATGATGTTGTTCATATGTTCAGTCACATGCATTAGTCAAGTATGCAACCGTTTGTGATTGTCGTTCTCGTCTCATAATGCTTCTGACAGCACACGTTTGTTCTGGTATTACTCAGATGGCTGTGTCGTGTGTGTGAGTTGCATAATTTTCTAAATGGCGTCTGGAGTCCAGCAGCATTAGTGTTTCATAAATGGTGTGATTATATTCTTCTGTGCTATAAAGGTGGATAGTGTGCGTCTGTCGGACTGAATATATCGCACAGGGAAAGGATCGTCTCGAGGGTGAGTGAAATCAGTGTTTTCACACTTTGTTCAGATCATTTGTGACGGTAAAATGTAGTTTTATTTGAATAACTGATGGTGTTTTGAGGACAAATGCTGTAGTGTAATAATGGATCAGAATATCATTCACCTTCCAGAAAATATTTTGTGAATTTGTCAGTCTATGAACAATTGACATTGGAGTTCACATTTCTGAAAAAGCATTTCTTGGTTTATTATGATATTTTAGCCTAGTTTCATTAAAGGAAAGTTCACCCACAATTCTGAAACAAAAATTATTACTAGAAAAAAAATATTGGATAAAAAAGAAAGAAAAAAACATCTATGATATTATACACACAATATTTTTTTTCTAGTAATAATTTTCTCAACATTAACACGTTAAGTGTGCAAATTTAACAAAAACAGAGAAAAAAGTCTGCATTGACTTGTACTTAACCCTCTTTTTAGTAATGTAGTGTCTCAGATTACATTTTAGGAAGCCATACAATTAGAAAATAATAATAATTTTACATAATTTTTTTTATTATGATTAATGCTATTACAGTAATAGCCTATATATTGTACAAAAATAAAGAAAACACTGTAAAATAAATTAATATTAGTCAAAATTAATCCGTTAAATCTGATGCTGTTACATAGAACTTAATATTGATATTTAACATTAATATATTTTTTGTCCAATTTCAGTTTTACTTTCAATAAAAGTGTGGCATTTTATTTTATTGGCTTTTTAAAAGTTCAGTATCATTCAAATGATTGAATTTCAATAAAAAGTCTAATATACAATTATACAAAAAAAGCAAATTTAAAATAAGAAATAAATATATATATTGTTTTGCTCTCAAGTTTTTTGAAACTTTACAATCCAAAGTTCAGGCAGACATTTAATCAGCAAAGCAGGTTCAGATATCAGCTGATGCTAATACACCCACATTAACCACATTTGTGCTGATAAATCACTCCCTACTTCGTCTGTCACCTTCTATAGATTATCCTCCTGACTGATCTTTTACAATTCACAGTTTACGTCAGACTGCAAAGAGGACAAAACTGTAGTGACTCGTCTGCTATTCTCCAAGTCTTCTTAAGTCATATGCCATCAGTGATTAATATTCTTGCCTTTGTGAGCGGTTTCTATTATCCTTTAAGGTAGTGACGCTGGTCTTGGTTTGTTCTGCTGTGGCACGACCGCCGCTGATGCCCTGAATACAACCCGTTTCTCTCTTTGTTGGCTGTCCATTAGTGTGGTACTTTGTATACGCAGAATAAAAGCTTTTCTAAATGGCAGTAAAAATAATCAATATCCTTTTATCCTCCTCTTGATGTTCAAGGTGGATGAATCCTACCTGAACAACCATCACGACACCTTCTCCACATGAAGAGCGGCGCAGACACCGTCACAGAATACAGTCAAATCAAGTCACAGAGCGAACATGTATTTGAGTTTAAAATAGATAAAAGTCCAGACGATGACTTTGATGCATCACAGAAAGAAGAAAGAACTTGTCAAACTGACATGGATTCACACCTTTGTAATGTCTGTAATGCACGAACAGGGTTTATTGGCAACATCTGAGTAATGACACAACATGGCGTTGATGTAAACAATATTTGCTTCATACATAGTGTTCAATGCATGAGATGGTGAGTCATTTGAAAAGGTTCAAGAAACGTCTGATGTACGTTGCATGGAAAAAGGCTTCACTTCATGTCCAGAAGTCAGGGTGCACGGCTTTGTAAGTTGTGAGGTTCATGACATCATATATTTGAAAACTAGTTTGAGCGAGAAACAGTTTTTTCTGACACTGTTGCAAGTAAACCATTATCTCCTGTTGTGTTTGAGAGAGATTGAAAGCCGTGAAAACATAGGAGCAGTGTGTGTGTTCTCAGCAGATAGTCCGTTAGTGTGTGTGTGTGAGAGAGAGAGAGAGAGAGAGGAACAAACTTGTGTGGTGATGTTTCCTTTTTCTTTCAAAATGGGTTAGAGTTGAGTGACCAGGTCTGAGGGAAGTCATGTATAGTTAGCCTCAATATGACTGATGTCATCACACTAGCCGCGTTTCCATTACCCTTCAAATTGCGCGAATTGAAAATACGGCCAATGGAAACACGTCAATTTCGCAAAAACTCCCATTTATCGCAAAAAAGTTTCTACGCTCGCATGAGGTGGTTTTTCAGGCAATTCGAAAAAGAAATATTTCGCAAAACTGCAATAGAAACAGGAATACTGGATTCTAAACCTCAAAGAAATGCCACAATCAAGACCTCGAAGCAGAAATGAGGGAGAAACACCCAGAAACACCTCATATGTGCCGCTCACAGTATAAGGGTCTTTCCTTGCCATTAATGATTGGATAACACACATACATCTCCTTCCATTAGTAATAATGGCCAGTGCGGTGGCTGAGATGCATAAACCTACCACGTCCGTTGCTATGATTTTTGTAACGACTTGATGCCAGAGGAAAAAATGTAACTTTAGTCGCACAACATCGGTTAATGGAAACGCCGTCATTTCGCAAGTTTTTTTGTCGACATTTAGAAAAAATCGCAAGAGTTATAAATGCGCAAATCTGTAATGGAAACGCGCCTACTGATTCGACATGTTTCTTAATGATAAATGGATGCTGAACAGTTTAGTGTTTTTAGTTTAGTTTAGGGTTTTATTTTTTTAAATTATATGAAAAATACTTTAGCTTTTTAATTTCGTCCATTTATTTTGTTATAATACTGTTTAAAAGTTTGGGGTTGGTAATAATTCTGTAACTTTTCAGAAAGTCTCTTCTGCACACCAAGGCAACATGAGCAAAAATACAGTAATATTGTGAAATAATATTATAATTTCAAATAACTTTTCTATTTGAATATATTTTTAAAATGTAATTTATTCCTGTGATGAAAGCTGAATTTATCAAAGCTGAATTTTCAGCATCATTACTCCAGTCTTCAGAGTCACATGATCCTTCAGAAATCATTCTAATATGATGATTTGATGCTCATTTTATTATCAGTGTTGATAACAGTTGTGCTGCTTCATATTTTTGTGGATTTTTTTTCAGGATTCTTTGGTGAACAAAGTCCAAAAGAACAGCATTTAAAAAATAGAGTTTAGTGATGCACCGATATGACATTGTTTTTTGGCCGATACCGATAATTCTTTATAATTGAAAGCCGATAACCGATACATTGGCCGATAAATCTGAATCCAATTTTTTTATAATTTTTGAGAGCCTGATTACAAAAATAAAAGTCTCACCATTAAAAGCCTCGTTCCAAGCACACAATTATAATGTTCTCATTATAATGTTATGTAGCCGATATGACAGACTTGCACTGCACATGTTGCACTTATCTGGATTTTCCTTGTTTGAAGTGAAACCACTCATATTTCAATCAATTTAAAGCCATCATGTTGAACAGTGCGAATCTGAAGTGTCTCAGCTGAAGGAAATACTTTATTTAGCGGCGTTAATATATTGCACAAATGTTTTTATCAGGCCGATAACCATAACATAAAAAATAAATGTATATCAGTCGATACCGATATGGTTGCCGATAAATCATGCATCCCTAATAATTACTAGGAATTTGTCACATTTTGAAAATTAAATAGACAATTTAACCAAAAATGTAAAATCTATCATCATTTACTCACCCAGATTAAATCATACGGGTTTGGAATGAAATGAGGGCGAGTAAATGATGACAATTTTCATTTTGTCATTAATTTGAACCACTAGTCACCCATGCTGACACATCTATGAAACCCTGCACAAAAGGTCCTTCCTCGTGAATGTCCTGCATCTTGTCGTTCTGTTTCCCTCAGTCGTTCCTCTGCAGTCCATCAGCCCCCGGAGCTCAAAGTCCGACTAGCCGTGTGTTTCAGACGGGGGTCCTGCCATTACTGTGGTGGCGTGTGTAGGAGTGGAAGGGTTTTAATGGGCTCTTCTGTGTTTTCACTCAGGTCTGTGGATTTACTGAAGCCGTGTCCTCAGGGTTGTTTCTGACGGGTCACTGCGGGTCACGTTTGCTCTCAGAGGAGGAATCGTGTCAGATCCTGTTAATTCCTTGCTTGTTTCCCTCCCTCTGAAACCCTGCGGTTGTGAATTGTGTGTGTGTGTGTGTTTGGTTTAATTGTTTCAGTGGCATGCGTCTGGCAGCACTGGTCGAAGCTTTCCCACACACCCCTCCGAAACACAAACCTCCTGCGCTGTGATTGGCCGTCGTGCCGCCCGGGTCTGCGTGGGTGGGTTGGGCTTAGACGGTTTGAAGCAGGAAATGAAGAAACGTTTGTGCAATGAGAGGAGTCGCTCTGTGGGTGTGCTGGGATATTCCTCAGTCATTCGGACTTCGGACGGTAAGTGCACTCAAAATAAAACATGCCGTCTGTCAGGAATTATGAGGAATGTTAGTGTCGATGTGTGTGTTAATGTTTCGAGTCAGCGTATGTGCGGTCATGTGAGTCACACACACACTCAACGGCAGACTGAAGTGTGTGTGTTGACTCGAGTTGGTGTTGTCTGAGTGTTGGGTTTCTTCTTGTTAAGGGTCTGAAGTAGTGCACTTATTGGCAGGCTTCAATGTGGACTCAAATTGAACATGTCTAAACCAAATACAAATGAGAACGTGTTAAAAAATAAACTGTAAACGGGTTTATTTCTGAGAACAAGTCACTTTTCACATTTTCTTTGCTGATTTTGTGGTAAAATTCAGGTAAAATTGTTAAACTGAGCTGATAGTACTACAGTTTTTTTGTAAAACTTGATTGCTTTTATCGTTGTAAAGTATATTTCCGCCCAGCTCTAATCTGCTTAATGTGACTAAGGCATGAAGATATTATAAACACTAACGTAAAGCTGCTTTAAAATGATGTGTATTGTGAAAAGCTCTATACAAATACATTTGAGTTGGTAGATTAAATCATAGTCGGATTATGCAAATGAAAGGGGCGGGGCATGTGAAGAACTCTGTGAGTGATGGGTGTTTCGAGTTTTGCGAGTTTCTATTTGACCTGATCTTATGATTCAGAAGAAAAACTGGCTTAGCAAGCACAGTGAATCGGAGGATAGTGTTCATGTGCCCGGCCCACGTCATGTTCCTTCTTATGATTGTGAAACCTGTTAGCCGGGAGCTCGCTGTCAGATTTTCTGAGAATGGTGTTTTGTGATTAAATCCTCGTCTGTGAACATCTATCTTTATGCTTTATTGGCCTGTTTCTCTGTTCTTGCTATCGGTCTGAAATGATTTGATCTAGATTGATTCGATTTTAGGCCTGCGGTGGTTTGAGGTTTCTCTGTAAATGAAAATCCACACAGCTCATCTTGCAGAGATCTGGGTTATGGCCAGCGGGTGATGGATGTTTTTAGATCTGGCCGTTTCGAAACAGACGCCGCTCTTGTTTTAGATTCTGCCACTCATACGTGCCAACAGAGCGTCTGTTTGATAGACGTGTCATGTGTTACTGTGTGTGATTTCACTTTTTTTATTTATTTTTAAGACAAACAATGTGACAAAGCAACACAAATAATGGTGAAAAAGTGTTCACACGGAGTGAATCTTTGTTAAACTTTGCACTCATAAATTAATTTATGTGCTTTTAGTAAGTCTTACTAAGATGTAATGGATAATTTGCAGTATAATATGTAATATGTTGTTGATTATTATCATAATAAACCCTAATATATGTTTAGACACATTCACACTCTCTCTCACACTCTCTCTCACACTCTCTCTCTCACACACACACACACACACACACACACACACAATATTATATATATATATATATATATATATATATATTATTATTATTAACATGATTATTAAAATTTATTTTTATATAGAATTATTATTTCTTTTTTCTTTCTGTTTTTTATTGTCCTCAAGAAAGTCACCTCATTTACTTAAAGGGTTCGTTCACCCAAAAATGAATATTGTCATAATTTGCTCACCCTCATTTCATTCCAAACCCGTATGACTTTCGTTCATCTGAATAAAAGCCTAAATTAAATCTGTGTGTTCATCATCATCATAAAGTGATCGAGTCTCTTCATAACATTTGGACTAAACCGCTCAATTCACATGGATTAGTTTTACGATCTCTTTATGAACTTTTTGAAGCGTCACAGTGGTAGTTGCGTAGCTGTCAATGGAGAGAGAGAAATCTCTCAGATTTCATCAAAACGATCTTCTTTTGTGTTCTGCAGATGAACGAAAGTCTTACGGGTTTGGAACGACATGAGGATGAGTTATTAATCTCAGGGTGAACTATCCCTTTAACACACATTCCTGGTCTTAAAAAATCCATTGCAATCAAAATGAAATATCGTATTTCGCCTTTGAAACAACATTATTTTGCTGCTGATGTCATCAAGGCCTGTCATAACCCCTCCCCTCCAGTCGTTTAGCTCCACTTTTCATGATCCAGTCAGCTCCAGATGAAAAACAAAATCAAGTTTAATTTCAATATATTGCAGTGTAGAAGTAAAACTGGCATTTTAACATCTCACTTTACTATGGCAGCAACTCTCTCTGAATCCTCCACTGTTGGCGTGTGTGATGGCAGGTACCGGTTTACCGTCTGCGGGACGTGTCGAGGGCTCTCATTAACGTCTCTACACCCCGTGTTCCTCCCTCAGCTCTCAGTGAGACGCAGCGGGGCGCCGTATTTACCTCTCCGTGGGCTTTAATCAGGCCCTGTGCAGTAATTCAAGCAGTTTGAAGCCTCCAACTCTCAGAATTGAGCTCTAATGATATGTTTGTCATGCTGCGGAGTCTAAAAAGCCTCATGTTTCCGTCTAATCAGAGGTGAACGCCGACATCCGGTGCTGGAGGTCCAGTATTTATTGTTTCCATTATGGAGCAATCAGAGTTTAATGCTCATGTAATGGTCTGATTGAGCTCTCTCGCTCTCTCGCTCTCCGGCACGATATACTGAACACTGTGGCTGGGCTGAAAATATCCATTTCTTGATTTTAATGGATTCTCATTTAGATGAACTGATATCGTTTCTAAAATCCCAAGAGTTGATCTTTTAGTCTATGCTGTTTTCAGTTGATGCATTAACAAAACTTCACTAAACATAATTAGCAAATATTGAAAGTCTCGGCTGTCAGTTTTAATGTGGCTTGCCAGACGCTGTAGCGTCTCAGTTAAAGCGTGCCGTTAACCGATGATCTCTTCCTCTTTAATACTAGTTAGTTACAGAAATAAACATGAATGAACATCAGAAGGTATGTAGAAAGATACAGTACAACTTATTGAAATGTATCACGTCTCATGTAATTGCCCAATCAATGTTTCAACCATGGAAAGACGTCAATAAAACAATGTTATGTAACGTTACATTTAACTCAGGAAAACCATTTAATGACTAGTTTAACTCTTTCCCCGGCATTGATGAAATTTCAGTCACTTGTGAGAAAACACTTCCCCCCCCATTGAAGCAAATGTCCGGCTTTCCATGTTTTATGCGGTAGGGGGCGCTATTACTCATCTTCTGAAAGAGTACAGAATCTCTGGATCAAAACACAGGCGAAGAAGAAGCAGAAACAAGCAATATCATATAAGCAGATGCAAAGTAACATGATCATCTACATTTAAACGGCATATAAATCAAAAGTGCCTAATGTTACTGAATGAAACTGACCCAGGATGAGCTGTAAGACTGTGAAGCTTTAGGGATGTTGATGGACTCCATCTTGCATGTTCAGATATTCATGCAACAAAATATTCTGGGGGCCATGAAACTTTAGTGAAAATTATTTAAAAAGCTGATGATGGCTGGCAACTTTTTTCAAAAACTCTGGCGGGGAAAGAGTTAATAGTTAGCTATAAAAATAACTAGTGGAGCATTTTGATAAATAATAAATAACAACCTCTAAGAGAGGAAATGGAATATGTTGCACATGTGTCTTGCCAATAAATAGAGTAGTCAATTCATGATACTTCCTCATCTCTTCATTTTTTTTTAAAACACATAGTTGTTAAGAATAGTTGGCCTTTTATTTATTTTGGTGATCGGTACTGGCCAATACTTCTTCCGGTGATCGTCATCGGCGATCGGACTCAACACTCCTGATCGGAGCACCCTTAAAAATGAAGAATGTTTGGTAAATCACTCGGTTAGAGTCTCAGATGGAGATTTCTGGATCTCCTCTCTCGTCTGAGTCACTGAGTCTTCATGACGCGTCCTATAAATATGTTCCATGAGCGCGGCGCCGGGTCGCTGGCCTGTTCTTCTGTACTTTTAAGCTCTTGGCAGAGACTATTTTTGGTCTGGCTTGTGTAGATGTGCTCAGGGATGCGATGCGCTTGCTTCTGAAGCCTCGAGTCTGGTTTGGAGCAGTTTGATGCAGGTAAACCAGTCCATTTTACTGTTTCATGATAAGAGAAATAATCTAAAGCACCTTTTTATTGTTGGTTATTAAAGGATTAGTTCACCCAAAAGTCATTTATGCATCGAAACACTAAAGATTATGTTTAGCTAAATGTCCTGGCCATGTCCTGTGCTCAAAAGAAGCTTTAAAAGGGCATGAAGAACCTGTAAAGTAGTCCAGAGTACGTGTGCACAATATTTTAAGCAGGGCTGAATGATTAATCTAAATAAAACCGATGTCACTGTATGGCTTAGTGAGATTATCAAATTGAAAAAGGCTGCAATTTAATTTAATACATATGCACATGTATATATGCATTTTACACATTTTACAAACACATTTGTATAATACAATTATTATTATATATTTATTTATTTATTTTAAAATGAAATCTTTTTACAATATTAATATTTATCTGTTTACTATTTTTAATAACTTTTTATATGTATTATTATTATTATTATTATTATTATTAATCAGTTTTTTTTGGTCAAATTTTGCAGCCCTACAAACAAGTACAGAAAACCAGAAAAAAACTATTAGAAAAATCAGTATTCAATGACTATTTTTGGGTGAACTGCCCTTTTGTTTCTGTGTTTTCAGGTTTAAGATTTTTTTTTAGCTGAAATTTGAGGGTTTTTTTCTCCGTTCTTGAGCCGGATGTTTGGTGGAAGCACCAGCGCTGGACTGAACCCGAGACGCAGGTCTAATGTCGACACTCGGGCTTGTGGTTTCAGTGGCGAACTGCTTCCTGTTTCCTGTTGCATGGGTAATTCAGCGAGTGGCATTCAGTTTACTTGCTGAAGTTGTTGACTCCTCTTGATACATAATTGCAGGTGTTTTGTATTTGTAATTATTAATTTTGTGTAAATGAGTCCCATCCATCCATCCATCCATCCATCCATCCATCCATCCATCCATCCATCCATCCATCCATCCATCCATCCATCCATCCATCCATCCATCCATCCATCCATCCATCCATCCATCCATCCATCCATCCATCCATCCATCCATCCATCCATCCATCCATCCATCCATCCATCCATCTCCTTGCCGTCCATTTCACTTTTTCCATCCATCCCTTTCACTCTCTCTGCGTCTCACGAACACACACTTCATTTCCCATCTGTTGGCTTCTAGACTAAATTAATCTGTTTGAATCTGGATTACAGTTCTAGGATCAGTCTAGTAACCGATATCGTCCCTCTGGCTCTACGAGGTCAAAGGTCGCCCGTGTTTAAATTCCTCAGATGACTCGTCAGGTGATAAACGAGGCTTGTTGATTTAATAATTAACCACTCAAACATTTACATTTCTCCCTTCAGCAGCATCAGCTGTTTCTCCGTCCAGAGTCGACTGTTTAAATAACTCTCCGGATCCCAGACCGCGGTTCGGCCACCATAGAAGGAGACGAGGGTGAAATCCTGAAGCGGAAAGCCGTTCCTGGCACTGACTGCGGTTAATCCAATAGCTTGTGTTAGGGATAAGACATACACACACACGCACACACACGCGCACACACACACACCCGCTGTGCAACACTTATTAATCCATGACCGGGGAAAGGAGGGGTGATTCAGGCTAATCAATAAAGCCATGAATGAATGAGTGTTTACAAAGTTCTCTCTCTCTCTCTCTCTCTCTCTCTCTCTCTGTCCCTCTCTCCCTCTCTCCCTCTCTCTCTCTCTCTCTCTCTCTCTCTCTCTCTCTCTCTCTCTCTCTCTCTCTCTCTGCTGTCGATTGCTCTCGACACTAATTAAAGAGGTTTTGAGAGCCGCAGACTAATGGCTGTCAGAGACCGAAGGGAAACACACTCACTGTGAGACGCTGTAGAGGTTTTAAACACACCCGAGTGACTCATGAATGATAGGATGAGGGAACGGACAGAACTTTTGGATAGAGAGACAGAACATGAGGAAAAACTGATGACAGTAAGTGTGTGTGTGTGTGAGAGAGAGACAGTCCTAGTGGATGGATTTTGTAATCAGGCTCTCAAATCATATATAAACTTGGATCGGTGCATCCCTATAAATAACACGTCTAATGGATTTTTCGATGAGTCTCATGCCAGAAATGAAGATCGCTGCACATATGCCTGTGAGATGTCTTTGGATCTGTCTAAATTCAGCACTTTTTTTAAAGAAGTTTTTTCGTGACCATTTGACGTGGTTTTGAAAGGATTTTTTTCTTGATAAAGCTGCTTTGAAACTGTACGTTTTGTGAAAAGCACTGTACAAATCAATCAAATATGTGTGTGTGTGTGTGTGTGTGTGTGTGTGTGTGTGTGTGTTTTTGCTCTGCTATATTTTAGCGGCCAAAATTTTCCCCAGAAGTAGATGTGTGTGATATACCAGTTCAAACACCATTTTCAGCAAAACACACTACCGTTCAAGTTTGTTGTTTCTGAAAGAAGTCTCTCATGCTCATCAAAGCTGCATTTATTTGATCAAAAATACAGTAAAAACAGTAATATTGTGAAATATTATTACAATTCAAAATAACCGGTTTCTATGTGAATATATAGCAAAATATAATTTATTCCTGTGATCAAATCTGAATTTTCAGCTTCATTACTCCAGTCTGTTTCTGATGATTATTTGTGCTGCTCAATATTTTTGTGGAAACTGTGATAAATTATTGTCAGAATTCTTTTAACTAAATTTTTTGGCATCCCTGGAGTAAAACCAGTGTCTCGGTGTCTAATTTGTCCTTGCGTTATGTGTGTTAAAGTGATGTTCCTCACCACACACCGCGATTTCTCACTTCCTCGTTGAGAGCGAGCGGGTGAAAGGTTAAAGCCGGAGCAGCGAGTCACTGGGGTCACCGTGTGTTACAGGGTCATGCGCTGCACTTTTGTTGGTTCATTGCACCAAAAATATCATAATTTAGTTCTTCATGACTGTTTTCACTTTCTCTCTCTGACTCTTTGAAGTAAACAGGCTGTTTTTACTACTATACCGTTGCTACAAAATATGTAAATGACCTCTGTTATCATTGGCTAATGTTTGTCCAGTGTAGTTCATGCTGTTGTTCAGGATGGCTCAAGTTTCTGAATACTGAATATTAATTATATAAATATGGGCGCTCATAAGTTAATGAGCTCGTAACTATGTCGGTTATGGTGGCAATTATCTGTTTACAGTTTAGTATCAGTAAATGCTCTACCGCAGCTGCAACATATTTATTTTAGTATTTTAGTATATTTTAGTAGTTATGTACGATTATGGTATTTATTAACTTTTTTTATTTGTATATTTTCAGCTCTCATTAATTTTTTTATTAGTTTTATTGGCCTAATTTTAGTACTTCAATTTAAACTTATTTCCGTTTTCTAATTTTCTTTTTTTAAGTTTCTTATCTAAAATTAATATTTTATTTCAGCTTTATTTCAATTAAATAAAACTATTATAATAATAGTTTTAGTTAATAATAACGACATTGAAGTGTGTCTACATACTAGTAGCACATCAAGTCTGGTTCTTTCATTTCTAAAAAGTAAGAATAATCCTGTTTTTCATTAAACCCGTTGAGCTGTGAAGTGAAGATGTGAGTTTGATGGCTGATGTTCCTGTGTTTCAGGTTGAGATCTCCTCGCACCAGATGAGGGAAGATGCTGGCCATGGATCAAGGCGTAGTGGAGGAGTGGCTGTCTGAGTATAAGGTACATCATCTCTGTCTGTCTCTCCTCATCTGGATCACTTCTCTGTGTTTCCCTTGCTTTGACCCGTGTGTGTGTGTGTGTGTGTGTTTCAGACTCTTCCAGAGACGGCCGTCTCCAGCTATGCCGCCTCTCTGAAGGACAAGGGCTCTCTGGTTCCAGCGCTTTACAAAGTTATACGGGAAAATTACAGTGATGTAAGGCAGTTTCTTCTCCTATTTGTACTCGGACTCTCTCATTATTTTATGTGTTTTTTGATGCTTAATAACATATTCTGGGTTGTGTGCCACTTTTCACCATCCAATCAGTTCACACTCTTTTCTTTGTACTCAAATACATTCAATTATGGAATCAAAATGCATTACGATCTCCTTTATGTGTTGATTTTAACGAGAGCTGAAGGATTTGGGGGGAAAAATCTAATTGCACTAATTGGATTTGACAAAAATAGAAATTGCTATTGCTATTTAAAATGTGTTTTTAAGAGTTCTGGGTTTGCTCTGCTTGTATTGTGTATATACCAAATATTATTACTATTATTATAAGTGTAAGTAATAGTTATAGTTGTAAATAAATGAAAGAAAATAAGAAACATTAATATTGCAATAATACTTTTGTACTGTAACATAATTTTCTTTTAGTATTTAATGAAAAAACTAGTGTGTTATTTTACACTGCCTGTCTTAATTTCTTCATTTTCAAACATTAATACAGAAGGGTAAAGAAAAGTACCTCAAAAGGAGAACAAAAAATGATGCTGAATAATTTATGCTAGTGCTTGAACAAAAAAATATGAAATGGATGATTTGGGCTGCACAGTGTGACCAAGAAATGATATAGTGACTTATATATCAATGACTATAAAAAAAAAAAATTATTTTGTTTTTTGTAGTAAAAGTAGTAGGAAATAAAAATATTAAAGAAGATTAGTAATATTTTAATATTTCAATAATACTGTAAAATTAAAAAACTGAGTATTTGATTAAAAAAAATACTAGTTTTATTTTACAGTCCACATGTAAAATTACAAAAATAATATGTATGTCTTAATTTTAAGACAAACTTTAACTTTACTTTCAAACATTAATACAGAAGATTGAAGAAAAGTACCTCAAAAGGAGAATTTAGGATTCATTTTTTTTCTCTTGCCTGATTTATAAGTGAATTTGTATAAACACATTTCCTGATCTTACATACAAACTCTGGGACGACATGTTTAAAATAACCCAGAATATTCTTTTGAAATCAGTTGTGCCAATGTCTGCCTCTGTGTTGCACAGCTAAAGATGTTTGGTACGGCGCTCGTTTCATTATCACAGTCACGCTGACTGTTGTCACGGCAGCGTCAACATTATGATGATGAGTGACGGAGGTGTTTTCCAGTCGACTGGGTGTGTCTCCTTCAGGCACAACAGTCAGTCTATACAAGCGTCTCGTTGTGTCAGTTCCTCTTTCTGGACACAGTCCTGCTAATGACATAATCATAGAAAAATCTTTTTTTACCGCAATCAATAACATATTTTTAGACTTCACAAATGTCTGTATGATGTCTGAAAGTTCTAGATAAGAAAAATTACATTTTGTCATTGTTTTTTAGGTTTATTTTAAGCTTTTTGTTCAATGTACACCTTAGGGCTGCACGATTAATCGCTAAAAGTTCGTGATTTTGATTCAAACATCTATCGCGATCTTATTCCTAAATGATAGTGATTCTCCACTGTCTATTAAATCTCTGACAAAATCACATCATAACATTCAAATTAGTGTTTGCGAGAGCAGTTGTCGTGTGTAGATATGAAACAGCTTTTCAACCACACAGTATTGCTATTTCTGTGCATCTTGTTTTCCAGTCTTGCTGGATTGTGATCGATCTGCGCTCGTTTGAAGTTGAATAGTCAGGCGGATATCGTTTTTTGTGCTTGATTGTAACTTTCCAGTGTCAGGAAACCAGATCCTGAGTCTTCGCTGCTCTGCTGAAGCGTTATGGTGTTTAATTTCTGAAAATCAGCTCCGTCACACCATGTCACAGAAATCTGTGTGTTTCTCACAGTCCTGCAGATGTCTGAACACTGACTGAAGGACGCTACTTTTAGAAACAGCATGACATGTTTTTGGTCTGTTTGTAATCTTTCATCAACATCTAAAAACCTTCAGCACTTGAAATGACTTAATACAAGTAGAATGCTCTTTTATGAAGTTACCTCGCTTAAAGGAACACGCAGACCTTTTGGGACTTTAGCTTATTCACCGTATCCCCCAGAGTTAGATGAGTCCATACATACCCTTCTCATCTCCGTGCGTGCCGTAACTCTGTCTGACGCACACGCCGCTAGCCTAGCTTAGCACAAACACTGGACAGGGTTCCCACGGGTCATGGAATTTCTGGAATGTCATGGAATTTTAAAAGGTCTATTCCAGACATTGAAAGTCAGGGAATTTTATATATTTTTTGTCCAAGTCATGGAATATCAGGGAATTTAGTTTGTTGCTTTAAATTTTAGTTTCCATTTATCAAAATGTAATTTTTCTATACCGATTTTTTTATCGCGCTGTTTCACACATCTTTCTGTATTGCTGTGCTTACTGTACGTTCACACCGCCGCCGACTTGAGCTTCCAAAGTTACCGGAAGTCATTCATTTTCAATGGAAGCTGGCTTCTCTCAGCTGCAAGGAGCGTCAAATCCATCGGCGTCGCGTTTTGAGCGTCAATCAGAAAGTTGAAAGTAGCTCAACTTTATGGTAATGAGCTATGACGCGGTTCAGCGGCAAGCAGCGGCAAAACGCCAGAAACCAATCAGAATATAGACGTCCTTCGCGCTGGCTGATTCCGGAGAAACATACGATGTAAACTTTCGTTTCTACCAAAAACATTAGTTCCGAGAAAATGGAGGAGAAGCTGATCATCGCCGTTGCTGGGTTTCTTATCATTATCGGATTAATTGCAGTTTAACCATAGAGTGAAAGTTTATCATTTGCATGTGTTTTTAAGTCCTGTCAGTTTAACAGGGCGCGCTTGACAGGGCATATATAAGAACGAGCAGAGAGAGAGAGAGCCCCGGCCGCGCGCGCGCGCACTCACTATTAATAATAATAATAATAATAGCTAATTATTTTTTTCCTCCGACCAAATGTGACCAAAACGGTTATAAAAATGCTGTCATTATAACATTTCATGGTGTGACACAGACTTCAGAGCGGCCAAAGCCTCAACAAGGTTCCCCGTACTTTTTGACAAGCGTCCTTGACAGGGCGGCCAGAGCTTCTTTGCAGCTCAAGTCGGCGGCGGTGTGAACGTACAGTTACTGTTTAATTTTGTTTAATTCCGTTTGGTTTTCGTGTTTAGCTGCGAACAGAGCCCACGCGCGGTTATGATTGGCTGTGATTTATGATTGATTTTGTCGTCTTGTAGCTTTGTCACGTCAGGTTAGGACAAGGTAAGCTAAAAAATAATAATAATAATTATAAAAGGGTCACGGTAAGCAGCCTTTTCACTGCACACGGCATTAGGATACGACTGTCGCATTTCGCCCCCTAGTGGCAGTAGCACATCATTTTAAAATTGATCATGCGCAGCCATTACCTTCATTAATTTACCATGGTAGAATTAATAAATCAATATATGCACATTAGATAAACTACCAACATTACTTTTGAAGGACAAATATTATGGGTTTTCCAGGACTTAAATAATTAATATTGATCAAATAATTATTTCAGACCTACACTACCAGTCAAAAGTTTTCGGACAGTAAGATTTTTAAGAGTTCTTGTCTTAGGACAACTTTGATGCACTTTTTTGATCCACTTCAAATGTTGACTACTGTATATTCAAACAGAAAAGTTATTTTAAATAGTAAAAATATTTCAAAATTGTACTGTTTTTGCTGTACTTTGGATCAAATAAATGCAGGCTTGGGGAGTGTCTTCTTTAAAAAACATAAAAAAATCTTACTGTCCAAAACTTTTGACTGGTAGTGTAAATAATCATCATAACCATTTTACAGAAATAGCCTAGTGTTTGTAACATTTTAATGAAAACATCAGTTTTTCAAACTTTACACTCATAGCTTTGATCTTAATACTTCACGTTGGTTGCATAAGGTGTAGTCATTCAAGTTCAAATATTAATGTATCCACGGCTCAAATTGGTTGGATTTAAAACACTGTCTGTGGCTGTTTTTTGTCTGTTCGGTGCTCCGCAAAACAGCGGCCTTTTTTGCCGTTCATTATAGGTCATGGAAATTCATATTTTTAGTCAGTGAAAGTCAGGGAAAAGTCAGGGAATTTGACATTTGGTTTAGAGTGGGAACCCTGACTGGAGGTAAACGGCTCCAGCTAGCATACTGCTCCCAATCAGTGACAAAATAACACCAACATTTTCCTATTTACATGTTGTGATTTGTATAGTCACAGCGTGTACAAATAACAAGGTCACATGAGACACAACCATCTTCTAACCATATACACACTGGGAACTGTATTCTCAGAAGGCGAAGCACTGCTACTTCTGTGGAGTGATTTATTTATTTTTTTTATCATATGTTAATTTAACAAATCTTGTATAATATGACTTGCTGTTTTTGTTTGTTTGGTTTTTATTGTATTTATATGATATTTGTATTTTTGTAATATAATTTTTGCCATGAAAATAGCTTTGAATGCTGACATGGCACTAAATAAAACAATCTGAATCTGCTGATATAACCAAGGCTGTTGTAATACGGTGTATTAACCAATAATATCATAACCTCTCTGTAGTGAACCAATCAAATGCCCAATCTGCATCATTTCACTCAGGAATGCCACAGTACAGAAGTTGAATGTGGGTGCATGTCGACTTAAACCCATCAGCTACTTGCTAAAACTACATTCATTAAGTTATCAATTAATTAATTAATTATTAATTAATTCATCAATTAAGTTTTTTAGGATGTTCACACTTGATTAAAACAAACTTTGGTGCGATTGCTCTGTTAGTGCGGTTCATTTGATTTGAGTCCCAGTTTGCTTTTCGAAGCATCTGGATCGCCCCCAGTTGTCTGGCTCAGTATAGGTCATAAACCCCGCCCTCTCCATGTAATCGAATGGGACGTGAGCTAAACAAAACAATCAAATTACACTTCAAAAGATGGTTTCTATCATTTTAGGCAGTTTTCATCACGCTGATGTAAGTTTAAGTGTTCCTTTTTTAAAATACATTTTTGTTTTAGTTATCTGCTATAAAATGGGGGTGTGGCATCATGATTGACAGCTCCTCTGAGTGAAGTAGTCACGGAGGCACCAATGGGCTTTTTTTTCAGGATATTGCGATGTGGTTAGTAGTTGTATTTACCTGATTTTAACAAGCCTTCAGTTGTACTACAATCAGCAGACATCAACATTGTGACAACAAAGCAGTTCAGCGATTCATTAAAATCTAGGTGAGAGATTTATAATTTTTTGCACTGATTTGTAATTGTAATGCATTTCTGTCTCTCAGCTGCTGGAGCCGGTGTGTCATCAGCTGTTCGAGTTTTACCGCAGCGGAGAGCCGCGTCTCCAGCGCTTCACTCTGCAGTTCTTGCCGGAGCTGGTGTGGAGTTACCTGTCCGTCACGGCGTGCCGAGACCCGCACTGCAGCGGCTGCATAGAGGCTCTTCTGCTCGGCATATACAACCTGGTCAGTGCCCTCCTAAACCAATGCATGTTTCACACAGAAACACTTAAAGAGGACCTATTACACAAAATCCACTTTTATAAGGTGTTTGAACACAGATGTGTGTGTACACAACCAGCCTATAATGGTAAAAACGCACCCCCTTTATTTTTTGTAATCCCCATAAATCATAAACCGTCTCTCCACACGAGCGGCTCCAGATTTCCCCGCCCATGACTGGTGATGATCTGGGCTACACTTTATTTTAAGGTGTCATTGTTACATTGTAATTATATATTTAAGTACTGAGTAATAGTAATTAACAGCAAGTACTTACTTTAGGGTTAGGGAAGGATTTAAATTTGGGTGTTGCATATAATTATGCATAATTTACTGTTATTGCTGTGGTAAGTACATGTAACATATGTAACAAAGACACTGTAAAATAAATTAACATGATCTGCCCTACTAGCACAGATCCCGTCCTGAGTGAGCCACAGCAGTCCGACATGTCTGTGTCCTCGCTGTAGCAGCTGGAGATAGACGATGTCTGTGCCAAAAAAACCATTACAAATGTTCTGTTATTTGATGTACCAAACAAACATAAGAGACTCTATTGACTGCCGGCATCTGAGCCTCTGAGGACGCAGTGGATGAATTTAATTCATGAAGGAAATGTGCCAAGGAAAGTCGTTAAAGTGCACAAATCATTTTACGCCAGACTACTTCTCAAACGAGGGTCAGTTCAACACTGGATAAGTGAAAGTTGTTTCTGTGAGATTTTAGATTAACATACTGCAAGGTTTGTGAAATTAAATGGTTATTAGATATTCAGAGATTTGTTTAAATGATGTAGATGCGCATTTTGCTGAATGTTGACGGTAAATGAGAAAGTATTTTAGCCTGATTGTTTGCCTTTTCTGTTACAAATAATATAAACAGCAACACTTTTCTTTTTCGCATACCATTTACTTTCTTTGTTTACCAGTTCTGTCTAACAAAGTATTAGATATGACTGACAGAGATCGTAAACCAATGAAGATGGAGAATGTGAATGAGCGCTGTGTGAGCCGTTCTCTTCTCAGGCGCTGGTGTTCTCAGTGCCGCCCGTCAAAATAAAAGTCGGAGCGCTGTCAAAATAAAAGTCCCGCTTCCAACACATCAGCCAATCAGAAAAACTTATCGGCCGATGGTGATATTAAAAAAAATGGCAAATATCGGCTGATATATCGGCCTTGGTGATATATCGGTCGACCACTATTGTTGTTGACGGAGTATCTGAAGCACGAGCTGTAAAGGGTCCGGATAAGGAAAGCTTCTGGAAAGGTTGCAGGGAGCAGCAGCTCATTTGCATATAAAGAGACAAACAAAAATGGTGTGTTTTTGTTCTCACCCAAACAGGGGCAAATTTGACAAGCTATAATAAATGATCTGTGGGTTATTTTCTGGAGAAACTTCACACACATTCTGGGACATCAGAGACTTATATTACATATTGTGAAAAGGGGCATTATAGGTCACCTTTAATGATCAGTAATTTAATTGATTTGACTGCAATTTCATTATTGATTTGATCTGTGCTGTATAAAAAGCTTTAGAAATAAGGGTGACTTGACAGATATTTCAAGTTGAGACCGATTCCTGATTCACTCCCTTAAAATCACATCAAAAATGGTGTTGTAAATGTCGGCCTGACCGCAACTTCCTCTGGCTTTTCCTGTGAACTTTATCCATGGATTTTTACTTAATCAGGAAGTGGTGTTTTCCAGCCGGCTGTGAGAAGGGAAGCCAGGCTGTCAGCGAGGTCGGTGGTCTTTCATGGGTTGTACGCCCCGTGAACTCGCCCTCCCTCCTCACTTCGCCCTGAATACCAGAGTAGGTCATCTGTCAATCACATGCCGTCCGGGTGTCAGGGAGCGCTTAATCATCCTGACGCTATCGGCTCTGAAATCGACTGGGACGGCAGCAGGCCGGTGGGCGTCCTGTTTTAGAGACTAACACACACTGAAATCTCACTTGATCTGGTTTGTCTTTACACCTGAAGAACTCCTGAGTCTGGTACAACAAGAACAGTTCTGCAGTTTCATCATGATTCGCTTGCGAAATCTCGTCACGTGTGTTTGAGCAAACTCTTGGCACATTCATCATCACTGTTGGAGAGTAACCAGCGAAAAGTGTTGATACCAACTTAACTAAATTTTTTTGTAGTGTGACAGTGGCTCTGTTGTTTTAGAGCAGCTTTTCCAGTTACAAGATACTTTTTCCATCACATGACAAATTGCTTTATCATGTTCTTTTGTTGTTTTACGCAAGCACAGTTTTACAGAAACTGGATCAAGTGCACTAGAATCTCAGCCCCATTTTCAAACGACTTCAAATTTTTTTTTTTTTTACATACAAATATTGCAAAAGCATCAATACAAAACAATACATAAACAATTTATTAGAATGTCCTTTTTAGAAATTCAGCTTGGCTTTTCTTTTTGTGTACCAGGAAAAAACTAAAAATATATATATATATATATATCTGTGTAATTTGTATTACATTTTTCTATACTTATATAAATTATTTTTGGGGGAAATATTTGTGTTATATACTTAAAAAAAAAAAAAAAAAAAATATATATATATATATATATATATATATATATATATATATATATATATATATATATATATATATTTATTTTTTTTATTTTTTTTTTCATAAAATAAAATAAATACATTTTTAAAATGATCTACATTATTTATTTTTTTTGCAAAATACTGCTTTTTATCTCTATGTATCTTATTAAAAATAGATGATCACTTTTGGCCATTGCAGATTTCTTTTTCGTTTCATTTTCCGACAAAGACAGGAAGCTTTTATTTTTCAGTGCTAATGCAACAAAATGAAAATGCAGAAGGAAATGCATTAGATGTGTAATTGATGCTTTGTCTGTGTGGTTTATTATTCTGCCAAAGAGACTGATGGGAGATGTTTTAAAGCCTGTTTCATAATCTTGCTAAATGAGTAGTGTTTTCAGGCAAGCTTTTATTGCTATTCTTCATCAACAGCACACAAAATACAAAACAAAAGAGTTTCCCATGATAAATGAACTCATCTATGTGAAATATTGTCATTATAACGCTGTATGTTTGTTTACATGTTCCCTCATGTCTCTGAATCAGATCGGTCCTCATTATTATGATCATGTTTATTTCAGGAAATCGTTGATAAAGACGGGCAGAGTAAAGTGCTGTCGTTCACCATCCCTTCCTTATCCAAGCCATCAGTTTACCATGAGGTGAGTGACTCAAACGTCCTGATCCTGATCCTCAGATGTTCTCGCTCTGACCGTCTCTGTGTCCCGCCTCCAGCCGTCCTCGTTTGGCTCTCTGGCCTTGACGGAAGGAGCCTTAGCCAATCACGGCTTGAGTCGAGTGGTTTACAGCGGCCCGCACCTGCAGCGAGAGACCTTTACAGCACAGAACAGGTGCCGCCGCATCAAATATTCATATTGCGCACCATGCTTTTATTTTAGTCATACATTTTTAATCAGCTAATGAGTGCTGGGGAGGGGGGTTTAACCTTTAACCTTGGGAGGGGGTTAAAGTGGATTTAATTTGATGATGATGATGATGATGGTCATGTGTTTTGCAGGTTTGAAGTCCTGACGTTTCTACTGCTGTGTTATAATGCGGCTCTGAGCTACATGACCAGTTCATCCCTGCAGTCTCTGTGTCAGCTCAGCTCCAGGTTTGACATGTGACACACACTGAGGAGTTAAAAACACCATGATAACATTCAATCAGGTTATATTGTATGATGGTCCCTGAGGGTTGTGATGGACTGAGACACGGGCACAGAGTTGGTCGGAATGCGTCTGAAATGTCCTCATACTTTTGAGCAATTTCCTTTACACAAACATTTCGACTATGATCAAGATTATATGATTCACTGCTTTAATTGCCAGGTTAATAATTTGGCTGATATTTGACATTGACACACGAATATCAACATTGGCCAATCTCAATTTAGCTGATTAAAAATAAGTTGATCCCTTTTGTATCAGTTTCCAAATTAATTTAAATAATAATAATGTATCCATTACCAAGCCTGTTGGTAGATAGATAAATATTGATTTTTGTATTTTAACTTTTATGAAATTATGAATTACATTTTTTATTTAGTTAAATAATTTCACTTATTTATTTATTATCCATTGCCAAGTCGGTTGGTAAATATATGTTGGATATAAATAATGCATTTAAATAAATAAATGTATAAATACATATTTATTTATTTATTTTATTTATTTATATGCATTATTTATTTAAAAATATTATATTATTATTATTATTATTATTATATATATATATTAAATCTTTTATTTTTATTTATTTTGAATAAATACATCTGTAATTAATATTTTTATTTATTTAAATATATATTGCATATACAAATGTATTTATTAATTTAAATATATATTATTAATATAGTATATATTAAATCTTTTATTTTTATTTATTTTGAATAAATACATTTGCATTTTTTTCATTTGTAATTATATATTTTTTTAAAGTAATTTTTTTTTATTATTCATGTTTTATTTACTTATTTTTATTTACATTATTTATATGAATACATATTAAGTAATATAAGTGTTCATTTAATTTCTCCTAGTTTACATACAATTTATTTATTGCTGTTAATTAGTTTTTTATATATCAGAATCATATCGATTTCTAGATCCTCTCTAGATTTACAAGCCCTATGAGTCAAGTTAAGGAGGACCGCAGGCTTCCTCTCCTCGTTCAGTGTGGTCACAGTCTCTGTTGGCACGCGGTTCAGATCTGCTTTGTTCAGGCCTTCAGGTCAGGTGTTTGTGTGGATAATGCGTCTCTTCATCTCAAATCCTCCCATGATCCTCTCTGTTTCCAATCACCCTGATCCTCTTATAGACCTGAACCTGAGTGGACTCAGACCTGCGATTGGTCTTTTCCCACAGTGATTTAAGCCGCGTCATCCCGAGAGAGATGATCACATGACTGATTATTTAACCAATCAGCTAATGTTAACAGTTGAGTGAACAAAGACCCTTTCCCTCGACTGCAGGTCAAAGGTCTCGTCACATTCCCTCATGGGCCTGATCATCATAGTGATGAATCTAAGCCAGTGGTTGACCAACATGGGCTTTTTATTGGCCGATAGAAAGCAGTGAGACCAACATAATGTACATAATTAGTTAATTTCAGTCTGTTTGCTGATGTATTCTTCTCTCTTCAGAGTGTCTATCTGTGGTTATCCAAGGCAACAGTTGCGGCGGTATAAAGGCATCAGCGCACGGCTCATGGTCACATCAGAGTTCCTGGTTCAGCTCATCACGGGGATTCATTTTGCACTGTGAGTGATTCAAAACTGAAGACTGTGTCCTACCAAACCTGTTATCAGACAAGTGTTTCTGGGAGTGACCTCACGCCCATGTCATCATCATGTTTGTCTAAAGGGGCGTGGCATCTGCCAATTATCAGCTCAGTTTGGCTTAAAAATAAGGTGTTCCCTTTTGTATCAGTTGCAACATTTAGCAATAGTTATTTAAGCTTTTTTTTTTAAAGTTATTTTTCCTACTTTATCATTTTGTTCCGATCCTTTATACCTTGATATTGTTTTTTTTTTCTGTGCGTCACACAAGGACCTGTTTGAAGGATGTTGATTTCACTCGTTTAGAAAAATATTCTTCAAAAATGAATTGTCCAGTCAATAATCATTTGCATTTGGCTGATTTAAAAATAAGGTGTTCCCATTTGTGTCAGTTCCCAAATTTTAGAAATGGTTATTTAAAAAATGTTTTAATGTTATGTTTAAAAAAAAACATACTGTCATTTTGTTCCAACACTATATTGATATAACAATATTTATGTTTCCCAGAAAAATTTTTTTATAAATTAAAAAAAATTAAAAATCAAAGTATATATATTATTAATATTTATAATTTTTTTCTGGGAAACATATAAATATTTTTTTGAAGGCTCTTGACAGATGTGGTCACCCTTGTATGGAAAAATATTCCATATATTACTTTTTCTGTATACAGTATTTAGCCATTTTGAGATTGTCGACATCTGCCGATAATCATGTCCATTTGGCAGATTAAAAATTAATTCCCCTCTTTTGTTCCAATGATGAAATAACATCATATGGGAGAGTAGATGATGACAGAGATGTTGTGTTTGATCGTGTGTGTGTGTGTGTGTGTGTGTGCAGGTGTAACGGTGAAGTGGACCTGGGCTCCAAGGCTCTGGATGATGTGCTGTACCGGTCTCAGCTGGAGCTCTTCCCAGAAGCCCTGCTGGTGGGTTTCAGATCCATCACGCCTCAGCAAAGCTAATCCAGCTAAAGCTCCGCAGATTACCAACATTTCTGAAATTCATTCACTGATCCCGTTAGAAACAAACACTTACAACACCACAAAAACAGGCTATAGATGAGGAATTAGTTCTATTTAGGGAGTCAATATTTACTTTCACAGGGATTTGATAATGAGCCTTTACTAAAATGAAATATGCATTAAATAATATATATAATGTATATGAAAAATTGGAATGGATGGATAATTTGCAACTGTCTAAAATAAATCAAATCTGTCTGTATAATAAATTACATTAAATTTTTTTTTTTAAATATACATTTAAATAAAATTGTATATTTATTGAAAGTAATTTTATGATGATTTATACTAATTTACAATTGCTAATTACATAACATTTGCTAAATTGTATATTATATATATATATATATATATTCATATACATTTATTATATATTATTCATAACAGTGTTGCAACTGTTTTTTAATTGCAACTATCTATCTAATTATCTATAGTTGTTATGAATCATATATTAATTAATTTTAAACAAAAAACATAAAATTATATATTTATAGTTTATACATTTTATTAAAAGTAATTTTATTATTTATAACAATTTACAGTTGCAATTTACTTAAGTTAACTTAAAAATTGTCTATAATGTGTGTGTGTGTGTGTGTATATATTTTATATATATAGATAGATATATATATATATATATATATATATATATATATATATATGCATTAAGTTATAATATATTGTTTTAGATAAAAAAAATTTTTTACGTCACATTACACCATTTTAATGGAATATCCAATAATGCATTGAATTGTCATTGATGCATCTGTGCATTTTTATGCCGCTAATTTGCAATATGTACTGTAGAAGATCTGTGTGCATGGCTACATATAAAGAGAGAGAGTTATCTTCTGTTGTTGATGTTTCTCAGGTGGGAAACGCCATCAAATCGTCTCTTCACGGCGCTACTCTGAAGTCCAATAAAGAGGGAACTCGGTCCATCCAGGTGGAGATCACTCCCACCGCCTCTCGGATCTCCAGGAACGCCGTGACCAGCCTGTCAATCCGAGGCCATCGCTGGAAACGCCACGGTGAGGATGAGTTGCCATGGTGACTCACACTTCCTGAAAGCGCTGACGGATTCGATGCCCTAGTATTAAAACTCTCCGGGGGTTTTTCCCACACATCCTGATGTTTCGACGACTCGAGGCGGAACGGGATTCCTGCTCACATTTCAGCGGGTCATAGATCGTAATAATGTGGTATTTGGCAGTTTTTCAGCTTCCTCATCCCGACACCACGCCATCTGACTAATTAGTGCTCAGGCGTTTCAGAGTTAATGACGGCTTTCTGTTCGTCAGCCACAATTAAGCAGCAAACGCACTCATTAGTGCTGTTGGCCAAGGCAAGCGTCATCGCTGCTAGAGATTTGAAGCCCTAACCCTAAATTTGACACTTTTAGTGTATAAATCGCCCCATCAAATCATTTGTGCCTCAAAGCATATGACAGCTTACTTCTTAATTCTTTCTTATTTATAGTCTCTTTGTTTTTAATTCGGGTGTTAATTTGGATTTACGTTTACAATAGCTGTGTGTTATAACTAGTATAAACTGATAGTTTATCTTAATAATAATAATAATATAAAAAATATATATATTAATAACTATGTTGTACTATAATGTACAATATATAATAACTGAATTTTAAATATTAAAATTAAAAATTTATTTTATAATATAATTTATAAATATTTTTTCATGTATTTTCATTATATTTTATAATAACGATATATTTGAATGCTTATAAAATTATAAACCTATTTGGTAATAATATTAATAATGGTTAATTTATGTACTATATATTATGCTTATAACATAATATATTATTAATAATGCTATAATTTGATTATAAACTTAATTGTAATATTTTATTTTAAAAAATATATAATTAAATAATTGTTTATAATATTTCAGTTATTATAGAATAATATAATTAATATTTTAGTTAAATAAAATAATTATAATTTATTATGACAATATAATTTAATTATAATTAATAATTAATGATAGTAGCTGTATATTTATATTATAACAGTCATTTAATTATAAATAATAATAATATTTTTATTTAATTCAAAATGTGAAGTGCATTTTGAGAGTCGCTTTCATTTCATTGTCATGTGTCCATTTTTATCATATTATTTTGAACTGTTTATGTTTGTCTTGAGATGTTTCAGATTTTATTTCCATGTACGTCTCATCACGTCACCCATCATGCATGTGTCCGTGTTTGTGTGTGTGTGTGTGTGTGTGTCTCAGAGTCTCAGGAGGACAGTGTAGACTCCCCTGACTCCTGCCCGACGGGGCCCATCCCTGAGATTAGCGTAACGGGGGTCACCGGGGAACGACTGGCCAACGGAGAGGCTCTTCGCTGCAGGACGGAGGGGGAGGCGCTAGGGGGCGCCACTGAGGTGGGGGTCGACCCTAGAGGTCAAGAGGTCAGGAGGCAGAAGTCCGTGCGGAAGCACCTAGAGGACGGGACGCCCTCCCCGGGGCGGGTTCAGCTCTAGAGCCCCACCCCCCCCCACCCCTCGTCCCACACACCCCCCCCTCTCCCCTCGGGCCCAGAGGTACTTGGTGTGGGCGGAGCGTCTTCATAAGCGTGTTCATTATTTAAGATATGTAAACCCTGAAGAGTATCAGCCAGCAACTTTTTCTGGAAGGAATGTGTCTGGGTCAAAGGTGAAGCTCGATCCACAGCATTAGTGGCGTAATGTCTATTAACTCTATTGTCTATTAAAAAAAAATATATATATATATACATTTATATGTTAAATTATATTATATATTGTAATTAGATACAATTATTATAATCACATTTTATTAAGAATTCATTATTTAAATACATTTTTATTCATTATTATATTAAAACAAATTTTGAAATTAGATATAATTATAATTAAGTTTATTATTATTATTATTAATTTATTATAAAATTATATATTGTAATTAGATACAATTATTATAAGTTAGTATATTTTTATTATTATTAATGTGTTATTTAAATAAATATGTATTATGTATTACATTATATATTGTAAAGAGATACAATTATACTTGTTTATTATAATTATTATTAATGTATTATTTATTTAAATAAATATTTATTATTTATTTATTATACATCAAATTATATGTTGTAATTCTATACTAGTATATTATTATTAATTAATTATTTTAAATAAATATTTATTGATTTATTAATTTATTTTTCACTTAGGGACAAATGAAAATGTGTTATTGTGGTGATTGGCATTACATCACAAGCGTTGTGGATCGTGCTTCTCTTGATCCTGGAATATTCCTGAAATCTTCTCCTTAACTTTGTGAATGTCCCTGTTTTTTACATTAACGCTCTTGCGTCTATTTCTGTCTAACTCGTTCCATATCTCTGTTTTCATTCTCCATCCGATCAAACCTCCCGAACTCACAGCTAACCAATCATGGGAATGACCCGCGCTGCTTCAGTCCCGACTCACTCAATCTCTGCTGCTTTCAGAAAAGCCATTTATGAAACCTCCTTTTCCCACTTATCCACACTTATCCACTGGGTTGCCAAGGGAAACGACCTCCCTTTAGATGCCAGAGAAACGAGACAAGACTGACAGGAAATGATGTGATATAACCATCAGTGCAGAGGTTTCATGGAATTCAGAGCTGATAAGTGTGTCCATTATCAATAAGGTTGCCATATATTGTGCATCCCAACAGAAAACATCAGAACTTCCTGTCAGTCTGTTCCTTCTCTTCTAGTCTGTGATGTCGCACACTTCCTTCCTTCTCCCTAATACACCGGTCCTGCCAACAGCTCCCTCTGCTGAAACACCTGCTCTTATTTCCCTGAGGACTCTCCTGAAGAGGGACATGTGTAGAGTTTGAGCTCTAGTGTTGTGTTTTCTCATCCGTCTGTCCTGATAACGCTCTGAAATCTGATTTCTGCACCAGATGCTTTGGTCAAAACGCATGTTCTGGAAACATTCATGTGCTTTCTACATCCCTCATATCTAATGCTATGTGATGTCTGATGATGATTACAAAGATTTTGCTTTACAAAACCTGAATCGTTGCAGAATTCATCCGGGTTGTTTGGTTAGTCTCATGAAAACTCTAGAATTATGTGGGTCATATTTCAAAGTTTTTTTCCCTTTAGTTAAGCGCTTAATTTCCCCCTAAATTCTCATTACTATTATATAATCTAATGCTTATTAGTGTAATGTGGAAAAAACGTTAGAATTGTAGTAGTATTTGTTATACTGGCCCTTTATTTTCATTACTGTATTACAGTTACATAATTTTTATTTAATTAAGAATGAGGATTTTTTTTTTTCTTATTACAGCAGGTTTTTCTGATATTAAAAGTTGATATTTCAATAATTTACCAACACATTTGCATGTCTCTGATGTTGGTTAATGGTCACATGACATGCAGGGAAACTAAATATTTCATCTTTTCAAGTAGGTGTTTTGTACTGATTGAAATTATTTTAATTTCACATTTTTTAATCTCCACAAACTCCACTTTAGGAAACCGTAATGTGAGTTTTAGGGGGAAATGAACTTAATTCTGATATATAAGTATATATAAGTATGAACTGTATGTTAGGTTACATGTTACACATTTAATTTTTTTTTTGACTTGATAGAAAAATCTGGAGGAATTAGATTTGATTTTTGGGGTGAAATATGACCTAGATATTTCTTTGTGAGATTCAGCCTATTATATATTGATAATATAACATGTATAATATAAAAATATAACATATATGTTTGTGTTTTAATTACACAGCCCTGCATCTTAGAAAAAGAAATTCTGCTGATTTGCAAAAAGGCCTAAAATTATGGTTTAAAAATATCAATAAAAATGTTCCATCACAGTTTTTTTTTATAAAAATATTGTAAAATATGTAAAATATTAGTTTTACAAAACAAGAATGACGATTTTTATTTTTTTTATTTTAGGGTAAACAATAAGGTTTTTGTTAACGTTAGTTAATATATTACCTTACATGAACTAACCATAAGCAATACATTTGTAACTGTATTTCTTCATCTTTGTTAACGTTAGGTAATAGAAATATAACTGTTCATTGTTTGTTCATGTTAATATAACTAATTTGAACAAATACAACTTTTGATTTTATTAGTAAATGTTGAAATGAACATTAACAGATTAATAAATGTCAAAAATCAACTGAGAATTGAACAAATAGTTGTAGCTCGACTTATTTTTCTGGTGGTTAAGAGATAATCCAAGACTTCTTAACTTTACAAATGGTTGTCGGAAGCAAAAATGCATATATTTAGTTATATAGAGCAAAAAAAAACGACACTTTTTGCAATCAGCAGCACCTCAAAATGAGTAAGAACCAGTTGTATTGCACGTATGAGATGCAGGGCGACTCTAGGAAGTGCTTTTCTAAAAGTGTGTTGTGTTGCGGCGCAGACGCAGTGGATCTGGGTTCCCCGGATGAGCTGACGGAGATCGCGGAGGTGGACGAGGGAATCTGCACACAGGCGGCAGGAGCTCAGGGTCAGGCCAGCCCCCCCACCATCGTCATCAGCAACAGCGGGGGCGGAGCCTCGGTCGCCAAGCCCACAGGGAAGGGTCTGCGTCGCCTGACGGGCAGATCCAGCAAAGACAAGGAGAAAGAGAAGGACATGGATCAGCTCACGCGCAAGCAGGCGGCCGTCCGCGCCATGAGCGAGAACCTGGAGCTCCTGTCACTCAAACGCCTGACGCTGACGGCCAGCCAATCGGTGCCCAAGAGCGGCTCGCTCAGCCTGTCGCGCACCGCCAGCGCCGTCTTCTCGCGCTCCTTCGAGCAGGTCAGCAACGTGTTCTCCGGCGGAAACCAGTCGTCCAGCCGCGCGTCCAGTCCCACGGCCAATCACGCTCCTGACGGGGGCCTGCAGGACGAGGGCGTGGCCTATTCTGAGCACTTAAGCCCCGCCCACCAGCATCGGCAGCGCTCGCCCACCATCAGTATCCACGTGACCTCTGACCTGTGACCCTCTGACTACAGTACTGCGACTCTAACACACACACAGGCACAAAACTGCACCTTACGGGAAAGTCGGTCTGTTTCTAGTGTTTCTTTTCTTTTTCTGTCGGTTGTGTGTAATTACCAAAGTCACGTATTTTTGAAGTAAGTGTTTTTAAAGCAAACTTTAACTTTTCCCTGTTTGTTCTTCAAGGTATGAAGTCGATCCATGAAGTTTACATGCGATTACGAGCTGCGTTGTGTACTTTTTTTTTTTAAATGCGTTTGAGAAAAGATCACACACACTGAACCGTGTGTGGTTTGAATTTACGTGTGCGTTCGCAGCTCACACGTCTTCTGCAGTTTCCCCCTGCTCTTTGTTATCCCAGCATGCACTGGGCTTGAACCGAAGCCATCATTTCACACTGTTTCCATGGGAATTTGGATTTCTCGATTACAAAACCCAGAGTGGAGAATCTGGTGGAATAAGACACCGAAACAAAACTGTGGTCGTCTTCGTTTACATTGTTTTTCATGCGGTATTTGAAAAGCAATATATGCTTATTGTTTGAATTGCTGTGTGTGAGGATGCGCGAGGCCATAAGAGATGCATTATGGGAGTTCAGCAACTGATGTCATGCTTTCAATGCAAAGCACTACGGCAGAGACCCATGAAACAGTGTGATTATAAGCCAGAAATCATTTCTTGATATAAAAATGAAAGAGAAATCAGTGTTTTTTTTTTTCTTTTCTTTTTTTCTTGGACTAATTATAGCATTTTTTTCTTTCTTTCTTTTACATTGGTGCATCACTGTGATGTTGCATCAATATTTGTCTGGTTTTATGATGATTATATTTTGGAAGACATCTCATTGGAAGTGTTTTTGAAGACATTTTTTCTGGTCATAATGGTTTGTGCTTTTAATTTGAAGTGGGTCATCAATAACAGTGGTCGTGTCCGTATTCAGATTATTTTGAGAATGTGAATATTTTCTTGTGAACTGTAAATATTATTGTACTAAAGTCCTTTTTTTTTTTTTTTGAATCAACAAAATAACATGGTTACAGTCTCTGAAAATAAAGATTTCTATTTCAGCATGCCTCTAGATTTTTATATAGTTAATGATGTTTTTTGAATCAACTTTTAATGACAATAGATTTATTCCTTCTGAACAGTTTTGAGATTAAATGATTGAACAAAAGTGATGTGTGAATTTATTTTGTATTCAAATTAAATGTCTGTTTGTTAACAACGGGTTGTGTACGTAATTAATTTACATTTTTAGGGTTGGAAAGTTCATGTTTTGATTATTTAATTTCATACTTGTTATAATTCATGCAGTTATTTAGTTCTTTCTATTTTTCCCCAAACATCTTAATCTTTCATCATAAATATATAGTCTAATAGAGCTGAAACATTCAATATAAATTCAAAAATGCTTTCAAATAAATTGTCAATTAATCTTAAAAAGCTTGTATATACATCATATAATTATATAGTGTAATATGTAATTATAAGAAGTGATAATCTGACTGGGATTCTGTTATTTTATTTATCTGTCATCAGTCAGTAATTCAACTAAATTATCAAAATGCATAAATTTACATACATTATAAAATTTAGCCTCAATGATGACTTTTAAAATAAATAAATATGCCTAATTAATCTCCAAACTCTCTTTACTGAAGACCAATTTGTCAAACTGCAACACACAAGTGAACAATGATATTGAAATAATACAGTCTCTTACAAAGTTACTTCACACAGCTCAAAACAATAATGTAAGATGCATATAAATCACCTTTACATAACATAGAACATGTCGATGTTAAAGGTATAGCGGAGGATCTTTCCAAATTTTAGATAAGACCCGCCCTCTCCACTTTTTGAAAAGTTTGATTGATTCACCAGAATGATTGACAATTAGGAGGACCAATAGTTTAGACTACCCACCAGGAAGTAAAACATCCTCCGCTATACCTTTAAGTTAAATAAACAGTCTAGCATCACAATTATGTCCCTCGAGTTACATTTAGCATGTTACATGTAAATAGTTCTCAAACATGTGTATAACTGATCAAAATGCACATAATCTTGTACCTGCCGGTGTCTCGATGTCCCTTGTGTGGCCACTAGGTGTCACTATACCGCCTTTTTTGCGACTGTCGCAAATCAGTTACCACAGGAACGCCACCGCCGCACACTTTACGGCATACACGTGGTTCCTGCGGTCTTCCGTGCCCTTCACTGCTTCACATCGGATCCGGAGACGATATTTGATCAAATCTGAGTGAAATCATGACCAAACTGAGCAAAGAGAGCAAGCAGCGGCTGCAGCAGGTGTTCCAGTGCGGCCAGTTCGTCATCCGCTGGGGCTTCATCCCCACTGTGCTTTATCTGGGTCAGTAAACTGCGCGAGCGCGCAACTCATGTGTGTTTAACTTAGGCTACATACTGTATGTCAAGGGTTTATGCAGCATTTGTGTTTATTTGAGTTGTATGATGAGTTTTTGACACACACACACACACACACACACACACACACACACACACACACACACACAGTATGAGGAGTAATGAACTCTTTAAGTTCTAATTCTTATGCTTTTATAAGCGTTTATATTTTACATTACGGACCCTCTTCATATCTAGAAAAGATTAAGATAAAGATTTGACGGTGACTTGGACTAGCAGACAACACTGATCTCCCTAGCAACCTGCTGGATAACCATAGCAACACTCCCAGCACCTTAGCAACCACCTAGCAACGCCCTACAAACTATACAACCTAGCAGCCACATATCAACGCTCTGACCACAACCCCAGCTTTGTGGTGTTGAGTTGTAAGAAAGTCTTCATTGTAATTATGTAAGGGATAATGTATCGCGAGGCGGTCGTTATAGCGAATAACAACCCCGACAGGCTGAACGGGACCCCGACGCGAAGCGGAGCTTGAATCAGCCTGAAGGGGTTGTTATTCGCTATAACGACCGCCTCGCAATACATTATCCCGCTTATTACATGGCTACCTACAAAATAAATAAATAATTTGACACAAATTATTGATTTAAAAAGGAGTTTATTGATTTAAAAACGATTGTATTGCTTCCGCCAAAGAAAATAGTCCGTTCCGCGTCCATAGCAACGCGCTGTTTTTCATGGCAACGGTGTGTTATTAGTTCGCAGCGTCTGTTATCAAGAAATAACACACTGCATTCTACATTGGAATTCAACCGAGCCATGTAATAATGTTTAATATTAAATGTTGGTAAAATACATGCTTATTTTCACATTATTTATACAAATTGAAACATTTGAAAACAGATGATGTGCATTTTACATTGACAAAGCTGATGGTAAATTTAGGGTGATTACAAAACACCACTTCTGTTGGCCAATCAGGTGTAATTACGGGCCAGTGCTGATAATCCAAAAGTATACTTCCATTTATATATAAATCCAAATATAATAATTATATTTCTATATTGACCTATTAAATTATTTTTTTAATGCTATTTTTCTGTTTTGAAAGCATTTGAGACACTTTTGACATTTGCATGTCTGCAGATATCAGTTCATTAAAAAGAGATACAGTCTCCTCGTTAATTAATTATAACTAATATTTGCAGATTTGTAAACTGAACATATCTTATATCTGGAATTATTTATAGGTTTACCATGTGTAATGTTGACATAATGCTTAATAGCGATCCCGATATCTCAGATAGACCAAATAATGGCTTGATTTTTGTCGGGTTTGAGATGATCGGCATTGGCGGGTTTGGAAAGACGTGACCTTTAGGGGTGAACTTTCCCTTTAAATCGTATCATACTTTGGGTGTATACCATCCTACTCTTTCCTGGAGATGTCATTAAGGAAGGTTTCACGTCACAGTCCGAGTCGCTGCAGGACGGTTCAGTTCGTCAGGATAAAGGGCTTCTGGGATGCGTGTGTTTATAATACAGAGTGACTGCATCATTTCTGATAATAATGATGTGTTTTTTTCATGTGCGGGGTCATTGAGTGCCAGAACACGCATCACTTCCTGCAGCTGTGATTGACAGTGTGTGATGCTCCGTCATGATCGTGTTCTTCAGCAGACGTGACGGGCGTTTGGGTCAGCAGGGTTCAGAGGGCGTCTTCGTCCTACAACTTCATCACGGTTAAATGTAAAATGAGGAAATGTTAATGAGGCTTTAGGGACTCTGTGATTGATTCTTGCACTCCTTGTTCCACAAAAATTTGCGTCTGTATTTTTGGCATGATGGGAGACGTTTAGAGACAAATGAGATGCAAAAGGAAGTTGTAGCTTTCTGCGGCTAAACTGCCTCGCATGGAAAAGCCCCTCGAGTCTGAACATTAGCATTTCCAGAGGACATCATCAGCCTGCTAGATGAGACAGATTATTATAGGCTACATAATATTACATATAATGGAAGAAATATATTTAGAATACACAGCTATTGTAAAAAATATAATAACACTAAACAATAGTACATATATAAAGGTAACACTTTATTTTAGTGTCCTTTTTACATGTTACATGTACTTACCATAGTAATAACAGTAAATTATGCATAATTACATGCAACTAACCCTCAACCTAACCCTACCCTAACCCTATAGTCAGTACATGTACTTGCTTAATATTACTCAGGACTTCAAAAGTTTGGGGTCAGTAAGGGTTTTTAAAAGAAGTATCTTCTGCTCACCAAGGCTGCATTTATTTGATTAAAAATACAAACAAAAACAGTAATATTGTGAAATATTATTATAATTTAAAACCGCTGTTTTCTATGTGAATATACAGTTAAAGTGTAATTTATTCCTGTGATCAAAGCTGAATTTTCAGCATCATTACTCCAGTCTTCAGTGTCACATGATCATTCAGAAATCACTCTAATATGATGATTTGATGCTCAAGAAACATTTATGATTATTATCAATGTTAAAAAGAGTTATTTACATTTTTATTTCATGATGCTATGATGAATAGAAAGTTGAAAAGAACAGCATTAATCTGAAATCTAAAGCTTTTGTAACATTAAACACTAACGTTCAAAAGTTTTATTAATACTTTTATTCATCAAGGATGAGTTAAACTGGTTTTAGACCTCAGTAATGTATTAGTACGGTGTAGGGTTTCCTTTTGCGGCCAGTACAGCCTCAGTTGGTCTCTGGAATGACAGACACAAGTCCTTCACAGCGTCCAGAGGGATTTTGAGCCGTTCCTCTTGCAGGACTCCGGGTCAGGGGGAACCCGTTTTCTGATCGCTCCTCCAAAACACCCCAGAGTGGCTCAGTAATACTGAGATCTGGTGAGTGTGCGGGACACGGGAGATGTTCAACTTCACTGTCATGTTCATCAAACCACTGTCACCAGTCTTGCTGTGTGTATTGGTGCATTATCATCCTGATACACGACCAGTGTTTGACCCATCAGGTGCTCATGGTCCTCCAGAATGGTTCGGTAGTCCATGGCACTGAGCTTGGCAGCACAGTCGGGAACGTCATGATATTACAGCCTAAACCATCACTGATCCACCGAGCCTCTTTGGGGCGTCTCTAACTCACACAGATGTGAAGGACAGTGAAGGTGGACTCATCAGAGAACAATACATGTTCACATTGTCCACAGCCCCAGATTTGCACTGTTGGCACCGATGGAACGGGCGTTTGGCATTGGCACGAGTGACCACAGGTTTGGCTATAGCAGGCCGGCCGTCAATATTGACTCTCTCAACCAGACGAACAGGAGAGTCGAGGTGTTCGTTTAATTCTGCGGTGAGTTGGGCTGCTGGTTTTTTATGGGGTTTTTTTTGGACACAATCCGGTTTAGTACCCGTACATCCCTTTCAGACGGATCCCTAGTGCGTGGACATTTACTCCTGTTGGATGTGATTCATCCTTCCTCAACCTTACCCTGGACACTATAGCTCTCGATACACCACAAAGACCTGCTGTCCTGGTCACACATGAGCCAGCGAGACACACACCAACAATTCACCCTCTTTTAAGCTGATATGTCTCCCATTATGTTGTGTGGATTGCAATATCCTCTGTACGGCTGTGCTGTCGCTCCGCTAATTCAGCTCTTACTGATGGAATGAAGATTGGTGCATGAAACCTCCAATACTATATTGGCTAGAGTTTCAGTTTTTTTCCAACCCCTGTATGTGTGTGTGTGTGTGTATATATATATATATATATAATCAGAAAGCTACAATTAGGTCTCTTTTCTCATAATAGTTTCAACAAAATCAAAATTATTTAGCAAAATAAACCACTTCGCGATAACATAAGAGGTTCTTCAAGATAGCTGTGTAATAATGAAATATGAAAAGCAAAAGAGGATGGGCATTTTTTCCCCAAAAATATTGCATTCGAATATTCGGGCTCATAAAAATCGAATATTCGTTTATTAAAATTATGTTTAACAAAAAAGTTTTTTTTTTTTTTTTTACTTTGTCACCATTTCAGAACAAGCTTACGATCAGGCAATATACACAACAAGCTTACAATATATGTAAAGTTTTCTTTTAGTTGAAAACATAATGTATAAACAAAAAATAAAAAGAACAAAAGCATTAATAAAAACAATAGGCCTAATATCCACATGCTCGAGTGAGACGTTGCAGAGACACATAACGCTGTGCTAAGCGAAGTTTCTAACAGCACTTTGCGTTTTCTGTTAAACCTGTCTCCCTCACAGAACTTAAAGGAAGCATATGTCTCAAAATAATTTTGCTATTAGATAATAATCATCTCTGCTCACTCGGGATACAGCGCTTACCTGCAGTCATGCATGCAGTGATGGACAGCTGTCTTTCCTCAACGACTGTTGTTTGGATTTAATGTGATTTCTCATTGTGGTGATGATATTATAACTCAGATTCATACATTCATCTGATCAAAAGTAATTCCATTTTGTAAGATCATTTTCAAATAATTCCAAACTTCGCGAGGAAGACGACAACATTATGTGATCAACTACAAACAAATAGTTAAACTCGCTCCACAGCGCCACCCAGTGCATTAACTTATAACTGCGAGTTAGCGCTTGGGATCCACATGGATTCACTGCATTTACGGCCAGCAAAGAAACGTAGTAAAATTCGATTAGTATTTTATTTTTCGAATAATAATTAAAGATCGAATATTCGATAATTCGTGCACACCCCTAAAAGACTGCAGTGAAGATCGCTTGCAGAAGCTTTGTCATTCTTTTACCACAGCTATTTCAAAGCGTGTTGCACAATAAATGAAATGGAGATGAATCAGCTCTGACGTCTGAATTCTTTGGGATCGCGTATGTATGGATGATTCCTTTGTTGTGCCAGTAAGACCAATATTGAATGAAAAAGGGAAGAAAGTTCCTGCAACCCAGGACTTTTAGTTGCTTACTTTTAGTCCGGATGTGAGGCGGTTTCATTATGCCAATCGAGTCGACTCACTGGAGAGCTTCTCTGCGAGTTCCTGAGAACTGAGGAATCCAGACTTGCGAGAGAGAGCGAGAGTGCTGATGTCATCCTCAAACTCTAATGTAATTCCTTGAAAATATTGCCAAATATCATCCTTTATTACATGGCTTGGTTGAATTCTAATGTAGAATGCGGTGTGTTATTTCTTAATGCTGCTAAGTATAACACACCGTTGCCATGAAAAACAGAGCGTTGCTATGGACGCAGGATTCTAACCGTAGAGACGGAAGGGACTATTTTATTTAGCGGAAGCAATACAATCGTTTTTAAATCTATAAACTCCTTTTTAAATCAATATTTTGTGTCAAATTATTGATTTATTTGGTGGGTAGCCATGTAATAAGCTGGATAATGTAGAGCGAGGCGCTTGTTATAGAGCTGGTAAGTCCCGCCCCTTCCGCTAACCCCACTGGACCTCTAGGTTAAAAAACCGTCAATGCAAGTGAATGGGAGAAAATAATTATTTTCTGGTCCCGTTTGAATTTTGCCATGAATGTGAACATATGTTGTCTGTGAATTTTTTATATAATTTTTCGTGTAAAGAATGCTACAATTTAGCGGGTAGAAGTTTGATACGGTTAGACTTTGTGTGAGAGCACTTTGTGGACTACAACTCTTCGCTGCTTTCGACGCGTTTGAAACGTCACCACCACTCGCACACGGACACTAGAGCTGTGTCTGAAATCGCTCCCTATCCACTATATAGTGCACTATTTAGGGTGTCGGCCATTTTGTAGTGGTGTCCGAATTCTGAGTGAACGACATCATTCCCTACATTCGTTCACTACTTTTACCCACAATCCTCTCTGAATTCGAGTGTACATCCGATGTACACTTGCTGAGACACTATTTCCCACAATCCAACACGATAAGGCGATAGAGCGAGAATGAAAAAAAAATATGACGGACGGCAACAATGTCACCATGGCAACGGCGCACGCGAGATAGAAAACAATCATTTGAAGGACACTTAACAATCATTTGACTGACTGGAAACCCCGCGAAAGTAATGAAAGTAATGTTTAAATAACGGAGGGTTTTTTTTTGACAGTTTTATGTATTTATTTATATATATATATATATATACACCGTTATATCCATAGCCTATTTGAATAAACAAATGTGTTGTGTAGTGTCTTGTTCTCTTTTATTTTCACATATAAATGTAAAAAGTAAATAAATATGACAAGCAAGTCTCTTTTTTTTTTTTTTTTTTTTAAATAACGCAATAAACGTGAAAAATACATACATAGGCCTACAATTGTTACATACAATTCATACAGCCAAAAAAGGAAATATCAAAGATGGGTAAGTTTATGATGAAATTGTCCGAGCTCTCTGGCGCATGATAATTATGTCAGCGTCCGAATTCGCTCACTCATTTTCGTTCACTCTTTGCTGATGTAGTGCACTCAACTGCCATTCACTATGTAGGGATTAGTGAATGAGTGAACGAGTGAGCGGTTTCAGACACAGCTTAGCTCACGGATCCCGCTAAACATGGCTGTGTCTTTGGTGCACTTCACCGCCTTCTTTCAGGGAGAAGACAAAATCGTTGAGGTTGGCGAAAACCACGGGGAAGTCAACTTTATGGGGTGACGTCACATAGGCGACATGTAGTCTTTCTCGTTATGTCTTTTCCACAACTGCTAGCCAAAGAATCATACCATATATTGTCAAACTCGTAACATGAAAAATTATATAAAAAATTCACAGACAACATATGTTCACATTCATGGCACAATTCAAACGGGACCAGAAAATAATTATTTTCTCCCATTCACTTGCATTGACGATTTTTCAACCTAGAGGTCCACTTGGGGTTTTACAGATGGGCGGGACTTACCAGCTCTATAGCGAATACAACCCCTTCAGGATGATCAGGACCCCGACGCCAAGCGGAGCTTGAATCAGGCTGTCGGGGTTGTATTCGCTATAACAACCGCCTCGCGCTACATTATCCCTTACATATATCAGCCTGCATTCTGTCATTTGATTTTTGCCATATACTCAGTATGCCTATACATGACGATACTGGCCACATCTCATGGTTGATTAACAAGTTTGTCGAATCAAAAAAAAAAAATCCCCCAGCTATTTTGTGTATCTTTTGTCATTAACGTATGTTTTGCATATATCAGCATTATATCAAATGTCACCTGCTCTATAGAGATCAGTGATCTCACAAAAGCTGTCACTTTTTTTATATTTCACCCCAAAATTCGAAATGAATTGCTTTAAGAAATCCTTTTTCCTTTTTTTTTTTTTTTTTTTTTTTTTGCATTGACAAACATATTTTCTCCTCAAATTCTCATTATCTTGCAAATGTAAAACATCTAATTGTCGTTACTGTTATGCAAACTTGTATTAAATTGTAAATGATTCATACATAATTGTATAATTTTCTGCTCAATTGGTCTATATTAGTTTTACTTTTATGCTGATAAAAAAAACAGTATTACAGTAATGAGAATTATTATTGATGATAAAGGGAATTACAAAAACTAATTTTATGTTGTGTGTGTATATGTGTGTATGTATATACCATTCATATATAAACACTACAGTTCAAAAATGTGGGATTGGTAAGATGTTTTTGAAAGAGTCTCTTCTGCTCAACAAGGCTGCATTTTGTTCAATGAAAAATACAGTAAAACAGTAATATTGTGAGATATTATTACAATTTCAAAAATAACTTTTATATTGTAATATATTTTAAAATGTAATGTGATCAAATCTGAATTTTCAGCATCATTGAAAGAAAGAACCAACAGTGGTGCTGCTTTTACGCATTTGTGGAAACTGATTTTTATATATATATAATTTTTAAAGCAATAAAATAATTACATTAAAAAAAAAAACTCAATTTAATATTTTTATTTATTTATTTGTATTTACTTGTGAAATGTGACCCGGAGCAGTTACCATGATATTCACGTGGAAGATCAGCGTTTACCACTGAGTGTTTACGCTAATGAATCTCTTCCATATTTCCATGGACACTTATTTCCCGGCATTTCTTTATTTCCCAGGATTCAAACGGGGAGCCGATCCAGGGATGCCTGAACCCACAGTCCTGAGGTGAGTTGTGTGAGTCGGACACGTGAAGCTCGCAGTGTTTCACCACAGAGAGCTGAAGATGATGTCGCTGTTTCTTTCAGTTTGCTTTGGGGATGAAGACGCTCCCGACGGCCACTACAGACCAATCCCGAAGGATCCTCTCACTGGAGTCTCGGGACACTGACTGCTCGGATCAGAACGTTATGCTGGGATCTAAATACTCGGCTGTCTCATCCACCCTCTATTTTTCCTTTTTTGTTTTGTTTTGCTTCTTCTTCTGTCTAAAACATTGTCTTGAGAAACACACACACACAATGTAACTGGATTGTATTTGTTGTTTTTAATTTAAACAATCATTGTAAACAATCACAGGATGTGCTCAACGTTCAGTTTCAAATAAATGAAACATTTTTAATAAATATTTATCAGCACAGATTTTCAGTGTTGCACAAATAAAAGTTCAGACATAAATATTCCATTTATAAATATCAGCAATAAATGCCTCAGCATTTACATTCAATAAGTTAAAAAGTACAGACTCTTAAATAATAAATTATCATTCCCTGAATGGAATACTGTGATGGTCAATAATAAATCAGTTCTTGTCTGAGGTCCAGGGGTCGGGTCTCTTGCTGTCTTTCCCCCGGTGTCCACCCTTCCTTTTGCTCATGTAACTGATGGCTCTGCATGTGTCGATCATGACGCTGGTGTAGTTGAACAGGATGGAGTGGACGGTGGCCTTGCGTGTCCATGCGGATCTGACCGACAGAGGACCGCTGGAGATCGGGTCCACCTGTCCTTCACCCACCTGGAGCTGGAGGTGGAAACAAACGTTAAATACGTGTCATGCCAGCACTTCCACTGGTTGATGTCAGTCTATCACTAGTGTTCAGAGATTAAATTTGATGCATTTGCTCATTGTAAAGTGTTACCAAAACCTCGACTTTTATCAGTCATTTTAAAACTGTAAAAATGATGTCTAAAATAACGTCCAGGCCTCTTGGATAGGACGTGAGGAGCACAGATGTTGAGTCTGTGTGTGTGTGTGTGTGTGTGTACCTGGCTGTTAATGGCCTCCAGCAGTCGTTTGGTCTCGTGTTTGATGTCGGTCACCAGGGTTGAGGTCAGATTTTCCTTCTCGATGTAGTTCCAGTTCTCTTTATACCACGTCAGGACACTGTAGATGCGCCCCAGACACCTTTCCTGAAACATTCATGAGATTCTTCAGTTGATATTGAGAAAATCACATGAAAACATTTCTGTCATGACAACTCTCTGAGTGTTTGGCATGTTAATGGATATGACAATGTTGATATGTTTAGTCTTTGTGGAATAGATCACACACGACACGCTGCTGTGAGCAAGTAAGACGGGTTATTCATGTATGCTATATTGTACAGCGTACATGAATTACCCGTAGCGGATCTATACTGGTGGAGCTGGGGAAGGGGGAGGGTTTCTGAAGCTGCGCTGCTAAGGCAAATGCTGACCAAGTACTTGAAGGTTGAGCAGCGAGCTCATTGGCTACTGATACAGCGGCAACCAATCAGATTGAGTTAAGGACCGATCGGCCTGCGTCATCTAGAGTTTCATGACAGAACTTTATTTATTACATGTGCTGAATAAAAAGATCTGACCAGCATCTTAACTTTTAACTGCATTTAGTTTGTGTAACGATATCAACTCGATTTTGTACGTTACCGTTTCACAAGGTGGCGATTTTGCATTGTGATTTTTCGGAAACGTACAGTTTTTAGAAGAAATAAAAGTTTAATTGGTGTGGCTTATGCTGGTTATATGAATTAAATCATACTGATTTGCCAAAATGTAAAATAGTTTCGAATTGCCATGGGAGTGTGTTGAACGATAATGGCCGTTTTTGTAGGGAAGGTTAGAAGGTTAAAATTACATTTTTAATTCCTTTTTTTTTTAAATATCCCCTTTTAATTCCATTATAGCCAATCATAAATGTTTGTGGAAAAACTCTGTTCTATAAAATACTTGGCTTGATCGTAATGATGATGGACTCATTACAAATGCCATCAAGGTAACACAAAGTTCCAGTCAAACATTTGAACGTATGCATCTACTCATTTATTTTCCACAATTATAACCAAAACTATGAAATAACACACTGTAAAAAATTAAATGGTCGATAAGTTATGACAACAGATGTTTTTTACATCGCTTTAACTTATTTAAAAAATAAGCAATTTTCAACTTTTTACAAGTTATACAAGATTCAACTCATTTTTAAAGTCAGTTTAACATCATTTAAGTAGAAATGACTTAAACATCCAAGGTGATTGTACTTAAAAATTTAAGGTAGTAATTTTTTTCTCCTTTTATTTTTATTTTTATTTATTTTTCAGTGGATTTAGAAATACTAGGATTATATAGTGACAAAAAAAAATAGACATTCTAGCAAATTAAACTTACATCATCCTAAATCTAAAAAAAAAAAGAAGTATTTACAAAGATTTTTTTATTTTTTTAAAGATTGTTAGAAACTACTTTTTTGTTATTATTATAATAAAATTCTTTAAAATGATGCTAGGGGACAGAACAGTTTGCCTAATGAAAGAGTCAGCCCTGATAAATCAAGCATGATAATGTTCTTACTGTGCTGAAGTTTCTGGACAGACAGCCGTCAGAAGGTTTGAGGAGAGGCGTGCTGATCCTGACTGCTTCATACGCCGTCATATTCACAGTTTCTCTGAATTCTCTCTCAAACTGCGGATGGAAGAACACAAAGTTAGGTAAAGACAGTCAGCAGCACAACACACCTTTGTTCAGTTCTGTATTCAAAAGCACCTGTTCGTCTCGAAGCGTCTTCACGTCCTTGTGTAGATCTCTCGCCATCCGATGCCATTTCTGCCGGTCGTTCAGAAGACTCTTCACATCCACGTCCTGAACCTCATCTCCAGAAGTTTCAGATAATTCCCCCATGCTGCTGTACGCAGGCACTGCGTCCACGAGACGCATGAACACTGCCAGTGTGGCAGACAGGAAGAGCGCTTCTGCAGAGAAAAGTGAGAGAGAGAGAGAGAAAGTGAGAAGATGTGTGACAGCACATGAGGATGTCCGTTCGGTCTAACGCTTCCACTTACTCAGAGCTGACGGCATAGTGATTGCGAAAGTTTGTGTGATGTCTTCAAGAAAACTCGGGAGACTTCTCAACAGCACTTCTCAAGTGGTTTTTATACACAGGCTTCAGGAGTTTCCACTTTGTAACCCGCCTTTTAAACAGATTTTTCATCATTTTGGAACGGGGAAAATCTGCCTTTATTTTGATTTTCATAAATGCACATTTTTATTTTTACTTCCCCCCCCTCTCTAAACTTATAGGTTTCCACAAGTTTTTTTTTTTTAAATGATTGAGACAAGGCTTAGGTTTTGATACTTTTAATGTGATTGAATTTTTTTTATTTTTCTGAATATCTGTTTAGGTAGAGACCTGGACAATGGGGCATGTTGTCACAATGATAACCTGCTGTTTATTGACATTCACTGAAAAAAAAAAAAGTTGTACTTTTTAAGTACAATTCACTTGGTTGTTTTAGTCATTTCAACTTAAATGACATTAAACTGACTTTACACTGAAAAATAATAATAATTTGAATCTTGTATAACTTAAAAAAGAAGAAAATTACTTATCTTATTTTGATGAGTTAAAGCAATGCACAACCATATGTTGTCATAACTTATTGATCATATAATATTTCACAGTGCTGATATAAGAATTTAGAGTAGCTTAATTAAGATCTATTATGCATTATAAGCTATTAAAAATGTGTGAATCCATAAAATGACACAAATTATAATAATGAAGTGACTATTTTGAACAAACAACTTAGAGAAATCAAGCATTTGTGACTAAACGTCTTAGTTACTGAGATACAGACATTGTGACAACTTGCCCCAGGCTCTGCTCATACACTCTTAAATACATAAATCGATGGTTCCATGAAGAACCTTTAAAGGATTAGTTCACTTTCAAAAATGTTTTTGCCGATAATGTACTCACCCCGATGTCATCCAAGATATCCATGTCTTTCTTTCTTCAGTCGAAAAGAAATTAAGGTTTTTGAGGAAAACATTCCAGGATTTTTCTACACAGAATGGACTTCAATGGCAACCAACTCTACCAATGTTCAAAGAAGGTTCAAATGTCCGTCTCAATGCAGCTCTAAAAAATATATGTATATATATATGAAGAGTTCAGATGCAAAAGCCTCTTAGTGCCATCTGAAATTTTCTTCTAGAATGATCATTTTTATCAAGCTCGTATATTTAAATTCAATTACTTAACTTAAATATACAAGCTTTATAAAAATGATCATTCTAGAAGAAAATTTCAGATGGCACTAAGAGGCTTTTGCATCTGAACTCTTCATATATATATATATATATATATATATATATATATATATATATATATATATATATATACTTTTTAACCACAAATGCCCGTCTTGTACCATCTCTGAGATGTGCCACGTATCATCACGTTGGAAAGGTCACGAAAAAAATAATAAATTAAATTAATAAATTAATTAAAACAAAGATGTCAGACGATTTTGAAGTTGGAGGAGAAAATGAGATGAACATTTTCACCCTTCTCTACCTTTTTGAACCGGAGTACACAGACAAATAACTGATGACGTGACGCGTGACCTTTCTAACATGATGACGCAATGCGTGGCACATCTCAGAGATGGTACACGACGAGCATTTGTGGTTAAAATATATATATATATACAGAAAATGACGGATCGTTTCACTAGATAAGACCCATATTTCTCAACTGGGATCATGCAGAGACTTTTAAGCTGCACTGAGACGGACATTTGAACCGTCTTTGAACATTGGTATAGTTGGTTGCCATCGAAGTCCATTCTGTGTAGAAAAATCCTGGAATGTTTTCCTCAAAAACCTTAATTTATTTTCGACTGAAGAAAGAAAGACATGGATATCTTGGATGACATCGGGGTGAGTACATTATCAGCAACATTTTTTTTGAAAGTGAACTAATCCTTTAACATCCATTGAATCTTTCCATTCCACAAAAGGTTCTTTAGAGTGGAAAAAGATTCTTTAGTTTTATTCAAGATGTTCTTCACACTAAGAAAAAAAATACTCTTTTAAGAACTGATCACTGAATAGTTCTTTGGGGAACCAAATATGCTTCTTATCGCATCGCTGAAAAAAACAAAACAAAATTGGAACTTTTTTTTTTTTGTGTGTATATTAATTCTCCCTGTTTTTTTGTTGTTTTTTTAAGGTTACAGCTGTATGTCATAATTTATGTCATCCAGCATCTGAGTTTGAATTATTATTTATAGTTTTAGATTCTCTTAGTTTCTTTTATTGTGATTTTAAGGAAGCGGTATCCATCACAAATGAATGGGTTTTGCAAATAAAAGAAATGAAAGTAAACAGTAGCGTGTGTGTCTCGGTCTTTTCCTTCTTCTTCCTCCTTCATTTTGAATTCTGCTTTTTTTAAAAGTGATCTCATTCTGTAATCTATTGGTTGTATATATTAGTTTAATGTGGAGGGGTTTGATTGGGCCTCGAGTCGGTAAGACCGCACGTCTCCGGTTAATATGCATGATGATAGTGGCTTGTGAAACAGAGGATTCCCCTTCAGAAGGAGGGAAAAATAGTGTGAAGCTGAGGATATGTTAAGACTGAGTGTGGGTGAGGATATTTCAAGTAATGGTGGAAGTTTCCTGGGTTTGCTTCGGCAAGAGGGGACAAAAAAATATGCCCTACTTTTATTAAATAGTCTTATTTCTGGGTCTGTGGGGTTTTGGTCATTGTTAAACTTGAAACTATGCTACTTAGGCTTTTTTTTGTTTTGTTTTTGTTTGGTACAGTTTCCCAATATTTGTATGGGGCCAGTTAAGCTTTTATTTTTATTATTTTCAGTTTTCATTTTAACTTTAGTTTAAGTTTTAGTAATTTTGTTTTGTACTTTGTTTTTATTTTATTTGTATATTTGTATATAGCTTTATTTTTATTTAAATTTTAGTACTTCATCTTATTTCAGTACTTGCCAAGGCAACATTTCTCATTTTCATGAAATATGTTTTCTGTAATATTTATATTTTATTTAACTTTTTTCAATTACTGAAATGATTTTACAGTTAGTTAACAATAACATTGATGCATATACCTATACTATATATGTGTGTGTGTATATATATAATATAATATAATTTTTTTTATTATTATCATTATTTTTTAACTTGTCTCTCAGGTAATATTCCTTGTACCATTTCCTTTGTTGCCATTTTACTGTTTATTTCCATCATTGGTGCCAGTATCAGTGGGTGGTAATAGATGAGAAATGTGCAGTTTTGCACCATCATGCAGTGAACATTTCTTTTCAGGGTTCGTTTACCACAGTAGTGAAAGCGGCCTACAGAGGAAACCACTTTTTCATGTTGTTGAGGTGTGATCAGTGATTCTGCAGAGATAACACGGGTCTTTGCATTACGATAATTCCACGAATGTTTGTGTTATCAACGGATGAAACATTAAAGTGTTTCTTTTCTGAGAATTACTATCAGAATATTCTCCCTTGACCTTGCATTCCACTCACCCAATTTATCGGATACTCGATCTGAATATTAATTCAGTTTATGTAATGACTCAAACAGATCTTCAGATGTGGAGATTTTGCTCTTACACTTGAATTTGTTTTTCCAAGTCCTGTTAAAAATACTAGCTTATGCAGCATAAACTTCCCAGCTTGTTGGTGCTGGTTTGATGTCGTTCACTAACGAAACCAAACTGGTGGCGCTGGTTGACCAACCTGGTTGACCAACTTAAAGAGCAACAGGATCTTGTTGGTTAAGATGATTATCTTATGTGGTCTTGATGGTTGAGGAGGTTGTGGAGGCAAGTATTTGTACAAGCCTGGCACATCCAAAACACAACATACACTGGCCTTTTCAGGAGAGAGAATGAGTAAAACCTATTTATTGAGGTTATTTCACTCAAAATCTGAGATATTCTTTGCTCTCTTATGGGAGTTGGCATTTGTTGTGAGGTTGCTGTGAGCTCAAACAAAACGGTTTTCACAGAAATGCTTATGAAACTATAGATGAGCACTAGAGATATTTTCACATTTATGCTAAGACCTTCTTTTTCCACAGAAATTCAGCATCTGATATGTGATTGTGTGGGTGTTTTTTGAGATGCTTTTTGGTTTCCGAAACACTGGGTTTTTTATTACTGCCATACACTGGTGATCACTGACAACACCGAATGTATCTTAAGGCAAGAGTGCCATGCCACCACCACAAATAGCACTGAGGAAAGTGAATCAGACCCCAATACTCTAAAACTAGACCACCAATTACGCTTTATATGAAGGCTTTTAAACTGAGCAACTTTAGATTTTCCGGCTTGAGCAAATACCAGCTTCATCAAGCAGCAATGCCTCCATGATGAGTTACACATCATGTCAAAGAGCTTATGATCTCTTCCGGTGCTATGAAGAAACAGTTTAAAGGTTGAGCCACAATGTCTAAGTTTTGCTGAGCTAAGCATTTTCTCCATTTATTGCCACAGCAGAAACTCTCTGTCACTCTCACTCATATGCATTTCACATCTGCATGTCATCAATACAGAAGGGTAGTGCAATCGGTGCTCATACATTCTGCTGAAAGGGATTGTTCACCCTAAATGATCAATGTTTATTTGTGAATAAAAGCCTAAATTTAATCGGTTCATTGTATAAAGCGATCAAGTCTTTTCAGAAAATGTTTAATTCAGTCACTTTAATGAACTTTCTGAAGTGTCAAAGTGTCAGTTTCGTGAACTGTCAATGGAGGGTCAGAAAAGCTCTCAGATTTAATCAAAAAGACCTTCATTTGTGTTCCGAAGATGAATGAAAGACTTATGGGTTTGGAACGACATGAGGATGAGTAATTAATGACAGAATTTTCAGTGAATTCTGTGATTTTTTGGGTGAACTATCCCTTTAATGAGGACTAGCCTACAGCTAGCAAGATGTGAGATGATTGAGGAATCAGACATTTGTAGTCCTATAGCAAAGTTTTTAGCAACAAAAAAAAACAAAAACAAAAAAAACAGTGGCTTCTAAATTCACATTTGAGGTTTGTTGTTGTAGAACTAAATGTGACAGACTTTTTACTCGTAATTCCAAAAGCCATTACTGAGAGAACCAAAATGTTGCAAAACAGCACTGTGGCACTGTTAAAATTTTACATAAATATGTTGAAACGTTTATTTTTTCGTCTTACGTTTCATCAAACATTTCAAACAGCAAGAAACCGCCAAAAAAGAATGCGCATTTTCACAGGTCAAGAGAAGTATTCGCGCGCAGTAAAGGAGGTAACCATAGCAACAGCAGATCAACCGTTGGAGCGCTTGCCTTTTGGATCAGTATCTGACAGGTGGTACATCCATAAACCATAAGTATGCTGGTAGGCTACTTTTAAATCTAAAAAGTGTAAAACATCTTTAAGATAACTAACTTTGGGTGTGAAAAGACGATTTGGGCTCTGCAAAACGAGTTTATAATTGGCGAAAAGCTAAGACTTTTAGGCTATATAGCCTACCGAAGGTCGATGTTCACTCGCCGAGCCAGATCACTAATCGTCAAGGGCTGGACAAGACCAGCGTGGGGAAAATACGACATTTTGCCAAATATTTTGCCAAATCTTTAGGGCAAGATTGGGGAGATTTTCTCAGGTTTTGGTGGCTTCCCCTAAGATCTGCTCCACAGAGAAAATTCGGTGGATTCTCCCTCCCTCAGGGTATATCAGTAAGTTAAATATCTAGGTTTGGCTGGTGGGTAATTGACTTCCAAATGACATTTACCACAATTTCTTTCTTTCTTTCTTTATTCCAAGAACTTTAATTCTGGAACTTCTTTATTCCATTATTTATTTGTGACTACAAAACTACATGTATAATGTAAATGATGGCATACTTACGGAAAGTTTTGGTACAGTTTTGTATGCTATTTTATATTTTAATGCAGAGAATGGATGTTTGTTTGAACAGGACATTTTACCTTCTGAGTCCGAATAAACATAAGTTCTCTAAGTAACCACTAGATGCCAGTAAAACGTTTCTTAACAGTAATGTCCAGTTGAGCATCCAGATTGTTTTAAACATAATTACACTTATTATGCTTTTTAAAGTTTAAAACCTGACTTTAATTTGACCTTTGACCTTTTGTTGGTCCTGGAACAATATTTTTGTCACAGCATCAACCATTATCTACTACTAAAATCAGCTCTAAGCAAAATCCGTCTTGATTCGGCAAAGATGCTGACCCGGAACATTTTCTGTGTGTTGGTACCAGAACTTCTCTCCTCTCCTCTCCTCTCCTCTCTGCAAGTTCTGGAGGTTGTGTTCTGTTCGAGAGCCATGGGCATTCTTCAATATTTAATCAAGGGTGTGTTTGAAGATCTCTGTCTGTGTGTGAGAGCAGTAACTGGAGAGGAGACGGTTTAAGATGAAAGACTTTCTTCACTCTCTTATTCTCAGTCTTGCTTCCACACACGCAGACGTCTCAGCATCACACAGGCCTCCCACAGTTTGTTCGCTGACTGAGGCATGTTTCACATGAAACTAGAGCACTTTCTCAATCTAGTAAGTTCTAATGTGATTGGATGACTTCACACAGCTTCCAAGAGCGAAGGCCCATGGGGTTTTTCCTTCAGTCTGTCTGGGGGGAAAAAAAGTTGTGTTTACCCAGGATGAAATCTTTCGAGGATGAAATGGTTCCCGGATTTGCCAAGGTTAGTGACATTAAATCACTGAAAGATAAGTTTTGTATGAAACATTTTGTGATCAGTAAACTAGATATACATGATCAGAACTGTATATCTTACTTAACTATCCTCCATGTTTGTACTAACATAACCTATTTATATATATATATATATATATATATATAATATATCAGATGTGACAGGGTCTGTCACATCTGATGTGACAGATGTGACGATGTTCACACAGAGAACATCGTCATACTTTTACTGACTAAAAGATGCATTTAACAATATCATTAGCTGTAAAAGTACATAATATAGTAAACATTTCCCCTGTAAATTTTAAGCTAAAAAAAAAAAAAAAAGTAGGATATATTATAGTTAAAAATTATGTGCTGTATTGTAAATATAACATTATTTTATATTGTATGGACAGTTGATGTGAATTAAAAAAAATTCCACTGTTTTCATAAAAAAATCTTTTATTATTTTAAAAATAAGTACTTTTAAAGTAAATTTTCATGAAGAAGAAGAAAAATAAAATTTTGTTTTTGAGGAATATCATGGAATGTCATAGGCAAAGACAAAACAATAGGCAAACTATATTCTAGACATTAAAATATATAAGTGTCCTTTTCAAATATATACATTTTAACCTAAAGTTTCTTTTTCAGGTCCATTTGTCATAAGGTAAGGTAACTTACAGTTTTTCCATTTACAGTAATTTGTGATGATGTTTTACAGTAGATCGCAGCGGTCTCCTCCCATCAGGACTCTGAACACACACCGTGTAACAGCGTGGCATTAAACGGCCCTGCCATCACACACTCGGAGCTCGTGTCATTAGATCACATGATATCAGGGCTGAGGAGATGTGTAAATACTTCAGCGGAGGGATTACACTGAGTGTTTTTAATCATGATAAGCGTTTTCTAAGAATAGACTCTGTGTCTGAATGCAGTCGATCATAAGAATAACATGCAGATTATTCTCCCATAAGGGACATTGATTTTGTTAACAAATACGTTCTTGATTAGATGCGCACATGCCATCAAAAAGTGAAGTGTGTAATTTGTGTACCACAAACAGAATCGCAAAAATGATTGTTTCCCAAAAAAACCTAATGGGATCAAATGCAAATCCCATAAAATGACTCTATAATAGGATATATTGTAGGAGAAATATTAAAAGTATATATTTTAGGGCTGTAAAATCAATCGCATCTAACATAAAAGTCTGCGTTTACATAATATATGTGTGTAAATAATATTATATTTTTAAATAGCCTATATTATATATATTCCTCTGTGTGTGCGTGTCTGTGTATATAAACATATACGCATATATATATATATATATATATATATATATATATATAGCCTATATACAGTATATATATACACACACACACATGTATAAATGTGTGTGTGTGTGTGTGTATACAGTGCACCCACACACACACAGATATATATATATAATATATATGAGATATATAAATATAATATTATATATACACACACACATATGTTATGTGAACTTTTCTGCCCGATGTGATTAATCGATTTTATAGCCGTAATATATTTGAATATATAATATTTAATATAAATATTTTAATATAAAAATATAATAAATTATATTTTAACATAATATTTATAAAACATTTTTATAATAATTAGGACCTTTTAGGTCACATAATATGAGTTTTAAACCATAATGGAGGCAGATCCAGCGTTATATTAGTGTATTTAGTATATAGTATAGTTATGTTAGTATATTTATTATAATTAGTAATTAAGTTTTATTAATAGTTTGAGTTTCTGTTTTTATATAAGTTTTAGTAATTTTGTCATTTTTATTAGTTATTTTTTATTTTTTAATGTCTAGTTTTTTAAATTAATTGTTATTTCAGTTTTAGTTATAGCTATTTTACATTAAGTTGAACTGAATAAAAATTAGAAATTATTCCTAGCTGAAAATAAAATAAAAACCTTTTTTTATGTTGTATTAACTATTACTTTCCGTTGATGTTTATTTTATTTAAAGTAACAAAAATGTGGGTTCTTTATGGTTTTAGATGTCTGTAATAATAACCCTGTTCAGACCTGATTGAACACTTTTGATGAGGCTTTTTATCTGGAGATCAAAAGCTGGAGATCAAGTTCAACATCCAGAGCATCTCCACGTATCCCAATGGTAACAATTATTTTTCCAATTTATTCCAGATTTCCTTTTTATTCTTTATGTTCCAAATTCCCATAGAATTTCCAATGGAATCCTCTACATATTCCTTAGAGTGTTTGATTGTCATCAGATTAATGTCTGTCTCTCTCTGCAGACCTTCGAGACTGAACACCTGCTTTGAATGTGTTGCCCAGCTTCCCATGTGGCTTTCTTGTCATCTAACACCTCTGTGTTACACCTGAAATTAGAGCACAGAGAGACACACCCACAACACACACATCAGCCCCCAATGAACTCCACTGGGACACACACACACACACACACACACACACACACACACACACACACACACACACGTGTCCTCCAGGCATATGCTCCATTCAGCCGTATAGAGGTGATCTTTCATTTTGACAGATCATCAGCTATTCTTTCATGCGAGATGTGGAGATACTGGTTTTCCGAGCACGACCGTTCGCTTTTAACGTCTTCATAAGTCGACAGTGAGGAACAGGCCTCTGCTTTGCTGCCGAGCCTAATCTCAGATTAGACTGCTTTTTTTCCAAAGTTGCACTCGTGGATTGTGAAAGGTTTGCTTACTCTGAGAGCGTCCTGGAGATTTTATCTGGCTAAAGGGGGTGGTACTGTTTCTGGCCCATCATGCATTTGTGAGCAGCGAGGACGCCTGCCAACTTGTGTCACGCTGGCTGTGGGTGTTGATGGATAACAACCTCAGGTGTCCGTCATCAAATACATGCCAAAGCACACTGCAAAATCAAAGGCCGACTTCTATTCTGACCTCAAAGGAAAAAAATGGCCTCAACATCCAAATAATTATTCGTAACTGACAAAACAATATCTATCAATAACTCCATCACACATTGCAGGAGAAACACCATGGGCCAGATTTACTTCACAGGGCAAATTAGCATGAGAGCGCAACTCCAAAAAAAGCTCAGATGGAAGTGGAAAATTCTGCTGGTGATTTACTGACGACGTGCAAATTAAAGAGCAGACGCAGCTGGATCATTTCCATAATGACCAACACAATCTACAAATTAGCATCTGGTTTAATACATGCTTTTTTGGCTGGTAAATAATAGTGGAAATACCAGTAAATTGAACAGCGCAAACCTTAGTAAATCACATTTAAATACTCTGAAAGGGAAACTCCTACAAATGCATATGCAATAAGGTCAGCCGCAGAAATATCCCCGTCTACGTGTGTCACTGTGTGTCTGAAGTAAATCCTGACAGTGTTTTTTTAACGCCAAATGAGGGTTTGCATTGGCACAAGCTGTCAGTAAATCTGGCCTCTAGTGTTTTGCACAGAATCAGGGACTGTATGAACACCAGTCTTAAGAGAAAAACAACCTGATCAATACTTTAACACGCCGTGATGTACCGTCACAAGAAACAGCACAGACCTGAAAATCAAATCAGATCTATTGATGTGAACTTCTGAACGTTGATATTGATTTCACACTGATTCATTTATTCAGATAAATGGGTCATAGAAGACTCTGTCCTTTAGATGCTAAGGACACAACTATGCCCCTTTGAATGTGCCATAATACAGTCAATCTGGTGCAAAATTCATGTTTATTAAAATATAAAACTAATCATTGAGTAGATTTCAGTTTGTCACACATTAAAGAAACACAAAACAATGAGCCTTACAAAATAATACTAGTAATCTCTGCTGAAATCTGTATTGTTTAATTGAATTGTTAACCCTGGATTTATAACTTACAAACGCACAACATGATACAAATGCAATGAATTCTCGGTGATTGTTAACACGTGCGAATGGAAGTCTGATATTTACTGTGGGCCAGTCAGAAGATTTTAAATGATTCTGAGCGACTCATTGATTTGGACCAGCTGGAAAAAATCATTTTGGCTCGACTGTCCCTTAGAAAACACAGGGTAAGAATTATGTTAATGGGGACTATTTGAGGCCACCAAATCAGTAAACTGCAGCACAAAATAATATTAATTACAATGACACACTGATCAATGGATCTTTAGTGCTAAAGTTTCATATCGGTGCAGTAAAAGATGTGACATGTTTCCAGTAGGCTACATGTGCTCTTTTTTTGTGCATATTCATCTTCAGTATTTTTACATTTTAATGAAGGCAATATTTGGCCCATTTACTTTTACTGAAATAAACACCATGGTTACACGTATAAATGTGGGAATTCATATTTGAGAAAATTGTCCCTCAAAAGGTAAATTGGACAAAATCTCCTTTTTTTAGTTGAAAAAAAAAAAGATCAATGGATAAACCTTTTTTTTTTTTTTTCATTACTAAATAACTTTTTAATACTATTAATTGTTATTAGCCCTGAAACCAATGCAACTCATGAGTGATGTCATGTATGAGTTGTCATTGGTCTTTAAGATTCATGCTGTATTAAAACAGTTCTTGACATGCATGGAATGATTTGATTGGTGGGAAGGACAAACTCCCTGACATGCCAATTACTTATAAATGCTAAGGTGTAAGTATTATACAGCTATTGAACATCTAAATGTATAAGGTATCATGAATGATGTTGTGATGATGGGGAAAATGTTGAGATTTCCATAATCTCATGACTTTTATCTCCAACATCAGCTAAAATGGCCCAATTTTTGACCATAGGCTATATATGTTCATGGTTATTTTCATTATTTATCAATTATATAGGAAAGAAATGATGGTTCATATTTAGAATATTTATATTATCAATAACACAACGTAGAGACACTCGCATGCCTTCATGGCCATTTTATTATCAGTTAAAATGAGGCATAAAATTACCATTTAAAAGGAAGTACCATTCCTGACCATGGGGAAAGCCACACATTGCCAATGTCTGTCTTAATAAAGGCTTGATTTTGGTGACATATTTCCAGACAGAATGTTAAAAGACCACAGACAGAGCAGTTTGGAAAAATACAGTTTAATGGTTCAAAAGTGGCACTTGTTACCTAATCAGTATGATGATCAGTACCTAATGTCCTCATAACGCGTGTTTACTTCGGAAGCGATTATCCTCAGAAGTTGGCTATAATGCAACCTGCCTTTAGGCATGTTCCTCTTCCATGATTCTCACGTGAAGTAAATATGGCCTAATGCATTTTAGTCCAAGTTTTCCTTTAGGTGCATGTTTCATATTAATGCAGATGTGTTTTTGAATGTCCTCGTTTAGCCAGCGATGTGAGTGCATTTGTATGTGAGTGTCTCCAGAACGTCCGTGTGCGTGTGTGTGTGTGTGTTAGTGCGTGTGTGCACGAGCGTGTGTGTGTGTGATCGCTGGGTGGAGCAGCAGTGTTCGGCAGGTCTCTCGTCTCCTCTCTCGGTTGAGCGGCTCATTGCGGCGGCTGGAGATCCATCGAGCGGCGGCAGAATGTGGTTCCGGTGTCCGTGCGCGTAAAGAGCAGGTGGAGGAGGATGATGGAGGAATCCGACAGCCTCCCCTGTCCCGCGGAGGACGGGCTCCTGTCGAGCTGGAGATGGAACAGAACCGCCAGGGATCAGGTCCAGATCAAGCAGAAGATCAGAGATCTGCCCGGATTATTAAAACACGGACTGAACCTGCGCAAAAAGAGCGTGAGTTACCAATGCATGATGAAGGATGTGTGTTTTCAGCATCAATACACCACCCATATCCACCACCATCACTAATATTATAATGTGCACGAACAACCTGACGTTATGAGAAAACGTGATTGATGCGTCTTGTCAGTGCATTAATGTGTTTATCCAAATGTCATTGATTATGAAGGAGAGGCTGTAATGTTTTTTTTTTTTTTTTCTTCAGTCGTGGTATCTAAGGAAACAGAGATCCACATACACACAGTCAGGTACACAAACACACACCGGCTGGAACTTCCAAAAATAAAAAAGGAAAATGTTCTGCGGTTCGTATTTGCTGAATTTGATCAATATTCGGTGCAATATTGCACTTATTAATAGTTTCAGCCAAAGTACAAATACATACGCTTTGCTACTGCTGTAAAATTATAAATTAATGCACGATCATTGAGAAAATAGTCATTTCTGTTTACGTATTTTTTTCACATTGGTGACTCATATCACTTTACCACAATTTTACTGTGGTAACAATAACAGGTAGAAACTGGTTACCATAGTAAATGTAATGGCAGAATGATATTTTTAAAGCCTGCATAATATGTCAATGAGGGTGTTGAAAAATTTTTTTGGACACTGCCATGAATTTCTTGATTTCATTGTGTACCGTGTAAATACCATGCTGTATCTTGTAAGAGTGAACTGTAGGAAAATAGGCAGCTGATCGGCTATTTGTTGTATGAATATTGTTCTGCCGTTGTGTAATATAGTCGGAATATTGCATAATGTGATATTTTTAAAGGTTGTTGTTATTTAAAAAATACTCACTTTACAAAGGTTCTATTATGACATCATACTTCAAATGCCTATGATTCTAATTAGAACCTTTATTTTTTAAGAGTGACCATGTAAATATATGGTATTTATTCAAGTACATTGAACATTAGGTGCCATGGTCTCAGATAGCACCATCACAGTAGGTTTTTGTGGACTGTAAGGAAAGAGCTGATATATATTCTGTTTATACACTCTCCTGGCATGACAGAGGGGCTATTCAGAGCTTCAGAGGGTTGAAGACAGGAATTGTTTTGCTGGTTTGTGTGTGTGGGTGAATATCTCTCATTTGTATACGGCCTGATTAATCATGAGGATGAGAGGAAAATCCACAGTGATCAATGAAGACTTTTGTAACTCTAACATTTTAAGAAATGTAGCTTTTGAATTATATTCAGTAACTTCTATTGTTGTTAAAAGACAGCACAAACATCACTTGGTTCTACAGTGTTTCATCTCTTCGTCTCTGATGTGTTTTACCGTGAGGGTTCTTCATGCGCCTTCGAACAGAATGTTTGGTTCGGGCTCATTTGACTCAAGTCATGCGCCCCGGGGTGATTAGAGAATTAAAAAATGAAAGCCTCATTAGCACTAAATGAGAAACAAATATTACACTCGTGACATTTGTTTCGTTGTGTGCTGCACTGACAACAGCTACTGGAGCATCAGTTCACCAGGTTATTCTGCGGTAACAGACGAAATACAATAAAAAAATAAAGGTTTCTTGAAGACTTTAACAGCCGATGCTAAAGGAAGACCTTTTGGGCTGTGTTTACACTTGTAGTTCGGTTTGCTTGGTTTGTTTAGTCTGGACCAACAACATTGTTTTGGGAATTTTAACACCAAACCTAAAGATGCCGAACCTAAAGGCATAGGGACACGTTCACAACCTGAATGGTCGGCTTTTATGACATATATATATATATATTGAGACGGAACTTAACAAACATCCAAAACAATGCTGTGTTCTGGGATAAATGTGCTCGTTGTATGTTTGTAGCCTACATGTGACAGTATTTTGACCAGCTGAGAACTCGTGAAGAGATTATAAAATGTGTAAAGAAGTCAAAACAGCGGCAGGAATCCCTCCGTCACACACACAAACACAGATCTGCTGTGAGGAGACGCGGTTCTGAAGTCTGTACTGTAACTGTGATGGGCAACATCGCGACTATGAGGAGATAAAACAGGTGTGCTTGAGCATTCTGTCCTTTTTAGGGTCGCATCTTGTGACATCACATCCTGTTTTTGGTTCGTTGGCAGCGGGGTTCGGATGGCAGCGTTCACATATCACATGATATTTAGATGAACCGCACTAACAGAGCAATCGCATTAGGGTTCGTTTTAATCGAACCGAAAATGCCAAGTGTGAACACAAACTTAATGTGACCAGGACCTAAAGTAAACACTAACCAAGCGCCAAATGTAAGTAAAAATCCATGTCGGCGAGTTGGACGGTAACATTTTTATGAATTCTAACAATGCAAAATTGTGAGAATGTGAACAAATGTGAACAAATGTGAACAAACGTGAACGACGCTCGGGATGGTTGACAGTGCAGTGTTGCATCGTCACGATAGTTTAAGCCTCGCCAATTCAACTCGACCCGTTACTCGTGCGCTGTGTGAGAAGTTTTCCGTGTGCAAACATCCGAAGCGTGCGTTTGCCCAGAAAGCCGCGTCTCAGACAGCACATCAGTACTGAATTGAGCTCTGCTTCACGTCTTCTTGTGCTTGAACAGACATATTCAAACTAAATTCTTGGCAAGTATCCTTGTAAACATAGTCAGCTGTGTCTTAACGGAACGTAAACAGTTGAGAAATAAAACGCAAGTTTAACAGGTCCTTGGATTAGCTCTTAAAGTGACAGCAGCCTAATATTCCTGCTGCTGTTTGTGTTGTTAATGTTAATGCCTGGAACAGAGGAATGGCTTTTTTAAAACCAGCCCTGGTGATGTGACAATTCTCTGATGGGGAAGCTGCACTTAATTTCATAGTCCTAGTCCTCATGCTGTTAAGTGTGTCTCTGTGTGTGTGTGTGTGTGTGTGTGTGTGTGTGTTAGTGCCTCTGGATGTAATGAAATCTTAACGAGAAAGACAAGGCTTGTTTGATGTCTCCATCTTGCAGTGCACTCATCCAGAGCGACAGATTTATCCACAAGCCTTGCAAGAGAGAGGTGCATGAGCGTGTGTGTGTGTGTGTGTGTGTGTGTGTGTGTGTGTGTGTGTGTGTGAGCACTCTAATCTGAGAGTAATCCATTTCTGACACATAATGACACACAGACTCACTGCACTCTGGATCAGTGTGCACTACATAGTGAGTCAGGATGCTTGCATCCTTTCCCGTGTTTTGTTTCCCATCTGTTATCTTTCCCTCTCTTCATCTTACTCACCTTCTGAATAACATTTCTCCTCTGTCTTCTTCTTCAGCCCCTCTCCTTCATGCATTTGTAAATACTCTCCCTCATCTCTCTCTCTCTCTCTAGAAGGGGATTGAAATGTTGCTAATGAATAAAAGTGTTTGTGAGTGTATGTGTGATACAGAACTAAACTGCATGCATTTTATTTAGGAAATATAAAATTTAAGTGTTTGCATAATTCGCCACCACAATCCTAGCATGCTATAAGTGGTTGTCAGGGTGTTGCTAGGGGGCTCTAGAGTCTAGAGGGTTGCTAGGGAGTTGTGTGGTCTGGAAAGTTACTAGGTTGTTGCTAGCTTGTTGCATTGTAGATGGCTGCATGAGTTTTTTTTTGTTTTTTTTTGGAGGGCTTGTATTCTGGCAAGGCAAGTGTACCATATAACACATTTCATACACAGTGGTAATTCAAAGTGCTGCTTTAAGTAGACATGATTAAGAGAAATAAAATGCACATAAATATTTTCAAGTATACAGAATAAAATAATACAGTTCAGTAAAGAGTAAAACAGTGCTCATTCAAGGACTGTAGTTTCAGTTGCTAGGATGTCCTGGCTGTTCTAAGACTAAGTGGTTGCTAGGGTAATTTGGGTAGTTGCTAGGATGTCCTGGGTGTTCTAACACTAAGTGGTCGCTAGGGCATTGCTACATGATTGCTTGGGTATTCTGGGTGGTTGCTACGTGGTGGCTAGGGTGTTAAAGGGTGGTTGCTGGAATGTCCAGGGTGGTTGCTAGGATGTCCTGGGTGTTCTAACAGTAAGTGGTCGCTAGGGCATTGCTACATGATTGCTTGGGTATTCTGGGTGGTTGCTATGTGGTGGCTAGGGTGTTAAAGGGTGGTTGCTGGAATGTCCAGGGTGGTTGCTAGGGTGTCCTGGGTGGGTGCTAGGGTGGTTGTGTATTTAATCAGTTGCTGGGGTGTTCTGGGTGGTTGCTAGGGTGGTCTGGATATTCTAAGTGGTTGCTAAGGTGATTGTTCTAATTGGTTGCTGGGGTGTTCTGGGTGGTTTCTATGGTGTTCTAGGTTTTCTAATTGGTTGCTGGGGTGTTCTGGGTGGTTGCTAGGGTATTCGTGTTCTAATTGGTTGCTGGGGTGTCCTGGGTGGTTGCTAGCATGTTCGTGTTCTAATTAGTTACTGGGATGTCCTGGGTGGTTGCTAGCGTGTTCGTGTTCTAATTGGTTACTGGGATGTCCTGGGTGGTTGCTAGCGTGTTCGTGTTCTAATTGGTTACTGGGATGTCCTGGGTGGTTGCTAGCGTGTTCGTGTTCTAATTGGTTACTGGGATGTCCTGGGTGGTTGCTAGCATGTTCGTGTTCTAATTGGCTGCTGGGATGTCCTAGGTGGTTGCTAGGTTGTTCATTTTCTAATAGGTTCCTGGGGTGATCTGGGCGGTTGCTAGGGTGTTCTAAGTGGTTTCTGGGATGTCCTGGGTGGTTTCTAGGGTGTTTGTGTTCTATTTGGTTGCTAGGATGGTCTGGGTGTCCTGGGTGGTTACTAGGGTATTCGTGTTCTAATTGGTTGCTGGGGTGTCCCAATTGGTTACCTGGGTAGTTGATAGGTCATTGTAAGGTGATTGCATAAAAAGTAATTCATGTCTGGAGCACAAATGGTGTGAGGTGAGCCGTGCACAAAAGTTTAATACTTCAGGTTAAGGGTTTGTTCAAATGACATTGAGAAGATAGGGATCATTTTGTGATTTATGAGCCGCAAAGGATGAGAAAGGTGATTTCATTGAAAGATTTTAAGTATGCATGAAGGACAAGAACGTCCCTTTTTATCTAAAAAACCTTTTCCACCTCATGCGTTTGCTTATCTCTGTGGCCCGTCTGCTCCATCTCCTATCCGAGCCAAACAGAGTTCAGCTCCTAGATCTCCAACAGCAAATCAATACAGTAAATCTGATACACACACCGTCTTCAGAGCCCAGTCAAAACAAAGCCAACAAGCGTGCGCTCGGCCCCTGGAGAGATTCGTCTGCAGAGAGACAAACGCTTGCTGATAGCAGTCTGTCTGTGGACACCTGCAGGTCAGCTCGCGTCACGGAAAGCCACAGTCACGGCCGATACCATCATCTCAGGCATTCTCAGGAATTTCAAACAATATTCAGCCAAATCAACAGATTAATCTATTTCTATTTTCTATTTAGTTCTTTGATGTTAAACATGATAGCAGAATGGTAATATTGTATCTTCCTGATCTGTTATGGCCTGGTTTGAGTGTTTGTGAAACCTGTTTAGAAATATTAATTTGTGGTTGAACAGACTTCTAACACTGAGTGCTGAAGTTAAGTGTTTGAATGATTCCTAAAATCTCTTGTCTCGTTGAGGAGAGGTGTGCTGTTACTTTACCAAGCTCTTAGACTGATGGATTGTAAAACAGGCTGAAGATTCCCATAGACTTGCATAGATATATATATTTTTTTTTAATGTTGCACAGATGCATCACTAATTTATTGTGATACGCTTACCTTCAGAGTTGCATTGCCATATGATTTTAATGCTTTTTAAAATTTCTTTACTCAGGAGACTCATATTCAGTGTGTCCTTATTCTATGACTTACATTTTTTATTGATAGATTTAAATCGAATCTTAAAGGGGTGGTTGATTATGATTTCACTTTTCTAACTTTAGTTAGTGAGTAATGTTGCTGTTTGAGCATAAACAACATCTGCAAAGTTACAACGCTCAAAGTTCAAAGCATATTTGCTTATTTCCATATTTGCTTTTAAAGAAATCACTTTTTAAGGACTACAACAAACGGCTGATAGGGACTACACGACATTCCTCCCGGGTTAGTGACATCACTAACACTAAAATTTACATAAACCCCGCCCCCGTGAACACGATTTATTGATTATCAAGACAGAATATGCTAATCAATGACTAGAAGATAACTACACAAGCTACATAAATTCATCAACTAGGGCCTAACCATTCAGAAATGTCCTGTTGCTTCTACATGTTGTCACTTCTTCTTGAGTCTCTCCATCATTGTCTGACTCCAGTTTGAACATAAAAGGCTAAAGGTTTTTGAGATTTTCAGTGCATGTCTGTGTGAGGGCAAGCTGTTGAAGCTCCGCCCCCTGTGCCGGGAGCAGCAGCTCATTTGCATTTAAAGGAAAAGACTCAAAACGGTGTGTTTTTGCTCACCCTCAAAAAGTGACAATTTTAACATGCTATATACAAATATATGTGGGGTATTTTGAGCTAAAACTTCACATACACACTCTGGGGACATCAGAGACTTATTTTACACCTTGTAAAAAGGGCATTATACCACCCCATTAAGTTTATCTCATATTGCTAACACATTATCCAGATACATTACACTAGCAACGTTCATAGTTCGTTTCAGAAAAGCATGGGAGGAGGATTCAAAACCCACCACAAATAATAATACCAGTCCCGTGTTTCTTTGGAATATCCCGGACGAGCCCCCAAATCTGTATATAGATGCATTATCCAGAGAAACTCATTTAATTTGGACCAACCACCAAGAAAACCTGAAACCACAAGCATAACGTTTATTTTGGAAGTATAAAATGTTCTGCGGTGACGCCAGGCTGTAAACCCCTTTTTGATCTGTTTATTTTTAATGTTTTAAAGCAGGGGTTCCCAAACTTTTCCATGACAAGGCCCCCCAAATACCACTAGGTTCTGGCCAAGGCCCCCCTTTTGCAGGATGTGTTATTGAACCCATCGACAATACTATGGCAAATGTAGAAATAAATAAATAAAACATCTAGGTGAACATCAGATTATGTGATGGTGTTTGATACCAGCCAATCAGGGGTGCGTTTCCCGAAAGCATCGTTGGCCAACTATGGTCGCAAGTTCATCGCAATGTCCATTGAACTCTATTGGCAACGAGGGAACTTGCGACCATAGTTGGCTAACGATGCTTTCGGGAAACGCACCCCAGAAAGATTATAGAGATGAACCTATTACAATTTTCAAGGCCAATTCCGATTTGTCATTGAGTTTGACCTGCCAATACAGATTTTAGCCGATTCTGATTTAATTTTTTCTAACCACTTTACAGCACACACAAATATTTATTTTCTATATATATTTTTTTTTATAAAACACCACTTTTATCCAAACTGATTAATAAAAACAAGTTTAAATGGGTACATTTTCTATAAATATTTTTGAGTCTTTATTTTCTTGAAGCCTACTGAAGTTCTTGTTAAAACACACTATACATGCAAATTATGTGCATTTTTGGTACTTTTTGTGTGAAATCATATTTATTTTGTCCATCAAAAGTGTGCTTTCACTTTAATTGAGCGTGAGCAGCGCAGCAAAAATAGACTCGGCGCCGAAACCCTCCGCTTCACGACTGCTCACAGCACGCAACGCTCCTGCTTGACGCTCACGCGCTGCTCCTGAACATGCACGGCGAAAAAAATTTGCGCTACTCACGCGCCGCTCGCGGTCTGAAACGGCCGTAATTCACAAGGTTTCCTACATGTGCGTTCTGTGTGCACGTGTGATGCTGATGTTGCGCGATGTTAATCATGCGGCGCCCGAGTGCATTATGTCAGACTGAAAATCACATGAAAATCGGCCAATTCTGGTCACCAGCCGATCAATCAGTTAATCTCTAAAAGATTAGCATTAAAAGTATAATGTTCAGATGCTATGCAACAAATGATTAAAATGTTATTTTATAACAATACTCATATTAACAAATTTTTTTTCCAACTTGCTGCGGCCCCCAGTTTGAAAACCCCTGTTTTAAGGTTTAGCTTTATTGCTCAACAGATCTGAGATTGGACCAACCACTAGACGCCAGTGGCCCAGATTACACAATGGAAATAAAGATATAATATGACTGTGACTACATGCAGTTAACTTAAATAAGACAATACACACATACAGAAGAGAAAAATTACCACTCAATCTGAAATATCTTTATGTATTCTGTTGAGCTCTTGTATAATGGGACAATGGAGACACAAGATAAAAGATTGGCTTGTAAAAGAATACGACACACAGAAGAGCGAATGTGGGCCACTCCAGACCGATAAAACTCCTTCTGATCAAAGTTCTGATCGTTATAATGAGGATCAAAGTCTTTGTTCCAGCTCTGTCCACTGATCCGGCTCTTCCTCATTTAAGGAGCTCTCGACATGAAGGCCCGACACTGAGAGTTTGTCCAAATAAAACCTAACAAGCCTTCTTTCTAACAGAACGTCACTTTACCGAAGCCCGTTCCAGGCTGACATGATCACATGACTGCGCATGTTTAATATAAACTTATGTCATGCTGAGAGAGCATTAAGTAGAAGTGGAATGTCATTAAGTCCCTCATGTCATACACTGTGTGCCTGCAAAGTTTCTGCAAAGAGGTTAAGCATTCATGATCAAAAAAGTACCATGGTATTACCCTGGGTCAGTGTTATTTTAGTATTTTTTTAAATGCTATTGTAATATTTATTAATATTTAGTGTTTTCGAATTGATTAATCACAATTAATAGCATCTAACATAAATGTTTATATATGTATATATATACACACACACAAATCGATTTGACAGTACTATTAATATTTTCCTCTTTTATTAGCTTTAATTTTAAAGTTTTAATTTTAGTAATTTTTTTGTTCTTGTAATTGTTATTAGTTTTTTACTATTTCTATTTAGCCTTAATTCATTTTTTTTTCTGTTTTAATATATATATATTTTTTAACATATTATTTACAATCTATTTATAAATTATTTAAAATTTTAAGTTAGTTGCCAATTCAACTTTTTTCCCCCCAAATTTAATTTCATTTAATTTTATTTTATTTTATTCACCGAAAATGTTGTAGTGACACGTTGTCTGTGCATTACCATGTTTTTTCTGGATGTCTATTATGGCAATAGCATGTTTGTTTGTTTTTTTGCATATGAGACACTGTACTGTAGTATTCTTTCAAGTTCCATGGAGTAAACACAATGGTATATGCATGTGGAAGTAATTTAGTACTGTAGTATATATCAAAATACCCAAAGGTTTGAACCCATTCACCTTTCAATGCACATCTAAAGGTTACCACACAATTTGCATGATGTATCGTTGTGCAGTGTCAAAACGAAACATGAAGAAAGATGCATCTAGTTGTACGACATCAAAGGCACATCATGACATCCAGAAACATGGCAGAATGTCACGTTTGAGATGGGATTACCTTGTAAAATCGCATTTCTGTGACTATCTGCAGTGCTTTTCATGTGAAGGTCACGCCAGTGTTTGAACATTCAGAACATTTCAGCTGTGTTTGAAGGTTGTGAACATGTGGCGAAAGGTTCATAATGTTCAAGTGTGGTTGTGTTGAGTTTAACCTATTTATTTTTGAATTGAGACACCTCTCGTTTCTCTCTTTATGATTGTGTAGCAGTCACCTGACACGATCCCGGGACCCAGCGCCGGCGTCACACCCAAACCCAAGGTAAGAAATGGCAACCTAAAGCTGAAATCGGTGAGGAGCTGGGACAGTTTTCCATGGTCCACCCTGAATATTATTATTGAGAATCATATTCCATATGAAAGAAAACTGTTTCTCCTAAGACTTTCCTTTAGGAATTTCAGAAGATATGTCTTAGACTGAAGTCAAATAAATATTTCTAATCAAATTCATCCAAGACCAAGAATGTCAATGCATCATTTGAAGGGTCCTTATGTGCATTTCACACAGGCAAGCACATCATTTTTTGCAGAAAATCTAGTTTGCTCCTATTTTTTTCTTGTAGGAAATGTTTGGAGACACGTTTGAGATTAAATTGAAAAAAGTATCTAATATATACAGTAAGATACAGTATATAATATATTTGATATACTATTATAGTACTTATTAATATTTGAATTAGCTTTTATTTTCAAGTTTAAGTTTTAGTAATTTTGTTGTGTTTTGGTATTTTTATTCGTTTTTGATTTTTCAATATTTCTGATTAACATTAATTCATTTTCATTTCAGCTTTCGTTTGTTCTATCTATCTATTTATCCATCCATCCATCCATCGTGTTATCTGTCTATCTACCATATTATTTATATACTATTATAATATTTATTAATATTTTGTATTAGATTTTTATATATTTTCACTTTTCATCTTAATTTTGTTTTGTGCTTTTGCCATTTTTACTAGTTTTTTTTTATATTTGTTATGTAGCTTACATTTTTTTATTTCAGTTTTAATTTGAGTAATTTAAGTACTTTTAAGCCAGTTTTTTTATAATTATTTTTTTGCAGTTCCAATTTTAGTTTTGGTTAACAACACTGCAGTAAACATCTGAGCATTACATTCCCCTTGAAAGCGTCTCTCTCTCACACACACACACACACACACACACATGATGTTGTCGGTGGTGTGAGTTCTGTGATGTTAATCTGTGGATCTTCTCATGTGATTGTTCTCATCTCATTAGAATGGCTGAAGCTTCTTTTAATCCGCGCTTGAGCTCTGCTAAATGCTCAAGCTAATGTCTAATCGCCCGTGTGTAGCGCTGATGGGGTGTGTGTACAAAAGAACATACATCAGATATGGGATCAAACACATGAACGAGACAAAGCGCCTCTATAGGCCCTTCTGCTTTACAGATCATCACAGAACAATGAAAAAGTTATGAATATAGATGATTATCACTGAATAGAGATCATGATCTTTATCTGTTTTGTTTTTTCAGTGAGCCCAGAATTTATTAAAGCAATAAGCCATGAGAGAACGAGCATTACCCTGTAACATAATCCGCCGCAGTTAAAGCAAAAATCCAATCTGAACTTTTGATGCTTAATGTAGAGTTTTGACCAATGAGATTCCACTGTGGGCGGGACTATCTTGTATGACATCATATAAATGGAAACCAAGCGACTAGCCAATGGACTAGTTGTGTTAGGACAAATAAAGAGATAATAAGCTAATAATTAGAGCTATAATTTAGATATTTTGGTCAAATTAATATAAAGCACAGCCTTATTGCTTTAATAAAGTTCAAGAAATGTTCAATAAATAGCGAAATGTATTAATACTAATAATCTAACTGTTTTTTATTATCCATTTAGAATTTAGAGTCTATTGGTGTCGGTTGCTCTGTGGGTCAAATGTCACGACCTGTGGTCATGACCTCTGACCTCATACGGGGCATCTGTGTGCTGAAGGTGTCGCTATGGATTCTGACAGTGTTATTAAACACGATCAATAATGCTGAAGGTGCTTTTGAGTGGATCAGAGAGGCCAGTGTTGTATTGATTAAAGTGAGTCGAGAGAGAGAGACAGATGGAACGAGAGGTTTAGGAGGAAGCGTTATGATATCAGATATGCAAACTGTGGATGTCAGCAGAAATACACACACACACACACACACACGGCAGTCACTGTGTCACTGTGTATATGTAGGTCAAATGTGGCTGAGGGTGTATTGCACTGGATATTCTACTTATGTATTTTTTAGTAATCAAGCTACACACACACACACACACACACACACACACACACACACACACACACACACACACACACACACACACACACACACACACACACACACACACACACACTCACACACACACACTGGTTTCCATTTTTTATGGGGACTTTCCTTAGACATAATGATTTTTGTTCTGTACAAAATGTAAAGTCTGTTCCCTAACCCTAAACCAACCCATCTCAGAAAACTTTCTGCATTTTTTCATTTTCAAAAGCCATAAAAATATCACTTTGTATGATTTATAAACAGTTTTCCTCATCGGGACCCAAAAAAATGGTCCCCACAAGGACAAGGATTTTGGTCATTTTTGTGGTGACATTTTGTCCTCATAACGTAGAGTTTAACAGGACACACACACACACACACACACACACACACACACACGCACACACACACACACACACACACACACACACTCACACACATGCACATGTTTAATCTACGTAAACTTTATCAAAACACACTAACATTAATAAAATCATCCCACAGGACAAATATATTGCTCAATTATTATTCTTATTGCTCAACAGGCTTAAGTTTTCAATTATGATTCATTTAAGTGACTTAGTCTCAAATAATTCCTCATTGCATTTCTTAGGACATATAAAAACAGACACAAAAGAGTCCATTGTTATTGTGCAGTAATAGCTAAACTCAATCTGGACAGAAGCTTAGATCATTCGCTTTTAACCACAGTGAGAGACTTCACTGAGATCTGTTCTGCATGTCTAGAGGAGACACTTGTGAGATTCTCAGGAAAAACTTCTGAAAAGCAGGAGCCTCTTCTATTGCTCTCTAGCTGAGATTTTAAAGACATTTTATGTGTGCATTTTTCATTCCTGTGGATGTCATTATATTTCTGATTATTTTATAGCAACAAGCAACCACGTTACACCGCATCAACTCTCAGTAATAATGTGAAATCTCTCTCTCTGTCAGACGTGTTCACAGAGCTTTCCCTGCGCTGGACGAGCTCTGAGAAACGTGTTTCTGTCTCACGGACCGTATCCAGCCAAAGACAAGATCCACCTCGCTCGCATCATCAGGTGACGCTTTCATACACACTTTATTCAAAGATTTATTCAAGCTTTACATTTGATCAGTATACACATGTTCAGCAATGACCCGTTAAAATGATCAAAAGTGACAGTAAAGACATTTATAATGAAACAAAGGATTTTTTATTTCAAAGAAATGCTGTTTTGAACTTTCTGTTCATCAAGAAAAAGGTTTCCACAAAAATATGAAGCATCACGACTGTTTTCAACACTGATAATAATCATAAATGTTTCTTGATCATATTAGAGGATCATGTGACACTGAAGACTGGAGTAATGATGCTGAAAATACATCTTTGATCACAGGAATAAATTAAATTTTACTATATATTCGCATAGAAAACACTTATTTTAAATTGTAATAATATTTCACAATATTACCGTTTTACTGTATTTACGATCTAATAAATGTAACCTTGGGGAACAGAAGAGACTTCATTCAAAAACATTAAACAATCCTAAACTCCGTCATGCTGTACCAGTTGAACTGTGGTTGTGTGATATAACTTGTGTGACGTTACAATCATGTTCATAAAATGCAGGATCAATGTAAAAGAGGGTAAAAGAGTGTTTGAGGGTCATCATGTGTGTGTGTGTGTGTGTGTGGACGGTTGGGCTGAATCATCAGATGTCCATTATCGCTCTGGCAGATGGCCGCTGTCCAAACTTCACTCTGATTGGATAGAATCGTCCCGTCTGAAGGTGGAGTGTGAATGTGTGACAGAAAAACACAGAATCAGGGAGAGCTTTACATGCTTTTGAAGAACACACTCCAGATGAAGCCAATGGAAATGAGCTTGACTTAAAAATGCAAATCAGCGACGGCGTGATAATGTTACGTCACGTGGCATATCATATCACAGCAAATGCAATGAGAGTGTTGCAGTGATTTTAACACAATCTAAAAATGTGTTTTGCATTTTCTTCTTTTTATTTTTAACCCCCTCCATTCACTAGAGACCACCTTTCATGATCCAGTCAGTTCCTGCCTGTTATCTGGAAATACTGTACTTCACATTACAGAAGTGAAATGGGTTGCAAACACTGTTTTATGTGGATTTTAACGGATACACAAAGCAAAACAGCGACAGCAGCAATATGATAAAAACACTCAATACTCAAAAAATAATTGCATTTATTAAATCCCAATGAGCAATATTTTGTCCCCAAAGTGATGTAGTTCATTGAGCAGATCTGCAGGCCGTTTATGGACGTCATGCAACATTGCAAAGCGTTTTTTTATTGGATTACTCCTCTGGGAAAATGTATTTATTGTGTTGATTCCCTACAAAAGTGCATCCGTTTTTAGACTAGGAAAAATGGGTCCTAAATATATTATTTCATTTTTATTTTATATTTAATATTTTAATATTTTAATTATATTTTAATAAGTATGATTTTCTCCATGAAAATAGCATCTGAAAAGAATCTGGTATAGCGTAAAAAAAAAAAAAAAAAAGTGTGTGTGTGTGTGTGTGTGTGTGTGTGTCGGCTTCAATGCTGTTTATCCAATTGGAATTTAGAGTCGTTTTATAATTCTGTTTTGTGGTTTATTCTGCTAATGAAGGGACACTGCCGTGCAAAAGTTTGGGGTTGGGAAGATTTTATAAATATTTTTGAAAGAAGTCTCTTCTGCTCACCAAGGCTGATTAAAACACAGTAAAAACAGCAATAATGTGAAATATTGCAATTTAAAAAGAACTGTTTTCTATGTGAGAAATATGTAGTAAAATGTAATTTATTCCTGTGATCAAAGCTGAATTTTCATCATCATTACTTCAGTCTTCAGTGTCACATGATCCTTCAGAAATCATTCTAATATGATGATTTGCTGCTCAAGAAAAATGTCTGATTATTATCAATATAAAAAAAAAAAAAGCTTCATATTTTTGGGAAAACTTTTTGTGAAAAAAGAAAACTCAAAACAACAGCATTTATTTTAAATATAATTTTTTTTATGACATTATAAATGTCATTTTTGATCAGTTTAATGTGTCTGAATGAAAGTATTATTTAAGCAATCTTCCTGACCGCACACTTTTGAGCAGTAAGAGTAATGCGTGTGTGTGTGTGTGTGTGTGTGTGTGTGCATGCAGGAGGAGTTATGTTGGAGTGGAGTTGGTCCAGTGGCTCCTGGAACAGTGTGTGTCGGTTCAGTGCCGGTTAATGGCGTCCCGTGTCTGGCAGGTGCTTCTGGAACTGGGGATCCTGCACTCAGGTAACACACACCACTATAGACTATTATAGGACTCGCTAATATTTAGAATTTGATTTGATTTTTATTTGCTTTCATTTTATTTTTCGTTAAAGATTTTGTCATTTTGTTGTGTTTTTGTCATTTTTTTTGGTCCCACTTTATATTATGTGTCTTTAACTACTATGTACTTTCATTTAAATTAAACGTTTAATGCAATGCATGAATAGTGCATAATACAATTTTTTTAATTTTTTTTTTATGAAATATATATTATCCAAAACATGTTTTATTCTAAAACGTCGAGGAAAATCAAAGCCATAAATCTAAACAAGTTGATATCTCAAAAAAATGAGCTAAGTATTCAGTCAGATTTTGTTTGGGCGCAGTACCACACGTTTCCACTTGATGAAATTAGTTTCCCATTCATTTCCAATGCGGCCATTTTTGACCATGAACAGTACAAGTGTGACTTTCTTTTTCAGGACTATTTAACCTTTTCGAAAAATCATGTCCATGATCGATCAAAAATGACCGAACAGCACCATTGGGTTATTTCATTTTTCATTTTAATTACATTTTATGAATTAAGCAGCTCGTAAACATACTTTATCAGTAGAAAAAATTCAATTACCCATTAAAAATTATGGTATTAAGCAATCATTTAAGACATTTTCCTTATATACCGACCGTACAATCTTTTTGGCATAAAGTGTTCTATAAAATTTAGTCAAGAAACTTTCTTTCTAAGAATGTATAGAATTTCCTGTAACATGGCAGAACACACTGCGTGAAATACTGTATCCCTAACACTGTAAAGTGTGAAGAATCAACTTTGATAGCAAATTGAGTTGTTCAGCCGTGATGTAAATTTGTAGGTCACCCCAGAAGGCTCATTCACCGTGGATTCCCTCTGGAATTTCTAATGGGTTTTTTAGGGAATCATTTTACAAATTCTACTGGGAAAATTGTAATTCCGTAGGACTATAAACTTGGAACGGCTCTATATCAACCACACACACACATCACATCATACTCGCACATGGTTGAAGGAAAAACAAGAAGATGATCAAGTTTCAAAAGTCTTGAATAATCCACTTTGAAGGGCAAACTAAACGCAACCTCTAACATAGACGTGACCCGACACATGAACACTGAAAAGGCTGCAACTTAAATACAAAGCAAATGAGGGAAATAATGACAATCAATCTCCATGACAACTAAAGAGTGGCGGGAAACTGACCAAAGGAACACATGTGACTGAAAATAACAAACACTTTAGTTTTCAACTAAAAACGTAAATCTTTTTTATGCGTTTTGGCGTTTTGGGGGTTTCAAAGTGCAAGTTTTTGAAACCGGTCTCCATGTAAACAACAAAATCTGAATCTCTGAAGACAATGACATCATGCACATGCGTATTACGTGTTCAGTCTATAGTGTTTCATCGCCATCTACTGGCCTGGCAGCAGAATACAGCGTTTTTAGTCGTGAATGTGGATCGTTTTGATAATGGTGTCGTCTGTACGCGGAAAACTCAAAGGAAAAACTTCTCAGTTTTAAGCATATCGTTGTCCTGTAAACGTACCCTTAAAGTCCATGAAAATAAACTAACTAAACAGAACCGTGACACATACACTGAAAAAAAATTGGATGCAGAAACAATTTTCACTTTTTTAATTTTCACAGAAATTGTAAATGTAACAATTAATTACAAAAAAAAAAAACATTGAAATTCTGAAGTAAAATATAAAACATACTGCAAAAATAGTTTTATTTTCAATTTCAAAAAATATATTTTTGCTTTGCCTGCTGAAAATCCCTGTCTGTCTTCCCTTCAGTGGACCAGCGGCTGGTCTTTGAAGACTCGAACACCTACTATCAGTTCTCGTTTGAGGAGTGCGACGCTCAGGGCTGTGAGTTTCGCAACGAGGAGGAATGGCAGAACGGTGTCCGTCTTCTTCTGCAGCTCGTCCCCTACGTCCAGTTCAGGGTCGTCAGTCCGTAAGTACAGCCATCATGCATGTGACATCATGCTAACTCTGTCTGTTAACCCCTTCCTCATCACCCCCAATTTTGGCAAGTGCTGCATACATGACATACCCAAAATAAAAAGGTTGCTGCTCATAAGTAATTCTGAATAGAAACATAACACACATACATTTAGAAAGCCAACCCTTGAGAGTTTATAGTTCAAGACTCAAAATTAACCAGACTGTTATTAATATTGAGATATATAAGCTCAAACATATTTTGAACTACAATAATCCGGGATCACCAGTGATCCCTGACAGGTAAGGGGTTTTAATGTGCTCAGTCAGTTAATATGTACAGAATGCTTCTGTACTACTCATGCTAAGTTTGCCATATGTACTGTATATTGTGTGCAGTATGAAAACTTTCTATATGCACAGAAATCCAGGATAAACGTGCAGTATTCAGATAGTTGTCATTGTCTCATATCATGTATTATTTAAAGAAATGGTATGCAGTATATACTGTGCAGTGCACTAGTCTCCATGTGTCCGTCTGTTTGATTTGGATGCATCAGGAAACCGATTGTTCTCTTGACCTTTTGATTTGGTTTTTCCTTGTTAATCCTGTTTAACCACAAATCCTTCTCAGGAAGCAGGAAATAAAATATGTGTGTGTTTGCTTTGTGTGAGAGTATATAGGCTCATGTATATGAGCTTTAGAGGGGTATTTATTTTTTGCACAGAGACAACATCTTTGCTAATCATGTTATTGATCGTGTTTGATTTTGTTAAAGTTATATAAGCTGATCAAAAGTTTGGGTTCAGTAAGATTATTTTTGGAAAACCTTTCTTATTATCAATGTTGAAAACAGTTGAAAACACTCACTCTTATTCATCAAGGATGCATCAAATTGATCAAAAGTGGCATTTATAATGTTACAAAAGATTCTGTTTCAAGTAAATGCTGCTCTTTTGAACTTTCTATTCATCAAAGATGCCTGAATAAATGAAGCGGCACGACTGGAGTAATATTTCAATTGTTATGACTAAATATGACTGTATTTTTGCTGTATTTTTTAATAAATACAGCCTTGATGAGCATAAGAGACAAAAAAAACCCATTAAAAACATCTTACCGACCCCAAACTTTTGAATGGTATAGTATTTCTGTATATTACTATCATAAAAGAGTTTCTACAGGTGATGAATTTATTAAAGAGGTTCAGGTGGATGATTTCTGTTCCCCTCCTCCTCTCAAAATCCCAGTTTATCTCCAGGACTCGAGGCCTTTGACATCAAAAACAAAAGATGTGTGTCCTTTTTAGAAGAAGATAAGCTCACATTCAACATATTTTTCCCCTGTAGTCCACGACCCGATCAGAACAAACCCGCGGCCAGCGTTTGGGTCGTTCACTCAACCTCAATTCGATTGAACTAAGCTGTGTGTAGATTAAAGCTTTTGATTGGCTTAAACATGTCTTTGCGAAAGATGATGGGATTGAGAACGTGTCCATCCTCTAATGCTTTCATCGCTTCAAGTGTGTCTGCGGCGAGATTTGATTCAGGCCGTTCTGTTAGCAGTGAAGGACGAGGTTGATATCGCAGAGAGATGTGAACCGCAAGATTCAATTTGAACGGACAGCTGATGTCATTTTCAGGAAGGTGAACATGGGATGGCGTCCCGTGTCCACGGCAGCGTTTTCCCCCTCGCTGACGGAATTGGAAGTGACACGGTTTGGCCTCGGTGACACCAGACGGGCGAGCTGTTTGATCCCGTTCGGCTTCACAGAGCTTCGCTTCGACCCCAATCAGACAGAATCTCTTCGCCCCCTCGTTCCTCATCCGAGAGTGTATTAAACCAGAAATGAGATCCTCACGCAATAGCCAACCAAATGAGATCAAACGAAAAAAAGAAACTCATGCAAGTTTGCTGATATTACCCCCGCGCCGTTTCTGGATCTACAGCCTCACGGCAAAAGAAATTCTAGTTTGCCCGAGTTTCTGACTGAGATTGCTTTTCTGAACTGAACGTGATGAGGAAAAAATACTGGATACTGCAGAATAATGAGAAAGAAAAATGAATAGACAACATGTCTTTCTATTGTGCTGTCACTGACTGCGTGTAGAAAACACAGACATCACGACCAGTGCAGTTCGCTTCATCCACGAATCACTCTTATGAGCATTGCTTTAATGAATCATCAATAACACTCAAGGAATCGATTTGGATCAGACTAATGAATTAAAGGGATAGTTCGCCCAAAAATGTCAATTCTGTCATTATTTACTCATCCTCATGTCTCGTTCCAAACCTGTAAGACTTTAATTCATCTTCAGAACACAAATGAAGATCGTTTTGATGAAATCGGAGAAATTTCTGTCCCTCTGTTGACAGATACGCAACTACCAGTTTCACGCTTCAAAAAGTTAAAGGGATAGTTCACTTTGAAATTAATTTCTGGTATGTTTTAGCTTACCTCAAGGGCATCCAAGATGTAGGTGTCTTTTTTTCTGCAGTAGTTTCAATTTTGATATTTTTAGGTCAAACCGTTCTTGTCTGTCAGTCATATAATGCAGGTCTATGGTCACTGTCTCAAAGAGCATGCACAGAGTCCAAATTAAAACAATTCCCCGTCGTCCAAATGAAACAATTCCCCATCGTAAGTACACATTGATGGCCTAAGACACGAAACGAGCGGTTTGTGTGAGAAAACGAACAGTATTTATATCGTTTTTACCTCTTATACACAGCCATGTCCGAGTGATCTGATCTGACGTGTGCGCAGACAGGTGCATAGATATATACACTAGATGTCGCCTTGTCTACGGCAGTTCATTGGAACGAATGTCTTTAAGGTGACATCTAGTGTATATATCTATGCACCAGTCTGCGCACACGTCAGATCAGATCACTCGGACATGGCTGTGTATAAGAGGTAAAAACGATATAAATACTGTTCGTTTTCTCACACAAACCGCTCGTTTCGTGTCTTAGGCCATCAATGTGTACTTACGACGGGGAATTGTTTTAATTTGGACTCTGTGCATGCTCTTTGAGATAGTGACCATAGACATTATATGACTGACAGACAAGAACGGTTTGACCTAAAAATATCAAAATTGAAACTACTGCGGAAAAAAAGACACCTACATCTTGGATGCCCTTGAGGTAAGCTAAAACATACCAAAAATTTATTTCAAAGTGAACTATCCCTTTAACAAAGAGATCATAAAAGAGATCATTTTCCCCCAAATACTTCTGAATGGTTGTTACACTGAGGGAAACAATTGGTGTAGAAACAATTTTCACTGAGATATTGCTATTAAATTTCACAATTGATTACAAAGAAACTGAAAATAATAATTCGAACAAAAAATTCTAACGTGGAAAGACTGAAATAGTGTTGTCTTGTAAAACCTGCTCCAATAATGTTTGTTTACAGCTGTGTAGTTACAGTATTGACTAGACTGGTTAGGTCTAGTTATGGGAGGAATTATTCTGTAGAAACAATTTAGTTATTGACACTGTTGTGATGTTTTTGGCACACATGACTTTTATTATATACCAGAGCGAAAGATGCAACATGTAAAAAAAGATGGTGAAATGAGTCTGACTTTTGTGTGGTTTTGTGTGAATGTGATTGTGGTTTCTGGTGATTTGTGTGGTGCTGGTCTCAAAAAGCCCTGAAGCTACAGGAAGAGGACGGCTTTCAGCCAAGATTGTTTGGATACAGCCTCTCTTTCAGCCACCCACACGCACACACACACACACACACACACACCTCGTGCCGCACAGCTCATTTGCATGTTATTTGAATTTTATCTTCATCTCTGGTGAAACTAGTAATGGTTCTGTGGGCTGAATGAGCGTGCATTTGCGTACAGTATGTGTGTGTGTGTTTATGTCTACATTTGCCTGTGTGCATTTGAGTGTGTATATGTGAGCGTGTCTGTGTTCGCATGCATGTGTGTGTGTGTGAATTGTCCTCTCGTGCAAGCGTGCCTGACTCATTTAGAAGTCGCCGTCATTACGAATCACTCGTGGAGGTAGAGAGAGAGAGAGAGACGAGGAGGAGAGATGCGCCGTGTGATGAAAGCGTGTCAGTCGTGTGATGAATGGACTGACGGTGGTGGAGGAGAAGGAGGGAAACTTTGGCCCACTTCTCAAACTCACTGGCCCAGTTTAAGCTGCGTGATATGGAAGGATGTGCTGGAGATTTCCTCTTTTCAACTGTTTTGTCCCAGATTATAGCAGTTTTCAGTTTGTTCTGCTCATGTTGTGGTTTATACATGCACAATCTGCTCTAAAAATGTACTTTTTAAATCCCCAAAGAGCCATATAGCTTATGCATAAACACTATTTAGTAACAGTAAAATGTTCTGAAGAACATGTAATGAAAAATCAAGAGCTTTAATTCAATTATTAAAGAACAGTATAATAACTCAAGCCGCCAAAAATAATTTTTATTTTGAAGTGTAAGTGTGAGGTGGGGATTTGATCATTAAAAATGGCTTATTTTTGCATGCATGCTTTTTAAACTTCCTATACCACATGCCAAAAGCACAGTCTGAGCTTGATGTGTGTCTTGGAGCATCATGTGTAATGCAGTGCACCACCAGCAGGGGGCAGTAGAGAGCAGAGAGGGCTTTGAGTGTGCTTGGAATGATGGCATACTATTTTTTTTTTTCTTCCAGTATGCAATATGTTAACTGTGCACAGTATGTGCATTTTCTGTTGGCATGCATGGAATACCATAGACATACATTACAACATTTGCCAAAAAGTGCAGTATGTAACCAGAGCACACTGCATGAGTTACTGCATCCCATAATGCATTGCACTCGCCTTGACCTTGTGACGAGTTAAGCAAAATCAACCACATTTTTTAAAACGACCGTTTCCTGATTGATTATTTGATAATATTGCCAACAATTTAGGTATTTTTTACACATAAATGGATTAAAAAGCACATTAACAGAATGCACTCTCTGAATTTACATGCATGATATAATATTCATCACGGAAAGCTTCTTTATATTGCACACTATACAGTACACTAGTATTCACAGATAGGTACACTGTAAAAAATGATTTTTAAAGTTGTAAACAAATATTATTGGAGCGTGTTTTACAAGAAAATACTTTGTACTTGAAAATGTCATGTTTATTTCAATGTGTCACTTGCCGTAGTGCAAATTTACTAGTAAATTACGAGTAAAAACTGTTTCTACACCAATTTTGTCCAGTGTAGTACACTAGTATTCATGTCCCAAATGATGCCCTTGCCATCGTCTTCCTTCAAGTCCTCAATCTGGTGTGATAACAGCGTTTAGCCTGTCAGTAGGAATCCACATCAGTGCACACTGGCCACAGTTGTGTGTCGAGGGCACTTCTGAAAGCTGGGACACACATCAAGTGCCCCATTTGGGACGGGGCCTGTTTTGAACATGACATCTGCTTCTTGTCTTACAGAACATCACTGTCACAGAGGTCAGCTCTCACGAGACAGCCATGCATTGTCACTTCAGAGGTGTTTTATCAAGTGTGTGTGTTCTCTTGCAGACCCGAGGAAGACCCCGACAGAAAGCGTGATATCTGCAGTGAGATTCTCCAGATGAAGGCTCTGGAGAGACTCACGTCCACGGTAAGTGTGTGTGTGTGTGTGTGTTTGCTGACCCTTGTGCCAGATCCCTGACTCCATGTCTTCGGTCCCCTGGTGTGTGTAAATATCCACTCCAGCCTGAAAGAATCTCATCCATCACACCGACATTCGTCTGACACCAGCGGACAGAGAAACCATCCATTTAACTAAGCGCTCGCTCTCCAACAAACACTTGCATAGTCCCGCCACGGCTCACCATCACTGTCGGGCGATTTACATTATTCAGGGATTCCGGGATTTCTACCTGGAAATCTTAACTTTAGAATTTTGAAAATATCATGGGATTTAAAAAAAATCTTAAGTCATGAAATGTACATTTATCTATACATTTTTCTATAAAACAAAAAAAACCTAAAAATATATTTGAATATATATTTTAAAATATTATAGGTTTTCTTATGTTTATTTCTTTAAATATTATATGTTTTACTTATGTTTATATGTTTTACTATATATATATAGTAAAACATATAAACATAAGTAAAACATATAATATTTAAAAAAATATATTCAAATACATATTTTGGTTACATATTGCTCATTGATCACAGATTTTTGTGACATTCCAAAAAGTAATAAATTGCAGTGCTTTACATTGTTTATCATTATGGAAAGTAAAGTACTGTCAATAGGGAAAATTACTAGTTTTAGTTATTTTTCCATTACTCTTCCCTATTATTATTTTGCTGAGGTTATCTATTTTTTTTACTTGAACTTTTTTTTAATGTTATTTTTTAATGTGTGAAAGTGTTTGACATAATTTGCACATAATACATCTGTCTCTCCTTTTTAAAATTCAGAATAACTTGAAATGTTCTAATTGTGAAACGTAAAAGGAAATGTTTTCAATTATGTTGTACGTCAGTAAATTAAATACACCGATAACCATAAACATCGTAACACATTTCCCAGAACACATTGCAAAATACATTTTTCGCCTTCACTTTTGCACATGGCATCTTAAGTTTCCATGAAGATACTTTAATATCCAGTCCACAAAAGGTTCTTTAGATTGTTAAAATGTTCTTCACACTTAAATGTGTGTTTACACACTAAAATGTTCCTCACACTCACAAAAGTTCTTAGTTGAACCCAAAAGTGAACTTTGCAATCTTTATTTTTAAGTGTTTTTTATAAGCTACATTGATGAAAAGGTCTGGATGAAAACTTTTAAAGCAGCCATACAGATATGAAATCAACAGATTTTATATCAACTGAGACATTAAACACATAAAAACAGCCAGTAGAGTGTGTGTATTAGTGGTTAAAGATCAAACTAGGCCTGAGTGTGTCACTAAACATAGAGGCAATTCCCTCTTTACTGTAAATGTTGAATCAGTCTCTGAACGAGGCGAATCCACCCAGCTGTCCTCCGCTATCCCATGAGTCTCTGCTGTCTGAGTCTGGCTGCTTTGGGATTTTTTTTGTGTTTTTAACAGCCGTGGATTTGCTGTGCTCTAGAGATCTTCACACACTCACACAGGCTCATCGTCTGCTTTCTGTTCTCGCTGCGGGTGTAAGATGAGCTCATTTGCATGTAGAATAAAGTAAAGACGCTGTACTCTTGTGCTTTAACCGGATTACAGTCAAAAACTGATGTGTTTTACTACAGGTGCAGAATGAACTTGCTGCTGCTCTCGCAAGAAAAGCCAAGAAATCAAGTAAGACGCTTTTATATTCATATAGGGATCATATCTGACTGTTTCTCTGACTGCTTTGTCAAGTTTTTTGCTCCCATAATTAATAGTTTTTAATGACCATTTCCCACCATTTCTCTGATCCTTACAAATAAAATGCCAGTTTTTTTTTCCTGCTCCGCCTTAAGAATCATCCTGTGTTGTGATTGGCTAACGAGTTTGAATATGACATGTCCATATAGTTTGTGATGCTCTGGGCTTCAGTAACAGTGGATGCTGAGCATCAAAAACTCATTGCTGGTGTGTAAAGGGGATGTTAATGTTTATTCATGTGTTTCATTTCATTTATTCATTTTTAATACAAGCTGTTTTTGTAGTTTTCAGTCTTTTTCAGTTCTGAAACTGTGTTTTTGTAGTACAACAACTGCTTTATTTCAGAAGGTTTACAATTATTCATGATATGACCCTTATTTTTTTCGATACGATTTTACAGCAAGATTTGCATAGTTGATCTGATGGTCAATGTGTTGCGAATGTATTTGTGTTTTCACATTTGTGCTGCTCTTACTCTTAGTGTCAGAAGACGAAAGCTCAGAGACATCAGACATTTCTCCACAAGAAGCCCCGAAACCCACTGAAGACAAAAGCAAGGTGAACACACACACACACACACACCTATCTTTATGAGGACATTCATTGACACAATGCAATCTCTAGCCGCTTACCCTAACCTTACCCATCACAACTAAGTGCCTAACCCGAACCCTGACCCTAAACCGACCCTTAACCTCATTATAACCTTATCCCTAAAACCGAGTCTTGACCCTCAAACAGGCCTTTAAAGGCTCCCAGAAAGTGAGGACCGGCCAAAATGTCCTCACTTTACTCTCTTTATCCTCACTCCAATGGTCTAAAACTCAAACTGGTCCTCACAAAGATAGCTGTACAAGTGTACACACACACACACACACACACACACACACACACACACACAAATGTATCTGAATTCCTTTAAAGATACCATTTTGCCCAATCTAAATCTTTACCATAAATACATACATACATAAACAAGCTGTTTTTGGCTGCTTATACCGTCACTTTAGACATGGTCAAAGTACATCATTTTCATTATTTGTATGATTGCACAGGAATTGCTCGCAGTGGCTTTAACTACGATGTTTTCCCATGGACAGTCAATCGTCGCTTGTTGGCCATTTTTAGCCTCACTCCAGTAAAGCCCCTGATGTTTTTCCATGCTAGAATTACATGGAAAACGGAGGCAGACGTTGTGTCTGTATATCACAATATAGCGACTGGTGAATTACATTAGTTTGTTTGGTTGCTTTTTATTCAGCATGCTACCATATATACCACATGCCAATTTTAATTTAATTCATTTTAACATGCTACCATATATAATGCAACAGGCATTCCCATCATACATAACACTGCGTGCCATGAGTCATAAATAAAAAGTAACAGGCAGATAAATGAACAGTATCATTAATAATGTACTAGATTTTCTCAGTAAAAAGCACATAAGGGATGTAGAGAAGTGCAGGAGTGACGTCAGCTAATTCACCGCTGGTTCCTTTCAGATTTTACTTTGTGGTTTTATAATGGGGTGTTCGATTTATGTGTAAAATAGAGCCTGTGGTGAACATAACTTGACAATACTTTGACGTTTTGTTCAACATATTTTGATTTTGAGTTAGACTTCTGGGTTCTGCCATCACACCTGCACCTCTCATCGTCTCAGAATAAACCCTGAGTGGCTGTGGACATGGAATATTAATATTGAGTTTAAATTATTTTATTATTTATTACATGAAACCATCACAGCTGTGTAGGAAAGTTAAAGGGTTAGTTCACCTAAAAATTTAAATTCTGTCAGTAATTACTCACCCTCATGTCGTTCCAACCCCGTAAGACCTTCGTTCATCTTCAGAACACAAATTAAGATATTTTTGATTAAATCTGAGAGTTGTCTCACTCCTCCATAGGCTTCTCTGTTATTGAAACTTGCCGGCCCAGAAAAGTTAGTAAAGACAATGTTTAAAATAGTCCAAGTGACTACAGTGGCTCAACCTTAAGATTATCAAGCGACGAGAATACTTTTGTGTAACAGCGCAGCGCTTCTGGGTTGTACGTCAGGACGTAGGCTCACTATTGGCTGACGCTGGTCATGTGTGTGATGCTGGCCAATAGTGAGCCGACGTCCTGACGTACAACCCAGAAGCGCTGCGCTGTTACACTACGTGAACTCACTCAGAGGCACACATAGAAGAAAATCAATAGTTGAATAAAGTCGTTATTTTTGTTTTATTTGCGCACAAAAAGTATTCTCGTCGCTTTATAAACTTATGGTTGAGCCACTGTAGTCACTTGGACTATTTTAAACATTGTCTTTACTAACTTTTCTGGGCCAGCAAGTTTCAATAACATAGAAGCCTATGGAGGAGTGAGACAGCTCTCAGATTTAATCAGAAATATCTTAATTTGTGTTCTGAAGATGAGCAAAAGTCTTACAGGGTTGGAACATGTTCTGGAACAACGACATGAGGGTGAGTAATTACAGACAGAATTTTCATTTTTGGGTGAACTAACTAGCCTGGGAAAACCCAGACAACTTCCGGCAAATTTAGATTTGCTCTGCAAGTAGTCTGGCAAAGAGCTCATTCAAGCCCATTTCTAATCCCTCGAAATCGCGGCACCAATCAGAAACGTTGAGGCTGGCTTTACACGATGACGATCGCTCTGATTGGTTTTAGGTCTATCCAATTGCGCCCAGAGGCATTTGAGCGACGTCCGTTGGTGCCGTCCCTTTGGAAATGAGTTATTAATGAAGCTTTGCCAGACCATAACTCAGTTACTACTGAGAATGGTCTGGTTTTAACCAGGCTATGAACTAACCCTTTAAGGGCCGAAATCATGCTAGCAATGTGTTAAAACATGCTAGCAACGTATTAAAATATAATAGCAGCATAATCATAGCAATGTGCTCTACTGCTCACCATAGCTGCATTTTTCATTAAAAACATTATTATTGTGATATATTATTACAATTTAAAATAAAGGTTTTCTATGTGAATATATCGTAAAATGTAATTTATTCCTGTGATCAAAGCTGAATTTTCAGCATCATTACTCCAGTCTTCAGTGTCACATGATCCTTCAGAAATCATTCTAATATGATGATCTGCTGCTCAAGAAATATTTCTGATTATTATCAATGTTAAAAAACACTTTTTGCTGTTTTGTAAATTGTACTAATATTTCACAATATTACCGTTTTTACTGTAAAATAACCTGTGAAAGGAGATTCAAAGGGTCACAGATTGACGTTTCGCTCTTCACACGGTTATATTCTCGTTCAGACATTCGCTGCCGTGTTTGAAGAGACACGAGATTACATGTGCCATCATGTTTTTTTCATAAAGCCTGTGTGAGGGAGTGGGCAGCAGTCGAGGCCCGTCGGCATCTTCAGACGGAGGAAACCTCTTTCTCCAGATCTAAATGATTCATGGGTCGGATCTCAGTGGCCACACACACCCAGGAGAACACTCTAATGGTCTTGTGTAACGTCTGATGTGTTGTTGTCCGACAGGAAGTTCGTTGAGAGTGTTGTGGTCGGTTTGCATCACCATATCAACCTAATGAAGTTCACAGGGAGACGTTGCATGTGTGTGTGTGTGTGTGTGTGTGTTTAGTGAAGCAGGGTAAGATCTGATTAGTTCTCCTCTGTGGTTTCCATCAACCCAGAGTCTGGACGCTCATTAGCTCATAATTACAGTCAAGGTAATAACAGCCCTCTTTATCTTCCTCGTCTCCCTGACTGCCGTCTTTAGTTTGGTCTGTCAGCTTTATAGATTCAATTGTAGTCTCAAACTCAATATATATTTGCTGAAGACAATACGAGCCATGCTTTGCCATGCGAGCCCGTTTGCAGGATATACTTGCTTTCCCGACAGCTTCCGTATGTCTTACAGAACTGAAGTATTATAATGCGATTCATGCGCTTTCTTATAGTATGAGATGAATGTTGTGGCCATTGTGCTGTTGCATTACTTCTTTACAGTTTACACACAGATATTATTGGTATGATTATTGCGATATTAAATAGTATGTTGAAACAATTCGTTTAAATTAGTTTTTTTTCTTTTTTTTCATAATTTTATTAATTAAATTTAAAGTTTTCATGTTCTTTTGTGGCATTAGTTCTTTACAGGGATGCACAAGGGTATTATTGTGTGCTATTGTTATTGTCATATTAAGTATTATGTAAAAATAATTGTATTGTTAATAAATGTATTTAATTATTTTATTTTATTAATTTTTTTTTATTATGAATACAATTAATTAATTAAATTATAATATCATTTTATTTTTCAATATTATTTTTTTATTTTCATGCATTTTTCCGGTTAAACCCTTGTGTTTTCATTTTCTATTATTGCATTCTTTTTTTACAGTTTATGCAAAGATATTAATGTTATTATTATTATATTGTATATTAGAATTTTTATTTTTTATTTTAAATGCCACAGAAACAGCTATTATATTGCTGTATTAATTCGTTAGTTAATGTATCCTAATTATTATTATTTTTACAATTTATTATTTTTGTTTAATTATATTTTTTGATTCATTTGTTCTGTTTTTAAATGCATAACGAGTTTTCACTTTCATGCAGTATTGCAGTGCATTTCAGATAAACTCTTGAGTTTTCATTTTCACAGAAAAGTGAAGGAACAATTTGAGTCAGAATGCAAATGAAAGTTGTCTTCAGTAGCAATGCAGCGCAACACTAATACTGGAGTGTTTGTGTCAGGCTTCAGGCTTTGGGGTTTTTTCTAGTATGAGAGCTAACAGTGATGAGTTTAGCTAACACAACTAATTATCATGGGTTAGATCTTAAACTTCCTCTTTGAAGTAGCTGCTCCCCTAATTACTGTGTGGGAGTGTGTGTTTGGTCACATGATTTTTGTGAATGAATATTTGAGCTTTACGGTTTACCTCAGTGTAACTGGGCTAAAGGAGCACAGAGTTTATCATGTCATATTCATGAGGACGAGCACCAGCTCGAGCTGTTTCCGTCTCTGTTGTTCTGAATGGCAGAGATGTTTTTACAGCGGCGTGTGTGTGTGTGTGTGTTTTGCTTTGGTCCTGCCTGCGCCGGTCTGGGATGGTTTTGTGTGTCAGGGGTATTGTGGGACGGTGGTTTACCTCAGAGGAAACACACGGTGTGGTTTCAGCCAATCCAAACACAGCGCTGAGTAAATAACTCTGATGATAACTGACCGTCCCTCGCTATAGTGAGCGCTGGTGTGTTCAGGGAAGCCTTTATCTGCTCGTGATAGTGCTCATGTGTGCTTCAAAAGACCATTGTTCTTTCTCAGTACATCTGCTTTCTGAGGAAGCTGCTCTCTGCCACGGAAGAAAACTAGTAAAACAGAACTGACAGAATTTGCCACTTTATTGAAAGTTTACATCTTGCAAATCTGACTTCTTTTCTCTCAAATCTGACTTGTTTTCTGGTGATTTAGACTTTTTTTCTTGTGATTTAGACTTTTTTCTTTTATTTTAGACTTTTTTCTTCTGATTTAGACTTTTTTCCTGGTGATTTAGACTTTTTTCTTTTATTTTAGACTTTTTTCTTCTGATTTAGACTTTTTTCCTGGTGATTTAGACTTTTTTCCTGGTGATTTAGACTTTTTTCTGGTGATTTAGACTTTTTTCCTGGTGATTTAGACTTTTTTCTGGTGATTTAGACTTTTTTCTGGTGATTTAGACTTTTTTCTGGTGATTTAGACTTTTTTTCTGGTGATTTAGACTTTTTTTCTTGTGATTTAGACTTTTTTTGTGGTGATTTAGACTTTTTTTCTTTTATTTTAGACTTTTTTCTTCTGATTTAGATTTTTTTTTCTGGTGATTTAGACTTTTTTCTGGTGATTTAGTGGAATAAAATAAGTTTAGGGTCAGTAATTATTTATTTTATTGAAATAAATTAATATTTTATTCAGCAAGGATGCATTAAACTGATCAAAAGTGACTGCAAAGACATCAATAATGTTACAAAATAATTATTTTCTTATGACCTTTCTGTTCATCAAAAAATCCTAAAATAAATGTTTCAACAAAAATATGAAGCAGCACGACTGTTTTCAACATTGATAATAATCAGAAATGTTTCATGAGCAGCAAATTATCATATTAGAATGATTTCTGAAGGATCATGTGACACTGGAGTAATGATGCTGAAAATTCAGCTTTGATCACAGAAATAAATTATATTTAACATTTATTCACATAGAAAACAGTTATTTTAAATAGTAAAAATATTTTACATTATTAAAAATACTTTTACTGTATCTTTGATCAAATATTACTCAAAAACATTAAAAAAATCTTACTACCCTGAATCCCTTAACCTAGTGGAAATGAATTTAAATACAAAGTATGTACTGTATGCAGCCATTCCTCTAGCCCCGCCTCTTTATGGGCGGAGCCACACAGACACGCCCCTCTCTCTCTTTCAAACACACTCTCACATGCGTTTAGAGTTTCTTCCAGAGGAAACTTCCCACAGTCAGGATGAAGGAGAGCATGGATCCTGCGGTTCACACACAGTAGTTCCCGGCCGTGTCTGGACTCGATCTGGAGTGTGTGTGTGATGTCGTGGGGTTGTGGATTAAAGTATCTGTTTTCTCTGCCTCCGGTTCTCCAGCAGGCGGGTGTCTGCTCTCTCCGAGCTCCAGATGACTTCTCCCGCCTGGAGATGGTCCAGCGGCTGGCCAAAGACGGGTATCGCTTCCTTCAGAACCAGAACTACCGGCTCCCGGACCGCTCCGCACAGGTAGACCAGCGCTCGCTCTGACCTGTGTCTGTCGGCATAGCAACAGCAGGTCAGGGGTCAGATTAGGAGGTCACCATATCCACTTGTTGAAGTGTTTTTAAAACACTTTCAGAGTCCCGTTTTCTAAAGCTCATGGGTAATGCACTCTTGTTAATAAAGACTCAAACAAGCTGAAGTCACAGGAGAACAATTTTAAGTTACATAAAGAAATCCATATAGATTGACTGATAATTTTCATATTTAAGTCTCTGATCATTTTTAATTTTTAGGATTTTGGCACCATTATAGCTAAATAATAATTAGACTACAGAATAAATATATAATAATAATTAAGAATATTTTATTATTAATATCTATAATTAGATACAGTTATATTATTAACATTGTTATTATTATTATTATTTACACCATTGCATTCATTCAAATTTGTTTAGCAAAATAAATCCTGACAATGTATTTACAATAATAATATGAATATGGTACAGTTATATTATTATTATTATTTACACCATTGTACACATGTTGCATAATAGAATAAGAAATAAATTATTGCAAAATATTAGCAATAATAATAATTTGGTACAGTTATAGTATTATTATTAATATTATTATTGTTGTTATTATTTACACAATTTTGTCATAGCAAAATAAAATAATTACAATATATGCATTATTATCATTAATAATAATCATAATAGTAATAATAATAATATGGTACAGTTATATTATTATTGTTTTTATTATTTAAACAAATGTATTCATACAAATTTGTTTTGCAAAATAAATAATTGCAATTTATTTGCAATAAAATGAATATGCTATATATATATATTATTTGTATTATTTACACCATTGTTTTAATGCAAATTATTTTAAATTTTTTTTTGAGTTATACCTAACTAACTGTTAAGCTTAAAATGCTGCTACACATTTCTCAAAAAAATATTAGTCAAACTGATTATTAGTCTCAAAGAACCTGTATTGAAAAGCCAACAGCAAAACTTTCCATATCTCCAGCAGGGATAAATCCTGGAAGAAGCTTTGTTTTTTAGAGTGTGAGATGGTTGTTGGCTCTTCATGTGTTTGACCCGTGTGAGAGTGTTTAGTGAATCCTAGCGTAACGTGAAGTTCACTGACGGCGTCTGTGAGGATGGAGCTCAGTTTGTGAGTCCCTCTGAAGTGATTAACACTGTGTTCACTTCTGAGTGAACTACCCCTCAGACAGGCTCATTCTCTGCTGTGTTCACTTCTGAGTGAACTACCCCTCAGACAGGCTCATTCTCTGCTGTGTTCACTTCTGAGTGAACTACCCCTCAGACAGGCTCATTCTCTGCTGTGTTCACTTCTGAGTGAACTACCCCTCAGACAGGCTCATTCTCTGCCGTGTTCACTTCTGAGTGAACTACCCCTCAGACAGGCTCATTCTCTGCTGTGTTCACTTCTGAGTGAACTACCCCTCAGACAGGCTCACTCTCTGCTGTTCACTTCTGAGTGAACTACCCCTCAGACAGGCTCACTCTCTGCTGTTCACTTCTGAGTGAACTACCCCTCAGACAGGCTCATTCTCTGCCGTGTTCACTTCTGAGTGAACTACCCCTCAGACGGGCTCACTCTCTGCTGTGTTCACTTCTGAGTGAACTACCCCTCAGACAGGCTCACTCTCTGCTGTTCACTTCTGAGTGAACTACCCCTCAGACAGGCTCATTCTCTGCCGTGTTCACTTCTGAGTGAACTACCCCTCAGACAGGCTCATTCTCTGCCGTGTTCACTTCTGAGTGAACTACCCCTCAGACAGGCTCATTCTCTGCCGTGTTCACTTCTGAGTGAACTACCCCTCAGACAGGCTCACTCTCTGCTGTGTTCACTTCTGAGTGAACTACCCCTCAGACAGGCTCACTCTCTGCTGTTCACTTCTGAGTGAACTACCCCTCAGACAGGCTCATTCTCTGCTGTGTTCACTTCTGAGTGAACTACCCCTCAGACGGCTCATTCTCTGCTGTGTTCACTTCTGAGTGAACTACCCCTCAGACAGGCTCATTCTCTGCTGTGTTCACTTCTGAGTGAACTACCCCTCAGACAGGCTCATTCTCTGCCGTGTTCACTTCTGAGTGAACTACCCCTCAGACAGGCTCATTCTCTGCTGTGTTCACTTCTGAGTGAACTACCCCTCAGACAGGCTCACTCTCTGCTGTGTTCACTTCTGAGTGAACTACCCCTCAGACAGGCTCATTCTCTGCTGTGTTCACTTCTGAGTGAACTACCCCTCAGACAGGCTCATTCTCTGCTGTGTTCACTTCTGAGTGAACTACCCCTCAGACAGGCTCACTCTCTGCTGTGTTCACTTCTGAGTGAACTACCCCTCAGACAGGCTCATTCTCTGCTGTGTTCACTTCTGAGTGAACTACCCCTCAGACAGGCTCATTCTCTGCTGTGTTCACTTCTGAGTGAACTACCCCTCAGACAGGCTCATTCTCTGCCGTGTTCACTTCTGAGTGAACTACCCCTCAGACAGGCTCATTCTCTGCTGTGTTCACTTCTGAGTGAACTACCCCTCAGTATCCCCAAAATATTAAATGATTATCATTATTAATGAAATGAAACTCTAAATAAGAAACTAAAACTTTTAGTAGGTGGTGGTAAATATCTACACGAGTAAGTCATTGAATCATCCATCCATTCATTCGATTCGTTCAAACGGCTGATTCATTCAGGAATGAAGTAAATGGCTCTCTTTAAGAATGAATCATTGAATCGTTGGTTCACCCGATTGATTCGCTCAAACCACGGATTCATTCAGAAACTAAACACCGCTGTGGTGCTCATAGACACACAACTCTCCCTTTAATATTTTCATTGGCAAAATTGAGCGAAAACAATATTACGTCTAAAATATAACACAATATTAACTTCTTATTTATTGAACTGATGTGTAAAATCGATATCACATTTGCACTCGAGCTATTCGGGACAAAAACAGCACTCGTGTGATATTCCTTAACTATATCATGACATAAATAGGAGACAAAAAAGGCATTTTTGCCCTGATATCTAGAATTTTAGAACTGCATTATAGGCCACATCAGGCAGTGAGTATTAAAATTAATTATGAATCAACAAATTGATTCCTTCATTTTATATTTAAGTGGCACTCCTCGCTTTCCATTACACACATTGTCGGCTGCAAAAGTGCCCAAAAAAATTTTTTGACATAATCCAGCTCATGTTTACATTGGACAGAAGTTTTGCATTGTTTCTTTTCCCTGTTCATGAGCTTATGTTTTATCACAGACTCCAGAGAGGCCTTACGTAAGCCAGGGTGAAGTCTGGAGACACACATTCGTTCATACATCTATTTCCTAAAGGGATCTTTATGCAGCTTTTGTAATCAAATCATTTCCAGAGTTATATAATGGGATTTCCTTTTCTGGATCCCGTATAGAGACCAAGAGTCGTGCTGCAACCTAAGGTGGAGTTTGTGTGTGTGTGTGTGTGTGTGTGTGTGTGTTTGGGGTGTTTCATTGTTTAGAGTAAAGATCGTGCTCTTTGGTTTTTCCAGGAACATGGGAGTTTTCTGTGCAACTTTTTGGTATAATTAAGGAAACAAAGCAGCGCACACTATCGTACACTATCACACACTCTCTGTGCAGAAACACAGGAAAGGAACACAGAGTGCTTCCTCTCGCCTTGGCTTTCCTCTGTGCTTTGCGTCAGCGAGGTCTCGGGACTGGATCTCCACCCAGCGTGAGAACCGACCTCAGCCGAGGTGGAGACGCTGCTTAAACACACACTTCTGCTTGATAACTGTCATTACTGATGCCTGTAGTCTAACACACCTGCGCGTGTCCTCCCTCATCAGCTCGTGTGGGGGGAAAATTGCTCCAAAAAAAAAAAAAGATACACATGAAGTTTCTTCTGCTCACCAAGGCTGCATTTATTTGATCAAAAATACAGTAAAAACAGTTAAATTGTGAAATATTATTACGATTCAAACTGACCATTTTCAGGGCTGTGAAACGATTAATCATGATTAATCGCATCCAAAATAAAAGTTTGTGTTTACATAATATATGTGTGTGTACTGTGCATAATTATTTTGTATATATAAATACACACACATGCATGTATATACAGTATTTAAGAAACATTTTTTTATTTATATATAAAATATTTATATTTATTTATAATACATACTATATACATATATATATACAGTATATATACGTATTGTGGATATAGCAACTATTATAGCAACTATTTCTAAAATATATTCATGTATGTATATTTATATATACAAAATAATTATGCATATTACACACACATACTGTATATTATGTAAACACATACTTTTATTTTGGATGCGATTAATCGCGATTAATCGTTTCACAGCCCTGATGTGAATATATTGTAAACCCTAATTTATTCCTGTGATCAAAGTTGAATTTTCAGAACACCCCATAAAAGTATGATTTTTTCTTAAAAAAATAAAATAAAAATAAAATAAAAAATAAATAAAAATCATATATAATGGACAGTATGAAAAAATTATTATTAAAATATTAAATTAACGATATTAATGTGATAACACTGTTAACACTGTTATCATATTATTAGCATTTTTTCTGTGCAAACCATGAGGTCAAACGTGACATCAGTTGATGGTCAAAAAGAAACATGTTTGGAAAAGAACGTTTTCAGGAGCTGAAGAAGTAGAAGGAGAAGTAGAACACTTTATAAAATGCACACACTGAATGCAATGCAAGCGGCTTTAAATAAAAGCGTCTGTAAAATGCATAAACGTAAGCGCGAGAGAAACAATAAAGCAGAGAGAGGCTGGGCTGGTTAGGTGATGCTGTAATATCCCGGAGAACGAGGGATGGGGTTTTCCAACAGGAAGGCCTGGGTTCATCAGTCTACTGTAATCTGATGTGGTTATGACATAATCTGGTTTAGCTGATGGTTCTGGGTGAGCACTGAACCCTCATTACATCTGAAATACTTTACTCTGATTGGTCAGTCTCATCATTCTGTGGTCAAATATGATGGCATTATGACGCCAAACTGACATTTTATGACCACATTCATCATCACATGCTCTGAAAGCATACTTTATTTCTTTTATTATTAGTATGTGCCTGCAGATCCTGTGAGAAACGTTCACAATGTTCCCGAAGCACATTCACCTCTTTCGTTCTTCTGTTACGTAACGCTCTCACTGCCAGCTTGATTATAAAAATATATTTTTTCCATGAGCAGACAGGCTTTTATGGCCAAAATCCGTGTGCATAACTGACATTGAAATGCAGTGTGTGTTCAGTGTGTTCGTACTCGTTCCTCAGAGCATGAACTCCCCCGAGAGACGCGGGCTGATTTTGGAAAGGCTGGAGAGGAACACGGGACGCAGCAGATAAACTATTTGTTATCGTTTGCATCGCTAACATTTTTCCCAGCCGCATCTGGCCTGGTGTTTGTTAATGTAGGTGTTTTTCCGTGGAATTACACAACTGCAGGAAAATCCTATTAACTTTGCTTTTTCTAAACACATTTGCAGGGAGAAGCGGCGCAGGCTCGATCTGATAGCCGCGCTTGTTTTGGAGTGATTAGGGAATGTTTGGGAAACATTCCATGTTTGTTCCGGATTGAATTATTTGTGGTCAGACTGGGGAGTATTTTTGGAATGTTCAGACGGTTTATTTTGGAATGCCAATTCCGGTTAAGTAACAGCGAAAACTGACCTTGATTAAGAGGTCAGAGGTCATGTTTTGGACCCCACGTGTCCGTCCGTCCGTCTGAGTGCAGATAATCCATGCGTTTCCCTTCCCGTGGTCTGATGATTGACAGGCGGCTCCTGCGGCGTCCCAGCATCCCTCACTCTACGGGAGAGCGGGTGAAATGACCAATCATCAGTCAGAGTCTCTGAGGCCCGAGACAGGCGGCGTTCTCTCCGCTGAAGGTCGTTCGGGGATGGAAGCGTTGTGTGTGTGTGTGTGTGTGTGTGTCTGAGCTTCAATTGCTAATGGATTTAGTATATTTTAGTGAACATGTTCCGGAACATTTCGTCCTGGGTTCGGATGCCTGTGGGCAGTTTCAACACGGTTACGTCGATAGCATTGTACCGTTGTCATGTACTGGGGTCAGTGTGTGTCTGAGCACTGATATTTCTTACATTTCCATGGATTTTGACCCGTTAAATGGCTCGCGCACAGCTTTCTTTCTCGTGTTGATGTTGAGGAAAGGAAGTTGGGTTGGGAAAAGAATTGAAAGACTTGTTCTCTTTTAAAAATAGCTAACATTCAATTCAATTCACATTTATTTGTATAGCCCTTTTCACAATACTTATCGTTTCAAAGCAGCTTCTACATTACAACTAATAGTGTTTAGTTTACATATTCTCATTTCGGTAGCACTTTATTTTACAGTCCTGTTCCCCATGTACATACTTTATGCTTATTATAGTAATTGCAATAACTGGGTAATAACTTCGCACTAACGCTGAACCTACCCCTAGTTACCTTATATTACCCAGTACTTTCTTAGGTAAATACACTGTAAGTACACGTACTGTAAAATAGTGCAACCCTATTTTTGTACAAAATTGTGTTCAACTTTGTACACACTCACACACTTGCAGGCAGTTTGTTCAGATGACCTACTTTGAAGTCCTGCATTGGCGCATGTCATCACCTGTGTGACTCCGCCCCCTGCTCGCAGACACACCGTATGGGCGGAGCTTATGACCTCACTCACCTGTAAAGGTGCTCAGGCAATGAGTGAGTCATTTCAGCGGACGCACGCTTGGCACACACACCGCCACACACACCGCCACACACACATCTGTCTGATAAAAGCCCTGTTTAAAGCTGTGACTCAAACAGCAGATGTTCATACTGATGACACCAGATTTAAAGACACCTGGACTGATATCATATTCAAAATTACCTGCAGTCATTGTGATTTATTAACACAAAAAACTGATATAGCTAAAAATGTATTCAATATTTATATTTGTGTGTTTGCCCTGAAATTACAGCAAAGGCTTTTTTTCAGAGCAGAATCATTTCAGGAACAATCTGTAAAAAATGATCACTACCTTTTCTATGATTGGGGTCAAAAGTAGTATTTTTTTTTTTTTTTTTTTTTGTTGTTGAAAGAAATGAATACGTTTATTCAACAGTGATGCATTAAATTGATCATAAGTGACGGTAAAGACATGTTTAATGTTGCAAGAGATTCTATTTTAAATAAATGCTGTGCTTTTGAACTTTCTATTTCATGGTTTCCACAAAAATCTGAAGCGGCACGACTGTTTTCAACACAGATAATAATCAGAAATGTTTCTTGAGCAGCAAATCAGCATATTAAAATGATTAAATATCATTCATCCTAGTGTGCAGTAAAACCTGTTTGGAAAATATGGTGATTATTTTAAAAGAGATTTTTTCCCTAAGATTGTTTTTTACTAAGAATAATGTGCATTGAGGAATCAGATATTCACTTCTTGATTTTACAGTTTATTGCAAAATTACTGCGATCATATGTGATTATTCAATATGCCATCCAGCCTTATTTCAGAGTAGAACATGTTTTTTTAAAATAGTATTTAGTATATAGTGTTTAAAGTATTCACACCTGCAGGCCACAAGACTATAATAAGAGCTGGATATCAAACACAAAACCATCCGATGCGACGGAATGCATCTGAATGTGTGTATTGAGTTCACACCTGTGAATCCGGCAGGTGTGTGTGTGTCTGTGTCTGTGTGTGTGTGTGTGTGTGTGTGTGTGTGTGTGTGTGTGTGTGTGTGTGTGTGTGTGTGAGACATTTCAGATTTTCTTAATCCTTTTCCTGCCTTTCATCTTTCTCAAACGCTACTGTCCAGACACGTCTAGAAGTGCAAACACACACGCACACACACACACACACACACACACACACACACACACACACACACACACACACACACACACACACACACACACACACACACACACGTTCAAATTACTCTGTTATTTAGAAGGGTCTAAAACAGGAACAGGCCGTATTGATGAAGCTTTTCTGTGTGTTTGATTTTGGTTTTTTTCCAAGTGGCACACAACCACAATACTCACACTATTTTTGCATTATTTACAGCGTGCATTTCAAATATTAGCAAATCCTTCCAATTTTCTTGTTATTCTGCTGTATGAATGTGACTGTAATGACTCGTTTCTCCCTAATGACGAGTTACTTAATTGAAACAGAGAGAGAGAGAGAGAGAGAGAGAGAGAGAGAGACAGAGAGAGAGAGAGTTTGAGTGTGATAAATATGCAAGCAGAAACTTGTCGGACTTGATGACAGAAACACACGTTGTGATATATATTGCATGCAAACCTGATTGGTTTTGGATAGTTTGAGTCTGTTTTTACAGTTTGCGTAGTTTGTGACTGAATGATTTGTGAATGAATGTAATTCCAAACTTGTTTGACTTTCTTTCTTTCATGAATCATGAAATGAGAATGTATGAAGAATATCTGAACTGCTCTTTTCAATATAATTTGCCACCAATGTCCAGAAATGACAAGAAAGTATCGTAAAAACAACATTAAAACTAATTCAAATGACTTGTGCGCTATATTCCAAGTCTTTTGAAATGTCACATTTAAAAGTTAAAAGTGATTTATAAAAATGTAAGTTTAGGTCAAACAAGTCTAAATTTAAGCCGCTGTTCACTAAAGATCTTGATATTCGCCCTAGTTTTTTTTGGCATGTTCATGAGAGAAGTATTAATGAATAACTGAATGATTGAATGTCAAATGATTCAGTTCACATAGCCAGTCTTAATGAGAACGGAATGTTCATATTGAGAGAACTCTTCCTGAACTATTATGCCTAAGTAAGAAAACCCTGTGTTTTGATGTGTAATTGTGTGTTCTCTTCGTGTGTGTGTTGATCTCTCAGGCGCAGGGGGAAAGTGTGGTGCGTGTGTGTCTGAAGGAGAGGGGCCAGGACGTGCTGGTTCTCCAGCGAGTCCCATCAGATCCTGCGTCTCCACAATCGGCCGGAGTCAAAGATGACGACGGTGATAAGAGGTGAGGCCACGCCCCCTGATCTGACCCCTCCCCTTCTGTTTACATATCATAAGCCCTTTCATCCTCCAATCAGAGTCTTCCTCTCTCTTCCTAACGCATTCCTGATGTTTGCTTCCTCATTACGCTGTCAGCAGGGCTTTTGACAAGCCATAAACCTGCGTGTGCATGTAAACACACTCGTCGAGTGTTTTGTGCTGCACAGAGTTTGTCTGCAGGTCGTCCAGCATCACACGGGGGAGTCGGTCCTCTCTCCAGCCCTGACACGGACTCCTGCGCTGGGCATGACGCGGCACACGTGTCCCTGCTGGAATGGACGGCAAGACTTTTGTGAAACTCAGACCCGTCACTCTGGTGCAAGCAGAAGAGGATGATGATGATGATGATGAGGAGGAATATTGGAAATGCAGCAGCAGTCTGGAGGATGAAGATGAAATACCCACGTTTAATATTCCTCATTTTCGTTTCATTGACGATGATGAGGATGATGATGATGAGGATGATGATTATGTGATAAACAGACAGCGATGGAGCGGCTCTTGTTCTACGTGTTCCTCCTCTGATGAAGAGTACCCATGCGATTCTTCCTCTTCTGCTCTGTCCGACAGGTACGTGGTGGTGTCCGGGACGCCCCACAAGATCCTGGAGCACCTGCTGAGTGACCTGCGTCTGGACGAGCACCAGGGGGCGGCGGAGGGCAAGGAGGCGGGTGAGTCCTGGGGGAATTTAGGATTTGCATTTTACCTGTGTAATCTGAAGCAGTTTGATGTGAAACTGAGTATTCAGTGCGAAATAATGTAGTTTTATTCATCAATAGTTGAATGCATCAGCGTTCATTGTATATGTATATATATATATGTGTGTGTGTATATATGTATATATTTAATATATATGCTGTATATATATATTTTTTTATATTATATTTTATATATTAATATATATTAAGTGTTTATAATATCACACACACACACACACACACACACACACATATATAAATATATATAATTTGTAATATTTAATATTTATTTAATATAATATGACTGAACAATTGATTGATATAGTCACTTAACGAATATACAAAACTTGTTTTGTTTTCTGTTTTTGTTCCAAATAACTTTAAAAAAGAGTTTTTTCCATTAAGCTATTAAATCTACATTTTTAATTCTACTATTTTTGTATTCATATGAATTATAAATGCCATATAATTGTTCAATATTATTGTTATAATTATTTGCTACTATTAATATATATATATATATATATATATATATATATATATATATATATATATATATGTATATATGTTAATAACAACAATTAGAAACGATAAGACATGTATGTGTATTTTAATTTTATATATATATATATATATATATATATATATAAATATTATTTCTAATATCATATATATATCAAAAAAAATTGTAACATTTTATATTTATTTAATATAATATGACTGAACGATCGATTAATATAATCACTTACTGAATATATATATATTATGTATTATTATTATTATTATTATATATATTTTACAAGTAAGTGCAAAAAAGTGTTTTCCCCCATTAAGCTACATGAATAAATATCTAGCCATACTCCTTCTGGTATAATTATGGCGTTCTCTTACCAGCCTAAACTAGTTGGCTAAATAACATTGGGTTTAATGTTGTAACAGTAGCAGCAACAAGTGAGAAATATTACTCTGACATCATTTCCTGTGATCTTCGTGGTCACTGGTCAGATCCGATCTCATATAAAGCATTCCAGCTGTCAGTTATTTCACAGCGTGGCGTGTCGGAACGACTCCAGAAATGAATGTTTCTGGAATGCTTTGTGTCTTAATGCCGACAGGGTTTTCTTTTGCTTTCTGTTGTGTAGAGTGTGTGTGCCTCCAGGTGTGTGTGCTCTCTGAAGAGACGTCGCCGCGTGTGAAGCCGAGTTTCTGAGGCGGGTTTGAAGTTCTGCCTGCAAAACCGATTGATTTTAGCCGAGTGTTGGTTACGGTTACTCTTTTTACTCTTGCAAAAGCATAATTATTCATGAGTGCATTTGCACACAGTGTAATGTTTGCAGGCGGAGGGCTGATAGCATGTGTGTGTGTGTGTGTGTGTGTGTTTAGTTTCTGAAGGTCAGATTCCCAGTCTCTAGAGTCTAGTGTTCGACTGGAAAAGACCCTCTCTGAGACATCCGGAGTGATATATAACATATCTTTTATAGGAAAGAAGTTTAAACATCTTTACTGAGAGTTTTTAATGTTTGCATTTAATCAAAGACACCAAATGAGGAGAAAGATGCTGTGGGATGGTGTGAGGTGAGGAAGAAAACAGGGAACAGCAACAAGATAATGAGTTTTTCTGTGTGTATGCATGTTTGTGCATGCGTATATTGTGTGTGTGTGTGTGTGAGTGTAATTCAATGACCCTTGTGTGGTGCATAACACACCCATAGGCGATAAATTACCCTCACAGTGCAGTGCATCCTGGGTAATTACCGGTGTGTTGGCAGCTGTGTTTAGCATTAAAATGTGCGTCACGCTGCTTAGAAGAGAGAAAGGCTTTTTACCTTTTGTTAAATGCCAACAGTCTCACTATTTCCTCCCGGATCACTGCAGACGTGTGTGTTTTGGTGGTGGTTTCTCATTAGACGCCCGGTCTCCTTCAGATACTGGTATTAGATTGACCCGACTCGCCGTGCTTCGCCTAGAGCGGTGTAAAATGTCAAACGCTGTATCATTTCTCCAGACTCTGAGTCAGTGTTTGTGTTCAGACCTGCGTCAGTGTTCAGTGATAATTGTTCAGAGACTTCGTGTTTCTGCTCTCCCGGCGGGAAACCAGCAGTTCAGAGAAGCACAAGGCATCAGTGGTATTTTTAGGAGAAAGAGGTGTGAATTTGATCATTATGACTATGAATGAGGCAAAAATCCAGTTGCTTTAGCTTTCTTGGGTGTTGCAAACTCATATTTGATGTAAAGGAGAGCTTTTAAGGGTCAGTCTGACTGCAAGAACCTTGAACCATCTCCGTATGGGGGTATTAAAAAATAGCTATATATACAGAACTGAAACTTTAATCGTTTCCGTAACCATGTAGAATTTTGATTCAAAAGTCAGTCATTAGGGATGCACGATATATCGGCCACCATATCAGTATCAGCCGATATATGTTAATTTGCAATGTTATCGGTATCGACCCGATAAGAAAATGTTGACGATATATTAAAGCCGATAAATAATGGATTATTTCTTTCAAATGAGCACTGTTCATCATGATGGTTTTGAATTGCTTGAAATATGATTGGAATCACTTCGAAAAGGAAAATACATTGATGTGCAACACGTGCAGCGCAAGTCCGTCATATAGGTTACATACAATTATAATGAGAATTATAATAATTACAATTGTGTGCTTGGGACGAGGCTTTTAATGGTGAGACTTTTGTTTTTGTAATCATGCTCTCAAAAATTATATAAAGATTTGGATTCAGATTTATTGGCTTTCAAATATAACGAATTATTATTTATCGTATCGGCCAAAATTTGTATTTTGGTGCATCCCTATCAGTCATAGTGCATATCTTCACTGACGAGAAGAACCTCAGTATTTTACACAATATTTTCTCAAAATTAAAAACGTTTTTGTTATTCATATTGTTATATTTATGTAAAATAATAATGTACAATATCTACCAGTGTTTAAAAACAATAAAAGAATTATAAGTATATTTTGTATAATATTTAGACATTTTCTTTGCAAGTGGGTTGAATTTATTATCAGTATTTTACACAATATCTGCTCAAAATAAAACAGTATTTATATAAAAAAAGTTACACACAAAAGTTATTTTATTTTGTTAAGATCATCATAAATCATCTAAATTCTGGCAGTTTTTCTATAGATTTACAAATCACAAATATGTTCGTTTTTAGTATGAAATGAACTCCATATAGTACGCGATTGGCTAACTGTGCTAGAAGCGTCTAAAGCCAGTTTGAGTTGAGTTAGACAAAGTGATCAAGCGTTTGGTTTTGACTGTGACCTCTCTGAAAGTCACTGTATACTTCACACATTTCATCCCTCCTGCGTCTTCTGACTGTTATTCGGGTCTGTCTCTCAGCAGTCGGTGAACATAGAGCGATGGATTGTGGGCCGGCGTTCTGTTAGCACAGGCAGTCGATGATAAAAATGGAAATGAATATTTATCAGCAGACGCAGAGAAGACAAACAGAAAGGATGAAGGGAGATGAAGAAGGGGTTTGTGGGCTTTAGAGGAATGCAGTGCAGAAAGTCTTTGTGGTTTGAATATTTTAAATTAGATTTTATTACTGCCAGTAAAATTTCTACCAGTATTACATAATATTTACTCAATTCTTATTTTTTTTAAACATTTTTACATTACATTTTTTTTCTACGAGATATATATATATATATATATATATATATATATATATATATATATATATATATATATATATATATATATATATATATATATATATATATATATTGTATATGTTATTATTATTATTATTATTTTTCTTTTCTTATTTAAGGCTGTTTATATCTATGTATATTAAATAGTAAAAAAAAAACTATTATTTAGGACTGTGAGAAAATATTTACACAATATTTACTCAAAATTAAAATAGTTTTTGTTATTTATATTGTTATATTTATGGAATATTGTAATGTTTTTTTTTTTTTTTTTTGGTACTGTCAATACAATTTCTACCAGTGTTTAAAAACAACAATAAAAGAATTATAAGTATATTTTGTATAATATTTTGAAATTTTCTTTGCAAGTGGGTTGAATTTATTTTAATCTCTTTCGGTATTTTACACAATATCTACTCAAAATAAAACAGTATATATAAATATAAAAAAATATATATATATATATATATATATATATATATAAAGTAACATGACACATTTCCTCAACAAGAAACTCTACGGTTCAGTGCGTAGCGTCAGGGGTTTGTTCAAATCACTAACCCCTAGTATGAGCACTAGTAATAGTGACGCCTGCCTCATCAAACAGCACTAATTAACCCCACGTTCATGAATCTCATTAAAGTTCTCATTAAACATGCCTTCCAGGAGAGTGAGCTGTAGATCAGCTGACGGTCTGCTTAATTGTGCTAATATCTGCTGATGATGGGAACAGCATTAGTCTGTCTGGATGCGGTGGTCCATCATGTGTTACTGTGCGTTTGTCTTTCAGAAATGCTTCTGGACGACTTCTTGTTGACGTATCTGGTCTTCATGTCCACCAGTGAGCTCTGCCAAGCCCTGCTGGGACAATATCCTTCCCCATCACTGCAGCGTGCTCACAAAAACACAGCACTATAGCATGCTTGTGAAATGCCAGATGCAGATATATTGTGTATGTTATATAGTTAATCAGTATGGCCTTGCTATAGTCACACATAAAGGCCTGAAGTGTGTGTGTGTGTGGATTCAGTCGATGTGGTTTGCACAGAGAGTCTGTTATGAGTCTTTAACCAGATCTCACCTACTGTACGAAGCGCTCCCGAGGGAAGGAGGAAGGAAAGGAGGCCCTCTTCAGGAAGAGGAAGGTCCTGCACCTGGTCTCCCAGTGGAGCACTCTCTACAAGGACTTCCTGCGAGAGGAGGAGAACGTCAAACTCTTCATGAAGGTGATAACACTGATATATTCCATGTATAACATTAATGAGTGGAATCTGTGTGGTGGAAGTATTACGGATGTGATTTAAAAACTGGGTAAACCGTCCGTCTTCTGCTGCTGTTGCTGTGTTGGTCTCAATATTGGTCATCTGATGCGTTTTCAAAAGCAGATACGAATGCAGCACGACCAATGACCAAATGACCAATGACCAGTGACCAATGCTGATCATTTAACAAAAGCTAAGAGGTGAAAAATGAACGGTTATATTACAAAATATTTATTCAACATTATATATATATATACATTTGTTATATACCCATTTATATAATATAAAAAAATATAAAAAATTCAAGACTGCCGGTGAAATTGCTACCAATTTTACACAATATTTACTAAAAAACACATTTAATATTTTTACATTTATACAATATTTTAATATTAAAAATATTTGTATTCAAGTCTATCTGTAAAATTTCTACAAGTTGATTTACGCAATATTTACTCAAATTATTGTATTTATATATTTACTTAATATTTTAGTATTTTTTTATATTTTTTATTTAAGACTGTCAGTAGAATTTCTACCTGTATTTTACATATTTACTCAAAATTAAAATTATTCATCATTAAAATTATATCTGTAATACTTTAATATTTAAAATATTTTTATTCAAGTCTCTCTGTAAAATTTCGACAAGTTGATTTACGCAATATTTACTCAAATTATTGTATTTATATATTTATTTAATATTTTAGTATTTTTTATTTAAGACTGTCAGTAGAATTTCTACCTGTATTTTACATATTTACTCAAAATTAAAATGACTCATCATTAAAATTATATCTGTAATATTTTAATATTTAAAATATTTTTATTCAAGTCTCTCTGTAAAATTTCCACAAGTTTTTTACAAAATATGTGCTCTAAATTAAAAACGTATTATATTATATAATTAATAAATAAATAAAATTGTTATATAAATTATATTTTTATATTTATATAATATTTTAGTATTTAAAAAAATATTTTTAAGACTGTCAGTAAAATATCTACCTTTTATTTTACATATTTACTCAAAACAATAAAAAAAAATTTACATGAATATTTATGTAATATTTTAATATTTTTTAAAAAAGTGTCAAGGCTGTCAGTAACTATAAGAAGCATTTAGTTGCCTGAACCTGCAGTGAAATGTGTTGTGATGATCTGTGATTGTGTTAAACTCTCACTCTGTGTGTTTGCTAGTTTAGTTTAGCGCCGGTGACTCACACACTCACGGCTTCTCCTCAGGGATCGTCTCGGCCTCATGTCAGGACTTGAGTGTGTTTAATGGCTTTTCACATGTTCAGTCCAGAAAACATCTTTTCTCCCTTCTGCTCGTCGCTCAAGGCCGCATGCAGATGAAAACACTTCAGAAAACACACTTCAAGCGTCATTTAAAGCACAAACCATGTGTTCTCTGAAACTGTGTGTTGTGTAGTATGTAGATGTTTTTGTGTGTCGATGTTTGAAAGATTTCAGTCTGTCATCTTCAGGAGATTAGAGAGACACACACACACAAACACACACACACACACACACACACACACACACACACACACACACACACACACACACACACACACACACACACACACAACACACGCAGCACAAATGTACATCTTGTTCTTACCTGCTTTTGTCTCCACCCACTCACACACACGCTCACGCAGTGTTTCCATGGCAACCGTAGTGTCATTGCAGTGACGAGGATGTTTCACGGTCGCCGTATAGATCATTACATGGAGCGTTTCCCAGGTGATAGTTGCCTGGTAACAGGCAGAATTGGGGGGGGGGGGGCGGGTGATGGGTCAGACACACTCACAGCGGACGCTCCATGTTACCGGCTCAATTACACACACGACACACACCACGCTCAAAAACATTCACATTCCATCAAACGCTAAGAACAGATGCACATGATGCTGCTGAGACACTCTGTGTGTGTGTGTGTGTGTGTGTGTGTGTGTGTGTGTGTGTGTGTGTGTGTGTGTGTGTGTGTGTGTGTGTGCATGAATGTGGATGTAGGTGCTGTTGTTTTACAGCATTGAAACAGTGAAAGTACATTGTTTCCTCACTGTATCTGTGTACTGACATTATCCAGCATGCATTGAGGGAGTGTACACCATTATAACACACATTCCCAGTGCATGCTGGGTAATAAATCTTCCCTTTACTGCCCAGCATGGATGCAAGGTCAAGTGCCCGTGCAAAAACACACAGTCTCTCATATACACACATCCGGTCGCCACCCAGACGTGTTTTCCTACAGAATTCTGCTTTTATATATTATATATATATATATATTATATATATATATATATTTTTTTTAAACCTATAACTGGCAGTATTATAATTTTTTTTTTTTATTAAAATACAGCTGAAATAAAACAAAATATAAATATTAGATCAAAATATTAAAATGAAAGAATAATTAAAATAAATAAAATAAAACTAATATAAATCATAAAAGGACATAACAAATTACTAAAACCTGAACTAAAATTAAAATTACAAATAAAAGTATAAAAATAAAAGCTAATTCAAAACATTTATAAATTCTATAATAGTATATAAATAGTACTAAAATATCACTGGTAACTGTTGAGTAGATCTTTATTTAATGATATTCAATGTGCGATGGCCATATATTTAAATCTTTCAAATGAAATCTTATTCAAGAGTATTTAAGAAAGAATATATGATAGAGTTGTTATTGATTTTTTATTTTTTTTTGCATTTTGTATTATGTTATTACTTAATATAGCATATCATCATAGTAGGCGGTTCTGCTGTTGAAGTATAATCATCCAATTGGGAAACGTGATTGGCTGATTCTGAAAATTAAAAATGGCCAAACATCCACTAATCGATCGATCCACTAATATAAATGTATGGTGTGTTCCTGCAGTCTCTGTATCGATACGTGCTGGAGGACGTTTATGAGTTCCCCACGCTGGAGAAGGACCTGAAGGAGTTCCAGAAGCTTCTGCGACGGAGACAGTGAGTCTCACATTTGCCATTTTTAATCTTAAAGGTGCCCTAGAATGGATTATTTTATTATTTTAGAATGTTTCCTGGGGTGCCCTTATAATGTTAGTATGTTTTTTAGATCAAAAGTTGTTATAATTTAGAAATAAAAGGCATATTTCCTAGCCTGATTTCATCCCCTGATTTGAACGCTCTGTTTGAAGGGGCGTGTCTGCTGTGAGACTTCAATGTAAACGCCCACTGCTGTGATTGGCTGACATGCTTGCATATGAAATCTGGCATTCGAGCTATCTGGAAAACTTTTACTATTACAGCTTTTATACGTTTTTACTATTACAGCTATCGGGATTAACGAATCATGAGAAGTTTTTTAAAGTATTTAGATCTATTCCCATCACATAAAAGGTTGCAGTGATGACCATTGAGCAGATGACAGCCTGTTGATCGCGTGAATGAAGATCTTATCACTGCAACGCGATTTACTGATGCATAAACAGTGTTGAACGACTTTGAGAGAAAGATTATCTGTCTGAACTTGAACAATTACACATCAGAAATTCACATAACCCACTGGTTCTCCAGAGGCTCGGATGAAGGAGCTAAACAAATATTTTTGTGTTAATTTGTACATCCAAACACTGAGCAACTGCCATGCTTCGTTCGCTCGTTTGCAAGCCACGATGTCTCTCGAGGAAAAAACAATATCGCGCTGGATCTAGATAACACAGTGTAAATTATCGTTAATAAAATCACTACTTACCGCTTGCGGGAATATAACGTTAGTTGAAATCGCCCCCCTTCGTCCGTTTGAGACGCCGAGAGAAGCCTGGCTGCTTGATATTGTTCCAGGTTAGAAAAACAGTCCGTGGTGAAATGGGCAGAGCAAACTAACAACTTCGAATTAAACTGTAGCGGTATCCGATTATAGATAGATAGATTAGAGATAGATCTGCCATTTTCCCTATGATCCTCCTCCTGCAGAACTTCTGATGATTCGGCTGCGCAGTTTCGCCTGGCCTTGAACATGGGCTGGCATATGCAAATTTTTGGAGGCGTACATATTAATGATCCCGACTGTTGCGTCACAGTTGGTGTTATGTGGAGATTCGCCTGTTTTTCAGGGGTGTTTTTCAAAAACGAGATTTAAATAAGGAGGATAAAACTATGGTGTTTGAGACTCTCTGTATGTCATGTCCATGTACTGAACTCTTGTTATTTAACTATGCCAAGATAAATTCAATTTCACATTCTAGGGCACCTTTAATTGAGACATCATTTGAGTAGTGAAGATCACTTGAACTTCTTCAATAATCAGTTTTAGCAGGTTATCTGGAAGGACATTTTGACAGATGTGGCCCTTACAAGTAAAGCGAATGCAGATAAACACACACACACACACACACACACACACATCCCGTGGCTCTCTTTGAGCTCCTTACGTTCGTCAGTTCATCAGCTTAGCCCGAGTGAATTGAGCTTAGCATGGACACGTTCCCGTTTGGGCCGGATCCTCCCGCTGCTCATCCTCAGGGTTTGGCAGGCGTATGTTCGTAATCCCACTAAATGAGGTGACGGACTCGGAGGTGTAGTTATGACTGCCGTGAGGGGCGGAGTTACGCTGTGCTCACTCTGATTGGCTCCCCGAGCGGCAGAAGGGTAATTGGGCGTGTTGTCTCAAACTGTGCTCATATTTGGATATAAAAGTCAGAGATCTCAGTATGGACGCAAACACTTCTCAAGTTTAATTTAAATGTGTCTCCTGGACAGTAATGAGATTAAATTTAGTCTTTTGCTTGAGTTTCTTTTGTGCTCTATCTCTCTTCATAAGAGATCTCGATAATGTCTCAAACTGTGTTCAGATTTTTCAATAAAAGTCAGTGATGTCAGTATGAACTCAAACACTTCTCATCAAGTACATTTGAACATCTTTAATATCTCAATTATTTGTCCAGGAGAGCACTGTAATCAGATTGTCACTTTTGTTTGAGTTTTCCTGCTTTTGACCTGAGAAACACATGCCAATAGTCTCACGTCTCTTTTAAAGTTTCAGAAAAGATCTCAACAATGTTTCAAATTGTTCTCAGATTGGCTTTAAACAACAACTTCTGCAATCCAAAGTCAGAAATCTCATTAATGAATTCTCTTTAAATTCTCCCAAAGATCAATCTGAGCTGTTTAACTCCTGTTTAACTTAATTAATCTGAGCTGTACATTAAATTGTATAGCTCTATATACTCTAACTGTATGACAATAACTGCTACATTTGTGTCTATTTTCATTTCTTTTATTGGACTTTGGGAGAAACATTTGAGACAAAATTGATATTTGAGTCTCCTGAGCTCTAAAGGAGCAACTTCTGAACCCAATCATCTTACATATGTGACCCTGGACCACAAAACCAGTCATATGGGTCAATGTTTTTTTGAAATTGAGATGTATGCATCATCTGAAACCTGAATAAACAAGCTTCCCGTTGATGTATGGTTTGTTAGGATAGGACAATATTTTGCAGAGATACAACTATTTGAGCTTCTGGAATCTGAGGGTGCAAAAAAAATTCGAAACGTTGAGAAATTCTCCTTTAAAGTTGTTCATTTATGTTCACGATTCGCTGCATTCGCTCACAAAAATAAATGTTTTATATATTTACGGTTGGAAATTTACTAAATATCTTCAAGGGTCACATTTGTCACAGGAAAAAAATAATAAAGTGAGCGTTTTATTCTCCTCCGAAAGGTTTTGTGTTGAAATGAGGGATGAGAAAATGATTCCTGCTGTTTTCCTGTTAAAACAAAACTTCTCTCAGACACAGAGATGTCTTTGGCTTCCGGTGAGAGCGTCACTCTTCAGATAGATAGATGTAGAGCGAGAGAGGAGTCTCACAGGAGACAGCTGGCCCACACGTCTCTGACAGAAGTGTTGAATCTCTCGTCTCTCAGTTCTCTATCCACTGTCAGACTCACAGTTCAACATCTCAGTTCTCTATCCACTGTCAGACTCACAGTTCAACACACATGCATGTCTCCTAATGTCTCTATTTCTCCCCGTTTTCCCTCAGTACGATGGACGACTACTCTCCACACCAAAAGGTGAGAGAAGAAATTGTGAAAAAAATAAAAATAAAAGACCAAACAATGAAAATGCTAAACCTGGTTTGTATTGTGAGTAAAGACACTGTCTGTGGTTCCAGAATAAAGCGCTGTACCAGCAGCTGAGCCTGAAGGAGAACTGTGTTCCTCTCCGCGGGTCTCCAGTCGAGACCAGAGACGGTAATCAGTCCTCTCGTGCTGTAGGATTCCTTTCTGCACACATTTAACACAACATACTGTACACACACAGAGTTTAGGTGTAAATGTCTCTTACAGTGTTTGAAAAATAATACATTTAAATATATAAACTCTACGTTTTGGGATAAATGTCATGAGGAAAGTATATATCTGTCTGTTGTATACACACACACACACACACTCACACATGTACACACACTCACACATGTACACACACACACACACACACACACACACACACACACACACACACACACACACACACACACACACACTCACACATGTACACACACACACACACACACACACACACACACACACACACACACACTCAGACATGTACACACACACACACACTCAGACATGTACACACACACACACACACACACACACACTCAGACATGTACACACACACACTCAGACATGTACACACACACACACACTCACACATGTACACACACACACACTCACACATGTACACACACACACTCAGACATGTACACACACACACACACTCACATAGACACATACACACGGACACATTAATAATATATTAATTTTCTTTTCTTTTTTAATTTTTGTTTTGATTGTAGGGCAAAACCTCACCTATTTGTATTTAATTTATTTATATAAATAATTATTTTTATATATTGTATATCATTTTGCATATTAAATTGTTAAATTATATATTTTTGCATTGCAGTATAGATAATTGTCAATGAAAAAAAAGTTGTACTTCAAAACAAACGTCATAATATAGCAAAATTGTCTTTGTGCAAAAAAACATTTATTATATATAATATTTTATTAATTTTAATGCAACATAATGTAAATCAAAATAAAATATAATAACTGATTTCTTTTTTTTGAAAAACAGTAATAGTACTTCATTTTCTTTTTTACAAATATAAATGTATTAAAATATAAATGTAAATAAAGTATAATTGATAAAAAATTATAGATTAACAGAACTACATTTTCTTTATGGAAAAACATATTTAAATAAATAATAATATTTAAATAATATTTTTTTAATATAATATATGCATGTAAAAGGAATATAATTGAATATAAAATATATAAATGTAATTGCTTCATCTTTTGACTTTGGGGTGAAATGAATCCAGACATATTTTTGACAGTGTTCATGAGATTCACTGATTAAAATCTCTTTCTCTCTCTGTGTGTGTGTGTGTGTGTGTGTGTGTGTGTGTGTGTGTGTCAGTGATGTGTCGTGTGTACGTGAGCTGTGACTCGTATCTCAGCATGCGTGTGAAGCCTTCAGTCGTGGCTCAGGAGCTTCTGCACATCGTGGCTCAGCGGATGGACAGATCTGAAGACGACATGATGCTGACGGTCCAGACGTACAGCGGAGGTTCATACACACACACACTCACGACTCAGACAGAACCGTAAACACATCTACACACACACACATTCACTCTCTCCTCTCTCTCTCCTGTGTCACAGAGCAGCGTGTCCTTCAGCCTCACGACAGTATTTACCCTGAGTCTCTGGTGGCGCCGGGCAGACTGATCGCCTGTCGGAGAGACCTCAGCGAGATCCTGGTAGAACAACTCTCAACTTTACTGTGTATTTGTGTTCGACCAATTAACAATCAAAGTAAAAACAATATTAAAAGAAAAAATGCATATACATATCAAATATGTGACCCTGGACCACAAAACCAGTCACAAGGGTATTAAATATTACATTTTTAAATTGATAATTATACAGTACATAATCTAAAAGCTGAATAAATAAGCGTTCCATTGATTTGGTTTGTTATGATCGGACAATATTTGGCCGAGATACAACTATCTGTAAATCTGGAATCTGAGGGTGCAAAAAAATGGAAACATTGAGAAAATCTCCTTTAAAGTTGTCCATTAATGTTCACGATTGTGCAGCATTCACTCACAAAAATAAATGTTTTATATATTTATGGTAGAAAATCTACTAAATATCTTCATGGAACATGATCTTTACTTAATATCCTAATGATTTTTGACATAAAAGAAAAATTGATAATTTTGACCCAGACAGTGTATTGATGGCTATTGCTACAAATATACCCGTGCGACTCGTGACTGGTGACGTGATCCAGGGTCACATATAGCTTACACAGCTGTATATACTTATAAATACATATCAGCGCATATTCTTAAATATCAATGAACATATACATACATACCTATAAATATATGTACTGACCCCCCAGTTAAAAAAAAAAAAAAAAAAAAAACGAACCATTCCTATAACAATTCCTGTTTGCTTAGCTGAGGATGTCTTTACATTTTTTATATATCAACCACTTTTCCCAGTCCATTTTGAAAGCACTTTTTTCATCTTTAGTGTAAGTTCTTCCATAACCAGGATTTCTTCACTAATTCCAAACCATTGTTTACACTTCAAAGTAGTATTTTCAAGCCAATTCCTAGTTATAGTTTTTTTGCAAGCCACAAGAAGAATCTTACATAAATATTAGGAACTATGCCTTTAATATATTCCATAAGTAAAAACTGAAAGCTCTTCTGTGATGGTGTGTGTGTGTGTGTGTGTGTGTGTGTGTGTGTGTGTGTGTGTGTGTGTGTGTGTGTGTGTGTGTGTGTGTGTGTGTGTCTCTCAGCCGCCTCTGACTGAATGTCCTGAGTTGGGACAGAAGCCGGTCAGACTGCTGGGGATCAACACGTGGGACGTCGCCGTGGCTCTCACCAACTTCGAGTGGAATCTCTTCAACTCCATCCATGAGGTGAAGCTTCTGTCACAGCAGGACATGTTCACATGAACCCAACATGACTTCTGTTAGTTGTTATGAAGAGGAACGAGCTGAAATGATCGTCTGTGGTGATCGGCTGTGGGCCAGAGATGCTGTCCGTACAGCTTACGTTGTTTTTAATCTTAAACCTCAATGACTACTTATGATGGCATTCATATTTATTACACGTTCTTATGTCCTTTAAACATGAAGCTCATATTGGAGTTTTTACAATGTTCTGCTTTAAAAGAACATCCAAAAACATTCCCATAAAAAAATTGAATGTTTCTAAAATGTTTTTAGAATTTAGGTTTGGAGTCGATAGGAATTCTTAATGTTTCTGAAAGAGTTTCTTCTGCTCACCAAAGCTGCTTTTATTTGATCAAAAATACAGTAAAAACAGTAAAATTGTGAAATATTATTAAAATTTTAAAATGCTATTTGAATATATGCTAAAATGTAATTTATTCCAGTGATCAAAAGTGAATTTTCAGCATCATTACTCCAGTCTTCAGTGTCACATGATCCTTCAGAAATCAGTCTAATATACTTACATTTATTATTATCAGTGGTGAAAATGAATCAATGGTTGTGGTGCTTCAATTTTTGGGGGAAACCGTGATACATTTTTTTCCAGGATTCTTTAATGAATAGAAAGTTGAAAAGAACAGCATTTACCTAAAATAGAAATGTTTTGTAACATTATAAAAGTCTTTAATGTCACATTTGATCAATTTTTAGCATCCTTGCTGATTAAACTTATTAATTTCTTTAAAAGAAATCGTACTGACCCCAAACTTTTGAAAGATATTGCACATTTGCTCTTTTAAAGCACACGTGGACACATGTATCAGCAGATGAGGAGCCTGTGTGATGATGCTCTCTCTCTCTCTCTCTCTCTCTCTCTCTCTCTCTCTCTCTCTCTCTCTCTCTCTCTCTCTCAGCAAGAGCTGATCTTCTACACGTTCAGTCGTCAGGCCAGCACTGGCCACACGGTGGCGCTAGAGTTCCTGCTGCAGCGCTGTAACGAGGTCCAGCAGTGGGTGATGTCAGAGGTGCTGCTGTGCCCCTCGCTCGGGAAACGAGTCCAGCTGCTCAAGAAGTTCATCAAGATCGCTGCTCAGTGAGTCTCCGCTCCGAGTGTGTTTGTCAGGATCCACGTCTGTACTCAAGTATTAAATACAGGCTATTTCACAGACATGAATCAGAACGCACACTGGAATATGCAGCTTTGCTTTGATCAACCAGTCCCGCTTTTTATGACTGATAATAAAATGATATATTAAAAATGTAAAACATCTTATTAGTTTAGTTTATATTTTTATTATTATTAAAACAATATAATACTGCTTTAAGACATGTAGTGATTGTTTTTAAATTTAATAAAATAATATTTAAATATTTAAAAATATTTTAGTTTACTATTTTAGTTTATATTTTATTATTAAAAATAATATTGGATTTTATGACAGATAGTCAGATACTGATTGTTTTTGTTTGATAAAATAATATTGATTTATTTAATATATTAAATATTTTATTAGTTTAGTTTATGTTTTATCATTACAACAATATTTCCAACGTTTTCTGACAGATACTGATTATTCATATGTTTAATAAAAAAATATTGATGTATTAAATTGTATTTAATTATTTTAAATAAATTGTATTTTTATATTTATATATTTTAAATATATTTTAAAATATAATAATACTTTTTGAGGCATATATGGGTTATTCTTGTGTATAATAAAATTATATATTACAAATATAGAATAATAATACAAATATACACACATATATATATATATATATATATATTTTCATATTTTAGTTTATGTTATTATTTGATTAGAAGAATACAATATTTTATATTATTATCATTTCCAATATTTTTTGTTGTTGTATTTGCTGTTTGCTTGCTTTTATTCTAAATGTTTGCATATTTATTTGTTTGAAAATGTATTATAGTTTTCTAATTGTTTCTGACTTGAGAATGAGTTAATGGTATAGTTATAAACTAAAATATTTATATTTTGGTTTATAACTTATATAAATGTATGGTCTCTCCGTGCCAAAAATACTTTACCTGCTGTTTGTCAGACTCAAAAAAATCTAGATATGATTAAGATTCCATAAACCAAAGTTTGTCAGTGTCCGTTTTTACCCGTCAGTGTGTGTGTGTGTGTGTGTGTCACATGCATCCGCCGCTCAGTGAACAGACTGTGTGAACAGATTATGTGCGGTTAATATCTTTATTAGTCAGTCAGAGAGGTTCTGGTATCTGTGTGGGTGCTTAAACTCTGTGTGTCTGGAAGGCAGTGACTGACTCGTGTGTATGTGTATGTGTGTGTGTGTGTGTGTGTGTGTGTGTGTGTGTGTGTGTTTCAGCTGTAAAGCGCACAGGAACCTGAACTCCTCGTTTGCCATCATCATGGGTTTAAACACCGCAGCCGTCAGCCGGCTCAACCAGACGTGGGAGGTAAAACACTTCACACACTTCACACACTTCTACACATGCTCACCCTGTACTAACCAGCTGTGATGATGATGACGCTTCACAAACAATTGGTCTCTCCAGTGAACAGAGGCAAAATCACAGAATATGCAATGTTTAATGATGTTTAATATACAGTTTGGACCAACCAGCACAACATGAGAACTATAGAGATTTGAGGATTCATCGCTGGTTGCTCTGGTTTGAACACAGTTTAAGGGTGAACGAGTTAACGATACAAAAGTCAGCATGAAACCGAAGCTGCAATAGTCTTTTCTGCCCTATTGGATCAAGAACAAATGTGGGCGGGGCTTGATTTCGCCCATTGGGAATTGATTGGATGGTTGTGGTTTGCTATTGGCTGATCTCATGTGAGTGACAGGTTGCCCCGCCCACATCATCAGAGAAGAGAAGATATGCAAGATCACGACGGCACATTAATTAAAAAAATAATGATGTGCACTGATAAATCATTTATAATAAACACTGCAATACTCCATTAATAAAATAAGAATTGTCCATTTTGATTTGATGGAGACTTTAAACAAGATGATGACTTTCCTGCTCATCAGTTTCTGTCGCTCTCTTTCCTGCAGAAAGTTCCCGGAAAATTCAAGAAGCTTTTCTCTGAACTTGAGCTGTTGACGGTACGTCAAACCCAGTCACATAAACATAAAACAAACATAAATATGGTTTTGATTCCATGTCAACTTTATGATCATAAAGAGATTCATCCGTCTTCTTCCTCAGGATCCATCCATGAATCACAAAGCCTACAGAGACGCTTTCAAGAAGATGAAGCCGCCCAAAATACCCTTCATGCCTCTGCTGCTCAAAGGTACAGGAGCCGCCCGCTGGTGGACAGGAAGTGATGTCACAACCACTCACATACACCACACACACATACATCGCATGGCCAGTGATTTGTTTCTTGGTCTCGTGATGTTGTGATCTCTGTTGGTTTTCAGATATAACCTTCATCCACGAGGGGAACAAAACATTTCATGATAATCTGGTGAATTTCGAGAAGCTGGTGAGTGTCCGTGATTGACAGGCTTCAGATTGTGTTATCTTCACTGAGATGTGTTGTTGATGTGTGTGTGTGTGTGTGTGTGTGTGTGTGTGTGTGTTTTCAGCACATGATAGCCGACACCGTCCGACTCATTCGCCACTGTCAGACTGATCAGACAGGTCAGTGTTTCCTCCTGTCGAGTGTCACAAACATCATTTACATATGTCATGTTTTTACAAATCAGAATGAAAGCATCACATGGTTGATATTCCATAAGGTTTGATTAATATAAACACACATTATGCCTTAATATCAGGGATTTTAAGTGATGTTTTGGGCATTCTGAGCAGAAACTGTATTTTTATGCAGATGTTTTGCTAAATAATATTTGCTAAATGTAATTGGAAAAAAAACTTGGTCTTTGGTTTAGTGAAAAATGATCAGAACAAAATAACATTATTAACCAGTTACCAGCATTTAAAAATAATGTTTTAATGTTTTCACTCTGAAACAGTTTAAAGGGATTTTGGTTCATGGTTTTGTTCCTTGAACCATTTCTAATCTCTGGTTATATACTGTATATTAATAAATATATATAATATTTCAGTTATTATAATAGTATCGGCCAATCTTAGTGTTTTATATCATTATTATTCTGATTATACAGTATTATTAAAACAGTACAAATTTATCAGCTATCATATTGGTATCACATAAAAATATGCAAATATGCAAGGTAATAAATAATAATTATAAATATAATGTTTATTTATTATCATAAGCTGCTAATTATCAGCTATCTGTATATCTGTAATTATTTAGTTATTTTAGTTTATATTTTATTATAAAAATATAATAATGCTGTTTTTATGACAGACGCAGATTATTTTTGTTTAATATAGTAATATTAAATATATTATAAATATATATAATATTTTTTGCATATTTTCGTTTATATGCTAACTACAAGAATACAGTATTTTATATTTTTTTATCATTTTCAATATTTTTTGTTTTTGTAATTGCTACTGTATGTTTGCTGTGTTTTATTTTTGCTGCAATCTAAAAAATAGTTTTATAAAGTTTTCTGATTGTTTCTGACTTGAGAATGAATTAATGTTATTTAAAATTATAAAGAGCAATTATAAAAACCAAAATATCAACCAAATCATAACCTAAAATACTTTACATTTCTTATATCTAGATACAGTATATACTGTATATTAATAAATACATACAATATTTGAGTTATTATAACAGTATCGGCCAATCTTAGTGTTTTATATCATTATTATTCTGATTATTAAAACAGTACAAATTGATCAGCTATCATATTGGTGATCAGCCATAACAATACGCATTTACATTCTAAAGTAAATAAAAGGTTTATATATATATATAATTAGCAGACACTGCTAATTATTAGCTGTCTGTATCAGGCAAAATGTCTGTATTGATGCATTGATAATTAAGTTGTAATTAATATCTCAGGTCATCGTCTCTCTCTTCATTAGAACTGAGGAGAATAAGTCCGTTAACTCCATTGATTTCTCCTCTTCCCAGGAAACGAGCTTTCCCCGTGTGACAGCGCTGAGGTGCGATCCAGTGTCCATTACCTTCACATCATTGACAATCAGCAGACTCTGTTTGAACTGTCACACAGACTGGAGCCGCGAGTCTGAGAGAGAGCGCTCACACACACACACACACACACACACACACACACACACCGATTCCAGCTCCCAGCACTGACTGAACGGACACTGATAGTGGATATTAGTGTGTTTCCTCCTCCGTCACAGAGCTCTTTCACAGCCAGATGAGTGAGAACACAGTCCATCAGGACATCAGTCTGCCTGTGTTCTCTAGATGTGAATAAATCTTTATTTCTTAATGTCAAAAATAGATCATCGAGAAGTCGATAAAAGCTTGTTTTCCACAGGAAAAGCGTAAACTTTTCAGCGATGTTTTGTTGTAATGCTACCAGCATTCTGGACCATATTTATAGGCTATATCAATTTATTACTTGGACAGTTAGGGCTGGGCGATATTTTAATATTTTGATTTATATATAATAGCCTATATAAACATAATTTTTTTCAGCCTTTTGAACATGTTCGGTATTTATTAGTATTTATATATTTGCTCTGAAATAGATTTGAAGGCTGATTTCTTTTAGTAATTTCAACCAAATAGAAACTGTTGCCAGTTTGATTGAAAATGTTTAATGTAAGAAGAAAAATACAGTAAAAATCAAGAAAAAAACAACAACACATGTATAAATATTAAAAGCAATATTAACATATAAAAGACTGAGACTCGAGATTTGAATTCATGGAAAAGAATCAGAGAAGAAACTCAATGGCCAAATAAAATCATCACAATGTTGCTTTATAAATTTTATAAATATGTGATATTTTATAAACAAAGCGTATATCGCCCGGCCCTACAGTGTAAACTCAGACTGAACGAACAAACACAACTGGTGTCAAAGGTCATGATGATGTCATATAGGGCCAAGTACTCACTTTCTACTGAATCTTGTTATGATGATGTTGAGTTTCCTCATATTATTTAATGTTTCCAGTTTGAGCTCAGTCCAGATGTGACACAGCCAGTCTTTCCCACGACACGCCCGTGACTGAAGCTTTTCTGAAGTGTAATTTCTACAGTGACCTGACAGTATTATTTCACAGTCATTATTTCTTGGTCCGTTCGGTGGTCGAGGCTCTTGAAGATGTTCGTTTCGTGCAGTTTTTGCCCTTCACTCGCTCTCGTTTGGATACAGTCGTTTATATTCGCAGTTCTGAAGCTCTGGTGTGAAACTCATTTCAGTTTTAAAGAGATTTTAAAGTGACATGCATGCATATTGTATTTGCACTTACATCTTTGTTTGTACATTATCGTGTAAGAATGTATATACGTTTGTAAATGTAAAGAGAAAATAAGTTGGGTCATTTGCAAACACACGTTTCTGTGCCAAGCACTATTATGGGAGAGCAATGCAATATGAGAGGATTTTAATATTGTGAAATGTTTTATAAAAGCCTTGAACCCCCCGATCTGTTCTGACGTGATGCGATCCAGTGCACAGAACAAAACTACTTCTAAAATGGGATTTGATGCCAAAATCTGAGTTAATTACTTGATTTCTCGATTTGTTTGATTAAAGGGAATTGTGGATTTGTAAATGAAGAGCTCAGGAAAGAGTCCGAGTTTTTAGGCCACAGACGTCTGAATCTGAGCTTCATCTGTTTCCACACTGACACATTTTGTTCACAGACACAGACGTGCGAACATCTCACCTGAACGTCCTGTGATAGACGACACAGAGCTTTTGTTGATATATATCTATAGCACTTGTGTTATTTTGTGTTTGACGGGATGTTTCCAGATGTGCAGAACAGATAGAGATGATGATGATAAAACATTGGCTGTCCGATGATTTGGTGAATCTCACAAAAAATGTCTGGGTCACGCATTTCACCCCGAGGAGTCATACATGAGAAATAAAAAACATCCTTTATTTTATTTGTTGTTTACATTTATTTTATTTTATCAAATTACATTCAGTACAACAAATACTACCATGATGTACGCTTCAAAATTTAAATACGTTTTAGTTTTTTTTATTTATTATTTTCAGTAAGTGAACTTCAAGGTGTGTTTAAATGTGCTTAATTGTCATGAAAATAATATCACAATGCAAAACATTTTTAATTAGGTACTTAAAACCTATTTAATTTTATTTATGTCACTATAAAAATAGTATGAATCACATTTATGCAGTTTTGTAAAAAAAAAAATATATATATATTCTTCTTCTTTTTTTTCTTTTCTTTTTTTTTTACATTTTGGGGTGAAATATGACCTACAAGTTAATCATCTAATTTTTTAGCTCAAGACTGGTCATAACTTTAAGTAAGTAACATAAGAAAGTAGACTGGACTAGCCCTAACTAATTTGGTCAGACTAGATCTTCAGATTGAGTCTTAACTTGGTGATTTCTGACAGTTTTTGTGAGATTCTCTCGGGTAAATGAAGTATTTTGAGGTTTGCTGTTCTCCTAAAGCTTGTGGATTGTGGCTGATCTTGTGCTGTAATGGATTTGAATAGGGAAGAAACTGGACTGACCTGCCGTCGCCAAAAGCAGGACAGAAAGCCACTGAGATTATGAACATTTATGGGGTGTTGTTGTAATCTGCAAATGTAAATATAGATATGCTCTGAATATAAGACTTAATGTTAAAAAACAACACAGAGATTCAAAGCAATATATTTACAGTCTGTTGCTATAGAAACCACACACGTCTTTTCTATAACCTCTGCATTTTTACAATAATGTTTAAAGGCAAATGTCAATAAAAGATTTATGTAACATTACATGCTGTCTTTACTGTAATTATTTTTTTCTATTTTCTGAATTCTGTCATTAATTCCTCTTTTGTTTGCATATCCAGCTTTATTTATGTTTAAGAATAATGCTTCTGGGTCCTTTATTAATCACTAGTTCATACAAGGTGTAAAGGAGCATGTTTTAGCCTGAAAACAGCAATGAACACTTTTAAGTACTGAGCAAAAATGCTCACACACACACACACACACACACACACACACACACACACACACACACACACACACACACACACACACACACACACACACACACACACACACACACACACACACACACACACACACACACACACACACAGTACATTAAACAGAGTTTAGGAATGACTATGGAGCACATGCCCATGAAAGTGTGACATCAGTAGTGAACAGAATATTACAGGATTGAAAAATATTAAGAATTTAAATGCATTTACACGGCAAGAAGAAAAGAGTTGTCTTTAAAAGAGGACATCTTGCTATCAGAGCAAATAAAAGTGAAGTTAGTTTATATAGTAATTGATGAGATAGAATTTTTTTTTTTTCTCTTGTTTGTTTCATCTAATAAATCATATTTTTTATCATATAGAAATCATGTTGTGTTCATCATTATATAATCTGAAATTCTTCCATAATGGCAGTGAATGGCAACCAGCATCAAGCTTTAAAAAAAGACACTAAAGTATCACAGAATGACCCCATGTGACACGTGTCCTATAGTGTTCTGGGGGTGTTCAACAGTTTCTTTAAGTAGGAAGGAGGGAAAAGCTATAATTAAAGAAGCTTGCAATCGGATATGGCAATGAAATTGGAAAAACTGTAAAAACTGGAAGACAATTGTTTTAATATACAAAACATGGTAAGACAAAGTAGAGAAGATCCGATAATTTTATTAAGACTAAAGATGGGCAATACAAAACTTAATTCTACACTGAACATAATAGGAAAACACAGTACAGGATAATGTGAAATATGCCAAGTGAAGGAAACAGTTGATCATGTGTTGTTATTTTGTCCTAAACAGGAAAGGAATGAACTACAAAGAGAACTACAGAACATATGCAATGAATTTACAATCTGCAATTTATTAAACATAAAACAAGGATCTGGTCAAATAATAAAGAATAAAATTCATTAAGAATAGTGGACTTAAAGGGTAACTAAACCCTAAACCAACTTTTTTTAGTTAATGATCTGTAAGAATGGGGCTTTAGTGCTGTTCATTGATTTGAGTAACTTTTTTTGACATTTGGGTATAAAGTGTTTTAAAGGGTTAGTTCACCTAAAAATGAAAATTCTGTCAGTAATTACTCACCCTCATGTTGTTCCAACCGCGTAAGACCTTCGTTCATCTTCGGAACACAAATTAAGATATTTTTGATGAAATCTGAGAGCTGATCACTCCTCCATAGACTGCTAGGTGGCCCAAACTTGCTGGCCCAGAAAAGTTATTAAAGAGATCGTTAATATAGTCCAAGTGACTACAGTGGCTCAATCTTAAGTATATCAAGCGACGAGAATACTTTTTGTGCGCAAAAACCCCCAAAAAATAACGACTTTATTCCACTATTCATTTCCTTCTCTCTGGGCCTCTAGTTGGTTCACGTAGTGTTTTTGCGCTGCGCGTCACACACATGACCAGCGTCGGCCAATAGTGAGCCTACGTGGTGACGTGTAACACAGACGCGCTGCGCAAAAACACTACGAGGCCCAGAGAGAAGGAAATGAATAGTGGAATAAAGTCGTTATTTTTGTTTGTTTTTGCGCACAAAAAGTATTCTCGTCGCTTGATATACTTAAGATTGAGCCACTGTAGTCACTTGGACTATATTAACGATCTCTTTAATAACTTTTCTGGGCCAGCAAGTTTGGGCCACCTAGCAGTCTATGGAGAAGTGATCAGCTCTCAGATTTCATCAAAAATATCTTAATTTGTGTTCCGAAGATGAACGAAGGTCTTACGCGGTTGGAACAACATGAGGGTGAGTAATTACTGACAGAATTTTCATTTTTGGGTGAACTAACCCTTTAATTCTACAATATATGGTGTAAAAACGTCTGAGTGCTGCCCTCTTCAGGTTGAACGGTGGCTACTGCAGTTGAATTTTCCTATTGGATGTTTGCGGTACTGCGTGACATAAGCAGGTTCCAGCTCACCACATATTCCAATATAGAGGCAGAATAGTCTCAATTATAATTCACGCAAAAAACATGATTCACACATGCGTAGACAATTTCACATGCATGAAACCTAATTCACGTCCACACAATAAAAATTCACGTGCGTGAAAAAAATATAGGGTAGACTGTGTACAGTTGAGACACTTTTTGAGTTTTGATTTTTCACACAAAAATACATACTGAAAAGAATTGAATTTTCACATGAAATGCCACATGACATTACATTAGCTTGTAGACTAATATATTATCAATCAATAATACCCATAAGTAGTTTACATTTTCCACAATTAGCGAATAAAAATAAGGTGCTTTTTGTGTCAACTCTGTCTCAACTGTACCTATGTACGGGACAGTTGAGACAGTACTATGGTACAGTTGAGACACCCATTTTTAATGAGGGAAATGTAACTAAATGTTCATTGCAAATATAATAAATAAAGACAAATGAAGAAAATAACAATTGGGCAACATGTCTGTTTATTCATCCTTTCTAAATTCATTAATTTGATGTAAATTAGCACCGTTAAAATGTATAAAACATGAACAAGATATTTAACAATATTTATTAATAATATACAGTTTAAATATAATACATATGAAATTGTATTTTTAATTGCATCCTATGCTGGCCAATTATGACGTTTAACCTGTTATCATAACACTGAACAAATAAACAGCGTGTTTTGTAATAGAACTCTATCGGGGGTACAGTTGGTACACTTGTGTCTCAACTATCCCCCGCTGGCCACTTCTCACATTTCTCTAGATTTTGCATTGAGCTTGCATGACTCAATACCATGAAATATGCCAATTTTTAGGGCACAGAATAACGTTTGTAATGGTACCAGTTACGTTTAACAGTCACATAAGGATAATAAGTTATTCATAGTTGAGTGCGCAAAAAACGATGCAAGCCTTATCTTAGAAAAAAAACTTTTGCAGATATCTTCTGATCGGAGACGCGTCCAGTCTTCAGATTTTGCAGGATAAAAGAGGACACTAATACGCATGTGCACAGCAAAAATCACAACTTGTGCATGCTGCGCACGCAAGTTATTTAAGGTGTCTCAACTGTACACATGTCTCAACTGTACACAGTCTACCCTACATTCACAAAAACCAATTCACATGCGCAAAATAAAAGTATATATTCATAAAATACATTTCACAAATGCAAAACACAATTCGTAGATATACAACGGTGCACAAAAACCTTTGAATGTTTAAAATGTACGAGTTTATCCTTGAATGTGAATGTGCAAATCGTCATTCACGTGTGAATCGCCTTGGATTTGTGTGTGTGTGTGTGTGTGTGTGTGTGTGTGTTTTTGAGACTTTCCTGCTACACAGATGAGTCGTACTCTTTAGCCAAACAGATTTAAGCTTATCAATTGACCAATTAACATCTGATTTACCTCAGTATTATCACAGATCATTTTGTAATTGAAATGGTAGAAACAGCTTTGATATACTTTATCAATTTCATCATAGTTTGGTTTATTTTGATGTATATAAAAACAAAAATACAGACACTTTCACTTTGTCAGGTTGAGATGGGAGAAAACAATGGCATGAATAATTATGAAAAGTTGAAAATAAAATTGTTAAACAAGCATTATATTTTCACAAAATAATTTGCAATTATAGCTAGAATTATAGATTTTAAACAATGAAAAACAAATGATGAAAATATAGCAAAACATGTTTAGATTTGTAATTATATAAATCATTTTCATTGTGTATTTCTTATTACGGCAGAGAATTCATTTATTGTAATTGACAGGTGTGATGATCAGTGGAGTTGAGTTTTTACCTCCATCATTATTGCACGGGCTAAAATATGGAAAGAGTTTCCCAGTGAAAGACTGATCAGTGAAAGAGTAGAGATGAGAGCTGGACTCCACATCATAAAAGGAGACCAGATCCTCCTCATAATCCACAAACACACCGACCCGCTGCGGCTTCACTCTCACACACAGAGAGACAGGAGGACCAGCAAAGGCTTTATATTCATTCCCATTCCTCAGCCCCACAGTCCAGTATCCATTACTGGGACTCGCTGTGATCGATCCCTTCCTGTTAATGGATTCTCTGGCCACTCCTAAAGTCCAGTCAGTCTTTCCCTTCACCTGCACCTCAAAATAAAATCTCCCTGAGGAGAATCCCTCCTTTCCCAGGACACATGAACCTGTATCAAATCTCTCTGGTTTGTCTGGGAGTTTCTGTCTAATGTCTCCATGTCTCACTTGTTTTCCATCATCAGACAGGATGAGTTTAGGATAAGCTGTATCAGGATCCAGAGTCACATCCACTGAGAAAACAGAGAATATAAATCACAACTTAATACAGATATTTAGTGATGATGTGTGTAATATGTAATCAGTGTTTAATCATACTGTCGGTCAGTGATGAAGCTGTGAGTATCTGAATGTAATCTAGTGTAGTGCAGACAGCACACTGTACCTGCATACTGCTGTCTCCTCTTCACTTCTGTAGAGACTAATGACAATAAAACACCATCAGATCTTTGACATGTTTATGTGTGGAATTATAGACAAGATTTAAGGTTATATTTAAAGAATTGTGTACAACGCCATGTTTTATCTGATCAATGTTTCTCTGCTGATATTTAGAGAATCCCTGAACTCCTATTGTGTTTGAGCTCTAAATATTCCTCCTTTTTAGAACATCTTTGTGAATGTTTTGTGAACATTTTATGAAATTTTTATTTTAGATATTGTTATGGCTAATGTTATTCATTTCAGTTTTGGAGTGTATTAGTGTTGTGGTTATTCAGCAAAGACAACACTATAAAAATAACCTTAGAGAAAGTGAAAATGAAAGCCCAGCACTGCGAAGCTGTTTGATACAGGTCAGAAATATTCCTCTAAAAAAAGTACAAATCTGCATTCATGATGTCTATGATTTGATTTTCTTCTGCTAAACTGATTTTATCTGACACATAATCACAACATTTAGATGAAACAGCTGAAAAGACTGAAAATGGCAGAAAATGAATGTTTCTGAGTAGTTTCTCATCTAAAAGTGTTCACAGATTTACTAAAGCCTCAAGGTTCTGGTTACAGTGATGAAGCTTCTAGTACAAGATGAATTTACTGCATGTTTCCTGAAATTAGAGATGAATATGACCTGCTCTCTTCAAGAAGAACTGTGATAACGAGACACAAACACATGATCACACACTTCTCTTATTTCAGCTTTAACAGACTCATTCTTCATTACTGATATTAAAAGATGATAAATATATGTATCTGTACGGTGTGTTTGATATTGCTGTACCAGTTAGCGTGAGTTTCTCCTGTAGAGAGTCCTGCAGTTTAGTCAGAGCTCTCCTCAGAGTCTCCAGACTCTCATCAGTCTTCACACTGATCTCAGACCAGTTCCTGGTGTTTCTAGAGCTGCACAGGGATGAGTAAATCTACAGCAGGAGAGAGGAGAAATCCTTCAGCATGGGGAGTGTTATGGTGTCATATACTGCATTATCATTGATCAGAGAGATGTTGACTGACCTGTAGGAGGTGGAGGTGATCTTCAGTGTGTGAGAGCTGCTCCAGCTCAGTGTTTCTCATCTTTAGCTCAGTGATCTCCTGCTCCAGCTCTTCAATGAGCTCTTCCTCCTGTTTCTCTGCTGCTTTCTGCTGCTCCTCCATCATCTCCAGCAGTTCAGTCTGACATCTCTCAATGGAGCGGATGAGATCAGTGAAGAGCTCCACACGGGCTGCTTTCTCCTTCTCTGTGTTTCTCTGCTCAACCAGGACAATCAACACATTATTAGTGGCGTTTGTTAAGAGAAGAATCAGTGTTATTATTTCTCATACTTCAGTGTTTTTAGGCGGTTTTCAAAATCCCTCATTCTGCCCCGTTTGCACTGAATGATTCCTCAAATCATTTTATTTTTTTATTTTTTTTTATTTAGAAAAGGGACAGGTACATTAATTAACATTCATAAATGTAAATGTACCCAAATTAGCCCGAAGGCTAGTTTTCATTATAGTCCCTTTGCCAGATGTTATTAGGCTCTAAACTAGAAAAAAGGGTTAAACATTACAACAATACACTACAACAATCATAAAACTAGAACTTGTAAGCACCTCTATAAAATACAATTAAACATATTATACAAAAAGACTATATATATATATATATAAATACATATACACAATAGTAGTTAATATGACTGATTAGGTCTATTATAAATAAAATTAATAATACGATTAATAATAATAATAATAGAGGAGCAGCATTAATGTTCACATTGTTGGTTATGAAGAAGCCTTTTCTTAAGATTAAGCTTAAAAGAGTTAAATGATGAGCACTCTCTAATTGAGTGAGGTACAGTATTCCACTGATATGAAGCTCTGTATGAGAAAATAGCTTGACCAAACGATGTTTTCCTACGTGGAATTATGCAATCCGCTCTAATTGCACCTCTTGTAATTCTGTTTTCAATAGATTTAAATTTAATAAAATCAGCCAAAGGAGGAGGAGCCAAACCATGCATAATCTTATGAACTAAACAAACATTTTTAAAGTTGATTAGATTTTCCCAGTTAAACAAGTTATACTTATTTAAAATGTGACAATGATGAAAACTGAATTGTTTTTTATCTAAAATGTTAAGTGCTTGTTTATATAGTGATTCTAATGGTTTTAGGACTATCAAATGTGTATTTGACCAGCTTGTCAAACAATATGTGACATGAGAAAGAATCATAGAATGGAAATATATCTTTGCTGCCTCATTTGATGAACAATTTCTAATAAACCTAAAATTAACCAAGTTAAATTTAATCTTGTTGCAAACTTTTTTTATGTGGGTTTTAAAACCAAGACAGGAGTCCAGATGTACCCCTAGATATTTACATTCTGAAACAACCTGTAATCTTTCTCCTGAAATAAAAATGTCCTGCTTTGTATCAGGCCTATGTCCTTTAGAAAAGAACATACAAACTGTTTTTGACACATTTAACCTCAGAAAACTCTGATTGAGCCAGGATGTAACTTTTACCATAGCGTCTGTCAACTTTTTTGCAACCTCTTCTGCATTTTTACCATGTGTAAAAATGACTGTATCGTCAGCATACATTAGGATATTACATTGTTCACACTCCTTGGGTAAATCATTATACATGCTAAAGAGAATTGGGCCCAGTATGGACCCTTGTGGAACACCAGTTGATAGACCTAATAAATTAGATTTAAAAATTATCTGAATGTAGATATATTATCTGATGTTCTAAATTAAAATTTTAACAATTTTAAAATCATGTGTGTTGTTGAGGAGAGATGTGTTATTACTTTACTAAGTGATCAGGGAATCACAGAAGTGTCGATATTCAGACCAGCAGTGTGACTGTGAGTGTGAAATTGCTTTTATACAACATTTCAATAAAACAATCATATTAAAATTAATTTAATTTAATTATTTTAAACTCACTTTTCTGACTTCTGCCGAGTGTTTGACATCTTGAATCTTCTTGATTCTGTCCTGGATCATCTGCTGTGTGTCTTTCTGTGTCTTCATCAGTTGAGTCTATAGACAGAGAACAACACACAATATGTTTTCATAACTGATTCATTTATATTAAAGAACATGTGATTCCTCATGATAAGAGCCATTTAAAATCAGTTTGTCGGTAACTTCTACCTTCTTCTCTTCACTCTCCTCTTCTAAAGAAACAGTGCTGTGGTTCTTGTGATCTCCGTCAGTGCAGGACAGACACACGATAGTCTGATCATCTCTACAGAACAGCTCCAGAGGTCTCTCATGTTTCTGACATATATAGTCCTCCAGATTACTCACAGGATTGATCAGTTTGTGTTTCTTTAAACCTGCCACTCTCGAATGAGGCTCCAGGTGAGTTTCACAGTAAGAGCTCTGACACACCAGACACGACTTCAGGGCTTTCAGCTTTCTTTCCTCACAGAAGTCACACAGAACTTCAGCTTTTTTCAGAACTTCAGCTTTTTTCTCAGGACTTTTCTTTTTATAGTGATCTACAAGCTCTCGGAGTGTGGTGTTAATCTTGAGATCAGGTCTGTGCTTGAATGTTTCTTTACAATATGGACAGTTGCAGGTCTGGCTGTTGTCCCAGCACTTATTCAGACAGGTCTTGCAGAAGTTGTGTCCACATGGAGTGGTGACTGGATCAGTGAACACGTCCAGACATATAGAGCACTGAAGCTCCTCAGTCAGTGGACCGCTGGAGGAAGACATCGCTGGAGAGAGAAATGATGAAGATAAATCACCTTCACTACTAGTCTAAAGTTTGGAAACACATTTGACTTTTTGATTTAATGGCTTTTGCTTGAAGGACTTAAATAACAATAATTATTATTATTATTATTAGCCTTATTATTATAAATGGCTCATTTAATACTGTTTATAAAGAATCCCATGATGCACCTCATGAAGTTGGTTGAATGTAAAGAATGTCTAGAGACAAAAAGTAGCGTCTTTGAAGAAACTCAGATATATTAGAGATCATGTACAGTCAGCTGGTCATTACTGCAAAATGAACCCAGACAAGCTGATCAGAACCCTAATGTGAAGCTCATTACACAAACACTTACTGTACCAAATAAATACACAAAGGAGCAATATTGATTTGAAATCTTGATTTGAAATGATTTTATTATCTGCTGCTGTACACTCCTGAACTACATATTAAAGAGAAGAGTGAAAGTTATTCATGCACTAATTCATTCTTCTTGTTTTTTTGTTTTTTTTGTGTATTGACTTACATGGAGATGTTTCCTCAATACTCCGTCTCCTGGTTGTTTTTGCTTGTGTGGATGTTGGTGAAGATTCTGCCATTGTTCTTCACTCTTCGTTTTCAAGAATAGAAATGTTATTGAATGATCAAAGAACTTATAAGAAACATCTAAGCCTATATTTGCTCCTAATGTTTATTTAGTCACTGAGGTTTAAATGAAATCTTACCTCGAGTCCGGCTAAGTTTTACTTATTCATCATAATATTATTTCAACTCAACTGAACTTTTGACCCTAACTAGAAGTGATATATTTTCCAACAAAACTAGTGTAGTTTTAATCTAGCTCATTATAAATGTGATTTTCATCTGCAGTTTAGCAGGTTTGTGTTCAGTGAATCTGCAGGTCATTTACTTCCTGTTTCTTTAGCCTTTCTGCCATGTGACAAAATGACAGAAACACCAAACTTTGCTTTACAACCAATCAAATGGCATATTTAAATACAATTCTGATACCATTTCAGTGCAGTGAACAACTAAAATAGTTGAGTATTTGATATGCTTAAACCTGGTTCTGTTCAACTTATTCCAGTTTGACATAAACCTACTAAACCAGTTCACTTCCATTAGAAACCTGTTCAGCACAATCTCTCTTATATTTCTATCTCTTACCTGTGAGGATCAGATGTGTCCACAAGACTCTTTGAACGGATCAATAAATATTCTGTAGTTTAAAGAGGTTGATCGTTTCAGGAGTCCATATTGTTGTTGATCAAGTTAGTTTCACTTTCTCTGAATCTCTCTCTGAACTACAGTGATGTCAGAGCTCCTCCTGTATTCACACATTAAAGGGATAGTTCACTTTGAAATTAATTTTTGGTATGTTTTAGCTTACCTCAAGGGCATCCAAGATGTAGGTGTCTTTTTTTCCGCAGTAGTTTCAATTTTTATATTTTTAGGTCAAACCGTTCTTGTCTGTCAGTCATATAATGCAGGTCGATGGTCACTGTCTCAAAACACATGCACAGAGTCCAAATTAAAACAATTCCCCGTCGTCCAAATTAAACAATTCCCCATCGTAAGTACACATTGATGGCCTAAGACACGAAACGAGCGGTTTGTGTGAGAAAACGAACAGTATTTATATAGTTTTTACCTCTTATACGCAGCCATGTCGAAGTGATCTGATCTGACGTGTACGCAGACTGATGCATAGATATATACACACTAGATGTCGCCTTAAAGTCAAGGTTTCAAGTCAAGTCAAGGTTTATTTATATAGCACAAGTTTAACACAACCGTAGTTGATCCAAAGTGCTTTACAGTATAATACAAAAGATAAAATAAAAACAAAATAAGAGAAAAGGTAGTAGTATAAAAAAGAGAGATAAAATCAAATATCAAAACCATTCAGTGTGTATACATACAGTACATACATAACGTAGAACACCGAGTTATTTAAAAAACATACACAATATTACTCAAATGCAAGAGAGTAAAAATGGGTCTTTAAGCTGGATTTAAAAGCAACCAGAGATGGAGAGGTCCTAATAGTTAAAGGTAAATTGTTCCAGAGCTTTGGGGCAACTACAGAAAAAGCTCGATCACCTTTTGATTTACACCGGGAGCGTGGGACAGATAAGAGTGACTGATCACAAGATCTTAGTGACCTAGAGGCTGTGTATGGCCTAATAAGATCACAAATATAATCTGGGGCCAAGCTATGTAGGGCCTTGTATGCGAAAATAAGGATCTTAAAGTCGACTCTAAATTTTATTGGTAGCCAATGCAATGAGGCAAGAACAGGGGAGATGTGATCCCTTTTCTTAGTTCCTGTTAGCAATCTGGCTGCTGAATTTTGAACCATTTTGAACCGAGACAGTGTAGTTTGAGGTAGGCCAACGTACAGAGAATTGCAGTAGTCCAACCGAGAGGAAATTAGCGCATGAATCACAATTTCAAGGTCTTTAGAACGTTTTTCACTTTTGCTATAGATCGTAGTTGAAAAAAGCTACTCTTTACAACTGCATTTACATGCTTGTCAAATTGGAGAAGAGGGTCAAAGTAGACTCCAAGGTTTTTTGCATAATTGTGTAAGTTGTTACTTAAGGAACCTAACTGTGTTTTAATGGAGTTGTTGGTAGCAGCAGGACCCAGTAGAAGCACTTCAGTTTTATTTTCATTCAGTTGCAGTGAGTTATTTGTCATCCAGGTCTTGACTTCGTTAAGGCATGTAAAGAGGTTGTCTAATGAAAAATAATTTCCTTGTTTGATTGGGAGATATAATTGGAGGTCGTCAGCGTAACAGTGATAATTTATGTTATATTTCTTGAATATTGAGCCTAAAGGTAACATGTAGAGGGAAAACAAAAGGGGGCCAAGAATGGATCCCTGTGGAACGCCACAATGGATCGACGCAGAGGGTGAAGTGAATGACCCGATATTTACAGAGAAGGTCCTCCCCTGCAAGTATGAGGCGAACCACTGTAGAGCAAGGCCCTCTACTCCAACAAAATACTCCAGTCGTCTCAGTAGAATATTATGATCAATGGTGTCAAATGCAGCACTCAGATCTAAAAGTATCAGGATAACGGAAGACCCGGAATCGATAGACAATAGGATGTCATTTGTAACCTTCAGCAGTGCTGACTCAGTGCTATGCAGCACTCTAAAACCAGATTGAAATGGGTCTAAAATATTAAAAGTATTCAGATAAGAGGTAAACTGTAACAAGGCAGCTTTTTCCAAAATCTTTGAAATAAAAGGTAGTTTAGAAATAGGCCGGTAGTTGTTATGCACGGTGTGGTCAAGGTGATGTCCTTTCAATAGGGGCTGTACGATAGCATGTTTAAAACTTTCAGGGAAAACCCCATTTATTAAAGAGCTATTTATTATCGCTAAGAGGATGGGGCAGATTGTGTCTAAAACTTCTCTAAACAGACGTCCAGGCAATACATCTGATTGACAGAATGTGAATTTCATCTGAGAGATAATGTTAAGTAATTGAGATGAAGACACTGGTTGAAAGTTTGTAAAACGACTGGATGTAAGGACCAGTTCAGAGTGATCTATGTAAAGAGGAGAGAGGCGTAATCTAATATCCTGTATTTTCTGAACAAAAAATTCAGAAAATTGTGTGCACATCTCAAGATTCACATCCGGAACTAAACAAACCACAGGATTAAGAACCGAATGTATGGTTTTGAACATAACTTTTGGCCTATTGGCATTTTTTGCAATCAGGTTTGAGAAATATTTGGATTTTTCCTCACTAACAGAGTGTTGATAGACTGTTAAGCGATCTTTCAAAATTTGGTAGGACACTTGAAGCCCATCCCTTTTCCACCTGCGCTCGGCCCTCCTGCACTCTTGTCTGAGAGTACGAGTAGATGCATTTAACCAGGGCTGAGGATTGGATCTGACCTTACACTTCTTGCGCTTAAGTGGAGCAACTGTGTTTAGAGCAGTACAACAGATGGATTTGAAAGTTTCAACCAGTTTTTCAGTATCCATACAAGGTGACAAATAAGCATTGGAGTTTGAAAGTAGTTTGGAATAAGATACGGAGAACTCGAGAGCAGTAGTTGCATGAAAAACACGAGAATAGTGTACAGGACGAGAGAGGATAGGCTGAGTATATGAAATAACAGGCTCAAACACCACAGGGAAATGATCAGAAATGCCAGTATCAAATACTTCACAGACTTGTACAGAGAAACCGCGAGACAAAACAAGGTCCAGTGTATGGCCTAAAATATGTGTCGGCCTGGAGACAGACTGTACAAAGGCTACTTGCCTCACAGAAAGATAAAGATATTCGTTTAAAAAAATAACGATATTCGTTTCAATGAACGATATTCGTTTCAATGAACTGGCGTAGACAAGGCGACATCTAGTGTGTATATATCTATGCATCAGTCTGCGCACACGTCAGATCAGATCACTTGGACGTGGCTGTGTATAAGTGGTAAAAACGATATAAATACTGTTCGTTTTCTCACACAAACCGCTCGTTTCGTGTCTTAGGCCATCAATGCGTACTTTACGATGGGGAATTGTTTAATTTGGACGACGGGGAATTGTTTTAATTTGGACTCTGTGCATGCTCTTTGAGACAGTGACCATCGACCTGCATTATATGACTGACAGACAAGAACGGTTTGACCTAAAAATATCAAAATTGAAACTACTGCGGAAAAAAAGACACCTCCATCTTGGATGCCCTTGAGGTAAGCTAAAACATACCAAAAATTTATTTCAAAGTGAACTATCCCTTTAACATATTAAAATGAAGAAGCAGTATTTTTCCGAAGTCTCCAGTAGATGCCGCCATTCTCTCACCCCTAATTTCCACCAACTGTGGAACGGCGGCGGAGTCAATTCGGTTGTTAAGTCGTGACGTAACTACTCTCCGATAACGCTCTTTCCGGGTCCAAAGTCCAGGTCCTCTCTACCTACCTACCGCTTTCGCTAGTGTTTTGGTTATTATTGAGTGTTTTTACAATGCCGCAGTGCTGTGTCCCGTGTCCCGAGCTAACTCACTTCAACCTCGTAAATCTTCTTTTTCATTGATGCCTGGACTCTACCCTTAATTATGCCACCTGAGTGATGAGCTACACTAACCACTCTGTTGGTGTTAAAGGAATTTAAACCCTTTTTGACCGCCAAGGGTGCCTCACTAAGAAGGACGTGATCGTAAATAAATTTACAGGTTCCACCATTGTTATTTCTGGACGAGAGGAGCGCTTGGACCCGGAAAAGGCTAAACGTCACGCGTGACGTCAGACTTAACAATCGGATAGGTTTCCATTAAAGTCAATTGTATATCGCAACTGTTCAGATCCGATCTGTGTGTCCCATGGTGCTCTTTCGTTTTCCAGAATATCTGCATTGCTTTCTATGCCAATAACAACAACAGCAGGGGAGGGGTTTGCAATATAGATGTTGTCTTATTTACAAAATGACGATGTGTATCTGCCTCGCTGGACTACTGTGTCTTCTGAGGCAGCGGCAGAACCGTAGGAGGCTGGGATGAGTTGCTTGATGCCATGCTGCCATCTTCGCCGGTTTCAAAACATGTCTCCGTTAAATTCTAATGTTTTGCTCGTCAGGCACTTTGCAACAAAGCAACTTTGTTTCTGCAGGGACATGTTTCCTATAACAACGGCTGATGTTTCCGTTTTACATGGCGTAAGAAAGTCACATAAAGATTTCAACCGGATATGCACAAAAATCGGATTTGGACTGACAGTCTGAATTTAGCCCAATGTAACTTGTAGTGATCAATGTGGCTTGTCAGAATCTTTTCAGAATAATTTGTCTTGCTTTTACAGTATTTTTCTTCAGAGAGACATCTTCTCCAGTACGTTTACAGCGCTCTCTCCAAACCTGCTGGATCCTCCGGTCCTGAGTTCAGTGCAGTGGGTCTGTATGATGACAGACGGATCTCTCACTACAGTAATGAAGAACAAACCTGGAAAAGAGACCGCCAGAGTTCAGAGATCTGGAGAGACACTGAAGAACCAGATGAATCTAAAGACTGGTTTATACATCTGGGCCCGTATTCATAAAGATTCTAAGAATCCTCTCAGAAAACTTTTAATTTAGCTTAAAAACTTTTACGTAGGAGTCTTAGCTTAAAAGCGATTCGGGACCGATCTGAGAGCAACTCTGCGTAAGGAAAAGACAAAAACTTTCATCTTAGTAAGGAGGCGGGGTTGACCCCGTTGCTATGTATGACACAATCTTTTGACGACTGTGATTGGTTGGTTGTCCAAGAAGGGAAAAAAAAATTATTTTAAGTATAGGGTCTATTCTAAGCCTTCACTTTGAAATTACATACGTAATTTTTCCTATTTGACCGTTCTCACACACACACACACACACACACTCACACACACACATTATATATGTGTATATAAATCCTTTTTATTTACCATGCTGTTAATTTCCTATAAGGTATTTGCTTGGCTTAGAATGATAAAAATTGTTCCACTCTTTCCAATTACACTAATTGCTGGCATGTCTATTTAAGTGGTGGTTTGAATGTTGGTTTTAATGTATCAAACATGGAATTTTCCCAGTTGCCAAATATCGTAATGTAGTGATTACTTTCATTTCTGGCGCTATGGCATATGCGCTGTATCGGAGATATTAGCGTGTCTCTAATAAGATCAGTCACAAACATGATCCCTGCACGATCTAATCTATACCGTCTTATTAACTCACTGTTATTCATTGTCTGCAACACATTTCTTCTCCCTCTTCGTCTTTCTGCCATTTTCTCCTCTGCTAAAGAAACTCTTAAGCCTCTTAAAAGTCCTCGTCCGTGCTCCTAACAATTTTGACCTTAAGACCTCTTTTAAGGGTTAAGATGCTTTCTGAATTACTCTTTTCTTTACTAGGATTTTTTCTTTAATTTTAAGAGTAAACGCCCACATTTCTAAGAATTTTCTTAGAATTTTGTCACTAGGAGCTACTCTTTGCATTAAGATTCTTTATGAATACGGGCCCTGGTTTATACTCTGGCAAACTGCACAAGATCCAAATGTGACGGTGAGTCTGCTGAGTTCAGCTGTTTTATCAGTGATCAGACCTGTAATATGAGTGTGGACTTACTGTGGCGCACAAAATAACTGGACGTTTAGGTCACACATAAAATATCTGAATGCTATAACATGAAATATCATAACAAGTGTAATGTGTTTCTTCAAAAGCGGTAGCACACTTTCAAGTAAACATTTGACAAAAAGAGGATTGTTAGATCTAATGTTGATAGACAAAAATGATGACAAACAGTACGTTGACTTTGTTAGTTAATGTGATGAATTCTGGCATCAAGAGCACCTGGGAAACTTGCATCTCCATGTTGGCCATTCGTTATTACAACGTATTGCACATTCAAGAATTATAATGTGAACCATAAACCCAACTACATCTGAAATCTAAATGGTGTAAATGATTATCATTTATTTCTGCATGGTATCACACCTACATTTATGTGCTACATAAGGCAAACTGTGAAAGTTTGATTATGATTATCCAGTATACAACTGCTATATATATGCTGTGATTTTTAGGCCTCCATACACTACAGAGGAGAGTCGGCTGTGAGCTGGATCCAGTGATGAATGTAAAAGCGTTTGATGAGTACGGATATGATGGAGAGGATTTTATTGCCTTGAATTCTGACACGATGCAGTGGATGGAGAAAAATCCAAAGACAAAAGAAACCAAAATGAATTGGAACAGTCAAAGAGTTCGCAGACTGGTCGTCCAGTCATACCTCAGGACCTGCATGGACTGGATCTCCACGTTTAATAATTCAATAAGCAGTATGTGTTGATCTGATGACTTCAGTCTTTTGAACTTAGTGTTTCATGTCTTTGTATTCAGAATCAAGTGTCTTTTTTTAGATGTAGTAATATTCTTTACTCACGATGTTTCTTATTGCAGATGCACCAGATGTTCAGACGTTTGCCTCTGAAGCTCCTCATGACCGAAGCAAGCTGAATCTGAGCTGTCTGGCCACTGGCTTCTACCCCAAACACATCGAGATGAAGATCACATTGAACAACGCTAGCGTTGAACCCTTCAGCTCTACTGGAGTCAGACCCAATGATGACGAGACCTTTCAGATGAGAATCAGTGTGGAGATTCACAGAGAAGAAGAAGAAGAGAGTTATGAGTGTCACGTCTCTCATAGCAGTCTGACACAGACACTTATAACACAATGGGGTAAATATGACCATAATTTTCATAACTGGCCATAATTGTTCATTTGTTAACTTTAAGTTAAATTGTTGCAGCTGTCTAGCTTTTGGACTTCTACATGTCTTTGTGATGGCAGCTCATTCACATTTTTAGTTTTTAGCTGTTGCATGTAACTATGAATGTATAAAATGGTTAAAAAGTATTTGTTATTTGTAATGTTTAGTTTTATTGTTGTGCTCCTGCAGATGGAAAATGCACCAATTGTCGAACAGAATCTAGAAGGCTTGCTTTGGCAGTAGCAGCTGCAGTTGCAGTTACAGTTGAAGTTCTGTCCATCATGGTTTTAGTCTACAGACGGAGAAACTGAAATGGTGAGTTCAAATAATTGAAAGGAATAATTCACCCAAAATTGGAAATAGTCATGTCCTCACCCTCATGTTGTTCCAAACCTGTATGATGCTCCATTGAACACACAAAGAAATGTAGCTCTTTTTCATTTAACAACAGTTCATTGTTGCCACATCTGTCAAGCTTCAAACAGGACAATAAAAGCTCTTAAATGTCATTTGTGTTCATGTATATTCAAATATGGTGCATCAAGATGCATCACTCCAAGTTTGATGTAAAGGATGCACATTTCTCCTAATCCTAGAAAGATTTTCAGTGAATTCTTCCATTTCAATCAGTTCCAGGCACAAATCGGGATCCATTAGTCTCATTAGTCTCATCTCTTTTTGTGACGCTTGGGAGAAAGTAACGGTTTTGGAACAACAGGACAGGTTGACTATCCTTTAAAGAAATATATTGTGTCATCTCTACTAGGCCAGATGAACAGTAATTGCTCCACCAGAAGTGAGAACGTCAGCTCAAGATCACCAGATCACCAGATCTCTTGAAATGATGCTGAGCTCAGTGAATCAGGTACATAATGATACAGCCGATCCATGTATCTGCATGTCATATTTATTGTTCATCTCAAGAGTCATTGTCATACAGTAGAAATAGATTTGTTAGCTCGTTGATGTCTTGCAACTAATCGCTGCATTGCTACAGCTAGTAAACACATAAAGAGACTCTTAGGGACAATATAGCTCTAAGAGTTTAATAAAGCCTTAAAGCATTTTTTTTTTAACCAAGAACTTCTATAAATGCAGTATAGCAGTAAAGAGAGGAGCGTTCCTACATTCCTGAGGTTCTTTCACATTTAGAATTGTTTTAACCATCCAAATTAATGAGAAATGTTTGTAAACTTATATCCAAACCGCTTTATCCTTATTATGGATGGATGGATGGATGGATGGATGGATGGATGGACTGATTGATTGAGGTGTAAAGGAAGGTTCAACAGTGTCATTATAGATGTAATTAGAGAAATGTAATTAAGTGTGAATGGCTTAAGCCAGATTTACACTGTGTGATATATAACAGCACTTTTCGATTGTTCCTTGTGCAGACTGTACGAACATGATTCAGATTTTAGCCTAGGATCAGATGAGTCTTTTAGGATTTGCAAAAGTTGTCTCAGACAGCCAAATCGTGGCCAAAATCGTACAGTGTGTGTCCGGCTTTATTAGCTCTGCCTTAAGATGAAGCAAGACAATCAAATCCAATGTTTGTTACAGAAGTAGGAACTTGTAGTGTGAACAACAGGTCATTCCCCTTTGGAAACTGTAGTATGAACGGTATGAATGTATTATGCATCATGTCACTTTGAGCCAGTGTTTTCCAGCGCTGGTTTTGGAGTACTTTTTTCTTTTTTCGTGAATGTGAAATGTGTGTGTGTGAGTGTGTGTGTGTGTGTATACTGTTGAGCTACTGTAAAACCAGGGTTTGGAAACCCTGATTTTGGGGCCGTTTACACGACACAGTTTTCAACTAAAAACGGAAAACTTTTTGTGAGTTTTTGGCCGTTCATTTGCATGGCAACAGCGTTTTTTTCCATTTTTAGTACATTGTTGTTGTGTAAACGTACCCTTAATCTGGTCCTTCCTATCCATTTACATGTGTCTCGCTTAAGCACTTTCAGACTGTTGCCTTTTGCTCTGTTTCTGATACATGTTCTTAAAATGTTAAAAATGTCCTGCATTACGTGTTCATAAGTATTTGACATATTTGCATTTTGTATGTGTAATTTTATGTATTGTGTACTTTTTTACTTTTTGCCATATTGAAACCCTATGTTGGTGACTGTATGATCATTGAAAGTATTCTTTATAGTATGAAAGACTCACCAAATTATGGTTTCATTTAATCTTTACATTCCTACTGCATTTTTAGGGCTGTTCTTGCACTGTGTCATCACTGCAGGGAGTTTTATTTGCACTAATCCTTCCGTATTATATTTGCAATAAGATTTTTTTTCATGAATTGCATTAATACTGTAATATGCAATAAATATATTTGTCTTTTATGTTGCCATGTTTAGTTTCATTGTCTTCTGTTTAATTTCTAGTTATGGTTTTCTTTGTCATGGTTTGTAATTAGTGTTTATCATCTAGCCCTGTGTATTTAAGCCCTCTGTTGTTTACAGTGTTTGTGTGTTCTCGTTATTTATTTAATAAATGCTTAGTGTCTTCATTTATTCTGCGTCACATGTCGTTCTTGCTGGATTAAGCAACAGATCACTGACAGTTGTCTTTCACTGGTTTAAAATAGCTTTATTTTTCATCTACACACAAACTTTTATTTTTGGAATAAAACCAAGCCTAGATTTGGGTTTGCACATTGTTGTTGATTCCTGTAGAGACTGACCCGCCCGGAAAACATTTTTAATGTACATTCTATAATTTTTTGTTTTTGTAAATTCAACACAATAAACGTATTTTTTAGTGACTCGAGTATCCTCAATGTGATTTTACATGATTAGTTTCCTCACTTTTGTATCACATCACTCAATTATATTATTGGGTTATTATTGTATCACATTACTCAATTATATTATTGGGTTCTATAGCAACTGTTCACAATTGCATGTTAATTAGTAATAAATAGTCAAATCCTAAACCCAATCAAAACCTGCAATGTTAACCCAATGTATCAGGACATTAAACACTATATAGACTCCCTCTTTTATCATCTTGCACAAAACCACTTTTAAAATAAAACTTCATTTCTGAATTTACAACATCAATTTAATGGAAAAAAATGATAATGCAAAATTGCAAAAAAAATTATATATATATTTTTTTTTTATCAGAAATCATGTAAGAGCAACATCCCATAGTTTACAAATAAACCTGAGAGTCGTGTTGTGAATTCTTTCCTCTTCAAGCCTTGAATTTGGTGTCATTTTATGTGTGCGTTCAAATCAAATAATTTCAAATAATTTTGTTTTGTATCATTGTGACAAAGTGCAAGTTGACAAAGCTGACATGTCTTTTGTTTTTTCTTCCAAAAAGGCATATGCAAATAAACCTGATCATTTGATTAAATGGGAACAGTTATTCCCTGATATGTTTATGATTACTCTCAGTACTGTCAGAACAATTAACAGTCATTAATGTCTACTATTAATGCTCACCATTATGCATTTGGATATAAAATTCCCAATGTTTATTTTTATGGATAAACATTGGGAATATGAAACGTATCATTAAAAATACAATTTTTTTTTTTTTTTTACGTAGGCTGTCATTAAAAATTGTTATGGTAGATATATAAAATTCTTTTAATATTAACTTAATTCTATTTTGAATTGTAATTCTTCCTCTATGTTTTCAACTCAATTCACTGTCAGATACTTCCACAGTGGGCGACATTTACATTTACATTAGATGTTGAACGGAGAGCGAAACGTTTTGAAAAGACTATTCAAATATTAGGATGAATTTTAGCTAAAGTGGGACAGTAGATGAAGTGAATAAAATATGTTTAATGCTCATCTGCCCTTTATATGCTCTCTCACACTTTTACTGATGATCTCTAAAACACACATAAACAAACAAAAAGCATCAGATCATTAGCGCATAAAAAGACAAAAAAAAATTGTTTTGGTATATTTATGGCAGGAAAGCCACTGTCTGAAGCCTATGCGCAGGTGAAGAGAAGAGTTTCTCTTGACCAATCAGCGTTCAGTGTGGAGGACAGCAGGAGCAGGGACATGATCACGTGTGTGAGGAACAGCTGATGCCTATAGATCCACAGTCCAGTACTCTGGACACTCCAGTCCAGTTAGTGGCGGTAATGTATTATCAGGAGTCAAAATCCCAGAAGAAGAATGAGGTTCTGGCTCTGCCTTTCAAACGAAAGTAATTCACTGATGATTCTGAATCCGTGTATCATTCGTTCAGTCGTTTTTTATTTAATATTGAAAGTATAAAAATGAGAAAACAGTTCCTTTTTCGATTTTTCATTTTTTCCCAAAAAACGAAAAACAAGAATTCAGCTTGATTTTTCATTTTTCGTTCTGAGGTAGAAAAAATAATAAACAGCTTGAATATTCGATTTCTGGAATGAAACGCCCCTTTCCTCTGATTTGTCAGCCGAAGATTTTCCTCAGTTCTGCACTGCAGAATAAGAGTCCTCCGTTGTGCAGATTCTTAACGCGTTTATTGCAACTAGGCTACATTTCATCTTTTTTTCATCAAACAACCAGACACAGGGCTTTCTTCTGTGTAGATATAAATTCACCTACGCTTTGCATCAGCTGGGTATGCAGGGTAAATGACGGCTGTTAAGCCTACCATGGTCGCCTCACCCAGTAATTATTTAATTTTTTTAATAATAAATGAAGATATAAATCAATATAATTAGTTGTAAATTAAATATTTTTAACACTAATACACAAAGAAAAGAATAACGCATTGAATATAATAGGCCTATTTTAACGTCAATGCATGAACTGTCATTCAGACTGACTATCTAACAACCGGAGAACAGAGAACAACAGAGATATTAAAATACATACTCTTCTGAGTTTTATTATGTAGGCCTTGTGTTTTATTAAAATGTATTAATTTATATCTCAAAGATGTGCGCTTGCGCGCAGCGCACGGTCATGTTGAGAGGGAAACAAACGCATTTTATTATTAGCCTATTCAGAAATAGTGTAAAAGACCGTAAATAAAATACAACATTAACATTATAAACACTATTAATAACATATAGGCTATGTCTATGCGTATTTTACTTCCCCTTACTGTAGCCTATGTCAAATCCTTAAATGAATGGTATTCAGAAAACAACAAGAATGAAAAATAAGTAGCCTGTATAATAAAAATATAGCCTAACCTAATAACTTATAATAATAGCCTATTATGTCCTTTATTGAAACTGAAACTGTACGGACATTGGTTTCGCGCATCTCTCATTCGGTCCAAGGTTTCCATATTTGCAATGTAACATTTGGATGCTAACTAGTAAAGAAGGCTTCGCACTTCAGTCGAGTCCCAATATACACGTATATGCTAAATCATCATCTTCACAGCAAGGGAAATGAGTTTGGAATAACAGCAAGTAGGACTGTGCAGCACAGCCTTTATATTGTACAAAAGACCAATTAAATTAAGCAGAATAATTTTTATATATTTGGTTGACTGTGTTTTATTTTAATAATGAATAGGCTGCGATGTCAAGTTAGCAATGCCAGAAGTGAACTGATAATAGCCTAGATGTTGTGTGAGCGAGCAATGCGCCAGCGCCATCACTTGGAAGTGCGTATCTATAGCACGAATGATAATATCCCGTATCATTTATACGCCAAAACGAGTTTTAGCGTAAATATGGTAGGCTATACGCAGTTTTCGCGTGTATATGATACGCACTTTATGGCGTGTAATATGCACGCCCTCCTCACCCCTAATCCTACCCAAGGGGTTTGCAGTGCGTATCATTTGAACGCTAAAACTCGTTTTGGAGTATAAATTATACGAGAATTATCATTCGTGCTATAGATACGCACTTTCATGAGATTGTGTTGGATTTGTTGCTCAGCAGGGGAAATAACTTAATATTCTGTCGTTTAATACTCTGTCATTCGAAGCAGTAAAATTTATATTTTTATTTGTGTACATTCAAAATGACTACAAATGACCTTTAAAAAATAAAGAAAACAACATGATGCGCTGCGTCTCAAACTCCTTGAACATCTTTCTGGCGCACACCAAAAATGAACCAAAATAGAGTGAATAGCCTTCTGACGCGCCTACTTTTGAAAGTCAACATTTAGATTATTTTAAGTAAAATGCATTATATAGTCACTTAGGATTAAAACACAGCGTGGTTCATGATAAATAAAAAAATTTAAAAAAGCCCTGTCTAGTATATTCCCCAGTACGGGTTGTGTCGAGCCATTCGTTAGTCTGGTTGATGGAAAAAATATGAAAAAGTTGCAATAAACGCGTTAAGAATCCTCACAACGGAGGACTCTTATTCTGCAGTGCAGAACTGAGGAAGAACTGATGACGGGACAGTTTGATCTTCGGCTGACAAATCAGAGGAAAGGGGCGTTTCATTCCCGCCCATGTGTAGAAATCGAATATCAAGCTGTTTATTAATTTTGCTACCTCAGAACGAAAAACGAAAACTAAAGCTGAATTCTTGTTTTTCGTTTTTTGGGAAAAAATGAAAAATCGAAAAAGGAACTGTTTTCTCATTTTTCTACTTTCAATATTAAACCAAAAAACGACTGAACGAATGATACACGGATTATTCTGTCTTGTGTCTGAGATCGCGAGACAGCGGCGCGTTCACAGGAGCTTTATGGGTCTGTAGAACATGATGCTGATGGTATTACTTTTCCTGGGGAAACTAAATGGAATCAATACGACTTTTTGTCTCAGTTACATTTCTTTGCGCATAACCAATGTTCAGTGCGGTAAGCAATGTAAATATTTATTTTAATATAGTTTTTTTAATATATTAATGAATGGCGCTGGTGATGGCGGTTGATTTTTTTTAATAAAGTTAGTGTTAAATTAAGTTTAAGGTTTGAAGTGAAGCAACGCCCGTGATGCGACAGGGAGTGTTATTTATGATTGAAGGGAGATATGAGAGAATATTTTAGCCTAATCAGGAGTGCAGGTTTTTTTTTTTTGGTTTTTTTTTTGTGCATATTAGTTTAATTTTGTGCATTTGCAGCTTTCCTTCTCTCTTGTCCAGTGATGCAATAATAATATGTCTCCTCATCATTGTCTGAAACTCTAGCACGAGCGGTAAAAGCTGATGTCACAATGGCACATTAAAACATGGACATCATCAGCACAGAATTAAAAGGAGGTCAGATGTGTTAATACATTCCTCCTGCCTTCAAAATAAGATTGCAAAGATTCCTTCACTGCCCTTGCCGCCAGCTGCATTATTTAAAGCTGCATTATCTTGCATTGTTAGGCTCAGATGCTGCTTGACAGCTCGTCCCCCTCCTGCGGAATGCGATTGTAACAGAGGGGGGAGCCCATGTACACCCGACTGTATCGGGACAAATATGCGGCGACATTATATGGGCGACGTGGGAATTCGAAAAACTCGATGGCATTTGCGTCAATGCAACATTGTGTGGGACATCGTTTCCGCGTGGGAAAGTTCAACTTGTGGAAACGCGCGCCCACAATTCATTGACAAAACTGTGAATTCAGAAATCACAGAAATGCTGTTCCATTTTCCACGGTTTGTGCAGTTTTGTAGTAAGAAATGTGGAAGTTTATAGGCTATCTGTGGCTAGTTGATAGTAGAACCGCTTCTTTTCACAGGTAACTAACCTATAGGCTACCTGTATTTTACATTAATAACATTTTCAAATTGGAGGCCACAAGAGAGAGCTAGGAGATCTGTGGAAAAACAACGAGAAAAACAGTGTTAAAAATGAATAATAATAATAATAATAAAAACATGATCGAACTAAACAAAATAAATAAATAATAATAATTGCCTACATTCGATTAAAATAAAAAAAGATTAAAAATAAACAAATTGATTTAAATAATTAACAGATTTGATTCAAATAAAATATAGGCTATTCAAATAAACAAATACACTTTGATTTAAATAACTAGGCTAATAAATACATTTGATTAAAATAGATGAATACATATAAAAAAAATATTTAAATGCATAGATTAAAATAAGCCTACATAAATTTGATTTAAATATAATATATATAGATTAAAAAAAAAATCCATCTATCTATCTAACAATAGAAATTAAGTATTTTCCAAACAACATTTTACACATGTACCTATAATAATAATTGGGTCTTTTTATACATTCAATTATTATAGCTGCATTGTACATTTAAGGATGGGGGTTTGGGGATAATCAGATTTGGGGGTCCGTGTGTAAAAGACTGCACTTTGATCACTTTGGTGTGTTTCCACAGTATTCTTGTCTTGCATTTCTTTTTCTTCAGAGAGACATCTTCTCCAGTATGTTTACAGCGCTCTCTCCAATCCTGCTGGATCCTCCGGTCTGGAGTTCAGTGCAGTGGGTCTGTATGATGACAGACGGATCTCTCACTACAGTAATGAAGAACAAACCTGGAAAAGAGACCGCCAGAGTTCAGAGATCTGGAGAGACACTGAAGAACCAGATGAATCTAAAGACTGGTTTATACATCTGGTTTATACTCTGGCAAACTGCACAAGATCCAAATGTGATGGTGTGACAGAATTTTTTTATACATTCATATTCAAAGAGTTATTTATTCAAATAAATATTGATTAACAATGTTATCATATATTTTTAGGCCTCCATACACTACAGAGGAGAGTCGGCTGTGAGCTGGATCCAGTGATGAATGTAAAAGCGTTTGATGAGTACGGATATGATGGAGAGGATTTTATTGCCTTGAATTCTGACACGATGCAGTGGATGGAGGAAAATCCAAAGGCAAGAGAAACCAAAATGAAGTGGAACGCTGACAAATTTCATAATCTGTATCTCCAGTCATTCCTCAAGAAGTGCAAGGACTGGATCTCCACATTTAATGATTCAATAAGCAGTATGTGTTGATCTGATGACTTCAGTGTTTTTCTATATCATTTTCAATGATACTATTCACTACGTTTATGGTGGTTTGTGTTTGATTTTTCTTGTGTGTAGAAATAATATGGAATATTGTTGCAATTTGATTTATTCCTGGTGTTTCTTATTGCAGATGCACCAGATGTTCACACGTTTGCCTCTGAAGCTCCTCATGACCAAAGCAAGCTGAATCTGAGCTGTCTGGCCACTGGCTTCTACCCCAAACACATCGAGATGAAGATCACATTGAACAACGCTAGCGTTGAACCCTTCAGCTCTACTGGAGTCAGACCCAATGATGACGAGACCTTTCAGATGAGAATCAGTGTGGAGATTCACAGAGAAGAAGAAGAGAGTTATGAGTGTCACGTCTCTCATAGCAGTCTGACACAGACACTTATAACACAATGGGGTGAATATGAAAGTCAAGTCAAGTCAAGTCAAGTATATTTGTATAGCGCTTTTCACAATACAGATTGTATCAAAGCAGCTTCACAGTATTAAATTAAAATAATACAACAAAGTTTGTTTCAAGAGGAATTTATTGATTGATAAAATTAAATTAAATATCCCCAAAATATTCCCAACTGAGCAAGCCAAAGGCAACAGTGGCAAGGAACCGAAAAACTCCATCAAGTGACCTAATGGTGTCCTAAAACTCCATCAGGTGACCTAATGGAGAAAAAAAACCTTGGGAGAACCCAGGCTCAGTCGGGGGCCAGTTCTCCTCTGGCATTTATGAGCTAGAGACCGGATTGTAGTTTGAACTGTAAGATTATATGAATGCCTGGCTGAAGAGATGCGACTTTAATCTAGTTTTAAACTGGGAGAGCGAGTCTGAGCAACGAACAGTATCAGGAAGACTATTCCAGAGTTTTTGAGCCAAATGTGAAAATGCTCTCCCTCCTTTGGTGGTTCTGGATATCCTAGGTATGACCAAAAGCCTTGAATTTAGTGATCTTAAAGAGCGCGATGGATTATAGGGCGATAGAAGATCCGTTAAATAGACTGGAGCTAAGCCGTTTAGGGCTTTATAAGTCAGTAGCAATACCTTGTAATTAATACGGAACTTTATAGGTAACCAATGCAGTGATGATAAAATCGGTGTTATATGATCATATTTTCTTGACCTAGTAAGAACTCTAGCAGCTGCATTTTGGACTAACTGTAGCTTGTTTATTGAGGATGCAGGACAACCAGCTAATAAAGCATTACAGTAATCCAGTCTCGAGGTCATGAATGCATGAACTAACTTTTCTGCATCAGAAACTGATAGCATATTACGTAGCTTAGCAATGTTTCTAAGGTGGAAAAAGGCTGTTTTTTGTAACATATGAAATATGATTTTCAAAAGACAGGTTGCAATCGAGTATAACACCCAGGTCTTTTACTGTAGAGGATAAAGTAACAGGACATCCTATGATGTTAAAGTTGTATTGTGCGAGGTTTTGTGGGCGGTTTTTTGAACCGATAAGTATTACCTCTGTCTTGTCTGGATTTAATAAAAGAAAATTACGCGTCATCCAATCTTTTATATCTTTAACACACTCTGTCAATTTGGAAAATTTAGCGTTTTCATCCGGCCGTGATGAAATATATATTTGAGTGTCATCAGCATAACAATGGAAACTAATTCCATGTTTCCTTATAATATTTCCAAGTGGCATCATATATATTGAGAATAACAGAGGGCCTAATACAGATCCCTGCGGCACTCCATAGATTACTGGAGTTATGATCGATTTTTCTCCATTTAAATAGACAAAATGGTAGCGGTCAGATAGGTATGATTTGAACCAGCTTAATGCTAGTCCTTCAACACCAGTATAATTTTGTAGTCGATCTAAGAGTAATGTATGATCTATAGTATCGAACGCAGCACTAAGATCAAGTAAAACTAGTATTGAGATACAGCCTTGGTCAAAGTATGTCCTGTCAGAAGTTAACTTTAATTTTTGACCTCTTTACCTGTATTTGTGATTGCAGCTCAGTCAGATTTTCTCAAATTAAAATTGGAGATTTTTTTTTTGTCATTGCATGTTGTTATGAATTCATAAAAATTGTAAAAAGACTGTTGTTGTTTTCCTACAGATGAAAAGCGCAGTGAAGAATCTAGAAGGCATGATTTGGCAGTAACTGCAGCTGTATTTGCACTGGTAGTTTTAAATGTGTTTTTATGGTGTTTCTGCACAGGAACGGCACACAAAGAGTTAAATGGTAAGTTCAAAATGTTTAAAACTATTTAAAGTAGTTCACCTAAAAATTACACCCTCATGTTGTTTCAAACCTGTATGACTTTCGTTTTTTCTACAGAACTGAATTATTCTTTTGTCCTTGCAATGAAGTCAATGGGGTACAAAATAACATTGGACCCCATTGACTTTCATTGTGTGGACTAAAGAAAAACACATTCTTCAAAATAAAATAAAATCCTTTAATAAACGTTTTAATAATTTTTTTAAGCTACATTTGTGATGCAGATAAACTGCTTTAAAATTCAGTGCCAAAAAAGCTTATGAATTGTGAAACAAAAAACAGTGAATAATTACGAAGTCAGCTTGAGCTAAGCTTAATGCTAAATTTGTCTAATGTGTTGTATTTTATAATCTCTAGGCCAGATGAACTATAATGGCTCCAGCAGAAGAGAGAACGCCATCTCAGGGTCTCCAGAACGACCGAGGCCTGTTGAACGAAACCGGTTTCAGTGGCTACTCGGGTCAGTTTGGGCTTCGTTTGAGCAAACTCAGTTTTTTCAGACTGGATCACCTTTTAGTGGTGTTCATCAAAAAAGTCCAAAAAGGTGTTAATGCAAGGTTTTTTTTCTGCAGGCCGAAGAATCTGTGCTCATGTACAGCAGTGAAGCCAGAAGAGGATCTTCCTACATTCATGAGGTTCTTCCATGAAAACACATCTCAGGGTTTCAAAATTAGAATTTCATTTCACCGTTCTGATCAGGCCAAATAATTTATAAGCTTTAGTGGTCAATATAGATTACAATTATTTTTTTAGTTTTTATATGGAGCCGGTTGCATCGGCTGCTTAATGCACAAGTACATTGAAATATTTACAAAAGCCTCCGACCAGGACCATATATGTGACCCTGGACCACAAAACCAGTCACATGGGTAATTTTCTTAAATTGAGATGTATACATCATCTGAAAGCTGAATAAATAACTGTTCCATTGATGTATGGTTTGTTATGATAGGACAATATTTGGTCGAGAAACAACTATTTGAAAATCTGGAATCTGAGGATGCAAAAAAATCTAAACATTGAGAAAATCTCCTTTAAAGTTGTCCATTTATGTTGGCGATTGTGCTGCATTCACTCACAAATATAAACGTTGTATATATTTACGCTAGGAAATTTACTAAATATCTTCATGGAACATGATTTTTACTTAATATCCTAATGATTTTTGGCATAAAAGAAAAATGGATAATTTTGAACCATACAATGTATTGTTGGCTATTGCCACAAATATACCCGTGCGACTCGTGACTGGTGACGTGATCCAGGGTCACATATGATGTTTGTTTCTGTTTGCATGCATTTACATATTAAGAAAGAACATGTGAATAACTGACTTGTAAGCGGCTCTTCGGCACAAAACCGATCCTTACGTATGCATGCCAAATTTCCACACTAAAAACTATAGAGTTGTTCCAGGTACAGCAGTAAACCACTTTAATGCTGCAGCCAATTAAGTACAAAATGAGTTACAAACGTACCTGATCTGTTCTGTTCTATGCATTTTAAGCCATGATTCCCAACTCTGGTCCTGTTTGATCCCTGCTGCAAATTTGGGGTTGGGAAACACTGATTTAATCGTATCTTTAAGCTATCTATCAGTCTAAAGCTATCTGTCTACTTTGAGACTTCAGTGTTTTTGCTCTAATTCATCTTTAGATACATGTTTGATAAGCTGAGTTGTATAAAGAGTTACATAAATTACTATATCCTTCTTTACACTGAATAATACATGTGATTCACTCGGGCTGATAAATAATAGTATGGATGAATGGTGTTTAAATTGCCCCTATTATGCTATTTTAAAGGTTTCTAATTTAGTTTTAGAGGTCTCCTCCTACAATAGGTTTACAGCAGGGGTTCTCAAACTTTTTGAGTGTGTGGACCACTATTTGTAATCAAGAATTTTCGCGGACCACCTCATAATACACATAATAAAATATGTCTACACACAGTCCTACCTGAATTAATCTGCACCTCTAAATAGGCTTACTAGCACTAAAACTATAACTGGTCATCACATCACAGGCTTGTTAAAGGAAAGTTTACTGCACACAACGGCTGCCACATATTTAATTTATTTATTTAGGCTACTCAAGCGCCCAGGGCATAATCAGGTTCGTTTGAACAACAGGCTTATTTCCATAGCAATGTAGTATGAAATCTATACAGTAATAAGAACACTGGAATATAGTCAACATTTCAAAACCTTTGGCGATTTTAGGGGATTATTATTATTAATCTTCAGAGTTTTACAAGTCCTCAAAAAGTTTGTCCACTTAACAGCACATCTGCAAAACATTTCAGAAACGCGAGATCAAGAAACTAACTGGAAATTAAATAATAACAGGCCATATTCATTCCATTTATAAACATTTCGTTTCATATAAACTGCCTATGCCTAACTGTGCGTTCACACACCGGATGCGAATAGCGCGTCAAATTCAAAAAGGGATTATGTGAAATTCGCGCCTGCCGCGTCTAGTGATACGCTTGACCACTTTGTATCAATTCGCGCGTCAAGAGCTAAATTGACGCGCGTAAAAACAAAAGTTTGAAGCGAAATTTCGTCCGTTGTGAACGCACCATTAAAGGCTATGCGTGTGATCAGGGACGGACTGACAATCTGTGCGTTCTGGAAAAGTCCAGAACGGCCGTCCAACCGAGGGCCGTCGGCACAAAAAAAAAGTCTAATAAAGCAATATGAACAGCCAACAGCAGGGGCACTAATACGATCACTTATATATGCTACATGTAAAAACTGAGGAAGAAGAGTCGGCCTATAGCCACTGACAGAAAGTTAGTTTTATAAGGCTGCACTTTTAAATTTGCTTACATTATATTTGAATAGTTAAGTTATAGTATAGCAGTGGTCTCCAACGTGGTGCCTATGAGTTGCCCGCTAAACACATTCTATAAATTGCTCCAAACTTGCCGTCGGGGTTCCAGACTTCGAATAAATGGTAGCCTATCATTTTGCAACCTTTTCAACTAAACGTTTCAATTTGAACTTTTGCCTCTTCAAAATTACCCAACTCTCTTTGATTGTATGCTGTCATTTGCGTTGCGTATGAGAAACATCAAATGGCAAACGCTCAAAAATCGGAACAAAACTTGTTTGATCTGAGCAGCGCAGAGCATTATCAGATCGTGGACAAAGCAGCTCTGCGGGCTGATCTCGATCACGTGAACATTATTACACAGAGCTGCGCAATCCACTGAGAAGCAGTTCAATTCAGCGCAGAATTCTCTATCTCTATTATAAACACACAACTGACTATGTGATTTAAGCTTGTAAAAAGCTAGATGAAACAGCACTGATATTCTCAACATATTAACGCAAAAAAAACAACAAAAAAAAAACAGGGCGAAACGAGAACAAATCAGTTAGAAGACATTTCACAACTTATGAATTAACTGTAGTAAAACAAACTTTTTTGGCAGAAATGTACCTGTATTCATATTAAACATGCTGTTATATTAATATAGTCATGTATAAATGTATTAAATGTAATCCTGTAATGTTTTGTTTAGAAGTTATGGCAGTTTATTTATTTATTCATTTATATTTATACTAAATGTTTGGGCTACTGTTTTTGATAACACATACAATAGGTTTATAGAAAATCAACCCAAAAAAATCAATAAATATTTTCATAATTTTTCAGGAATTGTTTTTTTTTTTTTTTTGCTTGTAAGTCTGAACCAGAATATCAAGATATTTTATTATTTCCCATATGATGGTGAAAAGTAAAAAAGCTTCACCATGTTATATGTATAATAAATATTGGAGTATAACAAATAAAAATCCCTTCTAGATTATTTTATCCCTTGAGGTAGCCCTCACACACAAAAAGGTTGGAGACCCCTGGTATATAGTAACTATAGGCTATGTTTTATAATTACAAGTTTGTGTATTTGGGGTTTCTGTAGCCAGTGACATTTCATTATTTGTATTTTATGGTATTGTAAATTTTTTGTTTTTATTTGAAGGCTGAGGCTTCATTAATAAACACAACCCCAATTATCATCATTGGTTTTGAGATGTTACTTGCTTGTCTGATAGGCTACAGTATTGTGGCATAGTATCAGGACATCCTGGCTAGTGTCTGTCGCACACGGCTAGAGGTGAATGGCCGGATGATGGGCCTATTTGGGAGAAAGTCCAGGGCTGTTTTTTAGCCCCAGTCCGTCCCTGCGTGTGATGTGATAATGAGAACATATTTGCCTCTGCCCTTTTCTCTTCAGAGAACCAGTTGCTATCCACCGAACCAATGTTGTGGTTCTAACGGCACTGAACTTGAATGTCACGGCCGAACACCACTAGGCTATTTTAGTAATCACACAATAACTTGACAATTTAATTAAAATGTTATATCAATATAGGCCTACATATTCTTTTTACTTTTCTTTTTTTAATGGGAATTTCCTGGTAAAATGAAGGTAAAAAAAATATTATTTTATATTTTATTTAGCCTTTCCACGGACCACCTGCAGTACCCTCACGGACCACTAGTGGTCCGCGGACCACAGTTTGAGAATGGCTGGTTTACAGGCATCAAAGATTTACAAAGGCATCAAAAAAAAATGCATCAAAGGTTTAATTTTCTCATAATATAGATTGCACATCGCCTCATTTCTCAAAGAGAATTCAGTCTCTCTAAACCCTTCCTTTCTGAGCTACTCTGCTCTGATTGGTCAGATGGCCCAGTCTGTTGTGATTGGTCGACTGCTTACAGTGCGTCAGAAACATTACCATATCTGAATCTCAGCTCCGGATCTTCCTCAGCACTTGATACACAGTGATGCGAACAGTAACGATGGCGTTGGTTTTTCCGTATCATTTCCAGCATGAGTCTCATTCTTTTGAAGTGAAGAGAGTGGATTCAGCTACAACTGCAGTGTTTGAGGGTCAAAGTAGACGTTGATCGCCGGCCCCAATGAAGATCATAGGCTGGCATTATGCAAATGTGTGACATTGTTATGCATGTAACAGGAAGTGAGACTGGAATTACTGACGACTCGTTTCAGAAGTTCAGAATTGATTCTTTCTTTTAGGAGACGATACGTTTATTTGTCGTGCACTTTGATCTTTAAAACTTTGCAGATATTTTACTTTCACATTACATACACGCTACATGAAAGGTAATATCCCAAAAAAGCATATAGGGGCACTTTAACACTTTAACATGCACCATTCATCTTTTCTGAGGAAAATTCATAGGTCAAATGAATCACCAATGCTGTATATGTAAGATTAGGGAGGTTAATGAATTATTGTTGATTGATTAATTGCTGTTGAAAATGTCATTGAATAAGCTAACTCAGGTGTGTAATAATTTGTGTCAATTCCTGTACCGTATCCGTTCATGTACTGTTGCATATATGGATGTGTGTTTTGAGGTATTAATGTTAATGATTTGAATAAAAATGCACGTGTCAAGTGTCACATGTCTTTTATATTGTCATACATGTTGTTCTGTCTGTATAGTGTTTATTTTTCATCCTTGTTTTGAACTATTTTCTTTGTTCTCCATGAAGTTGCAACTTGTTTGCAAATGAACAATTATTTTTAATACCAATAAACCACTTTAAATCTGAAACTTTTCCTTTGTCAGTGTGTTTTTACAGGTGAGGTTTACTTTATTTGAGGAAACAGTATAAAATAAGTTGTTCAATAAATGAATTCAATAACAGCTATACTGCTTTTCTAAAACTAAACAAAAGTGAAATATTTTATTTTGAACAGTTTAAGTTGCAGCCAAAAGTAATACTTATAAACATAAACAAACTCGGATCACATTTTCATCAAAATTGGATACTGGAATTAAAAAAATTACACCAAATCCAAGAAGTAATAGAAATAGATACATAAAATGCACGAAATGGGAAGGTTCCATATAATGAAGGTCAAATGATGGAGAATTTGTGCACTTAAACTTTATAAAAGCTTTAATGGTGTAATGGAGGCTTAATTACTTTAATCCAGTAATGAACACTTCACCTCTGGTCCCGCAGGATCCCGTTACACATCTGCATTTCTGGGAACTTCAGGAACAGGGTTTGGGAAACACTGATTTAACACTGATTTTCAGTCTAAACTTTAAGCTCTTTCTCTATCCTATGCACTTTAAACTTTGTTTTTGCTCTATTTCAGCTTTTGTTATGTTGTATATGTTGAAGAGTTATATAAATTAGTAAGTGCTGCTTTACATTGATTAATACATGAAATACATTCATTTGGACTGACTGATAATGTTATGGATGAATGATGTTAAACATGCACATTCATCTTTTCTAAGGAAATTCACAGATGAGATTAGGGATATTATGGATTAATTGTCGATTTATTGTTATTTATCAATAAATCGCAATTAATAATTTCATGGATTAAGCTTGTTGATTAATCAGATTTATCAGACAGATTAATCAGCACAAATGCGTTCAGTAATTATGTATTCTCCACATGCCATATTAATTGATTGTTCCTGAAAACCTTTTGCATTATTACTTTTGCTTTTAATAATGGGTTTTTAATGGCAGATACTCCAAAGATATTTGCACACATTGTTAACTGGTAAAGTGTCAAATGTTTTACATTGTCATGTGTATAATCGATATAGTGTTTATTTATTTTTACTGTTTTCTTTGTATGTAGTGAAGTTGCTGTTGGTTTGGCAATGCAAGCGTACAATTATTTTAAATACCGATAAAGCACTTTACATGTGAAACTTCTCCTTTATCAGAATGTTTATCAGAAATCTTTGTCCCAGTGTGCATCTATCTGGGCCTGATGAAGCTGTCTGGATTTTGCTGGAACTCACGCTTTACAGTTGTTGTGTGTAAAATAACACAATCCTCACAGAATCTGATGTCAGGTGTCAGTCAGTGAGATCATCAGATCAGCGGCTGCAACTTCATTCTATCTAGAATTTTATACTTACAAAATGAAAATTTGAATATTTAGAACCTTTGGTTTGGGGATTTGGCACTTCATGCACATCTAGACCAGGCGGTGTTTTACTTCTTGAGAGTGGAGGATTACTGTAGTCTTCCATTACTGGCAGAAGATCACGGTGAATGAATTGTTGAATTGATACTGAATTCTGTACTTTATAAATAAACCCGAGTCATGAGTTGTTTAAGACCTCTTCTCTTCAAACTTTAGTGTCTTGTTTTGTTCATGAACACTATTGAGCACTAATCGAATGTGATGAAGATGAATGATGTAGTGTCTAATCAAATCTGGGAAATGTGAGCTTGTCAAAAATTGAAAGTTATTCAATTCTGCATCTCAATTCATTGTCAGATGTTTCCTACAGGAGGCGACATTTACAGTAGATCCACTGGCAATAATACAACAAACCAGCAATCCGTGTCCCAAAAACACATCTGAAGTTAGCAGAGACAACGACTTCATTTATCAATTTTAACTTTTTTACTTGTCATAGAGGAAAATTGCTCTGAAGTGTTTAGTATAATTGCAGCAACCATATTTGCTATAAATTGGTTAAAATCGCTCTCCCACTTTTCTTAAAAGCACTGTGGTCATTATTCCATAAAATTTCATTACATTTAGTTTCAATAAATTTATAATAATAATAAATGTACTTTATTTTATCATCATATTATTATTTTATATCAAATATTAGTCCTGTCTGAATCCTTTTGCGCCGGTGAAGGGAAGAGTTTCTCTTGACCAATCAGCGTTCAGTGTGGAGGACAGCAGGAGCTTCTACCTGAGCAGAGACATGATCACCTGTGTGAGGATCTCTGAAGCGTGTGTGTGTGTGAGAGTGTGAGGACAGTCGCGCACCACAATAGGTTTCAGTAAAACACACAGATAATGGAGACCAGCGGTGTTTTATTTCTCTGTGTCTCCTGCCTCAGTCTGTGTTCAGGAGCGCGTGGCGGTAAACATGATGTTTTCGCGCGAGTTGTGGATCTGGTGTCTCCAGGTGAAGAGTTCCTCACAGAAGAAGCGCTTCTCTCGGTGTTCGAGAGGCTGGAGAGCCGCCTGCTCTGCTCCGGTGTGTCCTGTGGGAAGGTAAGGCGGATTTGAGGAATTTTGCGGGAAATCGAGGTCCAGCTGAGAGAGAATCGGGTAAATGACGATTAAAGGGACATTCAGGAAACAAAAAATAAAAAATAATAATATTAATGATACAAATACTGCATGATCACCATGATTTAAGCTATATGTATATATATATATGTGTGTGTGTGTGTGTGTACAGTATACCTATATTATTATTATATAATTTTTTTAATAGCATGCTTTTGGCGTGATCATAAAAATAGAAATATATATATATATATATATATATATATATATATATATATATATATATATATATATATATATTTCGTCAATGTCTTTGGGAGGCTTTTTGAAAACAAAAATATTGCTTTTTTTATGCAAAGTTTAGACAAAAGTTTTCCAAATATGAATACAAATATAATTGAATTTAAAACACACACACACACACACACACACACACATATATATATATTTACTTTTTATACCAACATATCTTTTTCCAGAATTTCAGACTCCAGACAGTTACAACAACTAGATAGCTTTTTTTTTTTTTTGTCAGAAAGAAAGAACATTGACACTGTATGCATGACATAATGATTGATATAATCTGTGATAGATCTGTTTTGAACAAGAGACAAGGAAGCATCTCATGCAATATGCCAAGAACAGGTCAAATGTGACCCTAAAATGAAAGTTTAATTAATTAATTAATTAATAGTTAGTAAGGTAGTTGTCAAGTTTAGGTATTGGGTAGATTAAGGGATGTAGAATATGGCAATGTAGAATAAGGCATTAATATGTGCTTTATAAGTACTAATAAACAGCCAATATTCAAGTAATATGCATACTAATAAGACACTATAGTTAATTATAATGAGAACTGGACCCTAAACTAAAGTGTTACCTAAAAACATTCTTAAAGAAAATAAGGCTTAATTAAGGATCATTCAGATAGATTGCATTGTGATATCATTTTCATGACAGCTATGCACATTTTATGTACCATATGACAGAAATCACATGAGTATCTTTACGTTTGTTGAAAGGCAAACTTAAACTGCACACACACTGTAACCTTTCGTGTCTCTCTCTCTGTCTCTGCTGTGTAGTGTCTGTCTGTTGAACATCTGCAGCAGCTGTTGAGGAACCACAGCCGTTCTCAGGAGCTCCAGATGGAGGATTTCTTCACGGTGGCTCCTGCGTTCTGTCTGTTCCTGAGCGATCCGATGGAGACCTGCAGGGCCGTACGAGCGGGACACTGGGACACAGAGACACACCAGTTCATCCAAACCCTCTCAGACCTCAACGACACCAGCCGGCCTCCTCACCCGGGCGTCCCAGGATATCAGGGTTTGGAGAAGCTGCTCGACGAGATGGAAACACACTATCAGCCCGACACACATGAGGTCAGGAACGGCAGAACAGCTTCAGGATTAACGTGCTCAGCATCATATATATATCAAAGTTACACGGTCTTGATACACATCTGTTATTTGTCCATCCACATTTCTAGTCGTGTCTCTCTCTGGATGACGTCCTGGAGGAGATCGGAGGTCATCACGTGGAGCTGGACGCCGTGTTGGGAAACGTCCTCTATCATGTCCTGCGTGGAGACTGTCTCAGAGCTCATGCTCTTCCTCAGAACCGATACTTTCTGGATTACATCTTTAGTCATTTTGGCTCTGATAACCTCACGCTTCATGGTATGACTCAATGATAATCCTGATGATGTTACACTAACCCAGAAATGTTTCATGTGGGAACAACAAAATTAAGATCATTCTTATTTTAGTATCATTAATATACCAAAGTTTTTTTATAAATATGTTGAATGTTTTTATATTTTCCATTTTCATGTTAGTTCAAGTTTTAGTCATTTTGTTGTGTTTTTATAATTTGTATAAGTTTAAAAAAATGTGTCGATATGGTTTTTATTCATTTATATTTCACTATATAACACTATTATATATTATATTTATTGTTATTATTTTTTAAATAGATGTTATATTTATATTTTCCATTTTCATTTTAGTTAAAATGTTAGTAATTTTGTTACTAATTAAAGAAAATGTCTATAGTTTTTATATTTTTTTTATTTCAGTTAGTTATTTTAGTGCATCAAGTTAAACTAAACTAAACTATAAACTAAATGAAAATGAGAAATTCTGTCTTGGCAACCATCTGAAATAAAATATAAAGCAAAATAAACATTTTATTTTATTTCAAGTAAAATGTCTTTTGTTTTGGTTTTAGTTTCAGTTATAATAAAAACCCTGAGTTATAATAAATGAAAAAGAGAAATGTTGCCTTGGCTGAATTAAAAATAAATGTAAAGTTTTTTTATTTATTATTTATTTCAGTTAACATTTATTTTATATCAAGTGTTTATTTTTTTTTCTTTCTTTATTTTTTTTTTTTTCTTGTTAACTATAATAACCCTGCTCAGGTCAGGTACAAATGGCACTTATTCACTTTTTAAAGCAAATATTCTATCTAAAGCACATTATAGGGTCCTCAGATCAGTGTTTAGGTTTCTGTGTTCTACATTTATGTTTATGCATTTGGCAGACGCTTTTATTCAAAGCACAATTTTTGCCAGTTCATGCATTCCCTGCCGAACCCAAAACCTTGGCTATAGCAAAAACATTAATATGGAACTTAAAAAGGTTCTCCTGGCTGGAGTATAAGGATGTTTAAATACCTATTCATGTTCTTTAGAATGTCTGAAGTACTTTTATGTACAATAGTTGTGATGTTTGTGTTCTATTTTTAATGATGCTATTGTTACTCAGATTTTGAGGAGCTCCTGAAGACGTTAAATCTGGGTGGAGGAGAAGACGATCACGAAGATGTCCACCTCGAGCCTCATCAGGAGGATCACCATAATAACAGCAGCTGGGATACAGTAAGACACCGCAGTGTGTGTGTGGGGCATCATGGGAAATCTTTGCATGCATCATTTAGATTTAGACGAGGAATTATTTTGAGGCCTGTAACATGACATATCAACATGAATAATTGATGTTTAGCTCTCTTGATTGATGTAGTGACATAATGTGCAATCTGAGACCCTGCAATCTGTCCGGAATGAAAATCATTGAAATTAAGCTGTTACAAGTGTTCATTTTTTGTTCACATTTTTTTGAGTGAAAACAGAAAAAACACAACATTTGAAACTTCAAACAAAATGAAAACATGCATATAAAATCTATATATAGCCTGTCATTTGACATCCATGCAACTAATAAATCAGGGAATTGCACTAAAGCATGCATGCTTATCAGAACAATGAAAGCAACTGAAGCCAAATTATATATGTAAATGCTAAAAAATGTGCATGTCTCAAACTGTGTCTGGTTGTTTTGTCTATAGACGTGTTTCAGCGCTGAAGACCTGTTGAGGATCTACCAGCTGAACTCTTCATCGCTGACCCGAGATCAGTTCACACAGCTCAGTCCTGCTCTGATCCAGCAGATCCTCAGCGGAGGCTGTTCTGAGATCAGTTTCACACACGTGACCCCTGATTCGCTGAGCACAGCTGCGAGTGAGTGACGGATCAGCACTGAACAGTTAGGCTGAGCTACATAGCATATCGATATAAAGTCCACAAACATATTCTAAACAATATATAGTAAACCTTAGTTCTCAAGCTTCCTTCAGATGTTTGTGCATTCAGCTGAATGTTTCATTATTTGATGGGAGTGACAAACATCAATATAGTTGACCATATGTGTGACATTTAAATAAGACATTTAAATGATTGCAAATAAACAATAAAAAAATTACAGAAATTAAATTAAGATTCATTATTGAATCAACATCTGAAAACAGAAAATGTGCATTAAAATCTAGGTTTATAATTGACTTTGAAGCTAAACAAGAGGAACTAAGACTTCTGTGCAAGGCTATAATAACTGGTCTATGCCATGTTATTTGAAAATAGCCAAATATGAATCTGTCTGTATGATATTTATGTTGGTGTCACTACTGTGTACACATTTTTATTTGACAAAATTAATTTTATTTACGCATTAAATTGATCAAAAACAATAGTAAATACATTTATGTTAAATCAAATTTAAACAAATCCTAAAAAATATGAAGCAGCAAAACTGTTTTCAACATTGATAATAATCATAAATGTTTCTTGAGCATAAAATGATCATATTAGAATGATTTCTGACGGATCATGTGACACTGAAGACTGGAGTAATGATGCTGAAAATTCAGCTTTGATCACAGGAATAAATGACATTATATGAACACATATTCACATAGAAAAAAGCTATTTTAAATTTTAGAAATATTTCACTGTTTTTACTGTTTCTAATTTAAAAATGCAGCTTTGGTGAGCAGAAGAGACTTGACTTTCAAATACATTTGTAAAAATCTTACCGACCACAAACTTTTAAAAGGTAGAGTAATATCTAATGACAACAATTTAAATGTGACAAATTTATAAAAGAAATACTACCAACTTGATACTTTAGTTTGTCAGAAAGTATAGATTTTCTATTTTACAGTATTAAAAGAGTCCCAGAACGGACTTTCCGAAATACTAACAGAAATGAAAGACTTTGCCTTTAGATTAACTTTATATTTTCTTCCCTGGCCGATACTTCTAGCTCTGACGCACCTTGCCACCTTCTTCGCACGCCGTCTTCATCCAATACGTTGGAAATCGTCACATCTGTTGTTTTGTTATCGCGATATTAAACCCTTTACATTAGTTTAACAATTGATAATTAAGTATAGTGGAAAATTACACAGGTTAAGTTAAATAAATATATGTGTGTTTCTTTAACAAAAAATATTTGCCCATTTTTTTGAGTGTGTAACTGTCAGTGATGGTGAATGTTTAGATGATCACTTACATTCAGTTTCTGTATCAGAAACATGACACATCATGACCAGTTGCTTTTCTGGTTCTACTACAATATTTAGTTCTTGTTGGCATCTTATTGTTGGCATCAGTCTCTCATTGACAAGAACAAGGACAATCAGAATCATTCCTGAATGCTGTGACTTATTATTTTAGTGACCATCTCTTCCTGGAGAAGAACAATCCCTCCACTGTTTTCTGGTCACAAACCAGATTCCGTCTGAATGTTTACAAAAACCACACCTGTGAATAACACAGACAATACGATCTCTTTATATGATCACTCAAATGAGCGCTTTGTGTCCAGGATATGGATATGCCACCCTCGCCAACATCATCATCTGCCTGATGGCCATGTTTGGGATCGTGGTGCTGCTGTTCTCCAGATGTACGCAGGTGTTCCAGATGTGCATCCAGTTCTGCATCAGCCTGGCCGTGGGATCCCTCACGGGAGACGCTCTCCTGCATCTGCTTCCCTCGGTAGGCGGACTCACATGTGTCTGAATAGGATGGGGTTCGTTCGTTGTTCTCATGGTTTGTGCCTGTAGTTTTTAGGTCTTCATGCACATAAAGATGGACACGGTCATGAGGAGGAGAACCTCGACTATGTTTACAAACTCCTGGTGGTCCTCGGCGGCATCTATGTCTTCTTTCTGATGGAAGCCATATTCTCCATCATCACTCGACACGGTCATCATCATGATGGAGTGAGTGACTGAGTCTGCAGTCTTAGAAGAAAAGGCTCTTTATAGAAGCTTAAAGGGGTCTTTCAGGCGCTTCATGTGTAGAATCTTTTAGGGGTTCCAATCATTTTGATGATTTTTAGTTTAAATACTTTAATGAATTAAACCGCACATAAACATACTGTACTTCATCACTAGAAAAAATGAAATGACCCATTAAACAGGAACATTTTGCAATCATTTCACCTTATATAGAACCTTTTTGCCATAAAAGGTTCTTTAAAATTGAGTCTAGAACCCTAGGATTCTATATAGAACCCCAGTGCACACTGCAAATGAAATTATCCAATTCTTACTGAGTATTAGTTTTTAGTATGTCTAAAAACCCTTAAAACGAGATTTAAATTTAGCATGACATTCAGAAGCAACATAGCAAAAGATATTAAGACTTTTTAATAAACGCACATACCGTTAAAAAGTCTGGATAAAAAAAGGAGGATATTAATACTTTTATTCAGCATGGATGCATTAATTCGACCAAAAGTAATAATAAATACATTTATAATGTTACAAAAATTTCAAATAAATGATAATCTTTTGAATTTTTTTGAAAGAATCCTAAAATATGCATCACAGGTTTCACGCAGAAAACCTTTTTTTAAATTAATTGAAAACACTTATTTTATATTGTAATAATATTTAACTGTTTTTGCTGTATTTTTAATTAAATAAATGCAGCCTTGGTGAGCAGAAGAAACTTTAAAACATTAAGAAATCCTACTGACCGCAAACTTGTGAACGGTAGCATAAAAATATTTAGATTTTTACTGCACTGGAGTGTTTTTTCACTTGTTTGCAGCTTGTTCATACTTTAATTAAGAGAAAAAACTCAGTTAGACGACAATGCACTTATATTAAAGACACACTGTATGAAAAGTCTTGTTATCATATTCAGCTTGACTTCACAAGTAAATCTATTTTGTTTCAAGGATTTTTTTTACTTTAAAGGCCCGTTCACACCATGGGTAAATAACTAAAACGATATAGTTTCTAAATGTAAAAAAAATAGTCCACACCACAACTATAACAATAACGGCACAGAGGAACGATATCATCGGGATCACTTTCACAAAGATTTTTTGATGAGCGATATGAATGCGAAATGGTATTTTAAGCTTGACTAATAAAAATAGGTTAAGCTGCAGGGGAAAATTATTGGTGCAGAGCAGACTAGTCCTACTGAAATTATTTATAATTATGTTATTAAGAAGGCTCAGGTCATTCTTTGTACTGATGACCACCCATTATGAACTGAGTTTCAGGCCTTACCTTCGGGCTGTCGTTTTAGAGAACAAAAAATGAAAGATTCATTTATGTCTGTGGCTATTAAGATACTAAACTGCCCTGGCCCTGATGAGACTTTACTTAGCACACAAAATTAATGAATTTATTAAGAATAGAGCCTAGTATTTTTATGTATGCATCCTGTATAATTGTATTGTATATTTAGGAACTTTTGTAAGTAATAGTTTATCTAATACTGTATGTATTACATGGATGTGGTTAGTGTTTCTGGTGCCTTGCTGCAGTCTTAGTTTCCCTAAGTGGGACAATAAAGCGGTGTCTGAGTCTGATAAAAATGTGTCCAAATAATAAATAAAAGAGGGCCCAAGACTGAGCCTTGGGGAACACCAGTGGTAAATTGCAATGGATAAAAACACTGACAGCCAATCAGAATCCATCGTGCTTTAAAGAGCTTGAGCATTTAAAGAGACAGACGACAAAACTGCAGCTTGCTGTAATACACAGAATGATATCGTCCGCTGGTGTGGACGTTGTTATAGTTATCATTATATTTATCTTTTAATTGTATTTTTTTGCTGTGTGCACTGGTATGACTGGAAAATGTTAGTAAGGTGGCCACCACAGGAACTGACTTGCCTTAATAAAGGGTCTCTGTTGTCTTGTTGTAGGAGTCTGACCCTCATCACTGCGATCACAGTAAAGTTCTGCAGATGTTCCAGAGCAGGAGACGCAGCAACAACTCCACGTCACAGGACGAGCTGGTGAGACCGTCTTTCTGTGTGAACACGGGCCAAATAAACAAGTTATCATGTTACAAATCACTACACAGACACTACAGACAATACCCGTTTTCCCTGAGGAGGACAGGGGTAATCATATTTCACAAACCCAGACAGTAATTGTAAAAAAAACAGGACGTCATTTTAGGTGATTTTATTATCATCTGAATCAGGAATGTTGGTGTTCATTGGTGGCGTTTTTGATTGTTTGATTAATGAATGGATATTTAACTAATTTCTAGATTAGCCTTAGATTTAGACAGGAAAATTTGGGTATTTTTTTTCTTTTTCATACAATATGTCTAAAAATTACAGCAATTTTTCTGCTCACTCATACGACAAAATCCTGTAGGAACATCTGTGATTTGGGTGTATAATTTTTTTCCGTAACATGTCTGCTTTATTTTGACCATCAAATACAGTTTATCAGTGCAGAAACACCACAGTCTTCCTCTGTAATCATCAGTTAACACTGTCAGGTTTCATTGATTTCAGGTGAACGAGCAAAACAACGGGAAGTCCTTCCTGGAGCCGTTCAGCAGCACACGAGGTCAGTTCATGCCTAATACTCTGCGCTCTGTGCTAAACACAACTTGGCTGTAAATAATAACACCCCAATTAGAGTCAATCACATGTTTGTGCATTAAGGGAGTAAAGTGACCTGTTATTAAAGTGACCTATACCAGAACCATCCTATGAGGTCACTTGTTAAGAAGTTTCTGCTGCCATATAAACTTTTCGTGAACATTTCTACACCTCCTTTCAACAGCTTAGACTCAGTAAGATTTTTACTCTTCTGCTCACCAAGGCTGCATTTATTTGATCAAAAATACAGTAAAAACAGTAAAATTGTGAAATAGTACAAAATAAATTTCTATTTGCATATATTTAAAAATGTAATTTATTCCTGTGATTCATTAAATTGATCAAAAGTGACAGTAAAGACATTTATAATGTTACAAAAGATTATATTTCAAATAAATGATGTTCTATTTTGAACTTTCTATTCATCAAAGAATCCTGGAAAAAAATGTTTTACCACAGTTTTCACAAAAATATGAAGCTGCAGCACAACTGTTTTTAACATTGATAATAATCAAAAATGTTTCTATCAGAATGATTTCTGAAGGATCATGTGACACTGAAGACTGGAGTAATGATGCTGAAAATTCAACTTTGATCACAGGAATAAATTACATCTTACAATATATTCACATAGAAAACAGTTCTTTTAAACAGTAATAATATTTCACAATATTACTGTTTTTACCGTATTTTTGATCAAATAAATGGAGCCTTGGTGAGCAGAAGAGACTTTCTAAACATAATCAAATCTGTGAGCATCTCTCTCATGTCCCTCAGAGAAGCGTCTGCTGCCGTTCATGATCACCATTGGTGACGGCATCCATAACTTCACGGACGGTTTGGCCATGGGCGCTGCGTTCTCCGTGTCGTGGCGCTCGGGACTGGCGACATCACTGGCCGTCCTGTGCCACGAGCTTCCACACGAGTTAGGTGAGATCTCAGGAGTTTCATTTGAGAAGATAAACTCTAATCTAGCTGCTGAAAATGCATTGAAAACAACTAGAAAAAGTAAGTTTGTCAAGACAGACTTTGAATGTTGTGTGAATGTTGTTTGAAGGTTACAGAAACATGTAGTTTGAATACTTTCTATGTAGGCTACTCTTGAAATAACTCTTGTACACAGTGTACAGTAACATTACTGTAAAGCGCAGTCAAACTTGTGTTTCTGTTTTCCTGCACACACGTTTCCTTTCAGGAATATAGTCATGAAACTTTATGCAACAAAAAAATCTTTTCAACCTGGTTTAATGTTAAATCCGCTAAAAACTAAAAAGTAGATTCTGTGTGAATCTCTCAAAACTCATCATGAAAAGGTCTGTCACATCAAAGTCAGAAGATAACAAAAGTATTATATTTTGCATAAAGTAAATGAAGCCTGCCTTTATTTATAATTACATTTAAATAGTGAATTTTTTAAAGTTTATTTTATTTATATTATTTATATTTAATATGTATTCAAAATGTATGTGTGTATATATATATATATATATGAAAACTGAAAATGTAAAAAAGAAGAAGTAAATTGTTAAAAACATAATATAATACATAATATAAAGGAATATTTAAATATTGAAACAAATGAATTAATTTTTAAAATGTGTGTGTATATACAGACCCTTTCCAAAAAATTTGAATATCATGGAAAAGTTTATTTATTTCCATAATTCCATTCAAAACGTTAAACTTCCATAGATTATAGATTCAGGGCCCACAACTTAAACGATTTCAAGTATTTAGTTGTTTATTTGTTTGGGCTTCCAGCTCATAAAACCCACGAAAACAGGATTTCAAAAAATGTGAATATTACATGAAATCACACAGTAATTACACAGTAATACCATGGTCATTGAACCAGGTTTTGGTTCTTTTGGCAGTGTGGGCAGGTGCAAATCCTGCTGGAAAATGAAGTCAGCATCTTCATAAAGCTTGTCTGCTGAAGGAAGCATGAAGTGCTCTGAAAATGTCCTGGTAGACGGCTGCGTTGAGTGGACAGCACAGTGGACCAACACCAGCCGATGACATGGCTCCCCAAACCAACACAGACTGTGGAAACTTCACACTGGACTTCAAGCATCTTGGACTGTGTGCCTCTCCATTCTTCCTCCAGACTCTGGGACCTTGGTTTCCAAATGAGATGCAAGATTTGCTCTCATCAGAAAAGAGGACTTTGGTCCACTGTGCTTTATTAAATCCAGAGTCAACGCAGCCGTCTACCAGGACATTTTCAGAGCACTTCATGCTTCCTTCATTTTCCAGCAGGATTTGCACCTGCCCACACTGCCAAAAGAACCAAAACCTGGTTCAATGACCATGGTATCACTGTGTGATTACTGTGTGATTTCATGTAATATTCAAATTTTTTTCGTGGGTTTTATGAGCTGGAAGCCCAAATTATGTACAAATAAACAACTAAATACTTGAAATCGTTTAAGTTGTGGGCCCTGAATCTATAATCTATGGAAGTTTAACGTTTTGAATGGAATTATGGAGATAAATAAACTTTTCCATGATATTCAAATTTTTTGGAAAGGGTCTGTATATATACACACACACACACACACATTTTTAAAATTAATTCATTTGTTTCAATATTTAAATATTCCTTTATATTATGTATTATATTGTTTTTAACAATTTACTTCTTCTTTTTTACATTTTCAGTTTTCATATATATATATATATATATATATATATATATATATGAAGAGTTTAGATGCAAAAGCCTCTAAGTGCCATCTGAAATTTTCTTCTAGAATGATCATTTTTTATCAAGTTCAGTTATTTCACTTAAATGACAATTAATAGGTCATTTGCATTGCCATTTAAGTGAAATTACTGAACTTAAATATATAAGCTTGATAAAAATGATCATTCTAGAAGAAAATTTCAGATGGCATTTAGAGGCTTTTGCATCTAAACTCTTCATATAAATATATATATATATATATTATTTTATTTAATTTTTTTCATTTTTATGGTGCAAAATATAGTTGTATGTTTAGGTTTGTGTGTTTGTTGTCATCTGCAGGTGATTTTGCGATCCTGCTTCACTGCGGTCTCTCTGTGAAACGCGCTCTTCTGCTGAACGTGTGCAGCGCTCTCACCTCCTTCATCGGGCTGTACATCGCTCTGTCCATCTCCACACAAACACTCGCTCAGGAGTGGATCTCTGCCGTCACCGCCGGACTCTTCCTGTACATCGCCCTCGCAGACATGGTGCGTTTGCTGCTTTCAGAACGCAATGACTGAGCAGAAATGAACAAAATGGCCAACATATATTGTGTAAAATGAAAATTACGTGCTATATGGATAAAATATGCTTATGCTAAAAGCAGCAATATCAGATTCACTTCTGAAAAAAATCAATACATTGTAGTTTCCTGCATTTCTCAAGTAAAACAAACATCTAAAATATGTGTGTCATCAGATCATCATAAAAATCAATCTTCATTTCTCTGTTGTTTTCCTCTTGTCTAGCTTCCCTCCATGCTTCATGTGGACAGCAAATGGCCCTGGCTGATTTTTCTCCTGCAGAATCTGGGTCTGATGACCGGATGGGGGATCTTATTACTCCTGTCTTTATATGAAGATCAGATCGGAATCTAAAATATGATGCCGCTTTGTACTAGTGTATTATCATATTCCCTTCCTCGAGCACGTTTGTGTGATCGTCACTTTAAAAAAGTGGAAATTTGTCCAATTTATAGTGCTGCCATGTTTTAATATGGGATATTTTTAATTATTTTTAATAATATTATTGTATTTTTAGAACACCATTTACAATTTCTTCAGAAAATGTAAGTCTCATAACAATGTAACATGTGAAACGGATAAATCAGCTGTGTGAATCACTTTAAATCATGGTCATCAGCACTCAGTTTACATATTTACAAGTTAATTATAATTTGTATGTGTTTCTATGAAGATGTAACCGGATTGAAAATAGTGCACTTGATATATGGAAGTGATTTTACATCATGAAATTCCGGTAATATATGAAGTATGAATCGTGTACTGTGTAGCCATAAGCTCTGGGTGAGCTGTAGATCCTGCACAAGTCTGAGAATAATCACTCATAGTCTCTGTGCTTTCAGAAATGTTATGTAAAGCCTGTCTTCAGCATTATGTCATGTGTGTCAGTGTGTTATTAGTGTTATTGAAGCCACTTCAAGCCACTGATTTTACTGTCAAAGCTGAAATGCTGAGGTTTCGCTGAGACTCATCAGAAGTGTTCACTAGACAATGATCCTTGTAGAAATGTAGGAAAATGACAGGTGTCTCTGATATATAACACACACACACACACCCAATATAAATACAGTGCAATGACTGCAAACCTTGGAAAACATTTAAAATGAGACATTACTCATAGAAATGCTCTCTGTCAGGGTGTGAGACAAAAATACCCTCGTCTAACATTGACTTCATTATAAAATAAAAGAAGTTAACTTAGATCAGTGTTTAACTCTTTGAAATTATTTGCATGTGCATTTTTTTCCTAGTCAAAACTTGGTACTGATCCATTTCTTTGAGTAAATAACAGAATTAAAAGTTTCTATGAATTATAATAAAGCAATGAAGAGTTTATGTTCAGAAACAGGTGAGTTTGAATCAGCAACTTGAGCTGAACGAGCAACACATGTAATTGACACACACACACACACACACACACACACACACATTTTACTGACAATGCATTTTTAGGGATTTTTAAAATTATACACTAACAGATGTTAAGCATACTTATTTTATGTTTTTAAACCTGTTATATAAAGTCAAGAACCTTTAGTGGAATGGAAAGGTTCTTCATGTATCCATATATGCCAGTATATATACATTTTATAAAGTGTTGATTTGTTTCCTAAATGATTTACTGCTGCGATCATCATCATCAAAAAAAAGAAAAATAATAATAATAGATTCCAGCACACTTTTTTTTACAAATCCGGAGTCTGTTTATATTCATATGTAATGAGTGTAATTACAGGCTAACTGTAGAAGAAACACACAAAACATGCGGCGGAAGATGTGTCTGTGATGAATTTAGATTATACAAGTGATTAGAAACATTAATACCTGATGCCTGTTGGGGAATGTTTAGTATGTGTCATGTGACTAGAATGAATCCGGACAGAAAACAGCACAATAGCGCTCCTTATAGGACACACTGAGCAACTACAACTGATCTCACTCTGACTCACCAGAAACAAGTCTTTATTTTGTATAAAGTCATCAAACACAACATGTGAACATTTAAAAAACAATGACAAACAGCACAAATAAATAAATTCAGATTGTGGTTTGAGTTTGACACAGATGATCATGTGATCACGTCACCTCGTTCTAATGATCTCCAGAGTGGCTAAACGAATGATCTCATTGAAATCGAACTGAATGTATTTCCTCCAGTATCTGCGGTCGCGTCCGTACACCTGCGCTGGATAACACGGACTTCCTGCAGGAGGAGACGAGCACATGCTCAATTACTCTCAAATAAAACCATGACGACAGGTGTGCAAGTCTACACACCCGTTTATTTTTGTGATGTAAAAAATTAAACAAAAAATCATATCAGAACTTTTGCACCTTTAAATGTAAAAATTATAACCTATGTATGCAATGCCACTGAAAACAAGAAAAAAAGACTTTTTCACTGCAGAAGTGGCACAGATGCTGCATTTACATTAATTTACACTTCATCTTTTATCGATTAATCATGCAACTCTAGTTTTCTACATACTCTATAATGTTAGCTTCCACTTTGTTAAAACAACAATTACGATATTATCATTGACGATACACATCACACACCCCTAGTTGAGAAAAATATCAGAGGAGAAACACACCGATGCCGTGGAATATTCTGGCCACGGCTCGACCGGAGAACTTCTCGTCGCTGCGACCGGACAGGAAACCTCTGATGTCAGCACAGATCTGCCCTTCCCAGTCCCTCATCTGAGGACACAACACGACCAACATCAGCATTAACACGATATGACACATCATAAGCATCTGCTCAAGATGAAACTGTGAAAGAGTCACACCTTGCATTTGTTGAGCTCTTCCTCCTCATCCTCTTCCTCCTGATAGGGTTTGCTCAAGTCCAGGTTTCTCCTCTTGTCAAAGTAATCGCGCAGCAGCTCTTTGAGATCGTGACTCCTGCTCTCCTCCAGATCATCCATACACTGACTGCAGTTACGGTACGCAACGCTACACACACACACACATACAGGAAGAGATATTAAAGATGATGCCATTCCCTCAAGTCAAATGTCAGTGCATGTAAAAGACCAATCACACTTTAATATGCAAATCTTGAAATGACCTTTGAATGCTAAATGCTCTATAAGTGAAAGTCAACAAGATTTTCAAAATACACTACCGTTCAAAAGTTTGTGGTCGGTAAATGTTTTTGGAAGAAGGCTTTTCTGCTTTTCTTAAAAACTGTGGCACTTTAAAACATTGCTATAATTCAGCTGGATAAATGATCACTTTTTCCATTTATGCATTTATCCAAAGCGACTTCCAATAAAGCAGCGTGAGTGCTGAGATGAGCGATGTGGAGTGTGTGTGACGGGTCTGACCTGCGGAAGGCTTTGAAGCAGGTTTTGAGCTGGTACAGCTGAGTCCTCTCCTGCGCCATCACTCTCCCGTGCAGGAACGCCCCGACCGCGTCCAGCTCGTCCGGCGTCAGGTCACCATACGAGCGGAAGTAGAAGGACAGCGCCGAGAACTCCACGTGGACACCGCTCCTGCCTGTGCCTCCATACGAGCCTGAGGAGATCACAGCACACGGAACATCACAACATCAGAACATAGAACAAAACAAAACATCACAACATCAGAACATACACAACATCATAGAACAGAACACAACATCAGAACATACACAACATCAGAAAATAAAACAAAACAAAACATCACAACATAAACAACATCATAGAACAGAACACAACATCAGAAAATAGAACAGAACAAAACAGTCAAATAGAACAAAACAAAACATCACAACATAAACAACATCATAGAACAGAACACAACATCAGAAAATAGAACAGAACAAAACAGTCAAATAGAACAAAACAAAACATCACAACATAAACAACATCATAGAACATACACAACATCAGAAAATAGAACAAAACAAAACATCACAACATAAACAACATCATAGAACAGAACACAACATCAGAAAATAGAACAGAACAAAACAGTCAAATAGAACAAAACAAAACATCACAACATAAACAACATCATAGAACATACACAACATCAGAAAATAAAACAAAACAAAACATCACAACATAAACAACATCATAGAACAGAACACAACATCAGAAAATAGAACAGAACAAAACAGTCAAATAGAACAAAACAAAACATCACAACATAAACAACATCATAGAACAGAACACAACATCAGAAAATAGAACAGAACAAAACAGTCAAATAGAATAAAACAGAACAGAGAGGCAGAATCGTGCCTTTAGAGTGATTCAAAAATAGAATCACTCTAATAGAATAGCATAACAATAGAATAGAATAAAACAAAATAGAACAGAATAGAGCAAAATAAAATTGAACAGAAAAAGGTAACATAATAGAACAGAACAGAACAGAATATAACAGAAAAGCAAGCACACAACAATAGAATAGTAATAGAATAAAACAATATAATAGAACACAACATAATAAAATAGAACACAAAGGAACACAACATAATAGAATAGAACAACATAATAGAGTGCAAAATAATAGAACAGAACAGAACAGTCAAATAAAATTGTCATAACATAATAAAATAGACAATACAACAACATAAATTTAATAACTATTCTGTTTTATTGTATTCTATTATGCTATGCCATTTTTAGAGTACAACATAATAGAATAGAATAAAACAATTCAAATAGAACAGAAGAGTAAAATGGAATGGAAAAGAACTTTGGTCTAGATCACAGACTGGAACTGTGACCATGAGGTAATGTAAATCTGGCTATTGTATTTCTTCCCAATGTTTCAAAAAATAAAAAAAATAAAAAAATAAAAAAAGGAATGGAAAAGGGCAACATAACAGAATAGAGCAAAATAAAATAGAACGAAAGCACACAACATAATAGAATAGTATAGAATAAAACAGAAAACAACATAATCAAATAGAAAATAGAATAGAATATAGAAAAAAAGGGAACACAGCATAATTGAATATAACAAAATAGAATAGAGTGCAAAATAAGACAATTAAACATAATAGAACAGAACAGAATAGAGTAAAATAAAATAAACAGAAAAGCACACAACATAATAAATAGAACCAAACCAAACAGAATACAACATAATAAAAGATAACAGAGGTTTGTTTCCAGCCCACGTTTATTTAATTATTAATCTTCTAATCAACTCTTTATTACTGCCATAAACTCTTTTTCATGACAATTAGGGAAAGGTAAATAGATTTGTATCACAGAGGTCATATAAAGCTATCTGTAGATGAGTGTGTTCCTCTCACCTGAGCCCCACTGCAGCTGTCTCAGACCTCTCTTCACCAGAGGAAGCTGCCAGCCCATAGTGTCCGCCAGCTCCACCACGTCAAACTCCACAGCGTCACATGACTCCACACGCTCCCCCGCCATGCGTTTCCTCGCCAGCGTCACAGCGACCGGAGGACACCTGAGCACATGCAGAGTTACCACACACACACCCCTGAAGAGCTCTTATACACATGCTGTGAGAGTGTGACGTACAGTCTGGTGATTTTGCGCAGTTGTTGAGGACCGCCGTAACACTGCAGCTTGCAGACGGAGAGAGTCGGATGGAGAAGCTCCACCCACTGCTGAGGATGAAGCTCCAGGTAACACAACAGAGTCTCCAGACCTGAACACACACACGTACACACCAATAATGAGCCATACAGATCTTAACTGAAGACGACGCCATATTTCATTTGGAATAGTTCACCCAAAAATCACAATTTAATCACTTATTTCAAATAAATGCTGTTCTTTTGAACTTTCCATTCATAAAAGAATCCTAGAGTATTTTCATGCAATTTTTGGCGAGATCAGAATAAATTACAGTAGTCAACATTTGAAGTGGATCAAAACCTTTCATCAAAGTTATACATGAATTCTGAACAATCCCTGTTCTTGTCTTAAGAACAACTTTGATGACCTTTTTTGATCCACTTTAAATGTTGACTGCTGTATATTGCAATAATTTGTGAGGTGGACACATATTTTAATCAATTACACGACATTCTATTCCTAGATGGAGATCTAAAAAATACAGGAGGGCGATTTTTAGGAGATCGATCCCTTCAAATATGTCGTCTACCCTCAGATCTACTGTGTTAAAGCACTTCATCTCATGTTTCTGTAAGTCTTCTCACTCTCTTCCGTGATGTCGAGGGTCTCCACGGTCTCCTGCATGGGAATGGCTCTCTCGTGTGTGTGACATGGCCGCTGTAAACACTCGTCACTCAGTTTCAGCCCTCCGTCGCTCTCCTCGGCTGTCTGTGTTGGTTTGTTGTGCTCGTGTGGAGTGTGTGTGTGTTGTTCTGTGGGAGTCACTGTCTCACTCCTCTGCTGGTGTGAATCAGTGTCCGCACAAACCTCCATCTCCAGTAACTCCCAGTCAGATACTTCTGCAGCCTACAGGGAGGGACAGTCAGACCTCAACACAACTCATACATCACACATATATTTTTGTAATAACTCAAGTTTCACCTGTTCCAAATCTCGCTGCTTCTGCTGAATCTGTCGGCATTTACACGGAGGAAAAACCTTCTGCACCAGTTTCTTCACGGTATAATAATCCACCGTGTCAGCGTAGATGTGCCTGCGCAGCTCGTGCAAATCTGCTCCCTGAACACAAATAACAGAATAAAACAAAATGCAGTTATTGCAGTGTTGTTATTGTACACTAAAATTAAAAATGGAAACTATTATAAATTGATTTTGCTAACTGAAATAAAGCTGAAGTAAAATATAAATATCAGAAGATAAAATGTAAACTTAAAGGTAATTTTTTGTTATGCTGGTTGAAACTCTTCACATCCTGATAGCAATCAATAATGAAGTGGTCTAACTGTCTAAACGTACATATAACAGTATGTTTTGTGGAAGTCTCAGGACCAAAAAATGTTTGTCCAATCATTGCATTCGGTCCTGAGATGATCACGTCCTCACACTAGGATTTATGTGTTTCTATCAACGCTGAAATGAATCTGCAGCAGTCAGGTGGTACAGGTCAGAGCTCTCTAAGTTGTTTATGTTCCTTAAACCTGAAATAAAATGGGTTTAAGGGACTAAAATGACTAGTCCTGCACAGTCTAATAAAACATGCTTCAGGGATCAAGGATTTTGACACAGAGAACATGTTGGTGGATCTTCTCCTGATATCCTGAAATGGCCTATTTGGCAACGGGTATAAATCATCTGTTCCCATCGATTTGGGACTTCTTTTCCCAACATTGGGACTGATTTTATGGAGTTTGTTCATGGTGTGTAGATCCAACTCTGTTTGCTATTTGTTATTAATATAGAAATGTATTATAGGTTTTAGATCCAAAGCAGCTACTGTGCAATTTCTAAGGTCTGCTGATAATTCCTCTCTTACGCCAGTGTCTTACTATATTAGCATGTAAGTAACATTAAAATCTTGCTACTACTGTGAAATCATGAATGAAAGTACCACACATGCACAGACCTCTGGGTCTAGAAACAGGTGACAGTGCGCCGGGTGTCCGTCACGTCCCGCTCGGCCAATCTCCTGCACGTAGCTCTCGAAGCTCTTGGGCATGTTGTAGTGGACGATCCCACGCACGTCCGATTTGTCCAAGCCCATCCCGAAGGCCACGGTGGCCACCACCACACGCAGCTCCCCGCACATGAAGTTATTCTGCACTCGCCGCCTCTCCGACGCAGACATCCCAGCGTGATACGCTTCCGCGATCCACTTCAGCGGCTTACGGATCTTCTTCCTGGCTGAGTTGAGGGGGAGAAATGGCATTAACACCTCAAAATAAAGCAAACAAGCTGGAGTGTTATGCATGACAGTCATGTATCATACCCAGAGCTTTCTTCTTCTTCCCCACAGGGTTGTCGTCCTCATTGTTTGGCGCTGGTTTGGACGACTCTCTCAACATCACCCCCTGCAGGCAGGTGCGCAGCAGTGCAGCGATACGGGACGTCTCCTCTCGCCTGGTGCAGTACACGATCACCGACTCTAGAGCGCCAAAGCGTTCGCCCTTCAGCAAACACACTAGAGCCTGTAGGAGAAAACAGTTGAAAACATTGAGACATTTCTTACAGCTCTGAATTTACTGCATGAAAAAATATGTTCTGTTCTTTCTGAAAGATCTCAAACCAAGTTCAATATATTGTACCACAATGATCCATTTTTATTGCGATGTTTTACTGACGATGAATTCAAAGAATAATGTCAATTGAGGACCAGATCTGTTTTGGTGCAGATATAAAAAATAAATAAAAAATCAGTGTTGTCATTGTTAACTAAAAACTTGAAAACCATTTAAAAGGTTTTTTAATAATTGAAATAAAGCTAAAAAATAAATAATTTAATTTAATTAAAATTAATTAAAAAATAAATGTAATTAAAATGGTTGCTTTGGGAACTAACTCAAATACAATATGTTTAAGTCAAAGTACTTAAATTCAAAACTAAAAATCAAATAAAAACAAATTTAACCTTAATAAATATAAAAGGCCTGAACCGCAACGTAAAAAAAAAAAAAATCCCCCCCAAAAAAAAAAAAATCTAGCATTTCGCGATTAAAGTCGAAACATTTCGAGATTAAAGTCGAAACATTTCGAGATTAAAGTCGAAACATTTAGAGAATAAAGTCGAAACATTTCGAGAATAAAGTCGAAACATTTCGAGAATACAGTCTTCTGTAGAAGTTGCGTGTGTGCTTGCCGTTATTTCACATTGCCGCACAGGCATTCATGCGTGTGCGTGCGTGCGTGTGTGTGTGTGTGTGTGTGAACTGGAACTACACAAAATAATAGCTTTACTTTTATCTTGCCTTTCAACAAAAGGAAAATCGACCAACATGGCATTAGGCTATATAGGACGTTATAAAATATACTGCGCCGAAATAGACTTTAGCCTACAGGCGAAAACACTTTTCAGACTGGATCAAGATATCCAGCTGAATGAATGCATGAATGAGGCATTTATAGCGCTTTCATATGTTTACTGTAGGCCTACACTTAAAAGCGCTTTACAATCATTTCAGAGAATCTCTCCTCAACCACCACCAGTGGTTATATTATATAATATATCTCGAAACGTTTCGACTTTATTCTCGAAACGTTTCGACTTTATTCTCGAAACGTTTCGACTTTATTCTCGAAACGTTTCGACTTTATTCTCGAAACGTTTCGACTTTATTCTCGAAACGTTTCGACTTTATTCTCGAAACGTTTCGACTTTATTCTCGAAACGTTTCGACTTTATTCTCGAAACGTTTCGACTTTATTCTCGAAACGTTTCGACTTTATTCTCGAAACGGTTCGACTTTATTCTCGAAACGGTTCGACTTTATTCTCGAAACGTTTCGACTTTTTTCTCGAAATACTAGAATAATTTTTTTTTTACCGATTTTTATTTTATTTTTTTACGTTGCGTTTCAGGGCTTCCGTATATAAATACAAAAGCAAAAAATAAAATTCAAAATATTACAGTTTTTCACAATTGCTAAGACACATTTCTTGAAACCTTCAGCCATTTTCTCACAACATTAAACACAAATCCAAATTTTCAAAACAAAACTCACAAAACCATTGACTCTTCTGGCAAACAACTGCTTCAAAACCATTTCACCTGTACTCAAAATCAAACATTGCTTTCAGATCATACACACGAGTCAATAAAATAAGCACTATAGATCATTAGACACTACATAAAAAAAGGAGAACACAGCATCCAGAAAGTTACAGAAATAAAATGATATTGTACAGTAAACAATTTTTGCAATTACATAAAAAGTAACTGAGTAATGTGAATATATTGTATACTGTATGCACTGCAAGTATAGTATTGTACTGAATATTGAATATTAGACCTATTGAATGTCTGTCTATTCAGCACTTGCATAGTGTAAAAATACTGCAGTCCAACTGCAAAAGGTCAAATAAAACTCTAAATGAAAAGCATGTTACGGTACACTAACATACTGTACGTTGTGCAACTGCAAAATCAAGGTCAATGAGAGATTGATTCAGCTTCAGCATAATGTCTTCCTGCTGGCTCTGGCCTGAGGACTTTGTCCACATCACAGACAATGTTATCTCTTGCCAGACAAAGGAAAAAACCTTCTAGTCTAGTCTGACACATTCAGCACTCTGACAACACTGTCCACACCTTGCTTTCTTGTCCTCTTCCTCCTCTCCCTCTCAGATTGTTTCCATATATTGTTCATATCATCAGTGCACCTGTGTCACCTGTACACTCTGAACTGGCTCATATTATACAGTTGGTTTGGTCACATCATTAGAAATAAGTGTGAACAATTTTGAATTGTTGTGTGTAAACGATAACAAGTGTTGTAGATGTGTGTAACTTTTGCCTCTTTTGCAACACAAATGTATCACTGTGTGAAATGTGTTTTAATAAGTGAGAATGTGAGAAAGAGTGCCTGAGATCTGCAAACAGTGTCTAACTGCCTGAACTTGTTTAAGGTTTTGTAGAAATAGTGATTTATTCGACAAATTGGTTTAGGCTATTGAGAATTTGGTTCAGAGAATGGAGTTTAGTGTTTTAGCGATTCAGAAAAACTGTAATAAGTACTATAACAGTATATAAATAATACTAAAATAACACTGATATTTTAGTATATATATATATATATATATATATATATATATATATATATATATTTAATTTATTATAGTTTATATATGTAAATACAATAAAAAATGTAATATATATTTAGCATTTCTCATCCATTTTGAATTTTCTGGACAAACTTTTTTTCCATCTGAACTATTAGTGTGAAAATTGTCATGACACCCTATTTTTTAGATGTGATCCGTAATGCCTAATTGTCCTGTATCTTGTGAAGACAAAATGCCACTAAACAATACTCAAATATCTACAACTGTATGACCATGATAGGTGAAATATGCCACCAAAACAACTGTAACCAGTCATCCACATAATCTATGATCCTAATAATCGCTGTTTTCAGCTAAATTTGAAGGTTTCATGTTGTTTAGTTGCATCTGACTTGCTCTGCGGTGCGACTGCTAACATAAAAACGCACCTGATCTTTGTCTCTGTCCATGGACACGGACAGCTGGAGGTTGTGAGGGACGGCGGCAGAGCGCACAGCGATGCCATCCTGGTCGCTGATGTCCAGGTGTCGGGCGATGTCCAGCGCCGTGGACAGAGTGGCCGTGGCGGTGAGACCCAACAGACAACGCACACCCAACCGATCCCTGAGCACCTAAACAACACAAACTCACATTGATTTTGCACTGATGGAATGCAGAAAACTCCAATGCATTTGAGAGACTCGCCTTGCACAGTCTCAGGTAACAGGGTCGGAAGTTGTGCGACCATTCAGACACGCAGTGAGCCTCGTCTATACAGGCGAAGGCCACCGGGGGAAGCTGGTCTGCAGGCGGGAGACACCCTGACCCTGAGTGACCTCCACCGACCAGCGCTTCGGGAGACAACAGCAGGACATGCACCTCACCGGCCTTCACCTACACACACAATAACACACATCAACTAAGACACAGAGTCCTGACTAGTAAAGATGCATCAAGAAGTGAACATCTAAATGTTTTGATGTGTGACGCTGTTACTGGTCAGGTTAGGAGTTGTTATCGTTAACTAAACGAAAACTTAAAGGACAAGTTCGGTATTTTACACTTAAAGCCCTGTTTACAGATCGTATCTGATGAAATAGAACGGTTAAGATTAAAATTTGGACACATGCTGCTGTCCCGAGAATTTTAGGTTTATTTCGCTTTTGTGGACCTATTTTGCCAAACGCGTCACACCCGTGATTCTTCCGTTGAGAGCTTGAATAATAGACACTCCAGCCCAGTTGGTGGCGATAATGCACCTTTGCCAATTGCAAGCAAACCACGGGCATTTCATTGAATACACAGAAGAAGCAGAAGAAGAAGCGGCGGAGTAATACCGTAAAGGTGCTGCGGTCTCACAGCAAGTCAATGGAGTTGGACAAAAACTACGATAAAACCTGTTGGAATGCATCTTTTTCAGCGATTTTTGATGGAACATATCAGTGAACACCCCTGACCACTCGGTGAGTTTCACGTCTTTGTAAACGAAAGTTTAATGTGTTTTTAGGACGGAATCTTCCAGTGCATATAGACAACCATTGTACTGGTGGGGGGGGTGAAGCGAAATAAACCTAAAATTCTCGGGACAGCAGCATGTGTCCAAATTTTAATCTTAACCGTTCTATTTCATCAGATACGATCTGTAAACAGGGCTTTAAGTGTAAAATACCGAACTTGTCCTTTAATGTGGTTTATCGCCATATCCTTTATTACTGTATTAAAAGACATGCTACATATCATTTAAAGAGTACTTCATATTCTTGTACCTTCTCAATGGCCGTCTCTCTCTGTTTCTTAGACATGTTGGAGTGGATGCAGGCGGCTTTCAGCTTCGACGGGAGTCCAGAAAGCTTCACAAACAATGTAAAAATGAAGCAAAAACACTTTACACGGCTGCTTTAACCTTCCACGAGATGTTTTAATCTAAATGCTCTTAATAATTTTCATCGACACGATATATATAATTAAATAATAATTAAAACAGCAATACTGTGCCTCATTTCATTTGCTTATTAAATTAATAAGAATTCAATTCCCACTGCAGAGTCAGACGTACCTGATCGTCCATCAGAGACACCAGAGGAGACACCACCAGCGTGATGCACTTTGACCTCTGGGCGTACAGGTACGCTGGAAGCTGGTAGCACAGAGACTTTCCCATTCCAGTGGACAGAACTACCAGTGTGGACAGACCTAGACCAAAACAAAACCACCAATAGATCAGAGCACCGGCTTTACTCAGCGTCTGTGCACACTTCACTTCAGACTCAAATTCATTTGTTTTTTTTAGGTTGTCTGAACAGCAAAAAAAATTATTTGAACATACTAAAATAATTTTTTTGAAAGTCTCCTCAACAGCAAAATTTAGCAGAAAATCCTTTTAAATGTGGTTTGAAATCAAAATGAGGTTTTTGGGAATCTTTCTCTGTCGCATAGTAATTTATCAAATTAAATGGTAAATGCCTCGGAAGTTAACTCTGTGGAGATGAGGTTAAACTGTTCATGTCCTCATATAGGCCCTGTTTGCAACTGGTATTAAGAAGCGTTTTGGTCGATCGGATCACAAGTGGACGATGCTAAAGAAAGACAGCTGTAAACGTGGTCTAAAACATTTTGAGCTTGTCCACTTTCGACCGCTTCCAGAGGTAGTTGAAAACACATTCGACTGGATTGCTTTCATAGTGTAAACTCTCATGTGGTCGAACAGCCACAAAAGACCGTCTACTCTCCGCATACTGATCTAATGCGTGAACATTATGGGAAGAGCTCTAGCCAGACGGGATTTAAACTTTGTCGGCTGGAGACCCCAGTTTGGTTTGAAGATGAAAAACGTACCAAGCACAATGTTCTCCCACCATTCCTGATTTCTAACACACACTCACAGCGTTCGGCTGGTTTGCGGCCGACTAAAGCTGCGTCTCTCCGCACGTTCACATGTAAATTGTGAGCTTATTTTGTCCATTATATCGAAAGATCTGAAAAAACACAAAAATGTACCCGCCCATAGACCCTTCCCTCAAAGAAATCAGGACAGAAGTGGTTGAAAGTGGACAAAAGAAACGAATTAAAACGAGAATGTGTCTCCCTCGTCTATTTGTGATCCGATCGACCAAAAAGCATTTTAATACCAGATGTAAACAGTGTAACAGCAGACGCTGAAAACAACACGAGCTTCACGTGTGCTTGAATATGTGTAGTAGACCAAACTGAGCTTATTCACACAGAGACACGTGGAAAATGCAGACTTGGTTTTTTTCCCCCCAACATGACACTCCACTGTCACAAGCCAAAAAAGGAAATAAAGAAATGCAGTAATGCCTCGAGCTTCTAATAACTTCCTCCCACCTGACAGGATTCTCATGATGGCCGTCTCCTGACCAGGCCTGAAGGACTTGTAACCAAAGTCTTGGAGCGCTTCGTACACCTCTGGAGGGACATCTGTGGACAATCACAGGAGAAGAAAGAGAATAAATAGGGACATTAGCACAGAATAAAGCTCTTACTGACCATTAAAGCTCTTAAAGACAGTTCAAGTACCTTGAACTTTCCCATCATCCTTTGGTGTGTAGAGCGGCTCCATAGGTGGAGGAGGGGCAGGCCGCTCATAATCGGGTCTCATGATGTTGAGCAGAATCTCCTCCCCTTGCTCCGCCTTCTCAGAAGAGTCCCCGCCCACAACAGGAGGAGCCACTGTGGCAAGAAAACAAAACATTGGTTGCCATGATGTTGTTCTAAATGTTTTTGCACATTGCTATCCAGTTCCTTTGGTGTTCTGGATGGTTGCTAGTAGGGCTGCATGAAAAAGTTTTTCTGCGATATGCGCTGCTATGTGAAAAATCATACGGTAAATTTCCCCAGACGAACAGTCAATGAGCGCGAACAGTGCTGAGCTTCACTCTGAACTATTGCCTTAAGTCATATTGCAATATATCATGCTAGGGAGTTTTGTGACAATTGACTGCAGAAAGTGTGGCATCTGTCCCAGTATGTGAACATGTGACCCATGCAGACCCACCAATAGGCTCTGAGCGCAGAGTTCCTGTCGCCCGGGCAACTTCCTCCAGCGTGGGCAGCTCAAACTCCTCCTCCTCTACTGGGGTTTCCTGCTGTTCTGCAGAACTCACGACAGGAGCTGCAACACAAACCCAGGCACATGATATCATTAACATAATCGCATATTCATGAGAGCAGAGTCATGTGACCCGGGCAGCCTCGTCTCACCTCTTCCTTGACAGTCTCGTGCCCAGTGACCCGTCCCGCCACACTTGTAACAGCTATCGCCCTGACGATTGAAGCCACCGAACTGGCCCCTGCCCCTCCCCCTCCCGAACCCACCGCCGAACCGTTCACCCTTCAGCTGGAACTTCTGCATGTACATCTGCAATTATAAAGCATACGTGAACTACACAATAAAAAACATTTTATAAACAGAGAGTTTAAGCATTTAATACAATTATAATATAATTTAACCATTTAAATTATTTAAATACTTTCCTTCATTTAGGATTTACTCAATTCATGTTGGTCATACTTCTGGACGGACAATCCGTATAAATGCGCAAAAATCATATCATATCATAGGTTCCTAACAACATTCTTTTAGGATTTATTTTAACAAATTAAAAAAAAAATCTTTACATTTTTTTAAAAAGAAAGTAAGAAAGAAAGAGTGATTTGCCCAAAAATTGCCTGAAAACTCAAGACGCATCAAATCTGACATCAACAATGCCACACGGCAAAAGTTTAGAGCTATGATGGAGGGAAAAGACTCACCGCTTAAATCTATTTTATGACATCTTAAGATTATAATGTAATATACATGTAATTCTGACCACTTTTATGGTTCTTTTTTGTTCTTTTAAAGAGTTATGGAAGATATATGTTGTGACTGTGCAAAAATGGCAGCTCAAATTTATTTAAAAAAAAATGTGTATTTGTGTTTCACTGTAGAAGGTAAATCATATGGGTTTAGAGCAACAAAAAGATTGCATAAATGATGAAAATTTGAATTTTTGTTTCAACTTTTCATTTAAAGTAGATCTTAGATGTTGGATCTAAAATGAGATCAACTGACCTGTTTCCTCATTGCGGCCCCTCTCAAAGCAAACCCTTTGACATGGGACTTCTTCTTCAAATTGATTTTCACAAAGTTCCCATCTGTGTTTTTGGTAGGCCTGGTTCAAGATATGAATAATAATGAATCATAAAACATAAAAAATATGTGACAACTATTGGCAAGTTTATGGTACCCACTTGCCCCTGGCGGTGTTCTTCATCGTGTATCTCGCGGCTCTGGCCTCCTCCTCATCCACCTCTCCCAGCAGATTCTCCTGAGGAATCGCTCGTTTCTGGGTCTTCTTTTCCTCTGAGCTGGAAGCATCATCCTCCTCCTCATCGACTTTCCCTTTCCTCTTCCCTCCTTTTTTGGGCTGATCCTCCCCAGCTGCCTCTCCTTTCTTAGTTCTCCTTCTCTTTTTCACTCCGCCTTCCTGCTCCTCAGATTCATCCACATCATCGTCCCTCTGTCTTTTTCGACCTTTTGTTTTTTTGCCACCTTCGGCCTGTGGTTTTTCCCCAGAGTCTTGATCTTTTTTGGCCCTGGGTTTGCGTTTCTTAGTTTTTGCAGGAGAATTGGGCTCCTCTGAACACGTCTCGCCATCTCCAGTGAGAGCTGCAGTGTCTTTTTGATATACCCGTTCACCATGATGCCCCGGGGAGCCCAATTCTGCATCCAGCACCACATTGTCCCTTACTGAAGACACTACAGGACCTTTCTGTGCTTCGTCCTCTAACAAGGCAGATTTACTCTTCTCTAATGAAGTCTTTGGGGATGTTTGACCCTGAGTTGACACGGTTTCGCTTCTAACAGTAGGTGGTAAACAACTATTATCGTTTTTCATCAGCTCTGAATTCCCTGCAACAGGTTTCTGAGGTTCCTCCACCTCATCAAAGACCTGGCAGCGTGCAAGCCAGCCACTGTCCACAGATGAAATCCTCTTGGTCATGGACTGCCTCAGGAACTGGAGCCTTTCCACACTCTTGTGTGCGGATCCGACAGCTGGAGACCAGGATTTGGAGGGGGTCACGGAGGGGAAGGGATCCGATGGCTCATCCTCAAACTCAGCGCTGACCGTCTGTACAGGCGTAGCGCTGGGGTCTGGTTGTGTGTTGGCTGACTTCGGTGTGTGAGTCTCTACATCTGTAGGTGCTGCGCTGGAGTTTGGAGGGTTCTGCAGTGGTTTGGTTGGCGTTCGGCGAGGGGTTGTAGCTTTTTTCAGAGAAAATGATCGTTCCTAGAATTTAGCATATGTGACAATAAAATAAGAGGACAGATATTCTGCAGCCTGTTTCTCCAAATTACATTTATTACGAATTGTTTCTGTCAAATTCATTATTTTTGTCAAAACAGCCATTAATGTCATATAGATTAAGTTGAGAAATGCAAGAAGTACAATACAGTAAAAGATGCCATTACAACATCCTAATCAGAGTAAATGTTTCTGAATATGTTTAACTATATAACAAAATGCTTTTTATAAAATTATACCCGTTTTAATTAAATTGTAGAGCGGTTTCCACTTATTAAGACTGATTATTTTTAATGGCATTTTTACTGTATTTTGTTCAGCACGAGTTAAACATTTTCAATCTAAATGTTAAAAAAAATAATAATAATTCGCAATATACAAAATATCGTCAAAATCAGTCATAATCAGTGGACATGTTTACCCATATAATAGGCGTAATAAACATTAACAACTACTATATACTATTTTTTTTTTTTTACGAAAACATCTAAAAACATTTAGTAAAATTTTTTTATTTATTTTTATTTTTAATTATTACATAATTAAATTAATTTTATTATTATAAATTATATATATTTTAATTAAAGAGATCTGTTTCCACTGACTTATTTTAATTTTATTATTTGACTGTTTATTACTTATTTTATTTTTTTAAAGTACATGATAACAACAGCTGTTTGGAACAAATACTGGTACTCTGACTGAAAAAATATATATAAACATCACATTTCAAAAGACAAAAAATAAAGATTATCCCCCAGTTTCACAGACAAGGCTTAAGCAAGTCCCAGATTAAAATGCATGTTTGAGCTGTTTTAACTGAAAGCAACTTGCACTGATATATCTTAAAATAAATCAGTGCCATTTTATTTGTCTCAAGATGCACATCAGTCATGTTTTTTCTAAGGTATGATTATAAAAAGCTACTTAAATGCCCTAATTGAAATAATGTCTAATCCTGGTTTAGTCTAAAGCCCTGTCTGTGAAACCAGGCCATAGTTTTTAAGTTTTTAAGCAGTATTACACAGCTCATGATAAGTCATATGCACCTTTGTTAAAGCTCCAAGATTGTTCTTCAACTTCATGCCAAAGTACTGAGCTGAAGCTTTCAGCGTCTCTTTATCATCGGATGAGAGTTTCGGCAAAGCAGCCGGCAGATTCTTCCGGTTGAGGTGAGATCCCCAGCATCCAGATCCCTTAAAACAGTGAACGTAAACATTTACTGGATCTACACATATGATCGGTTCTTATCTTCAGAAACTATAAAGACGGCTGATGATGAATGTTCAAATGAAGTAGATTCTCACAGTAGTAGATGAGTGACTCTCCGGGGGGTTTGTTGGATTTTCCAGCTCTGAACTCTTTCTTTCTTTTGCTTCTTTGAGAGAACGATATTCTTTATAAAGTTCTGCAAACACAAGAACATACAAATCAAAAATTAAAACAAACAAAACAAAGTATGAAAGCTCAACATGAACAAAGATAACACAACAGAATAATCTTACGTCTCGTCTCCTCTGGAGCTTTATCAATGTCATCCTTCAAAAGAAAAGATATGTTTGTACATTATGACATAAAAAGATGTCAGTCAATGACAGAATACACCCACAATAACTATGACATATATCAGTAAACAACACAAGAAAACATAAAACAACATAACATTAAAAAACATAATACTGAGCACAAGAAAATAAAACACAAGACAAGGAAACCACAGATAGCATAACATACAACAACACTACGCAACAATACCCGATACCTTATTGGGCTTTCTGTTGTTTGTTTGGAAGAAAGATTGTTCCCATTTCTTCAGGAGGATTTTTACATCATTGTATCGATCCATTGGGTCACTTTATCCGTGAAAACCAATATAAATACAAACTCATCCAAACACCGGAGTTTATAATTCCTTCATAGAAAACATCAACATGTATTTCAGAATCGCTATAAAAAGACAATGTCAGTTATAGAGACATATGTATCTTATATAAAAGAGAATATTTATCTTATTATATAAAAGAGAGCTTATGCTTCATTCTCACTCACTAAACTGCGACTTTCCACTGAACGCGCCAAATGTCAAATCAGTGTTGAAAAAAACAATAGAGGACTTCCGCCTCTTCCGGTAATGTCATAATAAAAGTCCTCAACAAAGTGATACCATAGACTACAACAGGCAGTGCATAATTTTATTTTATTTAAATACAATTACAAAATCAGATGTCCAGTTTTTCTTATATATATATATATATATATATATATATATATATATATATAAAAGAATGTTAAAAAGAGACTATTTTGGCTGAAAACAACAAATATTGAATAATTAACAATTATGAACAGCGTTTCTTCAGTCTGGATTAAATAGGCTATACAATTATTAAATGTCACTTTTTCCTTCATAACAGGCCACATGGTAGCTTTTGCCCATGGACATCACTCGCACAATCTCATTTGAACCCTGTGGACATTAACAAACACAAATCAGTATTTCAAATCATGATCACAGGTGTATGAGATCAAATAAATGATGGCCATAAAAATACTTCTACATAAAAAGAAAAAAATATTTGCAAAATAATAATAATCATAATAAAATACCTCAGTGGAAAGGATTAACTGTTCACATGCAGCACAGGTCTGGGCTAGAAACCTATTCAAGTACACACACACACACACACACACACACACACACACACACACACACACACACACACACAAATCAATATTACTACATAATACATGAATGAGTCAATGAAGAAATGTTCATGTCTTATAATTGGGGTTCATTTGGTATGAATGACTAAAATATTTAATAAATATATATGCAAAATTTGATTTTGACATAATGATTTTGAGACCTTCATTATTTGATAATTAGATTATATATTCATTGTCTGTGAAGTGTCTTACTGTAAGTGTCCATATGCCAGCATGTTCTTCACCTGTGGTAGTCTTTCACACAATATATCTTGTTTTGTGTGTCGACACTGAACGGCTGTCCCTCCAGCATCTCGTTACAGATGACACAGCGGAAACAGTCGGGATGGAAAGACTTTCCCAAAGCCTGGAGAACCTAAAGGGGTCAGAGGTAATCTTAGTTAATTTTATTTTATGTTTCCACCTGCCACATGATCCATTAGATTCATTAAACACTCAAAATGGCTTTCAGACTGACCATATCTGTGATTAAATATCCACAGGATGTGCAAACCTCTGCAAAGTGCTTGACACTGGAATACTAGAAAAGAAAGAAGCATTAAAAGCACTCTTGCCCTCTAAATTGAGTGCAAGAAATAATTAATAAACAAGACCAGACCACAGACCAAATAATCCTCCTCACAGAACACCTGTCCTGAAAAGTCATAAAACTGCTTTCCTTTTAGTTTCTGGCCTAGAGAAAAGAAAACACACATGATCTTGAGTTTATTGCGTTCTCTCGTAAAAGCATTGCACAGAGCCCACATGGTGGTGGGGAAAAAAAATTAGATGGGAGGAAAGAAAATGAGTCAATGCTTTTGCGTTATCTCGCAAATGTTTTATGTTCCCCCGAGAATCTTTGCGTTCGCTCGCAAAAACCTTGCGTTCCCCCGAGAAACTTTGCGTGATGAACTTTACGCTCTCTCATAAAAGTATTGCGCTCCCCTGAGAAACTTTACACCCTCTCATAAAAGTATTACGCTCCCCTGAGAAACTTTACACTCTCTCATAAAAGTATTACGCTCCCCTGAGAAACTTTACACTCTCTCATGAAAGTATTACGGCCCCCTGAGAAACTTTACGCTCTCTCATAAAAGTATTACGGTCCCCTGAGAAACTTTACGCTCTCTCATAAAAGTATTGCGTTCACCTGAGAAACTTTACACTCCCTCGTAAAAGTATTGTTGCGTTTGCCCGAGAAACTGTGTGTTCTCTCATAAAAGTAATGCGGTTCACAAGAAATTTTACGTTTTATTTGCAGGACCCTGAGAAACACTAAGCTCTCTTGTAAAAGTATTACGGTCCCCTGAGAAACTTTACGCTCTCTTGTAAAAGTATTGCACTCCCCTGAGAAACTTTACGCTCGCTCATAAAAGTATTGCGTTCCCCCGAGTAACTTTACGCTCTCTCGTAAAAGTATTGCGCTCCCCTGAGAAACTTTACGCTCTCTCATAAAAGTATTACGGTCCCCTGAGAAACTTTACGCTCTCTCATAAAAGTATTACGCTCCCCTGAGAAACTTTACGCTCTCTCGTAAAAGTATAGTTGCGTTTGCCTGAGAAACTTTGCATTCTCACGTAAAAGTATTGTGTTTCCCTGAAATACTTTGCGCTCTCTCGTAATGTTGTGCTCTCTCTGGTTAGCTGGCGCTGACATTTTTCTGATCCCGTCCCCCCTCCTCTCTCTATCTCTCTCTCTCTCTCTTTCTCTCCCACACTGTAAAAAGTGATCAATTGACTTAACTTGTGTTTCTAATAAAGGTTCTAGGGCTGTGAAAAGATTAATCGCGATTAATCACATCCAAAATAAAAGTTTGTGTTTACATAATATATGTGTGTGTACTGTGTATAATAATTTTGTATATATAAATACACACACATGCATGTATATATTTAAGAAATATTTGCATACATATACTGTATATATTTATATATAATTTATATTATATATAAATAAATAAAAATTATATATAAATAACACATTTTTCTTAAATATATACATGCATGTGTGTGTATTTATATATACAAATTTAATTATACACAGTACACACACATATATTATTTAAACACAAACTTTTATTTTGGATGCGATTAATCGCGATTAATCTTTTCACAGCCCTAGTTCTAATATTTACAAAACTGCCTCAGGCTAGCTGGCGCTAATAGCCTAGTGGGTAGCACACTGACATTTAAAGACATTGTGCTTTGGGAGACCAGAGTCCAGCTCGTGGCCTTTTCCAGATCCTGTCCCTCTATCTTGTTTTCTCTCTCCCACTTCGCTTCCAGTCTGCGTTCTGTCCTATCATGATAAAAGGCAAAAACACCAAAACATAAATCTTTAAACAGATGCTGGTTAAGCTCCATTCACACACAGTATAGAATCAGCATCTTTTACAATTACTACATCAACATCACTCATCATATGTGTGCGGGAACGGAATCCGACAGGAGGACTGTTTGCTGTCGGATTCTGTTCCCCCCGTGTTTCTTACACAACACAGTTCTAATATTTACAAAACTGACTCTGGATAGCTTGCGCTAATATCCTAGTGCTTAGCACTCTGACATATAAAGCCATTGTGCTTTGGGAGACCCGAGTTCAAGTCCTAGCTCGTAGCCTTTTCATGATCCCGTCCCTCTATCTATCTTTCTCTCTCCCACTTCAATTCCAGTCTGCGTTCTGTCCTACACTGTAAAAACTAAAGGAGCCTCAAATATCCTGTCGGATACTCAAGGAACTTCAAAATGTAATTTAAGTGCCTCAAAGCTCTTTCTCCTATAGTAGGGTTACTGGAGGAGCATTGACAATCTTTGAGGTTCTTGTTGGAACTTATGGGACCCTTTAAGCACTTTGTATTTAGTTCAGAGGTTCTGGAGTCACCTTTTCATTACCATGAGACCTCGAAGTGCTTTGGGGGAAAATAGAGGAAGTTGAATGCGATAAAAGGGTTACTGGAAGATCTTTTAACATTTAAGTGGTTCCTGGAAGATCTCTTATGTTAAAGCCAGCATCTGGAGGAACCCAATGGTTCAGTGAGGCCAGAATAAAATTATTAATATCCTATTATTATTATTATTATTATAGGCTACTTAAGTTTGATTCAGTATACATACCCAGGTGAAAAAGACGTAGGCTACTATAAATGTATTAAAAATGTACTTGTGTTTTTAGTATAGGCCTACAATACAAATATACTTTAATGCATTTGTAATACATTTAACAGTGGCCTACGTCTTTTCACCTGGGTAGCTTACATTTATTATTTTATTGATTCATTTAAACCTTAAACTACAAAACTAAATAATAATAATATTAATAATATGAAGAAGAAGAACCAGGAGGAGAAAAGTTTTAAGTTAAAAGTTTTATTCTGTCACGAAACTGCTGCTCTCTCCTCTGCTGTCGTCGCTTCAGTGATGCTCGCGCGCATCAAAGCTCAGCTGATCGTCATCGGGTTTGAAAGTAACGGCTCCTCTCATCAAAGCTTCCGCCGTTTGTTCGGCTCTCCGTTACAAGGTTTGTAAACTCGCCAAATAAATATAAATACAGAGTCTACTCACTATATATTCAATCACACATATATATAAACTAAATTTATTATACAATACTACGTTTTTACAGTGTTTACCACTCGTTTATTGCACAGTATCTGGTATGAAGGTTTTAGCCGCGATGCTAGATACGTTGATCTAATGAAATGGAAATGATTGACTTATTGTCTTAGATTGATTTAGTCATTCAATTCAACATGTACAACTGTGTCTTCAAATGCTGATATAGCCTAACTAATTTAGCTGATTCCTGCTGTCGTCATTGGCGTTTGTTATGAATAACAAAAGCAGGTTCATATAGTTTGGTCTGTTTTTGTTTAGCCTACTTACAGGTGCCCTCATTCTCTCAAATACCATTTTAAAGCCATTTACTGGTCAATAAATATTTGTGAATAATCAGCTTTGTTCTTTTGTTTCCCCAGAACAACCAGTACATTTCTAAAATAATCTGAACATTTCAGAGGCAACATTGAATTACAGTAAGTTACCTATACACCACATGCAGGTACTTTATTACTATGAACTTTCTCTGTGTGAAATTGTATTGTTTGACTGTGTACTTGTGTTTTTTTAATCAGTTATTCTCTGAAAATCTTCCCTCATGCTCTCAAATCTCATTCATGTTACTCAGAAAAATAATATCACAGGTTTGGCGCCAATAATGCTATGCATTTTTTCTTATATCTTTATCATTTGCATTTGAATACAAGACATTTTAACTCTGAATTATAACTTCAAGTTTAGTCTTTTTCGACAAAAAAAAGAGGAAAAAGCTATTATGTCTTCAGAAGACTTACAACACATCCCATAACACATGAGTTGTGAACTCATTGATTATTTTTAGAATCTTTTCTGGGACATTTTTGGAGCTTAACCATTTTTACATAAATTGTTGCATTGAATTGAACTAGACAAGTGTACATAAGAATGGTTTGAATGAATTACAAAAATGTTTTCTGCTTGTGTTTCATGCAGTTATACTGAATGGTGACGGGTTGCATTATGCCTGAGATCTGCTTTTGGGGTCCACAGACAGAAAGTCAAACAGGTTTGGAACGTCACAAGGCTGAGGAAATTATTTAAATTTGACAACTATCACTTTAATAACCTTATTAACAGTAAATGTTGTACTTTGCAGGGATCTCGGTAAGCTGAAATACAAGTTTGAACAAGAATAAAAATCCTTCTGTAGACCTGAAAATCACTGAAGTGCCTGGACCATCCACCAGAAAAGAGGAAAAACTAACGGAAAATGAAGCTGATGCACCTTTTCACTTTTCTAACTCTTTAAGTACCTCACATGTCCCTTGTGAAGATTTTATTATTGATTGCATTTTATGTTGCAGTGAGTAAAGGTGCGGTCACATTTTTGAATTTCGTGAAATTACACGGGCAAAAAAGTCCATTGATCATTGTCAGCAATGTAGTGACGTAATGTATGAAGCACAGCTCACACAGGAGACACTTTCAAGCAGCTTTCTGTTGGTCAAATCTAGCAAATTCCAGTGACCAACTTGGTCCCAAAGTGACATTTTTGACCACAAACGAAATTGCTGATCGTGTGGATTCTTATTGAAATGACTGAAATTCTACTTCTCTATCTCTACCTCTACTTCCTCTATCTTGTTTCATGAGAATACTCAAAATAGCTCAAAATAGCTGAATAACTAATCATCAGATATTTCTGTATAGATATAAAGGTTAGGATCATAATTTTCAGGAATATTACAGCACAATGAGTGCATATTAGCACTGGTTGTTTGTCTTTGGCATCTGATAGAGCTTTTGGACTTGAAAACAGTGATGTCAGACTTACCATCGGACTGAAACACAAATGTTTTAAAGTTAAGTGAAGATGGACATTTTTAATTAGTCAAAAAAATTAATAAATTGCATTGATTTATTTTGTGGAACATATGTGTTTCCATGCATTTTGTTGAAATGTCTTTTCTTGTATAGCCTATTGCATATACTTGGTTGATTATTCATGTTGCTTATGTATTATACAATTTTTTTGTGTATTCATTGATATTAATCTATAGTTAGCTTTTTTTCCCATGTGTATGGAAGTGTATGTATAAAAATGAATATAAAATATGTAATAAACAATTCTTATTTTGTATTTGGTTCAATTTGTTTATTATAATAGAAGTCAAAGGTAACCATAGTTACAACATGAAATTAAATATTAAAAAAAATGATTTTTGGTTCCTGGAGGCTCCCAAAGTGATTCCACACAGTGCCTAATATAAGAGTTCCTCTGGAAACCTGTGTGGTTCCTCAGAGAACCACCCCTTTTTAAAGGGTGCCTAGAGGATCTACAGACGGTTCCGCCGGTGTGGAAAAGTGAAGAACCCCAAAAGGTTCCTCCAGGCACCTTTTATTTTTACAGTGTATCATGATAAAAGACAAAAACATAAATCTTTAACCTGATGCTGGTTAAACTCCATTCACACACAGTATAGAATCAGCATATTTTACAGTGACTACATCAACATCTCTCATCATATGGGTGGGGGAACGGATTCCGACAGAAGGATTGTTTCCCGTCGGATTCTGTTCTCCCCTTGTTTCTTACACAAGGAGGTTCTAGTATTTACAAAACTGACTTGTAAAAGTTTTGTTGTCCCCAGGGAAACTTTGCATTCTCTCGTACTGCATTCACCCATAAATATTTTGCTCTCTCGTAAAAGTATTGTGTTCCCATGAGAAACATTTGCGTTTTCGCTTAAAAATATTTTGTCTAATCAATTATCTTTATTTATCATTACCATGTCCCTTTAGTGAGTGTTTAGGGGCTCTGTGTACACTATATGACATTAAAAAAGTACTTTGAATTGATATGTTTTTGTGTCTGTATACTCATGTCATCTATATTTCTATGCATCTGAACTGTCACATGAGCTGTGAGTCTCACCGCAGACACAGCAGGAGAAGCAGCTGTCGTGGTACACTTGTCCCATGGCTTGGCAGGCCTGACCAGCACCATAAATGCCTCCTGTGCACTTTGCACACTTACCTGCAGGCGGCAGACAATACAGAGAAAATTTGGATTAATTGATGAATTGATGAATAAAAGTTTTGCATGTAAACAGTTGAAGCAGGGGAAATTCCTTACATGATAAAAAAAAACTCATGGTTCATGAATTTCAGTACCATAGTACCAAACCATACCACACAGTACACAAGAAAACTGATTGAAAAGGTTGAGCATCAAATTTACTTTAATGAGAAATTCTCTGATTCTATATATTATCGTTCTGTTTATAAAGAAGTGAAAAATAGAAATATTTATTTAATACTTTAATGAAAGTCCCTTGATATTCATTTATTAAATTGAGTGGTGATTGAGACACTTTTTGCCATTGAGATGACTTGGGGGGGAAAAGTGTCCCAATCAACCTGAATTCATCCTATTTATTTGTATTCACTTACTTTCACTAAACAAACACTGGTTAAACTTTTAATTGAGTAAGATTGTAGCATAGAATTTATCTATAGTTTCACATCTCTGAACTGAAATCAAACTATTGAACTAATCAAACTGCATCAAATTCTGAAAAAAATCATGACACATTTTGAAAGTTCAAACATCTCTTAAACGAACAATTCTTCAGCTTGATAAACTGAACTATAAACATTAGGCACCAGTTTACACTCATGCAAACATTTTCGAATCACTCCCCAGATTAGATTCATGACGTGGACCTTACCAAAGCATAAAGAGTTTGAGTCCATTTTCTGTGTGTGTGCCAGACAGAGACGGGGAAGGGAAAGTGTCACTGATGTCCTGCTCCTGCAGACAGACTCTGTCTCCGGCGGTAAGCGGAGAACATACTGTGAATTCTCCAATGTGTGCGGGTGTATTTATATGTGTTATAGTATGTGTGTGTGTGTGTATCAGGGAGGAGACACTGTGAAGACCTTTGATGGACATATGATATATATATATATATATCACTGACAGCTGTGTATCACAGTCATGGACCTGCTAAGATATTACATGGAACTGATGACATCAGTCTAGTTCAGATATGAGTAATTGCGAGTATATATATATATATATTGTCATTCTATCTATCTATCTATTACTCTACTACATTATATACTATTATATATTAGTTTACATAAACACACAGATTTATAGGAGATGAATTTCCCAATCAGACCAGTTTCTATTTGTTCTGTAGCACATGACATTGTGCAAGAAGGTTTAAAAGATAGTGAATTAATTATTTATGCCTTTCAGAAACATGTCTGGATGTTTTGCATGAATAGATTTTAATGTGTGAGAAACTGTCATTTAAATGCTCCTTGCTGTAGGCTATGGCCAAGAAATCTGTAACCACAGGGTTCATTTATCAGACAATAGACCATTAATGGTCGATTTTCTATTTGAATGCTTTGATGAGTAATCTGCGATGACATACATAAAAATGAATTTTTCAATAATGTATTTCCTGCTTTCACATAGTTTTTAATGGTATGTAGGCCTAAATGGAGATGTGTGAATGGAGAGATCAGAAAGGGGAGAACAAACGACATGATGAAAGTGTTGCCTCTTGTGATACCTGTTGGATGGGTTATGAAATCTTCTTATCTATTCGTGTTTTTATGACTATTTCCCTAATGAGAGTGCTGTGCTCCTCCAGGCTGCTTACATTGACATGACTGGAATGCTGTCGTCTGCGGGCGTGTTTGGACGGTTAGGACTCATTACACGAAAGCACAATAGTAGTGAAAAGAATTTGCATAAATAGAAAGGCGATTTAATTTGAGACATTTTCAAGAGGATATTTAGCCACATAGTATAAGTCATTTCACAAATTAAACAATAATAATAATAGTATAGCCTAACATAATTTAATTACTGAATTCTAGTATCCGTAAATAACGGTTAGGCTACTTTGTATTACTTAAAAAAGAGAAACTTTACAAAGTTAACACCTTCGACTTTAGTAACAATCAAACGACTAGGCTAAAATACGCATCCTATCAAAGTGATGTCCTGGCTCATGAATATTAATTATGTGCGATGACGTTTTTTTCGAAAACCTTCCAATGGAGGAAGACTTGGCTCGTGGCTCATGAATATTAATCATTGTCCTCAGAAAATCGAGCTGAAGTGCTTGAGTAATCAATCTCGACTGAGGAAAAGCAAAGAATGATGTTAGTAATCTAATAAACTTGAAAAATCACAGACGTTGAAGCGAGTGGATTTTGTCCCCGAAGAAAATGAAAGGATTAATCTGATTTGTGTGCCTTTAAAGTCAGATCTCCCGGATTTATCACTTTAAATCTTCGCTTCTTGTGAGTTAAACTGTTTTTTGAATAATGCAATCGCATTTCCCAGCTGTTGTATGATCCTGAACACAAGTTTGGACAGGTAAGTTGCGCGCGCACACGCCCTTCTTCTGCGTGCACAACAGGTATCAGAATCAGGAAGCGCCGGTGCGGTCAGACTAACTCAATCCACCATGCACGATTCATGGATTTAAATCAAACGATTTTTCAAACACAAGCACATATTTTGGAAAGTTTAGGAACCTCTGAAGGGGAATGATGGGCTCGTGTGTGGTTCCTGTGCTCATTGGATTGATTTTACTGCAGATTCACAAAATCTCAGGTGAGTCTTCAGAGAAGCACCACCCCAAACACGTTTAAACATCCTCGTCACTGTCATGTTTCAGCCATTTATCCTTTTCCAGGTTTTAATGTTTTATCTATTGAAATTCATAAAAAATATTTGAAATAAAGAGCTTATATGTGTCAGATAGCCCTCATGATACGACATTTAATGAACCTACAGTATTATTGTTTAAAATAGTTAGCATGAGACTATTAATTTCATTAAATGTATGCTGGGTGTTTATATAAAATCGTTTTTGAAATATAAAATGAGAGAGTTTTTCACAGTATAATCTGGCCTCAATCATGGCCTATGAAAATGAACTCATTTGCAATTATGAGTTATGACAGCTGCTGTGAAAAATAACTAGTTAATTATTGACCGACAATCTGTTACTGTACAAATGGAGGGCAGTTTGCTGTAACATGCTCTTGGGCAGGGAGGGAAAAACATAAGGCTTTCACTGCTTTCTCCGCGTGAAATGCATATCTGAAAATGTCAACTGTTGTTTGCTTTTCTATTGACATTTCAGCTTTTGAGACAGTAGACTTTCATTTTCACAGTGTTGAAAATGACCTTCAGTGTTGCTGATGTATTAATGGTTGGAGCTGTGATTTTTAAAGATTAAAATGGGTCGAAAGTGTGATTTATTTATTTTTTTTGTGAGATTTTCTTGTGCAGACATAGGTGTCAGTTCATGATTAAGTTGTTTTATAATGTCAAAGATGCATGACTAAACCAGAAAATGTACAAACAAACTTGCGATTTGCATTGCATATCTTCCCCTCACACCTTTACCAGTTATGCCACTAAACAAACAACCTGATTTAGTTGCTGATACATGTTAACCTGGTTCAGGTTAGAGGCTGGAGGAGTGTGTCCCCGCTGACTGTTGCTGTCACAAACATGAGTAAATATTTGCAGAGGTTGTCATTCTTATGGAGTAATATGAGACGCTGCTGTTGAGCTGCTTGTGTCTTGTTGAAAGTCAGTTAGTGTGCAATCAAAATCATGTCGAAACTTGTGATTGTCTTTCTATCAAGTGTGGTACAAGATATTAATGCATGCAAAGACTTCACTTTAAGAACCAACCTGTTTACTTTTAAGACTAATTTCTAATTATGACGCATATGGATATGTGCTGTCATGCACCGAACCTTCTGCAACGTCAGAATTTTATTATATGGGCAAGGTGATCTCGTTTCCTTGATGAAATCAGGGAAGATCCCAGAATGCCTGACATGTGTAGTGTAATGTGCGGCTGTGTTCGCTCATGACCTCTTCCTGTTCAAGTCCTGAATCAGTCCTTTGTGTTTCTGTTTGCTTTTATGTGGGTTACAACTCTCTGCTTCATCCGAGCTGTTCTTTCTCATGGCTCCATATTGATTGTTTTGTAGGGTTTTGTGTGTCTCTGCCCAAGAGCAGTTTTTGATTTAAATTTGTATTGCATAATTTTCCTAATAGATTGAGTCCATATAAAGGCCTGTTCACACAAAGCAAAAATAATAAATGACACCAAATGTTAATAAAAAGTCATACAAAAAACAGACAGAATTCGTTTCAAATCAATAGCAAATAGAAAGGTTTTGGAAAAAACATTTCTTAATGTGAATAGGCCTCATTTTATAAATAATTGATTATATATTATTACATGTTATTTTTGTTTAATATATGATTATGATATATTTTATATTTGAATTTAATTTAATTTTAATAAAATGTAAATTTAAATTAAAATAAAATCATCTCAATGTATCCATCCATTCTCCATGTATATTTATTTATATATTTAACCCTTTCACTCATAGTGGTCACTACAGTGGACAGCTATTAAAAAAGCATTTTCTTTAATTTGCACGGTTTTTATGGCAAAGTTGCACATCAGCCTCTTCATTGGACCCTGGTGCATCATCCTATAAATTGCAACCAAGTGGCAAGCCTTTGTGTTTCGATTTTTTTTTCCCCCTCCAAACCAAGATGGCCAAGGGTCAGTCAGACATGCCAAGTTGCTCCGGAATATCCACCCATTCCTTCTATCCTAGGAGACTCTTGTAGGTAAAAAAAATATTGCAGCATCAAGCAATATCTAATGAGTCATATCACAGTAAAATTTTCCAAGTTTTGATTTTAGATTGAGAGAAAACTCTGATTAATCACATGTCCACTGTAGTGGACGTCATGCATCAATTGCTATATTTCAGCTACAATTCTTAATTATAATGTGAATATTGTTTTTGAAACTTAAAAACTTAATCTGCAGTGACTTTTTTTTACTGTAAATAAATGTATTTGTATTATTAGAATGTCATTTTCATTGACATCGAAAAAAGTCATGTGATTACATAATGTATTACACTTGTAATGCATTACTTTACTTGTTAGATCAGAAAGTAATCTGATTTCGTAATGCACGTTATTGTAATGCGTTTCCTTACTCATAACATCAAAAAGTAATCTGGTTACATAATGCATGTTACTTGTAATGCGTTTCTTTACTCATAATATCAAAAAGTAATCTGATTACGTAATGCATGTTACTTGTAATGCGTTTCTTTACTCATAATATCAAAAAGTAATCTGATTACATAATGCATTTTACTTGTAATGCGTTTCCTTACTCATAACATCAAAAAGTAATCTGGTTACATAATGCATGTTACTTGTAATGCGTTTCCTTACTCATAACATCAAAAAGTAATCTGATTACGTAATGCATGTTACTTGTAATGCGTTTCTTTACTCATAATATCAAAAAGTAATCTGATTACATAATGCATGTTACTTGTAATGCGTTTCCTTACTCATAACATCAAAAAGTAATCTGATTACGTAATGCATGTTACTTTTAATGCGTTTCCTTACTCATAACATCAAAAAGTAATCTGGTTACATAATGCATGTTACTTGTAATGCGTTTCTTTACTCATAATATCAAAAAGTAATCTGATTACATAATGCATTTTACTTGTAATGCGTTTCCTTACTCATAACATCAAAAAGTAATCTGATTACGTAATGCATGTTACTTGTAATGCGTTTCCTTACTCATAACATCAAAAAGTAATCTGGTTACATAATGCATGTTACTTGTAATGCGTTTCCTTACTCATAACATCAAAAAGTAATCTGATTACGTAATGCATGTTACTTGTAATGCGTTTCCTTACTCATAACATCAAAAAGTAATCTGGTTACATAATGCATGTTACTTGTAATGCGTTTCCTTACTCATAACATCAAAAAGTAATCTGATTGCGTAATGCATGTTACTTGTAATGCGTTTCTTTACTCATAATATCAAAAAGTAATCTGATTACGTAATGCATGTTACTTGTAATGCATTTCTTTACTCGTTACATCGAAAAGTAATCTGGTTACATAATGCATGTTACTTGTAATGCGTTTCTTTACTCATAATATCAAAAAGTAATCTGATTACGTAATGCATGTTACTTGTAATGCATTTCTTTACTCGTTACATCGAAAAGTAATCTGATTACGTAATGCATGTTACTTGTAATGCGTTTCTTTACTCATAATATCAAAAAGTAATCTGATTACGTAATGCATGTTACTTGTAATGCATTTCTTTACTCGTTACATCGAAAAGTAATTGATTAGGTAATGCATGTTACAATACATTACTCGTAACATTAAAACAAAACTGATTACGTAATGCATGTTACTTGTAACACATTACTTTACTTGTAACATCTAAAAAGTAATCTGAATGCGTTATGCATGTTACTTGTAATGCATTACCCCCAACACTGCTCATTTCAGATGAGATTGAAAAAACGTATCGCTAGGTTTTCTCAGAGGAGGGCTATGATAGAAATGTGCATGTCCATCTTGAACATAATCAGAATTATCAGCTAATAAGGGTAAATCTCCATACTCTGGTGCACTGGAGGGAGCATCTGAGTGGTTTCCACAGTTGTACCTTGACAGGCTGTAGAAAATTCTGATGGAATCACGTCCTCATGTTCTGATATCAAAGATACGCGAAGTGCAACTTGTGTGAAGCTGTATGAAGCCTTTGCAATATTTCACATTTATATTTTTTGGATATATTTTATAGTTTTCACATGATTTGATATAATTGTATTGATTAGTTTGTTAAATTCACATACTTTATCTGTTTGATTATTGTCTTATATTTAATACAGTATATCTTAAGTTTAAACCATAACCGCATGCTGTCCACTCAAGTGGACATCTGAAGATCTCTTTGAAAAATTTGTAAAAAAATAAAATAAAAAACAAATCTTGTTTTTCATGCCCTAAGAGCAATAAAACCACATAGGAAAAAAATCCTGACTGAGGTTATCATAATTCATGCATGAAAGGGCTAAATATATTTTTTCTAATGGGATGAGTCCTTATAGGCCTGTTCACACAAAGCAAAAATAATATTAAACCAACTGCCAATGAATCTAGCAAATGGACAAGGTTTAGAAAGGAATGGTTCTTAATAGGGCCCTATTTTTTTTATTAATATTGATTATTATATTTTATTTTTAATATATATATATATATTAGGGGTGTAACGGTACACAGAAGCCACGGTTCGATACGTACCTCAGTTTTGGGTTCACAGTGTGATACGAGTATGATACATTTACATACAATGTCTACATATATGTATGTGTAAAGGTTTAAATTACTCACGGTTCGGTCTCTATCAGGGTTTTAGGGTCACGGTTTCGGTATGGTTTGGTATGTGCTATGTTCAGGAAAAAAAGAACTACTGTCAAATAAAAATAAAGAAAATAAGGAAAAAATTGTCAAACTGCAACCAAATGCACAAATAAATACAAAAGAGCAAAGATACAAATAAAATAAACAGCGCTTTTCAGGTTATTTAGGTATCTAACAGTAGTTTTCAGGTACAGAAATTGTAATCAAATGTAAAACAACATTGCATATAATCTTCACTGTATAAATTGAATAAAAATGAATCATTATTAAAGTTACAAAAGTTATTCAGTGAAGAGCAGTGAGTGATTTTTCTCTTTGTCACTTTAAGACATAATGCACAGATCCAGTACAGTCATACTGTACACAATACACGTGCATTCTTTCTCAACCGTTTGCATTCACTTAAGACATAACTGACTATTACTAGGGATACTCTCCAAGACGGGCATGTGTCTCCATCATTCTTGTGTGATTTATCCGTTCAAGCGCAAAGCTTAAAGCGATTATTTTTTTATTTTTTTTTATACTGAGAACCATTACACCCCATATTTATACATTTTATTTATATATATATATATATATATATGTATATGTTATTATTATTATTTCTCCTTTTATTCATATATTATATTATATTATATTATATTATATTATATTATATTATATTATATTATTTGTATTTTTTCAGAATGTCATAAAATTGAGGTGACCCCCGACTCTGGCACCACGGTACACTTCATTAAGAAGGCAGGTCAGGGTCTGGACTGTGATGTGTGTAAGGATGAAGGTCCGTCTCAGACCTGCAACTCCAATCTGGAACTCACTGAAGCTCGGCCCGCCATCGTGACTTTCAACTGCTCTCAGCCGGGCGACGTCTTTACTGTGGAGATCAACCAAAAAATCGGCGAGTAGCAAAATGTAGAGTCTGACCTATCCATTTGATAAAAAATCACCTTGTAAAACATTAAGTCTTTACTTTTTATTCCAATCACAGATTGTTCGCCGACAGCCTGCAGCATCATTGCAGCGCATCCGGATTCGACCCGATTCCTGGAGTTCAGCAGAACCTTCAACTGGGATCTGAAGGTTCAACCAAACCAGATGTTTCAACTGGACTTTCCAGCTCCAGGAATGAGACAGATCAAGCCTTCAGAATCCTGTCCAGATAAACACACCTACACCATCATTACATACCAGCGGTCAGGTCCAATCTCCATCGGCACGTTTTGTCGGAACGGTACCATTAGTCGTATCCAGGCCTTGTTTAAAGGACGTGTGTCTCTGGAGGTTCCCAAAGGTACAGACCTGAACCCATCTGACTTCAAAGTGTCCATAGGACCGGATACAAAAGGTTAGAAGAAGTGATGTGGAACAAGAACTGTTTTTTTGAGTGTTTCGTTTTTGATTGGAAATGATTTTATTTTTTGTTCTTTGCATCTACAGCATTGGTTGTGGTGGACGTCAAGCTGCCCAGAGGACTGTCATCTACTGATTTCTTCACACCAAATTACGGCACAGGCTACTACAGTGAAGAAAAAATTAAATGGAACTTTGCTGTTGAGCCAATGCAAAATTTTACAGTTCTCTTTCAACATTACACTCCACCAGAGTGCACAAATAATAAGGTCTTGGTTGATTATACACTGGCGGACAAGACTTCATTCACAAAGGAACCAAAGGACATTCAGCCGATCAATAAACAGGGAGATTTCAGCCTGACTCTTACCAATTGTGAACCAAAAAAAATTCCTGGACTTTCTTTGAACATAAACGTGGCCGTGTTCAGGGGTGGGACACCATGTAAGGAGAAGCATGTAGATTTGATTTTGTGTCTGAAATAATATTGCTATTTAGGGTATCTGAGCTTGATTAAGTCATGCTTTAAAGTTGCAGATAAATAGCACGCTGTTTGTCTTGCTATTCTGTTCAGATCTTTGCACTGCGGATCTCCGGAAAGAGGAGGGATTGAGCCTGCAAATAGAAAATAAAAACCCAGAGTCGTACTGTGAAATGAGCTTGAACTCTGTGGCGCAGGAGAAAATAGTGGTTCCTGCGGGCACCAAAGCTGACCTGTCCTTCCTCGACTGCCCCGTGCAGGACCTGCAGCTGACGGCCACCCAAACCTACGGTAACTGGGAGCGCATAAATGCTGCACACATGCGCAGTGGACTGTCACATGAACACAATTTAGACATGGAAAAAATGCTTTGTTTGGTCTGGCTTTGATTCTTCAGGTGTAGTCTCAAATGGATGGATGGATGGATGGATGGATACAGATAGATAGATACAGATAGATAGATACAGATAGATAGATACAGATAGATAGATACAGATAGATAGATAGATAGATAGATAGAGAGATAGATAGATAGATAGATGACAGTCATGAAATCATAATCTTGAAAGAATAATTTTGAGATTTATTCACCACATTATCTTGATTGTCTCTTTCCTCCATGCAATTCTAGATTGTCCGAGAGCATCTCCTCTTGACACCAGACCCCTGTCCCTCTCTATTCCCACGCTGGACCCCAGTCTGCATGTTCCCCTCCACAAGTTCACCTGGCTGCTCCGTGTGCTCGATCAAAGCACCGTGGATCTCACGGTAAAAAACCTGCACCAGTCTGTCCCAGACAAGGAGTGTAACGAGAGGGTCTCTCTGCTGGTCTCCGAGACTGACGGCTCCAACATCGGCCAGTTCTGCTCTATGGCTGAAGGCACAATCCAAAAAATCCAAGTCAAAGGGAACGTTTCCATTACCGTAACTCCTAACACGATAAAAGACCTGAGCCAGGAGAAAGAAACTTTCTTAAGAGTCACCATGAGTCCAGAGATCACTGGTAAGTAAAAAGTTTGGAATAATTCCTACCTTTAATGTTTTTCAAAGAATGCTGCATTTATTTGATCAAAAACACTGTAAAACTATAATATTGTTTTTCTATTGTAATAGAGTTGAGTCTCATAGCATTGTCTTCCTGCTTTCTTCACAGAGAATGTAATCTACACTGTATCTCCACTGGTTTCGGGATCCATGTACCTTGCGACGCCCAACTGGCCCGATGGCATGAATCCTTCCTCATCCGTCACGTGGATTGTCAGCGTTCCTCAAGAGCACAAGGCCGAGCTGCAGTTCACCAACGTCAGCAAGCCCGTATGCGACTCGGGCCACACGGAGATCGCGATCAGACCGCTGGACTCACAAGGCCAAACGCAGTCCTGGAGAGAAGATCAGAGTTTCGCCAACACCATCATCCAACAGCAGAGCTTCTACCTGAACATGTCCAACTGCGAGCCCAAGAGCGGACGCTTCACCGTGCTCTCTAAGGTCACTCTGCAAAAGGAAACCAGTGAGCAAAACGCTTTCATTTCAGAGTTTAGGGCGTTGCACACTGAGTCTGAAATTTTCAGTAGAACCTCAATGCAGTCCACAAGATCCAGGGGGCGGGGTTGGATCCACATCTAAGGGGTGGAGATTGGTAGGTTTAGGGGTGGAGATGGGTAGGTTTAGGGGTGGATTTAGGGATCAGGGGGTGGAGATGGGTAGGTTTAGGGGTGGAGATGGGTAGGTTTAAGGGTGGGTTTAGGGATCAGGGGGTGGAGATGGGTAGGTTTAGGTATATGTCAGGTGGGAGGAGTTGGATCTGGATCCAACTCCTCCCCCTGGATTTCGTGTTCTGCAGTGAGGACCATCTCGAAATTTTCGCATGCGTTTTTTCATATTCGTCATTCAATGGCTCTGAATTGACCCTTCGCTAAGCCACGCCCGAAAACCGCCACAGGCCAATCGTGGCTTAGCAACCGTAACTAGGCGCGGGAGGTCTGGCAACCTTTCGAGCGAGGGAAACATGCCGAAGCGTTGTGCGTATGGATTGTGCAAATCTGATACCCGGTATCCTAAAAGTTTGGACGGGGGGTGGAATTTTTTTCCTTCCCAAAACTTTTACCCAAAGGGAAAAATGCCAGGCGTGGATCAAGCAGTGTGGGACGCCCCATTCACAACACATACATCCTGTAGTCGACAGGATTAACAAAAACACCTACGTTTGCTCCACAACGTGCGAGCAGTAGCCTGGCGCGCTAAAAATATAAGCGGGAGAATGTTATCATTGCAAAGTGGTCAGGCTAATGTCTTGTGTTTATTCCACTAGATTTATGGATAAGCTGTTTGATTTATAATTATTAGATTATTTTCAAATTTCACTTACCCTGCTGTACATTCCTCAATTTGTGTGTTTCCCATTTGAATGGTCAGCGTATGAGGCGGCTGCTGCTTGCGCTGGGACCTATAGGCTTTAGCTTCAATTTTGATGAAACTATTCTCTAATCGGTTGCATATTATGTCGTGGATATATCCCTCGAATGCATACTGCAGTCCCTTTTGTCTTGATCTCTCAGATATTTCACCTGTTCGGCAAAATGTTTTACGAATTATCTCCTTAGGAATGTCTGACACCGGTGCATACATACTGTAATAGACGTGCCAGGAGCGAAAGCTTGTCAGGCGTAGCAACAGTAACTAAGGAGGGCGGGGCTTAGTGAAGGGTCAATTGTCAAAACACCTCTCTACAGATGCGAAATACTTAGAAAATCTAACCCAATTAGATTTTTTTTTTTATGACGGACGAAAGTTTCAGAGGCAGTGTGTAAACGTGATTGAAAAGTGAGGTTGTATTTATTTTTTAAAGTGCACAAATTTTGGACGAGAATTTCGGACTGGTCAAGGACATTTTTGTCTTCATTTGAATGAATTTGTGCATTGATCACACTATACTTGGTGTTGTTGTGAGAAGAATTGCAATGGAAGATAATCAGATAATCATTCCTTTTTTCCTCCCCTTACAGAGAACTTCCTGAACATTATCTTGGCTGTAGTCGGGGTTCTGCTTTTGCTGCTAATCATTGCACTTATAGTTGTGTGCGTCATTCGAAAGTGAGTCTGAATTTTCTTCTGTGTTCTCTTATGAATTTGAAAATACAATGAAATACATTTTCAAACAATTTTCTTCTCTTTTAGAAGGAAAAACAAACCTAAGACCAATAGGTCCTCCATCTTTTTGCCCAGAGGGAAACCTTTCCTTCCGGGTAATGCCACCTTCCCAAAATCCAGAGCAGACAATGAGTCCCACGTCTACGCCTCCATTGATGACCCAACAATGTACGGAAATTATGCGGACAAGAACCAACCAGCAGAGGTCGACAACGGAGCCTGGAGCAACGGACATCCGGTGGATGCGTACCGTCCGTTCACGGGACCCTCGGACTCAATCCCGTCGGCTAAGGATTCGTCCGCTGAATATTCGATGGAAGGAAGAGGAGGAGATAGAGATGCATATCAGCCTTTCCTAAACCCGCCCAACACCTTTAATCTCCCGAGGCCTCGTTCGCCACTGGTATCACAGGGTAGCTTAAGATTCGAAGATCGTAGGATGATAGATAACGAGCTGCACACTTTCAAGAGTTTCGGGGATATAAATCCCATTCGCCTGTCTGCCGACGAATCCAGACTACAACCACAAATGGAGTCGGACACTGATTCCAATGCTGAGCCGGAATACGAGGAGGCAATTTGAGGATAAAGCCGGATGCAGAGTGGATTCATATGATGATTCGACTGCTTGGGTTTTAATAAACCTCTTTTATTGGGGGAGCAGAAAAGCTATTAGCTACAAGCCTAGAAAAATGCGCACACAAAGACAATGTTGTTGTGTAAAATTGATGCTAAAAGGCTACGCTCTCTTTTGCCACCCTAGTGGCCACAGGTGTATTTTGCATGTAAAGTTTAAAAGTTTGGTTTTAAAGATTTTTTTTTATGGCCTTTTAGCCTGAATGTACAGAATTAAGCCGTTTGAGAGTTGAATCTCTTCATGGAAGTGTGCCATGACTTTCTCTATTGGATAATTGTTTTGTTTTAACTGTGATTGTCTCCAGGCTACAGGTTTCATACATGTTTCTGTTTTTCAATTCTGTATATTTTCGTTGTGCATTCCTAAAATAAATTCTCAGATATTTTAATAGATGTTCATCCCTGTTTAGAATGTATATAAAGAATCAAAATAACCACACACAGACTAGATTAAGACAGTTTTCATATTTCCCACAATGGATTTGGGGAAAAATCAGCAAAACTAGATGTTAAAAGGTATTATGCATTTTACATGGTAAAATTATGGAAGCACCATTTTAAAAATTCTGTCTGATATTGATAAACTAATAATTATTTCCATGTCATGCCTGGCAACTGATAAATGGCTGATATTAAAGTATACTGTTTTCTTAATAAATTAAAAAGAATACAAGTAAATGTAGGCATCTGTTAGAAAAATTGATATTAATTTAATTAAAGCTTACATTTAACATTGTTTATGCCTTTGAGCAAGTGTTAGATGATGCAAGGCAATCTAAATGTAAAAAATTGGCAGAAATGAGCATGCAAAATAATTTTTTTTAATATCGACTGATAACAAACAAAATAAATCTGTAATATCAGTCAGTAACCAATATTGTGCATCCCAAGGTAAAATGTGATACATGGATCTGACAATTCAACACTCAATTGTAGGTGAATGCCTAAAAGAATCAGCCAAAATATTTAATAAATTATGGGCATATATATTCTGCAGAACTTTACATGGGCCTGTTTTACACCAAATGTGTGAAATATTATACACACACATATTGGATAAACATTTTATTGAGATGCAAGGATATGTTCAGGTTATATCAGGCTAGACATTAGTTTGTTAGACAATAAACAAGTAACAAAGCTAGCTATCTGAAATAATCATCGTTCTGCTGGATTTTATCAGGTGGCTGGACTTCTTACTAAAAGACCATCTGATTTTGGATTCAATAATGTTTGTTTAGTTAGTGTGTGTTTTTGGCTGGATCTTAACGGAGACTGTCCAAAAATGTGCTTTATTACAGTGTTGTGTTCTTGATCTTTGATTATAGTTCAGCTTTTGCATCTGAACATTTTTATGGAGTAGCTAAAATGACAATCTTTGGTCTCCTCAAGATAAAAAAATATACAATTACGGAGCAAACACAATGCAAGCAGGATTGTGCAATGGAAAGGACAGCTAAGGTCAAGGGGATCGCCACGCTGGATGATCTCAGACGATGTTGAACTCGCAGACGGAGGCCCGCTCCTCACGACACCGCTCGTCCAGCCACTTCTCGCCGGAGAGAACGGCGCAGTTCTCCGCGATGCCGCCGTCAGGCTCCGGGAGCTTCCAGTTCTGGTAGCGGATGTTTGAGCCGGTCTGGTCCATCCACACGCCCTCGATTTGCATGTCGTTTACGCCCAGCCAGATCTCAGCGTCTGGTCCGAGGCTCTGGCGCACATAATCACGGAGAAGCGTGTTTTCGTCGGAGGAGAGCGGAGTGCTGAGGATTCCTCCCTTGGCGATGCAGTCTTCGTTGGCCGTGTGGTAGCGCTTCTTCACGGTGTCTACCAGAAAACACTTGCCGGGGATCTTTATGCCTCTCAGGCAGACTAGCGGAGAATAAATAAACAGTGTTTGTAATCTTTAAATGGCTCATAATGTAAAAAAAAGTGTGTGTTGTTCTTTTTTAAATAAAAAAGTGTAAGTTAAAACCAAGGACATTTTGAGCTCATTAATTACATACATAACTGGCCATATTTAGATTAACACCTGCAACTTGCCCCTCCCTTCCTGATACACGGATGTGTGAGACACGCCCACACGCACAGGTCAGCCAATCACAACAGAGGACATTTACATATAAGTTCAGGTGAGTGGGAAACGATCATCAAAGATTAAATTATGACTGACTTTGGTGCTGGAAACCTTTATTTACATAAAATGATACAAAAGTGCCGAATATGGCTTTAAACAAACTTGTTGCTTTGGCTTGGAATGGCAACTAATAAGAGTGATTTTTGGCTTTTGTTTTTAAATTATTAGCCATATAATCTAATAAAATGACATATTTGTCTGAACATTTCCTCATAGATCAAAGACTGAATTACATCTGTCTCTATGTTCTCCATGGAAAGCACAAGCTGTAAGAATCATCAAAAGCCACATGTGGATCTGGAGGCCATGTGTCTTATGCAAGTGGACAAACTAATCCAAACAATATGCCAGTCTTTGGTACAATGTGTTCATTTTTAGTTTTGTACAGTTAAACAGACGAGTCAGGCTGTCTGGATGCTTCAGTAAGGCAGATAGAGTCGAGGTGTGTGTAGCTCTCACCCGTCTGCAGAGCCTGCTGCTCCTTCACCAGATTCAGTTCCTCCACGATGTCTTTGATCTGCTGCTGAAGGTCCTCCAGAGCAACGCTGGCTCGAGCATCTGAGTCTGACAGGGACAATCAACAACCACCCAAAATCACATCAAAGAAATAATAAATGATATTCAGTTATATTGAAAATCAAGCCTTGTTTAGTGTTACAGTTAAGAGAATCATTGAGGATAGTGGGAATTACAATTTTTTTTAAGAAATGTAAATAAAAAACAGCAAAATGCATGGATAAATTACAACAATTAATTTGTTTTCTTAATACAATGTTTATCCTTATTGATTATTATATTTTATTTGATGTAATAAATTAATTTTACAGAGAGCACATGCATGGGAATTACAAAAATAAAAATAGTATTTTTAATTTATTCATATTTTTATATATTTAATACTTTTTTATTACATTAGTTTAATAACATAAAATTAATTGTTTGTTTGTAACTGATTTTTAAAACTTTACAAGTGTATTCGACTTAATTCAAATAAGAAAAATAGTTCATTTAAAGATCAGTAACATCCAAATGTATTAAACATGTCAATGCTTATTTTCTTCATACAGCAACTTGCGTTTCAAGTGATGCTCTCTGAACCTTCTCAAGATCTTTCAGCTTGAATAACCAAAGAATAAATGATCTAACTGAAGACAAGAATGAGCAGAAATCCTCGTGTCTTACCTTTCTTAGCGCTGGGTTTCTTTCTGGGAGTGTTCTGCTGCTGTGAGGTGTGTGTGAGGAGCAGCAGGACTGCGAACAGAAGAAGTCTCATGGTGAAGTCTGGAGAACGAGGACAGATCTCTGCTTCTCAGTCCAGCTCACGCAGGAAAACTGCTGTAATGGAAGCAGCAGTCGCTCTTCATCCTGAGAGGAGTGGAGGAGTGACGTCCTCACACACCCACCTCACCACACACACCCACCTCACCACACACACATACACATTCTTGTACATCCATCTTTATGAGGACATTCATTGACACAATGCAATCTCTAGCCGCTTACCCTAACCTTACCCATCACAACTAAGTGCCTAACCTGACCCCTGACCATAAACCGACCCTTAACCTCATTATAACCTTATCCCTAAAACCGAGTCTTGACCCTCAAACAGGCCTTTAAAGGGGTCTCAGAGAGTGAGGACCGGCCAAATGTCCTTACTCACTCCAATGGGCGAAAACTCAAACTGGTCCTCACAAAGATAGTTGTACAAGTACACACAAACACACACACTCACCTCACAGCACACAGATAAATTCACATACACTCACACACACCTCCTGACAAACACACACACACACACACCTCACAGCACACACACCTCACAGCATAATTATTTTTATACTCTACAAAACTGTATATTCTCTCTCCCTACACCTAAACACATCCATCACAGAAAACTTTCAAAAAAACATCACCTAGTGATTTATGAGCTGTTTTCCTCATGCGGACCAAAAAATGTCCCCACAAGAATTAGGATTTCGGGTAATGCCATCTTTGTGAGGACATAATGGTGTGTGCTTATATATGTCTTTTAAATATATATTTTAAATTAATTAACAATAATAAATAATAGAAACTGGTTCCTCTCCCCAATATGTTTTCCTCTCATTTGCAAACCCCTGATTTATATAGCAGATTATAAAACTGGATCCCTATTGTAACTTATACAGAAGAGCCGGTTCTCAGAGCATTCAAGGTCTCATCAGGACACATTTCCCATCATGCATACTTCTGGTGTATGAGGTTGTTATCTGTGCAGTGATTCCCGCTGTTTGTTTTGCATTCAGGCCAGAGGAAGAAGCAAAGTGATTATGGGATGGACTAGATCCAGGCTCACAGCAGCTGTGCTCAGATCTTCCTCAGACGACACGTGGCAGAAGAGACACCAGCTCCAGCTCCACACAAGTCTGTGAAGTCACCATGAAATCAAAATGGACACTTCTTATTTTTCATGGAATATTGCAGTATTTACTATGATTTATCAGTGCACATCATTATTTTCTAAATTAATGTGCCTCTTGATCTTGAATCAGAATCACTTCCCCTCCCTCTCGCATCTCTTCTCTTCTCTGATGATGTGGGCGGGGCAACCTGTCACTCACATGAGATCAGCCAATAGCAAACCACAACCATCTAATCAATTCCCTACGGACAAAATCAAGCCCCGCCCTACATTTGTTCTTGCTCGAGAAGCCGTTTCACTCGGACATACGTCACAATAGGGAAGAAAAGACTATTGCAACTTCCGTTTTCATGCAAACACATAATTTTTTCCGAACATCTGCAATTAAAACAAAAATATCCTTCCGCTCTGGGACATAAAAATCACCAACTCACAAAAACTTCAAGGACTCTTTTCTACTCATCTACTAAATTCAGGTATTAAAAAGCCTCAAATGCTTCAATTGCACTCAAACCACTCAGATTTATAAGGGAAACGAAGAAACATTTAGTCATCTGTTAAAAGCACCATTCAAACCAGCCAGCTGGAAAAATGAACGAATCAAAAACAAAAACAGCAACGTTATATAACCTTGCATTAGAGGATTCTGTGTTAGCTGAAGTTATTAAGCAAGACACGAACAAACGTCATAGGAAACTTAACTCATTTATTTGAAAAACGAACAAACAAAAACAGCTATCCAAGGAATCCCACTTTCTGTCGTTTCTTGCCAAGGCTTTCTTCTTTCTGCAGCAGTTCCATGAGCGGCGCGTGAAGAGTCTTTCCCACTCGCTTCCCGGCCTGCGACACAACAGTGAATAGACGAGTTTATGCAAGTCAGAGACATGTGAAAGTGTGCAAAAATAAAAGCTCGAGACAGGCTCAGACTGTCCGTTCACTGAACGTCTGATGATATCGCACATGTAAACAACACGAGCCGGAGGAAACTCTCTAATATACACACTCCAGTGCACAGGTGCCAAAGTAACCCAATAAAGTCTACTGTATCATATATGACCCTGGTCATTTCTTTTAAATTGTAAAAAAAGCTGAATACATAAGCTTTCCATTGGTGTATGGTTTGTTAGGATAGGACAATATTTGGCCGAGATACAACTATTTTGAAATCTGGAATCGGAAGGTAAAAAAAAAAATCGAAACATTGAGAAAATCTCCGTTAAAGTCCATAAGTTGGCGATTGTGCAGCATTCACTCACAGAAAGGCATTTACAAATATTTGGGATATATCAAATATGATCCATCAGGCTTTTGATTAACACTTATCTCTCTCTCAATTATTATTGTATTGAATTGCATTATGTGTTGCCACCCAAAATAAAAACTACAGAGCTCTGATTATAAACTAAGCCTTTAAATATCATCTTACTACAACAGATTATTGAAAGATATGAAGGGACAACTGATATTTATTTGGATTTTATGATAGCAGTCCCTGTTATAAAGATCTCATTGATTTAATTTACAAGCATCAGAATTAAATCTTACTTTTTGCCCATATAAGCATCAGCAAATGCAATTGCATATTTTTTACTTTTTGTCCCCTAAATATTCTTACTAAATGAGCCATAAAAGTCTGATCAATGATACTTTTAATGATACATATGCAAACTTTGTTGTATATTTTGTCTAAAGGTTCAATAAACTGTTCTATTGAAAAAAAAGTCATATTTCTGACTATTATGCCATATGTCAGGCTTTGCAGGGTTCGGGCTTTGAACAAACTCTTCATTCTAAATAGGAGTAAAAGTGATTCCTTAGCAAACACCACTAATTATAAGATCAAGACAGTTTAAAACTGCTGTGGGAAGAAACTAAGCTGACCTCTGTCATCTCAAAGATGCTCTCCGGGTCCAGACTTCCTCTTCCCAGCTTCCTGACGCATGTGACCATTCCTTTGTGTGTGACTGAGATCAGGAGACTGGCCACCGAACAGGCCTTCTCCTGCAGTGTGGCGTCCACCACGTGTCTGTGACCGATCTGAAGGGCACAAACACATACGATTTAAAAAAGTTATACATGACACGAGGAGAGTGGTGCATTGTGGGTAATGGCCCAGGCTCTGCTGTACCTTGCACAGGGAAACGATACACGGCACATTCTCCACATTGATCCGCACGCAATCGTACGGGTCGTCTGACAGCTCGATCTCCTTCCCGCCCTCCTCATCCTCGGATATGTGCACTTTGGGAATTCTGTTTCGGAAAAGGGATGTGCTTATGTTTCTCATCACTTCATTGAATCACCATTTTGAATGTTTATGATTAATGCATAAAAACTTTTAATAAAATAATTTGGTCACACTTTATTTTATGGTGTCATTGTTACAGTGTAATTATATATTTAAGTACTGAGTAATATTAATTAACTACATGTACTTACTATAGGGTTAGGGTAGGATTAGGGTTTGGGTGAGGGTTAGTTGCATGTAATTATGCACAATTTACTGTTATTACTATAGTAAGTACATGTAATATTTGTAACAAGGACACTGTAAAATAAAGTGTTACCAATAATTGTATAGTGGATTTACAGCTGAATGCATTAATCCTTGGAATTTATACGATTTAATGGTTAAACTTTTTAGTACAAATATTTTTATAACAAAAAAAAGTCCTGAAATATACTATGGCTTATGGGAGAACTGCTTAAACTGCTTAAATATTGTAGAATATAATTAAAAATATACATATTCACTAAAGAAAGGTTTGCTATTGTTATTGTTAACTGAAATTATTTATTTTTTTTTGTTAAATTAAAGGTATAGCGGAGGATGTTTTACTTCCTGGTGGGTAACCTATACTATTGGTCCTCCTAATTGTCAATCATTCTGGTGAATCAATCAAACTTTTCAAAAAGTGGAGAGGGCGGGTCTTATCTAAAATTTGGAAAGATCCTCCGCTATACCTTTAAAGAGTTAAAATAAAATAAAATGTAAACAAAAGATGAAAAACTTGATTTGGCAACCAACTTAAATAAGTTGAAGTACTAAAATTGCTAAAACTGAAATAATAATTATGCTAAATAGAAATGTAAAAAAAAAAAAAAAAAAACTTTCACATTTTTTTTTTTTAAATGATTAAAACAAACTAAAATTAAAATTAAATATCATAATAAGTATAACAACAACAAAATCTGACTTTAAAATGACTTTACAGGCCTGGAAACAGTTTTGCTATTGTCACCTAAAACAATTGTTAAATTAAACAAAGCTGAAATAAAATTAAATATAAATATTAGATGGAAAATGTTAAAATTAGAAATTCTGCCTTGGCAAACAACTGAAATAAGTTGAAGTATTAAAATTACTATAACAAATAAAAAATTAAAATGACAACTGAAAATATAGAAATAAATAAGAAAATATTCTAACAGTATATAAATAACACTAAACTAGCACACTGCCAGTTGTAACATTTCCTGATGAAACCAGTTCTGATGGGAGCAGACACACAGTGACTCACCGTGTGTTAAACAGAGCAGCTTTGATTGCGATGGAAATGGCGTCGAACAGGTTTCCGTCACACTGCAGCAGCTGTCGAGACAATCATGTGTTTATATGAAGAATATAGATGTCTCATGATCTCTCTCGGGTTCACTCACCAGCACGTCCACGTACAGCACCCAGCAGTTCTCTCCCGGGCAGATGCAGAGGGAGCGCAGGTCCACGCTGTGCCTGTTGTTGAACACTTTATAGAGTACGTTACTGAGCTCCACCCCCAGCTCCTCCCCCCCGCGCCCCTCAAACTCCGGAGTGGCGTTCGCTGAGCTGCAAAAGAAACATCCAGCAGTTTATACACGTCAGGAAGGAGAGGAAACTGGTGTGACTGTGTCTAATTAACATGCAGATCATGGACGTTTAAAACGCATTACGCATCATCTATGGATATTCACTGCTAATTTGCATATTTATACACTGAAGCACCTGCACTACACATACTGTATGTACTAAACTGTCTAATAAACTGCATAGTATACGGTCTTATTAATTGTGCTGCATCTCATGGGAGAACTATGGAAGCTTGTTTCCACAAAAAAAAAAAAAAAAAAAAAAAAAAAATTTATCTCTCGATTTTTCTTCTCAGAATTGTGTGAAAAAAAATTCAGAACTGCGAGATAAAAAGTTGCAATTATCTTTCAAATTGTTTTATTCCATGGCAGAAAAAAAGCTTTCATAGAGAACTGCTTAAACAGAACTAACTTAGTTTTTAAATATTGTAGAGTAGAACTAAATATATATATATATATATTCACTATAGAAATTTCCATGGCTTTTCCAGACCTGGAACCAGTGTTGTTATTGTTGACTAATAATAAAAAAATATATATAAAAAAAAATCTTTTTAAGTATTAATTGAAATAAAGCTGAAATAAAATAAAATCCCAAATATTGGATGAAAAAAAAAGAAAAGTTTTTATTTTTTTTAAATGTTGCCTTCGGCTACATAACATAACTTTACGATGTACTAAAATTACTAAATCTAAAACTGAAATAATAAATCAAACCCAAATAGAAATATAAAAAACAAAAACTAATACAACAAATGACAAAAGCACATAACAAAACTACTAAAACGTAAAACTAAAATTAAAATGAAAACAAGAAAAATGTATATTTGTAAATATATATTTTATATTAAGTTTTAAATATAATTTATTTATCTTTTTAAATAATTTTAAATATTATTTATATGAATAACTCGCATATAAATATAAATTATCTATAGCATATAAATAATAATAAAAAAATAAAGCTCCCACTATTCATGTACACCTACACACACACACACATGCATTATGTACTTCATGTTCTATTGTTCTTAATGATTTGTAATGATTTGTAATGATTTCTAAAAGCCACTGCACAGTCTTGGTGGAGCTGGTAGTGACTTACAGTGTTTGCTTGATGTGTTCATCTTTAAACACTCACCAGTCCACAAAGAACTCCAGATAACCTTCATCTGGTACCATGGGTTTGGGTTTCCCAATCTCTGCCTTTACTCCTACGAGAACATCAGTGTGACCCTGTCAAACACACACAACATCACACAACACACAAACATCACACAAACATCACACAAACATCACACATCATCACACAACATCACACAAACACTGGTGGTGACAGGTAGTGCACTATATGTTATTATAACAAACTGTTTAATTCAGCTTACAAGACTGATTTTAGCAGAACCATCAGTGTTTGACACCACATCCGTCTCGATCTCCATGTGTCTGTAGTCTTCACATCTCCGGCCGTCCAATCTCAGGTCATCCTGTCAACAACAGTCACAGTTTAACCCTCATGTTCTAGCAATCAAGATCAGGCTGATGCTTCATGATGTTCCCAAATCTCATTAGAACTGATTATAAACTTAATTTCAGGTGGATAACGTACTTCAAACATTTCCCATGACAAATGTAAGTCTTTAGGGGTTTCAGATGTTGTAGTGGTACACTCCTGTCAGCTCTTTATTCACATTTGCTTTAATGTACTGTATATACATTTACATTTAAGAGCTGTCAATGGGGGTTGTTTAGGCCAGTGACACATTTAAAGAAGGAAAAATAGAAATTAAACTTAAAGGCTAGAGTCAAAGTTTCTATTATTGTCGTGTTTTGATCTGTTATTGACATATCTAGGACTACAAATAGTCAATCTCAACACAGCATGAGGTTAAAACCCAAAACAGACCACATTAGAATACACGCTTTTTTTCCAGATGTCCTCTTAATTGAAAGTTAAATAAATGCAAATTATATTTTCATTCGTAAGATTTCACTTACTCTAACTCCATGCATAAGATAAACCTTCTCCGCTTCGCTTAGTTGAACTGCTGCCATGTTTCAAACACACGCAGTATATTGTGCGTCATCACAAAGCGCGAGGAGCGGGCAGCGAAGGCGGAGCCTGGCGTCAACCAACCAATCATATGCCAGTTCGGGAAAAAAAATCTGCGCAATGTGTAATCTGATTGGATCAGGAATATGTCAATTCCTTCAGCAGGAACTCAGTCCATTCAACGCACATGTTTTGTGTATTTCGCCAATGTGGTATGTATATTATATTTAAACAAAATTAAACAAAATGATTAATTGTATATCACATATTTTCTGCGCTCTATACAGTTGTAGATGTATGATAGGTCAGATTTTTGGTTTTGCTTGTACAGTTTACTGTAAACATGGCGATCGGTTTATTATGATTATTATTTTGCACTTCTTTAATGCAACACAATCATAATACACTTTGACTACTTATAAAACCTGTGTACTGTGGTACCATGGTACAGTGATGGCAATGCAATGGCGTTTTGAAGTATATACTAAGACTGGAATTTTCAGTCTTTTTATGCCAATTGTAATCTAATTTGTATTTATTTTATTCTTTTATTTATTTAATTAATTTTTTAGCTGTCTGATATTATTATTATTGTTATTATTAAGGTAGTTCTTAAACTATCAGTGTTTTCTTTTGCAGGTTGAATAAAACTTATAATTGTTGAATAATACTGTGAAACCAATAAAAATAGTTCTTGCTTATCGAAATAAAGGTGAAATAAATATTTGGTGAAATTTTAGAAAAATGTAACTTTTACATTTGATCTTTTAAATTATTGATTTGATTATTTTTATTCTGTGATTTTAGCTGTCCGATGTTATTATTATTATTATTAAACTGTCTGTGTTTTCTTTTGAGGTTTGACTAAAAGGAAAAAAATCCGGATTAAACTCTTGAGTCTGTCCCAAGAGCCACGATGCTTAGTGATGGAGAAGCTACAGAACTGCTGTCATTTCTCACTCTGGAGACCAGAGCTGATGTCAAAGGTCAGGCCTCGGAATACGTCCTGGGCCTCACAGGGAACCGGGACGGGTGCCGGTACCTGCAGTCCAAACCAGACTGCCTCCAAGCCCTGGTGACTCTAACCAGCGACCCCTCCATCGCCATCGTCAAGGACTGTTTTCACGCCCTGATCAACCTCTCAGCGGACGAGACTCTTCACCAGCCTTTGGTCACTGAGACGGGCTTACTGGCCAAACTGCTGCCGAAACTACTGGACCCGGAGTACGTGTTTGCGGATCGGATCTGCACCATCCTCAGTAACCTGAGTCGACACGAGCGGACGTGCAGAGACGTGTTCAGAGCTCTGCAGGAGCAGGACATCGGACTGGACAGACTGGTGGAAGTCTTCTGCAACCAGGGCTTCAATAAGAAAGCTTCGCTCCACTATCTGGGACCCCTGCTGTCTAACCTCACGCAGCTGCCCGAGGCACGGCTCTTCATTCTGGACAGGGACAGGTACACCATCATTACATGTCAGATTCCTAAAACCATGGTATTATTATAGGATGTGTCAAACAAAACATGATATTACAATGGTACATGTCCAAAAACATGGTGTTATCATGGTGGGATTAAAAATATACATGATATTACCATAGTACATGTCCAAAAACATGGTAGGAGTAAAAAAAAACTGATATTACCATGGTACATTAAAAAACATGGTATTATCATGGTGGGTTTAAAAATATACATGATATCACCATAGTACATGTCCAAAAACATGGTGTTGTCATGGTAGGAGTAAAAATACATGATATTACCATAGTACATGTTAATAAACTTGGTATTATCATGGTAGGAGTAAAAATATATATTCTATTACCAGGGTACATTCAGAAACATGGTATTATCACGGTATGAGTAAAAAACTGATATTACCATTTTACATTCAAAAACTTGGTATTACCATGATAGGAGTAATACAAATACATGATATTACCACAGTACGTTCAAATACATGATATTAACATGGTAGGAGTAAAAAAACATAAAATTAATATAATACATGTCAAAAAAAAAATATTACCATGGTAGGAGTAAAAAATATATGATATTACAAATAGCTCATGTAAAAAAACATGGTCTTATCATGATATGGCTTAAAAATGCATTATATTATAGAACATGCCCAAAATATTGTATTATCATAGTACAGGGGAAAAACTATGATATTACAAATAGTTCATGTCAAAAACATGGTATTATTATAGTACAGGTTAAAAAAAAACATATTACCATGGAACATATCCAAAAACATGGTATTAATAGTAAAAAATACATGAAATAACATGGAATTATCATTGAATGGGTTAAAAAAATAGTACATGTTCGAATTTTTTTATTATCGTGGTACAGGGAAAAAACTGATATTACCATAGTTCATGTAAAAAAAGAAATCATGATATTATCATGGTAGATCTCCAAAAGCATGGTAAAACAGTGGTAGTAGACAGTATGACAGTGGTGATATATTGTCTGTGGTGTGTTTGTACAGGTGTGTGATTCAGAGGCTTCTGCCGTACACACAGTATGAGGAATCGAGCACCAGACGAGGAGGAGTGGTGGGAACGCTCCGAAACTGCTGCTTTGACCACGGTACAGAGCTCCATCATCTGTGCGAACTCTAGAGAGCATGTCGTTTCTTTGATATCATTGAAAGTCAATGCAAAAATCTGTGCATTTAATCATTTTTGTCCTACAGCCCATCATGAGTGGTTGCTTAGTGATGCGGTGGATATTCTACCGTATCTTTTATTACCATTGGCTGGACCAGAGGAGCTCTCCGAGGAGGAGAATGAAGGTGATGCTCTTTAAATCAGATCCAAGTGCTTCATATCAAATGTGTTAGTAATGTAGAAACTCTCCTTTGATTGCTGTTGCAACACTCTCGCTTGTCCAGTAGATGGCGTTGTTTACTCATTTTGATGTTTATTATATTTCCAACAACATGTGTGAGGAAAATGGAATGAACAGAGTGGAAATACTGCCATTACAGAAGGAAGTTGTGAATTTGCAAAGTTAGAATCTTAGTTCAAAGTTTGCGGTTTCATAAAAGCTGTTTGAAATGTTTATATGTACCATATTCTCCTCTTAATTCACCATGCTTTCTGACCAAAAAGGAGAGGAATAGGTGACCTTATATGACCTTTCTGAAGTGCTTTCATGGTCTGTATCACTATTGGCCCAAAATACTCATTTAATTTGCAGTATGTTCGAGTGGCAAGCATCACTTTTCTTATCGCTTATACTTTCTATTTTAACTTCAGACAGTGTCTTAAAGGTGAAGTGTGATTTTTGTGCCACTATTTTAACAGTAAAACAATTACACACACTATTCATATAACTCAGTGTCTGTGTTTACAGGTTTGCCGGTGGACTTGCAGTATCTGCCGGAGGATAAAAAGAGAGAAGAGGATCCTGATATCCGCAAAATGCTCTTAGAAACCCTCATTCTCGTATGAACCACATCTCATATCTTTCACCTGTCAAATCTATAACTTGCCTGTGTTTCAATTATTGACATACACTACTGTTCAAATGTTCGGGGTCGGTAAGATTTCTTAATGTTTTTGAAAGTCTCCTCTGCTCACTAAAGCTGCATTTTTTTATCAAAAACACAGTAATATTCTCTAATATATAAGCAAATGTTTTCTATGTGAATATATAGTCAAATGTAACTTATTTCTGTGATCAAAGCTGAATTTTCAGCATCATTACTCCAGTCTTCAGTGTCACATGATCCTTCAGAAATCATTCTAATATGATGATTTGATGATCTAGAAACATTTATGATTGTTATCAATGTTGAAAACAGTTGATACATTTTTATTCAGGATTATTTGATGAATAGAAAGTTTAAAAGAACAGCATTTATTTTAATTTGTTTTAAAAATGGTAACATTATAAGAGTCATTACTGCCACTTTTAATCAATTTAATGCATCATTGCTGAACTAAAGTATACATTTATTTAAAAAAAACCATACTGACCACAATCTTTTAAACAGTAGTGTATAATCAGTAGTGTATGTTGGTTAGTCTGTTCTGTAGTTCAGTTTCTGAATGATCTGTTTGTGTTCAGCTTACAGCTACTAGATTGGGCCGACAGATCATGAAGGACAAGAACGTTTATCCCATCATGAGGGAGTTTGACAAATGGGAGAAAGATCCGCAAGTTATTTCAGCCTGTGAGAAACTCGTCCAGGTATTGTAAAGATTACTCTGAAGATATTTAGGCAGCATTGCATGTATTCTTTATGGAAAAACATTGCTTTTTTTCACTAAGCAATCAGCTCAGTGAAAAAAACTCATTCAAGATTGCACACAAGTTATGTTTTTTGGCTTTTAGTATGAATATGTTAGCCTTCAGTTATCGATAATCTAGTGTGCTCCAAAACAATGACAAAATTCACATTTAGAAGACACAAGCATTCAAAACTTAGTCAAAACAGTCTCTCATTTCCGCCAATATGGATCAATGGTTGTCACTCTGCACTTCAGCTCTTTCTGTCCAATCAAATGCTCTCTAGAATCTGAAGCTCCGCCCCCTACATTATAAATAGACGCTGAAGCTGTGGCTGAAATCGGTCACTTGTTCACACATTTACTATTTTCTACATGCTGAATGGTGTAACGAAGGGAACGATTCAGACAGTGTAAATAATCTTTCCATTGGGGTGAATGAAGTCTGGTTTCACGTTAGTGTCACGCAAACCGCCGCAGCTCCTGTTCAGAGACACGAAAAACACAGATCATGTGATCGAGTCGCCGCAGATCCAGAAAACGTATCGGACCCGTTTGAATTCTGCACAGAATACTGTATTTTAAAGTGATATGGAGGAGATTAGAAGGAGAAACGGTTAGAGATCAGGACGAAACTGCGGCTTTACTGAACTCAACGGCTCTAACCGAGCTGTGATAGAAACTAAACGCTATTGGCTATTTTATAAAAGGGGAGGAGCTGTTTGATATGCCCCGCCCTGTCTTCCTGTTTCAGTGGGAATTAAGTGAACACATTGAATAATGCTGCATGTTTCAAGGCCTTTCAAATCCATCCAAAATTAAAAAATGGGCCTTTAAAATAAATGTTTACATTCTTCACACGGTGACTGCGGGGGCAGGATAGTCCGGGTTAGGGGGCGACGCCTCCTCACGCCCCCCTGCTGTTGCATCTCTATTGCATCACTTTTGCAAGGTCGTTGCATGCAAAATTTTCTGTAAATGTGGATTGTTGTGCTTTGGAAGACCCCAGACAGTATGCAGATCAATTCCAGTCCTCCAAAACCAGGATTTATGAGTTTGGTCGAAAAAAGCAGGAGACACTAATTTGGTGGAAAAAGCCTGTTCCTTGCACCGTGGCAGGCTTATATTTGGGTACGGCCCCATGGAAAAGATGTCACAGGGTCTCCTATTAAAGCATGATATTCTCCATAACGTCTGGGAGATCCCTTTTGAACTCCGGGCCAGAAGCAGTGGCTCGGCCATTTGCCTCAACCCAACCATTTTAATTAGCGTCAATAAAACAGCTAATATGCCAAGCACAGAACGAGGCTAATATTTATCCAGGATTAATGGGTGCTTTTTCATAATGCAGCAGTTTCTAACTAACACGACTTTAACAGCTATCATGTTACTGAAGTTTTTCCATGTTGTCGGGTTCCCGAAATTGGTGCTTGGGAATGACAGTAAAACTCAAGTGCTGTCTGGCATCTCATTAGCTCTTGTCCTGCGTCGTTACCACTTTCCTCTTGATATGCCACTCTGACGGAACGTATTCGGGTCCATTAGGGTTTCATGTGCAATTTTTGTGCGTCTTTGATTAAGGTTTTGATTGGAGACGAGCCGGAGGAGGGAATGGAGAATCTGATGGAGGTGGAGATTCCCAAAGACGTGGAGGAAAAACTGATAGAAATGGACGCCAAAGAGCAGGCACAAATGGAAAAGGACGAGCAGGAACAAATGGAAAAGGACAAACAGGAATCCGAGAAAAACCTAAAATAATCTCCAGAAGGCCTGGAGGGATAAATGGACATCAAACACAATAAACAAATGTTTACTTCTTGAAATGGACTCTATCAAGTTGAATGTTTAACATCAATGAATAAAAGGCTCTGTATAACAATGAACACCTGAGGATCATGATGGACAGAACATGTTGTAATGTCTTTGGTTTGATTATAAATGCACAAACCTGGTTTTGGGATAACATTGTTGGTTTCTATCTGTTCTAAGCTGGTTTATTTAGTTGACTAGCTGGTGGTGAAGGTACCAGGTGGAATGACCAGGTCATACCATCCTAAAGGTCTAGTTCTGGATGTTCAACCACCAGCTAGAAAACATGCAGCCACTACGTTCCAAAACACAGATCCCAACTGATCCCAATCCGGTTTTAGCTAGATTTTCCAGCAGCTTTAAAGACATTGAATGTGTATCAGCTGGATCTTGGTGATAATAAAAAAAGACTCATCGCAGTCAGGTGTTCTGACTTGAACATTTTTCCACATTTTTAGACATTTTTGAAATTGCTGTAGGGTGATTTATGTGATAAAACTATATTCAAATTAAAACATATATAGACCTAAAAACTTACATTGACTATAACTTCAATAGTTTGTGGAGTTAAACTAGTACAGTATTTTGAAGCTGGCAATCTGTCATCTGCACACGTCCATGTAAAAGACTGAGATCTGGAGCCGTTTAGACATGACTATGATGACACCAAATTGTAGTTTGCTGCTTCCGTGTGGATATACACATACAGTTTAAAAAAAACTTGAAATCTTCTTTTAAATTGAGGAAATTTGTCGTACGTGAAATTATCCCAGTGTCAGTTTTTTCTTGCTCACTGGCGGCATCAATTCTGTAGAACTGCTTTGAAACGAGATGTTATGTTTTATACAAATACAATAGACTTGGCTAGAAGAAAAGTGACCAATATTACAACATGGTAAAACTAGTGAATATTCTGGTGCGTCAGTTTAGCCGTGCTAAAATGCGGTACGATGCTACAAAAAAATGGCGATTGCTTTTGTAAGACTTGAGCAATTATAAAATGCCGGGCAGTCTGGTTGAGGAACGACCACTCCCCGAGAAGACAAAGGAAATTAACATTTGAACTCTCTCCTGTGAAGTTAGCATCACCATTCGAGATGCAAGTCTCACCTCAGAATACATCTCTTCCCCTCTTCTCCCACTCCCTCTCTCTCATGCTGAGATCACCTGAAATTCACCCAAAAATCTATATGATTTAAATGTGAATTATTATCATACAGTTTTATACATGTTTGGTATCATTTGAAATGTCTCAGTGCGACTGGTACAAAGGTCTCATTCCCAAAGAAGTAAACCAAAAGGTAATAAGGTATTTAAGAGGTTAGAGATAACTCGCACACAGAGGAGGGTGTGTCTTCCAGCAAATGGCCTCCTGCTCCCAAAGGTGTAAACTCAATGCAAATTCCCATTGTTAGCAAATGTTTCCATTTAAATCAACCTCTGTCCCCAGTAAGTCTGGGACGGTGATCAATGCAAATTCCCACTGTGAACTCATGTTTATATTTGAAAAGAGGATTCTGCCTTGGTCTGAGTGTTTAGGGAGATGCTGAAGAGGCTCGGGGTGATTCTGTAACTCAGATTAGCCCATGATGCTGAGAGCGGCCGAGACTCTCAGCATCATGTATTTTCTAATGTCAGGTTTGCATCTTTTCTCTTTATTCCAGAGCATTTGATGTTTTGTATTTATTATCTTTGAACTGATTATGAAATTGGCATGATACATTTACCTGACATAATAAATTGTTACATTTGATTTTATTCTGACTGACTCTGCAATTGTTTTCCCAAGTAGATTAAACGGATTTGTATGTTCCCGCAAGTTTTGCGTCAGATTAATGATGACTAATATTTGGCATCAATTCAAGTGTATCTGTTTTGCAAAGACAAGAAGTGAATTTCCATTTAGAACAGCAAAATGCTGCTTGACCAATCTAAATTTGGGTGTGTCTTACCTCTGTTTTAATTTAATGTTACTTTAGATAAGTGAATGTGGGAAACCACGGCATGGCCAATCCAAAGCTATTATGAGAGAAGTAATGTTGGTCAACTTATATCTGTAGTAGTGGCCATACCTCTACTGAAGTAAACGTTTAAATTAAATTCAAGTGTATGCAATTCCATGGGGACTATACCAAAGTATCTTTGATTGTGTAAGCATGAATGCAACCGATCTCAGGTATATAGCAATTACCTCTGTTCGGTGACCAAAACTGATGAGCTAGTGATCGTGAGACCTGCGTTAAAAACACAAGACATGAGGACCTCTGAGCGACAGTTTCCTAATCTGAATGGGGTAAATATACTTAAAGCAATACTAAGGAACTTTTCCTCTTCGGTCGCCCTACAGGTTGGAAGCGGAATTGTCGATTACCGCTGTCATAAATAATTTCTCCGCCCGCAGCTACTGTCGCACGCTCGATCGCTGTTTATCCAGCACCGGCTTTAGAATGAACGATGTCCACACGCAAGGTAGAGTATGTTGCATGATTTCATGGAAGTATGATGTATTGCGACATCAGAAACGAAGAAAAACTAAATAATGACTATTGTAACGCTTGACGTAAAGCAAGTCAAATTTGTAGTTATCTTATGTCTCATTAGAACTACAGAAACGCGACCCGATCTGGCAATCTTACTGTGGTTACTTACTTACTTAATCTGTGGTTATAGCAGATAAAGGACCGCAAAGCGGAGGCATAAGTGCCTTTCACCCTGTTACGACTTGATGAATCACTGAAACTATTTTGGAAACATTATTTTAAGGTAAAAAATGTGTAGTGTTGCTTTAAAAGAGTTAAAAAGAATAATCAAACATTCGCTCACTTTTAATGATGCTCAGATATCATTAAAACCTTTTTTGATTCATGGAGTCAGATGAAATAACGAGGTAATACATATGAGAAAATGTATTTCGTTTAATCTTGTTGTGTTGCGTAAAAGGAAAGACAGTAAAGCGCACAGACCTTCTGTGTTATTGGAAAACCGCCATTGGACCAATATACAGGCTTACACTTTGCTTTTGTTAAAAAAAGGTAGGCTACTAATAGATGTTCTCATGATGACTTCTGAGAACCGCAGAAATGTGGAAAGGGTCAATAAGTGCATTTGCTTAACTAAATATAATTTGTAATTAAATGTTTAAATGAAAATCCATTTTAGCTGAAAAAAACAACCACCACCATTATTTGAATTTAATTGTAAAGATAAATAGATTAAGAATATGACTGAAAGGAGTCTACATCATTGATGGCATGTTATTGAAAGTCATTTATCTGTAAACCCACAGGTGCCCGAGGCAATATTAATCCTTCTGACAGCCTGGTGAGTTTTAAAGTGGAGATTCAGGTTTGATGAGGCCCTCTGCTGAGCAGGTTGGTGGTATTGAGGCGAGATGTTGAACAGGTGGTAAGAGAATTAACCAGGAAGCCCAGAGAAACCAGATGGATGTACGCCACTGAAAACAGTCTCCTGCGATTCTACAGCAGGCCAGCGCAAACCAGGAAGAATAACACATTACTCCAAATCAGACAAAATATCACTAGTGCTTAAATAAATGTCCACTGGGGTTATCATCCACATTTTGAGGTGTCTCTTTCCATCCTTCACAGAAGAGGTCAAATTTGGTATCTTCAAAACACAGAAATATGAAAGACAAAGTCTAACCAGGTTTAAGACTAGACTAAACCAACTAAAAGCCTTGAGGTTGTTATCATGGTCCATGAATGGTGTAAAAAGGAGACGATGACATGTATTAGCCTACAATAAACTATTACTTTTAAAACAGGTCACTAAGCTTTGGTAAGTGCAGCTTAAAGGATTATTTTGCAACATTTTATACTCTTTAGTCTCTTTCCCGAATGTTTGTGCATTTGAATTGTTCTGGAATGGTGTTACGTTTTCTGTTCTGAGACTACAAGCATTGTTACACAGAAAAAAAAAATGCTTTTTTGATTTTTCTCAATGTTTACTAAATGAATTTATCTTCATTCGAAACATATATATTTTAGTTGCACTTAATCAATGTTTTTTAGTTATTTCAGTTAAAATACATTGAGTAGATTCATAAGTCTGTGATTTTGAGTAAATGGGAAGACCTGTTTACATTCAGTTATGTTGTACACTTATAAGACTGTCTGCAACTAGCACAGCACAAGCAGAAAGACACTTGTTACTGCACTGACATTGGCAACGCTTTATCTCATTGGATGGAGCATCTTTACATGCAGTTATCCACAACTTAACCATAAGCTCTACTCTTCAGCACAATGGTAGCCATAAAAACTTCAACATAACTGAAACTCATTAAACATTAACAGGTCTTTCCCTTCACTCAAAAACACATAAAATGTACTAATTTACACTTAATTCCAACCTTTACTCTCCTGATCCTATGGCAAGCCGTTTTAGCTTAAATTGTACCCAGCGTTACTCGTCGTAATTGCATTTTTACTAGTAAGAATTCAATTAGAGAGCTCTACAATGTAAACCCTAATGCTCAAAATAATTAATTGGTTTGAGTAGGACAAACTTAAATTAAACTAATTAGTTCAGTCAAATTAACTTTAATGAGTACTTAGCACTTTCTTTTTCTTTCAAGTTCACAGAACTGATATATTTTAAGTAAACTGAACTGTTTCATTGTTTTGAGTTTTATAAAATGATTTATTTTAATTTAAACAAACTTAAGTTTAACTGAAACGACTGGGATGTCTATTTCCCAGCATGCTTTGCCGATGGCACTTGAATGGGAGAGTAAATGCTAAAATTAAGTGTAATATAATGTGTGTTTTTTGTGCAAGATTAATGTTAAGTGGGAGATTGAGTATTGATTAATGTTTTGTTATGCTAATTTAGAAGAATTTCTGTTAATGTTGGTTTTAGGATAGTTACCATCATGGTGACAAGTGGTGCATGCGGCTTGATTTGAGAGCAAATTAAATCTTTATATTGTTGCACTCATACAGCAAGTGCTGTATAACATACTATTGTTAGCATGATAACATAATAGTATGTTAGCAAACTAGCTTGTTGAAAGTTAATACTAATGAAAGTGTTCACATTGAGATTACATGAAGGTTTTAATTTAAATGTATGAAATAGTGTACTCTGATTTTAATTGTTCTTAACTTGAAATGTTTAAGTACAAACTTAAAATCTGCCAGTTCTGCTTACTTCAATCGATTGCCTTACATTTTTTTGAGTTCTGCTCTCTAATTCAGTCGTTACTAGTAACAATGGAAGTCAATGGAGACATATGACTAGTCAAAATTAATTTGTATATCTCTCTAATTGTAATTGTTACTATTAAGAATTGAATTGTAGAGCTCTCTAATAGAGACAGAGCGCAACGCGTCATAATCTGAAGACCACGCCCACCAAGGGGGAAAACAAACCAACTGTCTCCATTGACTTTGCATTGCGAGAGGCTTCCTCCTTGTCATTTCTTGCTTCTAAGAAAAGACAGAATAATGCCTAAAAGCTGCTATGTGACAAGGTGTACAGCAAACAAGCTAAGAAACCCAGAAATAAGTTTTCATAAGCTGTCGACCCCAAAAAACGAGCGTTTGAGGACATAAAAGTGGATACAGGCTGGAACGAATGGGTAAATTGTGGGATCCTGACACTCAGTATGCACTAAAAATACACTACGTGTGCAGTAAGTTAAACATTTGGTCACTGGTGAGCCAAATATCCAAATGTCAGTTTTATATATTATATTTCTGTAAGATAAACTATCCTGTGTTGCCGATTACGGTCTCCTCCAGTGGCGTACGTTAGTTCTCAGAGTAATGAGACACGTGACGCTCTATCTCAACTGCCTGTATCCACTTTTATGTCCTAAAACACTCGTTTTTTGGGGTCGAGAGCTAATAAAAACTTATTTCTGGGTTTTTTAGATTCTTTGCTGTACACCTTGTCACACAGCAGCTTTTAGGCATTTTTCTGTCTTTTGTTAGAAGCAAGGAATGACAAGGAGGCAGCCTCTCGCAATGCAAAGTCAATGGGGACGGTTGGTTTGTTTTCCCCCTGGGTGTGGGCGTGGCCTAAATACGCTCTGTCTCTATTGAATTCTTACTAGTAAAAATGCAATTACGACGAGTAGCGCTGGGTACAATTTAAGCTAAAACGGCTTGCCATAAGACTCTGGATTAGCCTGACGTCGTCATACTCAGATTCTAGTCAGAATAATAGTCGATTCTAGTCAGATTCTAGTCGAACTTCCTGACCTAAAAATGTTGTGGGCGGGGCTAAATTCGTCTGGCATCCAGTCTAACTCTGGATGAGTAAAGTCAGTAAATTTTAGTCCAATACAATAACATTAACTAGCATTTTTGGGTGTGGGAGAAAAAAGACGCAAACACAACATGGGGGTTAAAATGAATTGGACTTTCCAATGCTATACATAGGCTACTCTTTGATTTAAAAAAAATAAACATTGATTTATCGTGTTATAATCACGTCATTTACAGACAAATCTATAGCTTACAGTAATTTTGAAACCAGTCTTTGCTAATATAGTCACTGGAAACAATATCCCCTGGTCTTTCAGTAGGCCTACAGCTGCGTGAAGCCGGTTCACCTGAGAAGCAAACTTTGTTATCGGAAAAAAAAGGATTTCCAAATTCGCCGCGTCTTCCATACGTGGTGACGGGTGATATATTTGCGAATTCTCTCTCGCCTTCTCATGAGTTTTAACCTAAAACTGACACGTTTCATATCATAAACCCCGTTGTCTATAAATCAGGGTAACACCAGTGTTTTTGGAGGGGGAAATAAAGCTCCTGTATCCCAGCAGAATAAAGGCCGATGCCAAATGGCTCCACTTCACGGCGACCTCTGGCAACTGCACCGGTTCACCGACTCGATCCTCCTCTCGCGTTTATTCCCCTCCACAGTTCAGCTTTACTGCCTAATTGGGTTCCTTATACTGACCACAGTGAGAATATCTTTGTGTTTAAACAGCTGTAAACCACAATCGAGCATCTCAGGAGCGCAGTGAACACTTTCAGGGAAATAAGGGGTGTACTCCGTCCCCGATCATCTCATCAAAACGAGCCAGTTTGTAAATCACCAAATTTGATCGTGAAATGTTTAGTGCAGTGGTACAAACCGCACTCTTTCCTGAACGGTCAAATTCTCCTTTTGTTTGGCCTGCATATTCTGTCAATGACCGAACAATAATATTTTCATTGCAACCTTGAATACCGCAGTTAAAAGTGCAAAATGTCCTGTGCTTGCCTGTTAAAGGAAGATGTCGGGTTCAGTAAAAGCCTGCGTCAACAGCTTTTGTGGCATAATGTTGATCTCTACATACACTATTCAAAAGTTTGGCTTTAGTATTCAGTTAGATTTAAAAAATAAATGAAAAAACTTTTATTCAGCAAGCATGCATTAATTTGATTACACATTACAAAAGATTTCTATAATGCCGTTCTTTTGAACTTTCTATTCATAAAAGAATCTGTTTTCAACACTGATAATATTCAGAAATGTTTCTTGAGCATCAAATCATCATATTAGAATGATTTCTGAAGGATCATGTGACACTGAAGACTGGAGTAATGATGCTGAAAATTCAGCTTTGATCACAAGAATACATTTTATTTTAACATATATATTCAAATATAAAACAGTTAGGCTTATTTGAATTAATAATTACAATTTTTATGTATTTTTTATCAAATAAGTGCAGCCTTTTGGAACATAAAGGACTTGTTCTAAAAACATCAGAAAAAATATTATTGACTCCAAACTTGAACGGTTGTGAATATTTAATAATAATAATAATAAGCTAATGATTATATATGCATATATATATACAGTGGTGTGAAAAAGTGTTTGCCCCCTTGGTAAATATGATCAAATATGGCTGTAAAAAATAAATCTGCATTTTTAATCCTTTTGATATTTTATTTTAAAAATTTGCAAAAATCTAACATTTCATTGAAGTAAAAGAATTGACAGTGGGGGGAAAATCACATTATGAAATAAATGTTTTTCTCCAAAACACGTTCGGAACAATTGTTTGCTCCCTTTTATTAAATACTTTTTGCAACCTCTTTTTTCCAAGATAACAGCTCTGAGTCTTCTCTTATAATGCCTGATGAGTTTGGAGAACACCGGACAAGAGATCAGAGACCATTCCTCCATACAGAATCTCGCATCCTGTTCTCCGTAAGATTTCTAGCACAGGCTGTCAGGTTTAGATTTTTTAGAACCATAGAACCCGTCCCGTTTGAAGTTCCAGTAGTGTCAGTTACTTTTCAGATGTTCTATGGTCAGATGAAACAAAAACATTAGCTTTTTTGGCAGCAAACACTTAATATGGGTTTGGTTCATACAGGGATAAAAAAGTACCCCATGTGTAAAATGAAATACTTGTTCAGATACATGGCATCACGGATTCGATCAAATACCAACAGATAAAAATCTAAACCTGACAGCCTGTGCTAGAAATCTTACGGAGAACAGGATGCGAGATTCTGTATGGAGGAATGGTCTCTGATCTCTTGTCAGGTGTTTTCCAAACTCATCCGGCATTATAGGAGAAGACTCAGAGCTGTTATCTGGGAAAAAGGAGGCTGCAAAAAGTATTTAATAAAAGGGGGCAAATAATTGTTCCCAACGTGTTTTGGAGAAAAACATTTATTTCATAATGTGATTTCCCCCCCACTTTCAATTATTTTACTTCAATGAAAGGTTAGATTTTTGCACATTTTTAAAATAAAATATCAAAAGGATTAAAAATGCAGATTTATTTTTTACAGCCATATTTGATCATATTTACCAAGGGGGCAAACACTTTTTCACACCACTGTATATATATATATATATATATATATATATATATATATATATATATATATATATATGTTTTATTATTATTATTTTATATAGGCTATTATTATTGTCTTATTATTATTACATTTTCACAATATATATATATATATATATATATATATATATATATATATATATAACAAAATATATTATATATTGTACATATAATAATACTAGTACAATATATAATATATAATAAATATATATAAAATAATAATAATAATAATAAAACACACACACACACACACATATATTATTTAATAATATATATATATATATATATATATATATATATATATATATATATATATATACAACAGATCATAATTAGAGATATATGAGCCTATAGGCTACTGTGATAATAATTCAAAAAAATTATTTTACTATAAATATATGTAAAATAATTGCATTTTATTGTTCACCAACAAACGCCATAAATTTGACCGTTTTCATTCTGTCACATAGACTAAAGTTATTACTTCAGGTTGACATTTGCCATTAACGTGGGAGAAGGAATCAGAAGCACATGTGCATTAGTGCGCGTCACAGTTTAGCGCTCTGTCAACTGAGCGTTTCTGCCCATTTTTCCCACGAACTGCCTTTTAAAGACCTGTGATGTTGCGCTACCTGGACTGGGCCGCCCGATCCGGGGGTCACGGAGCTCCACCGGCCGATGAAGACTGATGGAGGGGCGTCAACAGCGCTGGGAGTGTCAGCATGGGGGCAAACACGACAGATATTCAAATGATTGAGCCCAGTGGTGCTGTTGCCGCCCGTGACACGTGACACGCTCTCGCGCTTCCGCTGTTAAACGGAACCTGATCCTTCCGCGGGATCCCGGATCCCGGATCCCTTTCAGTCTCGGAACAAAACACAGGCTAATGCAGTCAGTCAAAACCGGGACCGGCCAAGGTCGTCTGAGCCTGTGTCTGAGAAGCAGAAACTAAAGCCGGACACATTGCGTCTGACCTCGGCCAATTTTCAACGTTTTTTTGCACAGAGTAGGCCTACTTTTAAGGTAGCCTACTGCACTTTAATATTAAAGAATCAATGATATTGACAAAAAAACAAAAAACAAGTGAAAGACATATTTAAATATATAGTTGGCTAACACTTTGTTTTAAGGTGACACATGTTACTAGGCCTACATGTTGGCCTAATTATTGTAATAACAGTAAATTATGCATAATTATAACTAACCTAAACCAAGCCATAACCGTAACTCTATAGTAAATACATGAAGTTAATTAATATTACTCAGTACTTATTTGAGTATGTATGTAACTATGTCAACTTAAATCAAATATAACCTAAATATCTGAACAGTAGCCTATCCTAAACTTTGATGTATTATTAAGTTAACATTAACATATTATTTACACATTTATTTACTTTTTTTTTTTACATAAATTTTAACATAGCCTACATATTACATACATATTTACATATTTTATTTTACATACATTTTTTACAGAACAAACAAATGAGAAAAAAAAAGAGAAAAAAAGTTGCATTACAAAACACCAGACGCATTACAGTAATGAGAAACAAATAAATAATGTCACAATGCAAAATATGCTTAATTTTCTTTCTTTATTTTGGGTGACATGTGACCTGGTGAATTGTTTTTGTGACATTCACTGTTTTTTCCTGTGCCTGAGTTTGAATCTCATCCCCTTGCACATTGACTCTGTGATGCTGACACAGATTTTAAGATGCTTCAAAACGGGAGCGAATCTGTGAACATCTTCTGCTTGAGCGTGAGCTGATGTACACTGACAGATTTAGATTCACATTTGTATCCAAAAGCACTCAAAGGGAACGATCCGGAGCTCACGCACAAGCATCTGCCTCCCATTTAGCACGCTGCCTTGAACCGGACCACCTTAAGTGTGATACTGGATTTTAAGAGCTCTCCGGAGGCCTCGACTCGTTTCAGCAAAGCCTCATGGCTCTCTTAAGGTGGCCAGATTGATTGCATTCAATATGAATTGTATTTGGTTCAGACATACATCAGGTTTTACATTTCCACAAAGGTTTACGACCGCAGTAAATTGATATAATTGTTAAGATTTTGCTTGCTCATTTTTTGTGTGTGAAATTGATTGTTTTCAGCTTTTGAGCTGTGGGAGCCGGAGTGTGAGAGAGTGAGGTTTGGCTGTTCCTTCAGCTGGATGTACTTTGGACTAGAAGACGAGAAACACACTATTAATTGTGACTTGCTTTATTTATTGTGTATTGTAAATTAGGCTAAATGTCTTTTTTGTTTCTTTAAAGGTTAAATACAACATGTGAGCAATGCTGTTGATTACCACAGAAAATAGTTTTGAATCATTCCTCAGGAAACTGAATCTGCAGAAATGCTATTACAATGGAAGTCTATGAGGCAGAAATGGTTTTTGTGCATATGGTGCGTTTTACAAGAAATGCTCAGTCTTTCTACTTTAAAATGTCATGTTTAATTCAATGCATCTTTGTAATTATTTGTGAAATTCATAAGCAAATCCTACAGCAATCTTTTTCAGTGTTTAAGGTTTAAAAACCCAAATGTGAAGCTTGTTAAATCACTTTCTTGAATTAATCAGCAACACTTTACAATAAGGTTGTATGCGTTAACATTTGGTAACTCAGTAGCTAACATGAACTAACAATAATCAATAGTTTTACATCATTTATTGATCTTGGTTAATGTGTACTAATAATTTTCTTTTAACATTATAAGGTGTATATGCTGGTTACATGAACTAACGATGAACAATAGAATATTTAAATGAACATTAACAATGAACATTTTTTAAAGCATCTTGGTTAATCCATGCATTCCTAATACAACTAATGCCTATAGCATAAATGACTAATAACTAAAGTTCACATATCAAACCTTCTTGTGAAGTGTTATCAAGTAGGCTATAATATTAAAGGAACCGTATGTAAGAAATGTATTTCAATTAATCATAAAATGGCCCTGATATGTCACTAGACATTAAGAAATCATGTTCATTTCAAATACTTATATCACTGACAACAGTAGTCCGGCCAGGATATTGTCATTTAAAAGTTAAGTTGCAGCCCTCAACTGATGTTGATGTTGTCATGTTGTGTTTTGGCCTGAGGCTCCACCCTCCACCTATCTACCAATCACGAAGTCAGTAGTGTTTCGGCATCCGGGTTGCCAGTTCTGCTCTAGTTACCACAGCTGCAGCTACAAACGTGTCGGATAAAAAATGTCTAACGTTACGAAACCTAAAAGACCTCGTTATGAATCCGAAATACGTCGTGACAAAGTCAGAAAAAAAACGTACTGTGTAGGACTCGTCACTTGCCATTGGAAGCTCCTTGTAGCAGCCTACGTTCCTGCTGGATCCTGCAGCCTAACTGGCAACCTCGAGTCAGGGGGGAGGGGGAGGGGATACACCGCTCTACAGTCATTTGAAAGTGATTGCAGTACCAGTTTTGGCCACAATCTTACATACGGTTCCTTTAAGTAAAAACTTGTATTATTCTATAAAATTGTCTAGATAATAATAGATAATAACTATTGATAATAACTTTACACAAATAAAGTTGCTAAAGTTGCATTCTTAAAGTTTATTATTGAGGTAGATAGAATAAATTGACATGAAACAGAATTAGCGATAATCTTCCCTATTGTGACGTATGTCTTGAGTGAAACTGCTTCTCAGACAAGAACAACTGATTGTTTTTGTCCATGTGGAATTGATTGGATGGTTGTGGTTTGCTATTGGTGGATCTCATGTGAGTGACAGGTTGCCCCGCCCACACTCCAGTAAACACATCATCAGTTATTTTGATTAAAGATTACGTGGCACATAAAAAAAATTAAAATAAATCATTGCACAGATATTTATTCCATAAATAAATTGTCAGTTTTTATTTCATTATGACTTTAAACATGTCAACTTACTTTAAGTTTGCACAAGAGCAATGTACTAAAAACGGAAAAGTTTTTCCTTTTTTATGTTTTTGAAAAGTTCCGCGTACCGACGATAACGTTGTAAAAACGATCCGCTAAAACGACTGAAAATGCTGTATTATTCATGCCAGGCCAGTAGTTGGCGATGTCACTTTTAAAAAGAAACTTTACATGTCTATGGCTGAACGTGTAATACGCATGTGCATGACGTCACCAGTTTCACATATTTCCATTTTTGTAGTTTACACGGTATCGTTTTAAAAGACGTGCACTTTGAAACTCATTTCCCTTTTTTTGTTGTTGTTGTTTAGAATATGTTTCAGGCCTTAGATTTCCATTGCAAGTGCACTAACCCTTTTTTAAATTTGTTGTTTCATACGGACATTATTCCAAACATTATTATGAGTGAACTTTTCACCAGTGCCACTGTAATGAAGAGCGCATGTATTTTGTTTTTTTTATGAGAAATGGAGGCTGAATTCTGGAATCACCTTTGCGGTCGGAAAACATACGCTGGATGATGACCTAATGATGGGATAAACTGAAGGAATGGAGAAGCCTGCAGATGAATTCTTGAGATGGTGGAGTTGGGACTAATTTTGAGTGAGTTTTGGGGAAATTGGCTCATCCGCAGTGAGGGCGGCCTGTCATTATGCAGTTACATCCACTCATCTGAAGGGATAAACCCTAATCTGAAGATCCTGTGAGGTCACAGAAGGACTTCACAGATGTTCAATCCACCAAAGAAACTCTAAGTCATGATCTAATTGGGTTATTATTTCCTCATTGTCCAATAGGAATTTGATGATGGCATTAGAACACACACATTGGCAGTGTACTTGATCACAACCTGCACACACAAGTTATTTTACACTGGTTATTTACAATTAACATCAGTAAAAATAGTAAAAAAAAACTAAAAAAAAACTAACACCAAATAGATTAAACATTTAATGGATTAAATCGAAACAAGGGAACAAATTATTATATCGTGCACATGATTTAAAACGCTCACACCAAGGATAACTATAATGAAAACGATAAAGGTATAGTTCTAAAAATCGTTCAAATTGTAAAAGAAGAGCAGAGTCCACACCACAACTATAACGAATGATATAGATAGAATCACTTTAAAAACTATTTTTTTCCAGCTGATGAACAATAAAAACATTTACAGCCAATCAGAATCCATCCTGCTTTTAAGAGCTGGAACATTTAAAGCAGCAGACGACAAAACTGCCGCAAATGCTTAAAATAAACAGAATTATATCGTTCACTGGTGTGGATGTTAATACAGCTATCGTTAATTATCTTTATAGTTATCGTTCTTGGTGTGACCGGGCCTTTAGTAAAACTGTCATGGTTGGTTTGGGGTTTTGTAAATGTTTTGTTTTCAGGTCTTTTATTTTGAAATTTAGTTTTCTGGTTTGTCATGTGATTCCCTTGCCCTCATGTGATCCTGTCATGTGCCTCTTTGTTTCATGTGTCCTGTGTTCTCATTGGTTCATTGTTTGATTGTTCACAGGTGTTCCTTGTTTAGTGATTAGTCCTTGTGTATTTGTATATATACCTTATTGCAATGTATATGTTTCCATTGTCTCTTGTCTAGTGTTGTTCCCTGTACCGCTGTTTGGTGAGTTTTGTGTCAATGTTTTTAGTTTTTTGCATTCATGTGCTCATGCTTATGTTATACTATTTTGTATCACATTTATAAAACTGCATTTGGGTTTGCTACGCTCGCCTCAGTGGACTACATTACAAAAACGATGTAATTAATTATTATTTTGCGCATGTGATTTACATAAAATAAGGATACGAGTAAAACGCGGCCACGATATATATATTTTTGTTCACGTCATGTGCAGGACTCCGTATTATGAACACATTCATAAAATCAAAAGTTGCATCCGTTAATACTTTTTTGTTTTCAATGGACATAAGCTAACATGAACTTTTATTTTTATTAAAAGATGAATAAATGGCCTACTGGAACAAATGTATTGCTCCTTGTTAGTTAATGAAATAACTAATGTTAACTTGTTGTAAAGTGTCACCATTTAATGGTGACAAATTTGACTGTTTACCACAACATTTGTATTCTTTACTCGGAATTTAGGTGATTGATTTCTCGCCAAAACATTTTAATGTTTTTTTTAAGATGTAAATATACAAACGCATTCAGGAGAACATTAAAGAGGTAAAACAAAAGACAAAGGATACAGAGAAAATAAAATATTAAGTACCCTACATTTTCATAGGGAAACAATACTAACAAGAGATAGATTATCAGAAAAATAATAATAATAATATATGACAGAAAGCTGGTTAAACATGAACATCAGAGCCATTACAAAAGAATCGTTCATATAGTTTCAGGAATCTATCACATTTTTTATTGCTAGTTGAACTATAAGATTTAAGCAGTGAGTCTACTTCAACCAAAAAATGTGAGCGAGTAAGAAGTGAGCCCATACATTTCTGTTTGAATAAAATATTTGCCAAACAAAATAAAAAAGTTACAAATATATTCTTTAGAAGTGTACATATATCTTAATATATCAATATATCTTATGTAGGTTTTTAAAGTGGACTTCTTTGGTCTTGTTGGGAATAAAATATTTATGGGGTAACAACCACGCTCTTCTCCATCCCAATGGGATCTGCCTCTAGGGCAAATTAGGTCTCTTTTTTGAAAAACATGGCGGATATGTTTATTATAACATTTCTTATCATAAATGCTGATGCCAATATATGGCTCTTAACCAGTTGCACTAGACCTGTAGGAATAGCCTTAAAGGGATAGTTCACTTTGAAATTAATTTTTGGTATGTTTTAGCTTACCTCAAGGGCATCCAAGATATAGGCTAGGTGTCTTTGTTTCCGCAGTAGTTTCAATTTTGATATTTTTAGGTCAAACTGTTCTTGTCTGTCAGTCATATAATGCAGGTCTATGGTCACGGTTTCAAAACACAAGCACAGAGTCCAAATTAAAACAATTCCCCATCGTCCAAATTAAACAATTCCCCATCGTAAGTACACATCGATGGCCTAAGACACGAAACGAGCGGTTTGTGTGAGAAAACGAACAGTATTTATATCGTTTTTACCACTTATACACAACCACGTCCAAGTGATCTGATCTGACGTGTGCGCAGACTGGTGCATAGATATATACACACTAGATGTCGCCTTGTCTACGGCAGTTCATTGGAACGAATGTCTTTAAGGCGACATCTAGTGTATATATCTATGCACCAGTCTGCGTACACGTCAGATCAGATCACTTGGACGTGGCTGTGTTCAAGAGGTAAAAACTATATAAATACTGTTCGTTTTCTCACACAAACCGCTCGTTTCGTGTCTTAGGCCATCAATGTGTACTTACGATGGGGAATTGTTTAATTTGGACGATGGGGAATTGTTTTAATTTGGACTCTGCATGCTCTTTGAGACAGTGACCATAGACCTGCATTATATGACTGACAGACAAGAACGGTTTGACCTAAAAATATCAAAATTGAAACTACTGCGGAAAAAAAGACACCTACATCTTGGATGCCCTTGAGGTAAGCTAAAACATACCAAAAATTAATTTCAAAGTGAACTATCCCTTTAAGCACAGTATTATATTCTTTAAAAATGAATAGGGAAGTCATGGATAGTCATGAAGCGGTCATAAGACAAAATGTTACCAGAATTGTCAAATAAAGAAAGCATATCTATTAAACCAATTGGGATAAAAGAGAGATTTGTTTCTAACAGTTATATTTGTATTATTCCACAAAAGAGTTTTATGTGGTGAGAAATTGTGTATGTAACACAATTTCCATGCAAGAAGAGCCTGCTGATGAAAGTTAAGCAGTTTAACCGGGAGTTTATTATACATATAATTACATTTTAAGATAAAAGGGAGGCCTCCAAATTTATTAAAGACGTAATTAGGAATGAAAAACCATACAGAATTTGAATTCATTATAGACATCCAAATGATTTTAAACACATTAATAATGTTGTGACAATATCACTTCTAGTCCCCCATCACTTCTACAATTGGAAATCAGCGCTTTTTTACGTTTATGAGACCTGTTTTTCCATATAAAGTCAAGGAAAATTTTACTGACACCTTTAGCAGTACAGTCATTCACGTATAGAGAAAGTGATGGATACACGAAGCGAGAGTTCTCGCCAAAACCGTGCGGTGTGCACATGGCCATTATGACATCATCAAGCCCCACCCCTTTACTCACTTTTATCATAAACGGACCCTTTTTTCCCCGCCAGCCCTGTAATTACAGGCCATCTGAAAAGAAATCCGGCTAATGTACAGCAGACAGCCAGTCCTGCCAACCGTCCTCTCCTCAGACTAGCTCTGCGGCTCTCAGGGGGTCTGACCGTCCCCTGCTTAGAAGCTCAAAGCACCCATTAACTTATTTTCTTACCGGCCAGAGAGCCGCGGTCCAACAAACACCACGGTTCATTTTCAACGGTCCGCCTCAGGCCCCGCAGACTGTAATCTGTGATTGACACAGCCGTCCCTCGGCCTGGAAGACAGACAGGCGCTTCTCAACTGGCTTTGCTTCAGCTGGACATCACAAGGTGAACAAAAATATCCTTCAAATCAAATACTGACATGGACTACTATTAGTATAAGTGCTATAATATGCAAAATTATCAACATGACCTGGACTGAAGAGGCCATTTGACAAGTTTGGTTTATAAATTTTGAAGTGTTCTTGAATTTCAATAGTTTCATGCTTTCAGCAGCCAATAATTATCTAGACAAAACACAACGTGGTCGATGCAAACCATTTCAACTCTCCTCTCATTGCTGCGCTTAATGTAGTCTGGGTCATATTTTCACAAAATTTGTGTAGTTTTATCCATGGTTCCTGAGATTACATTTATGCATTTGTCAGACATTTATCCGAAATCAATGGGATTCAATTGTTAACTCTGGCATTGCTTGCACAAAAATACGAGTTGGAGGAATAACCCAGGATGTCAACAAGATATGAGAAGTGTTTTCTTCTTCCTTAAAAACTTGTTTAACATAAATTGTCATATTACGAGTTCCTCTTACGTAACTCTACACAATTACTAGGTTATTTGTATTTTATTATTTGAATTTAGCACCGTTTTCCTGCTGTTCGTGACTCAATTTTAGGCTGCAATCCATCGGTTGAGTGCAGCAGGGAAACAAACAAATAGATCAGGGATGCTATAAAAATGCTTCCGAACCCCTTCACATGGTACATTAAGAATCACAACCTTGCAGGACAAGGGATTTCCACTTAACCCTGTGGGAAGAGGCCAGTTACCCACAATGCATTGTTATATAAAAATACCTTGCTTCATCATCTTGATCAACAAGCCCGGAAAAGAAAAAGCTAACACTTTCCTAATGCTTCCCATCTGAATGTGAGTGATGTACTGTGCAACGGAGAAATGCATGGATTTGCGCTGGAGCAAACCACTTAGGCTAGCTTAAGGATCACGTTGCTCCGTCCCCCTCGTCTCGGCAACAAACACCCCCAGCTTCCTGCAGGGAATGCACTTTCTGAACACTGTCCAGGTAAGGATTTAGGGGCTCAGATTTATGACCCAGACGGGACCCCACAGCTGGGGTGGGGATTAGCCCCGGGCCGGAGCAGGAAGGTTTTTTGGGGAATAAATCAGGGGGTCTTGGATCAGCTGAAGAAGAATATTGGAGAAGAACGGAGGGATGGGAGAAAGATGATAATCATGGAGAGAAGAACAAGTGAGGAAGGAACCAGTAAAATTTTCATTAGCTTTTAGTTTGAATGATCTTTTTAAATTGTGGTATAAAATAAAATAAACATTTGATGAAGAAAATTTGTGATATTCGTTATATTCGGGATATTATTGCATAAAAAAACCAAAATGCCAAGATGTGCATACATTTAAAAAATGTGCATAAGACTAAGATGTGCTAAGACTTGAATGGTTTAATTGAGGAGTTTAGTCAACATTTTCTGATGAGAGACTATCGTTTTATCGTGAACAGATTTAATTTAGGCTTTTATTCACAAATAAACATTGATCAGCGAACATAAACAGAAGCTCAACTGAACCTGCGTAACACAAGAATGAACCTCATTGGTTCTTGCTGAAGCTCAAACGTGCTGCGTAACACGAGAATGAACCTCATTGGTTCTTGCTGAAGCTCAAACGTGCTGCGTAACAAGAGAATGAACCTCACTGGTTCTTGCAGAAGCTCAAACGTGCTGCATAACACGAGAATGAACCTCATTGGTTCTTGCAGAAGCTCAAACGTGCTGCATAACACGAGAATGAACCTCATTGGTTCTTGCTGAAGCTCAAACGTGCTGCATAACACGAGAATGAACCTCCTTGGTTCTTGCTGAAGCTCAAACGTGCTGCGTAACACGAGAATGAACCTCACTGGTTCTTGCTGAAGCTCAAACGTGCTGCGTAACACGAGAATGAACCTCATTGGTTCTTGCTGAAGCTCAAACGTGCTGCATAACATGAGAATGAACCTCCTTGGTTCTTGCTGAAGCTCAAACGTGCTGCGTAACACGAGAATGAACCTCATTGGTTCTTGCTGAAGCTCAAACGTGCTGCGTAACAAGAGAATGAACCTCATTGGTTCTTGCAGAAGCTCAAACGTGCTGCGTAACACGAGAATGAACCTCATTGGTTCTTGCAGAAGCTCAAACGTGCTGCATAACACGAGAATGAACCTCATTGGTTCTTGCAGAAGCTCAAACGTGCTGCATAACACGAGAATGAACCTCATTGGTTCTTGCTGAAGCTCAAACGTGCTGCATAACATGAGAATGAACCTCATTGGTTCTTGCAGAAGCTCAAACGTGCTGCGTAACACGAGAATGAACCTCATTGGTTCTTGCTGAAGCTCAAACGTGCTGCGTAACACGAGAATGAACCTCATTGGTTCTTGCTGAAGCTCAAACGTGCTGCGTAACACGAGAATGAACCTCATTGGTTCTTGCTGAAGCTCAAACGTGCTGCGTAACACGAGAATGAACCTCACTGGTTCTTGCTGAAGCTCAAACGTGCTGCGTAACACGAGAATGAACCTCACTGGTTCTTGCTGAACCTCAAACGTGCTGCGTAACACGAGAATGAACCTCATTGGTTCTTGCTGAACCTCAAACGTGCTGCGTAACACGAGAATGAACCTCATTGGTTCTTGCAGAAGCTCAAACGTGCTGCGTAACACGAGAATGAACCTCATTGGTTCTTGCTGAAGCTCAAACGTGCTGCGTAACACGAGAATGAACCTCATTGGTTCTTGCTGAAGCTCAAACGTGCTGCGTAACACGAGAATGAACCTCATTGGTTCTTGCTGAACCTCAAACGTGCTGCGTAACACGAGAATGAACCTCATTGGTTCTTGCAGAAGCTCAAACGTGCTGCGTAACACGACAATGAACCTCATTGGTTCTTGCTGAAGCTCAAACGTGCTGCGTAACACGAGAATGAACCTCCTTGGTTCTTGCTGAAGCTCAAACGTGCTGCGTAACACGAGAATGAACCTCATTGGTTCTTGCTGAAGTTCAAACGTGCTGCGTAACACGAGAATGAACCTCATTGGTTCTTGCTGAACCTCAAACGTGCTGCGTAACACGAGAATGAACCTCATTGGTTCTTGCTGAAGCTCAAACGTGCTGCGTAACACGAGAATGAACCTCATTGGTTCTTGCTGAAGCTCAAACGTGCTGCGTAACACGAGAATGAACCTCATTGGTTCTTGCTGAAGCTCAAACGTGCTGCGTAACACGAGAATGAACCTCATTGGTTCTTGCTGAAGCTCAAACGTGCTGCGTAACACGAGAATGAACCTCATTGGTTCTTGCTGAAACTCAAACGTGCTGCGTAACACGAGAATGAACCTCATTGGTTCTTGCTGAAGCTCAAACGTGCTGCGTAACACGAGAATGAACCTCATTGGTTCTTGCTGAAGCTCAAACGTGCTGAACTTTTTGAAATATCAAAGTAGTAGTTGCATATAAAGGGACCATACTGTCAATAGAGGGATAGAAAGCTCTCAGATTTCATTTAAATATCAGGTTTGGAACAACTTGAGAGTGAGTAAATGATGACAGAATTTTCATTTTTTGGGTGAACTAAGCCTTTGAAGATTTATAGCAAATATTTCACAACATATTGGTAAAGATTCCATTTGATTATTGTCTAACATTAGTTGGTTGTCTAAGGTATCAATCACTCTCTTTATACAGTTGAGCTTAGTCTAGAGCTAAGGCTTACAGACCAAGACACACACACACACACACACACACACACACACACAGAGCCTGTGACAGACAGACACGCTCGATTTCATAAGAGTCCCTGCAGGCGGGCGGGCCGTCATAAGTGAAGCAGCAGGCTGACTGACGGAGTAGAAAACAGGGTAACAGGAGCCGGGCCAGCGCTGGTCATCCGTCTGCTGCTTAACTCGCTCCCCACATCCTGTTTTCAGAGAGATGCCTATGTCAATTTACAGAAGAATTGGTGCCGAAACAGGCCGCGCGAGCCAGGACGTGGGCACTGAGGCATTTTTATCGCCCACTGGCTTATACTTCAACATATCCCCTGACAAACCCACACAGAAGAGTGTTTAAGGTACGATCTAAAAAAAAAAAGAGTTATTAATCTGTACAACATCCTTAAACCTCCACATGAAAACTCCCAGGAGTGCTGTTTGAGAGAGAACTCTGTGCCAGGGAATCATGGGATACGTGTAATCTCAGCCAGAGCCACAAACGCTATTGTAAATTGTGTTAAACTACTGTATGACTGTATTTAAAACAGCACACAAACCCACGGGGCCGAATGTGACTAAACGCTAATGATGTTCAATTACCGTGGATGGCCTCTCCATCATAATCTGTGCGGAGAATTTCACAAACCTCAAATTACAAGGAAAATTACCCAAGTGCACTCAAACACTACAGGTTATAAAAACAACAGACACCACATAATATTGTACTCGCATAAAGGGACTGTTCACCCAAAAATGAAAATTCGGCCATCATTTACTTATGTCGTTCCAAACCTTTCTTTTGTGGAACACAAACTAGGATGTTTATTAGTTATTCAATGAAAGGCAATGCTGTTTTGGAGCTCAAATGTGCCGCTCGATGGTGTTTTAGGCCCCCAATGGCTCCTTAGAGGCAGCTAACCCTACCCTCAACCTTAAACCTACCCATCCCCTCGCTGCCTGGAAGGCGCCGTTGGGGGCTTGAAACACCAAGTGCCAAATGTGCCACACAAAAGGAAAAATGTTTATGAATGTCATATATGTACATATGTGTTTACATGCACACATTTTCGTCAATCCGAATGAATCCAATCCAATTTCAGATTCTGAAAGTTTTGGTTATATTACAAAACTTTGTATTCCGATTCACATATTCTTTTACACGTGCATTAAATGTATTCCAAAGTCATAAACATAAAAAAATAAAAAAATGTAATCAACATACTAAGAAGACTTAAAATGTATGTAAATATGCATATTGCTCATGTTGGCAAATTATTTTTGAATCTGATTGAGAAGAAGTCAGATTCAAGCGTTTACATGCTTTGTTTTTTCCTATTGATCAGATTATTGCAGGTCTACACCAACCCTTTCAATCTGATCGGATCTATGAAGAGCCATCAATCTGATTGCTAACTAATTATTTGGTTGCTTGTAAAACTAGCTTGTGACTTTTTCCGATACAGTGACAGTGGATAGTGACTCACTTTCAAGCTTCCAAAATCATACAAAAGGTATGGTGAGAGACAAACTGAAATTTAAGCAGGAATAGGGAAACTTCCATTGTTTTTTCTTTAACTGGAAGTTCAGTGCTTGTACTACATTATTTCCTTGACACGAAGCCTCTCTTAAGCGCAAAGGAGATCTTGACAGATACATCGATTTTTTTCCCCCACAACAAATAACACCTTCAGAAGAGTTGTTGTATGGATGGACTACTTTTTATACTTATTGCATCCTTTTTGAGCTTGAAAGTGAGTCACTATTCTCTGTTATCGACTTCTGGGAGGATCATATTTTTACGAAACGTTTACATTCTGTGGAAGAAATAAAGTCATGGTTTGGAACAACATGAGGAGGATGAGTAAAGGATTTTTGGGTGAACTGTCACTTTAAGACCATACTTAGTATTAGAACAAAGTTGGTCAGTAAATGTCACAGGTTTTAAAACCACTAACATTTGTTTAGAAAGGGAAAGTCATTTTACAGTGATTATTTGGTTAGAAAAGGCTCTGAAAAGCCCAAAACTGAACAATCAACTGAAAAACATCAGCAAGGTCCCTTCAGAATCACAGAAAAACAAACGGACTCGTGCCAGAGTAGGTGAGAAAGTCTCAAGGCACTTCTATTCAAACACGCACACACACTTACGGGTCCGTGCGTGTCCAGATAATAAGAGACTGCCGCCAACGGGCCTCTCTTTTCAAAGCTTCCCCTTCCATATCAAATGTGCTGCTTAAAGTAACCAGAGAGCAGCCTTTTACTTTTCTCTAAATTAGCTCAGGCAACTCAATTTCGGTGCGGTTTCTCTTCCACCACTGTCTGCACGGCTCGAGTGCCATGATGTCATCGCGGGGTTGTAAGCACATGTGTGGGGAAAATGAAAAAGGTTCCTCTATTTAGCAGTAATTTGTAACAGATCTGAATGAAGGCGGCTGCCAGCAGTTCACAGGGCTGTTTTCCCTCCAATTAAACGCCCGTAAACTCCCAGCGTTCGGCTTTCCGCAGGTGCGGCAAATTGGGGTCAAGGAGGATCAGATCTGGCTGCCCTCTTGGTACTCTTTAGAGGTCTTTAACGTCAGAGACGTGGCCCGGCGGTTAGTGCTCATTGGGCCTGGGTGCTTATTTGGGAAAGTCCGTCTAGAGATAATTCCGGATCTCTTTCTCCCATCATTTCCTGTGCTCTCCCAGTTTTTGGAGGTTTGACCATCACTACCTTGTTTTTAAAGTTTTGACTCAAATTAATCAGTTCTATCAACCTGTCTATCCATCTGTCCATCCATCCATCCATCTCTCCATTTATCTAATCCATCCATCCATCCATCCATCCATAAAATATAATAATTTTTTTTATATTCATTTGACTTTGAAATTGACAAGTTAATTTTATTATTACAATATTCTCTATTACATGTTGCACTAAAGACATTTATATAATTAAAAAAAATATATATATATATTATTCCAGTTTTTATACAAATTATGTATTGTATCAGGATGTAAACATATTTATTCATTGATCATAAAACAGTTGATGCTATTCAAGTGCTTAGCGGCTTTCTCTGCCAAAATAAGTCCTCAAAACTCATTTTGTCTAATAAATACAGGCAATTATTCAGACACTTAGAGTGCATAGAAAAGTCTAAAACTGTCTAAATGTCTTTTAAAAACATGTTTGCATCATTACAAATGGCATGTTTCCGAAGAAAGTTTTAAAGAAAATAAGCCAGATTTTTGCATCCTTTTATTTTTTGAGTCCCAGGAGGAAAAATAAAAGTTGCAAATAGTCTCTTAACAGAATGTGGACACTTCCTTTTGGTTGGGGTAAAATAATAAAAAAATAAAAAAAGAACAGGAATGTGTTTCCTTTTTTTGCAGCATCTGCCAAAGTCTTCAAAGCTGAAGAAGGGCTTCATTGTCAGCATGGACAGACTGAAGATCTGCGAGACAACGGTCTGGCCCTGGATGGGATCTGGAGTTACTGTGCTGTAAATGAGCTCGGAGCATCCCAGAATCCCCTCCTCCTTCCTAAAGACGACACACTGAAGAGCAATCAATGGCTGCATCCTTCCACGGGCTCAATCCAAGGACACATGCATCACAGCGGCACGGCGAACGCTGGCCCAACTTGAAGGCTCATTCGAACGCAGCCTATGAATGTTTCTTGGGCCATCGAACGAGTGGATCCTTCACAGCGTAGCCAATCCCAAGATTTATTGTGTACCGGAGACAAATGCATTTTTTTTTTTTTTTTTTTTTTGAGAATTACACTTTGAAATATATTGGGTTTCAACTTGCTCAAATGTCTAATGATACACATGTAAAAAAACATAAAAAAAGTTTATACTCTTAATGATGTACATAAATGGACCAAAGTGAAGATATTTAGACAGTTTGTGAACCCTGTTTTGTTTTCAGAGTTTAATATAACTTTCAAAAAAGTCCGGTTTCAATCAGAAAGGTCACATTACAGAAGTATCTATTTGGGTTGTTAAAAGCATTTGAACTTTTAAGGGTCTTGGATTAAAGAAGCGTTTAGTCTATTTCCAGCGTAAATCGAGCCATATATGGAAAGAAGCATCTGTGAAAGGCCGACAACATAAAGAATTCAGTCTGAGTGCTGGCGTGCGGTTAGGAAGAGATTTACACTGGTTTATTTATACATTAACACCGAGCTTTGACTGCGTTGATTTCTCGGATAAACCAGGTTGTATTTCTGCGTCAGGACCAGACCCCTCGGAAAACCACTTGGCTTGGAGTCGCAGGCTTCATCTCCTCACTGTGGTCATGATGAGGCAGAGGAACTCCAAAAAAAGAATGACAAAGTCTCTCAAATGAGATGCTAGGAAAATATTAATGTGCCCTCACTGTGTCAATAATGTGTTTGGCTGCTACCGTTCGGAATGACTCAACGACTGAGATGCAAAAAGAACCGTCCATCCATCTTTGGCTTTGCATGCTGAATGTTCAGGCTCGGATTTCTCAGTCGGTCACGTAAAAGCTTCATCTCTCCTCCCGAAACTCCTGCAACAAAATAGCCTGTCATATTCACGAGCGAAGCCTTACTGACGGGCCAAATGCACTCGCGTGGGTAAGAGTTTGACCCAGACACGACTGAAGCTCACCTGGTAAAGCATTTTATCACTGTTACTGACAATAAAAGCCAGAAGAAATGATATTTTTCAACTGCTGGTGTGCTGCGGCGCAGTTTGCAGATCAGTATTACCTTCAAGAGCAGAAACTAGAAACTGCTTTTAAAACCCATTTGACTTCATAATGCGCTGCATTTCTGGGTGTAACAGGATATTAGATGGGACTTGATTTCATCCATCAGGATTTCATTGCATGGTGAAAAGAGGCAGAAAGTTGAAAAATAAGTGGAATCGATGATGTTAGCTGAAATGTAAAGTCATTAATAGTTTGTGAATGTAAAATATCTGCAAAGTTTTAAAGATCAAAGTGCAGATAAATGGACTTATCGTCTCCTAAAGAAAGAATCGATTCTGAACTGCTGAAACGAGTCGTCAGTAATTCCAGTCTCACTTCCTGTTACATGCGTAACAATGTTTTGCATAATGCATGCTAGTCTATGATCTTCATCGGCTGACGGCGAACAACGTCTACTTTGACCCTCAAACACTGTAGTTGTAGCTGAGACTGGAAGAGTTTGGTTCATGTTGTCCTCATGTAGAGAAGACACTGTTATCTGTGCTGTGAATCCACTCTCTGCACTTCAAAAGAATGAGACTCGTGCTGGAAATGATACGGAAAAACCAACGCCATCGTTACTGTTCGCATCTCTGTGTATCAAGTGCTGAGGAAGATCCGGAGCTGAGATTCAGATATGGTAATGTGTGTTTTGTTTACGACACGGACTGAAAGAGGTCGACCAATCACAACAGACTGGGTTGTCTGACCAATCAGAGCAGAGTAGCTCGCAGAAAGGAGAAGTTTAAAGAGACTGAATGTTTGAACAAACCGTTTTCAGACTCATCGAGAAAAGAGGTGATGTGCAATCTATATTATGAGAAAATTAAACTTTTTTGTCCTTTGATTCATGTAAACCTATTGTAGGAGACTCCAAAACAAAATTAGAAACCTTTAAAATAGCATGATAGGGGCAATTTAACACACTTTTGGAGTAACATTCACTGATGAATCGTTCACAATGAGTGTTCAATTTTGATTTCATGTTGACTTAAAGGCTTTGGGATCCAGCATTGGTATCATTTACATGCAGAACTTCACTAACATTGAATGTGAATAATTAGGTTACGAAGCCAGAGGATCAGATGTTTGACATGAGTCACAATGTTCAGCCAGTTTAATAAAACTGACAGACTAGTCTGCTGGTACACTCAATCCTTCTAGTATCCGTCTCCGTCCAGGCTACAACTCCATGTAACAAACCTCACTCGCTCTGGGAGATATTCCCTTCTCGTATAATTGGAGTGGGTTATTCTTTAGGTTCGATATCACTGCATTCCCAGCTGACAAAATTCGCTGTTAGAGTTAGTGCAATGTGTCCAAATACATGTTGTGTTGTTCTTTTGGAGTATCATCAGCAACCCACAGAAATTAGACCTTTCTCAAAACTTCTCTTGAGCGATTGAGCCCCCAATATTCAAGCCGAAACTTCAACTTGTACTCTTATTTTCCAGCCCAATCAAAACCAGAATCTTCTAAATTAATCAACTTCTCAATATGAAATGATTTATGAGCATTTAAACACTCTGTTTAGGGGTGTTTTAATATATATGGGAACAGGACCCCGCAATAACCCCTTTTCCTCAGACATGGTGTTGGTTCTGCTTCTCAATCTGGTCATAAACCAGAAAATGTTTTCTGGTAGCCAAGTAAAGTTTTCAGCAACACCTCCTCTTCCAAGACTAAACAAAATTACATTGTTTGCATTACAATCAATGAAACCGTCTACAATGGAAACACGCCGTGCCGTAATGCAACATGTTTAGTTGATGGACATCCTGTTCCCATGCATTTGACTTTTTCACTGTCCATCCGATGAAAAATTATTTTGTTTACAAATATCATGTGCAAATTGATTGCGGTGAATTCTTTATTCATCATATATTTGAATAACTTGACCGTTGCATCAAAAGAGGCTCGTGAATCAAACTACTTTGGATGTTAAAATGTCCTCAAAACTCATAAACAAAGACGGTGATGTGAGGTGCATGATTATATGAGCACAGGGTATGTCATCATTTGGCTCTGAAATCAGTGGAAATGCAGGACGTGTAATGAGAACCAGCACCGTTTCTGTGAAAAGTAAGAGTAAATACACCTGATTCATTTAAATATCTAATTAAGTTAGATTTGGTAAACATCCTCCTAACCTATTAGTAATAATTTTTTGGCCCAATACTTGATTGTAAGATTTGAAACATGCATTTACAGTAAAGCTGCTATGAAATGATGTGTACGTGACAAATAAAAATGAATTGAATTAATAATCTTCAACATCAGTTTCGATATGGCTGAAACATGGGCTGTGTTTAACTACACTTTTAGACACACTCGCAAACTTCCCCAAGTCATTTTGAAGTGCGTTCAACTTCAAGTGGACGAGGGAGGTTTATTTGGACAGACCCTCAACCCCTCTATTTTAACAGAGGGAGCGAGTCTTCTCAACATGTACACTTCAGGCAGATCCATAGACCACAATGCAACACAACTGTGACGTCACAACAGCACCATAGCAGATTTCAAGTGATCAAGAGCTTAGGCCATTCCATTACAAGGGTTCTGTTAGTAGTGGGCACTAATGTAAGCAATGAATGAGTGAATGAGGCACTGGCTGTGTCTGAAATTGCCCCCTATACCCTTAAACAGGGCACTATTTAAAGGGACAGACATTTGTGGTGATGTTCGAAACCGTAATGGACGTTTTCAAGTGCACTCCTTCAATCCCACAATGCACCGCAATAATGACTGTCCAACAGATCTATGCTCAACGGCTAGAGAATGCCCATAATGCACTGCGAGAATCGAGCGCTGAATGAATTTCCGCGTCTCACCAGAAGATGGCGCTCGCAGCTGAATCATCCATCCATCCATTTTCCAAATCGCTGGTCCAATGTGGCTACAGCGTAATATCGTACAGGTATAAATTCCTTTTTAATTGATTATTAAATTGTTTAATTAAGGGTTATCCATGACAGAGTTCTACATCTTTTCATCTTCCTACTAGAGCTGCCAGTTTGCTAAGGTCGTCTGTTGGCCTTGCCAGGAAGCAGCTCTGCCAAATATAAATGTATAGTTGATGTTAAAATTAAAATTCATCATCTATTCACACTCATGTTGTTCGTTCCTTTCTTCTGTGTAACACAAAAAGAAATGTTTAGCAGAGAGTTCCAGCTGTTCATAGGGAATGTGAATGGGAAAAACACCATAATATATATGCATTTTTTTCTATTAATCATCTGACGGAAGTAATCTCAGGAGTACAATTTAAGTTAGCGTTATTACATTAAGTGAAAATCTTCAGGCAGGGGTTAACTTGTGGGTTCTTCGAGTTAAAACCCATCGGTATATCTGGAAAACTGGCACAGCTGCTGTTCAGGTGGGCTGATGTGGATTCGGGTCAGAACGCTCTTGACGTGGGGCATTCCGGAGAAAAATCCGCTGACAACATCGTTCCTCGCCAGCTCCAAATCCTACGGCTCTCAGCGGCTATCCCAAATTAACTTAGTGAATCAAAGCCTGCGGGAGCTGCAGGACTCCGGCAGGGACTCTAATTTTTTCCACTTATGCTGGAATGTGGCCTTCCAAGTGCCCAAGTCTCTCAACACCAACTATTTGCTGTTTGTTTTGACTGTTTTCCCTGTGGGGAGGGTGAGCAGAGGAGGAAAACGGTTTAGGGAAAAGCAATGGAAACACTCACCGACTGCCAAGACTGCATCCATTTTCTCCTGAAACTATTCAAAATGATGCAATGGGACTGTTATTGGGTTTCACCGACAGGAAAACCACAGGTACACACACACACACACACGCACAAGCTTGTGGGCGAGACGCACCATGATAGACATCCAGAGCCTCCGAAGGCTTTTTTTTTTTTTTTACCAGACAGTTTCAATGCCACCGTCTGAAGTCATACTCCAATTATGGAGCGCCGGGATGCAAAATATACGGAACACTTCATGAAACCTCTCTGTGCATAACCTGAATTTAACAAAACCCCATTCACTGTCCACTGTCTAGCAGAGCTTGTAAAAGATCAGGGTTTTTTCTCACTGTGGGACAGACGCTCTCTGATGTCTCGTCAATGTTGAGTGTCTGACAAGTCCACTAAGAGGTCCCGACCGGAGGAAGTCATTATGAGGTCACCCCCGGTCCTCCTGAGCACTTATGATGTCATCTCACAGACTGGAGGTTTTTCCCTGGAATGCGTCTCGTGCCATTTTGGGGTTTGGAACGAGTGTCGCGCGTCTGTCACGTTTCTTTACACCTCCGAATTCTCCTGCCTCATGCAGGTCTGTCAATCAGACGCCTTATGGCCTCTCTGGCTGTAGGCTACTTGCACTGCGAATTTGGAGTAAATCCCTTTGCATTGATTAAAAGTAATTTTATGTTTCCTCCTCGCGCATAACGTTATAAAAGACCCAGAGGAAAAAGAGCACGGGGATTGACTGCTGCGATCAATTGCGCAGTTTCCACGACTACTGACGGTTTTAATTGATAAATGTGGTTTGGTCGACAGAGAACATTTCAGCAGTGGAAACATATAATGGAGAAGTGTGTTTTATGAGCCCTGGCGTCCCCACCGTCGCCTCATCAAACGGCTTCCACCTTATTAAACGGACATTTGACCCAAAATATGGAAATTCTGTCATCATTCACTAACCCTCATGTTGTCCCAAACCTGTATGACTTCTGTGGAATGCAAAAGAAGATATTTTAAAGAATGTTACAACTGTTTTTACCCCTACAATGAATGTCAGTGGGGTCCAAAACAACACATTTACTTTCATTTTATGAACAAAGAGAATTTTTTTGGTGAACTAACCTTTAACATTTTAGTCAGAGACATATGATTGATTTTCGGCAGTTTCTTTTTGTGTAGGAAATCTGCAGTTATCATTTGTCTGTCCAAATATACATGAAGTGACGTGTAAGTGAATATTTGAAGGATTATGTTGCGCCTCTTTGGAGTAACAAGTGTATTAACATGCTGAACAAAGCTAAAATCTCTCTGTAAGTCCACACAAATCTGGTCAAATTCAAGTCAGACTGAAGGCCTGTTCACACCAAGAACAATAACTATAACCATAAATCATTCTAGCTAGCTGCAATATCACACCCCAAAAATAATGAGGAACAATATTGTTGGAATTATTTTCAGAGCGTTTTTTTAATTTTACCTTCCTACTTTTAAGTGCACGCCACATTTATGTCCAACTTAAAGTCGGCATGAAACGGAAGTTGCAATAATCTTTTCTTCCACATTGTGACGAATCTGAGTGAAGCGGCGTCTGGAACAAGAACAAATGTAGGGTGGGGCTTGATTTTGTCTCTGTAATTGATTGGATGGATGTGGTTTGCTATTGGTGGATCTCATGTGAGTGACAGGTTGCCCCGCCCTCATGCCAGTAATCTTTTAATTAAAGATTATGAGGGTACATAAAATAAAAAAGATGTGCACGGATAAATCATTTATAAATATCGCAATATTCCATTAAAAACAAGAATTGTCCATTTTGATTTGATAGTGACTAACTTTTAAAGTGCATGTTAACTTGATCCACAGATTGGTGCCACATTAGGGGTCAATGTCCGGCTGGTTAGCGTTCAGTTAACCCCTTCTGGTAGATAACTACACCATCTGAGGGCAAAGAGCATCTTTCTCCACTGCTGGTCATGAAGTATCTATGTATTCTTACGAAAGACATCCTCGCTTCCAAAACTATCAGCCAGTTTTCCACAGTTGCTTTACAAAAACTCATCCATGCTTCCTGTTTAGCAACATTAAAATATATATATATTGCCAAGATAGGCATATTTTTCGTGTATCAGGCTTCAGTCTCTTTCCATGAGCACAAGAGTCATGCTCCACTGAATTACTGCTACCGCATTCATGTTTTTCTAGAGTTGAGGGAAAACCACTGGAGCGCTGACAATGACTATTTCTACAGTTATTTTTAGATATCTGACTTCCCAAAACAGAATGTGCCTGGCGTAGTGGATGCTAATCACATAAATAATATAAAACTTTCCAGGCAAACGCACACGCTGCCCCCACTGGACTGACATGGTGAAAACGTCAACTCTGGTTGAACTGATTCACGGATAAACTCAGCACTGACTGGTCATCCGGTTGGCAATCTGTCATTCACCGCCAAACTAATGCTGAAGCAGCGCAGAAGAAAAGAACAAGCGCTTTTCTGAATAGCTATGTGTGGTATGACAAAATACCGCGGTGGTTCATGAACGATTCGGTCATTGCATGAAGAATGAAAGACTCGGGAAGTAAGATAATCATTCATACCATCTATGGCTGCATTATGATTTCCCAGTTTACAGGAAGAACAAATGTTCTTTCAGTAACGTCAACAGAACATTCGTTCAGTGTTATCTGGTCTTTAATGACGTTCTCAAAACATAAGCACAAAAACATTATTTATACATCGTACATGGAATGCTTTTTTCTGAAATGTTTTAATTGGACATTTTATAAATGTTACTACTTGTTTCCGAATGTTCAGAGAACATTCAAAAGTGCCATTCCCATAACGTTTGAAAAATTATAAAATGTAAAGTTTCCTTAAAGCTGCAGTCTGTAGTTTTTACTCTTTGTCGCCGTCTCTGTTCAAAATCTGCAATTGCAGTTATTCGCGGAATTATCAACTTTACGTTGGTTGTGCCTCGGCACATCGCGGATGAATCCAATGTTTTGAGGAGAATGTGCAGCTGTCAGTCACCGCGCCGGTGTGGATACTGGCATTCGCAATCACAGATTCTACTTTTTGGAAGTATGACCGACATAAGAATTTTCACCGGAAAATGTCATCTGAACAAGAAACATCCACTAGCCTGGTTAAAACCAGACCATTCTCAGTAGTAACTGAGTTATGGTCTGGCAAAGCTTCATTAATAACTCATTTCCAAAGGGGCGTCACCAACGTACGTCGCTCAAATGCCTCTGGGCGCAATTGGACAGACCTAAAACCAATCAGAGCGATCGTCATCGTGTAAAGCCATATGCTGCGTCCCAATTCGCCTAAGTTACACTACGCCATAAAAGTATGTACTCTTTTTGTGAAGAAAAGGTATTTACTTTTGAATGTGTAGCAAAAAAGTAGGCAATCTTTGGGACATACTACTTCGTCATCTTTATCGGACGGATCTGTCGCGTGCATCCCGTCATGTAAACTGCCCTGTCAATCATCTTGTCACAGTTAAAATCCTCTATTAAATCTAATTTCATTTCCTACCGGTTCGGAGAGAAATGTAGCAGCACGTTCATCTGCCAGTGGGTCTTTCATGGAGACTGTCCTCATGTGTTTGCAATTTGAATATAATAATGCATTTAAAAGTTGGTGCGCTTCACCAACGGACGTCGCTCAAATGCCCATGGGCGCAATTGGATAGACCTAAAACCAATCAGAGCGATCGCCATCGTGTAAAGCCCGCCTCAACGTTTCTGATTGGTGCCTCGATTTGGACGGATTAGAAATCGGCTTGAATGAGCTCTTTGCCAGACTACTTGCAGAGCAAATCTAAATTTGCCGGAAGTTTGTCTGGGTTTTTCCCAGGCTAAACATCCACTTTTGTTCTGATCAAAAAAAAAAAAAAAAAAGCAGTGCAGTAAATCACGCTGATTAAATCTAACGATCGCTTATCACATCAAACCGTGTAAATTATACTTTGTTCTCAAATTGTTAATGTTAACAACATCAGCATTGCGTGACTACATTTAATGCCCTTCCGATATTATCCTTGTTTTCGCACGGCCCGGTTGCAGTCTCTTTTTTTCTGTAGACACTCCGAAGTCCGAAGTCTTTTGCATTTTACAACGGGTGAATCTTCAGTTGTCACTGGTGATTGTCGTTTGAACCTTTCTGGATCTGCCATCAAATTGATAAGTTTAATTATATCAAGTGCTGTGCGAAAAGGCTATAAATCTCCACCACCAACACCCTCACACGCAATATAGCCTACTAGCCGAGACTCTTCTTTATGTGTACAGATGTGACGTAATGACGCAAAGACATGCTCAAGTTTCCCGTGGAAATCCACCAGTACCACTGGAGTTAAAGACATTATTACAAGCTTACGGTTTTGAATCGAGCTACGGCAAGCATAGAGTTTTGAACACTGGATGGTTATGTACTCGCTCAAATTTATTTTGGATAATTTGTAACCCCAAAAAAAGTTACGGAATGCAGCTTTAAAGTTCATATAATCAAGAAACATTTAAAAAACTGAACGTTTCGAATGATCAGTGAATATTCAGAAAATGTCCAGTAAAACGTTCTCAGGACATATTTTGTTAGCTGGGATCCTAATTTGGAATATGATCAAAGATAGTCTATGTGAACGTGTACAGCGACTATATTAAAATATACAATTTTAAACTAAAGATTTGTTCATTTTGCAGAACGAGATCAAACGAAGAGAGTTGGTAAAGCAATCCCACACTGTGGTAGATGTAGTGTATCAGACTGGCTATTATTAGCATAGACGAAACATGGTCGCATTAATATAAAAGTCAGCCAGTGTGTGTTCATAGTAATTCAACTATTTTGCAACAAGTATTTTGAGTCATAAAAATTCATTTTATAATAATTTTTTCCTGTCTTTTATTCTGAAAAAGAAAGGATTTTGGATCTGGATATTACCTAATAAGAAATTCATGTAGCTTTTAAGTTGTGAAAGTATTTTACTGATAGAATCGTCAGAGCAGCGCTGACAACACCTTTCAACACACTTACCGGTAGTGTGTGTGTGCATTTGAAAGTGTCCATGTAACTTTGTGGCAAAAAATATGTAAATAATAGGATGTTTTTATCCAATGTTTACTATATTTATTTGCTTGGTCAGTGTCGTTGTGGGTTTTGGTTCTTCTGCTGTTGTAGTCTGAAATGATTTGGCGAAGTGATATAGAGCTGTAATGCGGTCAAGATCTCTCTTACTTTACTACTTTAGCTGTGCGTTTCCCTGAAAATAATTGCACACCTTAGAACGTGTCAACAAATCAGATTCAAGCATTCAACAGCCCCGTAGTATAAGATTTATTATTACATGAGAATAATGGAGCCATGCCAACATAAATACTACATAAAATATTAAATGAAGTATTCATGCTTGCTGAGCAATTTTGTGTTGTAGTCTGAGATCACATTATCTAATCTACACTGGAAAGTCTACAAACACGTCATTCCCTGGAGATCCTGGCAAATTAACAAAGGACTGCGACCTCCACACGGAGAGACTCGCAGCCTTGAGACTGACGAGAAGGACCCGCAGGTGGACGGCCTCCACGAAATATGATCTATAACACACACTGGCGTCTGATCAGCAGCGTCTGGGTCTCTCGGCGGAGGAAACGAAACCTATTCCCAGAGTCTCGCTGCATATAATTCAGGAGTCCTGAAAATCACCCTCGCTGACCTGTGGCGAAAAACCAGAGGAGAAGAAGAGAAAACAAACTCCAAACACTCTTCAAGAAACACCATGTTTAATTAAAAGGTAACTGGTCTCTGAAATACAACTGGTAAAGGTTTCAAAAGTCAACAGGTTAAGGTAAAAAAATAATCAAGACGTTAACAGCGGTGGGTGGCGGCGGCAGCAAAAACTCTGGATGAAACGCTTCGTAAAGGGGTTTAAAAAAACATCAGGAGGTGTAAGTGAAGGACAGACGTCTGCAGCTTCGTTTCATGTCTTGTTTCCTTTGGCACGGCCTAACGTCGGACATTTGTTTCATTTCAAATTCGGCTTCCTTGTCCAAGGATTAGCGGTCGGGCTTGATTTGCTGTGGGGCACAGACGGGCCGATGCGGAAACGGTTTTGGGTCTGAAACCAAACCTGTCTCTCTCTTTACAGCGTCAGTTACTCTGAACTCGAGTCCGGTGGGAATCTGCGAGCGGCTGGATGTATTTTCTTCTAACATAAAAAAGGCAAAACATAGCTCAAACACATATTATAATGACATGTTCAATATCAGATCAGGCACATGATTCCTGCCAGCAACATGTCGGCGTCCTCAGAGAGTTGGAACTGCTGTGTAATTTCTGGGTTTTGAAAACTGGAGGTTGTGGCTGTTTTTGTCTCGTTCTCTAGGTGAAAAGACGGACCGTTCCGTCGGCCCCCGAGGAAAACACCCAGGGTTGGGTCGGGTGGAAGGTCACATCGAGGACCCCGAGGTCATGAGTGATGGTGTGACCCTTCAGAACCTTCACGGGAACAATCAGAGGATTCTGCAGCAAGTCACTGTAGGATAAACACACACACACACACACACACACACACACACACACACACACACACACACACACACACACACACACACACACACACACACACACACATTAGAAAGGTTCGAATAATCATTTTCATGATGTTTGGCTCCAATAACGGTTCTTGAATTTCTTTTCTGCCAATGGACATTTCTTCAACTATGAGAACGTTTATTAACCAGTGGTTGATTTTTATTAAAGCTAACAGATTTTTATTATATGAAGGTCATATTAAAACCATCTTTGAAACATTCTATTTTATATTTGAAACATTTATTTTAGCCACTTTTTAAGTGTCTTATGTACAGATTTTTAAAAATTAATTCAATTATAATATTACAACTTTTTAAAATGTCCCATGTACAGATTTTATTGTTTTTATTTGGGGATTACTAAAATGTCTAATATTGAAATGTCTTGTCTACAGATTTTATATACAACAATTAAATTACATTTATTAAATTAATCCCTACATTTTAAACTGATATTGAAAGGATTTGTTTTTCACTCTTCACTCTCTTTATTTAAATTATTTATCAAGAAGGTTTATATAAATTTATTTCCAACCATTCATCATTTGCATCACACATTTGACTATTAGAACACAATTCAGTAATTTTAGCCCTTATGCTTGTTTCTCAGAGACATATTTAAAAAAGGAAATTAATAAAACAGAACTCATCAAGCCATTTAATTTTAACATACACACTTAAAGGGTTAGTTCACCCAAAAATGAAAATTCTGTCAGTAATTATTCTCCCTCATGTTGTTCCAAACCCGTAAGACTTTCGTTCATCTTCGGAACACAAATTAAGATATTTTTGATGAAATCTGAGGTCAGAACGTAGGCTCACTATTGGCCGACGCTGGTCATGTGTTTGATGCTGGCCAATAGTGAGCCTACGTTCTGACACACAACCCAGAAGCGCTGCGCTGTTACACTACATGAACTCACTCAGAGGCACACACAGAAGAAAATCAATAGTTGAATGAAGTCGTTATTTTTGTTTTCTTTGCGCACAAAAAGTATTTTCGGCACTTTATAATCTTAAGGCATTTAAACATTGTCTTTACTAACTTTTCTGGGCCGGCAAGTTTCAATTACCTAGCAGCCTATGAAGGAGTGAGACAGCTCTCAGATTTCATCAGAAATATCTTCATTTGTGTTCCCGAAGATGAATGAAAGTCTTACGGGTTTGGAACAACATGAGGGAGAATAATTACTGACAGAATTTTCATTTTTGGGTGAACTAACCCTTTAACTCTTAAATATAGAATAGAATATGATCTACCTTAGTAAACTAGTCTTTTTTTAGACTAGTCAACTACCTTAGTAAAAAAAGTCTATTTTTAGACTCGTCAACCATCCTGTCCCATCCCAACAGAAATAGTTTTTTTTCCCCCTCTACCAAAATGTGGTGAGAACGGTTGGCCGGTCTGAGGGCCATAAAGGCCATAAAACAGTGAATTCTGGAAATATGGTTTGCTGTATATGCATCAACAGTTTGACTGGGGAAAGTAAGAAGTGGAAAAATAACATGACATCCTGTGTTTGAGTTTAAAGAGATCTATTAAGGCCAGCTGATGAAGGGTTTTCATGCGGATCTGGCTTGCCCTCCACCGTACACGGATCATTAGTTCCTCTCAAAGAGCGTTCCTGACCGTACTTCGGGAATGATAGTCTAGCCCAGCAGAGACACTGGACACAAGCCCGATAGACAGACAGACAGACAGACAGACAGACAGACAGACAGACGGAGAAGAACAGAAACAAGAGAGAACTACACAGAGTTAAGAGAGATCACCACACTACTCACACTGTTTATGCAGTATGTGCTGTATACTACATCTCTCTATGCATGTAATAGCTGGGAGACACCTGGCTTGTTCAGAGCATTTGTTTCGGAAGCTGGTGTGTTTTATAGCTTAGTTCGGTTAATTTAGGCATATATAACTATAATCGCGCTCGGATCCACACCTAAACAATCCGAGATCGCCAGAACGAAGTGGTCTCGCCCCGACTGAAAATGAACTCGAACTCCGAACAGAAAGCAACGAACATAATTCATAATGGGAAATGTGTCATGTAAAAAGCAGCAGTATTATAAATAAATAATATTGATCAGTTGTGTGTGCGTCATCTTGATGGATGACGCAGAGGAAACTCTGACCAATAAGAGGACAGTTTTACTCACATGTGACCTGCATAAACACATTCTGGTACGCTTTGAAATGTTGCCTTGTGAAAGCGAACCATGAAGAAAATGCAACATTTTAACGAACTGATCTACAGGTCTGAAAACGCCCTAAATGTGCAGTATAGAAACAGAGCTCAGAATACAGTTTCCCACAATGCAATGCCCTTTCCAATTCCAGTGTGAAGAATTTTACAATTTTCTTTTCTCATTATTTGATTGGACTGTGTAAAGATAAAACATTTTATACATAAAATTAGATAAAAAGTCAAATAATTTATTAATGTAATTTCATCTGCATAACACTGTAAATTAAACATGAATATAATGAATCTGTTCAGATGTTAAGAGGTTTCACACACAATTTAAATATGAATAAATATGAACTTAATATATAGATCATGACTAGACGCCACTCACTGAATTAAGCATGAGATATCGTTTTTTAATATTTATAATTACATACTACACAATTTAAATACATTTATATTATATTTATTAATATTAATATTTTTAACTAACATTATTACATTAAAATGTATCACTGAATACTGCATCAAATTATAATGTATATGTAATTATTAATATTTATATATTTCAAAAGGTCAGCAGTGCACAAACATTACGTTTTTAGTATTTATCACTGCATACCGCATACAATTGTAATTTAATTATTAATATTTATGTATTTCGAGTAGTTAGCAGTACACATAATACACAGTATGCACTACACATACAGCTTATGTTATGTTCAGAACAGAATACTAGCTTATTAGCCTATGATTTAAAAAAAAAATTTAATTGAAACAATATGCATTATTACACGATGAACCTTTCAAACAATATTATGCTTCATTGTCACATGACCTAATTTCAATGTTTTGGCAGTCCACTAAAACAATTAGCCACAAAATCACATCTGATCTTAATTTCAGTTCATTTGTCACACTGATAAATGGAAACTCGAGTGCATTGCATTGTGGGATACAGCATTCCTGGAAATGCACTCTTTTGAATACTGCACATATTCAAGTATAAGATGCACAAAGAAAATTGTCCAGTATATATTCTATATGATGCAGCAACAGTATGAATAGTTTGGTAGTATTATTTAAACACAGCCATAGAAAGAAGAGAGATTAGAATATTAAAAAAGAAAAGTCAAACAAAAGCCGGAGAGCAAGAGGATCAGACTCACTTGTAGACCATCCCGTGACAGACGATCACGCTGCCGTCATCAGAGCCCGACGCGAACAGTGGGTAGTGGTTGTGGTAGGCCACGCTCCTCAGAGCCTTCTTGTGATGCCTGTGCGGACAGAGACACAAGACAGACCCGTCAGCGTCCCGACAGCGGAGGGACGTTACACAGAACCCAGGAGACATTCATTCATCTGACAGCGCCAGCATTAGCAACAATTTCCCTCGAGTCTGACCCAGACAGCCCAAATTATAAAAACCTGCTCGTGCTGACTCACCGGAGAACTTTGTATGGTTTCGTGGACAAGTCCAGATCGAACCAGGCCAGACGACAGTCGTAGCTACCGCAGATCACGTTGTCACCTGTGGAAAATGGGTGAGAGAGGAGAAACCAATCACATCTGACTTGCAGAAAGTGGTCACTGATGTCACATCACTTTGGGGACATTTAGATTCAGATTAAGCCAGAACAACTTTCCTCTGGTCAACTTCAAACACTCACTTTTATATAATATACTCTTAACTGGCTGAGGAATGTGCCAGTTTTCATTCCGAAAGGTTACCGTAAAACGTTAACGTTCATAATCGTTCACCCAGAAATGAATTTCTTCTCGTTTATTCACAGACATCTCATTCCAGACCCATATATCTTACTTTCTTCACACAAAGTATTTTTAAAAATCTCCAAGCTGCTATTTTGCATTCATTCAAAGCCTATGCTGGATCTCTAAAGCTCCCAAACAGACAAAAGAGTGCCACTGACCATATGACCGGAGTCATCTGAAGTCTTCAGGAACAGAGAGACATTTACATCAGCATTCACTCAAAATCTTTCCCTCTGCTGTGGCTCTCAAATCTTTATGCATTACATTCTTTTATTTCAGTTAGTGGCCAAGGCAAAATTTATATTATTTTATTTTATTTCCACTTTATTTCAATTAACTTATGGCTTTAGTTTTAGTTAACAACCCTTATTGATAAAATTTATTTATTTTTTTTTATAAAAAGGAAATACAGATCTTGACGAACCTCATGTTTGCAAGCGATTAGTAGCTGATTGTTTCTATCTGTAACATTTAACATGACTTTTCTGATGTGCATCAAAGCATACGTAAATGTGCTACCATCTTAGTTTATTCACATGTCTGCTTACTTCAACTTGCATTTTGTGCATTTGATATTAGGTTTCCATCGACACGTTTTCATGCAAATTTTGAATCTAAAAATGCTGGATGGAAGCACCAAGATGCAAATAAAATGCACAAAATGCAATATCTGATCTAACAGGTAGGAACTATACAGCAACTGAATAAAGTTATCAAACACTTCATAGTCTTCACTGTATGAATTATACATTTGATATAGATTAATCCTTATTAAAGCTACAAATGTTATTCAGTCAAGAGCAGCGAGTGATTTTCTCTGTCTTTAGTTCTTTGATTTATATTAAATGACAGACATCACGGCAGCAGCTTTATTAGGATGCTATCACCTTAAGATCTGACGCTTATGGTTATTTAAGATTTTATTCAACTAATTTAAGACAGAGTTTACGAGGATCGACAAAGCTGGCATTTTGACAGTTTTGTGTGTTCAGGAGATTCACTAACAGCACGTCAGCACAGATTCAAGTTCTTTTTTTGCCTCTTATCATGATTGAATGGCTTGAATAGTTTAATAGCACTTGAATGAATGATAGCATTATCATACTGTAGCGCAGCCAAAGGATGACAGCCAAAAAAAACGTTAAATATTTACACGTTAAACTGAAAAAAAAAATAACTGCATGCATTGACGCGTTTTGACAGCTCAACCATATATACAAACCAACCCTAAATAACTGCTTTCCAAACAGCCTCTATCAAATGGATAATTTTATAATATCGAAGATTTAATCTTTAATATAAAAAGAATGTGCATAGGTAAATCCAGGGTTCCCACACCTTGGTTAACTTCAAATTCAAGGATCTTTCAAGGACTTTCCAGGTCCAATACCCTCAAATTCAAGGACTTAATGTGGGGACACATTTGTTGTGTCCAACAACAAACGATGAGGTACAATGGTTTCATGCGCGCGTGAACATCATGGCAACGTACAACACAAAGTACCTTATGCGGGAAACACTTAACGTAACCAGGGTTTTTCCTGGCTCAAAATGAGGCGGATGTGGTAAAATCCTAATAATGTGTTTTAATATTAAGATAATAAAATTTGTATTTTTTGTAGATCATCATATAACCTAATGTTTTTCCCACATTGTTTTTGTGGGTGGAGCTTGGTACCTCTAGGGGGGTCTGGGGGCATGCCCCCCCGTAAGAAAATTTTGTACATTTTAAAGATAAATTCATTAATCTGGTGCACTTTGAGTCTCCCGAATCCACTGTTAAAAATAAATAATCCACCCGCAAACCGCCCATATTCTTTGATTTAGATATCTGCATCTGATCATCACATTACAATTATTCAAATTAGTGTTAAGCATGATAATATGGTAACATATCACACTGAAGTAGGCTGATTTAAAATGAACATTTATTTAAAATAAAAGTTCTTCTTTTGGCAAAATTACATAATTCCTTAATAGCCTAAACAGAGGCTTTACTCCCTTCAAGCTTAAGTTGTCAATGTTTCATTACATCACTGTTTGAAAACACTCATTTTTTTTGTACCTTTATAAAGGGCATTTTTCCCCTAATTTTATTAAATGTATGCTCCATCTTTCATTTCAAATTCTTAAATTTTATCAATATATTCAATTAGAATAAGACACTAGACTTTACCAATCAAATTAAATCATTTACATTAAAAAATTATAACTGTATTAAATTAGATTATTTTAAATATTTTTGAATATACAAATAAGGAATGTTGATAAGAATGATACTTTATGAAACTAAACCGCCAGTAGGAGGCGGCGGGTGACCGTCTTAATGAGCGAGTCATTGAGTCATTCATTCAAACGATTCGTTCAAACGGCTGATTTATTCAGAATGAGGCAGTTTATGAATAGGTAATTTAATCTTTGACTCAACCGATTCGTTCAAAACGCTGAATCATTCAGTAATGAAACAAGTGTTGCTGTGAGATGCGCTGTGGTTCTGCGGTGATCTTTGTTTGGAAATATTTTCGCTGCTGAAACAGAACAAAAACAGTCATTGCGTCTAAAATGTAAGTGACTTAATTTTAACTATTTGTTTATTGAACTGTTATGAAATCAGTCTCTGTTTCAATCTTGATGGCATTCAGGAAAACAGCTCTCTGGTCTTGTGTAGCCTAGGCTATATATTGTTTCTTAACTATGTTATAAATAACAGCGCAACATTGTTACCGTCAGTACATTGGGTAGGCCTATATTATTATCAACTATAGGCTATAAATCACCACTTACATTAAATGAAATAAAACAGAATCATCCTCACGTTTTCGGTGATTCTCTAGTTATTTTTTATTGTCGAGAGCCGGAGACGGCACGGAATTTGCCGGAGGCGCCGCCTTATAATTCTCTATGCAGGAAAAACCCTGGTAACGTAACGCGTAAATGCGCTTAACTAGTGTAAATCAAGCAAGCTAGTATGCATAGGCCATGGAGTGTTGGCGAAATAACACATTAGGGGACCGGAGTGAATATGGATTTTTTTCCAGAAAAATTCAAGCACTTTCAAGCACCTGTCTCTATGTATGTTTATTTTCAAAAACTTTCCAGGGCCTTGAAAACATTTTTTCAGATTCACAAACTTTCAAGGATTTCAAGGACCCGTGGGAACCCTGTAAATCTCTTTGCAACAGGAAGTGCATCAAATTCTTCATTACGCTGACTCCCATTAAAACGACTGAATTTTACTCACGAAATTTTGCCAAGCCATGATAAATATAATCGCACCTATACCTTGCTCTTCTCATTTGACAACCCCTGTCTTCTTTAATCACATAGAAAACAGAAGCTCTGAGATCATCCAAAACTACCACTATTATGTTCTACAGAAGAAAGAAAGTCATACAGTGTTTAAATGAAATGAGGGCGAGTAAATGAGGGTGAATGTGAATTAACCCTCTCAGAAACGTCTAGTTACGCACCTGCCGGGTGGACGGACATGCTTGAGATCCATTTGCAGTTGGCCATCAGCTTCTTGGTGAGCTCCTGCTTGATGAGGTTGTAGACTCGCACGTATCGCTGTGTGGCCACGAAGAAGTAGGGCCTGACGGGGTGGAAGGACACGCACTGCACCAGACCCTTGCTCTTGCGGAAGGGGTTCTGCGTCCGCCGTTTGCTCACCTGGTGGATGACCACCTGCAGGTTGCTGCTGTTGTCGGGCATGACGCACGCCAGGTAGTCGCCTTTCCCGTGCCACGTCACCTGCCTCACGGCCTTCACAGAGAGACGAGAGAGAGAACGGCAGAGGTCAAAGTCATTCTGTGGTAAATCCGCAGACGATTAATCCAATTATAACCTCAAAGACACGCTGGGACTAAATTTACTGCCGTTATTAACACCGGCTCGGCCTCTGCCAGTCTGCCAACGCGTGTCGCTGCTTTGCTTTTTCCAGTAGTTTTAATTGGACACTAGAGGCGTCTTAAATTTCTTTCCATTTCAGGAAAAAGACGACCACAGGCTTGTGGCTTCTGCCAATAGTTAAAAGCCTCTGGCTGCCGCTCACGTGAGGGACGGACGGACGCTCTCACAGGGGATACACGAAAGAAAGACATTCTCATTTCTATTGTTAACTGGAAAATACTGAACTAAACAGAGGAGAAATTTGCCTGGCTAATGGTTATCGTGATGATGTCATTCCTATGAATATAAGAATGAATGGTAACGCTTTACCATAAGGTCTCTCGGTGTACGTTTTGATTACCTTGGGGTGTTTGAGGACGAGGCGGTGACCCTGCTCGTGACCTTCGCCCTCTGAGACGGCCCACTGCACAGGCTGGTCCTTGGCTTCCTCTGGCTCCTCATAGGAAGAGATCAGCTGATCCGTGGCGGTGCACAGCAGCCGGTCGCCCAGGCCAGGGTTCAGGAGGAGGATCGTGTCATCACTGCACACAAACATCAAGTTAAATATGATCCATCTTTCATCTATCCGTATGTCCATGTATCTAACTAACCTAACTAATTATCTAACCATCTAACCATCTATCTAACCATCTATCTATCTATCCATCTATCCATCCATCCATCCATCCATCCATCCATCTATCTATCTATCTATCTATCTATCTATCTATCTATCTATCTATCTATCTATCTATCTATCTATCTATCTATCAGTCTATCAGTCTATCAGTCTATCAGTCTGTCTATCTTTTATTTCAAATCTATCCATCTATCAATCCATCCATCCAACAGACCAAACCATTTATCTAACCTACCTAGCTATTTATCTAACATCCATTAAACTAACTAATCAACCAACCAAAATAATAATGTTTATCTATGCATTGCATCTAACACTATTTATCTAACTTGCCTTCCTATTAACCAACCAACCAACCAACGAATGATTAATATGAATCGCTGGCTAAATAATTACAAATACTAATTTATATACTAATACTAATAATGTTCCTCCCTAGGAACATTCAGTTCTTGTAAATGTGTAACTCAAATTCTGAAATGAACACTTCTCATAATTGGCCTGACCAAATTAACTGCAGCTCTAAACCCATCCAAACTAATGCTGCACAACTTCTGCTGTAAAATAATAAACAGCACATAATGAAGGTTACAAATACAGATGAACATCAAATAAACCTTCAGATGCAGAGAAAGAGGAGGCGTGTCTTACTAGCTGACAGCGACCAGACAGACGGCGGGATTGGGATTCCAGGACACGCCCTTCACGGCTCCGCCCACATCCAGAGTCTTCAGGCAGCGCGCCGTACTGACCTCCCAGAAACGCACCGTACAGTCATCAGAGCCTGAGGTCAAGGGGGCAAACAAACACGCTGATTCATACATACACTAATTTGTTCACAATCTAGGATCTATTCAGCATTCTATAATGTTTCGGAGTGAAATGCCTTAAGCGTAAATGTGTGGACAGAGACGTTCGGTGCTTAAGACCCAGTGGTCTCAAGCACAACAAAAGCGCTCTGTCAGCTCGATGGCACTTTGCTCTCATCGGCACACATGGAGGATAACTCATCCTCGCTCTAACGCAACCACTATAACACATACAGCAGCGCTTTGGCATGAGTGAAGAGTAATAATACAAGATTACTGTAGGTGACAGAGACAGAGAAGTTGGGTTTTTTAAATATAGGTGCGCTACTGCTGTTAGACGGTCATTATTAAAAAAAAAAGAGCCATTGATGTCCATTGTATACATAAAGTGAGAGTAAAATGACTAATAATGAATAGCTGATTGTATGTGTTAACATGCCCTTTCCGGTTGCACTTTATTTTACAGTACGTGCACTTGCATGTACTAACAGTGTACTTACCAAGATATTACTGGTAAAGGTAACTACAAGGGTTAAGGTTAGGTTTAGGGGTAGTGCCTAGTTATTACCCAGTTTTTGCATATAACTTACAATAGTAAGTATAAAGTATGTACATGGGGAACAGGGCTGTAAAATAAAGCACTACCCCCTTTCCAAAACAAATTTAAAAAATCCAGCAAGTAAACAACTTGTAATTGAAAAGTTCGATTTAATTTAATCAATGTTAAATTGCTTTCCCAAGAAGCACCATGTCGTTTTATAAACTGTAAAACGTTACCATCCTTAAAGTAATGAAGGCATTCAATTATAACACTAAAGAAAATATATTTATTTTATGGATGGTATAATGCAATTTATTAACACTTGACGCATTATTTATCTTTAAATTCACTTAAAAATCATCTTATCTAACGGCAAACGGCTCTGTTTCATTTTGCCCATCCTCGTATCAGCCACACATCGAAATCTGCCGTAAAATCTCATTTTAACTTTTATACCTGCATGCTTCATAAACGCAGGGAAAACAACACGGGGGAAACGGGCCAGGCCCGGAGGGTGGAGTGTAATAACTCCAAAAGCCATAATCACTTTTTAAGTATTGAGCTGTATGGCGACAGATATAGCAGGAGGGACGGGCTCTGTGGCGGACACCCGCTGGCGGTCAGAGAGGCCTGTCTGGAGCACACACACGCCGATGTGTGTGTGTGTGTGTGTGATGCAGGGGACACCGAGACTTTCCTGTAGACGCTCAAGTATGGACTCTGACCATAAATAAGATGGAAATGAGGGTAATATTTGCCTTTATGGAGGGGAAAAGCAGCATGAATGTTAAAAGTCCATTTTATAGGACAGTAATGGCACTTTGAGACTGTAATGTGTCCCAAAGGATGACAGAAATGAGACGTTAAAGTCAACAAGAAACAGCATTTGCAAACCATTTTACTTCATTAACGTGTCATTTCGGATTGTAACAGAATATTCAAGAGGGAAAAAATAAGTCTATTATAGGACAGGGCTTGAATTTATCGGTATTTGCTCATCAAAAGTGGGAATGGAGCCCGACCTGAATGAAAGCATGCCAAAACTGTTCACAACTGATTAAAATCGTAAAAGAACAAGAACACAGATTTAGGCAAAACAGCACAATTTTTTATTTCATTGTACGGCTATTTTGCGTCATAAATGGCTGAAAAACTACAAACTTAAATGGTCATGTCATGAACACTTTTTGATCTTTAAAAGAATCCACTTCCCATAGTTTGTATCCGGAAACACCCCGGTATGACTAGAGTTTCTCACACAGCGTCGTGTGTGTTGTGTAGCGTGTTTTTGGGAGCGTATGGATGTTCCTGTGGCTGAGCAAAGGCTCCCGCGCCAACCACTCCGATCTCTTTTAGCCGCTCCGTTAATTTGTAGTTGTGTTTCTGGACAGAGCCCAAGAGATTCATTTTTATTTTAAACTCCAGCTTTATGAAATGCACCCAATGTTCATGCTGACATTCAATTGCCACATTTCTTCATCAGTCTGTGTTTTTTCTCACAGTTATATCTCACCTAGAGCTGGGTGTTCACTATAGAGAGGTGTAAGATTTGTTTTCTTAATTTTTTTTTACTTATATTCAGCAAGGTGACATTCAAAAGTGACATTAAAGACATTTATAATTGGCGAATAAAGCAGCGTTTCCATCCCATGTGTTCAAGAGAACAAAATTGTAACTTTCTGGGAAATTGGCGCAAAATATCTGTAATAAAAATGGAAATTGCTGCGATCGGGGAAGAAACAGTGGCTCTTTTTCCCTCCATCATTAATGACTTGTGTCTCAGAGCATGCAGACTAAACACAATGAACGCTGTCATATTCTGTTGCGTTCGCGAACACAATCACGTGAGACGCTTCTGGGAGGTCATTACACAAAATCATTCTGATGACAGACTTTGGCTCAGGCATTTCAGAATCATCAAACCAACATTTGAGATGCTGTGCGATGCGATTGGTCCGCTGGATAGTCCAGTTATCCAATCACATCTACTTTGAGTACATGAGTTTTTTCGTTGCACATTGAGGGCTTTATTCTGTAAATGTGATTTCATTGTAGTTCAGTCTTTTTATCTGATACAAAAATCTATTCAGCTCAATTGAGTGAATACGTTTTATAGGGGTATAGAATTTATGTGCATCATGGCATTTACATCCAGTGTTTTTGTTTTTAATGCGATATCCCAAAATGTGCATAAAAATAGCTATAGAATTAAATAAACTGATAAAACATAGCTATTGATAGTAATACCAAATATTTCTTGAGCAGCAAATCATCATATTAGAATGATTTCTGAAGGATCATGTGACACTGAAGACTGGAGTAATGATGCTGAAAATTCAGGTTTGATCACAGGAATAAGTATTTAAATAGGAATTATATCTCATAAAATGGTGAGAATTAAAGACTTTTCCCCCAAAATTTTCAACAGTATATAATATATAGCATCTAGCCACAAGTAGTTTTGATTTTACAATGGTTTTTAAATAAAAATGTATTAATTTAGTGTATTCATTAAGCCCACACTCTCACACTCACATATTTGAGACCCCTTAAACATGGTAAAATCACTGCCATGTACAACCTCTGATGACCTCTAGTGTTTTTCTTGCTTCATTAATTAAATCAATCAGTTCAAAACACTCATATCACAAATAAATGAGTTTCCAGAAAAGGAGGTCCGCATTGCTTAAAGCAGAACATGCGGATCACAGCGAGTTCATGGTGTCCTGAGTGACAGTCAAGCTTCAGTTTATAATGTCACCGCTCGTCTTGGTTTTGCCACATCATTAGTGAGGAATGCCCGTTTGAGGCTCTCTCAGGCCATGATCTGAGCTCTGTAAACGTAAATATGCACACAGTCGTGTAACCTCAGGCCGTCCTCACCGCATTCTCTCATGCCGTACACTGCAGTCTGACTACAGCGCAAAAACTGTAACTGTAGGTTTCACGTGCTGTAATTGCAGCGTTTTCGTTTTGCAAGACTGTAAACAAAATTCTTGTAAGATTCTCATCATTGATGCATTTCTGAAGTCTTTAGAAAAAAATGACAGAAATCTTCACATCTTCTAAATTTGGTCTCTTCAATGTGGGAATTTCCACTTGTTAAATCGTCGTTCGGCTGAAAATTGTACGTCTGAACACTTAGTAAAGTACAGTACGAGTTATAAGCAAGTTTAATACTTCGATTTCCATGCAAAAGTTTGAGGTCAGTAAGATACTTCTATTCCACAAGGAAATATTAAATTTAAGACTTTTATTTTGTTACAAATTAATTATATTTCAAATAAATGCTGTTCTTTTGAACTTTCTATTCAAAGAATAAAAAAAAAAAAAAAAAAAAAAAGCACGACTGTTTTCAACATTGATAATCAGAAATATTTCTTGAGCATCAAATCATCATATTAGAATGATTTCTGAAGGATCATGTGACACTGAAGACTGGAGTAATGATGATAAATTCAGCCTTGATCACAATTCAGCGTAGAAAATAGTTTTTTTAAATTGTAATGAGTCACAATATTGCTATTTTTATTGTATTTTCGATCAAATAAATGCAGCTTTGGTGAGCAGAAACTGAACGTTAGTGTATGGTAATACATTTGATCAAATCACTAACCCTAAAGAACCAACTGATGCTTGACCTAGTAAACACCACTGACAAGAACAAAAACAAATCTGTAGAGAAAATTGCTGGCGTTTCCTGAAATTTGCTGGCATTTGCAACAAATTAGTCCTGTTTTTACAACCACTGGCTGTACAATCTTTTCACAATAAGACTTTCCGACTTGCAAAACCCAAATCAGCAAATGCAAAATTGGAAAACCCAGTATGCAGAGAGCGAACAAAGACCTGGGACAAAAGACTCACTAGTGCTTTGTCATCAGCGCCCAACCCATTGATATGGAAGAAATTATCTCTATTAAACACACACACACCAAACAAACCAAAGGAAAGTTGGGCCGGCCCAGGGCGAGAAGGGTTGCGATGCTTGGGAGGTTGTCAACTGCCATTTTTTACTGTGGGAAAGGGCATTTTATTACTGCTTTAATATATTTTATAGCTAGACAAAAGAGCAACCCCTCACTGTAGTGGTTTTGCATATGCGCTTTATGAAGTTCTTTGTTATGGACGGCTGAGCAGATATTGCCACTAAACTGCAACCAGCCCCCATCTACACTCTTTCCCCTGCTTATCTGCCTTATTTGAACACCAGCTGCAATGCATTCTGGGAACCCATTGCCATTCCGCATCTGAAAGGCCGGTATTGTTACCTGGATCACCTCATTCAAATCAGATGGGCAAATTCAACCACATTTTCATACTGTACGAATATCATTTGGTTTCTGTGGATTTGGCCACACCGCTGCCATTGGTCACCCTGAGTGAAATTGACTGCTTGTGTTATTAAAATGATGCTTTCTGCTCGCTTCGTTCGAGTAATTTATATCCCCCTCGAGTTAATAGCAGTCAGATGGCGTCCCTACTGAGGGAATACTTGGGATTATAGCGTGCATTTATGTATCTAAAGGACCTCAAACCTAAAATACGGATAATGATCAACAGACTGCACTCGAGAGAGAGGCCTTTCCTCCATTATGAATGAAATATTTTTATAACGACACAAATTATTCTCACAGAACTGGAATCACATTCGCATTTTCTCCTTATACTGGGGGGAAAATCGAGATTTAGAAAGTGTTTGTCCAGCATTCAAAATGACAAATAACTCAAAACGGACACGACAACAAATCATGAAGCAGCTAACAATAAAGCAGGGCTGCCAAAAGCCATAAAAGCACAACTGAAATCCATCTAGAGGGGGGAAAAAGAGAGCCGTCACGCGTGGATCGTGATTGATTTATCCGCGCCGCGGAGCGCCAGTGAATGTGGACATTTGAGGCGCGTCTGTGCTCATCCTGGCTCTGCCCGGAACCGCAGGCCCGTCCGAGTCTCTCTCATCTCCGAACGGGTCGCCCGCCTCCCTGCGCCAGAGCTCTGACATCATGGCGGGTGAGTGAGGAATGGTTTCAACAGCTTGTTAGCTACCGCTGAGGTAAGAGCGCTCAGACAGACTTCACCTCAAACGGTCCAATCACACCTCAGATACTGAGCAGGGGACGCATTTAACATGACAAACATATTCCTGAATCTATCCTGCTTCAATCATAAATGATTTTACAATCACACACACACACACACACACACACACACACGAAAACATACTTATATTCACAATCTAGCCTGGCCTTGAGTGCCATATTGCTTAAAAACATAATATAATTTTTTTATAGAAACTTATCTAAAACTATGTAATAAAAACATGATATATATATATATATGATAAAAATAAATTAATAATATAAAAAATAAATACATACATCAAAATATATATATTTTTTATATTTACGATAAACACATACATATATAGTCATATAATTATAATATATATAATTCTACTAAATTGTAATTATAGAATAGAATTATATATAAGTTTCATTTAAAATATTCATAGAAAAAGTCTGTATTAAATACATCTGTGTGTGTGTGTGTGTGTGTGTGTATATATATATATATATATATATATATATATATATATATATATATTATGTGTATATATATATGTGTATTATACATGTATATATATATATATATATATATATGACAGGGAGATCGATGGGAGAAGAGATGGATATGAGACTGAAGGTTGCAAGCCAAACTGCAAACCTGCATAGACCATTCACGCACCATGGTGCAATGTGTCAGAGTACATGCAGAAACCACTGAGCCACGACTGCAACAACGTCTTTCAATAATCACAGTTTCAGCTGCAATATCTGCATAACAACAGGAAGAGACGAGACTCACCGGATACAAGCCACTGTCCGCTGGGAGAAACGCTGATGCTTCGGACCAGACTAGTGTGTCCGCGGTACACCTGTCAGACACACACACACACACACACGTCAGAGAAGAAAAGCAGACAGAGCAAGATCATTCCAGGACACGTTCAGGACTCTATTATTTCACATTAGCCCCATTACCAGCAAACATATTTGGGTGATTTATGACCTTTTTTTGTTCTTCTCTAATCCAGTCCAAAAGAATGACAAACCCTGTTTCATGTCTGCAGTTTTACAGCCACGGCTGTCTGAAAACGCTAAGGTTTCAACAACAAAAATATTCGTCTTCTGATCTTTTTCACCCACGCGGTCCAGTAAGTAATACGGTTTCCTGTTTAAATAAAATCAAAGCTCACTGTCCTGCCATTATAAAGTCTAGTCCAGAAATATCACAAGTTTCTGATCTATAAGCTGCTCCTCGGGCTGTCATCATCACAATCAGGCTGTACAAACTGATCCCAGGCCAGCTCAACACTGACGTACCAGAGACTGTGTGGTTGGGAAGGGCTGCAGGTCTTTGGGTTTGGGAAGTTTGGGAATCAGGTCTTCTGGGTTCACATTCACCTGGACAAAAAAAAAAAAAAAAAAAAAAACTGGTCAATATTGTCGTTAAAACAAAATAAATGTAACGCTTGAAATTCAAGAAATAATGAAGGGAAGAGCTCAGTTTTATCACGTCAATGTAACTGGATTGTGAAATGTTAAGCTGTTATATTATAGGTCAACATTTTTAAAACTTCTTTATGCAATAAAAAAAAACTCATTTTTGAAAAGAAGAAATGTATTACTTTTTGATGACAAGTTATGAAAAAGTAAACTTTAAAGTGTAATTCATTTACATGTATGCATTTAGCAGACGATAATGTGCAAAGAAGTGCATTTCTGATCACAAAAAACAAACAAACTTTGGAACAAATTATGAAATTGGACAAATTTAAAAATGAAATATTTCTTATAATTTCAACAAAAAAATAAATAAATTAATATTGATCATGCCATAAAACTTTATTTATAAAAAATATAAAAATGATTGTATATAGTTATAGATAACTATATATAACTATATATATATATATCTATATCTATCCAAGGTCCATAAGATACTTTTGTTTTTGAAAGTGCATTTATTTGATTGAAAACACAGTAAAAACTGTAATATTGTGAGATATCATTACCATTTAAATTAACTTTTCTATGTGAATATAAATGTAATTTATTCCTGTGATGGCAAGCTGAATAAAAGTACAAATTTCTTAAAAAAAAAATAATTAAATAAATAAATACTGATATCAAACTTTTTAACAGTAGAGCATGTAATTAATATATTTTTTGATTTATAAAAAAAATGCAAAAATTTTCTTGCATTTTTTTCCACATCACCAACTCAATTCAGAAATGTAAATCTCTGAGGGACAAAATTAATCTAAGACAAATTATGACTGAATAATTTTTTTTGTTGTTGGCGATTTCATCATTCATAACTCCGTTTGGTGACATCAATGGTACAGAAATGGCACAGTTGATTTTTAAATCTGGACTGTAGAGTGTATTTGTACGGGACAGGGTGTAGAGGCGTCTCACCCTCATCTTACGCTGACGGGGACACAGGTACAGGTCGAGGCAGCGCTCGAAGCGCTCGTGGATGAAGCGTGAGTACGCGGGAACGGCCCGCAAGCAGGCGAACTTCTGCGGCAGGAAACTCAACTTCCTGTCCTCGGGGTCCTGCTGCTCCCATGCCAGTCTCTGAACAACACACACACACACACACAACACACACACACACAACACAGAACAAACGTTAGGGCAACTCTGACAAAAGCCGGACTAAAGAACAGGTGCAGTCAAAATTGGGGTCAAAATTTGGTTGTATATAAAGATTAACTAGCAGAGGGGATGCACGTGTTCCCTGGAGTTAAATATAGCATGTAAAACAGACGCAAATGACTTATAGGCAAATTGTACAGGCCTAATGGAGATGGAGTTGGAGCCACAGGTGTGAAATGATCTTGGCATTTAGCCAGAGACATTTTAAAGGAAGAGATCAATCGGTCTGTTTACTCACACTCATGTTGTGCCTAAAGACTGATCCTGCTGCTCTGCTCCAGCTCATAGTGACCAAAGCTCAACATTAAACTAGTGCATATGACTTATTCCAAATCTCCTGAAGTCATATGATAAGTTTGCGTTATTCACTGATTATCTTCTTTTATGTGTTTAATAAGAGACGTTTTTCTCCTAGTGCATCATTTACATTTATATTTTTATATGCATTATTAATGAACGTATTTCCATTTTGACTCCAAAAGGCAGTCTCAGTTAAATTACTTCACAAAGCGAGTTTATGCACATAAAACAGATGGAGTGCAAGAGTGAAAGACACTGTAAATGTAATATTTTAATTCATTAATATTAATGATAATTATAAAATTATACATATAAATTTGATGTAGTAAAAAAAAAAAAAAGAAGGTATCTATTAATGTATTGCAATTAAATATTTTTTCTTGGGAATTAAATTAGAAAGGCAAGGCTGCATAAATGTAATAATATTAATAGGTAATAATGTAATACATTTTAATATTAATTGTAATTATAAAATTATACATTTTTATCAATAATATATTTTAATTAAATATTTTTTTCTTAAGTGTTAAATGTATTAATCAAACTTAAAACTGAGCATTAAACAGATGAGAAAAACAGAAAGGAAGCATAAATGTAATAATATTTTAATAGATTAATAGATATTTTAATTTCAAAAATATTTTAATTGGAAAATATAAATATTAATTTATACAATTTAAATATTCATAAATGTATTTGTATTTATTTTGTTAAAAAAAAATCATATATAAATATATTTTAATTAAATATTATTGTACGGTAAATTTTGGTTCTAAATTGACCATATTTAAATGAAATCCTATATGTAATGCAAGTAAAATAATATTATATATACTATAACATGACTAAGAAAGGGATATAAAATATTATTAATTGAAAAATAATAGATTTTTATCTGAAAATGTTGCACCAGTCTGATGTCATCGGACGACTTTTATGGTCCGTTTTTTTAAGTAGTTGCTGTCTGAAAAAGCACCGTGAACAACAGATGTGCCATATTTAGGTGAACACACCTCTTCCTCCGACATAAGGTATTCTGGAGGAGGATTGTATGACTCCTCGTGCCCAGGAAGTTTCATCTTGGGCGCTGGGACGTGCATTTTGTGGCGTCCCAGGATGCTGTTGGGGTCCTCCTTGGCCCACAGGTCGTAGTACTGCGGGGTGGTTTCCTTGGGTCTGCGTGGCTTGATCCAACCCATCTTTATGGCATGGACCAACTTACTGACCTAATAGAGAGAGAGAGAGAGAACGAGATGGATGCAGTGACGGTACAGTAGAGAGAAAAACACACGCACAGTAACACATCATTGTCGTGATTGAGAGCACATGTGTACGATCATTACTCAAAACACTCGCTGCACACGTCGCCAGTTTTTACTGGTTTACTGCAGGAAACGCATTACATATAGTGACCGGAATCAGCCGGAATATCTAAAGAGGGAATCTTATTTTTACCGAAACGTTTGCAGGTTTGATTTCCAATTTCAGATCCCCATTATGCCGGCGTTTCAGACCTCTTTCCACTTTAAAAACTATGTGGGAATCATTATTGGTAACGCAGCACAGCTGGGAGCAGTTAGCGGACGAAACATGACTATTCTCATGCCGTTTCCTTTTCACAGTAAATATACGCTTTCACCATAAACATAAAACGTAAGGTGTGACAGGGACAGCCAATCTTTACCTTCTCTTTCTCGATAAGCGATGGAATAAAGCTTCGTTTGTCCTGAGGCCTGTTGGTGACGGGGTGAATCATCACTTCGTTGGAGAAGAAGTCGACCGCAGGCTAGAAAAACAAACAAAACATTAAGAAATCAGAAAGAGGAGAACTCAAAGTAATGGCAAAGTGAAAAAAAACAAACATCAATATTATCCCAAGGGTGTTTAAAGGTGCGGTAACCAATGTTTTACACTTAAAAAAAGGAAATTAAAAGTCATTTGAAAAAAGAAAATAAAAGCTCAGATGGAGAACAAGAACCCATCCTGTGTAAACGGCACCTTAACACAGTAAAGCACAGCATGCTAAAACCCCCTCGGTTTTAAAAGACCCCAAGGGAACTTGAATTTTCTTTGGTCTTTTAGATTTTTTGACATTTATATTAATGCGGAGTACAACGATCACAAACTCGAAAGTGAAACTAAAACGCGAGCTCCCTGATGCATGCAAATTAGGCTACATTCAATAGCCTGTCTCCCGATATCAAACCCATCTTAGGCTGGGCTGTGTAGTGTAACCAGCTCTTAGCTCTGGTCTCTGAGACACTGAATATTTGAGAGTACTTTGATTATTGTTGCACTTATTGTTTGCACTTAAGACTAAGAAAAAAACGTATTTATACTTTTTATTTCTATGTTCAATTTGTGGAAACGAGTTCAATTAGGAGGTCAGACACAATCTCAATCAGAAGTTCTGGAAACTCATAACTCATGTACAGAAAGGTCTGAAGAGACTCGTGTGAAATCATACAGGAGAGAAGCCAGTTTGTTTTAGGGCTGTCACTTTTGTTAGATTTTTGAGAGACATAAGTGTTCATTGAATCGATTGTAAAATCGATTTTCCATGTCTAAAGACGTTTCCATTTTAAACGCCAAATATGGGCAAATCCACGGACAACTAACAGGCATTAGGACGAACGTAAAGAGGCTTGAGACGCGCACAAGTCAGCAAATATTCCTGATGATTTATTGGCGTGAAGTTTTGTGCACAATGACAAACAGGTGTGCAACATCCTCGAAAAACAATAAGCAGAGTGGACTGCCATATCATAAATGTATCTGCATAAACGAACCTGTATCTGTATGCATGAGACTGTCTGAATACCGGCAGAATTCTCAGTTTTGTTGTAAAAAGAGACACATTATGCAGAAGTATAATTTGCTGTTATGTGTGTGTGTCAGAGCCTGCAGTCGCTGTGTGATGCGTGTTCGCTGCGGGCGTATCGTGACGAGCTGGACGCGCTACGAGACCGATAAAATCGATTTTCGAAACTTGCGTTGGTTGGTCCGATCGATTGTGCAATTTTCGAACGTAAAGTGACAGCCCTAGTTTGTTTTCTCCTTCAGTTGAGTTTGTGGCCAAACATTTTACAGTGCTTCTATATTGCCGTCTTTCAATGTATATGATAATTCACACTCAGAAACTAGAACTGAAATGACATTCATTTCAAGATTAGATAAAACATTTCAAAATGCACTTGCAGACAATTTTTTCAGTCATGAAGTTTGTCATTGAGTATTGTGAATTCTTTACATTGTATGTCTTTAAGAATTATCTACTGCTGTATTCTATATCTTTTAAGGGTGTATTATGTAGAATACTTAATACATATGGAAAGTATGTAGTACGTGATTTTATTGGATGCGGTTTTGGCGTAAGTGACGCATACGTAAGTTCCCCGTTACGCATACAGAGCTGGCAGAATATGACGTATTTTAAGTTAAGAGACAAAAGTTATTGACGAAGTGAGTTTATTTCCTGACTTTATATTTGTAATGCTGGATGTTTATCCTGATGAGATTATCTCTAACATTAAGCCTGTAAGTCGTGGCTGTTTCGCAATCTTTATGTATATTAGTTTGTCATGTGAAACGCACGTGAAAGTGCCGCTAGCATTGTGGCTTATCTTGCTAATATTGGCCATACCTCATTTAACTATGCTTATGCATCTGTATAAGATATTCTGTATTTATTATACTTTAATACCATAATGAGGACGCTGTATAATGTACCGTAAGTTGTTTATATGCTCTTTTATATTCTGTTTACTTGTTTCCTATTCTGCCAAACACACTTTGAGAGAGCTGTTGAAATTGTTTAATTTCAGCATTCAGTGGGACAATCCCCAACATTTAGGATTTCTTAAAAAATCAGTGCAAAAATCTTGTCTCGTCTAGTTCTCGTGAACCTAATCCCTGAAAATAAATAAATAAATAGTTGTAATGTACATTCACGCATACATACACGTATAGTGTATATATACACACACACACCCCGAACACAACCAAATAATTTGTATTCTGTTTAATTTGGCAATGTGAAACTGAGAACATCTGGCCTATCAACCAGACACAACAAGTCCCAGTCAGATGACAGGTGGCTTTTTCACGCTCACAGTCTTTAAAGCCTGTCTGAGGTCGACTAACTGATCACAGACAGACCCAAATCTGGAGTGACTCACTTCCTGTTTGTGCCAGAAGAGACGGCGATGCACAGTTAGCACTGATGCTTGTAAAGTGAAGCCGCTAAACGATGGCCTTGACACCATCCAGACTCATTCCCTCCTGCGCTGTTTTTCTTATCACGGCTAATTGTGCTTGTGTTTATGTTTCGCTACTTCATTTGTCGGTGGTGAGCGCAGACTGTGGCTTCATAAATGAGTAATTCGACGAGGTTCATTTTTTCCTCATCGTGCGCTGGGGTTATTATCTAGAAGCCGTTTAAAGAGGTTTACACAGACCAGACTGCAGATGTTAAGGTGACAAATTCTGTTACTGTCGGATCTGCGTTGAATTCAACACCAAGAGAGCGGAAAACCAGACCGAAATACCTCGTATTCGTTGAAGTTGACGTCACCGAACTTGCCCTCCTGCAGACGGTGCACGAGGTCCACCTGCTCATCCGACAGACGGATATCAGCGCCGGTCATCTTGTCTTGGACGGTACGCCTAGTAATGACAGGAGAATGAGTGAATAACCAATTATAGAGGTTGAATGACTTGAAATGAATGTTCCAGACGCTCCTCACCAGTAATCGGGATTGTCCATCTTGTCGAGAAACTCATCCAGTTCATCTTTGTTCCTGATTGGCTTAAAGATCTTCTTGCCGTCCAGGTCATATCCGATGTGGGGATAGTCCTTGTACCACTCCATAGGGATGTTGCCGACTGTGTTACGGATGTCCTGTGAATAGACAGAGAAAGTGGTAAAAATCAATAGGGAAACTCATTGAGTCTAGAACTACCAGATCAACACCAGGGGATATTTTACATTGCTCTAATACCTGCAGAAAAAGATTTGTCACTATTAAAGCAAGAAAAATGGTATTCAGCGTGGTACAGCTACTTCCTGTAAAGCTCCCGTCTACATCAATGGAGAAAGACTAATATCTCCAAAAGTGTTTGACAATCACATATCAATATTACCACATTGAAAATCTTGGATTGTTCAAATCGCCGTCATAAGATATAATTATATAAACAAACATTATATTAATATGATGGGGGAAATCTTTATTAATATTTATAATCATATATTACATAAAATATTATAATAAAAACAAAATCATAGAATTATTTTAATATAATAGGAAAAAAAAAACCTGAAGATTAAAATAACCCAACAAAAAATATTTGTGATTTGTGATCTAGAAAGTACAGAATCAAACGCAAATATAAATATTATTATATTAAATACTATATAATATTACACACAAGCAAGTAAATATAATAAAAGACAATATATAAAAATTATATTAAACATAATACAATATAGAATTGTATTCATTCTTTCTTTCTTTCTATCCATTCATCAATCCATCTTAAATATTATGATTGTATTAATAATATTAAAGAAAAATGGGAAAAAACTGAAAACAGAAATTATAGCAAAATAAATCAAATATAAAATAACATTTTATAATTAAAATACAATAGCAAATATAATACAACAAAATGTAAAAGTTGATACAACCAAAATCCAAACTCAGAACGAACTCATAATATAATTGTGAAAAGCAGAAGTCTAATGCAGATTAATAAAAAACAAGCGGGTAAAAGTAGAGTTTTTAATAACTTTACAATAAAGAACTGCAATATTAATATATTGGGATCCAGATATCAATATAACATTGTACCATCAGTTGCTTCCCAGCTCTAGTAGACTTGTTTTGCTAGTCTCGTCTCACACTAACCAGTTCTGCTATTGTCTCTACCAGCTTTACTCGCAGTCACAGGGTTAAACCAAGCCTCAGTCCTGCAGGTGCAGAACATTTCAACTCTCTCTGTACTCAAGCTCACTAACCCACCCCACTTTACAGTACGCCACAAGAACGTTACACAACTAGGACTGCTAGCTAATAAACCAAACAGAGCTTTGGTCTGAAAATAGAGATCTCTTTGTCTGGGAAGGACGCACACACAAACACACACTGGTAGCGGCAGACAGCTGAAAGTTCTCAGAGGTTGCGAGCGCCACTTTAAAGCGAGGCCTACACCTGTGAGTGATTTCAATAAAAACACCCCTACCATATCCAATTAGGTCCGAGTGGGCAGAACTGTCACGCTTTCACACACACAGCCGACAGCAGCTGCGCAGGCCACGCCCACTCATCTTCAAAGGCTCGCGTCTGATTGGCTGACATTCTGATCGTAATTTAATCTAAATGTCTACGAGACACATTCACTGTAATCTCAGTGTCTGGCCGGGTGAAGTGCTTGTGTTGTCTGACACGATTGGCATCCTTGCCAGTTTGAAGGAATCAGTGCCAAGACGGGGGAAAAAAAAGAACGACAGAAGCAAAGACTTGCTAATCTGATACTTCCTCTGCGGAGGCGTTACAGATCGTCACTGGATCTTCACACAGTTTCAAAGATGAAAAAATTAGGGACCCTTAAAGTGCTTCTAGCACTGAGACTAACAATTTGGTCATTTAAACAGAGTAAAATCAACTAAAACCAGCAAACTTTCAAAACATTGCTTCACATTTGTTTGAGCTTCCCATCTTGACAATTTGTACCCAAATGTTGTAAGTTAAAGGGATGGTTCGGAGTAAAATCAATGACCTCGAGCCAAACTAAGCTTTTTTTTCCTTTGGTTGAACATTATTAAAGGGGTCATGAACTGGATTGTTTTATTATTTTATAATGTTGCCTGGGGTGCCCTTATAATGTTAGTATGATTTTTACATCAAAAATGGTCATAATTTATAAATAAAAGCCATTTTTCCAAGCCTGATTTCAGCCTCAGATTTGAACGCTCTGTTTTAAGGGGCGTGTCTGCTGTGAGACTGCAGTGCAAACGCCCACTGCTGTGATTGGCTGACATGCTTGCATATGAAATAGCTAGTATTACATGAACTCTCTCGAAAACTTTTACTACGTTTTTACTATTACAGCTATCGAGATTAACAAATCGTGAAAAGTATCGTTTAAAGCATTATATTTAAATCTATTCCATCACATGAAAGGTTGCAGCATGATGAGCACTGATGAGCAGATGACAGACAGTCTGTTGATCGCGTGAATAAAGATCTTATCATTGCAACGCAATTTTTGCCCTCTCACAAATGCTTACACCAAATCACAATGCAAACACGATGTGAATACACAGTAAGAGCTTCGTTGTGTAGTGTAACTGTGTCATTATTTCATCACGAGTTTGGAAAGTGTCCAGATAAGCTCGGCTCGCGCTGTGCTGTTTGATTGACAGCTTGGGCGATTGGAAAGGGATCGTTCTTTGATCGCTTTCAGTTTAAAAAATATTATTTTCATAATTCTACGAGAAATTATGTGAAGTTGATCGCGTTTAGTCACTGATGCATAAACAGTATTGAACGATTTTAAGAGAAATATCTGAACTTGAAAAATTACACAGAAATAATTGATCGCAGATCAGGCATTAGAATACACATGGTTACTTACATGTTGCTGGCAGATCCGTGTCGGGAAATTGTGATTGACTGATTTAATAAAGTTTAACCATGCTGGAATCCGAAGGAAGCTTATGCAGACTGTCTTCTTCCACAAACAGGCACTGCACAATATTTAGTAAACAGCATGTTTATTGCTTGGAAGTAGCTCGATCCGGTTTAGCAATTATCATGTCGTCCTATGTTATTTAGCATGTTTGGGCGAATCGGTGGGCGGGGCTAAACAGGCCGTGTTGAAGTAGGCGTTGATCTTCTTTTGTGGAGGCGGTGTTTTATCCTCTTTGACGTCATAGTTCCCCACTTTGAAAAATGAGTCGTTTGCTGAGCCTGATGTCTATAAAAGCTTTTATTGGACTAACAAGGTAGTTTTCAGTTCTGAAACTTACAGGATATTATTATAGTATGATGATCTCTTATATGTCAAAAATTTTGATTTCTCAGTTCATCACCCCTTTAAAGTTAGAGCTTATTTAGAGATATCAGCCGGATGGCTTAGTGCAGGCGCTAATGGATCCTAGGATGTATCTCGTAAATTACCCCACTAATAATGCCCAGAATGGTACCAAACTTCTACAGTAGTACAAATAGGTTCTGTACTCATAAAACGAGGTATTGGAAAGTTTGTAAGTAGCCTACATCAGGAGTTTATTTAAATAACACTTGCCTGAGGGCTTATGCTACCGCTAACCTGGTCGTCGACGTCACTTCAGTGATTTAGGAAAAGCACGTAAAAGTCCTGGCAGAAAGCGATGCATAAGGATGTAGTGTAACGACGCCCAGTTCCAGGAATGCACTAATATTTTGTTGGTAGTACCAGTTTGCAACAATTATTAGTTAACAAGTTGTCATTATAAGTTGTCAACACTTCGGAAAAAATAACATTATTTAATTTAAAATAACAAGGGGGGGGGGGGGGGGGGGGCACTGTTACTCCGAACCATCCCTTTAAGTGCAGGACTACAAGCTTGTCAGCACAATAAAAGAGGGCAAAAAATATCTGAGAACAATATAGTACAACCACGTAATATGTTTACACAATCTTTAACATTTGAAATATTTAAAAAAGGGTGAAGATCATCACTTTTGGCCACTACTGTATTTAATATAACAGAAAAAAAAATCCAGCAGTGAATAATGTAGGGTTGAACCTGAATGTATTAACTGCACTTTGATTGCAACAAATTAGACCTGAATATAATTATTAGTTATATTTATATTCGAGACATAGATATAAGAAAAAAATTGATAGAAAAAATATGAAAAGCAGTTTATTTAAACCTCATTCACATGGACACCTGTTCCCGGATAACACCACTGCTCATTTGCATTGAACTTCAAGAGCTCGGCTTTATGCAAATGAGCAGTGACGTGATCAGGATTTACAACAGTCGTTGTCGCTCACAATGTCGGAAATCGGAAATTTTCTTTGCAGCAAAATGGTGGGTTGAGTTATGAATCGGGCACAATAAGCTCAATAAAATTCATTTGGGATTTCATGACTAGGCTACAGATTGCAATTGATTTTAGAATAAAAAGGTCAACGGGGTCAATCTGGGCTCTCTAAGTGGGACGGTCCAAGAGAACTGGACACGAGAAACATCAGACGCACAGCTCACCTGCTTTCAATCGAGCGACTGAACGCTGCCTTTATTAAGCGTCAGTCAGTCCACAGCCTGAAAATCTGCCCCTTTTACCACACGCTCTTATCAACTTCCTGTTCAGACTGCGGTGGGGACGGCGAGGGGAGATCGACTGCTGATTGTGTGTGTGTGTGTGTGTGTGTGTGCGCTTCGAGGGAAGACGGTCAGAAACCTCACTGCTGGCAGCCTGCACCTCTACGCCTGATATTTCCACACCACATCATTAAACTCCCAGAGACAAGTGGAAAAAATTCCCTCTTCGTAAACCACCTGAGAAATCAGACTGTCAATCCTGAAATATATGCGCAGAGCTTTAGAGGACAGTCTTCGTGACATTTATCAGCGTTGAAAAAAAGTCACTGGCTGAATCTCAATTCACATACTTCACCTACGCACTGAAAGTACATACTTCACTGCTGATGGGAAGTACATACTTTAGAGTATGCTGTGCAACAGAAGGGCAGTACTGGGATTTAATTCAACATCATAAAAGTGTGTCTTTATTCCATCAACTCAATATTCATAACTATGTGCTTCTGCATGCAGTGTTACCATCTAATTATTAGCATATGACTTATTTCATTACCTCAAACTCTAATACTCTGCTTTTAAGGTTCATACACTTCAGGAGCATTTTACTGTACCTCTTATGTACTGAAGTGGTTGTGAGAAATAATATACACTGCTCAATGATTGGATCATTATTGCAGTGATTATTATGTTTCTAGGATGTTATATGTTTGGCAACAGTTCTTCTAACCCTAATTGATAGATTGTGTAGCTTTTCATTTCTTAAACAACCATGTAGGAAAGGAAGAGACATCATGGCCATATTCAGGATAACAATGTCAAGATTCATCAAGCTCAGACTGTGAAAGAATGGTTGCGAGGAGCTTGAAGAATCATTTCCAGATCTTAAAATCATTGAAAGTCTTTGGGATGTGCTGGAGGAGAATTTACAGAGTGCTGGACTCTTACATTGACAATACAAGATCTTGACCAAACATTGATGACCCTTTTCTTGATGGAAATAACATCACAACATTTATTTCCATCAAGAGGTGCAAAAATGTTTGGTCAAGATCTTGTATTAACAATGCAAGAGTCCAGCACTCTGCAAAGTCTCCTCCAGCACACCCTATATATATCCCATATAAAATACTATCAATATACATAAAAGCAGGCCAACAAAAAGGAGAGCCTTAGGCCGAGTGTCCACCAAAGCGTTTTTTTTCACGCGGCTGGCGTATCTTTTCAATTATTTTTAATGGGAGCGCCGCGTTTTTAAGCCATGAGCGTAACAAGACGCTGAGCGTTCGGCGTTTCTTACAGGTCGCCGAGAGTTGAAGAATGTTTAACTTTGGGTAAAATGCAGCGCTCATCACTGTCACCCAACCGTCCAATCACAGTGGAGGAGGGGCGGGACTAATACCACACCAACCAACTGCCACATTCTGCTTGTACAATGTCAACAGACGACAACAACAAGCATAATAACGGAAAAAAATCATTTAAAACAAGAGCCAGAGAAAATACATTGCATTGTATCGACATTTTAATATAGAATCAACACAGAAACAAAATATGTGTGAAATGAGATACTAGTAACACTTTCGCGGATATTCCGTATCATAACAAGCAAAGCGTCTCAACTGAAAAAACCGCAATGCTGCCAAAACGCTCTCAAGCGCCCATAGCTAGGTGTTTTCAGCAGAGCGCCTAGCGTTTTCAGCTGGCTAAAAACGCTTTGGTGGACACACGGCCTTAAAGGGTGACATCACTTCTTGTTGACGTTCGAAGTATTGTCAAACAAAAAGGAGGCTAGCTCGACCCTCCCTCCTCCTCATCCCGTCCCCTCCCCCTCCCTTCCGTGCATTCCTTCTTTTCCCTCTTCTTTGCTATTTGTTCATTGTTGTCTAGGACATCTCTCCTCTAGCTAACTTCCCTCTTCATGTTTCTCTCTCCTCCACTCCCCACACCCCCCTTCATGTGCACGCGCACTAACCCCCCACCCCCAAATCATTCTTGTAGGTTATTGGCTGGAACACTGTTTGTTATGTTTCGTGGTCCAGGCTGGGCCAGTTTGTTTTTGTTGCCGTTTGTGCCAACGCGTTTTTTTACAATGTGTTCAGGGGACAGGCAGCTAGCGGATAGTGAGGAGATGGTTGCTGTATGTGACAAAAAATGTTTCAGCCTAAAAAAAATGCATGACATCGCTTAGAGCACCTTTAAGTAAAAAAAAAAAGGAAGTGCAGATTGTAATGAGGTAATGTTTTCTTCTTTACGATGTCTCTGCTAGGATGCCTCACCCATGAAACGGATTCTTTACAGGACGACATCAAACAGAGCAGGTCCGCCTCTCACAGAGGTGCCCCTTGATTTCACACGTTTCACAGGCCACAGAGTGAACATGACCCCCCAGATTTTCACGAGGGACACTCGTAAAGGGGCCAGAGAGACCCTGGAGAGCCGGAGAATTAGGCCACACTGAGAGCCACAAACCTCACTGAGTAGCAGAGCTCACTAAACCGCCTGCAATGAGGGAGATGCACCAGTGTGTTGTGTAGCGCTGATGCAAACCTGAATGCTGTGTGTTGTGTAGTTAGATTGAATAAAACTGCTCTGCTACTAAAGCATTACTTCTGGCAACAGATCATGGGTTTGATTCCCAAGAAATGTACTTTAGGTGATTAAAACTTATTTTACATTTTTCTCTATTATACTAATGTATAAAATACCAACTATAAGAGGCAAAACATTGGTTTAACATGTTCTTTTCCTTCTCAAAAACACACTAACACAATTATTAATACAAAAATTTAAAACAGATGAGACTTCAGAGCTTTGGATTGATAAGATCAGACTATATATGAAGAGTTCAGATGCAAAAGCCTCTAAATGCCATCTGAAATTTTCTTATAGAATGATCATTTTTATCAAGCTTGTATATTTAAATTCAATAATTTCACTTAAATGGCCATGAAGATTACCTATTAATTGTCATTTAAGTGAAATTACTGAACTTAAATATACAAGCTTGATAAAAATGATCATTCTATAAGAAAATTTCAGATGGCATTTAGAGGCTTTTGCATCTGAACTCTTCATATATATAATCGTATGACTTCAGAAGACCAGTGTTATGTTAGTATAAGATAGTTTTTTGGTAACACTTTACAATAAGGTGTCATTAACATTAATTAACATGAACTAACAATGAACAATACTTCTATGGCATTTATTAATCAGTGTAAATCTCAGCATGTACTAATACATTATTAAAATCAAAAGTTGTATGTGTTAACATTAGTTAATGCACTGTAAACATTAACATTTTTATTACTAATAACCACCATTAACAGGTTAATAAATGCTGTAAAAAAAATTTTGATTTTAGTTTTTAGATTTTAGTATTTTGGTTTTTAACTTTAATGGTTTAGTAATTTCGTTGCATTTGTCATTGTTGTATACAAAATGTCTAAGTTTTTATTCATTTTTATTTCAGTTTTAGTTATTTAAGTACTGGTACATCAAGAAATATTACAGATTTAATTTCAGTTAGCGATAATATCCCTGAGGAAGACTTTGCAGAAGAGTCATTTGTACTACGTTTATGGTGCTTTTCTTGTTCTCTTTGAAGCAGCAGCACATTCATTTCCATGAACATTTCCTTTAAGGCAGCTCAGCAACAGTGAGTTTGGTGTCAGTCAGCGTGCAGACGCAGGTTGCCGAGAGCTCCAGCGGTGAATGATTGAACGCGTCTGATCATTAAACGGACGACTCAAGCAGGTGGCCTGCTTTTGGAAAGGACGCGGCTCTCTGTGGGGTTCCTCGGGTTCACAGGCCAAAGAGGCATCGGCCCGTCAAGACGCGTGGTGGCAGTTGCATGACAGGTTAATCCATCAAAACAGGTCAGGAGTCCTCAAATACCCCAATAATAACAGGGTAAAAGAGGCCATTCTCTCCGTGATATCCGTAATCCGCTCGGCCAGAGCTGTGGGTAAAAATAAAGTTGGTGGTGCTCTCAGAGGAGCTGAAGGAAAATCCGCAGGTCTGTCTTTCAGGAGTATCGCTCACATTTTCCGCTCCTCGACACAGTTGACCTTTGCCTCACGGTGGCGGAATTCCTTGGCTGCGGGAACATCCTTGGAAATGCAGCATGGAATTTGCGAAAGTTGTGACTTCATCTTTCGTAATGAGGTCGAATCAAGAGATCGAAATAATATGGCAAAACAAACAGTATTCAAAATAAATTCCGCAAGAACGGTTTGTTTGAATAAAGGAGAGTGTGTATTTTAACTAGTGTGTAGTTTACCTCATGCAGAGGTAAACCAGAACAGATACGCTGTGTTATAACCTAATGAAAAGTGATGTTGTATTTTCCAAGACTTACAAAACAGATCCTTGTGGTCTAGGAGGTGTGATGGTGCATAAATGTGCAGTGGAATGAATGGAAATGAGGCTGAGGCTGAAGAGTTCCTGATACTTTTGTTGATGGGAATTGAAAAAAGACAGGACATGATGGGGAAAAGAAGGGAAGGAGATCGGGAAGTGGCACAAAGAGACAACACAGCTAGTCCAAGGCTCCATTGAGAATGAAATAATCTGAATCAACACAGGGTTATCAGGACTGAAGTCCTCCAAACACTAGGGTGACGCTAGGGTGTTATGGTTAGAGATGAGATTAACTAAAATACTTTCAAAATCAACCAGCCATAACATATTGGCCAAAAACATCTGAAAAACAGGCTTCCCGAGAGGTTTGGTCTGTCTGACAGGTCATTACGTCATGAGGGAACCCACCGCTTCTTCAGTTCGAATGAAAAAAACAAAAAAGGAAGATGACTCATAGTCACTTTTCTCGACCTGAAGCCGTCTAGACAGAAGGAAAGAGCAGACGGCTCAATGCTACCAAATGCATCAAAGTGTTCAATGCCCATTTCCAGCAGACGGCTCCAAGCCGCAGAGAATTGCCTCCTGACACAAAACAGAAAAGATCTCTAACAGGAGCAAAACACACTGGAATAATGACACGGGACACGGCGTCTTTCCGCAGAATGGAAATTATACGCTTGCTGAGAATGCTACGTCACCGTTCGCCGCGCTGCCAAAGTGAGTCAGGCCTACGCTCGGATTGGTGTTTGAAGTCGGACAGAATGGGCTCATGGGACAAAGTTGCATCCTCCCAGTGTCAGTAAGAGTGATTCAGGTCAGGCTTGCGTGTGTGAGTCAGGATGAGCCGTAATCCATCGTGGCAGAAGACCGAGCTTCTTGATGAAGGTGCAGAATCGCAGCTACAGCAACTCATTCATTTTTCTTCAGCTCTACTCTTCTTTCCGCATTTCTCCTTCGCTCAAAGCCAGAGCGCAAACCATCCCACCAGCGTGCTGTCATTTGGGAGCACTGAATGGAAGTTGTTTTTGGAGCGGGAACCGCATGCCTGGAAGTGAAGCATTCCCGCTCGGCTGCCTGACCGAATCCTGGAAGTGCGAGGGAAAATATATATACGTATTCTCGAAAAGAGTAAAAAAAAACAAAAAACGAAGGAGTCTGCTTTCATTTGCAATACTATGTCACACTATGTGCCCAAAAACATCTGCAGCTCATCGTTTACGCAACTGTTTGGGGCCAGTCTGGCTGGCAGAAAATCACGAGTTATCGCCCATGTTTTAGTCCCAGGTTATATTAAATAATTGAATAAATAAAATAAGTACATAAATACATAGAAAATAATACATTAACTTAAATAAAAGTAAATGAATGATTTAAAAAATAAGCAGATTTCTTTTGACAAAATACATAATTGAATGAATAAAAAAAAAATAGTAAATTAATCCAACTTCAATAAAAGCATAAAGTTAATGAATGATTGAAAAATAAGTAAAACAAAAGAATAGGTAAATAAATAAATCAACAGATAAATGAAAAGTAAATGAATGAATAAAACAATAAATATTGATAATGATAAATAATGTGTTAAGAAATAATGAATGAATGAATGAATGAATGAATAATTAAATGACTGAATAAAAGAACAATAAAATAAATGTATAAATGGACAAGAGAATAAAGTAAATGAATGTAATGCATTAATAATAAATATAATAAAAACCTCAATAGATAAGAGTAAACTACTATAGTCAATAAATGAGCAAGCAGATTTCACTCTGCGCACACAAGTGTCCTCCACAGCAGGTTTTGTAATAACGGATACGCTGCGGTCAGACTCCGCTGGATGATCGTCTGTAGCAGCACAGACAGATCGAGACGAGCACATCTGCTTTATTTCTCAAAACACTTCTTCGCTTTCATGGATCTCATCTACGGAGAGTCAAAACGTCACGTCGACATCCAAAGATGTTCCTGTCGACGGATGCCAAACAAACAGCGCAGCGAAGACTCTGAAGTGACTGATACGGTGGCAGCCAGGTTTTCCCATGACAGCTAGTGAAAGCAATCATCCAGAGTGAATCAACACGTTAAAAGGGACGGTTATTAAAAACATCTATATATTAGATCCAGACTCTGATAATGCCTTAAACAGCTGAAGGAGGCTTACGGATGTGGCGTATTGACTGCAGGGTTTGCGGTCGGAGTCCCTGGTCCCTGTACAAGCAGAGAGGGTCTATTAGGAAAGTGTGTTTGATACTTCAGACGTTTATGGATGTGTCTGGTTGACCAGGCCGATCTTGGGTGATACAGCACCTGTACGTCTCCCACCAAAACCACGTTTGTCAGATGGATGGCAGTGAAAGTCCAGAGGGACGACGAGACCCTTGTTTTAACTCAGAGACTGACTGACCACCAACACTGACAGACACAATCTTGAAAAACTAGAAGATTCGGAAAAAAACTCATAAGAAAAAGCATGGCTTTCTATGAGATTATTCTCAAACGTTACTGAAAGCAGAAATCGCAGATTTGTTTTTATTTTAACGTGGCACAAAAACATTGCATGATCAATGCTGATGACAACGGATGAACTTTGTAATTTCTGCACATTTATAGTGGCACCAAACTGCAACAATAATGAGTGTTTTAAACCATTTTCTGCTATTGGGAGACAAAAAACAAGTAATCCTGTTCCAAAGTCATGCAACAATGACAGATAGCAGCATTAACAGGTTGCAATACCTTTAATGCAAAGCCTTCCTGTAGCTCAAACAGTAGAGCATTACAATGGTCATTGGTTTGATTCCCAAGGAAATGCATGATTTAAAAAAAAAAAAAAAAAAAAAAAAAAAGCATAGCTTGAATGCAATGTAAGTCGCTTTGGATCAAACATCTGCCAAACGCATACATTTAAATGTACATACATACATAACCGAATCTGTGATTGGTCCATTATCAAAATTGGTTGGTACTTGGACTTTTATTTGATTTCCTTCACATAATTGCAACACACTTAGAGATATAAAGATGTAAAGGGTTCGGTGAGCATGAGGGAGACTCAGATTTGAATCGTGGCCAAACACTATTCAGCTCAGGGGAATCCAACAAACAGAAACACTGTAAAAAAAAGAGCATTTTACTTCTTCTATGCACAGATTTGACTCTCCTTTGCAAATCAGCAGGGCCTCTGTGGTGAAACACCTGTAAATCTCTGCTGTTTGCTTTGCTCTCGCCTCTAAAAACTGGTGCATTTATAACATCGATCAATCTGTAAGAATTCTCCAGGGAGCTTTTAGAAAATCTAGCTTGAAATTGAAAAAGTGGCCATTTCAGATTCAATGATGCGTTTAGGTGCATTAAGTAACTTGATTTATGAATTCATGCTGGCACTGAATATTTTCCAGTAGCAGCGTTGATTTGATGGAGGGCGTTAAACGCCGGGTGACGCTCACTCTCGATGGGCAGGCACGGCATCAGGAAGGAGAACTGCTTAAGACCGGGATTTATGGAAGCGGTTCCACGGCTTACCCGCTCGGCACGGGCCACTGAGCGACAAGCCATTTGCAGACGGAGCAGCCTGCGTCTCCTCCCCACAAATGCAGGTTTGCATTTCCCTCTAATGGGATCATTTATAATCCCAGTAAACTCAAACTCCGCAGTGGAACGCTGCCACCTCCACACTTTCCATGAGGTCCATCCAAACAGGGCCATGCGTCTGCAGCAGGAATGCGTGCAGACGTGTTAGCGCACCGCATCCCTGTGCACGCGAATGTGGGTGAGTGGCAGCTGCGCGCAGGCCATTAGGATGCCGCTAACATCCACCGCTAACAGCTCGCTGGAAAAATCAAAATTGGAAAATGATCATGGAATAATACCCAAACCCAAGCATCCTGCGTAAGGGAATATGAGAAAGTGAGCGAGGCCCAAAAGAGCTCTCCAAAACACAGCACTTTTCACATTTGCTGCTCACTTCATTTTGAGTTGTAAAAAAAGCATATTAAATCGTCAATAAAAGCAAGCACCCTCGAAAATAAAAACAGAAAAAGATGTGGAACTACTGATGAAGTACAAACACTCATACAAACATTTAAAGATTCATTAGTGCACTGAACCGAGTAAGATTTTGGGGCTCCTTTTGGACTGTATTCTGCTATACAACGCCACTTTCAACCATCCAATCAGCTCCTTTGTCACTCAGAAATGGGTCAAAACACAGAATTAAGATGGGCTACGTAGCCAATTCACATTGATTTTACTCTTGACACTAGACTTGATTCAGAAATGCATCTAATAAGAGCACAAAACAGAACTGAACAACAAATCTGGTCAAAAGCAAAAGAACAGCAGGTCTTGACAAACATAGCTCAGTCCAGAAACGTGTCGGTGGACGTGTATAAAATGCACTGTATGGACTGCTCTCAATTAGATCTTCCGGCCTTCATATTACAATGGAAGAAACAAACTCAAGAGTCTCTGTAGTTTCGGCCTGTTTATAAGCTTTACGCACAGTAAATGTACCCGAGAGAAAACACGTCATAAAAAAAAAGAACAGGCGCTTTAACAACGGAAAAGTCACAATAAGAGCAATTTCGACATTAGTACAAAGGCCTCGGCTGGTCTAATTGCTTTTATTTTTTTCCCTTCATATAACCCCGCCTTCTCTTTTGAATAAATTAACTGAAGTCCTCACCGCGGTGACCTCAGCAGTTTCGTGAGCCAGATCACGTCTGGCTTAGATTAAGCGGTGTGTGTGCTGGTCTGAAAGCGATACAGCGGCTCTTTTCCAGGACGTGAACCCGTCCAGACAAATCCACACACAAGCTTACGGATCCGAGCAGCCCATCGCAGTTTGGTGCACCTTGGGTGTTTAACCAAACACCAAAAACTCTGCGGCCTGAGAGGAGCAGAGCCCAGAAAGCGTTTTTCTCCAGACGGGGGGGCTGGATTAGATGTCGCAGAGCACCAGAGGAGGTCAGTGGGAGCTAATGGCAGTCAGATGGGATGCCGTTCCTCGTCTTAAAGCAGGCCGGGCCCCGCGTGACGGCGAGATAACGAGCGTTGTCATTCGTTACCCCAGAGGTCGATCTTTATGAGGTAGCGAGACATTCCATCTCTTCTGTGGTCTCGCTCGACCCTAATGAAAGTCGTCACGTTATGACCCGGTTCCTGTAATGACTCGTCCCGGGATATACGGACTGCCGCGGTGAGGTTTTCTTTTAATGACTGAAAGGTCGCAGCTGGAGTCTGGAAAGAAATATCGCCGTGTCATTGCGGTCGTGACTGTGACACTAAAAGATATTAATATTTCATGCAATGAGCATCTTTCTCTATTGCGAACAACGATAAATGCACTTTTTTCCTGCTAAATATAGGCTTAGAAACCTTTGCATCAGGTGCAGAGCAAAAACATGTCAAACAAAAGATTGGCAGGATCGCAATATGGTTATATTGGCACCACTTTAAGCAATGCAAGCACTTGAAGACTACAGCTAATCATTTAGATGGTTGATTTCAATGATAAAACAATTTATAGAGTCAACTCATGATTCATAAACATTCACGAAAGCCTCCATGTACTATATCACTTCATTTTCATATTGCTGTATCATGTTATATTTCTAATACGTCACTCACTTCACATTTTGACTCCTAAACAAATTTCTTAGAAGCAATCTATAAATGCCATGCAAATGGGTTTGAACAAAATGATTAGTTCGCATTAGTTCAAGCACATGCACAATATTGCAGACTTCAAAATGGAGACTTTTCATAGTGAAGGGCTTGCTCGCCTCTTAACGAAGACACAATCTTTGCAGACGTGCAACTGATACTTTTCAGTCTGGGGAGAGAATACGTCTGACTAGTGACTGGTAAAGCCATTCTACTTCAAAATTGGTTTCAAGGAGGGAAAAAAACATCTTTAAGGTTTTATTCTAATTACCCTGAAAAAAAGAAGAGGAAAAGTCTATTCGGAACAGGATAATCGTACATGTTTCGACATGCGGAAAACATTATTTCAATACAATTGTGTTAAAAACTAAACTAGTGATTTACTGCTGCTAGTTAAACCAGGTCAAAATTCCCTTTTACAAGAATAAAATTAAAGAGTGCTCTCCCACTCAAAGGAATATAAATCTCTTCACTCACAGCAGCCATTAACAAAACCGTTTTCATTAATGAAAACATGAAACACAAAGGCTCCATGCCCCTACAGACTGGGAACGTTTTCCATCTTAAATTTAAAGAGAAAGCAAGTTTCAGGTGTTAAGTGTTACGTTCCTGTTCTTCATGACGATGGGTTTCAAATGGCTGTTTCGTGGAATAAATGAATGAATAAATTCTCCTTAAAAAGGAAAAGAGTGTATAGTCTAGCTTGAAATGTAGGTATCAACGCTATTAATAATAAATAACAGATTAAAATGTCCCAAAAATGAGACCTAAAAGTACAGAAACAAAGGTTTGAGAGGATCCGCCTCTCTTGCGGGTTTGACCACAAGCAAACGCCGGAAATCAGATATCCTGTCTGGCCTTTAACTCGCATCGCTTATTAATGAGGCTGCGGTTCAAAAAGACTAAACACGAGACGGCATTAATATGGATTTACCACGTCCTCAAAACGTCTTTTTCATCATCTCCATCTCAAGCCATCATTTGCAGAGAAATGGTACGAAAGCCACATCATTACGCCGCCAGACTAGTCTTGAGCTAATGTCAAAAATATGAAATCTAGAGAAAATGAAGGGGAGGGGAAATGACAAGCCACCATTCATATCTTAATATTTTCCAGAGGGTAAATAGGAGTTGAAATTATAATGACATCAAGGAGTGCCCTTAAAATCCATAAAATGGTTGCGTTGTACAGACATGCATTTAGTTTTTTGTTTTTGTTTTTTTACCTTGTGCCTCTATTCACCTTTACAACAAAAAGAAAACATTAGGATGAGAAAAGACCTGTGAACTTGTCTAACCCATGTGCTTTATTTTCTGTTCTGGGAGAACGAGCACGGTGTTCCTTTGTGATTGTCCTTCAATGAAACCTATAAGGATAGTAAAGTCAATATTTGAACATTTAAACAATGTTTTGGGAACAATATTTTTAATGACTACCAGCTATAAAGTAACAAAACCGTGACAGAACTTATAACAGGTTCAGACAACTTTTCCAAGCTTCCGTAGTAAAACCATGCAAGGTCATATAAATTTCCTCAACATTATCCTCAAAAAGATCCAGTATATCCTTCCCTCAAAAAACAACATGACTAAAATCCATTTCTCAGAGGGCTTATCTTCATTTCATCATAAACTGATTGCTGGTAAGGACTGAGAGAGGAACAGGTGCTACAATCTGAGTAATAGCCCCGCTGGATGATGTTATGTTGCTATTTCCCTCCCGTGACTAAACAAGTCCAGCCAGACAAAACCGCAATGTGCTTAAGTATGAGACGACCAACTCATCTTCATGGACAACAGGGTCCATCAAGCTACTGGAGTCACTGACTCAGAGCGGATGAAAAAACCATGGGAGTGCACACTCACTGCAAAGGACCGGCCCTGAGAAGGTCCTACTCCGACACATTGGTCCCTGAAAACCAACCACTGATATAAGTTGATGGCTAGAGAGTTCAAGGGGAGGAGGTAGAAAGGGTAGAAGAATAACCCACACTTTATAGATCTCAAGCGGAAAGCCCTGGAGTGTTAGAGTCCCTCTAGGACGCAGTATAACTGTAAATGAAGTGGAAGAAAGCAGTGAGGGAAAAATAAAGATAGAAGGTGTCAAAGGAAAGCTAGCAAGCAAATAAAAAGGCAAGAAAGAAAAAAAAGGAATGAAGGAAGAAAGGGAAAGCTAGCAAGCAAATAAGAAGGCAAGAAAGAAAAAAGGAATGAAGGAAGAAAAGAAAAAGAAAGTAAGAAATCAAGTAGGAAATATTTAAAATCAGTAAAGGAAACATAAAAACAAAGGATGGAAAAGAAAAATTTAACTGGATCTCACAGAAAGAAGCAAGGAAGCAAGAAAAGGAAACGAATGGAACGAAAGCAAGAATGACTAAAAAAATCAATTAAGGAAGGAAGGAATAAGCAAGCAAGTAGGATTGATTAAAGAAAGAGAAAGAAAGAAATCAAGCAAACGAGCAATCTTCAATCAAGTAAGCAAGCAGAAGAAAAATAAAAGACAAAAAGTTACATAGGAAGTAAGCTAACGAGAATGAAAGCAAGGAAGAACGATTTCAAACCACTAAAGCAGGCTAGAAAAAAAGAAAGGCTATTATTAACTGGGAGTTAAAAAAAAACTGATGTTGATAGCTGTATAGAACCACTTTGCTCCCTGCCTGAGCCGCCAGCTGGGATATTTGCATAAGCAGTAAAAGAGAAGGATGGACAGAGTGAGTGAGGGAGGGAGAGAGAGAGAGAGAGAGTGTGAGGGAGGAATCATACCAGACACTCCCACAACCTATAAAGCACAACCATACTGAAACACTCAGTGAAACCACACGTGGGTCTCTGTTCAGGGGGGAGAGCCAGCGCTGCACAGGGACAGAGAGCCGGAGAAGGAGTGAGCATGTGTGTTTGAGGAAGCAAAACGGTGATTTCAGCTCAAGTAGAGAAGCGCTTATGGGATGTGAGTGAGTACAAACAACAAGTTCAACCCTTCAGGATCAATTCTCAAAGTCTGACTGTTAAGAAAAACTCAATTCAAAGGGTCTGTAGTGGCAGAGCAATGTAATACCAGAGCGCAACTGTGCCAGAGGACTATCCGGAGAGCAAACAAGTGCAGGATTGGTTCCGAAGCTAAAAACCCCATGCATTACGAACTCTAGAGTCTTACAAGAAACAGTCGAGATTAGTGTGGAGAGGTTTGGAAATTTCAGCACCTGCTGACAATGTCTTTCACGATGGTGCGACAGGCTCCCAGCCGATACCTGTACTCGGAGATCTCAATGATGTCGGAGGACGATGAAAACGGAAGCGAGAGCTCAGGCTCAGACGACCGCTCGTTTCGCTTGGACGCCTCGGGGTACGACGTTAAAGTTGGAAGAAAGAGAAAACCTGGAGTAAGTGGAGGCGGACGGATGATTGGGCCACCAGCCATTTCTGCCAGCTTTATAGGTCCGTTGCCCGAGGGCCGTCAACGCAACGCAGCCAACGCACGGGAGCGGGACCGCACCAATAGCGTCAATACGGCCTTCACCGCATTGAGGACTCTCATCCCCACAGAGCCTGCCGACCGGAAGCTGTCAAAGATCGAGACCTTACGGTTGGCATCCAGTTACATATCTCACCTGGGAAACGTTCTCCTGGTGGGTGAAGCATGCGGAGACGGCCAGCCGTGCCACAGCGGAGGGCCCTCGACCTCAAACTACTACCACCACCACGGCTCACCCAGCCGGGACTCGGAGAACTCCCAGCCCAAACAGATCTGCACGTTTTGCCTCAGCAACCAGAGGAAAATGGTGAGTAAGACGCATGCAGGTGTTCTCCGTTAAGGTTGTGCAATGATCTGGACATGTTCAAGTCCACAAACAAGCTGAAGAAATACTGACAGAGGTGTGAAATACAGCTGAACCTCAGGGAGAGACAAGAACGGGTATGATTTATTCTTTGCTAGTAAGGTCACTGAGGGCAATGTCTTGAGGCAAGGTTAGTCAGGATACAGTTGAGATACAGTAAACACTATCAAAATAAATCCTTAATGTCCAATGTTAGAGAATAAAGGCTGTTTAACTAACAAGAGTGAAAGTAAATTTGTTATAAGGGTTTGTTTCTTTTCTGCAAAGTATTTCTGTAAATCTAGCTAACCAAAACAAAGCAGTTAAAACACACGTAAACCATACTCCTTACTTCTAAAACTGGCACTGCAAAAACTTATAAGACTACAGAAAGCTGATAAGGTATAATTTGGTACATGTTTTCCGAAGCATGAGCAACTAGTGGTTTTAAACAGTCTGTTATGAATGTTCCTACAACAGCCAACTACCCCTTTTAGCGAATCTGCGTCGTAATTCCAGCCTCCCCAAGATAACGTTTGACACTGAAAACCATCCTCAGCACTCTGAAGCTGAGTTATGACTTCATCCACATGTCCTTTTCCATCAAGAGCGATATCTCTGTTACAGAGTGCGCTGCTACCATGACCTCATAGACAGATGCAGTGAAAGATCGGATTAAATGTACCCCAATGGAAAATATCCAATCAACAAAGAGACTGTCAGGTAATATACAAACACATCATCCATCTCTTCCCGCGGCGAGCGTGACTGCACTGACCTTGGCCCGTTGAGCCAACACCGCAGCACATTAAAAATAAAACTGTAAATCACACTCTGGCTGTGAGGAATACAATGACACCAAACCAAAAACAGGGGGAAAACTGTAATTTAAACTTGCATGGCGAAGAACTGTCAGAGGTTGAAATATAACACACGCTCAAGACAATTACACTCCGCCATGACACAAGAGCATTTTTGGTCAGGGTATCTCACCACCGCAACGTGTGTTTAATCCTCAAAAACCTGAAGTGCTTCCAGAAGCCATTGAGTTAAATTTTCTTTTTCTGGATCTTTTAAAAGTAAAGTCTGTAGCGAAGGAAATAAACAATAAAAGAATAGCAACAATAGCAGGAATCTATTCCGCAGTGGATACTCGGCACCGCACGGGTGAATTACAACGAACCTAGTTTGGGCCATTCATGACAAATGAGCAAATGGGAGGCATAAATATGCAAATGCAAATGGTGCGTGATCTATATATCAAGCCATGAGAATCTAGGGAACATCTGCAGCAGGGTATTTTCCCCCAAGTAGCCGTGCACCAACCTCAGAGTTTCACTCAAACATCCTGTGTTGTTCTTAGTCTCTTCCTTGTTGCCCAATTAATATCTCTGTCAAGCACGATACGCAACCTTGCTTTCAACATCGTAAATCTTTCGGAGAAGGATTATCACAGATTTAACACAGTGGTCTTTGCACATAGGCCTGCAGTTGAGAGAGCCAATTCCAATTTCTCAAATGCAACATCAATTTGAGCTTACGGTCATTAAAATGTGAAGATTTAGATGGATTTATCTTGTGACAAGAAAACCACTAAGTACAAGAAAGTGAAGAAGAAAGTGCCTGTGAATCCCTAAAAACTGATTAGCAGTTCTGATAGACCAATTTATATTCGCCAGAATTGATTTAATCGGCTGCTATTTAATCATTTTCTGCAACAAAATATCTCAGTTACACTAAAGTATCAACTCAAACAAGCTTGCGTGTCCAATTCATGTAGTCAGTGGCTAAATATTGGCTATATATATTGGACATCGGCCACTGTTGCTCTCTAGAAAACAGTTAACCACAAAATTAGCAACTCATTGAGCATCAAGTATCCAAATTTAACCCTTAAAATGTTTGATATTGTACAAACCACACCGTATATAAAGAGACTGACACAAATGCACACAACATAGGCGTTCCTTTTACTTGCTAAACTGTTTATGGTTAAACTGTTGTTGAAAATCATATAGAAACCACACGGTTATGAACAACAACAGGCCAAAGGCCAACACTCCCATTTCAGGCAGTAACCTTAATCCGTACAAAACGAAATGATAGATCTTTATAAGTCCAACCGAGAAGTACGCCCATGTCTTCGGGATTCCAGTGGCAGGCAGATATTTGAAACAGACCGGGCCTTGCCTTTGTAGTGCACTTTCAGAAGTGGGTCTGTGTGCTCCAAAACCACACTCGTCTCTTTTACCCCTACTTAGTGCTCATTACGCCGTGAAAGTATAACTCAGCCAAAACGCACAGCTTTATTGTTTCTAAAGAAAGAGAAAGACGAAATAAAGAACACACACACACACACACCAGGGGAAAGACGTAAAGGTATAACTGAATTCAAATGTTCGGGTTTTCGCCAAAGTTAAGCGTCTGTAAGCTGACACAGAACAGACAGCTGCGTCGAGATTCTCCAGCAAACGGGCGAAACAGACTTTTAAATCAAACACAGACAGTCGCGCGGCAGAAAACTGCTACTTTTGTCTGCTAAGACGCTCAAGACTCAAACAGATTTGTGTCTATATAAAAATGATAGATTTTACCCTAAACATTTTCCAGATTTTGATTCATCTGGCATTTTTATCTGCATTTATTTTCATTTTGGACTACATCTCAATATTTGCACATGCACACTGCCTCACGCACTAACTAGCATTTTCTACATCTCTACATGCACAGGGCTGTACCACAAATATGACAGAGTGAGAAATTTACCATTTTTGTATTGTTTTGACAACATCTAGCCCATTAGGCTAATCCACACTAGTGTGATTGCATAACAAGACTGTACTATTACTCAGAAAATTGGGGCAGATGGGACGTCTTCCTCACAGGCATGGTGTCTGCTGAGATGGTAACCAAATAAGAAGTAACATGGGTAATATTTTCTGGATAATTATCAAGACTTCTCTCATTGCCAGCATATGGAAGAGTTTAGAGTCTCTAACAGGAGCCCGAACATTTGACACAATATGAAATTATTAGAAGTATTAGCAGCACACACTAAAGAGCCAACATTTTTTCCTCCGTAAAATGCCATTTTATTCGAATGAATCCTGAACGATTTGGCCAAAAGCGGGATCTTATAAAACCGCCAAATGTGAATACTTCAATACCTTCTGGAAAGTGAAGCCACATGAATTAAAGTCGGGCTGCAATTGGGTCATCCTTTACCACAGGTGGGGCGGTACGCTTCATAACCATAAACGAAGGGAAACTAGTGTTTTCGTTTGTGGGCAGCAGCAAAAAGGTCTGTGCAAATACTCCGGAACACTATAAAAACAATCAAAAGCGTGTAAATGGCGCATTCAAAGGGTGCAAAACTCATATATTGGGATTAACTCAAACAGAAGACTGGTTTTAATAATCTACCAGGTCCTGTCACCACCGAGAGTCTAGAGTTACACGACTAAACACATGCATGCACACACATCGTCTCATTGTGATCTTTAGCAAGCTGTCAACGTTACCCGTCAACCTAAGGTGAAGCCAAATATTTGTGTTAAGAGCCCCGTAGATGCTTGAAGTGGGGAAAAAAAAGAGGTGAACACCAATTTATTGATATAAAGATATTTGAGAATTTGCCGTGATTTGTTTCCTGCCTCAAAGTACTTGGAAATAATGTGTTTATAAAGGACTTCAGACCAAGGGGAGCGAGCGATCAATCTGGGCATTTGGACGTAAGCTCCAGCAATAATAATTTCTTTACGGCGTGTTAGACAGGATATGAAAAGCAAATGTAGACAAAATCCTATTAGTTTGGCCGTAAGTGATCCCTGGAGTAAGAACGCTGGTGACTTTAAAGTGGCACTGAACTTAAAGGAGGGGATGGGAAGAAAAAAAATGGGAGCGAGAAAAAAAAAAAAAAGAAAGAAAAGAAAGAAAGAAAGGAAAACGTTGAGGGTCAGGGTTATTTTCAAATAGGATTCTGTCTGACTTCATCAGTTAAGGTTGAGTGTTTTGACTAGAAACTCCGCCTACATCAGATGGGGGCCGCAGGAACGATGGCATTCCATCTGCTCCTGTTCTAAGCAAAGCAAACTGGGAAATGTGAGCCAGGTGTGTGTGCGCGTGCTACCGCAAACGGAAAGGTGATAGGAGAAAAACAGCAGGCGCATTAATGCCAAACCAACGGCCTGCAGGGAGAATGATGACATGAACCCTCAAGAGTCAACAACTCTGAAAAAATGAAAATAACAAAAAAATTAAGTATTTGCACATTTTTAGATAAATGATTGACCTAATTGAAATGAACAAATAACAACAAAAAAGTAGTTGCACCTGACATTTCGTAACTAATGGATTGTTTTCTTTCATTGCAGAGCAAAGACAGAGAGAGGAAATCAGCCCTGAGGAGTTAAGCCACGACGTGAATGGATTTACAAAACATTAGCATCACCAGTGTACATAAACTGTTGACTGCAAATGCAATGTTATGGTGTGTATATATGCAAATATCAATTCATATTTAATTATTTGTAAATCGCCTTTGGACTGGAGCATTTTTATTGGAAAAAAAAACTAAAAAACAACATGACTGGAAAAAGACCAGACTGCAGCAACTTGATTACGCAAGAGCTGAACATCCCGCTACAGACTTCATCCACTTCCACCTTTTCCATGCTTTCACACACCAAGCTACACCAAATGTTTATCTTTGACCACAGGGAGTTGAGGTAAAGCTATTCGCCAAAGACTATCCAAAGAAGAGGACGGCATTCCCAAGGTTGCAAACGATCACAGAGAAGACACAGCGTACGGAGCCCAACTTTGCAAAGCAAAACAATGACAGAACAACCCTGCTATATTAAGGATTCTCAGATTGTGCTCATATCGAGGGCATGAATGGATGCAAACTGATATGTGACACCATATTTCTGACAAAAACACGAAAAGACACTTAGCCTGGCTATGAAAACACAATAAAGTCAATAAATGCAGTATATACTGTATGTCTAATATGGGAAATTACATATATTCTTCATTGTTTAAATTAAAAATTACTGAATGAACAAACGGAGTGAAAACCACCTGCATTTCTTTCTAGCACAATTCAACATGTCACGAAGATGTTTGAATATCTTTGCCATCATTAATTAAGACCAACACCTCAATGCAGCTATAAAAACAGAGTCCCTCCAGATAAAGATCAACACTTTCATTTTATCATCTCTGTAGATCATCTCTCATCACGCGTCCTCGAAGCCTAAATATTTAATTTCACATTCTCTTTCTGGTTTTAATCTGAACGTAGTTTATTCTTCCTAAGGTTGAGAAATACAAACACATATAGAGTCACTCATATTGTCTTATATTTCACAAACTCAAAGACACGATACTTCAGATTTTTATGGTATTAGCAACTATGACTGGCAAGAACAGTTGTTTATGATCTATAGCAGTGGTTCTCAACCTTTTTGACTCCAGGACTCTCTATTGTTCACAACAATATTCAAAGGCCCTGTGATATTTCCAGGTTTTCATGATTTAAGGATAAATATTTGTACAAATATTTTCTACTCAATTTCTATCTAGAACTAGAAAAGCGCTAAATACATTTTATTATTATTATCAGTTTTTAATTCTTAAGAAGAATTTACATGACTTTTCCATGTCTTGAAATCACACTTTCAAATGACATATCTTGATTTTTTGTGTGGTTTTGGCCTATTTTAAATGCTTGTTCTCCCAATACCCCCTTATACATACATACACATGTACATGCATATCTGTATATATATTTAACAATCAACATTTAACTAGTTGAGAACTCCTAGTCTATAGTCACTGTTGGTCTTTAAGAACTAAGCAGCAGCACAATATAAACCTTATAGGATCATGAATATATTTATCACAGTCCATAATGCTGATTTGCTTAAAGGCAGAAGTTGGTAAATAGTTACTTATTTCTTTGGATTGCAGCCAAATAATGATGCCAAAACCAAACAAAATTCTAAATCAATACCTTCTAAAAAATGCCAAGTCATTATAACGGTCACTACGCCGCTGTTCCTAGTGGTGTTGGTTGGATCTTGTGTGTCAGAGGACAGAAGGAGGTTTGAGGTGAAACAGACGACCGAGGTGGACGGCACAGAAAGCGAGGCCTGTCAGACGGACAGCTGTTGCGTGTGGTGGCGCAGATGGGATTCACAGGTAAAGCTTTTGGCAGCGGTCCTGGCAGCGTCCACCCCTGACAGCGCCAAAAAAAGGGTGAGAGGAAGTTCGGACAAATTTTGTCTTGGTCTTGAGAGTTTTGACTCGCATATCACCTTCTACTACACCTTCCAAAACCTGCTCGGCAAACTAAAATCATATCATCTCTCATCTCGGGTAACCAAAACGACTCTCTGCTTTGTTAAACTAATCTAAAAAAAAAGCTCTATTTTAATCTTTTGACATTGCGTTAATATAATAATAATTGCATTCCTGTGATTGTTTTTGTAGTTAATGCCTAAAACATTCAGCTTCTTCTTAAGGGGGAAAAAAAATATATGTTAATACACAAAAGACCAGCTCATGGGTGATATTTCATACTGAGCTTCAATGATATTTCAATTCGACCATTGCAAAAACAGCTAATTATTTAACTTTTGTTAAAAGCCCCATCTGGATTTCATTTATAAATAAATCTGCCGTTAAGAAGTTTCTCCACGATTGGCGCAAGAACCGCAAAACTTTGCGATGAGACGCACAAGCTCTGGAGTGTCATTTATTGAAGAGCTGAGAGGAGATTGTTTTTCCAACTACATTATCAATTGTTTTCAGTTTAAAAGTAAATCAAACTAGTTTGTTGTCAATGAAGCGGAATGTGATCTTTTCTGATGAGGCTGTGGAGGTACGCAAGACGAAAAGAAAAGCATTGGGCGGCATCCCGCTGAGTCTTACCCCTCTGTTCACCCCGGTCTGTCATTCTGTCATCCCCTCATATCTCACCAGCCAGCGCACACAGAACAGCTCCATATCCACACACATGAACCCGGTTACCTGTGTGTCTGACGCAGGCCTCGCATCCAGCTACTACAGACATCAGCACTCAGACAGAAGAAGAACGACGACGACAAAGGAAGTATTCAGCATCAACATCGAAAAAACGTTCTAGTCGCTCATGGAGTAGAGCTCAAAATGTCACAGACTACAAACAGAGGACCGACTAAAGAATACAACAAACTATGCATCAACATATTTCTATATGGAAAAGATATTAAACTTCAACACTAAAATGAGTAACCTGAAATGTGTAAAAAATGTATTATTTCTAGTTGCAGTGGTCAACCGACATGACCAATACTGATACACATTAAATAATATCATAATACATAAATCTTTTATTTAATCCCATGAAAATGCAGATCCCTTTTTAAAGCCCTTCCATTAGCCCTTAGCATATTTTGACTCGTATTATATCATATTATATTATATCATTAAATGTATATCCCAAAATAAATATATTTTATATTTAATATACATAATTTGAGATGATAGATAGATAGATAGATAGATAGATAGATAGATAGATAGAAATACAAGAAATACAAAAAATATATAATGGCAGCAAATGTGAATTACATAGATCCGTGAACAAGAAATAAATGCTTATTTTACATCATTTACTCAATTCACAGAAAAAAAGATGAAAACCAAAACTGTTTATTCATTGGCGAGACTGTCTGTATATTTTGGAACGGACACAGTGGGAACTATGAACCGTGTTCTCCAACGGACAGCATTATACACCAGTACAAATAATCATAAAATGATCAGTTATCGGCCGATTAATCTGCTTTACTCATCAGTCACTGCTTAGAAGTGTCTGAATTATGTTGTTGCACAGCCAGTATCCAAAAACATTGCCTGAAGGGATGTTTACTAAAACCAAACAATGAAAGCATCATTTTGCACATTTTCTTTACAGCATTTTTATCATTCAATCATGCCGATATTTAGCTATTGCAAGTTTAATACCATGAAATGGACCACTTTTGTAAAGCAAGTATAATATATGTTGAACTTCTGTTCGGCATTGAAGTTTTTTATAGTTGGGTTGCTTAGTTGGGTTTACTTAGGGTGTGTTCACACTTGTAGTTTGGTTATCTTGGTCAAAAAAAAAAAAAACAAAAAAAAAAACTACATTTAGTCCTGGTTCACTTAGCATCGACACTGTCATTTTTAACACCGAATCTAAAGAGAAGAAAAAAAGAAGAAGAAAAAAGCCCTTTTCCCCCCATAAATTATATAAAAAAAATCGGATTTAGATTTATCGGCCAATATATCGGTTATCAGCTAATATATCGGTTATCAGCTTTCAGATATAAAGAATTATTGGTTATCGGTATAATTTGCGATGGAACTTACCGAACATCCAAAACTGGACTAAATGTACTCGTTAATGTGCTTAGCCTACGTATGATGGTATTTTGACCAGTTGAGAAGTTGTGAAGAGCTTATAAAATGTGTAAAGGAATCAAAACGGCAGCAGGAACTCCTCACATAAGAAGATCTGCTGTAAGGAGACGCATTTCCAACGCCTGTACCGAACTGTAATGGTAATGTAGCTCTCACGACGAGAAGAACCAGGTGTGCTTGAGCATTAGGTCACATTTTGTGACATCACATCCTGTTTTTGGTTTGTTTAGATGTCTTTGGTCCGTGTTGCATTCATATTTCATTCGAACCGCACCAGAGATCGTTTGCAAGTCGCTCTGTTAGCGACTTGCAAGTCGCTCTGTCGCTCATTTGAATAAGTGTGAACGCTGCCATCTGAACCCTGATGCGCTGAAAAGATGGGTCTCGGTCCACTTTTTTTGGTGCACATCAGGGTTCGGATGGCAGCGTTCACAATTGTTCAAATGAGACACACTAACAGAGCAATCGCACCAGAGTTTTAGTAAAACCAAACCTGCAAAGTGTACAAACACACCCTAGTATTCATTAATATCAATTTGACTGCACTGACACTATTGAATGAGAACAAAACTTGGGCTGGATTGTTTTCAGCAGAGCTGCTTTATAGCTGAATCGATTTTGTTTCATAACTGATGAACTTTGCAACATTGACACAGTTACTGAACCGAATTGAATCAACACAGAACAAAATTTAGCTGAATAATGACACTATTGTCTTCTGTAGAGCTGCCTTACAGTTTTATAGAATTGAATTTGTTTAATAATTGTCGACGTTAACGCTTCCTAACCCAACACTGAACTAAGGGAGCGTTTACACGACACCATTCTCAACTAAAAACTTTATGCGTTTTGGCCGTTCATTTACACGAAAGTGCTGTTTTGAGGGCCTGAAAACGGAAACGTTTGAAAACGATACCATTAATCATCTCCGTGTAAACTACAAAGACCTGAATTAGAGGAAACAGTGACGTCATGCACATGAGTATTACACGTTCAGTCTATAGACATGTAGTAGTTTCTTTACAAAGTGACATCGCCATCTACTGGCCTGGCAGCAGAATACAGCGTTTTTAATCGTTTCCGCAGATCCGTCATCTGTGCAGAACTTTTCAAAAGCACAAAGGAAAATTTTTTCTGTTTAAACGTACCCTAAATTGAGCTGAATAATAACACTATTGTCTTCTGTAGAACTGCTTTATAGCCGAAACTGTGTTTCATAAATGATGAATTTTGCAACATTAACAGTGTAATTTTTCTGTTTATTACTGTGGAGTTGCTTTGAAACAATCTGTACTATATAAAAAAGCACTACATGAATAAATGTGACTTAACTTGATATGAGCATATTTAAACTCTACACTATTAATCTATGCATTTAGCAGATACGTTTATCCAAAGCGACTTACAAAACAGAAAAAAAAAAGATAGTGTTTCACTAATGTCAAGGCACAAATTGGAAGCAACAGCAAATGAAACCTGAAAACACATTGTCCCCCTCATTACCGTCCTAAACAGTTTAAAAACAGAGCAGGCCGATGACCAGAGCAGACGCAGTTCTTTCCATGAAAGGCTGGACGTGGGGGTAATAATCCAGCCTCCCCCGGGTCCCGCGAGACCGTCTGGAGGATGGCTAACAGATGACAGCTGCACGGTTCTCGTCTGTTCAGCATCAGAGCGCTTCACCCGGTGAGGACGGTGCCATGCTGTCGGCCGGAAGAACGGATCCCCTTCACCTGACAGTTCTGCAGAGCACACTTTTAATATCCCAACTCCTAATACAGCACCAAAGGCCATAAAAATAAATCCCGTCATTATTTCTAAAATGGCAAAACCGCAAAGGAGGTCGTCAAAAGGTCAAGCGCTCATTACTTACGGCAAAAAAAAAAAAAAAAAAAGAAAAAACATCCTGCACCACACCGCCCCGATAAATAAATAATCTGCAGATCTTCGCACACGGGGCTTTAACCTTGGAGGACGCATGTGGAAAGTTTGCGTTCTGGCAACGTAGGTTTCAAATGGGTTTCCCACCTGGAGCATCCGGTACATCATTCAGAAAGTCATTATTTATTGAAAATTAAATATCTAATGAGGCCCTGAAGCTTTTCCTGCACGACGACTCTGGTCGTATAACAGAAGAGAAAGCCATCGAATCAAAGCCACAAGAGCGAAGCGCTTGACTTTTCCTTTATATCATTAACCGAAACATCCCACTGAGTGTTTTTTCCTTCCACTGTCCTACAAGTTATGATGAGCAGTTATGGCTGCAAAAGCATATTTTGAGGACAAGCCTGGAGAAAGTCTGACTGAAGACATCTACGTCAGAAACAGAGGAGAGACGCTGAACGCAGAGGTGGTAACGGGCCATATCTCTTTTTTCCTTTAGTTATTTTTCCACCTTCGTTGTACAAAAACATGCATCAAATACCTTTAACACAACGTGGAAAAAACGCCTCTGTAAAATAAGAGATACAAGCTCTGTTCCAAAACCTAGTGTGTTGCCTATATAGGGAGCATGTTAAGGCATCATTTACAGTAAAGGAATCGTTCACACAAGTATAAACATCCAGTCATCAGTCACTCACCCTAATGTCATTTCCAACATGTAGGACTTTTTTTCTTCTTCTGCGTAACACACACAATGATTTAACATGTTGAATTAAAAAAATTGTGATATATCAATATGACTATAAAATAATAAAATTATTATAATTATTGTTAAAAATAATGATTATTATTACTACTACTACTACATAAAATATTAAAATAGACAAAAGCATTTTATAATATTATCATCATCATCAACTTATTTTACAGTACAACTATAAAATTATTACATAATGAATATTTAAGGATTCTTAATTTCTTCATTCTCAACCATCAAGCTTTTATTTTGACAGAACCCCCCCGAAAAAGTAATGTGTGAGTAAATGATGAGAGAATCAAAGAAATAAATCAAAAAGAAAATGAGAAATGTTGCCTTGCAACTTGCCTTGTTCTTTTGATATTTTATTTTATTTCAAAAAATTAAAATGCTTTATTACAAACGGTAATAACCCTGCCATACATGCCAATATTTTCTTTTTTCTTTTTAAGAGTGATTAGTGTACGGCACCATACGTTTTTTTTCTTCTTTTTGTTGTGAATCACAAGGTTACTGCCTACGTAGAGCGATCCAAATCAATCTCTTGTGATGTTTTGTTTAGGATGCTGTCAGTACAATGTGGGCAGCCAACTAGGTTTTGAACAGTTGTAGTCGTGGGATTTTCAAATGAAGTCTAGCTCATCTCCTTCCTGTATCTGAGGTAAACATTCAAGTGCATGCGTTCTCCATATCTCCATTCACGTCCTCACAGAGGCCGAGGCAGCCCCCGCTGGCAGTTGGTTTCAATCAGGTCTTCTGGCAGGATGCATGCTGGGCCAACTGGGAGTTGTGCTGAAGACCGGATGAAAAGGAAGTCCTAAAAACTGTGGAACGACAGGTGGCTACTTTGGCTGCTCTCGAAGAAGAAGAAGGGGAAAAAAAAAGGCCAGCTTTCCAACGCCTACCCCCCACCTCCACACACCTGCAAGAGACCGCAGCCTGGGGTCCCGTTTGCTCCGTCTGACCGGCACGCGATTTATCCGAGCGCCTCCTCCCCGTCTGACCCTCCACCCCCGGCCCTCTGGATCAACATTCCCCTCTGACTAAGAAAAACACATCCCCGCTTCTCCTTAAATAGACTATTAAAAAGAAATTTCCTGCTGACAGCGGCGTGTCAGGCCAAGATTCCACATAATTTACCGGCGATCTGTCAATTTTATCAGCCTATTGATTTCAGCGGAGCGCGCTGGGCTGAAAGAAGACCTTTGTGTCCTTGGACAAGAACACTTTGGAAATCACTTCATCCTCAGAAGACAACCGAGACGTTTCAATCCATCCCAGAGTTTTTGGACAGCAGCCCGGAGGAGTGCTGCGCGTTTGCTGATCGATATCATTTTCATCTATTCTCTGACAACTTACAACACTATGGCCAGAAACATACTCTACACTAATGGTGCATTTAAAAAAAAAAAAAAAAAAAAAAAAAAGACCTGGCATTCTCATATCACTGTGGCAGCAACAATTTCAGTACTAAAGAGGGCGATGGTTACCTTCAGGTAGCTAGTTACTAACATTAAAACAATATTATGGGTTCAGTGCAAATTAAGCTCAATTGAGAACAGTGCCAGCCCACTTTTTCTTTCAGTCCAGGAGTATTTTACACATTAATTTTCCCCCCAATGGGATAAAAAAAAAAAAAGGTATTGTGTTAAAGCAACACTAAAGAACTTTTCCTCTTCGGTCCCCCTACAGGTTGTAAGCGGAATTGTCCATTACCGCTGTCGTAAATAATTTCGCCTACCGTCGCACGCACTCGCTGTTTATCCAGCACCGGCTTTGTCCACACACAAGGTAGAGTATGTTGCATTATTTTATGAAAGTATGATGTATTGCGACATCAGAAACGAAGAAAATCTAAATAATGACTATTGTAACGCTTGCCGTAAAGCAAGTCAAATTTGTAGTTTCTTATGTCTCATTCGAACTACAGAAACGCGACCCGGTCTGGCAAACTTGCATAGGGCGGTTATAGCAGATATAGGGTCGCAAAGCGAATCCAGAAGTGCCTTTCACCCTGATGAACCACTGATATGATTTTTGAAACATTATTTTAAGGTAAAAAAAAAAAAAAAGTTCTTTAGTGTTGCTTTAAGAGCTACAAGCACTGATCAAACCAACCAACTACGAGGTCAATCACAACATTACAAACTTTCCAAAAGTTATAAGCAAAAAAGTATTGAAGTATTGAAAAACAAAGCAAAAAGACAAAGTTCAAGACTGTGCATGTACTTAAAACTCTTCACACATAGGGGTGTAACGGTACACGTATTCATACCGAAAGTTTTGGTATGGCACGCATGTGTACCGTACAAATACAGTGTCGTTTTAACCACTACAAGTGCGGAACGTAATTTTAAACTCTGAGTTTCCACCCAAGGATAGCAAAATATCCTTTATATCGATATACTTTGGTGTTGCGAACACATCTGGGAAATAACGAAGCACAGAGAGTAAGTGCACGATCCAAGTCGTCTTAAACATTAGACGTGCTTTACATTTAGCGCTTCAAATTAAATCACAAACCTTGCCCTACTGTCAGAGGCGTGCGTAACTTAATGTGTTTGAGACGCATGTTACAAATTCACGCAAGTATTTCTATTTCTCATAAAGGATTATCCTAACAGCAAGCGAGTCTACTTTTAACTTCTCCGAGTTCAGTGAACACGTGCACCTCATATAGTCGGAGCGGATTCGAATTGGAGTGCAATAATTCTAACCTTATTCTAAAATATTTTGATAACACTTCACTCCTTTTTCATGCAAACTCACTTTAATCTCCTACTAGACTCGCATCATCTTTTCCCTATCAATTCCATTCCTATTTCTACTGTACATAGTGACAAAAAGCCCAACAATAATTAATAAATGTGTACAAATATGAATTAATCAATAATAAAACGGAGAAATATGATAAAACCCAAGATATTGCGCAATCCTCTGCTCTAGGTAGTGGCTTTGAGCCGCTTCTCCCCTCTCAAACACACACAGGAATACATTCGTTCAGTTTACGGCTCCAAATAGCTTACACGTTTGCTTGACTCCTGCCAGAGGGAGGAATTATTGGCCCGACTCTGATCTGGAAGGTACGGCGTGGGTGTGAGGACTGTGTGGGGACCAATGGCTCCCGGTGGGATACAGCCCTTAAATCCCCCCTTTACCTTGCTGTATTGCATGTGCAACAGAACACCACCCACATTCACTCGAGTCTAATTTGATAAATCTAAAGAGCGGCTCGATCCAATGGATCCGGGAGAACAAAACCGCTCTTTGTATTTTAATAGTGCAGACGTTTTTGTAAAAATCCATGCCCGTGTCTGCTGAAGCACAAAACATATTAATCATTCTCTTCCCTGAAACGCTGAACCCAATGGCGTGCTGGGGGGAAAGACAAAGAGAAGCATAGAAACTACATGAACAACAGACGCCGGCGGTGCTTTTAACGAGATTTGAGAGCAGAATAGGAGCAGGGTGCAAGACAACACCTCGGGCCAACAAGGCACGGACACTGGAAAAGTTCAAAGGTCTATGGGACGAGCCAACGCACTGTACTTCCAACACTTTAGATGTTGGCTTCCATTAAGGAAGTTTTGGTGCCAAGAAATTAGGAATGCACAAAATGCAAATTAATGAAATTGTGATTTTTCTGACAAAAATTGTGACTGTGATGGAAAATATAATTAAAAAAGATTCCAGGTTTGCTGTGCTTATTTGTAGGTCTGCACAATCATATATCAATAAAATAATAATAATTATTGCAATAATAATAATGGATATCAATTTCTATTTAATAATAATAATAATAAAAAATAAAAATAAAAGATACTTACTATTATATAAAAATGTATAAATCCAGGCAAAATAATGAATTACTATTGGAATATTTCACTGTAAAAGAGTATTTTAGAAAAAATATATTTTTATTTTACATTACAACTGTAAATTATAATATAGTAATATTCTCTTGTATCTTAATTTTCAAAAGCTAACCTAACCCTAACCATCAGATTTTTATTTTTATTTGGTAGCCCTTAAAGGTTTTCTTTTATTGATAAGCGCTTCTCATTACAAGTATAGGAAGACGCCTGGCACATGATGTGGAAACGAGCCGCTCTGGGATGCTGCAAACACCAGCGAAACGCAATGCCACACTTTACCCTGAAACACACAGCGCATACATTCATTTAATTAAATTGAAGACTTTACGATTCGATGACACTAAGCAATATCGCGATCAGTTTTATTTTGGTTAATCGTGCAGCCCTACTGGAAATACTACTTGTCGTATAAGTCTCGGAAATCGTTTTAAAGTAACCTTTTTGCTTTGTGGGTTCATTTTGAAAGCTGTTATGGTAGAAAGCAAGCAAGGAAAGTGAATGATGGGAAAGTGAACCAAGCAGGGTTCTCATTTCACTTGGCGTATGGCAAGCAGACCAAGACATAGAAGCAGTAAGAGATGCCGAATGCTTTGCAGAACGCTGAGGGTCAAAGGTTGTGGTGAGTTCAGGCTTCAAATGGTGTTGGTCTGCCAAGGATGAATGGATACAAACCCCGGTTCCTGTTTCATAAATTGATGTGAATTTGCTGCTGGAACGGAGAGCCAGGAACCCCCTCCCCTTCACGTCCGCTTGGAATGGCGAACTTTGTGAAAGAAACATCGTACAAGAGAAGCGCGTTGACGGCTTTGATTACTTTTAGGCATCCAGGACAGCAACCTGTGGACAGCGCCAATCTCCAAATGTACATTCAAGCTGAGGATACAGTATTCAGCGACGAGGGGAAAGCGGTAATGATGGCCTCAGATGAAAATCTCTTCCTCCACCGAGTGTCTTGAAACATTTCAGTGTCCATCAAATTGGGATTGGTTGGTTAATTGGCATTTTAACGCCACGCCAGCTTCCTTGGCTATTTCCATCATGGCCAGTTGAAATACTTTAAAAGAGCAACTACATATGGTTTTTGAAGTTTTCTTTGGATGCTATAAAATAGATTCAGGGTTAATTTCTTCAAAAGTTTCAATTTCTAAAATAATATGAAAGAGAACTTAAACCCATCAAAGTGGGAACCTCCAATGGAAAGAGAAAAGGGAACGAAAGTAACATCGGGAAAGGTAAACCGTTTCCCCCCCAGCTGAGCAGCATTGGGTCGTAATCATGCTGTGCTGCAACTTATAGATCCAGCGATACATGGAAAGGCTGTCAATCCTAGTAAGGATGGGGTTGGGAAATGGGGTTTCTTCCCTAAATTACCCTCTAAGAGCCCAGAACTGCTAAAATTCAAGCTTTTTTTCCCTGCCATCAGATTGACCGCAATCATTTGAGATCCCATCTGGAACTCATCAGGCAAGCGTTTGGAAATGGGCCCAATCATGAAATTAAACTTTGGGATTACCAAAATTTAGAGAGCAAAGCAAATAAAATTCACCTCGAGATATGTGCTCCGTGTCTCGGTTTTCCGAGGAGTGGGTGGCACAGATCCCCGGAGGGGGAGGCTGGGTTCCCTCTTAACTCTCGAGCAATCTGGACACCTGACCACTCGGCATTACAGGTTGTGTTTGTTTTACTTTGTACGGGAAAGCAAACAGGGCTCTTTTCTTCAGACAGCGTGGGCCGAAAACTCTCTCAAATCTCCGGGTGGAAATGACAAAGCCAGTCCTTACCTTCCTGAGTGAGATTCGACCACCTGAAGAAACTCTCTACACCGCAAAACCTCCTGAACATGCAATTACTCTGACATCATTTGGGACTGGAGGAAATCGCTAACTAGATCCATCAAATGCTCACCCATGTCCTTCAGCTACAGCAAGAGTCTCGCATTATAAATCCAACCACATATGCAAATATATCCGGCCCTAAATAAAACCTCCCAATTAAAACAGAACAGTTGCCACGCAACCACTGAGGTCAGAAAAAGTTTTTAGACGTGCCTGATTCTACATAGTTGCAAAGGATGTAAAGTTTCCTGCGCTCATGACAGCTCCTCAGTGGGTCACTGGACCGGAATCTGGAATCAGTCAGTCGATGTGATTAGCAGACGTGACCTCGATCCGCTACCTGTCACTAGAGCTTTACGTTAGAGCCCGGAGAGAGGGCCATTCTGAAAAACCTCAAAAGAGAATCACTCATCCATGGCTTACCGCACACTGGAAATAAGATTTCAGCCGTGTGCCTGCCGGGCAGACAGCGGAAACAGCGCCCTCTATGGGACGTGTAAGCACAGTGCAAACTGACTTTCTGAAAAGGCAAATTTAACACTATGATTATTACAAATATTTAATTAATATACTAATATTAAAAGCAGGGTTGTATGACATTCAGTTGAATTGAGAATGACTTTTACATTTAATTTTTTTTTAAATTACAAAGTGGATGCAGAATTGCATTTTCAATTTGAATGTAACGTACAATTAAAATTCTTTTCACAAACAGATATTCACAAATATTCTTTTGACAGACAGACATATAGATGGATGTCATTTTGTATGGAGATGGATGGATGGAGTCACTGCAAAAATATATCACAGGCATGGATGGAAAGATATTTAAAACTCAACTTCATGTGGGATGTATCAATACAGACACCTATTGTTGCTCACCGCTTTTAGATGTAGTTCAAGTAGTTCATCTCTTTCAAATCACTCCTGCTAAAATATTACAGCTAGACCAACATCTAGATAAACACATTAGTCAACCTATTAGTCAGACTCAACAAATTAAAACAGATTTAATTAAACTGTTTGAGTGTTCATTTTAAAGTTTCAAACCTAATGCTGAACCCAAAACAGCCATGTGTCGATAACCAAACTAACGAACCAATCCGATTCATCCATGATCAGAAAAATGAAAAGAACATCAGGTTGAATGACGTCACTATACAGGTCAATCTGGATTTAAATCACAAATCTCCCATCAAATTACTCACTTTACTGCCAGTTGCAAACTTAAAACACACACACACACATCTTTCTAGGCTACTGTGCAGGTCTCAGTCTTTGAGAGCGGTAGCTGTTGGCCGGCAGGAAGCTGAAGCTGCGGCCGGGAGCCAGAGCCCCTTTTCCCCTTAATTCCACAATGTGTCTTCATTCATCTCAAAGAGCACATGGAAAAGCCATTGCGGGGGAAAAGCCCCTTCCTGCCGGCTCGGTCTCGGACAGACGCTGCACTCTCGCGTATTCCCTCTCCACTCGGCTAACAGGAAATAGCCCTTTATTACAAAGGGGGGACATGAGGATGAAAAACAGGGGATTTAGAAGTCTGGAGTTTTATTTGTAGACAACTTGTGTTGAGAGCAGCGAAGGGACGGAGAGGCAACCCAATCTGCCGTCCCCAGACAAGGGGGGGGGCTAATTTAGCGTACGCCAAATGGCCGCGGGACCACCGCCGATATGTGAGGCGCACGCAGAGATGCATGACAACACCGCTGAGATCAGGCCCACAAACTCCTTCAAAGAGGGATGCCTGAGGGGTAAAAGACAAGACTGACAAGCTAATGAGATTCACACCTTCTCATCTCCATGTGAGACTACCGAACTGAGCACAAAATGAGAAAATGAGTAGGAAATTATAATAGAGAAGCCACCGTGTTTAAGATAACAAGAAACTGTGCTAGCAATGCATTCATATCTGATGCAGAGCAGTGCAGTGGGAAATCATGTCTACTTTATCTAGTGCAGGGTTTCTCAAACTCGGTCCTGGAGGGCCACTGTCCTGCACAGTTTAGCTCCAACCCTGATCAAACACACCTGAGCAAGCTAATCAATGTCTTCAGGATCACTAGAAACTAGTGACTATTTGTATTGATCATGGATGTTGACTAGTATGTTCATCTCGATTTAGCTTTGATGTTTTTGGCTGCAGTGATTTAAAGAGGATGAAGTTCTAGAACTACATTTAAAAGTCAACTTTACAGAGAGGATTTCACCATACGGACAGTGTGTTGTGTTTTAGTGTGCTAATAGTCCAATGGCAACTGGTACGACGCATCAAAATTAAAAATGATTGGCACATCATGATGCAACAAGTTTGTTTGTATAGCAATTTTCATAATGATAATAATTTCAAAGCAGCTTTAAGATTACATTCAGCACAACAGTAGCTTATGCTTCCATACAAATGTGAATTTAACTTAAGCAGAAAATTGGAATATCGAGTAAAACATCTGCGAATAAAGCACAGTTTCCATCCCAAGTAGGGATGCACCGAATATTCGGCCACCGAAAATTTTCGGCCGAAAATGGTCCAAAAGTGCATTTTCGGTTTTCGGCCGAAAGACTTTAATCACCGAAACAATACGGCCGAAATGTTGTGATGACGCAAACAGCAGATACCGCGACCTGCACGTGCTTGTCTGAAGCAACATATCTGCGGTGTGGACGTATTTCAATATATCTGAGAGTGACCCACGGACAGCGATTTTTAAAACACAGACGTCCCAAGTCTTCCGGAAGTTCCGGGAGTCTCCCGCGTATTGATAGCGGCTCCCTGATGCCCGCAAATTAGTTTAAATCTCCCGGAATCGCGAGCGAGCGCGCGGCAGAGAGAGGGAGCGAGAGACCTTGCGTGTGTGTGCTGTGCAGAGCAGCCGTCATTTCTCAGAGGTGTGTGTGTTTACCTTAGCTGTTTATGGTTTTTGCAACTCACGTCCATGAGCATATAGCTGCAGATATTAGTATGGGCTATGGCAGTATTGACCTAAATGCACTTTGTTTTTATGAGAGAACATTTCATTTTTAAACCTTTCTGCAGGCCAGTAGGCTTTTACATTATTATTTAATGTACACATGAGTGGGGTCAAGTTAAACATTTAATTTTATACTTTGCGATGTGCTAAATAAATATTTGCATAAAATTTTAATTGATTTATTCTTTGAAACTTTAATATTAATTTATGCAATGCCTTGATTATAGTAAAGTTAGTACACAGTCATAGCCATAAATGCAATGGTACTAATAATTGGCTTAATTTATTTCGGTGTTTCGGTTTTCGGTTTTCGGCCTTAGTTTCCTCTTTTTCGGTTTTCGGTTTCGGCCAAGAATTTTCATTTCGGTGCATCCCTAATCCCAAGTGCTCAAGAGAACAAAATCAGTAATTTACTGTGAAACAGGCGCAAAATATCAAGTTTGGTGCAACTAGAGGAGCCACTGTGGCTCTTTTTTCCAACATCCTGATGTTTGAGAATGCAATTTATGTGGTAAATGTGCTTCCATCAAGGTATACGCACATAGGCTTATGTTGGTATCAGATTTTTTTTTTTTTTTCGCCTCAATTGAGCAAACAACGTTTTTTTTATGTGCATCTTGGCATTTCTATCCACCTTTTTTTCTTTTTTTTTATATCCCAAAATTAAACAAATATGTGGAAACATAGCTAGTGATAAATTTACTGATGAAAATGTTCGCTGAACATGCAAAAAATACAATTTTAATTGTCATTAAAAAAAAAAAAACATACTGTTGAAGAAATTATGAGAATTTAATATTTACTAATGCTTTTGAATTAAGAACTTTTAATTATTTGGTAATAATTTGGTATGTTACGGTTTGACTGCTTTTGTAAATTTGCAGATTATTGCAAAATAAAAGTTATTTTTGTTGACAAACTATAAAACAGCTAAAGGGTAGAAATGGGCTAAAATAAATATTGCATGACAAAACACAGACTTCATTCAAAAGACACTTTAGTCAAAATATGAAAACATATGAAAGCATAAAGCTTTTTAGTTCTTTACAATAACTGATAAATGCTCCACTATAACACAAAAAGACATGTACGAAGAAAGTAAATAAGCTCAACTTTGATTTAATGTTGTCATTAAACTAAAAGAACTAGAGGAAGCCTCCACAGACAGCGGAAATGTAAAACATTTAAGTACTTTTACAAACTAGATAATGACAGCACTCATCGTTTGTGATGCGTTCTGAACGACTACGAAGGGGGGCATTAAAAAGTCAAATCGGGTATCTACCCAAGAACAATAACACTTCTGCAAAACATTCCTGGTCGGAAGCAGATTGCCAAGAACAGTTTTGGATGGCTGCTGTGTTTAGGTTGTACGGCCTGGCAAATTATCCAGACCGCATCGTGCCAAGGTTCAACGGTTTTCAATGATGCATGTAAATTAAAGAGCTGAAAAGGAATTCTTTAATGGTCCTAGATGTAAATATGAGACGTTACAGAGCTCCTTACTGCAGAGATGCTTCACAGTCTCCCTTAGAAAAAGCCAACAGAGACATTACAGAAATGCGGTAACGTCTTACAGGCGTAAGGGAACGTATCAAATACTGCGGTTCAGACACTTCCAGCCCAAGGAACAGGACAAAAATCTTTTTCCTTTACATGAAATATTACACAACTAACCATATATTCCCCTCCACGGAACAATGAAGTAATCATGCCTGTGCAAACGTTGCACAAAGAGCCGCCGCTAGATTTAAATTGAGAATGAGATTTTTCTTCCTGAAATCATCTTTATCCTACTTGTCATTCAGTATCATCATCAAGCAATAGATTTCCATTATTGCTGCTTCAACTTTAGACTAAAGTTTACACTATAACTTTGCCATCAGCTGTCATTTGCTAGACTATAATATCTGAATAAAACTAAATCTAATGTGATGACACAAGAAAGGCAAAACTGGACATTTTCCCGCCATTTCGGTTTCTGTAAAGATAATGGTATTTCACACAGTGTGTTCACAAAGACTCAAAAATCCCCTTAAGTAGTCAAATTATACATTTGTTATGCATCCAAATAAAAGTCAAAAGAGTTGAAAGTCAAATGGCCATCTGGAAACAAATGATAGGAGGACAGCATGCAAAGGACACATCGCAACAGATGCAGGTGCACCAACAACACCTGGACACACTGGTGATATCCAGACTCGCTGAACTGGAAAATGCAATTTATTAATGGAAATAAGAGTTGAGCGCAAACACTCTTCCATGGATTTTCCGTCACCTGAGAGGGGATCGGAGTCCAACAGTCTGAGACCACTAGTGAAAATGCATCAGTTTTGCATTCTTTTCTATTTGAATACAACATCTTTGTTGATGTTATAAGTTGCATAACAATTTGAGTGAAAAGTTGCATTGAAACATCTAAAAACCCGATGATCATGTTCTTCAGTACGATGTGAGAGGATCCAAAGAGCATCTCGTGCTTCAATGGTGCAGAATCTTAAATATTTCACCTTTAAAAATATGAATGCACAGTTTTGAAAATGTTGCCCGATACCGATAATTCTTTATGAAAAGCCGATAACCGATATATTGGCCGATAAATCTAAATCCAAATTTGTATATAATTTAAGAACCTGATTCCAAAAACAAAAGTCTCAAAGCCATGTCCCAAACACTCAATTATAATGACGTTCGTTCTCATTATAATATTATGTAGTCTATATGACAGACTTGTGCTGCACATGTTGCCTTTAAAGCAACACTATGGAAGTTTTCCTCTGCGGTCCCCCTACAGGTTGGAAGCGGAATTGTCCATAACCGCTGTCGTAAATCATTTAGCCTACCGCAGCCTACTGTCGCACGCACACTCACTATTTATCCAGCTCCGGCTTTAGAATGAACGATGTCCACAGACAAGGTAGAGTATGATGCATGATTTTATGAAAGTATGATGTATTGCGACGTCAGAAACGAAGAAAAACAAAATAATGACTATTGTAACACTTGCCGTAAAGCAAGTCAAATTTGTAGTTTTCTTATGTCTCATTCGAACTACAGAAACGCGACCCGATCTGGCAATCTTACGTAGTGTGGTTATAGCAGATATAGGGCCGCAAAGCGGAGGCAGAAGTGCCTTTCACCCTGTTATGACTTGATAAACCACTGAAACGATTTTGGAAACATTATTTTAAGGTACATTTTTTTACATAGTGTTGCTTTAAATGTATTTTCCTTTTTAAAGTGATTCCAATCATATTTCAAGCAATTCAAAAACATCATGGCGAACAGTGCGCATCTGAAGCGTCTCGGCTGAAGGACATAATACCTTATCGGCTTTAATATATCGGCCAAATTTTCTTATCATGCCGATAACGAAAACATTCAAAATGAACATATATCGGCCGATACCGATATGGTGGCCGATATATTGTGCATCCCTACTTTACAATATATTTAAATATTTAAAAATCACAAACTTTGTTTATTTCCATGCCAAGAATAATAAAAAAAGTTTAAATTCACAATTTCAATATAAAAAAAGTGTTTCCATGGTAACCATAGTTCCCACAAAAATTATATTATTACTAATGTACATCCATAAAAATGGATACAAGATCTCTTGCAAACAGTGTAAAAAAACATTCAGGATATTGGTTTCATTTTAAATTGAAATGGCTGTAATGGCCAATACCACAGTACCAAAGTTTTAACTTTGTTATTTTAGTATAAAATACAGTGCAGTGTTTTTTTTAGATGTCTGCAGGCCACAGAAAGCTATGGAAAAATCGCATTCAAACCAAATCAGATGATTGATGATTATTCTTGTCCTGGGCTGCAGATGACGGACAGATTCTTACCTCTTCATCAGACGTGTCGTGCTCGTACTCGTCCACCTGTGAGGAAACCTTGAGGCCGCTGTCTCTATCGGACACAACACGCTCTTCTCCACCCTCCTTCCCAGCAGCTTTCTTCTTCTTCCTCTTCTTTTCCTTTGAATTTTGGCCAGAACTCTGTAGAAAAAATTAAACCACATTAGTTGTTACCGAAACCTTAGCTTGTGTACTCAAATACGAACAATTGTTTTCTATAAACAGGATATAAAATAAAATTAAAATAAAATACTTAATTTATACATGTTTTCTATAAAATTGACTTTAAAAACTAAGTATATAAAAGAAAATCCCATATTTTGTCCACCCCAATCACGTTTTTTTTCTTCCCCATACTAACTAAATTCACATTTGTAATGTGAAAAATGTGAAAACTATTTTATTGACAATTTTAATCTGACAAAATCTAATAATCAAGATCATTACTTTAATCAATAACTGTTAACTGGATCTTACTGTTATTAATATATGTATACACTAAATGGTAGTATTTGTTGTACTCTTTACTTTAGTCAGATTTTTTTAATGAAAAAAATGTTATTACACTAATTTACATTTAAAAATTACTGATCAAGAATCAAGAAAAATTTGCATTAAAAACAAGCAAAAATGTAATTATAAAAAAAAGAAGAAAAAAAGTACTAGGTCTGCAAAGTAACACTATTTTATAGTGTCCCTATAACACATCTTACATGTATTTACTATGGTAATTTAAATTAACATTTCTGCATTTGGCAGATGCTTTTATCCAAAGCGACTTAGTACATTGCAAGGTACACATTTACATTATTACCAGTTCTTCCTTTCCCTGGGAATCGAAACCATGACCTTTTGGGTCACTCTACTGTTGGAGCTACAGGAAAGCTATTAAGCTAGTAAAGCTAGTAATAACAGTAATGCACAATTACACGCAACTAACCCTAAACCAAACCCGGTAACACTTTATTTTACAGTGTCATTGTTACATATGTTACATGTAATTACTGTAGTAATAACTATAAATTATGCATAATTACATGCAATTAACCCTCAACCAAACCCGCATCCTAATCCTAACCCTATAGTAAGTACATGTTGTTAATTATTATTACTCAGAACTTAAATGTATACATACACTGTAATACTGACACCTTAAAATAAAGTGTAACCCCAAACCCTAACCTACATTACTCAGACCAAACCCTAACCTAAATTTCTCAGACCAAACCCTAACCTAAATTATATAGTAAGTACAAGTTTTTATTATGTGCATAATTACGCTGTAACAAGGGCACCTTAAATTATAAGGTGTCATTGTTACAGTGTACTTATATGTTTAAAGTACCGAGTAATATTAATTAACTACATGTACTTACTATAGGGTTAGGGTAGGATGAGGGTTTGGTTGAGGGTTAATTGCATGTAATTATGCATAATTTACTGTTATTACTATGGTAAGAACATGTAACAAGGACACTGTAAAATAAAGTGTTACCAAAAATACAGTACTCATGTAACTAACTAATGTAACATACTGTAACAAGCACTAGTTATTGGCAAAGCAATGGTATGCAACTAGTATGTGCAGCGCATTATGCTTAATAATTAAAAACAAATGCAAATATTGTGCAAAAACGTTTTTAAAACACTTTTCATGCTGTTGTAGAAAAACACACTTCAGTACAGCATTTCCCAAAGACCCTGTTTTTTACGGCAGCATGACAGTCTACATGCTTCAGATATGCAGTTTATTCCAGTTCGCGCACAAACTTCCTGTGGGTGATTTACACGTGTGCCGTTGAAAAGCAGTCACCAGAACCTCACATCCTGGCCGAGACGCCGGGACATTGGGATGAAAGCTCCCAGTGCCGCATGTTATTTACCACAGCCCATCAGTCACGAGAAGGCCAAACGGACTGAACATCTCCTAACAGGGTCGAGAGGAAGAGCAGCTTTGAGCCGCCGCGTCTCCCTCGAGCCCGAGATGGGGCAGGTGAGCAACCTGTGCTGATTTACGGCTCCTTAACGTCCCGCTATCTCTTGGACTGCAGAGCTAAGTGAAACACTTCCTCCCTGAAGCCCAGTTAAATCCACATCAAGACGCTCGAGCCCTGCGTTCCTGAATGCCTCGTGCAGCCCGGGGGACGGCCCATTTTTCCGCTAGCCCTGAAGATCTAAAAACAAGCTGAAACAGAGTTTAGGAAAAGGAAGAGTTGGGGGAATGACACCGGTTGTTCTGAGTCATTAAACCGCAGGCCAAATCAGGACGTGACCTGTTAGGATAAGCAGCCATATCGAAAATTCACAGTGAATTTGCTGCCAATTCAAAATTGTGAATATCATTGAGGACTTCAGTTTCATTGTGCCAGTCGATTCTTCCTTGCATTGAGTATAAAAGCATTAAAACAGATGTTTTCTCTGATTTTAACAAACACCACTGAAGTTTGTTCATGAATCAATTCAAACCATGAACCAATTCATCGATTCGCTCGCACCCCCTGAAAGTGATCATGGAAGTAATTTTGCAATATATTTCAGTGTTTTAGTAAGAATACTGTATATGCAGGTAAAAATGAGCTGTTTATGACTATGATTTGTTATATTGATGTATATAAATGAAAATTATTCAATCTTATTCTTCCCTGTAACTTCACGTAACGAAAAACACCCTCAAAACATGCACTCAAAAGTTTATGTATTCTTTTTTCATATACAATTCAAAAGTATATATATATTTTTTTGCGGTATTTCTTTAGCAAAGATGCATTAAATTAGGGATGCACCGATATAAAATTGTCCAATACTGATAACCAATAATTCTTTGTATTTGAAAGCCCATAACCGATATATTGGCCATTTGGCTGATAAATCTAAATCCAACTGTTTATAATTTTTGATTTTTCAAAAAATATGAACTGTTCTCAACATTGAGAATCATAAATGTTTCTCAAATCATCATATTAGAATGATTTCTGAGGGATCATGTGACACTGAAGACTGGAGTAATGATGCTGACAATTCAGCTTTGATCACAGGAATAAATTACATTTTAATATATATTCAGATAGAAAACCATTATATAAAATTGTAATATGTCACAATATTTCTGGTTTACTGTATTTTTGATAAAAAAATAAAGTCATATTATAATATATAGGCTCTATATATATATATATTAGTTTACAACGGCTGTGTTAAAGCAATATATTAACCTACATAATATATATACATTTTACTGTATATTATGATACATAATTCATTATTTATCGGCTTTAATATATCGACCGATACTGATATGGTGGCAGATATATATCATGCATCTCTACATTAAATTGATGAAATTTTGCAGTAAAGACATATATAATGATTTCCATTTCAAATGCAGTTCTTTTGAACTTTCTATTCATCAAAGAATCCTGAATAAAAATGTATCACGGTTTCCACAAAAATATGAAGCAGCAGCACAACTGTTTTCATCATTAATTAATAAAAATAAATGTTTCTTGAGCATCAAATCATCATATTAGAATGATTTCTGAAGGATCATGTGACACTGAAGAGTAATGATGCTGACAATTCAGCTTTTCATCACGGGAATCAAATGACATTTTACAATATATTTACATAGAAAACAGTTGTTTTAAATTGTAATACAATTTCACAATTTTACTGTTTTTACTGTATTTTTGATCAAATAAATGTAGCCTTGGTGAGCAGAAGAGACTTCTTTCAAAAACTTTACAATCTTACATGTTTATTTCCATATATATTTTTATACTGGGTAATATAACATTTAAATTAAACTATCAAATAGTCTTGCATGTGCACATTTAGTTATTGATTTGGTAAAATAGTCTGGAAAACGTGCTTTAACAAGATTTCACTATTTTTTTAAATTCTAAATCTAATTAGCAACAGTTGAAATAAGTAAAAAAAATAGGTAAAACATACAATTAAAAAAAGTCTTCTTTTCAGGCCCTTTCGTAACAATCACAGGAAGAGATAAAGCTGAAAATGATCAAAATATAACATTATTTAGCTATACATCACCCAGGCACATCTTGCCGAACATGCACAGGGATACTTCACACGTGAAATGAACACACTAGTTTCTTACTGCAAGAGTCCGGTAATAAAAGAAGGATGTGGGGGCAGAGAAATCAGCTTTTGACAGATGATTTGACCAGATGATGTTCGAGTAAAGCTCACGGTGTGGATTCAGATTAAAAACAAGCTCTTCAGGACGTCTGGCGGCCCGTGGCCAAACGCCAGAACAACCACAAAACCCATGTGGGCTGAAGATGTTGCAGACCAAAAGCATGACGACGAGCGCTCGAGACTCCAAAGTTACAAAGAACCGAACGCACTCTCACACACACACAAACTAAATTACATTATATATTAAAAGAAATTAATACTTTTATTTCATCTTATATATACTTTTAGTTGCTTTAATTCAGCTAGGAAGGACACATTCAATTGATCAAAAGAGACAGAAAATTGTTTATAATGTTACACAGGATTTCTATATAAAAAATCCTGGGGGGAAAAAGTTTCAGGGTTTCAACAAAAAATATGACCTGTTCTCAACATTGAGAATCATAAATATTTCTCAAATCAGCATATTAGAATGATTTCTGAGGGATCATGTGACACTGAAGACTGGAGTAATGATGCTGAAAATTCAGCTTTGATCACAGGAATAAATTACATTTTAATATATATTCAAATAGAAAACCATTTTTTAAAAATTGTCACAATATTTCTGATTTTCTGTATTTTTGATCAAAAAATAGTCATATTATAATATATAGGCTCTACATATCTAATAGTTTACAACGGTTGTGTTAAAGCAATATATTAACCTACATAAATTATATATATATATATATATATATATATATATATATATATATATATATATATATATATATATATATATTACTGGATTCTACAATATTTGTGCATTACTACAATTATTTAAATATATTGCTTAAGCAATGTATTGTAATATTATTCCAATGAATGCATGAATCAGACAAAAGAAACGAACACACTGACAGGCTTTTGGACCGCATCTCGCATCCGTTTCGAACCTGCACGCACACATTCAGTGTGTGTAACGCTGCACACCAACGTTTGCACAATAACGTGTTTTTAATGTGTGTTGGCGGACTGTCCCGGGTTCCGCTCCGAAGGCCTCGAGTCGCTCATTATTGCGTTTGCTTCCTCTGAACTGTGGTTGAGTTATAGAGTGAGTGAGTTACGGATGGAACAATCCGACGCCACTCATCAACATTCACGCTGATACTTAATTAAGACCGTGGCTACTCAATTAAAGTGTCCCGTCTGGCCCGTCACGTGTGTCGGCGATGGAAGCGGACCAGCCGTGTCTGCAACGCGTGCTGTGTGTGGGCGTGCGTTAGAGAGAGAGCGAGTTTGATGGTAAGATGAGCCCCTCTGGTCTTCCCCTCCCCCGTCCCGATGCGAGCGTGAATCAGACACACGGCTGCAGGAAATCTCGCAGGAATCATAACGTCTCCGGCAGCCGCGTTAACTTCAGCCTGGTGTGCATCAGTCAGAGTCTTGATCCATCTCTCAGAAGACGCTCAACAAAAGAGCGCAGGGAAAAAAAAACACAAGCCGGGGGAGCGGATTAAAAAGTTGAGACAGGAACAATACGTCCCACGGCCTCCGCTGCAACGCCAGACAGAGATTTCAAAGCTGCGAATTTGATCGTGTCCCGCGGTAATGTCAGACACATCCGCTCTGGCCCTGAAGCTCACACTGCTGATCCTGACGAATGAGAGCAGAAAGAAATGCTGCTCACGTGTGAAGAGGCCTAATATACACCAGTGATGGACCATAAGACCAGCATCATCCTGTTAACCATGAACACTTGGCCACCTTTACAGATGCATTAGCTCTTTCTGGGTCTGCACTATCAGTCTTGTCAATGGACACTGAATAATGTTTGTAAATCATTTTAGAAAGTTAGTTTTGGCACAAGACGTATAAGAGCTGTTGGCTCGCGTGGGCTTAGGTTCGGCTCTCACTTTCCCATCAACATTGATTGCTCTATAAAAATATTTATTATTCTATAAAAAATAAAGGGGAAAAGCCCAATAAATAAATAATAAATAAAATTTTACACATGATATACACACATATATACATATGTTCTAATATGCTGATTTGGTGCTCAAGTAACATTTATTTTATTATTAATGTTAAGGTAAGCACAGTTGTGATGCTTAATACTTTTGAGGAAAGTGTTTTTTTTCCAGGATTCTTTGATTAATAGAAAGTCAAAAGAACTGAATTTATTATAAATAGAACTTTTTTCTGAAAATATTTATTAATTCCAAAAATGTCTTTATCAATTTAATGTGTTTTTTAAATCTTACGTACCCCAAACTTTTTAATGGCAGTGTATCATGATCATGAAAGAGCAGCTAAAACCGTTTTCAACATTGATGATAAGAAATCATGTGACACTGAAGACTGAAGTAATGATGCGAAAAATTCAGCTTTGCATCACAGGAATAAATTCTATTTTAAAATATATTACAACAGAAACCAGTTAATTTAAACTGTAATAATATTTCACAGTATTACTGTTTTTAATGTATTTTTGATCAAATAAAAGCAGCCTTGGTGAGATTAAGAGACTACTGTCAAAAACATTAATGTTTCCAAACTTTTGACCAGTAGTTTATAATATTCATATATTGTGTAAAAACACTGATATTGATATCTGATACAAGTTTTGCATTGGTCAGTATGTGATATGGCAGGGCTGATGGCTGATAAATTGCGGACACACATATACTATGGTAAACGAGATACTGAAGAAAAAAAAAAAAACACTGAATTTAAAACAACAACAGTAACACACTAACAACAACGAGTACCACTTAAAGGTATAGCGGAGGATCTTTCCAAATTTTAGATAAGACCCACCCTCTCCACTTTTTGAAAAGTTTGATTGATTCACCAGAATGATTGACAATTAGGAGGACCAATAGTTTAGACTACCCACCAGGAAGTAAAACATCCTCCGCTATACCTTTAACATTTACTCAAAATAACCTATTCATAAAAAACTAAGGTAGCACTTTATTTTACAGTGTCCTTGTTACATGTACTTACCATAGTAATAACAGTAAATTATGCATAATTACATGCAACTAACCCTCAACCAAACTCTAATCCTATAGTAAGTACATGTAGTTAATTATTATGACTCAGTACTTAAATGTATAATTACACTCTAACAATGACACCTTAAAATAAAGTGTAACCAAAACTCATTGTGTTCTTCTGATACAACGGCTGAGGGAGTGAAGGCAAATGTAAAACGCTCTCTCTTCTGACTGCTATAATCAATCTCCCAAACTAAATGTAAGACAGAATATACTCTCGACAAGGTTACTGGTAGATTCTGAGCTTCGCAACCGTAACAAAACATGATCTAGAACACATGTCCTTTAACTGACGATGCACACAAGCAATGTTTTGAGACGCAGATTTCACAAAACGTGTTATTTATAAAGCATAACATGAAACTCGTGTTCTCTAGGGGAGTGATGTCATCGTGATTGACAGCTGTTGAGTTCGGAGTTCACCAGCGGACTGAGGCAGCATTTTCACTGCTATAGATAAATATTGACTTTCTTCTGTGCCAGACACCTGCCATTTACCAAGATCACATGATTCTCTGTCCATGACTCCAGATCAATGCACACAGAATGACAGTTACTTCCTTCTCTCAGACGTCCACTGATGCAGAAGAGCTGGCAGTCACACTATCAGTGATGCAGCATTAGGGGGCGCTAGAGAGTGAGGATTAGAGGTGGAACTGAAAGATATACAGCAGCCCAAAAATATATGGACTATTAAAAATGTTCCAATGTCATTGCATTAGATAATTAAGCATCAAATCAAGTGTCAGTATCTGAGCTCAAAAGCAGCAAGATCTTTTCTCAAAGCTGACTTCGCTTTTCTTTATCTCAGGTCCGACATCTACAGAGTTGCACAACACATTTTTCTTAATTTTCACAACACTATGTTTTATCAAATCCAAAAAAAGTTATTTTTATACAATAAATTACGTTTTTAGAAATGTCTTCTGTGAGCACTTGACTGAATCCTGTTGATGTTAATGCTTTAAATGAAAATAGATAAATAAAATAACTAATTAAATAAATTAATCACTCTCTATGCTTGAACTATTAAAAAAAAAAAAAAAATTGAATAATTTTATTATCCCTCATTGTCTAGCCTGTAGTCCAGGAAATGGACAAAATAATTTTTTAAATAACTCAAAATTGCTAAACAAAATCATTTTGTATTTTAATTTGTTCCCTCAGTCTTGGTAAACCAGGATAGTGGATTTGAAGTGTATGAATTAATTTTAAAGGTGATATCATGACCTGGAAAAGTCTTGGAAAATGTTATAATGGATATGATATTTTTTATATATATATTTTATAAGACAGAAATAGCTATTTGTGCATAAAAAAAAGAATTCTTTAAATCACAGAAAACTGGAAATTATATGTAAATTGATTGGTCATTAAAAGTGTGAACCCTAAAACACATTCAGTACCTATTTTAATTTAAATCAGTCATAATGACTTTGCTGTAATAACAGCTGCTTTTCAGAAGCAAAAAATAACAGCTAGAAATATCTTGGTTTACATTGAGGGCTTTGAATATTGTCATGGACAAAGAAGGACTCGACGTCAAAGAAAATTGAGAACCAAAGTTCTAGACGATGTTTGAAAAGTTGTATTTTTAGCACTTCTCATATTCTTGCCTCCTTATAATTAATTGCTTTTTAAATATTTAGATAAAAGCATCTGCTAAATGAATAAATGCAAATATTAGCGTGTTTTTAAGCAAGCTGCTTTGATATCGCGTTACACAATGCAATGACATGCAGACATTTGTCTGACTGAAGTGTCCAAATATTCTTTGCACTATATTCCAAAACACTGTCTGGAAATGTGACACTCCATATGACAGAAAGTCAGCTGAATGCAATACATTTGGCAATAACAAATACAGTTCTAATGGAAATCCCATCTGTATAAGAGCTGCAAACACAGTAAAGCACAGAAAACTAGAGGTTCTTAGACTTTCATGCCACACCATGTCTGATCAAAACAGATCATGCAACTAACGCCTACAGCCACCATAATATTCCCTCTCAGTCTGTTTTCTGCACTGAACTCTTTAACGTTTTTGGGATCCACATGTAAATCTGACAGACTCTGGATCCCTGACTGCGTTTCTAGAAGTCCATAACTTACCGATAAACTAACATGATAAATATAAGAGTATTTAAAGCAATAGTTCACCCAAAAATGAATATTTTAGTCATGTTCCCCATGTACATTTTAGTACATACTTTATAGTTATTACAATAACTGGGTAATATCTAGGTACTAACCTGAACTTACACCTAAACATATGTAGTTACTTTATATTACCCAGTACTTTCTTATGCAAGTAAACTGCAAGTACACAAGTGCAAGTACTGTAAAATAAAGTGCAGCCAATCATTTTCATTTTTGGGGGAACTATTCCTTTAAAACAGGTAACAATAGGTAACAAGTATATGTAAGTATATAGTTCATATATATGGACCGAAATCAAATAAAACCAAAGGCCTACATCAGTCATACATCGCTCTTAGGACCACACGTCTCGTGACAAGTTTGACGGCATGGAAATAATAATGTGATGTGTTGTAACATAACTGTCGCACTGAAAAACTTTAGCTGAGAGCTGTTAGAATATTTTAAAACAGTGAAAACAGACACAAACGAGCCCGAGGATATCACACAGGCAATCTGCAAACGGCACAAGAAGGTGATGGTGGCGGTGAGTGAGGACCCGTTCACACCTCGTATTAAAGGACAATTCCGGTATTTAACACTTTAAGTCTATTTTGTAGTTTGTTTTGGATGAACTAGAGTGGTGGACAAAGAAATTGACAATAGTTCCTGTCTCGACTTTTTGACTATTTTAGATTTGCCCATGACCGCTTTAGAATGGGAGTCTATGGCCATGCACAAACATGCCCTTAAAACAACCCTTAACGTTCGTTTTCAAAACTGTGCAACTCACCGAGTGGTTAGTGGTGTTCGTTGATGATCCAAAACAAGTAGCGTAGCGAAATACAGTTTCTGTCGTGTTTTATTTGGCATTTTGTAAAATCCCATTGATTTCCGTTGGAGGACTCGTTGCTCGTTGATATTAGTGCGCTACCGGAGACGGAAAGGGGGCTGTTTACATTTGGTTGTAGTCTTTTAGGTCTTTTCGCTCGGTTCTCTGTCTCTCAGAAGGCTAGCGTGAGCAGAGCAACGGAAGTTGCGGAAGAGCGGAAGTTTATACGCGGTTGTGGGGTATCTGAAAAAATAGTTCCACTATAGAAAAATAAACGGATTGAAATCATACATTGCGCCGATATATTTGTTTTTAATCATCAATGAACACCACTAACCACTCGGTGAGTTGAACAGTTTTGAAAACGAACGTTAAGGGTTGTTTTAAGGGCATGTTTGTGCATGGCCATAGACTCCCATTCTAAAGCGGTCATGGGCAATTCTAAAATAGTTAAAAAGTCGCGACAGGAACCATTGTCAACATTTCTTTGTCCACCACTCTTGTTCTTCCAAAACAAGCTACAAAATAGACTCAAAGTGTTAAATACCGGAATTGTCCTTTAAGGTGTGTTTTGGTCGATCGGATCACAAGTGGACGATGCTAAATACAGCTAAACAGGGTCTAAAACGCTTTGAGCTTGTCCAGTTTCGAACACTTCCAGAGGTCGTCGAAAACTCATTCGACCGGCTTGCTTTCGTAGCGTCAACAATCATGTGATCGAATGCATTCAAACAGCCACAAAAAGCCGTCTACTCTTCGTCTACTGAACTAATGTGTAAACATTTTGGGAAGAGCTCAAGCCAGACGGGATTTAAACTTTGTCGGCGAGACCTAAGTTTGGTTTGAAGATGAAAAACGTACCAAGCACAATGTTCTCCCACCATTCCTGATTTCTAACACACACTCACAGCGTTCGGCTGGTCTTGCGTCTGTCAGGGCAGAAACTAAAGCTGATGCTCTCCGTATGTTTTCCCCCATCTCCGGTTGCGCTCATATGTAAATTGCGTGAGCTTATTTTGTCCATTGGATTGAAAGATCTGAAGAAACCCATATATTTACTCCGCCCATAGACCCTCCCCTCAAAGAAATCAGGACAGAAGTGGTTGAAAGTGGACAAAATAGACGGATTAAACACCAGGAGTAAACGGGAATGTGTTTCCCTCTTCTACTTGTGATCCGAGCGACCAAAACGCATCTCAATACCAGGTGTAAACAGGGCCTGAGTCTCAAAACACAAATCTTTACGGACATTGTCTGCTGGCATAAAGTATTTATTCATCGCACTTTAACATGTAATCTGAACGGCGTAGTTTATGTGCAATATTTAGTGTTAAATGTTATGCTGGTGTTTGAAATTAAGCTGCTTTGTTTATCATTGTTGTCTGATTGTGCGGACCTATTATAGGCTGCTATTAGCTATATATATTTATTATAAAACAACCAGAATAACAACAATGTTATTGTGTTGTCGTACATATTACTAGGCCTATCATCAATATTTTATGTTAATGTAATATGCAAAGAAAATGAAATGTGGAAGAACTACGATGCTGTTTTCAGCGTGCTCAAACAACTGTTCAAGACATGAATGATGCTCTTTTGTGAATATAGGTTTATCACATTGCAATTCAATGTTGATGTGGGCTGTAGTTTTGTAGTCTGTTTTTAAAACGTTTACAATGAGGAGTAGCCTAATCCTTATTTTATAAGCGTGTTGGCGATGTGCCGAATATATGATGTGATGTTAACGTGAAACTTGGGTGGGAAATTTGATCATAATAATAACAATAATTTAATCAATTATGGGAAAACGAGACAAATATTGTCTTGATATCTCTTGACTGTTGTCAATCCACGATATTATTGTCTATCGGCACAATATTGTGCATGAAGACGATCAGACTTTAAAAAGGAAAACGCATAATATCTTGCTTTTATGCACCTAAAACGTTGTGTATAACTCTCCTGATGGCATCAGCGTGCAGATATGGGCTAAAGAATAATTATAAGCAACAAGTTTATGGTCTACATACAAGTCTGATATTGTGTGTGATTATATGCACAAGCCTAAAAATGAACCACAAAACAAGTATTGTGATTTTTATGGACCAGTAAGGAGTCTTTCAATTAACCCTTGATTCAAAACACGCTTTTATACCATCACACAGAGCACATCAAAGTTCTGTACACTATCATTAACGATATTTTAATTTTTTTTGAGTTTAGGGTGGATTTCAGCTCTTAAAAGGCAACAGAGATGCAACTTTAAATTGCAGGGCACCAGAAAAAACACATTTTCCATGTCAACATGCTGGTTCATATTACCTGAGGTTTGGTCACATCTTTGGCAGACAGCCGACTGTCTCCATCACCGCTGGCGGCTTTATCTTCCCCGACATCACCGTCCTCCTCTTCATCGTCCTCCTCATCTTCATCATCACTGTCACTGCCTGATTCTTCAAGCCCGGAGAAGACGCTCTCTTCACTGTCTGACAGATCAGCCTGATCATCATCACCATCATCTAGATGACCATCTTTCCCGCCATCCTTATCAAAGATGGGCAGCTGAGAAAAAAACATATAAAAGTTTCAGTGTAAGTATGAAAGCATCACAAATGCTAACTCATTACTGCATAACCATATTCACATTAACCTAATTTTACTTTTGTAATGAAAACCATACATGGATCAAAAGGTTTTCAATGACATGAGAAATATATATTCAGTCATGTGCTTCCAAACTTTAATAATATACTATTGTTATATCATATAACCTAAAATATTACACCGTGGGTAGAAAGTATAAGCAGTAAACAGAGTAGACAAATAAACAGGGTAGACAAACTACAAGAGAAAGCGTTAAACGTACTCCGTTAAGTGTTTATATGTAGTCATTATTAAATGTATTACTACTGCCACTTGTATTATTATTCTCCATCTCATTCAGTCACAACGCTGCAGTTTAACCTCGCGCTACATAAACACGCGTGTTATCATATAACGCGTTATATATAACTACTGTCTGACTGCTTTAAAACAACACTATATCAATATAACATCAAATCATACCTGGTCGTCTTCATTCTCCTCTATATTTCTTTTTTTATTCTTTAATTTAGTCATGGTGCCGCTGTGAGTTGGACGCATGCTGAAACTGCGACCATGTGGGTTTGAATCAGTGACGTCAAAGGTCAAACCATGACGCGTTTGTTTTATTTCTCATTCGTTTTATATAAAACGTTTTAAAATATCATTAGTTTTGTATTTCCTTCCAACTGATCGTTTTTTAAAAATAGAATGCTTTCGATTTGATTACGTTTAATTAAAACCATGTCTGAGGTAAAAGGTTAAAGTTCACCACACATTGAACACGTGCACATTTAAAACCTTTAATTTGTCAAATTAATTATTCTTAGCGCATTAAAACAAATAGAAAGAGAAGTATATTTGTTTTTCTTTATGCGTTCAGTATTTATTTATTTTCTAAATTAGTGTGATATTTTAAACAGGCGTCGCATTGCGTCATTATAGCGCGACGCTTATCAGCGCCCCTTGTTTTCTACGCAGTTTCGTCGCGATGTGTATTTAATGGAAATTTCCACTCCTTCTGAACCATCATAAACACCTATTCAGATGAAATTATGTTAAATATCGCTCTTTAAACGGGATCCGGACACTCTGAGGGGGAAACCTAATCAAATTCGTGTGTTTAAAGAGCGCAGTCTGTGTTCGTTCAGTAACACTTTTAGTTTGTAACTCTGCTCTTCTTCATCAGTGACTCAGTATAGGGATTTAATCGTCGTCAGAAATCATCACTAAACTGTCTCTGATGGAGTATCACAGTGTGGGCCCTGGAGGGGTGATAGTCTCGGGTAACAACGTACCTGCGTTTCTGACCAAACTCTGGACGCTGGTGGAGGATCCGGACACAGACCCGTTAATCTGCTGGAGTCCTGTGAGTTCTGGTTTTGGGTTTCAGGTGGTTTGGGGAAGGTTTACAGCTCTGGATCATAGTTAGATTATTTTGAAATGAGCAAATTTAGGCCTAAACCAGTACGTCTTAAAATAACCTCTGATATGGAGGCTCTGGATCCTGAATTTACTGTTGTTTTGCCTTCTATTTATAAGTGGCCCTGATGATACTTGGGCTAAAGGGGCTTGAGACAGTTTACAGATCCGTCTTTTAGTTTAGATTCAATCGTCATGAGCCAGTTTAGACTCTTAAAAGGTATAAAGCATTGATTTAATTGTATTTGTATCCTGTCTAAATCTGGAGTATTATAAGTGGATTTGCCTGGTGCTTTTGTTTTTTTAGGCTGACTGTCAGGACAGACTACAGATCTTTAGGTCACCGTTTTAATCTCAGAATCTTTTGACATTTTGTAGCTCTGTCATTGATTTGTTTGTTTACTAAACTCTTAGGCCTGGTTTCACAGACATCGCTTAGAGTAAGCCATGATTAGGCCTTAATTTGTTTAGAAGTAGCTTTTATAAACGTAAATAATATTACTGGTGTGCATCTTGAGACAAAACAAAGGCACTGACATATTTTAAAGAGATGTCAGTGCAAGTTGCTTTTCAGTTAAAACAGCTCAAACATGCGTTGTAGTCTGGGTGTAGGCTTAAAGGGATAGTTCACCCAAAAATGAAAATTCTGCCATTAATTACTCACCCTCATATCATTCTTAACCCATAAGACTTGTGTTTATCTTCGGAACACAAATGAATATCTTTTTGATGAAATCTGAGTGATTTCTATTCCTCCATTGACAGCCACGCAACTACCACTTTGACATTTCAAAAAGTTCATAAAGGGATCTTAAAACTATTCCATATGATTTGAGCGGTTTAGTCCAAATTTTCTTGGTTCTTGCAGAAGCTCAAACGTGCTGCATAACAAAAGAATAAACCTCATTGGTTCTTGCAGAAGCTCAAACGTGCTGCGTAACATGAGAATGAACCTCATTGGTTCTTGCAGAAGCTCAAACGTGCTGCGTAACATGAGAATGAACCTCATTGGTTCTTGCTGAAGCTCAAACGTGCTGCGTAACATGAGAATGAACCTCATTGGTTCTTGCAGAAGCTCAAACGTGCTGCGTAACATGAGAATAAACCTCATTGGTTCTTGCAGAAGCTCAAACGTGCTGCGTAACATGAGAATGAACCTCATTGGTTCTTGCTGAAGCTCAAACGTGCTGCGTAACATGAGAATGAACCTCATTGGTTCTTGCAGAAGCTCAAACGTGCTGCGTAACATGAGAATAAACCTCATTGGTTCTTGCAGAAGCTCAAACGTGCTGCGTAACACGAGAATAAACCTCATTGGTTCTTGCTGAAGCTCAAACGTGCTGCGTAACATGAGAATGAACCTCATTGGTTCTTGCTGAAGCTCAAACGTGCTGCGTAACACGAGAATAAACCTCATTGGTTCTTGCTGAAGCTCAAACGTGCTGCGTAACATGAGAATAAACCTCATTGGTTCTTGCAGAAGCTCAAACGTGCTGCGTAACACGAGAATAAACCTCATTGGTTCTTGCTGAAGCTCAAACGTGCTGCGTAACATGAGAATGAACCTCATTGGTTCTTGCAGAAGCTCAAACGTGCTGCGTAACATGAGAATAAACCTCATTGGTTCTTGCAGAAGCTCAAACGTGCTGTGTAACACGAGAATAAACCTCATTGGTTCTTGCTGAAGCTCAAACGTGCTGCGTAACATGAGAATGAACCTCATTGGTTCTTGCTGAAGCTCAAACGTGCTGCGTAACATGAGAATGAACCTCATTGGTTCTTGCTGAAGCTCAAACGTGCTGCGTAACATGAGAATGAACCTCATTGGTTCTTGCTGAAGCTCAAACGTGCTGCGTAACATGAGAATAAACCTCATTGGTTCTTGCAGAAGCTCAAACGTGCTGCGTAACATGAGAATGAACCTCATTAGTTCTTGGTGAAGCTCAAACATTCTGCGTAACACGAGAATGAACCTCATTGGTTCTTGCTGAAGCTCAAACGTGCTGCATAACATGAGAATGAACCTCATTGGTTCTTGCAGAAGCTCAAACGTGCTGCGTAACACGAGAATGAACCTCATTGGTTCTTGCAGAAGCTCAAACGTGCTGCGTAACACGAGAATGAACCTCATTGGTTCTTGCTGAAGCTCAAACGTGCTGCGTAACACGAGAATGAACCTCATTGGTTCTTGCTGAAGCTCAAACGTGCTGCGTAACATGAGAATGAACCTCATTGGTTCTTGCAGAAGCTTAAACGTGCTGCGTAACATGAGAATGAACCTCATTGGTTCTTGCTGAAGCTCAAACGTGCTGCGTAACATGAGAATAAACCTCATTGGTTCTTGCAGAAGCTCAAACGTGCTGCGTAACATGAGAATGAACCTCATTAGTTCTTGGTGAAGCTCAAACATTCTGCGTAACACAAGAATGAACCTCATTGGTTCTTGCTGAAGCTCAAACGTGCTGCATAACATGAGAATGAACCTCATTGGTTCTTGCTGAAGCTCAAACGTGCTGCGTAACATGAGAATGAACCTCATTGGTTCTTGCTGAAGCTCAAACGTGCTGCGTAACATGAGAATGAACCTCATTGGTTCTTGCAGAAGCTTAAACGTGCTGCGTAACATGAGAATGAACCTCATTGGTTCTTGCTGAAGCTCAAACGTGCTGCGTAACATGAGAATAAACCTCATTGGTTCTTGCAGAAGCTCAAACGTGCTGCGTAACATGAGAATGAACCTCATTAGTTCTTGGTGAAGCTCAAACATTCTGCGTAACACAAGAATGAACCTCATTGGTTCTTGCTGAAGCTCAAACGTGCTGCATAACATGAGAATGAACCTCATTGGTTCTTGCAGAAGCTCAAACGTGCTGCGTAACACGAGAATGAACCTCATTGGTTCTTGCAGAAGCTCAAACGTGCTGCGTAACACGAGAATGAACCTCATTGGTTCTTGCTGAAGCTCAAACGTGCTGCGTAACACGAGAATGAACCTCATTGGTTCTTGCTGAAGCTCAAACGTGCTGCGTAACACGAGAATGAACCTCATTGGTTCTTGCAGAAGCTCAAACGTGCTGCGTAACATGAGAATGAACCTCATTGGTTCTTGCTGAAGCTCAAACGTGCTGCGTAACATGAGAATGAACCTCATTGGTTCTTGCTGAAGCTCAAACGTGCTGCGTAACACGAGAATGAACCTCATTGGTTCTTGCTAAAGCTCAAACGTGCTGCGTAACATGAGAATGAACCTCATTGGTTCTTGGTGAAGCTCAAACATTCTGCGTAACACAAGAATGAACCTCATTGGTTCTTGCTGAAGCTCAAACGTGCTGCATAACATGAGAATGAACCTCATTGGTTCTTGCTGAAGCTCAAACGTGCTGCGTAACACGAGAATGAACCTCATTGGTTCTTGCTAAAGCTCAAACATGCTGGGTAACACAATGAACCTCATTGGTTCTTGCAGAAGCTCAAACGTGCTGCGTAACGCGAGAATTAACCTCATTGGTTCTCACACGTCAAGTGAACATGTTTGAGCTTCCGTTTACCACAACTGATGTGTGAGTTGATGAATGTTTATAAGTTAATAGAAGCCTAAATTCAGTCTGTTGATCATATAAAGCAATCGAGTCTCTACAGAAAATTCGGACTAAACCGCTCGATTAATATGGATTAGTTTTATGATCTCTTTATGAACTTTTTGAAGCATCAAAATGGTAGTTGCGTAGCTGTCAATGAAAAAAACTGTCAGAAATGTCTAATTTCATCAAAACGATCTTCATTTGTGTTCCGAAGATGAACGAAAGTCTTACGGGTTTGGAACAACATGAGGATGAGTAATTAATGGCAGAATTTTCATTCTTGAGCGAACTGTCTCTTTAAACCTTGTCTGTGAAACCGGGAGCCACTGTTTTAATCATTTCTGATGTGTTTTCAGAATGGCACCAGCTTTCATGTGTTCGACCAAGGAAGGTTTTCTAAAGAGGTTTTGCCGAAATACTTTAAGCACAACAACATGGCCAGTTTTGTTCGCCAGCTCAATATGTGTAAGTATACGAGCAGCCCGACAACAGAATCAGTCTGTTTAATCCTTTGTACATATTGACTACATAATAGACCTAATCGACCAACCCAGATGATGTCATTATGCTCTGCACCTTAGACAATATGTATGATGTTTCATACATAATAATTCGTTTTACATCCTGAATGTTTAGAATAAATGTTTAGGTTGATATAAAAACTTTTGCGTGCAGTCAACATGAAAGGTTTTGATTTTTTATGTGTTCAAAGTCAATATATTCTGTCAAGTCAATTTATTTGTAGTCATTTTCAGCTGTTTAGAATCATTGTATTATTGGTAAGAATAATACATTTTATTCATAGAGCACTTTTCACATTTTAACTGTTTTGTTTTCTAGATGTCTCATTAATTTGTAAGCAGAAAACATTTAAATAGGACCTATTATGCCCCTTTTTACAAGACATAATATTAGGGTTGGGTATCGTTCAAAAAATTCCGATACCGATACCTTGATTTCGATACCGGTTCCTGAACGATACTTTTTTCGATACCAATTTTATGAAATCCATTTTAACAAGAAAAACTTTGGTTTTATTTTTTTCAGTTTGACTCATGCTCCTTAGCCAGTGCACAAAGGAACAAAAATAGCACAAAGGAACTTTTTTTTTTATTATTAAGAGCTCATGCTCACCAAAGCTGAAACTTGTAATATTGTGAAATAGTATTACAATTTAAAATCTGTTATTTTATTTGAATAAATTTCAAAATGTAATTTATTCCTGTGATGTCAAAGCTGATTTTTTTTAAAATCATTACTTCAGTGTCACATGATCCTTCAGAAATATGAAAACAGTTTGCTGCTTAATATTTTGGAAACTATGATAATTTTTTTCATGATTCTTTGATGAATAAAAATTTCAAAAGAACAGCATTTATTTGAAACAGAAATCTTTTGTAACATTACACATGTTTTAAGGTCACTTTTGATCACTTTAATGCATCCTTACTGAAAAATTATTCTGACTAACCAACACATTTTTGAACGGCAGTGTCCATTCAGTAGGTCATTATTGCAATATAAACACTGTCAGAGTGATCAACAAGGTATCTCTTCATTTACCAGTCGAAGACGGAGCAACTTTCTGCTCTTATGTTTACTCCGTGCACTGTCAAGTGCTTCATCATATTTGTCGTGGTAACGTTACCAGTCTTTGCAGCAATTATTTTACCACAGATACTGCATTGCGCGCTGTTGACATCGAGCCTGGAGAAATGTAGCCACACTTTTGATCGACTTTTCCACATCTTTAGGGGGTTGGGACGCTTACACACTTCATGTGCATTTATGGGGGTTGGGACGCTTACACACTTAACATGAGCCACGTCTCTGGGCGTAACCGCGTAAACTATTGTTTTTAGTGCTTATTGGCTCACTGACGTTGACGAGTTAACCACTTGGGTATCGAAATCTGGTACCGAACAAGAAGTAATTTTTCGATACTTGATAGTATCGAGGCCATTCGGTCGGTACCTAAAAAGTATCGAACTCGATACCCGGCCCTACATAATATAAGTCTCAGGTGTCCCCAGAATGTGTCTGCGAAGTTCCACCTCAGAATAACCCACAGATCATTATAAAATGTTGTAAGTCCCCATTTTTTTTTATTGAAGTGAAAACATACTGTTTTCATGCATGTAGCTTTAAATGCAAATGAGCTGCTTCTCCCCTCCCCACTTTCCAGAAAAGGGCGGAGCCTGTACAACTCGTGCCTCTGTCCGGATACTCTGCCAAAAACTAACAAAACATTGGTTATCATCTCAGTCGTGTGACATTGCAGTTCTTTGTCATCATGAAAGTTTATTATTTGCATTTTAAAGCCATATCAGTTTAAACTTCTGATAAATGGTTTTCTGAGCGCACACATCTGAAGTACACGCACAGAAAGCTGCCTGTCAGACAGCGTGTTGCGTGAGTATTAAACTAAGTTCTCCTTAAGTCTTATTGCACTTAAACTGTCAAATACACACAAGTTTGTCAAAAATACACAGTTCACTTAAACACAGTCGGTTATGTCCGTACATTGTGTGTGTATATTAGATCTGTGTGTTAAAGTGACAGGAGCGTAATACCGCTGTATATGCTGTTAATATGAACCAAACGATAAAAAAACTGAGAATCACTCACTTCTCTTGATTGAATAACTTTAGTAGCTTTAATAAGAATACATTTCTTACTTGAATGCTGCTGTTAAATGCTCTGGCGAGGAGATAAACATGGCGGACTGTGCACAGCTCACTGAGGGGAGGAGCTAAGCTAATAGGGCAGATTCTGTGGGCGGGGCCTAAGCGTATGTTATGTGTCACATTGGAGCATATTTCTGAACGGCTCATTTTGAGACACTTTCAGATTTATGTGGAAAATAACATGTGGATGGATTTTTACCACAATGAGTGGTTGTGTACACACACACACACACACACACACACACACACACACACACACACACACACACACACTGCAGACACACACGCACATGTTCAAAAACAATATAAAAGTGCATTTTGCCTAATAGGTCCCTTTCAATAAGACAGAATTTGAGCTTATAACACACGTTCATGTCTTCCTTGTAGATGGTTTTCGGAAAGTTGTCCACATCGAACAGGGAGGGCTGGTAAAACCAGAGAAAGACGACACTGAATTCCAGCATCCCTATTTCATCCGCGGACAGGAGAATCTGCTGGAGAATATCAAGAGGAAGGTAACAACGGTAAGTAGAAACTTCTCTTATTTATTTGTGGAAATCTGCTGAAACATCTGAACCTCTTCGATATGAGAATATTTGAGCAGCATGTTTGTGAGATATGGTCTCAGTGACCTTAAGTTTCGAATGCTCCAGGTTTTTATAATTAGTTTTTATTTCTGAGTTTTTTTTTTTAAATCCAAAGCAGCTTACACTCAGACTGAAGTTCATTTAGGACACAGTTCTGATGTCAGACCAGTAATGCGGTATTAATTGGTCTGGGTTCTTGGGGGATTCCCTGCTGCTCATGTTTCACTTATAAATGAATATTTACTAGAATTATATTCTCCCACAGGGAAAACCTTAATAAAGTTGGATTACATATGAACTTTTCTTACTGAGCAGAGGCTTTTCCAACATCACGTGTGGTTTGTAATGTAGATGTGATGCTGGCAGAGAAGGCTTTCTCTATTTTTTTCTGTCATGTACACTTGATTGATTTTACTGATATTTTTGCCATTTTCTGGTTTTTAATAAAGGTTTTTCAGACTAGGGTCCAGAATTATTTTCAAAATATTTAAAATGTTGTTTTTTTACACGTCAAATTTAACGTTATCTTTAAACATATGTTATGGAGTTTTTCATATGAACTAAATTTGATCCTATTCTTCTTATTCTTATTTATAAACACTGGTCAGAAATTATTAATCGAATTTATGATTAATCCAGAATTGGATTAATCATAAATCAGTTCATTGTATTCGTTGAAAACCCTAGTTTGTAACAGTCAGAAATAAAACGCATAGTTGGCTGTATAATATCCCATAATATAACATCATAACTTTGTATCATGACATCGTGTCTTAAACTATGTAGCTGCCTTTGCACTCTCATTGTTTTTTCCCGGATCCTTGCCATTTAAAATAGTGAAAAATATGTAAATAATAAGCTATAGTTTAAATACTAACTGTTTAGCTTGTACTAACTATACGTCCTATTTACTGTAGATACTGTATATATACCATTACTGAATGAATGTATATAGAATAAGTAATTACATCAAGTTTAGATGTGTTAAATGAAATTTTCTTTCATGAAATCAGATATTTTTTTGTGCAAATTTTTGAGAAAACGGAAAGCAGGAATTACCAAACCATTTAAAAAAAAAACACTTCAATTCTGTCTGGAAATCTGCGGTTTGGGTTTTTCCAGTTCTCGATCTGCCGAGTCTGGTGATGGGTAACCAAATCAAGCGAAAGTGTTTTTGCTCGCGATGGTTTCCATGTGCTCCGGGTTTCCTCGGTGTCCCGGTTTCCCGTTGGCTCGGTGACAGATTGTGATAATCAGCAGGTCTGAGAGGAAGCCAGCTGGAGACGTGTGGATTAGAGGCCTGAGGTTCTGGGGCACTTAATCTGGCGTCACTCTGATGCTCGATCGCCGCCACTTTCCAGCCCTCCCGATTTATAGTCTTTCCTCTCCCGCTCTGTCCAAATGTCCAGCTCAGGGCGGAAATCAAACCGTTAGCACATGCTTTCCACTACGTGAGGGTTCAGAAACGGGTCATGACAGACTCCTCTCACCCCTCCAATCACATGCAGTGCATATCTCCATCTTTGACGTTTTCATTGTGTCCATCTGCAGGTGTCGAATATTAAACACGAGGACATCAAGTACAACTCTGACGACGTGTCTAAAATGATCACAGATGTCCAGCTCATGAAGGGCAAGCAGGAGTCGATGGACTCCAAAATCAGCACCCTCAAACAGTAAGTCACGTAGCACGTACACTACCGGTCAAACGTTTGGAATAAATACGTTTTTTTTATGTTTTTGAAAGAGTCTATTCTGCTCGCCAAGACTGCATTTATTTGATCAAAAATACTGTAAAACAGTAATTTTGTAAAATATTATTACAATTTATTAAAGGGGTGGTTGAATATGATTTCAATTGTTTAACTTTAAGTAGTGTGTAATATTGCTGTTTGAGCATAAACAACATCTGCAGAGTAACAACGTTCAAAGCAAAGGGAGATATTTTCTTTTAAAGAAATAGCTTTTTAAGGACTACAACAAACATTCCTCCCTAAAATGTACATAAACCCCGCTCTGAACATGTTTTATAGATTATCAGGACAGAATATGCTAATCAATGACTAGAAAATATCTACACATAAGCTACATAAATTCATCAACTAACCATTCAGAGATGTCCTGTTGTAGTAGCTCCGCCCCCTGTGCCGAGAGCAGCGGCTCATTTGCATTTAAAGGGACACACACAAAAACGGTGTATTTTGAGCTAAAACTTCACATACACAGTTACACACTCTGGGGACATCAGAGACTTATTTTACATCTTGTGAAAGGGCTTTATACCATGCCTTTAAAAAAATTGTGGTAATATATTCAGCAAGGACACATTTAATTGATCAAAAGTGACAGTAAAGACATTTATAATGTTACAAAATATTCTATTACAAATAAATGCTGTTCTTTTTAACTTTCTACTCATCAATGAATCCTGAAAAAATTAATTCTTGAATCAGCATATTATAATTATTTCTGAAGGATCATGTGACACTGAACACTGGAGTAATGATGATCACAGTAATACATTAGTTAACAATATTCAAATAGAAAACAATATTCCTGTTTTTATTGTATTTTTCATCAAATAAATGAAGCCTTGATGAGTCAAAGAGACTTTTTTTTCTTTTTCTTTTTTTTTTAAAGCCAAATTATTCCAAACTTTTGACAGGTAGAGTAGGTTTGGCAAACCATGATTTCCACTTCCTCTTTCTCTTCTGGTTTAGTTTAGTATCTAAACTGACTTCAAAGGGATAATTCACCCAAAAATGAAAATTATCATATTTTTTTCTTCTGCTGAACACAAAAGATGATGTCAGAAATATCATAAACCAGACAGTTGATAGTAGCCAATGACTTCCACAGTATTTTTTTTTCCATACTATGGAAGTCAATGGGGTCCATCAACTGTTTGCTTACCCATAGTCTTCAAAATATCATCTTTTGTGTTCAGCAGAAGAAAGAAACTCATACAGGTTTGGAACAACTTGAGGGTGAGTAAATGATGACAGAATTTCCATTTTTTGGGTGAACTATCCCTTTAATGAAGTGCGTGTTTGACTGATGTAGCAGTTGGCTAGTTGTCAGCCAAGCGGTTAGTGCTCATCCAGTGTTACGCTTGGTTGACATCAATAGCTGTTCAAAGTGTAACGCTTAGGACGTGAATGAGGGTTAATCTCTGCCGGGTTTGTGGCCACTCATTAATGCTTCACCTTTTTCAACCCTGTTAGTCATGGCCTGAAAACGGCCAGGCGTCCTCAGGCCAGTGTGACGTGGCTCGGCAGCTGCTCTGAGCTTTTCCAAAGGCATTTTGTCCCTTTCACTCTCACAGCTGGACGGGTCTCTAGGGTTTCGGTCACGTGTTTGTGTGGTCAGCTGGTACATGCAGGCTAAATATTACTGATGATGTCAGCATGAAAGCATCACCCCTGCAATAATGAGTCCTCTGAATTGGTTACAAATATCTGAAATCCGACAAATCATCGTAATTTTTTTTAATAAACATCAATCAAAAATTTTATAACGTCAGTCTATCTCATGTTCCAGGACCTTATTGATTAGGTTAAAAAAATATATACAAAAATATTGATTGTACGGCTGCTGAAGATGTTAACATGTCAAATTAAAGGAATTTAATGTTAAAAAATATTTAAATTAATTTATTATTTATTATAATTATTTAAAATAATATTTTTTGTATTGTATTTGTGTAAACTAAAGGCTAGTTTATTCATAAATAGAGCTGCATGATTGAGAATCATGATTTTTTTTTACATTTTTTATTTTTATTTGTTTGCGAGAGATCACGATTCTGAATAAACAAAATAACATGAAATTTATTAGAGGTTCTGGATTTTTTTTTTTAATTGCTGCAGTCTATTTTAAAATATTTAATCAATTTGAAGGAATTACTTTTTTTTAAAGAAATTGAATGAGTGATTCAATGACTCACTTATAAAGACTTCACTTGTTTCTAGAGATGCACCGATTACAATTTTCTGGGCCGATTTCCGATTTTTCATTAAGTTTGACCTGCCGATACCGATTTTAGCCGATTCCGATTTAATTTTTTCTAAGCACTTTACAGCACACACAAATATTTATTTTATATATTTTCTGTAATAGAACATTTTACAATTTGCATAGTTCACACACATCTAAAGTGCAGCGTTATGGAAGAACCATTTCCTTTTCACATTCAATATCCAATAATTTTTTATATATGTATTTAGCAAACTAAACGTCTGTATGAAAACAGGGAATGGCAATAAAATAATATATAAATAAAAAATAAAATAAATATAGCCTTGTAGTATAAAAGATATTTCTCAAAGCACACACACACAGGCCTATTGCAATCACTTGTACAAACTGAATAATAAAACAAGTTTAAATGGGTAAATTTTCTATAAATATTAGTCTTCGTTTTCTTTTCTGACATAGCCTACTCCAGTTCTTGTTAAAACACGCAAATTCTGTGCATTTTGGGCACTTTTTTTGTGAAACCCTTTAGGCTATTTTGTCCATCAAAAGTGTACTTTCCCTTTAATTGAGCGCTAGCAGTGCAGCAAATAGACTCGGCGCCGAAACACGCGCTTCACTGCTCGCGACGCTCCTGCTTGACGCTCACGCGCTGCTCCTGCTCCCGTTGTTAATGCACTCATTGATTAACATGCACGGCGAAAAAAAATACGCGCTTGCGGTCTGAACGGACGTAATTCACGAGGTTTCCTACATGTGTGTTCCGTGTGCACTTGTGATACTGATGTTGCGCAATGTTAATCATGCGGCGCCCGAGTGCATTTGACCGGTATAAAATCGGCATTTGTCAGACTGACCGGCCGGTCGCCGGTCACGGCCGATTACGTGAAAATCGGCCAATTCCGATCACCAGCCGATCAATCGGTGCATCTCTACTTGTTTCATTACTTGATTGAATCAGCATTTTTTTTTTTTTATAAGTTGAACAAATGATTCAGTGACTTGTTGCCACCTACTGGTGTAATGATGTAACTGATACTATCTTGATTTGAAGCGTCAAGTTACTTTCAAAAGGTGTTTTACTCTATTTTGATCGCTACCGTAGACATCAGTGTTTATATCCAAAATAAACTTTTATCACAGCACTTATGTGACAATCTGAATATTTGTCAAACAGAAATAATGAGACTGGTTTGTGAAGCTGTTTCATATCTATATATATATGATAATGTTCTGGTGTGATTTTTGTCAGTGTTTTAATAGACACTGTCATTTAGGAATTAGATCACGTGGATGTTTGAATCAAGATTGCGATCTTTTAGTGATTAATCGTGCAGCTCTATTCATAAATCAAGTTATTATTGAAGTTCAGTGTGAAATATCATGAGTACCGTTCATAATGTGTTTATTGCTAAATTCAATTATTTCAGAATTTTAAAATGTACAATTACTCACGTTTAACTTAAAAAAAATCATATATAATATATATCATTTCTTTTTCTTTTTCTGAAAGTCTGTTTTGGCGTACAGGATGTTTTGAAAGAAATTGCCTCCAGTTTGTGTCTTTCTGAGTAAATGGAGAGAGGTCTAAATCCTCCTGCTTACAGGAATCCACACCTGCCCCTGTAAACCCCCGTCCCATCTGCTGAGGGGTGAGCGGGGGGGCAGGACACATGATCGGAGGAGGGACTCTTAAAGAGCTGTTTTACAGACACAGCTGAGTCCTCTCGTAATCTCCATATAAGAGACCTGTCCGCAGGGAGTCCACGGCCCTCTGATGTCCGAGAGATGAGTCACATCATCTGTGCCTCATTTTCCTGATATTTTACACTGAAAAAATTGGATTTACTTTGAAACCATTTTCACTCAGAAATTGCTCCCAAATACTTTGACAAATAATTTTGAAAAACTGAAAGCAACACATTTAATTAAATGTGAAATTTTGAAGTAGAAACACTGAAATAGTATTTTCTTATAAAACATTTTATTTACAACTTACACTCAAACACTGTTTGTACCATTTACATAATATATCTACTTTTTATATTTCTTATATGTATAGTTTACTTAGTGAAATCTAAGCATTGTTCAATTAGTTTATAATGCATTTTATAGATTTATTATATCATGAGATGTAAAATCATATGTATAAATATTTATAAATAAGTTATTGTACAAATTATAAATGACAAATTATAAATGGTATTATAAATATTTATTTATAATATAAATATATTAGGATATATTTTGATTTGATACTAGTGATTTGAAGTTTTAGGACTTTAAGACTAATAATTGTTTTTTATATATATATATATACGTTTTTTTTGTTTTGTTTTTGTTTTTTGTTGCCATGATTATTATTATTATGCTAAATTATAAACCATCAAACAAACATATATATATATATATATATATATATATATATATATATATACAGGTAAAGTTTCCTATATGTGACCCCGGGTCACATAGGTAAATTTTTTGAAACTGAGATTTATACATCATCTGAAAGCTGAATAAATAAGCTTTCCATTGACATATGATTTGTTATGATTGGACAATATTTGGTTCTAGATGCAACCATTTGAAAATCTGGAATCTGAGAGTGCAAAAAATCTAAACATTGAGAAAATCGCCGTGCTGCATTCACTCACAAAAATAAATGTTTTATATATTTACGGTTGGAAATGTACTGAATTTCTTCATGGAACATGATTTTTACTTAATATCCTTATGATTTTTGGCATAAAAGAAAAATCGATAAGTTTGACCCATACAACTTTATTGTTGGCTATTGCCATAAATATACCCGTGCTACTTATGACTGGTTTTGTGATCCAGGGTCACATATTTTGCGCTTCCTAAGCAGATGAACGCAGCTGTGCTGATGGAAGGCCCGTACATAGACCATAGGTTTTTATTTTTAGCTTTTGTGTCTTTAAAAAAAAAGTTTGTTCATGATTTCAAATGTCCCCTTTATTCATAGGAGTTATCTGGCTTTGTTGTGTTATTTTTCCATTTACACCAGTGTGATGTACAGTATTATCCTGTGCGTTTGTTCCTCTGCTGGTCTGTGTTCAGGCCGTGTGTCTGTGGCCATATTGGGCTCGTGAGCGCACTTAAAATGGCATTTTATCAGTGTCCGGGGAGCCGAGTTTAAGAGAAGCAGGCCTTACTCAATCACCCTAAAAAAAACACCAGTCAGTGACATTTACAAAGATTAGTGCTCTCGTTCGTCGTGAATGAAACATCAGAACATGAATGAAAAATTTCACACTTTAACTGTAAAACGTGATTAAATCTTGTCTGTCTGTGTCCCGCAGTGAGAATGAGGCGCTCTGGAGGGAAGTTGCCACTCTGAGACAGAAACACTCTCAACAGCAGAAAGTCGTCAATAAGGTAAACTCAGATGAACCTTTTCCTGCTTTCAGAGTGACGCATTCCCTTGTTCCTCAAAGTATTTGAACCTTCTGCTTTTGCAGTTCATTCCAGCCTCGCTCACAGGCAACCCTTAGAAATTAAACATGAAATGACATAAGCATCCCATTTTACCTCCATAATATGACAAAGTTAGATGTGAAATGGTCATTTTACAAACACTTTTAAAATTGTCTATTTGTGTCTTATAGTCTATTATTTACAATATGGAAATATTTAAAGGGTAACTCTCGCCAAAATGCAACCTAGGGTCTTTTTGTTAATCTACCAGAGGCAAACTTTCGTTTAAAAGCATAATTAGAATGGAAACGCCACTTTTAAGTTTGACCGTATTTTAGTTTTAGGTAAAATGCCTTATGAATGGGAGTGAATGGGGCACTTTTATGATAGCATCAAAAATCGCTATTTTTAAAACACTAAGAAGGCTCGACACAACATGAAACTTTGCTGGAAGTATCACCAGGGGCTCTACACATGAACTCCAGCATTGAGAACATTGTTTGTGTACACAGTTTACTAAAAAGAAAGATTTTGAACAACTCACTGTGTTTCCGTCTGCCGGCATTTTGTCAGTCAAAAATAGTCGATCTCCGTAACAGGGAGGAGAGTAAAGATGGAAAGCTCCTAAAGCTTAGTTCCATATAAATTCAAGGATAATTTGTTGTTTTGTTGTTAGTGAAAATCAATATTGACTTTGTATTTGAAAAAGGATCCTCATATAAGAAGCAATACTAAAATTCAGAGTCAGTTCATTCGCATTCGGAGATCGACTATTTTTTACTGTCAAAATGCCGGCGGACACAGACAGTGAGTTGTTCAAAATCTTTCTTTTTAGTAAACTCTGTGTACACAAACAATGTTCTCAATGCTGGAGTTCATGTATAGAGCCCCTGGTGACACTTCCAGCAAAGTGTCATGTTGTGTCGAGCCTTCTTAGTGTTTTAAAAATAGCGATTTTTTTTATTTTTTATGCTATCATAAAAGTGCCCCATTCACTACCATTCACAAGGCATTTAACCTAAAACTAAAATACGGTCAAACTTAAAAGTGGCGTTTCCATTCTAATTATGCTTTTAAACGAAAGTTTGCCTTGGGTAGATTAACAAAAAGAGCCTAGGTTGCATTTTGGCGAGAGTTACCCTTTAATGTCAGTTAAATGCATGTCAAGTTTATTTGTATAGCGCTTTTCACAATACAGATTGTATCAAAGCAGCTTCACAGTATTAAATTAAAATAATACAACAAAGTTTGTTTCAAGAGGAATTTATTGATTGATAAAATTAAATTAAATATCCCCAAAATATCCCCAACTGAGCAAGCCAAAGGCAACAGTGGCAAGGAACCGAAAAACTCCATCAGGTGACCTAATGGAGAAAAAAAAACCTTGGGAGAACCCAGGCTCAGTCGGGGGCCAGTTCTCCTCTGGCATTTATGAGCTAGGGGCCGGATTGTAGTTTGAACTGTAGGATTATATGAATGCCTGGCTGAAGAGATGCGACTTTAATCTAGTTTTAAACTGGGAGAGCGAGTCTGAGCAACGAACAGCATCAGGAAGACTATTCCAGAGTTTTGGAGCCAAATGTGAAAATGCTCTCCCTCCTTTGGTGGTTCTGGATATCCTAGGTATGACCAAAAGCCTTGAATTTAGTGATCTTAAAGAGCGCGATGGATTATAGGGCGATAGAAGATCCATTAAATAGACTGGAGCTAAGCCGTTTGTCAAGCTGTATTTCTTTCTTTGTTTCTACAGCTCATTCAGTTCCTGATCACACTTGCGCGGTCGAACAGAGTCCTGGGAGTGAAACGAAAGATGCAAGTCCACCTCACATTAAAACACTCAGACTGATCCACATTTATATCTGTCACTGTCTTCCTATTTAAAGAGGACCTATTATGCTTTTTTTACATTTTCAACCTCTTTTAGTGTGTAATGTTGCAGTTTGAGCTTGAAAAAGGTCTGCAATGTTCCAAAGCAAAAAGTCACTTCAAAGGTAATTATTATGTATATCAGTGTGACACTGTTTCTGAACTCCCTGAAACGCCTCCGTTGAAGTCTTGAGTTTACTTCTGGGAACGAACACGTCACACAATTCCTCGTTTAAATAATTCCCATCCAAGGCATGTGCTGTAAAGTGGACGAGGCCTGGTTGAGTTAGTTAGTAACTTGAAACTTAAGGTTATGATAAGGGGCGTAACATTTCCAAAGTACGCTCGAAGTGGTGGACCAATCACAACGCACTGGTCCAGCTGACCAATCAGAGCACATTGAGCTTTTCAGAAGGAGGGGCTTCATAGAGACAGGAACTAAACAGAGTGTTACTGACAGACTGGGAAGAGAGGAGCTGCAACAATGGAGAATATGGGGAAAATGTTTTTTTTTAAAACATTCAAGCATGAAAACCTATTCTAATAGAGACCAAAAACAAAATCAAGACTTTCAAAAAGGGCATAATAGGTCCTCTTTACCTGTAGTATTGCAGTATGTGAATTTTTTTCATTTATAAGATATTCACCCTTGTCTCTTGCCTCTTTATTTTTTGGGAGGTATTTTTCTCTCTCTTTCTTTCCTTCGTTCTGTTTGGTCACAGGCCCCTGATGTTGAACGATGGCAGCTCCACACACTCTATGCCCAAATACTCTCGGCAGTACTCGCTCGAGTCGTCTCCTGCCCTCTCTGTGAGTACTGCGTGCTTCGGTCTCAAACCGGGAGCTGAATTCACCAATGATGACCAGATTTGTTAAGTGTAATGTGTGTTTTCTTGTCCGCAGCCCTCCAACACAGCTTTCACAGGAACGGGTGTTTACACCTCAGAATCGCCTGTGAAGACAGGGCCAATCATCTCTGACATCACTGAACTGGCGCAGTCCAACCCTGTGGCCACGGAGGAGTGGATTGAAGATAGGCAAGTTTGAGATTCTCTCATAGGGGCAATGAGTTAATCTCGCAAAACTGGTCAAGAAATTTATTTGAATCATTTTATTTTGTTTACAAAAACTATTGTATCTCTTTTTTATTTTTTAGAAGTACTAAAAAATGCAAATCACAGTTGTAAGTAATGGAAATTATGGTCATTAAATTTTGTTCAAAAATAATGTCACAATCCATAAGATCTTAATGGTCCTGAAATACACCTTTTCTTTATGCAAACTACAATTTCAAATGACCATTTTTGCCTCTATATCGAACTCTTAAATATGTATGTTATCTGTTACGATTGCCTAACCTCATCAGAGTATGGTTGCATAGATTAATTGAATAGAAAGAGAATTTATGAAAATGCACTAATGAAAGTCTCATTGCTATTATTATAACAAGTCTCCTCTCTTTTTCATCACAGAACAAGCCCATTGGTCCATATCAAGGAGGAGCCGTCTAGCCCCGCCCACAGTCCTGAGGTGGAGGAGGTGTGTCCTGTTGAAGTGGAAGTGGGGGCGGGATTGGGTGTACCTGTGGACACGCCCCTCTCCCCCACAACCTTCATCAATTCCATCCTTCAGGAGAACGAGCCCATCAGCGCCCCGACCCCGCCTCCCAACGAGCAGAAGTGTTTGAGCGTGGCCTGCTTCGACAAGTGAGCTTTATCAACATGTTTACATCAGCTCAGAAGAGACAAACCACTGCTTCTCTGCTCAGTTTGAGTTGATAGACTTCCCTTGCTGAGTACCAGTTTATTCCCCTAGCCTGCTTTCTTAGTGTGATCCTATAATGGCTTCAGCTGGGATTGATCACTCAAAAGTGAAAGTTCTGTCATCATTCGCTTACCTTAATGCCGCTTCTGTGGAGCACAAAGACGTTGCTGTCTTCAATAAAGTCAAAGTGGCTGGTGGCCTCTCTTTATGGCACTTTCATAATACATGTGAGAGTCAAAAGTTTGTTGGCAGTTTCTTCTTTTCTTTGTTCTTCTGCATTGACTTCTTTTTTCCGACTGTATGCAAACAAAAATTCTCACATTTATCATAAACTTGATAATTAATCGCAAATGAGATTTGAAACCGAATACAAGGTTTTATGTGCTCACACAAAATGAGCGTATTGCTCCAAAAGACTTGAAATATATTGAATTAATTGAATGGCCTACATTGACACTTTATGGTGGTTTTTTTTTTGTCCTTAAACTTTGGTCACCATCCACTTTCACTGTATGGAAGAGAGCGTCCCATGCGTTCTGCCTTGCGTTAAAAAAAAGGCAGTTTTTAATGACATGGGTGAGTATTTAATGACAGGATTTTCACTTCTAGATAAACACTTTCCACATCAAAAATGTATTTAATTTTTTTTAATGGGCAAAATCAGAAAATTGAAACTAATGAGCGGCTGCTTTTTTAAAGAGTCCTGCAGAAGGTTTGCTCTTAACTAACTGTTCAGCCGGACTTATTTGTGGCATTTGGCTGCTCGCTTTAGTCTGGCAGACTGGCATAGTGACTAATACTAATACTTTTCCAGATATTCATGTGAGCCAGCACATTTCCAAATGACAATTCATCTTATGACACATAATTTGAGGGCCCTTATTTTATTTTATAAGTAATTAAAGTGGAGGCTAATGTATACTTTATTGATTTTTGATTTTTTTTGCAGATGAATGAAACCCATAACATGACAGCACTATCTAGCATGAACGAAATGCCAAAATTATGCTATTGGGTTCCCTTGAAGACTAAACCTAAAAGTTCTATATGGCTCCACATGAAATGAGTTTGATTTGCTTTAAGTTGCTGTACAAATCTAATGTAATCTGTCTAATTTAAGTCATTATTTGAAAATTAGGACTAATCTGTGCTTAACTGGTTTTGGCAACTATATTGGTTCACCTTCACACAGATTGGCTTGAAGATCTAAGACTAGAGCTTATTAAAAGATATAATTTTTTTCAAAAGAGTTTGAGCTTTGTCCAAGAACATTCATTGGGGAAATATTTTTAATAATGCAGTTTTACAACCTCAGCCAACCTGTATAACCATTCGGCAGTGTCTGGTGGCTTCGAAACACCTGGACTCATAAAAACCCAATTCAGAAGATGTGTAATTCATCTCCGCCTGCATTGGCTCCAGTAGTTCCCGCTCCAGCTAAAGCGGCCCCTGTTTTTGACTGTGGCAGAGGCCCGTTGATGTGTGTAGCGCCCCTTGCTGTCTCCAGTACCATGTTGTGCTTCTGTCTTTTCAGTTATCCTCAGATGTCTGAGATCTCTCGCCTTTTCTCCAGCTTCTCCACCTCAGCTCTCCACCTCAGGCCTCCTCCAGGGTCAGCATTACAGACGGCCGAGCCGTCCCCAGAACGTCTGACGCTGTGCTTGATCCGATAGATGCTAACCGCACTTTAAGCTTGTACTATCAGAGCTCTGGTTGCCATAAACATTAGCTCATTTCTGCCCCATTATACCTGAGAAACGCTGAATGCTGATTGGCCGGTTGGTGGGCTCAGGTGTGTTAGAGGTCGTAGAGAGCGTGAATAGGGTGTTCGGGGTCTCCTGAGCTTAATTTGAGAAGCGTAACGGCATGAACGTGTGTCATGGCATTTGAGCGAAGACGCATGTTTTGTGCTCCCATTGAAACTACCCAATCACCCTTTGACCCCTGTTCCCTTCCTACCTCTGATTGGAAACTAATGTGATGAGGTCAGCAGCTTTCTCTATGACAACAACATCATCATCATCATCACCACAGTTTTGATCTTTCTGGGGACCGGCCTGTCTCCTGTTCTCATTGGAAGTGTGTTCAAATGCTTCCTGTTATTGCTGAAATGAAATTGCTGATTTTTATCTGCTGCTTTTTTAAAAAGTAATCATTAAATGAGATTTGTTTGGGCTTTGGCGAGTGGAATTGTCTGCTTTGTGTGCAGCATTTGAGACATTTTCTTTGTTTCCTCTTTTAGGACAGAACTAAGTGAACATCTAGAGACCATTGACTATGGATTAGAGAACCTTCAGCAGATCCTCAATGCTCAGTCCATCAACTTCGACACCTCGCCTCTCTTTGACGTAAATGTTTTGAATATAATTTTAAGAATTATCAAAAAGTGTGGGGTCAGTTAGATTTGTGTGTGTATAGCAATTCATTTTATCAGTTATATATTATTGTATGTCAGCACTGTGTTCTTGATGTTGTTCTTATCAGTTTGTTGTGTTTCACAGATTTTCACATCATCATCATCATCCTCTGCTGACGTGGATCTGGACAGCCTGGCTTGTGTACGTTTGCTTTCTTTTCTTTTTTCTTTTTTTTTAAGGAACTCACAGAATGAACAGAATGTAAAGACTTTGAACAAACCCGTCTGATCTGTTTAAAATATTTGCTGTGGTTTCAAACACCAGATGTATATCTGATAGCTAGAAGTACAGATGTGTAACTGCCGATTCATGCCTGTCCACGCAGTTAACTTTCACTTTAGAAAATATATATATACACATCATTGCACATTGAGAATATAGCATATGCAAATGTTCATCTCGGGTCCCTAGAAAGACTTCTCTAAAATGACCAACCCTGCTGACCATTGGTTAACATTTAATCTGCAGAAATCTGAAAAATGGCTAGTCTTTTAATCTTGTATCTGCGGTCTCTTCACAGATCCAGGATCTTCTGTCACCTGAACCAGTGAAAGAACCCGAATCTAGTGCAGACTCTGAAAATTCAGGTATTCTGGATGTATTGAATTTTGAAGGGGTCATGACATGAGATATCAAATTTGTCTTGATCTTTTGACATATGAGGTCTTTGTACCATTAAAACATCATAGCGTGAAGTGTAATAAAATCATTTATTTAATCAAGCTCCAAAATTGGCTCGTTTTGATATTGGATGACACGTGACATCACATGGGCAAATACATTTGCATATGACTGATGCCTCCAGAGTGAGACATCGATGAATAGTCATAATCATCGCATCATAGGCCCCGCCCACTGGCGTTGATTTGCTGAACGGTTGACATTTGCCTGCACTGGATGTGAGCATCGCGTCAAAAGCAGAAAGAAGCCATTCTAATCACTGACGCTGTCTACACTGATACAGTACACCGATGCGTGTTCAGTTTCTGACATCACACACTGGAGCCTGTCAATAACAGCACAAATGGAAGAGGTAAAGAACATTTGCATTGACGTGTCTAGCTTAAACTGCTCGTTTGCGTCTCTGTACAGACTTCAGAAGGATCCCTGCATCGGAATCAAGTGGTTTATATCAATGGCGTCCTGTATCGCGTCGGAGGGATATATGTTTGTTCGGAGCATTTTACTGTGAATTTGTCTTGTAAACGAGACACAGTGTAATGGAGATTTCGCAAAGCAACTTTTGTTGACCGAGATGAAGCTGTATTGGTTCTGACAGCAGCCTCATCACAAATCACAAGTAAACGATCATAATGCTTTGTCTGTAAATGACAGTTTTATACAGATAATGTTTTCAAAACACTTACTCGTGTGTAATAGCGAGTGGGCGCTGATACTGTTTCCTATGCATTAGCTAATCATTACAGTGGCTGACAGAGAATGAGGGTTGAAAATAATTGTTTACACACACACACACACACACACACACACACACACACACACACACACACACACACACACACACACACACACACACACACACACACACACACACACACACACACACACACACACACACACACACACACACACACACACGTATGTATGCATGTTTATTTTGTGTGCAAAAAATCTTATTGACATTATAAGTGAAACTCAGGGAACATTAAAATACAAAAAAAAATCCATGTCATGACTCCTTTAAACACAAAGACAGATATGTTGTGGTGTGAAGGTGCCACTAGAATGATCAACTGAAATTGCAAAAATAAATGTCCTTTTAGGCAAGCAACTGGTCCAGTACACAGCTCAGCCCGTGATCCTTCCTGACCCGGTCACGACTGAGACCTGCGACACCGACCTGCCCATCCTTCTGGAGCTGGAGGACGACTCGTATTTCGGCTCCGAACCATCCGAAGACCCCACCATCTCCCTCCTCGACTTCCAGTCCTCTGTACCTGAAGACCCCAAACTATCATAGAGAGAGATGCTTTTATAAAAGGGATTTATGTCTGTGTGGGTTTTTTAAATTTGATTCTCTACATTTTATTTTATTTTTTGGTCGTTTTTTTCACACGTCAGGGCTAGCCATCTGAATATTACTCTGGTATTTCCCTTCACTTTTAGCCTGGGGAAAAAAAAGTCTCTCAAAGCAATAGAGAAAATTCAGTATTCCTTCTGTCATGGAGTCAATATCTAAAATAAGCTTTTATTTGTCGGCTCAGTAGTTTCCTTGTTATTCCAGCAGCGAGAGAACCTCAAACTAAATGTGTAGTGCTAAATATAATGTATTGAACACACTTCCTCCTTCTATTTGTCCAGATTGGATTGGATTTGCAACAATATGCAGAGATCTATACTAAGCGGCTCTCTTGCAGTCCGTCACCACTGCGAAACTTCCAAAAACTTGTAAATGCAGTTTCCCGCTTGTCATTAGTTGATCTAATTATGTTGCAGTGACCCCAGACTGTTGTATTCGATGTCTGGTTCTCATCCCGCTAAGTACGCCAAATTTAAAATTTCCAGATTTTATTTGCGTTTTTTATCTCATGGGTGTTGAGGTTAAAAAAAATGAAATATTAAGAAATGTCACACTAGTCACCCACCTTCTGTAGCCAGAAAATGAGGTCGATCTAATCAGACAAACATGCAACAAGCATCAATGGTTACATAAATGTGTCCATCATCCCACCAACTTCTTTCAAAGCCATAGCTGTTACTGATCATACAGTGTCTGATCCTGGTTAGTGATGATGGGTATGTATTATGACGATACCAGTTAAAGGTGCATATTTAGTGTCGGAAGAGATTTTAATGAGATCATCTTTTGCTGTTGAAAGTTCTAATTAGACGGCCAATGATGCTGTTTATAGGACGTACGTTTGAATATATAGTTTGGATTCTGTATTGATGTGTTTGTTATGACGAAACAAACACATTTCAAACACAGTCGACAGGTCTGAATTACACGATAGGTGTATTATATAATGACAGTTCATTTTTTGCATTGATAACATGTCTATGCGCCCAGTGTACAATACATATTACCTGGGTCTGTATCTGATGATCTGATTTAAAGAATTTGTGCAATAATTCAACTCTTAACCTGCTTCAACACACACTGCTTTCTTTAAATCTCTTTTTTTGTTTGTTTGTTTGTTTTTGTTTGCTTTGCTAAAGGAAGTAGAGAATATTATAGGAGCATCTTGTGAAGATCTTGGCTGGGCTTATTCCACCTAAAAAAAAATAATATAGGAAAAAGTTTTTGCATTCTGATGTTATTTTTTTATGACACGCTCGTTTTCTCATTAATTCCAAACAGTAACAAATCACTTACAATTCCATTTCATGCAAATATTTTTTAATGAAGTTTAAAATGACAAAAACTGGCATATGAATTACACTTTTAAGTGTACTTTTCCATTTAAACCGTTAATGGTCTCAAGAGAAAAAAAAAAACAGGCTTCATTTGATTTATGCAAAATATATATTAAACTATAAAATATATTTTTTTCTTGTGATTTTGGTTAAAAAGTTACCCAGACCATTTCGTGAGATTCACCAATGTAAATTGGAAACCAAACTACAGACTTAAAATGGTATTTTTTGGTGTGATTTGTACTCATGCTATGACCTATAGACTTCTATCGTTCATCACTTGTTTATTTTTGGATGGCCGGTGCAGTTGAGGAACTGGGAGAGGAATGTCAGTTGTTGGTGATGCTCATCATTTTCAGTCACATTTTAGTCACTGGATGACTGTCATAGCCAGAGAGACATTGATACTAGGCATAAATTATTTTATTACGCATGTGAACAACACTTTGTGTATTGGTATGTTTCAAATAAAATGTTTTTGAAAGTATTTGGAAGTAGATTGGGTTTTATTTGCCTTGCTAGATCCTGCTAAAACCAGCTATTGATTGAAGCTGGTTTTTCATGGTTTCTAGTTGGTTGTTTATGGTCATTAGCTGATCTAGATCGGCTTTCATCTGCTGGACCTGGTAGACCACCTTGGATAACCTGGTCTGGATTGGTTTGGTTGGTAGACCACCTTGGATAACCTGGTTTGGATTGGTTTGGTTGGTAGACCACCTTGGACCACCATTCAAACTGGTATGTTCGTGGAGTTCTTCAAAAAGTTGTGCGTTTCTCAGGTAAAATGACAAATATTTGAATTTGATGTTCAAAATAGATGTTCAATTTAATGTAAAGATTATCTTCAAATGACATACATTCAGCAATATACAATTTGTGACATTTGTAAAGAATAGTGCTCAAACATCTAGGCAAGAAAATACAGTAGCGACATTATAGGGGGGAAAACTTTCATTAAATTTACACTGCGCATTTAATCTGAAAATACGTTTTAAATCGTGACTTCTCGTTCAAAGTTTGATTTTTGTTTCTGCACACCAATGAATAAAATACTTACAGGGCACTTTTATAAACAGGCACAATAAAAAGTTAAGTTACAGTATCCTCTGAATGTTTAAATAGTCAAAAATAAAACAAACGGACACACACACAAAGGAGAGCTAAGGTCTAGCGGGCGGGTTCACGGTTCCTCTGCCAGGCGTACTGGTCCGTACACTGAAATCTGTAGCGCAGAAACCTCACTCGCGGCTTCATGTGGAAGTCAGCAGGTATCTTCCAGTTCCACATTTTCTGCACCTTTCAGAAAGTGCAGAGATCAGTTCAGAGGTCAGAGGTCAAGATAGCAGGACAGTCATTTACTTGCTGAAAATTGTGCAGCTTTTGATTTAAAGGGACAGTTCATCCGAAAATGAATTAATTACTTACCCTCATATCGTTACAAACCCGTAAGACTTTCGTTCATCTTCAGAACACAAATGAAGATCGTTTTGATGAAATCTGAGAGATTTCTGTCCCTCCATTGACAGCTACGCAACTACCAGTTTGACGCTTCAAAAACTTCATAAAGAGATCGAAAACTAATCCATATTAATCGAGCGGTTTAGTCCAAATTTTCTGTAGAGACTCGATCGTTTTATATGATGAACAGATTGAATTTAGGCTTCTATTCACTTATAAACATTCATCAACTCACACATCAATTATGATAAACAGAAGCTCAAGCATGTTCGCTTGACGTGTGAGAACCAATGAGGTTCATTCTTGTGTTACGCAGCATGTTTGAGCTTCATCAAGAACCAATGAGGTTCATTCTTGTGTTACGCAGCATGTTTGAGCTTCAGCAAGAACCAATGAGGTTCATTCTTGTGTTACGCAGCATGTTTGAGCTTCATCAAGAACCAATGAGGTTCATTCTTGTGTTACGCAGCATGTTTGAGCTTCAGCAAGAACCAATGAGGTTAATTCTTGTGTTACGCAGCATGTTTGAGCTTCTGCAAGAACCAATGAGGTTCATTCTTGTGTTACGCAGCATGTTTGAGCTTCTGCAAGAACCAATGAGGTTCATTATTGTGTTACGCAGCATGTTTGAGCTTCAGCAAGAACCAATGAGGTTCATTCTCGTGTTACGCAGCACGTTTGAGCTTCTGCAAGAACCAATGAGGTTCATTCTCGTGTTACGCAGCACGTTTGAGCTTCAGCAAGAACCAATGAGGTTCATTCTCGTGTTACGCGGCACATTTGAGCTTCAGCAAGAACCAATAAGGTTCATTCTCGTGTTACGCGGCACGTTTGAGCTTCAGCAAGAACCAATGAGGTTCATTCTCGTGTTACGCAGCACGTTTGAGCTTCTGCAAGAACCAATGAGGTTCATTCTCGTGTTACGCAGCACGTTTGAGCTTCTGCAAGAACCAATGAGGTTCATTCTCGTGTTACGCAGCACGTTTGAGCTTCTGCAAGAACCAATGAGGTTCATTCTCGTGTTACGCAGCACGTTTGAGCTTCTGCAAGAACCAATGAGGTTCATTCTCGTGTTACGCAGCACGTTTGAGCTTCTGCAAGAACCAATGAGGTTCATTCTCGTGTTACGCAGCACGTTTGAGCTTCAGCAAGAACCAATGAGGTTCATTCTCGTGTTACGCGGCACATTTGAGCTTCAGCAAGAACCAATAAGGTTCATTCTCGTGTTACGCGGCACGTTTGAGCTTCAGCAAGAACCAATGAGGTTCATTCTCGTGTTACGCAGCACGTTTGAGCTTCTGCAAGAACCAATGAGGTTCATTCTCGTGTTACGCAGCACGTTTGAGCTTCTGCAAGAACCAATGAGGTTCATTCTCGTGTTACGCAGCACGTTTGAGCTTCTGCAAGAACCAATGAGGTTCATTCTCGTGTTACGCAGCACGTTTGAGCTTCTGCAAGAACCAATGAGGTTCATTCTCGTGTTACGCAGCACGTTTGAGCTTCTGCAAGAACCAATGAGGTTCATTCTCGTGTTACGCAGCACATTTGAGCTTCAGCTAGAACCAATGAGGTTCATTCTCGTGTTACGCAGCACATTTGAGCTTCAGCTAGAACCAATGAGGTTCATTCTCGTGTTACGCAGCACGTTTGAGCTTCTGCAAGAACCAATGAGGTTCATTCTCGTGTTACGCGGCACATTTGAGCTTCAGCAAGAACCAATGAGGTTCATTCTCGTGTTACGCAGCACGTTTGAGCTTCAGCAAGAACCAATGAGGTTCATTCTCGTGTTACGCAGCACGTTTGAGCTTCTGCAAGAACCAATGAGGTTCATTCTCGTGTTACGCAGCACGTTTGAGCTTCTGCAAGAACCAATGAGGTTCATTCTCGTGTTACGCAGCACGTTTGAGCTTCTGCAAGAACCAATGAGGTTCATTCTCGTGTTACGCAGCACGTTTGAGCTTCTGCAAGAACCAATGAGGTTCATTCTCGTGTTACGCAGCACGTTTGAGCTTCTGCAAGAACCAATGAGGTTCATTCTCGTGTTACGCAGCACGTTTGAGCTTCTGCAAGAACCAATGAGGTTCATTCTCGTGTTACGCAGCACGTTTGAGCTTCTGCAAGAACCAATGAGGTTAATTCTCGTGTTACGCAGCACGTTTGAGCTTCTGCAAGAACCAATGAGGTTCATTCTCGTGTTACGCAGCACGTTTGAGCTTCTGCAAGAACCAATGAGGTTCATTCTCGTGTTACGCAGCACGTTTGAGCTTCTGCAAGAACCAATGAGGTTCATTCTCGTGTTACGCAGCACGTTTGAGCTTCTGCAAGAACCAATGAGGTTCATTCTCGTGTTACGCAGCACATTTGAGCTTCAGCTAGAACCAATGAGGTTCATTCTCGTGTTACGCAGCATGTTTGAGCTTCAGCAAGAACCAATGAGGTTCATTCTCGTGTTACGCAGCACGTTTGAGCCTCTGCAAGAACCAGTGAGGTTCATTCTCGTGTTACGCAGCACATTTGAGCTTCTGCAAGAACCAATGAGGTTCATTCTCGTGTTACGCAGCACATTTGAGCTTCAGCTAGAACCAATGAGGTTTGTTCTCGTGTTACGCAGCATGTTTGAGCTTCAGCAAGAACCAATGAGGTTCATTCTCGTGTTACGCAGCACGTTTGAGCCTCTGCAAGAACCAGTGAGGTTCATTCTCGTGTTACGCAGCACGTTTGAGCTTCTGCAAGAACCAATGAGGTTCATTCTCGTGTTACGCAGCACGTTTGAGCTTCTGCAAGAACCAATGAGGTTCATTCTCGTGTTACGCAGCACATTTGAGCTTCAGCTAGAACCAATGAGGTTTGTTCTCACTTCTCAAACAGGTTCAGTTGAGCTTCTGTTTTTGTTCGCTGATCAATGTTTAAATGTAAATAAAAGCCTAATTTCATTCTGTTCATCATATAAAGCGATTGTGTCTCTTCAGAAAATTTGGACTAAACCGCTCAATTCATATGGATTAGTTTTACGTTCTCTTTATGAACTTTTTGAAGTGTAAAACTGGTAGTAGCGAAGCTGTCAATGGAGGGACAGAAATCTCTCAGATTTCATTTAAATATATTCAATTGTGTTTTAAAGATGAAAATCTTACGGGTTTGGAACGACATGAGGGTGAGTTATTAATGACAGAATCTTCATTTTTGGGTGAACTATGCCTTTAAGCTTTTGGTGTGGTGTCCAAACTCATTGAGCATCTTTCATGAAACATGAGGACAACGGATATCTGTGCAAATCTGTGCAAATATGGTATTTGAGTGGTTTGCATCCCATTAGTGTGTAATAGTATATTATATATAAAAAATTGCATATGTGCTATTTTGTGGAAACTGACATTTCTTTTAGAAATCTTTTAAAAATACATTTACTGTTACTTTTGATCAATTTTATGCATCCTTGCTAAATAAAAACATTTTACTGAGCCCAAACTTTTGAACAGTAGTGTACCTTAAAATAATTCCTTATTAACAAACATCTGTATCGTTTATGATGAAGGTTCAAACATAATATTTCTGAGACGATTTGGACCGTTTGTTTTATTATGCTTCTGCTGAATATGCGAAGTGCATAGATATTTCAGCGTGAAACGGTGTGCGTGGAGAGTTTCAGACCCACCTTCAGGACCCTGACCAGATGTGTGGTACTGTTCACCTGCTGATACTGGACAGAACAAGCAAAACAGAGGAAAGAGAAGAGCTGTTGAGCATCTGTTCACCATCACAGCATCTCCATCAGACATGCATTTATTCACAAGGTTATGGATGATAAGTTTCCATGACAGTTTTGGCATGGCGGTGGAGGTGAATGCGAGATACGGATCATCATCAGAATCATAATTCATGTGACTGAAGTGAACTCCATTGAAGCTTACCAGCTGGCTGTGTCTGTTCCGTAGCACCAGGTTGGCCTGTTAGAGGAGAACAAACCATGTGACATTTTGGAGATGCTCAGATCAAAACAACTGATTTGATGAATTCACCCTGTTAACATGCAGTTTAGCAGGTAAAGCAGGTTTAGAGATGTAGTGTGATTTAAAAACACATTTGACATGAAGAATCTATTTTGTGGGGCTAGATATTTTATCGCAGTTGAGTTATTGATCCAAGCAAACTAAAAATATTAAAATAAACGTAATTTATACAAAATATATATATAATTTAATCATTTATAATTTATTGTATAAATAAGTTTATGGTATATACTATGTTTACCATGGTATATTTTGGTATATTTTCATTAGGGCAGCTTACCTGGATAGTCAGTATATATACATATATATATATATATATATCAAGAATACAGTAAAAACAGAAATCTTGTAAATATTACATTTTAAAACAGTTTTCTACTTCACTATATTTCAAAATGTAAATTATTCCTGTGATGTTAAAGTTGAATTTTCAGCATCATTACTCCAGTCTTCAGTGTCACATGATCCTTCAGAAATCATTCTAATATGATGATTTGTTGCTTGATTATTATTGGTTCTCAATTATTAATAATGGTTCTTATTGTTATCATTCTTGCATTATTTCTTTTTTTGCTGCTTAATAATTTTGTGGAAACATTTTTTTTTTTCAGGTTTCTTTTATGAATAATAAAGTTCAAAAGAACAGCATTAATTTGAAATACAAATCCGTTGTAACATTATAAAATGTAATGCACTGTTTTAATGCAACCCTTGTTGATTGCAAATATTAATGTTATGAATGTGTATAATATGCAATTTGCAGATATGTTGGACTCCCAAGAGTCCCTTGAGGTTCAGCTGAAATTTTTGTATTTTTTCCTTGTAGTTTGTGTTGTAGTTGTGTGTCACTCACCTGTGCCCATGGCGTCTGTCTGTGAGGAAACCCCTGTGAATGGATCCCCTGTGACTGGAGTTGAGTTTAAGAAAGGTTTGGTTCATTTTGATTTTTTAATAATGTTTTAAAACAATTTCTGCTTTGTAAGCGAACCCTTGCAAAAAACTGACCATGGTAATCATAGTTTCCACCAAAATCCCATTGTTATTGTACTGCAAAATCACACAGAATTCCCTTCAAACTGGCCTTCGGTGTCTTTCTGTCATTCTCTGCAGAAACTATGTTTACCATGGTATATTTTTTATAAGGGCAGCTTACCTGGATAGTCAGTCCACCTGATGAGACAGATGTTTTCAAACGTAATTTACCTGGTAAGTCTGTCTGAACCATGCTACTATGTGTCTCTGAGGCATCTGAAAGTTTGACAAGAACATTGATATGCCAGAGAAATCATACAGAGATTGTTCATGAAGCTCATTATTACATTTACACTATTTAACATACCCTTGTATGTATGTAAGTGCATTAAACGATTTTAATGTACAACGTGAAGACACAGAAACACCTGATGCGGAGTGCATTCAAATCGTTTAATTCACAGTTAGCCGTGGGTTATCCTGCTTATACCATGGTCATTTACCAGCATTGACAAGTTAAAACTGTTATTGATTGTTTGCAGTGCAATATTTGACAGTCAGTTACGGCTCGTCAGATCTAACATTCTGCCCGCTTTGAATCAGACGCATCGATAAAAGTATCAAGTGCAGAAAGATTAAATGTATTTGAAAGAATTACAGAATTATCTGAATAAAAAATCCAGAGAGAAAGAGAGAAAGATGTGCGTGTGAATTACCTGCATCTGTGCAGAGTCTCTCTCAACTTAAAGTGAAACTGAAAGTTTAATTACTTCAAAAACAGCGAAGTTACCCCCTTGTGTGTGTGTGTGTGTGTGTGTGTGTGTGTGTGTGTGTGTGTGTGTGTGTGTGTGTGTGTGTGTGTGTGTGTGTGTGTGTGTGTGTGTGTGTGCTTCAGCACATTAATATAGAACTGTGATTAAACAGACTGGAACTACCTGTGCATTAAACGGTATTCAGACAGATCATGGTGTGTGTGTGTGTGTGTGTGTGTGTGTGTGTGTGTGTTAAACTAAAGGTAACTCACCTGTGAATCCAGTCCCAGTTGCATGAACAGAATCTGCTTTTCAGAAACACACACTACACATGAAACCCTGCCCTGATAGACTGACATGTGTCTGGATGAGCTGACGAAACGTGGTTACCTGTGTAATTCGGCATGCCGTCAGTCACAGCTAGGTGTCCCTGCCCTGAACAACAGGAAATAGCATGTTGTAAATATTTACTACTTAAAGTACTCATTTGCATGTTGTTTACTCACCTGTCACGTCTGTTTGAGCCTGTCCTTCAGTCACCGGATCACTCGCCACACCTGATCACAGCGACAGCTCCGTTATTACACACCAATGCTGCGTTTACAATCACTCATGGTGGATTTATTCAATATGTTTGGTAAAATTTCAAAGATAATACCTGCCATATCTGTCTGCGCACTTCCACCGGTGACACCGTCAAGTCCTTTTAGAGGGTGAAACAAAGTTTATTTATATAGCATATTTCATTCACAATGAAAATTGAAAGTGCTTTACATAAAGACTTTAAAAAGAATCATACAACAATCCGTGGAAGCCAAATTTTTTATTAAAAAGTTGAAATTCTGACTTAAAAAGTCGTCATTATTATTAGTCATAACTTCTTATATCATAATTTCAACTTTAATCTCATATGACAGTAATAATTGACTTTTAGTATGTGATAATTTACTTAGTATGTCATACATTTGACTTCTTATCTCATAATTTTGACATTTTCTCATTTTATTGGCTTTCTCATAATCATAATTTAGTATTTCATCATTTCGTTTTAGTAGGCTATGTCAAAATTATAATTTAATATGTCATAATTTTGACTTTTTAATCTCATAAGTATGATTTAGTATGTCATTATTTCGATTTGTCATAATTTTGACTTTTTAATATCCTAATTATAACTGTCATAATTTCTTTCATAAAAAGTATTTTACTCTATAATTTCGATTTTTTTTTAGGTCTATGTCATAATGTTTACTATTTATGTCAATTTGACTTTAATTTCATAATTAAATTTTTTAATCCCATAAATGTATTGTATGTCATAATTTTGACTTTTTATTTTTTTCTTCTGATGCGGAAATGGGCTTCCATAACAATCTCTACAAATGCATAAGAAATACAATTAAAAATTAAAAGTAATAAAAAGCAAAGAAGTAAAAAGAGAGATGCATTAAAATGAAGAAATCAAGTTTATTATTTAACCTATAAACATATTAATAAGGATGTTTTCTCACCAGTCGTGTCAGCGTAAGGGCTGAGGGTGTGATCAACTAGATCAAGTGCGCCAACTGAAAATAAGAAAAATAGCATTTCTAAAGGTGCTTACTAGATTAACATTTGCGCAAAGGTGATTCATGTGATGCCACTGACCTGCATCTGGATGTGAGCTGACGGCATGCTGGTCTCCTGTACAGACAAGTAAGTTATTATTACTTATTAGCTCTGCTTCAAAACCTAGAGAGCAGCATTACTGACTAGATCAACCGCTGCCGACTAGATAAATACTCAACTCACAATTCTCACGATATGAGTTTGGTGTTAGCATGATGCTAAGCTAATAACACAAGCCTAATTAGTATAAAACGCTTAAATATTTGTCTGTTTTGATTAGATTAAACTGTTTTATAAATAACTTTCAGTATTCATTGTAATAAAGTTTTTATGGTATTTATGCTATAATTTATGGTACTATTCATATCTTTCAATTTCACCATTTTGGATGGGTTTTATTCATCTCAAGGTATCCTGGAATTCTCTTCTCTACAAATACCTTAGATAATAATTTTAGTAAAACCATAAAATAATACTGCTTGCTTTTTGGAACAACTCACTAGGTTTTGGAACAATTAATTTAAGGGGAGAACATTTTAACTGATAGGCTACCACCACACTTCCCCATAGACAGTATAAGAAAGCACTTCCCCAGTTAAGACAATTAAGACAACTGTTTTGTTTTCTGAAATGTTGTTTAAAATATGCAAATGAGGCTTTATCTAATTAATATTCCTAGAACAGAAATATGAACATTGGATAAAGCCCGTTTTAAAATTCTTGTTTCATTTTGTTGACATCAGAGTTAAAGATTTTTACAGAGAATCTCTCTTTTTATCCCTTCATAAATCAGAAAATACTGTCAACAGCCATAAAAAAATCACCATCTTTTAGGAATAAAATATTAATAAATAAATAAGAAGGACATGTCATATAAGAAAAATCTCAATATTGACCAGTGCATGAAAAAAACAATGTTTTTTTGCCTGTAGGGTCTTGACTTAATTTGTTAATTAAAAGTTGTGTATGGATGAAATAGTTTGTTACAAAATTAGTTATATTAAATATTGGCTACATTAAAGACACCATAAAGTGTTGAAGTATAGTTTTGCAATCAACAAATCAAAAAGCATGTGCTTTTTTAAATAGCTATAATATGCTTTAGTTACATCAAATGATTCATGATTCTTACATTTTAAATGTGTATATTAACTAATTTCGTCAACTTTAATATTTAACTAGCATATAGATATTGATATTGTTAGGGTTACAGACGTGCACCAAAAGCCACAAATCTTTGATTGGGATTTCCTGGCGGCTTTAAACCTGCCGTGATAAATATTTTCCGTGTTGAGCACAGGCGTTTGGTAAACCCACGCAACCCCACTGGTTATAGACCGACTAGCCAAGAGAAGACGCATAAAAATTGAATTATGGCTAACAAATCAATAGAGTTTCAGTGATGTCATGGAGCCGGCTGATATAGTACCAGCTGTGTGATGCATCTCCGTCGCAGCGTCATGATGGCCTGTTCCGCCTGTCGGGAAAGATTCCAGGATATTACTCTGTCAATAACATGATGTTGTGATTGTGTGTTGATTGATTAGTTGTGTGTTTTATTGCTAGACACGTACTGATGTCGAGATGAACGGCTGGAGGGTCACCTGTGAACGAATCCAGACACACACTGCAGTTCTCTCTCTTTTAGATGTTTGATATGCTTTTATAGAGATATGAACGTACCTTTCTGTATGTCTATAGGTTTGTGCCGACCGTTTCCGTTTCCGTTTCCGTTTCCTGTAATGCAGAGATAAACGATGTGTCAAAATAATGTCGTATGATCATATCCCTGCTGTACAAACCAGGTTGTCAATGTCAACCAGCTTGGACCTTTCTTTCATTTTCCAGAAAGGAAAGGTGAGTTGACATGTTGATTCGAGCTTACCGTTCGTATCGGGTGAATCTGCACCATTATTATCGGCCCCACCTTCTGAGGAGAACAAGACCACAGATGAACATCATGTCTCGTGTCTATATTGAAAATACACTTTACAATAAAGCTGCTTTTATTAACATTAGTTACCTACTTTAGTTAATATTAATAAGATTAATAAAGTATTTTTCATTGCTAGTTTAAGTTCATTTCAACATTTGCTAATAAATTTTTAAAATCAAAGTTGTATCTGTTAAAATTAGTTCTTGCTCTACTAACTATTGCATTTTTGTTAACTAACATTGACTAATGAATAAATGCTGTAATACATTGCTTATTATAGTTTGTTTAAGTTATGTTAGTTAATGCATAAAGACCTTAATGTAAAGTGTTAGCAAAATAGGTGTCGTACCTGAATAGTCTATGAAGGAATGACCCAGATGTGACATTGTGTCAAAGACTACTGATGAATCTGTAAAAATCAGTCTGGTTTTAGATTCAACACACTTTGACCCGGTTCCACAGACAGGGCTTAGATTCAGCCAGGATTAGGCCTGAGTTTAATCAGGAGATTTAAGTCGCTTTTATAAATGTGCCTTAGAAAGAAACATTACTGGTGTGCATCTCGAGACAAAACAATAGCACTGACATATAGATATATCAGTGCAAGTTGCTTTCATTTAAAACAGCTCAAACATGCATTTTAGTCTGGGACTAGGCTTAAACCTCGTCTGTGAAACCGGGAGTTTCTGTTTTAGTGTTTCAAGTCGCTCTTCACCAGGACATGCAGGATTGTTGTTCAACATCAGTTTACCTGTTGTGTCGGCCGGTGATTTTGATTGGGATCCATTATCAGACGTGCCTGAAGACACAAGTGATTATTTAACCACATATTGACCTGCACTGGGGCCCGGATATACCCCAGATACCCCGGATACCTCGGAGATACCCCGGATACCTCGGATATACCCCAGATACTCCGGATATACCCCAGATACCCCAGATACCTCGGAGATCCCCCTGATACCTCGGAGATACCCCGGATATACCCCAGATACCCCGGATATACCCCAGATACCCCGGATACCCCAGATATACCCCAGATACACCCCAGATACCCCGGATATACCCCAGATACCCCGGATATACCCCAGATACCCCGGATATACCCCAGATACCCCGGATACCCCAGATACCCCGGATACCCCAGATACCCCGGATACCTCGGATACCCCAGCCACAGCCCTGTCTGTTAACACACTATTAATCTAATGCTAGTAAACAGACAAATACTTCACTTACTGATTGAGTGGGTATAATCACCATTCCCAGTGTCAGCAGAGACATAATCTGATATACACAACAACAGACGGTTAACAAGGCAAATTATTGCTTTTCTAGACGTGACTATTTAAAGATGATTTTTCTTTTATTCACACTATTTGATTTAATGATGTTATAGCATTTTCTATAAAGTCATAGTACACAGCTGTCTATCTATCTATCTATCTATCTATCTATCTATCTATCTATCTATCTATCTATCTATCCATCTATCCATCTATAACTCTATCTGTCTATCTATCTATCTATCTCTCTATCTATCTATCTATCTATCTATAACTCTATCTGTAACTCTCTATCTATCTATAACTCTATCTGTAACTCTCTATCTATCTATCTATCTATCTATCTTTCTATCTATAACTCTCTATCTATCTATCTATCTATCTATAACTCTATCTGTAACTCTCTATCCATCTATAACTCTATCTGTAACTCTCTATCTATCTATCTATCTATCTATCTTTCTATCTATAACTCTCCATCTGTCTGTCTGTCTGTCTGTCTATCTATCTATCTATCTATAACTATCTATCTATCAATCTATAACTATCTATCTATCTATCTATCTATCTATCTATCTATCTATCTATCTATATTGTTCTATCATCTGTGTGTCTGCCTTTCTATCTATCTATCTTTAACTCTATCTATCTATCTATCTATCTATCTATCTATCTATCTGTATCATCTACTCTCCTACACTCATTCAGTAAGTTGAGTTATGATTTCAGTGATCAGTCTGTGTAATCCATACAGACGCATGAAACCCCAGTGACCTCCCGTGACACTAAAAACGTCTCTGAAAGTTGTCATTACACCCCCTTTGGAGCCCGTGTCAAGACTGTGAGTCTGACAGAGTTTATTAGACGTGTGCTGGGATAATCCCATGGCTACTGGGGTAAAAGCACTCTGAATTTACAGGACCTAAAGGAGGCCAGAGCGGCAGCCAGCAGCCATTACCTGGAGGAGCGTCTAGAACCGGGCCGCCACTGGACGGGTGCCCTGGACTCAGGCCAGCGGCTGGAACGGAGAGCGAGTGAGAGAGAAAAGACAGCTTTGATTCACACCAGTCATCTTTCAGTAAATTATTAGGTAGAACACAGAAACTGGCTGGTTTATTCTGTCAGTGCAGCCCATAATTAGTACAGCATGACGGCTGGACGGATTGGAGGAAGGCTCTCAGCGCCGTATGTGAGCCGTTTCACAGCATGGGCATAAATGTAAATCATGTAAATTTAACTAGTGCGGGACGTCCTGTTTATTACAAGGCCAATGAGATCAGCAGAAAGCAATTCTGGTGTCCGCAGCCCAAAAGCCATAAACATCAAGCCTCTCTGGTTATGAAAAATGGACAATGTGAAGTGGACGCTTACCTGCCGAATCCACCTGAAATGCGAGTCCCATGTGATCTGTTGAGACAGCGTCAGTTACTAGGCATGTGGGCGGAACGTCTGGAGGAGTGTCTAAGAGGTCTAAAAGCGTACCTAGACCGTCTGTTTGGGTGTCTGGACCAAAGCTCTCTCCTATTCCACCTGTAGAGGGAGACATTCAGAGTCCAAACTGAGAAACAGCATTCAATATTCCCTCCACTAACTAATGAGAATGAAGGAATGCTCACCCATTAAGCCAACAAGGAAGTCATGGCTTGATTGGTCTATTATGCCTGAAATGAAAAGTTTCTGCTATATTCAGTTTGTTCTGATGCTCACATTATTGACTGACTGATAGATTCAACTCGGTAACTGACAAAATAAAATGTGTTTTTGTAGGCCTGAAGAGTTGAACTGATGTTTACCTGTAATTTCCAGATGGGGGCTTGTGCCAAATGAATCAAAACCACCTGAGATGTACACAAAACAAAAGACGCACATGTGAGAACTGAAATCTCAAAGGAAAACAGTGTAAGTATCTTGGGAATTAATGGTCCTTCCATGTTCATGTTTTTTTATACCTGTTCCTTGAATCTGAGTTGTGCCTGGCATGAAATGATCCAAACCTGCATCAAAAACAGCAAAGATATTGTTATTTTTATTATCTGTTTCATGTTGTATGAAATGTCAGTCCATAAAGAGCATTGTTTCCTCACCTGTGAATCCTGTGTCTCCTCCATTCAGGAGCTTGTGCCCATTACCTGTGAGAGGAACCCGAGTAACGTGACTAAATCGCTCATTCTGATTAATATGGTGCACAATATCGTTTATTATTATAACACACAATAATACTCACCGTTAGATTCTATCTCTGGGATTTCTGAATTTACAAGACAAAAAGGATACAGTATGACATCAGTTATCATTTACCAGAAAACATTTGTTTTCCTCAGGTAAGCGGTGTGTGTAAACTGTGACGTTTTTCACCTGGAGACTCGATTTGAGATCCGTCATGAGCCGTTTCCCCTGATGCAAGAAGACAAGATCTGTTCTCGTATAAGTGTGTACAGCATTTAAGAAGTAAGAAATGACCTCCATGATATACAGTAGAGAGATCCTGTTATACACATACCATTTTCATATTGTGGAGAGAATCCCTCTGACCCTGAACACAGAGCATTATTATAACTTTTGCTTGTATATCATTCCATATTATGCCCTTTTACAAAGTTTTTGGGGTCAAATAGAATAGGTTTTCATGCTTGAATGTTATTTTTTATACATTGTACATTATTGCAGCTCCTCTCTTCCCAGTCTGTCAGTAACGCTCTGTTTAGTTCCTGTCTCTATGAAGCCCCTCCTTCTGAAAAGCACAATGTGCTCTGATTGGTCGGCTGGATCAGTGTGTTGTGATTGGTCAAACGCTTAGAATGTGTTTGGTAAATACCCCGCCCCCTACCATAACTGTGAGTTTTCACACTTCTACTAACTATCTCAATCAGGTCCCGCACCTTTATTTTGCGTATGTCATGGGCGGGAATTATTTAAATGAGGAAGATTGTGATGTGTTCGTTCCCGGAAGAAAACTCAAGACTACAATGGAGGCGTTTCAGGGAGTTTAGAAACAGTGACACTGATATAAAGAATAACTCCCGCTGGAGGGACTTTGTGCTTTGTAACAGCAACATGATGGTTTTGATTTAAATACCTTCAGGCTGTGATTGGACCTCGGAGGAAACGACACCCACACCACCTGACGTCTGCCCTGCTGATGGTTGGTCAAACGTGTGGCTGGATGACATTGTTGACCCATGACCTGCTGCTATGTGGCCTGATGACCCTTGACCTGATGGCACTGTGAGATTGACAAAGATATCACATTATGTGGTGCGTAAAAAGATTAACCCCCACTTTTTCATGCACTAGAGTATTCATTAACACATTTCTTGCGGACTCTATGTATAATGCATTATATAAATGTAACCAAAGTGAAAATGCATTATAATATCTGCAGATTCCTTGTTACATCTGAAATTGGTTGATTCTCATGTGTGTTTTAATGAACTTCACTTTGTGGTTACAATTCATGAGATCACACAATGCATAATGTGCATTACAAGGCATAATTAATGCATTAAAAATACTTACATAATGCATTATATATGAAGGCTTCAAGTAAAGTTTTAGAGAATATTCTAATATTATTAGGCCTTTGGATATATTGTGATTTGGTGTGCCTAATATAAACAAATTATAAAATATAATATGAACCCTGATTGCCAATATAAACAGGTCGATCTCTTACCAACAGAAATGGACACTAAATGGACTCCCCCGTCTGTGCCTGAAACGCATTCAATTTATTAGTAAGTTTCTAAATTCTTTGAAATATCCTATTTTGAACAATAATTTAAAGGTTTCTGAATGTAATTACCAGGGACTTTTGATCCTGAACCTCCATTAGCACCCGTTCCTCCAGCTCCTACACCTGAGAACAGTTTCTCTGGTTACTCGTCATGTTATACACTACTGTTCAAAAGCTTGAGGTCAGTACGATTTAAATTTTTTGAAAGAAATTAATACTTTTATTTAGAAAGGATGACAAAAGTGACAGTAAAGACATTGATAATGTTACAAAAGATTTCAAATAAACTGTGTTCTTTTGAACTTTCTACTAGTTTCCACAAAAATATGAAGCAGCACGACTGTTTTCAACATTGATAATCAGAAATTTTTCTTGAGCATTAAATCATCATATTAGAATGATTTCTGAAGGATCATGTGACACTGAAGACTGGAGTAATGATGCTGAAAATTCAGCTTTGATCACAGGAATAAATTACATTTCACTATATATTCACATAGAAAACAGTTATTTTAAATTGCAATAATATTTCGCAATATTTAAGATTTTACTGTATTTTTGATCAAATAGATGGAGCCTTGATGAGCATAAAAGTCTTCTTTTAAATACGTAAATGTCTTGACCTCAAACTTTTGAGCAGTAGTGTATATTAATTAAATGTTTAATCATATTGCATACACTTTTATTATATACATTTGTAATATTTGTATTGAATATAGTGCATAATATGGCATTTAGTATTAAAGCATTGTTAGTTTTTATGCAATAATGTGTAATTTTAGTTTTTCAGGTCAAAATCAGTGATCGGGTACCTGAAGGAACTATCTCTGATTTGGACCCCTCTTGTCCATCGTAACTTGCACCTGTAAGTGAAATAAATACGGTGATTAGGAAAACTTGTCAGGGTAAAAACAAAGGAAAGCATGTTTACCGCAGGCGAATACCGTACCATGAGAACTTGATCCAGGCGGGCGAGAGTAACCGTCTCTACCGTTACTTCCTGTAACCCACACAGACGCATTACTGAGAGGCCATTCTTTCTACAGTAATAAAACACTGTCGTCCGTCTGAAAAAGCCTTCAGTAATCCAATGTCAAGCAGTTAAATGAACAACAAAACATTATATTAACCAGAGTGATGCTGGTTACCGTTTGCTCCATCTGAAGCTGCTGATGTGCTGCTTGATGCTGGAATGACAAAAACACTTTTACTTTCTTATTGGACATGGAAGAGAAGATATCAAAGTCAATCTTACGGTCATTTTTAGCACATTCAATGGATAAAAACTAAATAGTTTCTTCAGAAAACAACACGAGGTCATGAGGACTAAAAAGACCACAGTAAATATGGACAATGAATACTCACAATAGTACCACAAGGTATACAGAACTTTGGCTAACGTTAAGGCAAGGTTCTCTCAAAGTTACGAACGAACATTAACATTATTAATGATACATAATTAACTTTTTTTTTTTCTGATTTTTAAATGTTTAGAGAACATTCAAAAGTAACATTCCCATAATGTTTGCAAATTGAAATGTTCCCATAAAGTGCGTTCACATAACCAAGAAAAAACTTTTTTTTTAAAAATTGAATGTTCAGAAATAGCGTTTTCATAATGTAATGAGCGAAACGTGTTTGTAAAGCTGAGGTGTTTTCTACACAGGGTCAGTCTGTGTTGCTCTTCTAAAGTAGGGCTTGTGTGAAAGTTTTGCCCCTGATAGATCAGGTTCACACTTACAGACTTGGCCAGTTTGAGTGCCACCATTGAGTTTGTGACCTGGGAAACAAGAGCAAAGGTTTTTGTCAAAAGATGTATTGGACTTCAGGAACAGAAAAGCGAGGCCTGAAAAGTGGCCATTTAACTCCCAACAAATTCACCTTTCACCAGAGGCCATGAGAGGCTAATGCACTCCGAACAGGTTTTAAAGAACTTGTTTTTGCGTTATCGAGTAGACTTTCCTTACCGTTTGGGGATTCGCCCGCGACGCCGCTGCCAGGAGTCATACCTTGGAGAAAAACAGCCTTTCAGTCTAAACAAGGCCCCGAAACACCAGTCCCACAAACATGCCCTCTCACTGCGCTAGGCCCGTGCACCTGAGGCGGCTGATGATGTTTCATCTTTCCACATTTATTAATAAATCGAGCAATGCCGTTCAGCCACTGTGGCAAAATCTCCACATACCTGATCCCTAAACCAGATTAAGTACCGATTGGCTTTGCTTTCTGAGTAGGGTGCACCCAGTGAACTATTTTCCAGTGCTGAGAGGTTCAGTGTTCTCTACCTCCAGCTTTAAAGAGGATTAGCTTCACCTTACCCAAGCCTTTGGGTGCTGCAGTGGCCTGCTGCGATCCGGCTCCTTTGGGAAAGAGGGAGAGGAACAAGAAACATATTCTTAAGACTCCCAGAGATCATTTCTCACAGGTCAATCAATCAGTTTGGGCCAGGTGGCCCTCTGGAAGAACAAAAACACTCTTCTTACATGCGCTTAAGGGGGTTTGCATCTCGTGTAAACCAGTTATATACATTTTAAGTTGCTTTTATAGGCTTTTATGAACATTTTAGATGTGATTTTAGTTTCTTTTTGTTGCGTCTAAAACCTCCAAATCTTCGTCAGTTTTTAGTCTTTATTCACATTTGTAATTTATACTACTGGAATATTTGGGGTCTGTAAGATTTCTGTTTCAAATAAATGCTGTTCTTTTGAACTTTGAATTCATCAAAGAAAACGTTTCGCTACTGTTTTCAACATTGATGATAATCAGAAATTTTTCTTGAGTGGCAAATCATCATATTAGAATGATTTCTGAAGGATCATGTGACACTGAAGACTGGAGTAATGATGCTGAAAATTCAGGAATAAATTACGTCTTAAAATATATTCCAAAAAAAAACTGTTATTTAAAATTGTAATAATATTTCACAAAATTACCGTTTTTAGTGTATTTTTTGATCAAATAAATGCAGCCTTGGTGAGCAGAAGAGACTCTTTAGAAAAAATCTTACAGATCCCCAACTTTTCTTAATTACCTTACAAAAAGTACTGTGGTACCTTGGTTTGTTTCAGATGGTTATACTATGGTATTCCAATGAAATCCAGTGGAAAAACTTTGTAAATACGATGTAAATATTACATATTTTGGTAATATTACCATGACTGTACTATGGTATTAACATGAAACCACAAGGTTGTTCAAAGAATAGCTTACTTTCCAAAAAACTACAACATGGGTGTACCATGCTATCAAGTCCAGAATATATATGGCAGCATCCTACTTTAATGATACTGTATGATTACCATATTTATACAACATGGCACTTTAAAATCATAATGATCGAGGCCAAAAAAACGAGGTATGACAACTAGCACATTATACAAGAAATAATACCATTGTACTTTTTTGTAAGTGTAATTGTGATTATGGCAGAACCCCAAATGTATATAGCTCAGCCTTAATAAGGAAGACTGACTTTTAAAGCAAATTATGACTCATTATGTGATTATTAAAGATGACTGAGGTTTTGCACAATGGTGGTAAGTTGTGAACTTGTCACCCACCCTTCATATGCTGACCTTTGGAGTCATCATCATCTGTAAAGAAAAGGGAAAATCGATACAGTTTATAACAACCGCTCCTTTGTTTTGCCCTTCTCCTCTTTCTGTCCTGAATCCCTCACAGATCTGCTGACTGTTATCAGAATATTAGTTTAGGATTCACATTCATCTATTGTCAGTTAAAGGCTGTTTTATTTTCTCCTAGAAACTGTTGCTTTACTCACTTTAATGGTGTTAAAAATTGGGTTTATGAAGCTTAACGTATTTAAAAAAACGATTCAAGAAACTATTTATCATGAATGTTATAGTATTAACTTCTCATTTTGTCCTTTTGCAGGATCATGTCGTATCAAATTGCCCACAATATGAGCTTTCTGATGTGGTACGATCAGCTCTCCTCGGGACATTTTAATTATTTTACTATCTAAAAGACCATCATCTCCTACCATCGTCCTCCTCAGACAGTTCTTCTTCGCCCTCTTCAGCCTCAAAGTCATTTTCCTCGGGCTCCTTATCTGTCCGGAGAGATCGTGTAAATATGTGTGGCCGCTGTATGCTAAACACAAGAGTGTGTCATTAAATCAAGCCCTCTGGGAGAAGAGCTCGTACCTTCAACAGGAGCCGTTGATATGGTGGACACCAGAAACACAACAGCCACTGAAGCAATTACAAGATTTCTGTGAAAGCAAAACGATAAGAGTCCAGAATGAGCAAACGTGAAGCACAATGACCCCCCAAAACTAAGTCAGATGCTGTTTAGGGTATATATCATGCAGTTTATCAATGCATATTCTCAAAAACAGCTCTGAAAATGACCAACTATTCTCTTGAGAAATGTATGATTTTAGTATTATTTTAACTTGGAAAGTAAATTCAGTGCTTGGTTTTTAAAAATAAAAATAGTTTGACTCTGAGTTTACAACAATCTACATATTTTTATGCTAAAGTATTGTAATATTCAGAAAGCACAGCTGTAATTGGACAGTATATAACTTAATGAGACTCCCAACATCAAAATAGCACAGACTCTAAACTATAACCAGATATAAGTCATATGCAAATGTCATTGAAATGCAAAATTATTAAATACAAATCCTACATAAAACATGCTTGTGTGGTGCTTGCAACACCAAGGTCATGGGTTTGATACCAAGGTCATGCGAGAATTGATCCATATACCTTGAATGTAAAGTCACTTTAGATAAAAGCATCTGCCAAATGCATGAATGTCCTCATACAAGCACCTTAATAAAAAAATCCACAGCTCCTCTCTGCTATATATTGATTAATCAGCTATCAGTTGTTCCACTATAATCAATGAAGTCATTTTAAGAGTCAGACCAGTTCTTATAAATCAAACGCCATTGACTTACCGTGACAGCATCTTTAGCACAGGTTTATGTGGGAAACTGTGCAGCAGACATAAAGCAACCAGCAAACGTGCTTTTGACTTCCTTATGCTTGACTGGGCACCAAAATACATTTTATACCCTTCCAGCCCCCCATCTTGTTAAGGGGCAGGACTTGATGTCTAACCCCAACCCGTGCCATTCAAACTACTCCCTCTGAAGACTGAAACCACAGGTGAGTCCTGCGACGGTTTTAAATTCATAATTCATTTTCAGTTCAGGTCTGCAGTCTTCGAGCATTACAGTGCAGAAATGCTGATGTATATGTACTGTACATTGGCTGTTGACTAATGATGCCAAAGATTAAGATAGAAAAAGGTCTTTATTTATGGCATGTCCCATCATCCTCTTGGGCCGGCTGTGGGATCAGTAAGGCGGATCAGCCAGTGGAGGGCACAGCCAGCCTGCACAACACCACAGCAACCACAGGGTCTTACTGGGTTTCTCTCATCTGAGCATGATGACCTGGCTAGGTTAAGATCAGATGTTTCCAGATGCTTCTTTCTGATTTAGCACTTTAAACAAATATGAAAAAAAATCACTCAATTTATGATTAAGTGTTTGCACTGTCAAAAGTTTGGAATATTTTTTAATGTTTTTGAAAGGTCTCTTATTCTCACCATGGCTCCATTTATTTAATCAAAAATACGATAAAAAATTACAGTAATATTGTGAAATATTTGTATAATTCAAAATAACTGCTTTCTATCTGAATATATATTCAAATGTAATTTATTCCTGTAATGAAAAGCTGGATTTTTTTAGCATCATTACGCCAGTCTTCAGTGTCACATGATCCTTCAGAAATCATTATGCTGATTTAATGCTCAAGAAACATTTCTGATTATCATCAATGTTGACAGTTGTGCTTCTACATATTTTGTGGAAATTGTTTACATATATACCAAGAAATTAATACTTATATTGTTTCAGCATTGATAATAATAAGAAATTGAGCAGCAAATCAACATTTTAGAATGATTGATCTTGAATTCTAAATTATGTTTCAGTCTGCTCAAAAAAGGTACTTTTTATAAGGATGCACAGCCTTTTGGTCTCTTTTGCCTGCTGAAAATGTGCTTTGCTGGTTTAGCTGGTCATTTATTTGATCTCCCAGCTCGACCAGCTGACAAGTGGCCAAAACCTCTCAAAAAAAACCTTCAAACCTGACTGACCAGTTTTATAGCCAGCTATGACTAGCAAACCACTTTTGGCTGGTTTTATGCATGTATCTATAAATTTGAGACCAGTGGTTGCCAGATCTTTCTGGAAAGAAAAGAATGGGAACGCTAGTAAACTGGAATGGCTTGTGATGTGTTAATGGATTAGCATGACCTGTTCAAGTGCTGTGGTATCCGTATATGTTGCATAAGCTAATGCTCCTGTCCCATAGCAGTAACTGAATCGCTGGCAGCTCACGGGAAGATTGCATTCCTGTACAGCGAGCCAGTTCACATCAAGCCCGTTTTACAATGTAACGAACACCAGCAGGCCTTGAAATGCATTTCTGTGATAAACTCGTCCTGATGAGCTAAATGGACGTGTGTCGTAGCAAAGCTAATGAGCTCTTGGGCTAAACAAGCTTTCTTTGTTGTATTGTGAAATGTGATCTATGTGTGTGTATTCTGACCCTGAATCCACATAACGTAATGTTGCATGAGCTTTCTGAAGAGGTTGCGAAACACATAATCGAGATAATAATGCTAAATGCAAATAATAAGATACAGCTAAGCTAATCTAACTAATCTTATATAGTTAAAATAAATAGGGTTTTCAACATTGAAAGCAGCAAATTCTTCTTGTTGACATCAAAGGCCTTGTAAACTTCTTAATCTGATAAATGCAATTCTGTTGGTGGTTATGCATTTACACAATTAGCCTATCTATTCAGCAGAATAATCATGTATGGTAAACACATGTACAATGTATAATACAACAGTAAGGCAACAGTAACTCAAATAACCACTCATTATAACTGAGGTCTGCAGAAGAGCATCTCACAACACGTTCAGCCTTGAAGCAGAAGGACTACACCAGCAGAAGACACACTGTAACACTCCTGTCAGATAAGATCAGCAAACTGAGGCTATATTCACACGGACTCACCAAAATCAGACAATAGAAGATTGGAAAAACGTTGCCTGGTCTGACGAGTCTTGATTTCTGCTGCAAAATTGGCGTAAACAACATGAAAGCATGGATCATCCTGCCTTGTATCAGCGGTTCAGGTGGTGTAATGGTGTGATTGATATTTTCTTGACATACTTTGGACCCCTTAGTACCAATTGAGCATAATTTTAAGGCCTCAGCCCGAGTATTGTTGTTGAACATGTCCTTACCTTTACAGTGTATCATCTTCTGATGGCTTCTTCCAGTTGGATAACACACCATGTCACAAAGCTCAAATCTTCTCACACTGGTTTCTTGAACATGACTAAGTTCACTGAACTCAAACTCCACAGTCTCCAGATCTCAATCCAGTAAAGCAGCTTTGGGATGTGGAGGAACAGGAGATTCACATCATGGATGTGCAGACGACAAATCTGCATGATATCATGACAAGATGGGCCAAAATCTACAGCACCTTGTTGAATCTCTGCCATGAAGAATTAAGGCAGTCCTGAAGGCAAAAGGGGTCCAGCCTGGTACTAGCAAGGTGTACCTAATAAAGTGGCCGGTGAGTGTGTTTTTTCAGTGCTAAACTTGCGTATTGTTTGGCCAATGCAGCAGATTCAACTTGTATGGTGGGTCGTCACATGAAATGAGCACTACTGTAAATGTTAAAAAATTCTGGTAAAAAAAAAAAAGTCCACCTGCTGGTACAGTATCTGTCAAAGGAATGAAAAGACATATTGACAGCAGTATTATTAAACATCTGCTGGTCTTGCTGGCAGATGTGGGCAGATTTCTCTTCACCAGTTTCGTGTCCTGTGGCTTCCTTCATTCCTGCAGGCCTGCCTGCGCTCAGACAAAAGCTCTCTGTTCGGTGCTTGAAACCGTAGCGCTCTCGGAGCCAACCTTGGGTGACGAGATTAGAAGCGCAGTCCTGGATCGGTCCAGCTTGACCGATGGGGTCAGACGGTACAGCGGCTCAAGACATATGGAAAATGACGGACCACCACAGTTGTATCCTATGTGGCAAAAATATATTTATTTCTTGCCAAAGTATGTAAAAAAAACACTTTTATTTTAGAATCGATTAATCGCGATAAATAGATTTTCTATATTTATATAAATTTTCATAAATTATATCATATATTATATCAATTTTGATCAATACTATGTTTATATATATTATATATTTTCACACGTATACATTTATGTAAATGTGAATAGATTAAATATATATAATGTTTTTTGTTTTTTTTCAGTATTTTTTTATATTTAAATATCAATTAAATTTAATATTAACATATAATTAAAAAGTATATTTCTAGATTGAGTATATAATTTTTTTTAAATATGCATATTTATATAAATATATATATAAAAAAATATATGTGACATAAATATAAATATAGCCTACTTTCCTGATTGACAATCTTTTTTTTTTTTGTGCATAAAATGTAAAAATAATTTCCTTTTTTTTTTTTTTTTTTGCATTAACTTCAACACAAAGATCCTCAGAGACCGCAGCAGATCACAGGAGAGCATGTAGGAAGCAAGAGGTGAGTTCCACTGTGGTCCAGTACAAACACACAGATTAAACCACACACACACATACAGACCTGTTTTCTCATACAGATTCCTGTTCTGTTCTCCAATTTCAGCTTCATCCAGAGCTCTGTTAGGAGTTTTTGTCTCACTGGTCACGAGCCACCTCTGATCGTCCTGAAGGAGCCAATCTGTTTAGAAACCCGATCGGTCTGAAATGACTGCGGCACTGGAGTTTTGGGTCCCTGAACCGCTCTGTAATTAATCACCGTGGGCCAAATCTAATATGTCGTACAGCAGGACAGAGGAATAGTGTGGACAGGTGGATGTTAAACTTAATCAGAGGGTCAGACAAGTTCTCATTTCCTGCCCAGGTTCTCGAATTAATGTTTGCAACCGATATTAAACAACTACAGAATGATTTTTGCATTGCCAAGTGTTATATTGGGCCTATTTCATTTACTTTCTAGTTGGTTTCAGTTTTTGTCTGTACCAGCTCTATATTTCATAGGTGAGTGATATGAAAGCTTTGTGTGTGAAACAGACCCACATTTACATCTTTATGGAAGAGCTTCAAAAAGTTGTTTTATTATCCGTCCTGTATTTTTGAACTGGCACATCATGTTGCATCAGTGACACTGAACCTGATGCAATGCATTGATGACCTAAAATATATTGCACAAGTTGCACTTTGATACTTGTAAGGCAAGACACCACAAGTGAATAATGCTATGTTTCCATACTTCCCCAGTTGATTTATCATAGTACATTAAAGGGGCTAAATAATTCAGAAACCTTGTTTTTAGCGACACTGGTGGCCGTTAAGTGAACTGCAGCAGCAACTCGCTCACGTGTAACGCACAAGAGACTGAACGTGATTCAAGACCTGAAATACTCAATGAAGTTATATTTTTTTATTTGCTTAGAAGTAAAATAATAAAATAAAACAATAAAAATGACAGCGGTGAGAAAGCAGCAGTTAAGAAAGCATCTGTTCATAGTGATGTGGATATGTTTGCACCAGCTCTGCTATTCACCGGCATCGTGTCGACAGATGAGGTAGGCCTAATTAAAATTACACTATTATGATAGTTTTTATTATAAAGTATATTGGAGACTACAGCATAGTTCTGTGCGACTATAGTTTGAAATATTCTCTTTTCTTTGCATGGCACATTGACATTACAGAATGTCTCTTTCCGCATTATCCTGAACATTATCATTTGTTTGATGTGTCAAAGAATGGAAAAGAGGCTTTCGTGAGCGCGCGTAACCGTCACACATCCTTTTGATTTTCCCGGCAAAAACGTCCCGAGTCTTTCACATTAAAAATCAGTCTACAGGCTTTCATAGACTTAGGAAGTCAGGAAAGGTCTCGTTTTTAAGCTTTGTTACAAGCTGTTCACACATTTGGCAATAAAAAGCTATTAGCCTAATACATGAAAATTCTTACATAGACAATTGTTTTGTAATACAAGTTTTTTTTTTTGTTTAAATAATATTATTTAATTTTTTATTATTTGTTTAAATATGTTGTTTAGATATGCAAATGCATCATTATCTAATTAAATATGCCTTCATTTGCATAAAATTCCAGAACAGAAATCGTAACATTTGATAAAGATGGTGCAAAATTCTTGTTTCATTCTATTGCCATATTCACTCTTAAAAACAAAGGTTCTTTAGCGGCATCGACGAAGAGCCTTTAACATCCATGGACCTTTCCATTCCATCAAAGGTTCTTTATCGTGAAAAAATATTCTTTAGATTGTTAAAATGTTAATAAAAAAAAAATAAAAAAACTCCAACCAAAAGATGGTTCTTCTATGGCATTGATGTGAAACCTGCTTTTATATAGGTTTTTCCTGAGAGGATTTTGGATTTATTTTTTATCCTTTCATTCTTATCCTGGATTTCTTTCTCTGGGTCTTGCCTTAAGGTGATTTCAAAGTGTTATTGAAAAGAAGTGCATAAAAATGTTTGCATTTCATAGACAATAACAGGATGTGTGCGTTTGGAATGACAGGATGTTCATTTGTGGCTGAACTTTTCTTTTAAGAATGACTAACAAAGAAATGAATCGAATACATGAAAATGAAAGAGTGTGTGGACAGAACTTATCACACATGAGTCTTGACCTCAGGAAAACCAAACACAGTGTTGAAATCTTGAAGTGCCACTCAATGGATTGTCAACAGAAGCTGATAAATAAGTTCAGATAACGAACACTCATGTATATGAATATGTATTTTTGGAGTTTGATAGGGTTTTCATCTAGCTGCTAGTTTTGGATATTAGTCAAACATCAATGCGCTTGATTCTTATATTACATGCAAGAACCGTCAGCTGAGTGTGTCGCTGTTCAACAGGGCCTGTTTTTCAGTAAAAGGTAGGCCTTTTCTCACAGATATCAAGCCACCAGATCAGAGTAGATGTTTAAACCCTCTTACGCCTTAAATTAAAGTCTAATATTTCTCAAGGCTTCTCGCGTCCTTCCGCCCCCCTTCGAAGCTGTCGGGAAAGTGGGCCGCGGGGGAAACTAATGCACTGCGAGGGTCAAGCTTCACTGGCCGTCTCCATTTTGAAAGCCAGCCTTTGGTTTCATCGGCCTCCCGTAAGTTTGAGAAGGCCCGTACAGGGGTGACGGGAACATTTGCACACAAGCCCGTGAGTCACGCTCGGACAGGCGGCCCGCGAGCGCTTTGTCCTGAGCTGTTTGGTGGCTTTTGTCTGGGGTACACCTTCCTCTTCCTCCTCATCCTCGCGTTTGTTCACCCTCGGGCCAGGTTTAGACCACCGAGATGTAATGTGAGATTGTGTCGTGCTCCAAAGAGCCTGTGGAGACGCACGTGGAAACTTAACTCTTTCTCTGTGTAGGGGTCAAGGAATCTAGCCTGCTGGTTAAATCTTAAAAAAAATTAAGACATCAGAGCTTAGATAAGACTTTCTTTCTTTGACTAAAACCGCTGAAATATGACACATTCATAGGGCCATTCACACGATCTGGCCATTCACACGTGCAAACTCTACTTGCTTTGCTGAGATGTTGAAGAACGCAACGAAGAAATTCATTTAATTCTCTTTAATTCTAATTTAAACTCTCTTAATTATGAAATTTCATTTATTTGTGTACTGATGTTCAGCTGTTTCACCAAACTTATTGCTCACAACTCATGTTTTCAAACCATCTCATGTTTGATTTTGACGTGACATAAAGTGGTGATATCTAAGAGTACATTTACATGACAATGATGTACTATATCATATTATTTCTTTGCGTAATTTACATACAGACGACAACGTTGTCACAGATCCGCGAAAACGACTAATAACGCTGCATTATGCTAACCGGCCAGTAGTTGGCGATATCACTTTATAAAATAAAAACATTACGCACCTAAATAGACCGAACACATAATACACATACGTATGACGTTCACAAATTGGCGTTTTTGCAGTCCACACGGAGGCGATGACGGCATCGGTTTCAAAAACGTGCATTTTGAAACCCGTTTTCAGAAGTGTGCATTTTCAGGCTCCCAAAAAGCCATTGTCGTGTAAACGAATAACTAAAACACATAAAAAGCTTTTCGTTTTTGTTATAAAATTAAGTTTCGTTATAATTGCCTTTAATTGTAGTTGAAAACGGTGTCCTGTCAACGTGGGTGAGTTGTTTACTTACTTTTTATTTCGTCTTCCATTAACACCATCGTTTATTCATTCACACCGATATGTGGATGTGGAACGAGCATGAAAACGAGAGGTGGGATTTATCGTGTGAAACAATCATATCTAATAATTTAGATTAATAAATCATATCCAATCATAGCGATATGGAGGCATTGCCTCCTCTCACGTGACAATATAATATATATATATATATATATATATATATATATATATATATATATATATGATTGTATAATATATATATATATAATATTTTTGGTTGCATTTTATTTTACAGTAGCCTACGTGTACTTATAGTGTACTGACTGAGTCTGACCTAAGAAAGTACTGGGTAATATAAGGTAACTACATGGTTAGGTTTAGGTGTATAGGTTCAGTGTTAGTGCCTATTACCCAGTTATTGTAATTACTATAATAAGTACATAGTATGTACATGGGGAACAGGACTGTAAAATAAAGTGCTACCGCAGTTTTTATATTTATATACTAGAAGAGCAAATATATAAACAATTTGGTTTAATTTGAAAGACAAAAACAAGTGATCTAAAACTTATTATAGTAATATTACTATATTACTATATATATATATTACTATTACACAAAATATGGATGTGTTTAAGAGAGAAAAAAAGCCTTAGTTTTGTTTAAAAAATCCAGTTAACCAGGTGAAACTCCACCTTTATTTGATAATAAAGTGTTTTTGGTCCATCAGAATGAATTAGTAAATCATTGTTTGTCTGTAAAATTTTGACATTTTACTAACAAAATAAAATTGTTATACATTTATTCTATAGTATTAATTGGATTGTCTGAAATAATTTTTTATTTTTCAATTATTTTTGTCCTCATGACTACATTTTGTTGAAAATTGAGTAATTAAATAAAAAACAGGATAAGATATGCATGTGCTTGTGGTTTAGTTTACACACACACACACACACACACACACACACACACACACACACACACACACACACACACACACACACACACACACACACAAAAGTCTCCATGGTCACTTGGTTTTCTGACAACCCAGTCTTTATTAGATTTGCTCCCTGTGTACATATTAAAACGACTTTAAATCTATACAAAATTATTTTTTTAACAGTTTTCAGAACAATCTGTGCTCTTACATTGCTAGTTTATTAGTATTCCTCCACAGAGACATAGACATCAGAGATTCTATCAGAAATTGTCTGTACAGTCTTAAATCATTTTTTTTGTTTATTTGTTTGTTTGTTTTTTGGGGGGGAAAGATCTCATTCTGTGCGATTTCAGGCCGGCGTTCATCTGAGAGTCAAGAAAAGAAGGTTGTCGTTGTAGCAGCTGCAGTCTTTCAGTCAGTGACACCATGTGGACAAACCAAAGGAGCCAGGACAGGTTTGATGGTCCGAGCAACATTTCTCCAGACCCGAATCGTTTGGTCTCGGGAGCTTTCTCAAACATTCCTTCAGTTAGTTCTACTCTCTAGGTTTAATGCGTCACTTTCAAATGAAATATATTTAGACTCTACGCAAACAGACAAACACATGAGGTTCGAAATTCCAGACCCTCGTTGTTCTTCATGCATTTCATGCATCTAACATTGGTAAAATGAATATATCAAACGTTCTAGAATTAGGACAAAGTAAAAAAAAAAAAAAAAATGGAATGTACACCAAACAGCCGAATAATTTAATCTGCATCCCAGAACCCTTAGAAAGGAACCTTCACCATATGAGAGAGAAAGAGAGAGAGGACGAGAGGGACGTGTCAATGTGTTTTAATGGGACGTGAAACTCTGGTTATCATGACTGTCTCAGTTGATTCTTTTTACGTCTCTCCAGGAAAAATCTGCAATGAGAAAGAAGAGCAATCATATAGTGAATATATCATATTTTAAGGAACTTATTATAACAATAGATCTGTTCCAAACAGACAGCATTTTAAGGCATCATGTGCATTTTTGGGCCGAATTCTTAATAGTTTATGCAAGTAAATCAATGAGGTCATGAATGTTCTTGTTCTTGTGTTTTTCTGGCAGTAACACTCCAAGACTCCAGGGGGCGATAATGTAACTTCAAATCTGCGTTGGATATGTTTCAGGCCTACTTCAGGTAGATATCATTCCTCTTTTTGATTGAAAAATGATAATGATGCGATTTAAAATATGGGATATCGTGAGTTTACTCATCATATATAGAAAATTCTTTATCCAGAAATGTAAATGAGCAACGCACCTACTTTTACTCTTTTGAAAATGAAAGGTCTCTCTACCTTCATACATTAACAGAAAGAGAAATAATGAAAAAGTTACTGTAAACATTGATAGATGTATAATGCACAAATTGCTTATCAAGATCCTATTTACCCTTTATTTTTCTTTTGTTTGTCTTAATATTTGATTGGATATAGGCCTAACTAATATGTTATAATTGCCTTTAATTGTATGTTCATTGTCCAACAGATTGCAATAAAACATTTTTGAAAATAGTTATTCATCATTCAAGACGGCGGATGAAGAGCCCATCCTTTCAGTAGAAAAGAGCCAATCACCTTTTGAAAGAGGTAATGCTTGATTATTTACTCATTTCACTTATTTGCATGGACAGTATTTTAGCATATTTGAATAATTTATGACACCATGTTGTCAGATTGTATTGCTGATTTGAAATATGATTTAATATCTTTATAAACAGTTCGATTTATTGTGCTTATCAGTGTAGAGGCTTCTTTTGTAGTTAGCTTAGCAACATGTTAAACTCCATACTGAAAAGTGTCCATTATCTCATTAAAAAGATTATTTAATCCAACATGTTTATAAGAGTATTTACAAAGCAGCATGTTTATACCAAACTCTATTAGAATAAAATGTTAGCTGTTTAATATTCATGAGTGACCATTACAAATGTTTCTGAATGTAGAGCGTTTCAAATCAGCCACTTTTAGACTTTTACGAGACATTTATAAAGGCTTATGTAAACATTACACTACATTAATATATTATATTTTATATCTCATATATTGTGACTGTATATATCAAAATGTGACTATATTTTCAGTTGCTACTTTATCTCACAATGTGACTAATGACTATATCTCTCAATTATGACTTTATATCTCACAATTGTGACTTTAAATTTCAAAATATTTGCTTTTTATGTTGCACAAATTGACTGCATATCCCGCCATTAAGGCTTTATATCTCACAGTGTGCCTTTTTATCTTCTTTCATCAGTCACTTGTGAGGTTTCATGACTTTTAAGAGAAGTATATGAAGTAAGGCCTATGTAAACACTACATAGGTTTGAACAGAGCTTTTAATACGTGATCACATGATACCTGTTACAATGTCTTTGTAGAGTCCTGGTTGCTAGGAGCTTGGCAGAGGGGTTTTGCTGCCATCATCTGATCCTTAGGAAAGGCAGGAGCGGACATTAGCATGTGTAAAGTGTAAGTGTTTTAAGCAGACGCTTCTTCACAGCATCATTACCTTGTGTTGTGTCATCAAGATGATCTGGTTCATCTTGTGTTTTAGAAGCAGCATCTGTAAACAGAATCCGTTTATTATTACATGTATACATTGGGCAGACACTTTTATCCAAAGTAACTTGTATTGTATTAGTTCATGCATGTTAGTTATGTTGTTAGCGCCAGTCTTATAGATCTATACTCCTACTGTATGTCAACATCTGTCTTATTTATGTCTCCTAAGGGATTTTGGGAGGAAAAAATCTCAAAAGAAAATGGGCTTACCCGTGGCATCTTCAACCCCGACTTGATCATCATGGGTATCAGTGTCATCGTCATCTAAACATGCAAAGGAATTGAGCTTTTTCCCATTCAGAGAGTAGTGACCATCTAACAGGTAACAGCTACTTTTACAGTTTATCATTTAATAAAATATTTGACATCATTTGGGGAAGTTACGTGCCAAAGTTTAATATTAGGTTCAAAAGAAATAATAATAATGTTAACCTTAGTAAACGACACAACTAAACCCACAATGAAGTGCTTTAGACCCATGAGACGTACCGCCTAAAACATCATGGCTGTCTGGATCAGTGATTTCACCAGTGTGGTTCTCTAGAGTTGGCAAACAAATTCAAGAAACATGCATTTAATACTTTGTAAATGATAACGGCATCATGTGACTCTTACATACTTAGTTAATAAACATATTTACCGTGGGATGTCGTAGCATCTGTTGAGTCATTGATATCTAGAAGAAGAACAAGATTCAGGTTCATCATGTCTTACACACGTGGCTTTAAAGATAAGTCATTTATTTGTCCATGCTGAAATCACAAATGCTGTGCGATGCAACTTTGCTCTCCATTGAGAAGTAGCAGTGTATTCTGGCTAGCAACGTACAGTAAAACTCACATATATTTAATGATTTTACATTGCTTAACCAGTGCCTGATTCTTTCTTGAGGCTTTATATTTGTCCCTGTCAGCTGTTTATCTAGTGAACTCGTGAAGGAAAGAAGAAAACTCCTCAGATTTACATGGGGTAGATGGGATTTATCACTTGTTGTGTTGTGCATCACATCTGGTTCTCAGTTAGCATTGAAATATGATGCTAATATTCATTCTTCACATAACATGATGTGAGCAGTGAATGCTGTGTTTGGCTTACCGTGGGAATCAGCCGATTCATGTGTCTCTATTGATGCACCATCAGGAGAATCTGTAGGTTTACACATTTATATATTACACTTTCCTAACCTTGTTCTGTAACAGTGACAAGTTTAAATCTATAGACGCCTATTTTCTTTATTTCTTTTTATGTGTGACTTTATATCTCACAATATGACTTTATATCTTCAATTATGACTTTATATCTCACAATTATAACTATCTTACAATATGACTTAATTAATCACAATATGACTTTATCTCACAATATGACTATCTTCAATTATGACTTTATATTTCACAATATGACTTTATATCTTCAATTATGACTTTATATCTTACAATTATGACTTTATATGCTAAATTATGACTTTATATCTCACAATAAGACTATCTCTCACAAAATGACTTTAAATCTTCCATTATGACTTTATATCTCACAATTATGACTGTTAAATTATGATTATTTCACATTTATGACTATATCTCATATATGTTAAATTATGACTATTTCACAATTATGACTTTATATCTCACAATATGACTATATTCAATTATGACTATATTTTCAATTATGACTTTATATCTTCAATTATGACATTATATTTTGCAATTATGACTTTATATCTTGCAATTGTCTTTATATCTCACTATGTGACTTTAAAATTGTGACTTTATATCACACATAATGATTGTATACCATGTAATTAAGGTTTTATATTATAACTTTAAATTTCTCAGTTGTGTCTTCATACCGCACAATGTGACTTTATTTCTTATTTTAAACTTTATCTGATATATTTTTCACTGTGAGGTGGAAATGGGCCTGATATAAATCAGTTAATACCTTGCTTCTCTTTTTCCACACTGGAGTCACTGTCTTCATCGGTGTCTGTGGGCATAAACACATCAATCAGTCAATCGATAGATATAGTGGTTTGATGACTGTAAAACAGAAAGGATGTAATGTTCACCTTCCCCTCCGGTTTCTGAGCTGTCCGTGTCGCTCTTGCTGTCACTGTCAGAGCTTTCTGTGTCTGTGGACTCTGTGCTGCTCTTGTCTTTGTCCTGGTCTTTATCTTTGCTGTCCGAGTCTGAGTCCGAGTCCGAGTCTGAGTCTGAGTCCAGGCTGGAGTTGTCAGAATCTGGTTTGTCTTCCTGCTTGTCTTCTGTCTTTTCTTCCCGCTCACTCTCGTCAGACTGACTGGCTGTGGCGTCTTCTTTCGAGCCGGCGTCCTCCTTGTCCTGTTCGTCTGGTTTGGATTCATCTTCTTTATCTTTCCCCTCGTCGCTGTCCTTGTCATCGGCCTCCTGCTTTTCTTGGGCGTCCTTCTCGCTGTCTCCATCATCTTGCGTGTCTTTGGGGTCGCTGGTGTCCTTGTCTTTGTTCTCAGCGCTGTCTTTATCAGGGGAATCTGACGTGTCCTGGTCCTGAGTGTCGCTGTCAGAGTCCGGGTCTTTCTCCTTCTTCTCTGTGCTGTCTGTGTCTGTCAGATCTGGATCCTGGTCTTTGGAGTCGTCTGAATCTTTCACCTCATCCGAGTCGCTGTCTGTGTCGCCTTTCTCTGGCGTCTCAGAGGTTTCTCGACCCTCGTCTTCTGAGTCTTTGCTGGACTCTTTGCTGGACTCTTTGCTGGACTCTTTGCTGGACTCTTTGCTGGACTCTTTGCTGGACTCTTTGCTGGAGTCTTTCTCGTCTTTCTCGTCGCTCTTTTCATCTGTGTCTCCGTCTGTTTTGTCTTTGTCAGAATCTGGGTGTAGAAAGTTCATTTTTATTAATATAGATCATCTAACTGACATGAATTATTATAATTACAGACAAATAACTTCATGAACCAGTGAAGCCTAAACTTACAAAAAAGTACCATGGTTCGTTGATTGTATCAGATCAAGAATACCGTGGTAATACCATTATAAATTGATAAATACACCAACGTACTATTCATGCACTATAACAATCCAAGGCACATATTGAATGTCAAAAAACATGGTATTACCATGGTACACATGAAAAAATACATGGATTTACCATGGTACCAGGTAAAAAAAAAATCATTAACAGGTACTTTATTTACTATAATAGGCATCATTAAAAAAAAAAGTGAAATCATATCACTTCCATGTTAATAAGTTTATAATATTTAAAGATTTTCCATAACCAGTTTTGAAGCAATAAATATTTTGTCACGTCATGCTGGATAGCCTCGCCTTCACTTATTTAATCACAATTAAATATCAAATGTGTTCTGACCAGGGTTATTATATTTATTATACTGTATTTAACTAAAACTAAAATAAACTTTATGGTTTTAGTTATTCAAATTGTAGTTATAGTTATATTAGTTATAGTGTAGTTATAGTGTAGTTAAATTGGCATATATATATATAAAACTACAAAATATTAATAAAAACTATAATAGTACTTCAATGATACTACTGGTTCTGACTGGTTTTGAGTACTTGACACTGGAAACTTGTTGCATTGGACCTTGTTAATGTTATTCTTTTAAGGACTTTTTAAGAGCAATAATCATCTTCTTTTGTTTGGTTATGAAGTATAGAAATGAGACACAGATGTTCTTTTGTGTATTTTAATCTCACCATCAGAGTCCTGCTGCTCATCTGTGTCTAAAGAGTCTTTCTCAGAGGAATCATCGGTACCTTCTGCATCAGAGCAAATACAATATAAACATCTCTAACTTCAGGCTGAATCACACTTTCATTCCTTCACTTCAGTAAATCGAAACTATTGTGAAACGTTTTCAGTTTTTAAACAAAATTGGTAACTGAAACAAAGCTGAAATAAAATACAAATATTAGATGAAAAAACTAAACTAAAACTTATTCTGAAATAAAAATAAATTAAAGCTAAATAGAAATATTTAAATTATATATATGTATATGCATATATACATATTTGTGTGTGTATATATATATATATATATATATATATATATATATACTGTATGTATATGCATATATATATGTATACAGTATATATATATATATATATATATATATATATATATATGCATATATACTGTATACATATATATATATATATATATATATATATATATTAATTAAACAAAAGCACATAACAAAATTACTCAAATTTAAACTAAAATTAAAATAAAAACTGAAAAGTAAAAACTAATTAAAAATATGAATGAATACTATAATGTTATATTTATAAACTGATTTGACACTGTTGGAATTAAAATGGTGATTTCTGCACCTGTAGAGGTTTTGTCTGCATCATCAGGCGAGTCATCAGACTTCTTCTTCTCCACACTAGCAGAATCCGCGTCTGAAAGCACAGAGCATGCCAAGATTGTTTCAGTAACAATATTTCATTTCGCTGTGAGAAAAGAGTGACTGTGCCAAGTAGGACGTGTTCCTGGAACATCTTTAGTTGGTGCTTGAACAATGTTCATGGCAACAAAACATAGTCCTCCTCCTCCTCACTGTATAACCATTAACTACCGCCAGAGGGAACGACGGCTTGATAAGAATGTTGTTCAAGAATCAACTAGAGGAACATGTTCTGCATGAGGAAACTCTATACCTGTGTCGACTGAACCAGGGTCCGCCTTCTCATCTGAGTCTGTTTAATAGTGAGACAGGAAATCAGTATTTTCAATACACACACACACACACGCACACACACACACACACACACACACACACACACGCATGCACGCACACACAGTTTTTTTTTTGTCATTCCAAAAATATGATATTATTTTTCAATGGAACAGAAATTGATCAGTTAAAGTGTTTTTAAAAATTATTCTTTTGTGTTCCATGAAAGAAATAACAGGTGAATAAATAATAGTGTTTTTGAAGTTTTTATCTAATATTTACATTTTATTTTCAGTATTCAGATTTATTTCAATAACTTTATTTCAATACCACTTTTTTTTATTTAGTTTTAGTTTAAAAAAAATAATGACAAAAATATATTTTTCGTCAATTATGGGTTAATGTACCGTTTCATAATCACATGTTAGCATTGAGTTGTACAGACGGGTAACTCTGTCTCTGTTCGTTTACCTGCTGATTCCTTTTCCTTTGAATCGGTATCAACATGATCTGCATCTGAAATATGATACGACACATTTAGATTGACTTAACACCATCTAATACAATATAGTCTGTCTCATTTCACACGATCTCTCTTACCTGTGCTGTCCTCCGCTGATGCTTTCTCACTGGTCTCATCTGCAGCAATAATAATAATAATAAAGTATTTTGCACACGTGTAGATTCTGTATATTATGAAAGCCTGACTTGTGTTTCACTGACCTGAATCTCCTGTCTTCTGCTGCGATGCGTCGGTTTCTGTAGTAGTTTCTGTATCTGTGTCTTTGTCCACATCAGTATCTGTTGTGTCTGATAAAGACATTTAGAAATAAATAACTGCACAACAAATATTTGTTTTTGCTATTGTTATGAATTATATATCTGAATGGAATGTCTATGTGTTTTAATTGCGTATCCTTTACTTATGGTAATTCCTTTTTGAAGGGAAATAATACAATGTTGTGTTTTTCTAAGGAAGTGAGGGATGCATTTTGATATTTGACCTAAACAACACTTTGCATTGTTGTTGTGTGTTCAGGAAAGTTGTACCTCTTGAGTCTGGGCCGCTGGTGGCTTCATCCAGGCTTGTGTCAGCTGGAATCAGTCGAGCTGTTAGTTTGAGCAATGCTTCACTCAAGTGCATTTCAAACAGAGTAAAGGATTTGCTAACACTTTACTTGCTAACACTTATTCTACTAACACCTAACCCTAACCTTACAGTCTACTAATACTATAATGAGAGTTAGTTGCCTTTGCTGGGTAGTAACTGATTACATGTAATCTGGATTATAGATATATTTTACAAAAATGAAGACTTGTAATCAGACTACAGTTACTTTATTTATTATATGTCTACATGTTATTCTCACAATGGCAGTCAATTATTCATAATTCATTGATTCTCCCTACTACTACTTTTTTATCTTTTAAACTTTCCTTTCTATAAAAGTCTATGCTTATATATACGTTCAGAAGCTCTTCCAGGTTTGTGGAATCGCACACACAGACCAGCCACTATGGTCATGTGACTATCACTGAAAACTGAGACACACAGCATTTGATCACTGGATTTATAGAAATCATTTCACTTTTAACAACTCTTTACTCAACATTGCAACACTGCATATCGCATCCACTCCTGACACACACATTAGTTATTATTTGAATCACTCAGAGTCATCTCACTCATGTATTAATGTCTTTGGAAGGCTTTTGACTTTATTAAGACACATTAAAATATTTCATTTTTTTTTAAGCTGGACCTCTTTGACTTAATATATTTACTCAAAGAACCTCCTGAGATTTTAAGTTAACAAGTTAGGTCAATACAAAATTAAGTCAATAATAATAATAATAATATAATTAAATTAAGTTCACTGTTCTTTGATGTTGGTTAATGGTCACATGACATGAAGGCAAACAAATAAAATATTTAATCTTTTTAGTAAGTTTTATTTTGACTGTTTTTAATTAAAAATGATTTATATACATTTTATTTGTTTGTGTGTGATTTAATTAATAGCTTTTCATTAAACTCCAGAAACCATGATGTAATGTAATATTTAATGCACTTCATGTCGTTGATAACAAAGAATAGAATATATTTTACAAGATTGTGTTCAAGTTAATGTGATAAACGAGTTAGATCAAAAGTAGTGCTGTCAAATCGATTAATCACAATTAATCGCATCTAACATAAAAGTTTTGTTTATATAATATATCTGTTTATGTGTATTTATATATGTGTGTGTGTGTGTCTTTATGTATATATATATATATATATATATATATACATACATACACTGTAAAACAGTGTGGCTGCGATTAGTTATAACAACTTAAAATTTGTTGAGATAACTTAAATATCCAACTTAACTAAAGTTAACTAAACTTAATATTTTAAGTCAAGCATGAACACATACTTTTAAAGTTGAAACAATGTTGGATTTTAAGTTGTGATAAATAATCGCAGCAATTTTTTTTTAACAGTGTATTATATAAAAAAAAGCTTTTATGTTAGATGCGATTAATCACGATTAATTGATTTGACAGCACTAGTCAAAAGTAAACTAAAAGTAAACTAAAAGTAGTCCGATTCTATTACCTTAAACGTGTAATGCAGTGGATTACGTTTCTAACTACCAACTGTGTTGTGTAATTTGGAGTCAGTAACTGACTACAATTTGTAAATAATCTTCCCAGCACTGGTAGTTGCAAAGTTACTTCTATAGTATTTAGCAGAATTTCTAAAGTGGATCATCAAAATAAAGTATAACCAAAGATGTGAGAAGTGAAGTCTTACTGTTCGTGTCTGGTGTGTCAGGAGCTCCATCGGCCTCTTTATAAAGAGAGAAAATTAGTAGAAAAGAAAATTATAAAAGCATAGAGTTCTTTTATTCATGTTGTTCCTAGTGTCATTAAAAGTGCTTTTCATTCCTTAAAATGATTGCTAATGTCTTAACATACAAGTATAGGCCTTGTTTTCTGTATCATTCAACATCACAATGACTCAAAACAAGAATTTAATCAGTTAAAAGATTGTATCCTGGTTCAGCATCAACAGAGATTACACATCTCCATCCTTTCCATTAATCATTGATTTCATTAAGTGATAATGTGAGTCATAACTAAACACTTCTGTTGTGTTTTCTGTCCTGTTGCCATGGCATTATTCAGGAAAGATTGAGTGTGACACTTTTGGACAGCAAACATAAATGATTGTTTTAATTCATTTAATCTTTTCCCGTTGACTGACTTTGTCCTGCTTTTCCAACTAATACCGATTCTTCTAGTTCACTGATGTTGAACACACAGCGGTTAAACATTAATCCGTGTGTATTGTGTTATCACACTCATTCATGTGTTATCTTGATATCAATGCTTTCTGTTGGCACTTGTGAAAGCTGTGTGCTTCAGCGCTCAGGTCATGCGTTTTATGTGCTTTATGTCTAGACGCTCGATACCAGAAACCAACCTAGTTTTCCAGTGGTGTCAGACGAGTCGCTGGGATCTGAAACACACAGACGTTTTGGTGTCATTTTGAAGTTTGGTGTCATGTTTGTTTCCTGTTTGGAAAGAGTTTCTTACCTCCTTGTTTCTCTGATGAATCTGTCCCATCTGTAGTTCCTGCAAAAGAAAGTTTTCCAAAACTTACATTTTCAAAACTTAAACTTACATTTTTCCAAAAGTTACATTTGAGCATCTGTCTAGTTAAAGATGACTTTGCTTTTATATATCATTTTAATATTTCTTTATAGCTTCAATATATTTTTACTCAGTTTAAGTACATCAACTAAAACTGACTTATTTCAGTTTGTTGCTAAAGCAACATTTCTAATATTCATTTAACGTTTTTTAAGATATTAAGTTTTGGTAATTTTGTGTGTGTTTGTCACTTTTTATTCGTTTTCTCATATTTCTATTTAGATTTATTAAATTTTTTAGTAATATACTTCAACTTATTTTAGTTCAGTTAGTTAGCAGTGCAACATTTCAAATTTTTGTTTACATTTATAACGTTTTTCATCTAATATTAATATTTTATTTCAGGTTTATTTTAATTAACAAAAATGTTGTTAAAATTTTTTTAGTAATATGTTTTAATTATATTTTAAGAGTTTTAGTTAAAAGTCCCCCTGTGGTGAAAATCAAGCTCTATGTGGTGTTTTTAATATGCTTTAAGACAAACCATGTGTAAATTCATAAGTCGACAGCATTTCTGAGTATTTTCTCCTTAAAACTGCAGTGAAACAAAGACAGTCTCTAAAACACGCTTTGAAATCACAGTGTTTCTGACGTCACAAACTACCTTGTAACCAATCAGATCAACGTGTGATCAGCAACGATCTCTGAGCTGATGCGAGTGAGATTAATATGCGATTTGCATATTAATAGAACCACGTATACTAAATGAGGCAATGGTGTCGAGTTACATTCAAGCTATTTTAAGGCATGAATAAAACATTTTTTCAAGGAAAACCTGTTTAAATATGTAACTTTGGTGTTTGGAGTTTTAAGGGATAACATTATTGACTACTGGGGGACTTTAACCGTAACAACACTACCATCCGTCTAAATATCGATGTTCATGTAAGTGGACTTTTCTGCAGTTTATATAAAATGTTTATAGCAAGACTTATAGCCAGACCAACCTGAGTCTCCATTTACAGGGACTGGAGTCGGAAGAGCTTCAGTAAACTGACCTGAGAAGAGAGGAAAAACATGTTTTTCAGATGATCTGGAAAACCTTCTGCGGTCTATTGATTTATGATTTATAGATCAAATTCATTGCGACCTACCATTGAAGATGTCTGACAGGCCCGCAGCCAACTCTGAGATTGTAACAGAAAAAAACACACAATCATTGACATAAACCAGATGGTATTCGTTCAGAACCAGATACTTCTTGTCCCCTTGATAACTTTTAAACTGACTTTTAATTGCAAGCGTTGCTGAAATCTCTTCTGAAACTCTAAAGGAGACACATGATGTGAGATTCCTGGGGATTGTGATTTCATCCCATTTCTATCTTGGAGTAACAACTGATGTTACTTTGAGTTTTCCATCTGTAACGTCTTTCTTGAACAATTGTAGTGGTACAATGCAGTTCATTGTTCTTACACAGCTCATGCATTCAGGGGCAATACGTAACTTAAAATGTGAAATCATAATTATGAAGGGCGATGTGCATCCGAGAAATACTCTTACCGTCAGTATCGGTTCCATCTGTATCAAAGCAAAAGACAAACAGTTAGTTAGTGGTGTGAGTGCATTGAGCTATAAGACTGCCTGTCCTATAGAGGCCCAGGCTAAATGTACCGGGACAGGTGAACAAAACTCTTTTGTGTCCTGTGAAGGGCTCTGATTACACTCTCATTATAGGGAGGCAGAAAATGCTTCATGTTACTTAGAAAGAAGGGCTGATACACGTCACTAATAATAATTTAGGGATCCTGGGTTATCTGGTGCGGTAGATATGTGACAGATGTAACGATGTCAGATTCCTTACCGTTTATTGGTGCAGAAATAGAGACACCCACTAATGCAAAGATCAACGGGACAACCAGCGTCCTTTATAACAAGAGGAGAAAAAACTACATCATGCAAGTGTTCACAAAAACATCTCATCTAAAATGAATAAATAATCTAGAATATATATGTATATGTGTGTATTACAATCATTAACAATTTCAAAAAACAAATTAATAAACAAAGTTAATACATCTTTTTTGGAAACAAAAACACAATACTGATTAAAATCGAGGACCATCTTTGATGCATCACACAATTGAACATCTCAGTAAAACATGTACATTTAAAATCATAGAAAGACAGATTCTGCACTGATAAACTGTTGATAATAATTGGTCTAAATGTTTGGCGTGATCTCTTTGGTTTATAACCTGTGAGTTAGTAAAGATCCATGCAGATACAGACATTAGACTAGTTAGAAATCACTGCTGAGTTCACCAGTTAATCTTCATCAATATCAATTATTCCCATTGTTTTTGCGGGCTTTTGCATCTTTGTAAATACTCTGAAATACTCTGAACAAAAACATTAAGCCAGGCCAGGGCTGCGTTTCTCAAAAAACACTGTGAGCGAAGTAAATCATCTCTCGATCTACTCAGGCTTACGATGCTTTTGGGAGACCTAGCCAAGGTTGCTGAGAGCAAAGGAGAAGCTTGTACTCACCGGGACAGCATTGCAATAGGACAGGAGTGCAGTGTGAGATTGACGCAGGTGATCAGGTCTAAAGCCTGAATGGAGCAGCTCTCAGATCTTTTATACTCTCTGAGGGGGTTGAGCTAAAGCCTGAGGCGTTACACGAGAGCCTCTCATTAGAGCAGGGTTATGAAGGCAGGCCGTCCTGCTATTGTTTGTGTTTTCAAACAGCCTTTGTAAATAGTGTAGCTTCTGTGTCCCAGTCCTGGTGTCTCTGTCTCGACGGGTCTCGCCGCTCCTTTGTGATTCGCTCCAGACATTTGATTTAGTTGATTTGAGGAGTTCTTCTCAGGAACGAAACAAAGAGGAGCTGGGCAGGACATGCGGATGGTGTTTGCGTCAGAACTTTCTTTCTTCTGAATGGCACAGAATGATCTGTTCTGCAGTGTTTTTAATACACTTTTTTTGCATTTAAACAACATTGCTGATTTTCACATCAGACCAGTTTCACATTAAACTCCCCCGATATTCTCACGGCAAAGTTCTTTTTCGTTTGCAAAATACTGTTAGCGAACAATTGACACCGCCCGCACTGCTGAGAGTGGCGTTTAGATGTGATAGATATGTGAATAGATACATAGATAGATATGTTTAGATATGTAAATAAGTGCTGCGCGCTCAATAAAAAAAAAAAAAATTGAGCAAACATTTTAATAAAACATAAGAAAAGCATCTGATCATAGTGATGTGGATGTGTTTGCACAAGCTCTGCAATTCCAACGCTATCTCACGACCAATTCGTACGAGTGATAAAAAGGTGGCTAATTCGTACAAATTCGTACGACCTCACTCGTACGAATTTGTACGATTTGTCTAAACCAAGCGTGCCGCACAAGCCCTGAAAAGTGAAGCCAAAACGTCTCGATCGCCCCCCGGTGACTGGTCCTAGTATAGGTCATAAGCCCCGCCTCCCCGTGTTATTCAACGGGACGTGAGACCAACTAAATAATTAAATTACACTTCAAATATCTTTTTTCCAAAGGTGGTTTCTTTCATTTGCTGTCGTTTTTATCACGCTGATGTAAGTTCAAGTGTCTGTTTCAAAAATAAGTTGGTTTTTAGTTAGTTACGTGATGCGGTGGTGTAACATCATGATTGACAGCTGTGATTGACAGGTTCTCTGAGCGAAGTAGTCACTGAAGCACCAACGGACATTTTTTTTGGGATCTTCGGAGGACTGAGGAGATTGTGTTTACTTTATTTTAACAAGCTTCTTGTCGTACTACAATCATTTTTTTTAAAAGTGTGCAGAATCCACTCTCCCTGAGTGCATTCTGCGAGAGTGAGGGCGGAGCGTTGATTTCGCGGCTTTACTTCCTGCTCACTACTGCGCAGGTCTGGTCCCGAGATCGCTACTGCGCAGACTCAAGTTCCAATATGTCAGCGCCATATCGGGACTCTGGCGGCTTCTGTTCTCATCAATGGAAGAGAGCGAAGGGGCGTCGTCCATCTTTTTTTACAGTCTATGGTCTAAACCCACGTGATGGTTAGGTTTAGGGGCGGGGTCAGGGGTAGGTCATTCGTATGAATTCATACGAATTGGGCAATTTGTAAAATATGTACGATTTAGCAAAAATTTCGTACGAGTGAGGTTGTATGAATTCGTACGAATTGGTCGTGAGATAGCGTTGAGATAGCGTCTGTTGTTCGTACGAATTCTACGAGGTGGCTAATTCGTACGAATTGTCATGAGATCAGGCTGGCAATTCAGCACTCCAGTACATCACATTTATTTATGCAGCACTTTATACAATAGATTGCTTCAAATTAAGCAGCTTTATCACATTTAACATGTACAACAGTGTCAGTATCATATTTCATCAGAAGTACAACTTCATTTTCTACTATAAAGCAGCTCCTCCAGTGTTTATGTTTTTCCTCACAGACGTCTGACCTCGACGAACTCAACAGAAGAAATGAACCGGAAAAAGATTTCAGTGTGAAAGAAGGCGGAGCCTCCGCGCACACCTACGTATTACATCATCGTCCCGGACCAATGGTAGAACAAAGATGTTTATCAGCCGGAGCGAACTTTTCCGGAAGGTTTGCTTTCTCCCAAAACGAACTCAACAAACTCAAATTTGTTCGAAATGACGTCACATCAATTCGTTCTTCGATTTCGCTTGAAGTATATCGTGGCCTTTAAACAACAATGATGTACTAAACATGGATAAAGTTTATCGCGTACAGGCGACAGTGTTGTCAAAATGATCCCTGTTCACGCGGATCCGCGAAAACTATTAAAAACGCTGTGTTCTGCTGCCAGGCCAGTAGATGGCGATGTCACTTTGTAAAGAAACGCTACGTGCTTAAAGACTGAACATGTAATACGCATGCGCATGACGTCACCGTTTCGTCACCGTAACAAGTTAGCTTGCATTTTGAAACCCGTTTTCACAAGTTTGTGTTTTCAGGCCCCCAAAACTCTGTTGTTGTGTAAATGAACGGCAAAAATGCATATAAAGTTTTCTGTTTTTAGTTGAAAACGGTGTCGTGTAAACGGCCCCTCAGTTTGGTTCCAACCCTGCTCCTATAAGGCTGATTAGCTTGATTATAACGTGATTAGCTGGATCAGGTGAGTTTAATAAGGGTTTAAAGCTAAACTCAGCTGGACTGTGGCGCTCCAGGAACTCAGTTTAACACCCCTAAGGTGTTGTGGGGTTTATAGCGTCTGTCTGGGTCAGGAATGGGCAACTTCGGTCCTAGAGGGCCACAGTCCTGCATATTTTAGCTCTAATACACCCGAGCAAGCTAATCAATGTCTTCAGGATCAGTTTTATCAGGGTTGATGTTACTGAAGGTCCCCATCCCTGATCTAGGTTGGTTATACCTTTTGGTTTCTACTTTAGCTGAAACCTCTAACAAGTTACAAAACGCATGAACACATAATTACGGAGCCCCTGAAGGGACATGGTGAAGAAGGAAAATATGATATGGGAGTCAATGCTTTTGTGTTCTCTCTCAGAATGTTTGCATTCCCATGATAAACTTTGCATTCGCTTTCGAGGAAACGCAAAGTTTCTTGGAAAGAACACAAAAGCATTGACTTATTATTTTTCCTCCCATCATATCATAGTGTTCGTCTTCACCATGTCCCTTTAGGGGCTCTGTACATAATCATAGCCATCTTACTTGTGTTTTTCATTGCAATGTCATTGCATTGTTTTTTCCCCCAATATTTTTTGCATTATTTTTTTATTTGCTTTAATATTTTGCAATATTAGTAATCTTAATTTAAATAAAAAATAAAACAATTTAATTTAGCAAATTATTTTTGAGTATTTTTATTATTTTTAAGCTTGGTTAACTGAAATAAAATGACATTTTAATTTGATAAATTATTTTTATTTATTTGTTAAGCTATTTATGTATCTATTTGAAATAGTCTGTAATGTCAGTCGTCTTAATTTAAATTAAATAATTTTAAATAACATTTATATAAATAATTTTATTTTAACTAGTTTATTTTTAATGTATTTATTAAGCTATGTATTTATTTATTAGCTTGTTTGCATAGCCTGTAATTTAAATTAAAATAACAACAATTTTAATAAATTATTTATTATTATCATTTTATTATCATAGCAATTTACTATTATTTGTTTATTTGCTTGCTTGCTTATAGTCTTATTATTGTGGCATTTTATATTTTTATTGATTTACCATCGATTTGTCTGTTTGTTTATACTTTTATTTTTCCATTTATTTATTTTTCCAATAGATTGAGCGTAGTAGTCTTGGATTACATGTAAATGAATGTTCCTAATGTGGTTTAAAGCATGAGTCCACATGCAGTAAACCTGTGTCTCTCCGTTTGGCCGGGAAAAGCTTCCGTTTGTCCAGTTGCTCCTCACACAAAGCTTCTTTGTTTCTCCGTTGAGAAATTGATTGAGCTTAAAAAACTTCCTTGTTGAGAAATAAAGCACATATTCCCGTTACAGGTTAATCATTCGCTTTTTTTCTCTTGCACATCCATTCATATTCAACAAGCCATTGATGCATCAAAGCAGCTTTAGTGTGATTAAATATGCAAACGAAGGGAAAATAGAGCAGTTTTAGGATGTAAATGAGGTTTTGTTGAGGAAATGAGGTGATTCCTGTGGCCTTTCTAAAGGATGGTGGGGCTTCCCTGCTGACCGTTCCTCTGCTCCTGTTCCGTTCCTTATGATGATGTACTTCTGACATTATACTGGCTAAATTGGGAAACTTGTCTTTTTGAAACAAACTTTCTCCTGGAATCCACCTAAAGCCGTGGAGTAACATGAGAATCCAGCAGATCTCGAGGGACATTCTCCCAGTGTTTGAGGGAATCAGGACACTCCTGGACTTCTTCTGTTGAGTTATAATAGTTCATGTGTGTCAGTGCTGAACTTCTGAGTCATGAGGACCAATCATTCTTTATATCCTTCAAGACCGACTTCCTTTTCTTTATTTTTCTTCCTTCTGTTTTCCTTAGTTTTTCCTACTTCACATTTATTTCCTTTCTTCTTTACTTTCTTCATCTTTTCTTCAATTTCAATTTGTTCAATTTCTTCGATCCTGCTTCTGTTTCGCTTCCTTTATTCACTTTACTTTCCTCTCTTCTTTTTTCTACAATTTTGCTTAATTTCTTCTTTCCTCCCTTCCATCCTTCTTTCATTTTTCATTGTTTTGCTTTATTCATTTTACATTCCTTCCTTATTCCCTTTCTTATTTTCTTCTACCATTTTCCTTTCTTTCTTTCTTCCTTCATTCCTTCCTACCTTCCTTCTTTCATTTTTTTTCATTTTTCTTTCTCTCTTTCCTTCCTTCCTTCCTTCATTTTTCCTGCTTGTATTGCTTCATTCGTTTTACCTTCCTTCCTTCCTTCATTTCATCTTTTTTCTACCACTTTCCTTCATTCCTTCCTTCTTAATTTTTTTATTTGTCTTCCTTCTCTCTCTTTTTCCTTCATCTTTTCTGCTTCTGTTTTGGTTCCTTCATTAATTTGACCTTCTTTCCTTTCTTTCCTTTCTTCTTTTTTACCATTTTCCTTCATTCCTTCCTTCCTTCCTTCCTTCTTTCATTTTTTAATTTTCCTTCATTCCTTCCTTCCTTCTTTCATTTTTTAATTTTCCTTCATTCCTTCCTTCCTTCTGTCATTTTTAATTTTCCTTCATTCCTTCCTTCCTTCTGTCATTTTTTCTGCTTGTTTTGCTTCATTCATTTAATCTTTCTTCCTTCTTTCCTTTCTCCTTTTTTCTACCATTTCCTTCCCTCCCTTCATTATTTTCCCCTTCCTTAATCTTTTCTTCCTTCCGTTTTCCTTCCTTTCTTCATTTTTCCCTTCTGTTTTCTTTTCTTGATTCTTTTTCCTTTTCCCTTTTTCTTTCTGTCCCTTTCTCCTTTCTTTTTTCTTCCATTTTCCTTCACCAATTAAGCTGTTCCTTCCTTCCTTCCTTCTTTCTTCCCTTCCTTTATTTAATCCTTCTATCCTTCCTTCATCCTCCCATCCTCCCTCCCTTCTTTCCTCCCATCCTGCTGTATTCCTGTGGTTCCTCCATGTGGTTCTGTTGCTGTATCAGAGAAGCGTGTGCTCTATAGTCTCTAGATCTGGGCCAGTAAGTTGTTCTGAACCACTGTCCCCTTGATCAGAGCACTTTAACTCGGGTTGCTTCAAGAGGATTTTCCCTGTCAGTTTAGTTTTAACTAAGTTATTTAGCAATATTCTATCATTTAAATTTTTAAACATGATTTTCTTGTCCTCGTCTCCATGTGTTCCCTCTCTCCATCTCGTTCAGATCTCGTGACCTGTGATCCAGGACGAATGTGAGATCAGCACGTCTAAGCGAATGACCCGCTGACCTGTTAAACACTCTCACAGGGTCCTGTAAGACTCAGCTCACTGTGACCATCTCTGACTTTTGCCATTGCTCTAAATCTACATAAATCACATTGCTTTCCCATTTAAAGGAGAGGGATGAGGAAATGTCTTTAGTTTGGTTCTTCTTGATCAACCACAGAAAACAGTCTGAAAGAAAGACTTTATTGCTTCACGAGGGCGTTTTGGTGAGACAGCAGTTTTAGTTGTTACAACACTTTTCCAGAACCTTCCACTTAGATACAGTTTTCCTTGAAAACACACATCACAGAAGGTCCGTTGAAGATGCAGGGCTCGGTAAAGTCCCGTGGCATTGTGTGAGCTCTAAATTTACTTGACATTTCTGTTGGGCAACGACTGGCGATCATTGAAATTCTGTGTTAGTCACCTAAAATCCAACCACTAGCTTTTAAATACTGCTGTTTTTACTCAGAAAACAAAGGCGAAGACAACTAAAGTTGATGCTTATTGCTTAGTTTATTAACTTAAAGGTAAATCATATGCTGAAGGAGTTTAGAAATCTTGAAAGTGCAATGCACAATTATGCATATAGTTCAAAACAACAACACAAACTATGTACAAGTGACAAAGATCTGATCTTCATTTTTATTGATTTCCAAACATTTATTGCATATATATTAGTCTTTTGCTTTGAAATAAGTGTAATATCATATAATCATGCATGGACATCACAGCTCATGTTATATATTAAAAATATTGTATATTTTGCCCGTTCTCGTCTCATAGCTTCATCAGATTCTGTTGTATTCTGGGGTGTTTCTAAGGTCTTTTGTATGGTTTCGAGGCGTTTTTGTTTCCTTCTTAGGTGATAAAAGTGATATTCATGTCTCTATATATGACTCCACTTTCCTTCAGATTGCATCTGGGGTTTTAAACCTGTTTTATTGTCTAGCTGGTGAAAACGGTGTCTGATATCTCCACACAAGTTTCAGTTCATTAATGTGATTTAGGGTTTCTGTTATGTTTGGATGTGTACAGTGTCAGATTTTCAGGTCTTCTCGACCCGGTTTGAGAGGGAGTCAATGGTAACAGCATCTGAAATGTAAGAATGTCTCTCAGTAAAAAGGCTGTTTGTGCTCGAGCCCTTCGACAAATCCATCTCTCCGTGACGTCCATTGAGCCGACAGCACAGTCTCCGTCCCATGATGGGGACGTTATCCAACACGCTTCTGTAAAATGACCCATGTTTATAGCAGTCCGCCCGACTCAGAAACCCTACAGGAATCCCAGTGGAGTTATTATTACCATCGTTTCAAATCATGGGAATTCTCACATATTACAAAATAAACAATTAGAACATATTAACTGACCAAAGAAGTGTTATGATTCCCAATAGGACGTCAAAAAGAATTAAAGCACACTTTTGTGATTATTCAAATTAATTAATTAATTATTTTTTGTTCTTTAGCAGTTTGTTTTTGTGTATTATATGCCTAAATATGCATGTATTTTGCTTATTAAAAATAAAATTGATGTGTACATTTTAAAATTGAATTTTTAGGAAATCTTCCGGACTTTAAAACTCTTTCAGCATGTGATTTACATTTAAGTGTCCCGTAGCAAGACTTTGTTTTAAATGAATTCGAATTATGATGATGTTTACACAATATCAGTATTATATCAATATGACAGGACTTTAAGAATCAAGTGATAATACAAATAAATTCTCAGTTTATTTACCTTATCAGGATTCCTATTTTTTCCCATTATAGGATTCCAGTATAAATACTGTACATCCCTGTAGTATTTCGGAGTTTTAAATACTAGTCATAGTTTATCAGAACACCTCATTGAGTGATTAACATTACATTTTTTATACATTATGATTTGTTTTATTTCCAGTAGCCTTTTGTGCTGTAATACCTCACATGACCATGAGGAGGCGGTGGTCAGTTTCTTCCCATTTCATTTGAGAAAGGAGCTTTCCCTGACCTGACAGAAATTCTGCACTAATGCAGTGTGTACTAAACATGCTTTCCACGCTTAACAAGTGTGACACGTTCCTCACAATTTCAAGCCAGTCATCTATAGAGAGGCTGAGGTATTTCCATAGCTCGTACCAGTCGGGCTGTGGTTCCAGTAAAGCCCAGAAGCTGATACGAGAGGAGACCTGGATTCGGCGCTGTGGAACAGAAGGCCTTTGTTAATGAAACTCCTGCACGTCTGAGATAATGTCCCCTCCAAAACACTTAACAGCTTGTTTTTCATGTTCATTGAGTTCAAGTGATGTTTTTGTGATGGGAACTAATAGCTGCACTTCAAACGAGCTTTTGAAAGTGGTTCATTTACACTTTTGATTTTATTTGAAAGTGAAAACTATATCTAAACTATTAACAAAAGCAGTTTATCAGTGATACTGAAATAACACTGGTGTTGGTCTTATTGCTTTCAGAAGTTTTGCACTGGATGAATTAATTTACTGTCCCGTAAATGGACATTTAAAGGATGATTGTTTCTTAATTTCCACTTAAATAACCACAAATTGTATTTATTAATTAAACATTATTGGTTTTATTTATTTATTTTATAGTGTTATTTTATATAGTTATTCAAGCTATTTTTAATAATTAGAAAATTATAATTTGTATGATTATGATTACTTTTCCTTTGTAAATTGTTATTTTTACTTTTAAATGAATAATGTTATTTAAGTTATTTAATTTGTTTGACATTGTTATTATTTATATCTATGCATTTTTGTTATATTTTGGTATTTTTTATTCTTTGTTAATTAATTATTTTAAAATAATTAATAATAATAATAATAATAATAAATTACCACTAATTTTATTTAATTAAATTTGTATTTAAAATGTTATGTTATTAATTGTTTATTTTTGTGTTCATTTAAATATTTAAAAATAATTATTTATATTAATAATAAATAACCAATAGTTATTAATTACAGATTATTGGTTTTATTTATGCATTTTATTGTGTTACTTTCTTTTATTCTTTCGTGCTGTTTTTATTAGTTAGAAAGTTATTTGTATGATTATGATTATTTATTTGTGCATTGTTGTCATTCATTTAATTTAAATGTTCTTTTTAAGTTATTTAATTTATTAAACATTTGTTATTATTTATATCTGTGCATTTGAAGTTATATTTTGTTATTTGTTTATTCTTTATTTAAATTATTTAAAAATAATCACATAATAAAATCCTCATCATCAGAAATTGCCTGGATATTATGCAGTAAAAGTCTCAGATTTAAAGGGATAGTTTTCCTGAAAATGAAAATTCGGTCATAATTTACTCATCTGTCATTCCGAATCTGTGTGACTTTCATTGTTGACTTCTTGTCCCTGATCTCTGCCTCTCGATCCACGACTTGCGCTGTGAATGTGAGTGTTTGTCTTGATATTCTAGAAGGTAAATCCCGTCGCTGTGTGTGTGAGATTACAGAAAAGCTCTCAATCTGACCTTGTGACCTTTAACAGGCGAAAGGTTGTGTGTGGCCGTGGACGTCACAGGAGAAGCCCAGACGGGTATCAGCTTTAGCGTGAGAGAACGGGCCGACCTTTCGGCTCAGAGCGTCCCGGACACGTACAGCAGAGGTATAGGGTTCTGCGGAGAGAGAGCCTATAGACGCCTACAGTTACAGCCTACAGTTGAGTCCAGGCCAACACACACACTGAACACCTTATACATGATAACACACACACTGAACACCTTATACATGCAGATCTTGCTCTTCTTTTGGAGCAAGTGGAAATCATTATGAAGGGATTTTTCCTCTACTTTCCCTCTGAAATCATTTGTTTTAATTGCTAAAAAATAGTTAATATCCTAATAAAGATAATACTTTTATAGATGTTTTTACTTTTTTATTATTAGGTTATTTAAGTTCTATTGTAATTAAGATAACATAAATGTAATCTACACACACACACACACACACACATATATATATATATATATATATATATATATATATATATATATAAACATACATACATACAGTATATTACATTTTTAAAACATAATTTTTCCATATTTATTGTGTAATTTACTTTTTTATTTATTATTAAACATTATTATTATTATTATTATATCTATGTAACTGTGCTTTTTAATTTTGTTATAAAGTACAGATGCATAAATGTTATTTGTGTGCATGTAGGCTATATATATATATATAGAGAGAGAGAGAGAGAGAGAGTTGTGGTCAGAATTAATGGCACCCCTGGTAAATATGATCAAATATGGCTGTAAAAAATACATTTTCATTTTTTATCCTTTTGATCTTTCATTAAAAAAATTAGCAAAAATCTAACCTTTCATTGAAGTAAAATAATTGAACGTGAGGGGAAAATCACATTATGAAATAAATGTTTTTCTCCAAAACACGTTGGGAACAATTATTTGCCCTCTTTTATTAAATACTTTTTGCAGCCTCCTTTTTCCCAGATAACAGCTCTGAGTCTTCTCCTATAATGCCGGATGAGTTTGGAGAACACCGGACAAGAGATCAGAGACCATTCCTCCATACAGAATCTCTCCAGATCCTGCAGATTCCCAGATCAGTGTTGGTGTTTCTTGAGTTCAGCCCACTCATCCTCTATAGGGTTCAGGTCAGGGACTGGGACGGCCATTGCTGATGCTTGGTTTTGTGCTCAGTGACACATTTTTGTGTTGATTGTGATGTTTGTGTTTGGATCACTGTCCTGTTGGAGGATCCAAACATGGCCTGGTTTAAGATGTCTAGGAGAGGCTGTCAGGTTTAGATTTTTATCTGTTGATATTTGCTAGAATCCATAATACCATGTGTATCTGAACAAGATGTCCAGGACCTCTGGCAGAAAATGAGGCCCACAGCATTAAAGATACAGCAGAGTATTTCATTTTACACATGGGCTACTTTTCTATCCCTGTATGAACCAAACCCATATTAAGTGTTTGTTCCCAAACAAATTGTTCCCACTGTTTTTTGGAGAAAAACATTTATTTCATAATGTGATTTTCCCCCCACTTTCAATTATTTTACTTCAAAGGTTAGATTTTTGCATTTAAAATATATATATATCAAAAGGATAAACAATGCAGATTTATTTTTTTACAGCGATCTTTGATCATATTTACAGGGGGCAAATCATTCTGACCAGCACTGTATATATATATATTGTTTGAACTTGTGCATTATTGTTTCCATATTGTATATTATTTCTTGCTAGTTTTATTATTAGATTATAGTATTATTATTATTTTATTTATGCAGTGTAGTTTACTTTTTCATCTATTAAACATTATATGTGCATCTGTGCTTAATTTAGTTAAAAAGCACAGATGCATAATTGTGATATATATACACACTACCGTTCAAAAGTTTGGGGTCAGTAAGATTTTCAATGTTTAAAAAAAAAGTATCTTCTGCTCACCAAGGCTGCATTTATTTGATAAAAAACAATAACCCCCCCCCCCCCCAGTAATATTGTGAAATATTATGACAATTTAAAATGACTGTTTTCTATTTTAATATATTTTAAACTGTAATTTATTCCTGTGATCAAAGCTGATTGTCAGCATCATTACTCCAGTCTTCAGTGTCACATGATCCTTCAGAAATCACTCTAATATGATGATTTGATGCTCAAGAAACATTCATTATTATTATCAATGTTGAAAACAGTTTTGTACATTTTTTTTCAAAATTCTTTGATGAATAGAAAGTTCAAAAGAACAGCATTTATTTAAAATAGAATATTTTCTAACATTATAAATGTCTTTACTGTAACTTTTGATCAGTTTAACTCATCCTTGATGAATAAAAGTATTGATTTATTTTATTTATTTCCCCCAAAAATAAATTTCTAATTCTTACTGACCCCAAACTTTTGAACGGTAGTGTTTAATGTTACAGAAGCTTTAGATTTCAGATAAATGCTGTTCTTTTGAACTTTCTATTCATCAAAGAATTTTGAACAAAAATTGTGCACAACTGTTTTCAACATTGATAATAATAATGAATGTTTCTTGAGCATCAAATCAGCATATTAGAATGATTTCTGAAGGATCATGTGACACTGAAGACTGGAGTAATGATGCTGAAAATTCAGCTTTGATCACAGGAATAAATTACACTTTACTGTATATTCACATAGAAAACAGCTGTTTTAAATTGTCATAATATTTCACAATATTATACTGTTTTTGTTTGTATTTTTAATTAAATAAATGCAGCCTTGATGAGCAGAAGATACTTCTTTTAAAAACATTAAAAATCTTACTGACCCCAAACTTTTGAACGGTAGTGTGTATATATATATTTTTTTTCATTTTATTGTTTGAACTTATGCATTATTTTTTCATATTTACAATGTTATTTATTCTTATTTGTTCTCTTATTTTTATGATTATAATTATTATTTTCTATATGCAATGTTGTTTACTTTATTATTTTTTATTTATTAAACTTTTTTTTTTTCATTTATTCTTTGTTAATTTCACATACTTATATAGTATGTTTATGAGCATTTTTGTATTTGAATATTAATTTATTTCAAGTTACACATTTTGTTGTATTTACTAAAGTAAAATATAGTATATCATTATTATGCAAAATAATATTTCATATTCCGTGTTAACCAAAGGCCAAAGCATAATGAAGACACACTATTTCTATTTAGCATATTCATTGCTTTTATTTAGGGGTACAATAAAAAGAAAGAAATGTTTCAGAATCACATGTTATTGATTGTAATATTTGTAAATTCAACAATGTTAAATACTTTGCGTATAAAAAAAAGTAACTGAAAACAAAGAGAGAAACACTTTTGATTGAAACACTGTCATTGTGAGGAGAGCGAAGGCTAGGATCATGGCACATCTGAGGATGCCAGCACCAGTTTCTCATCAACTCTGAGATGTTTAGATTCAGATCTATCCTAGAATTAATCAAGCAAAAAAAAAAAAAGAGCCATCTATAAATTTTCATATTGTAACAATATCATAGTCTGATCTAAAACGAAATCAATCCTATAAAGTGTCCAGGTCAGCCTTGCCTCTGGGTAAAGTCTGAAGAATATTTGGCAAGCGCAACTGTAGCTCACATTAACAGAGACCTCACAGAAAACTCCCATGAGGCCGCAGAACCATTCACACACACACACGCACACACACTCACACTCACACACACTCAAACGGATCAGGACATCACAGAGGATAAAGTCTAATTCAAGATTCTCAAAACAAAAAATGCCACTGAAAACATAAACCGTATAGTTATTTTTCTGCTTCTTCTGTCACTGCCTCGTCATTGCAGCTCTGCCCTGTTTCTCTCCACAGTTCACGCCTCAGGGACGGAGGTTTCTTGATCTCTTCTTTGAGGCGGACACGGGCTTGCTCCGCTTGCGTGCTGCTGATGCATTATGGGATTTGGTGGCGCGCTGCTGGACTGGGACTGGAGCGGGTTTGACAGCCGCCACCGCTGCCTCATCTGAGTCTGGAGCTTCCTCTTCTGCACAGAGAGAGAGAGAGAGAGAGAGAGAGAGAGAGGTGAGAGAGAGAGAGAGGTGAGAGAGAGAGAGGTGAGAGATATGAGAGGTGAGACGGACACTTTACATCTCATTCAAAAGATATGGAGTTATTTAGATTCACTGATTGCATGTGTGTGTTTATGATGTGATATTTACCATCATTTTCTTCCATACTGGATTTGGCTGCATCTAAAGATTAAAAGAAATAAAAATAATGCATGAGACACGTGGGATTTTAGGTGCAAAATTGCCAGGTCATAATTCACCCTTGTCAAATTGTGAAAGTGACATAAATAAATAAAATGAAATAATACAATTTACAGTACAAATACAATTTATACATTAGTTTTATCCATATTTATTATTTTATTCATTTATTTTTGCATGCTATTTTAATTATTACAACATGATTATTTTTTATTTATGCATTGGGATTTCAGGAGTGAAATATCTGCTCATATTTCAGCCTGAAATGAAACTTAAAAATACTAATAATAAATTATGTTTGGCATATAAAATGGATCTTAGGATCATATCTTTTAGAAAATTAAATAAATTAAATGAACAATACAAATAAATAAATAAATACATGTAATACAACCATATATATATTTTTTTAATTGGCATGAATTAAATTGAGATTGAGAATATTTGTTTTTGCATTACAATATTGAGAATTTTGGTGGAAAATGTGCTTAAATGTCATGCCAATAATGTCATGCAAAAATCTCAGTCTTAAGTCTATATTTGTATGCAAAAAAATAAATAAAAAAAGTCCTCTTATTTTTAGGGTGAAATGTGACCTGGACATTCTGGATGTTCCTGCACTGGCTACAGTAAAAACTGGACTAAATATTCCAGACTGTATTTTGGTAACATATCACACATAATAAAAATGGACTCACCAGCTTTGGGCACGTCATTTACTTGAGGTGCTAAAAAAAAAAGAGAGAGACTCGTGTCAATTTTTGGACCATATTCGCTTTCAGTTCATTAGTTGTAACTATATGTTCTTATGGTTCACCCTTCTGACACTCACCGCTGTTCCCCGCCTCAGCACTGGTGCTACTGGCATCTAAACGACACAAAACACATTGATTTTTAATTGTCTAATACTTTTTATTTCTGAACAATTGCCATGGTTCTTTCTTTAGGCTACCTGCGGCTGCTCCATTGTAATACAGAAGCTCATCTGAAGCCATAAGAAAGAGAAATCACAAAATGAGATCTCCTTAATATCTCAGTGGATTATCACAGACTGCTCTGAGATTAAATGGAGAGCAAATTTAACTCTGAACAACAAAATTTCCTCTGGGTAGATCAGAATAGAGAGAACTAAAGTTTGTTTAGTCACCACAAGATGGCAGACTTGTAAAGTTTTACTCAAATTGATTAAAACTACAAACGCGAATAAAATCTGTTGAAAAACTACAAACATGGCGGATGTGCTAGTCCGACGGTTAAGCAGAGCGGTTTAGATAAAGGGGTTTGAATGTTAATAATCAGTCTCTAACCTGACGAAAATATATTTATTCAATGTTATCCACATTATATTTAATCTCCAACAGCATTGTAAACTTTTATAAAGATCCGTTTGGTCATTAACTCTTAAATGCATCATAATGCAAACACAAGAGGAGAGTCTCCACAGGAAAAACCCACGACTGGCAGATCAACATTTCTGTACGCAAGTATGACGAAGTAGTATGTCCCAATTTAGCTTACATACTCAAAAGTATGTAGTTTTTCTTCACAAAAACAGTGCATGTTTTTAGGGCATAGTTTAAGCAGGCAAACTGGGATGCAACATTGGTGTTTCATTATATGTTCTTTAACGTGCCAGAACCTGCTTTCCTAAAGAACTAGAGGATAAAAAGTTCTTTGTGAAAATGAATAGTAAAAGTCTTCTCTTGTGTTCAAGAGTTCAAACGCTCTTCCAGGCAGAAGGCCTGGGTTAAACCCTTCAGTTTATCCCTAAGAGCAAACACTTGTCAAACACTTTGTTTAACTAACAATCATTCTCTCTCATTTATCAGGATCATCAACCAGTCTGGTTCACAAATCAAGGGTACGGTCTAATCCTTCCATGCACAACATTCATAGCTAACCCTCTCTCATCTGCTTCTGTCCTACCCTGTGAAGGAGTGATCACTCACCGTTGGGCAGGTCGGGTGAGATCAGGTTCATGCTTTCTGTGAATGAGAACACAAGACACTGCAGTGAAGACAGAATACAGACTGACTCCAAAACAGAGAAAGAGTGAGAAACTCACCAGTTGGAGCTTCATCTGAGGTTGAATCATGATCTGTGGGTTAATAGAGGGATTCTTAGTTCTTAGTTGTTGTTTTTCTTTTCATAGATTTGCATGCAACATGTTTTAATGTTACTGGTTTTATGATTTATGATTACCTGTGGCAAACATGGCTTGGGACCCCCCTTCAGCTACAAAAGAAAAACAGATAGGAAATGGTTGTTTTTAAACAATTAATATCTTAGTCACTTTCGTATATACAGAGATTTATACAGATTCATCATATTCAATTTTAAAACTTCTTTTAACAAAATTACATTTTAAAAGATTTGATGGATGCTTTTTAAAATTGTAAGGATGCTCCATAATTTTATATACATTATATATATATATATATATATATATATATATATCACAGATATGATGTTCTATTTATGGCTTCTTTTTGTTAACTCTCTTATATTACAGGATACAACTATTTTCTCTTTCACCTGCTTCAAGGTCCGCTTCAACCAGTACCAGCACCAATGAGCAGAGGATGAGAATGTTCCTGTGACAAAAGACACAAATAAATCATTTCATGAGACAATAAATCTGACTTATAAATAAGCAGGTAAGGACCAAGCTTACAGTGAGCGTTCTCGCATCTTTAGCTAATGCTCTGGCAAGGTTCTCTCAACATTATTAACAAACATTATTCCAGTAACATTAATAGAATGTTTGTTCCAAGTTATCTGGTATTTAATATTGTTCTCAAAAACGTTAGTTTAAAAACATTAACTTTTTTTTCTGAGATACTTTAGTTAGATGTTCAGTTTTTTTTTATTTTTTTTTTTATGTTACTACTTGTTTCAGAACGTTCAGAGAACATTCAAAAGCAACATTCCTGTAACGTTTGCAGAATGATAACATTGAATGTTCCCTTAATGTTTAGATAACCAAGAAAAAGAAAACATTTAAAATCCTGGATGTTTTGAACGGTCAGTGAACATTCAGAAATAACGGTTTCATAACTTAATGAGAACATTTTTATTTTTATTTTGCATCTATTCTATATGTAGTGAAAGCGTTTAATAATGTGTAATGCATTCATGCAGCTGAAGTCAAGGCATGCAATATTCACAGATGACAGCATCTGGATTTATGATTGTTTCATTTCTTCTTCTTCTTTTTTTAACTCTCTATATTTGATTGTCAGCTCCAAAATGTGTTTTTATATTTAGAAAGCACACAGTATCCTATATTAAAGTACATGTTCCGAAATGTGTTTAAATATTAAAACATAATATCATCTATAATGTATAATAATTACTCTGTAAATTAATTTGGTGGAACCATTTTAGTGAATTCAAGCTTTATGTCTTTACACAATGGCATACAGTACATATACAATTTTCTCAATGTGTGATAGTGATAATAAATCGGATGTGTTTGCGTTGTGAGAGATGTAGAGTTACCTGGTCAGCATGGCTGGAGGTGAGAGACTGGGTCCGGTGGTGTACAGTACACAGTGTAGTATTGCACATGAACTGGTCCTGTGGCGACAGCAGCCGTCAAGACTTTTATACCTCCTCAAAGGCCATTGAGAATGTGGGAGGGGAGGGTCTCTTATTGTGAAAGAGAAGATGTGGAAAAAAAAACGCTTCATCTTGGATTACATTAATTGCATGGCTTAATGTAAGGATTGATATGTCTCCTTCCCATGTACATTCCCACTGAAGGATTCTCTCTCGCCTCCGTTAAAAGGGAAAATCTTTACCTCACAGTGAACCTTTTGTTATGTTGAAATGTTTCTCTCCCGCCAAAACAAAAAAAGAAGTCCTGCAAGTGGAAGGTTCAGGTGAAGCGCCATACCAATGCCAAGGTCATGATAGTTGCCCGCCCGTGACCTGGCGATCGCGCCGTGTTGACATGCGCTCAATGCTGGGGATTCCCTGGGTCACTGAGGCCAGTATTTGGGGAGAAATGCAAACCTAATTGCTCTGTAAAGCAATAGCGGGCTGGCAGGGCATAAATAGAATTTTTCCTCTTTAAAAGGTTGGTGTTGGGGAAATGGCGCTTGTTTTTTTGGCCTCTTGTTGTCCAGATGCCAGCGATAAGGTTGCTACTGATGGAGGTATTAGTGCTCAGTGCTGCGGGAGAGACTCTGGGATCTGTGTTCAGGAAATTCCACTTTTCCCCCCCTAGCTTTCCTTGAGATTAATTTTGAGAGAAAGACAGTGTCGGGTAACATCCTGGGCCAAACACATGACCTGTCGGTTTTTTAGGTACAGTGAGTTCCAGAAATGCTACCAAAAGGTCGGGAATTTACCCACAAAGGTTGGAAATCTACCCCAAGGTCAGGCTTAGACTCGGAAAGAGTTGGGATTCGAGCCGTATGATGTAACAAAGGGACTCCGTGATGACTTCGAGATACGTTTCCGAAACTATTCTAAATGTCAACGATCAGAATAAAGCACGTACCAAAAAAAGTTAATAAAAACAGGAACAAAAGTAAAAACATGTCCATTAAGTTATGAAAATGGTTTTGTTATAATATTCTCTTAGCGTTCAGAAAAAGTCAAGGTTCTTCCTTTTTTTAATCATCTTGCAAACATTATGTGAATGATACTGTTGAATGTTCTCTGAATATGTAACAAGTAGTAACATTTTAAAAACGTTGGACAAACATCCAACTAAAACGTTTCGGAAAAAAGCTTTCCATGATTGTGTTTTTGTGGTAATGTTTGAGAACAATATTAAATACCAGATAACTTTGAACAAACGTTCTATTAACGTTACTGGAAGAATGTTTGTTCAAGAGAACCTTGCCAGAACGTGAGCTAAAGTTCTAAGATCGTTCCCTGTTAGCTGGGGAAGGTTTGGTCACATTAGTGAAACTTTGCATGCAATATACACTCCCGGCCAAAACAATCGTGGTTTGGCAAATCCTTGATTGGATGATTATTGCAGCGATTATTATGTTTCTAGCATGTTATATGTTTGGCAACAGTTCTTCTAACCCTAATTGATGGAGTGTGTAGCTTTCTTTTCTTAAACAACCATGTAGAAAGACACATCATGACCATATTCCAGGACAATGTCAAGATTCATCAAGCTCAGACTGAAAGAATGGTTGTGAGGAGCTTGAAGAATCATTTCCAGATCTTAAACTCATTGAAAGTCTTTGGGATGTGCTGGAGGAGACTTTACAGAGAGCTGGACTCTTGCATTGAAAATACAAGATCTTGACCAAACATTGATGCACCTCTTCTTGATGGAAGTAAATGTTGTGATGTGATTTCCATCAAGAGATGCATCAATGTTTGGTCAAGACATGGTTGTTTAAGAAATGAAAAGTTACACACTCCATCAATTAGGGTTAGAAGAACTGTTGCCAAACATATAACATGCTAGAAACATAATAATCACAGCAATAATCATCCAAATTATTTTGGGGTCCGGGCAGTGTTTGTTCATTGTCTATTGTCAATAGTGTTAGCGATATATGAAGCACTGCTCACACACAGCAGTCACTTTCAAACCAAGCAGCTTTTTGATGGTCAACACGACAACTTTGCATGGCCAACTTGGATATGAGCAAAATCGAAATGTTCGCCCTCACGCAAACTCACAGTCGTGCAGATTCCTTTTGGACTGACTGGATTTCGCCACAGTAGCCGCACCTTAAGGCTGGAGTTGGCTATACTTAACAACTTGGGAACATGCATTTTTAACCACTATAGTACTCTTGCTGACATGGTAAGTTGTTACTGAGAAAAACTGGGCATTATTCACTAAACGACTGAGGATCATTCACACACTACCGCCATGACTTTTCAAGTTGTTTCAAAAGCAACAAACTTGCGCAGAAACTTGTGCCTTGTTGCTAGGAGACGTGTGACAAATGAAAACAAGATTCGGCTCAAAATATCAAACATGTTTGATCTCTGACTGATGGAATCATAGTCTGAAGCTTAAAAAAAAACATCTGCGTTGTCTCGTACAGACTGCAAATCGGGGCAAAAAATCCGTGCAAAAGTCATGTAGTGTATTCCAGCCTTAAAGGGATAGTTCACCCAAAAATGAAAATTCGGTCATCATTTGCCTCAAGTGAGTATTATTCAAGATATTTTTAAGAATGTGGGTAACCAGATACAACTATATTCTTTCACATGATGTGGACCCCATTGACTTCCACAGTATGGAGAAAAAATATATACTCTGGAAGTCAATGAGGCTCATCAACTGTTTGGTTTCCATATTCTTCAAAATATCTTCATTTGAGTTCTGCAGAACAAAAAACTTAATACATGTTTGGAACAACTTGAGGGTGAGAAAATGATGACCGAATTTTCATTTTTGGGTGAACTATCCCTTTAAATTCGGGGAAGTCGGAAATTCCACAAGTGACCGATTTCACAAACTAAGACTAAATAATCCCTTGCACGTCCCAAGCAGAGTCTCATCCGTCCGTGGACATTCGATCTGTTGGCCATTTTTCCCTTTTATCAGACGGAACTACTGCCAATGGAAATGAATGGGCCGTCGCTAGACAAGACAGGAAGTCTACCCATCTGGGTTTTACCTTTCCTGTATTTCTATGGGCGCCTGTGGTAAAGTGGAGCAGGCCGCTGTGGAGCAGAACAGGGGTTAGAGTTTTGATAATGGGAGAGAGTGGTCCTGTGTAATAGAGTTACATTTGACATGTCCTCCACTCTGGTATTTAGGAGGGCCTTGCCTACTATCAAAGAAGTCCTCTGTGTGCGCGCTAAAAGGATTTTTCTCTTTAAAAGCGTAAATGGATAATTAACCGTTGAGGATCCCTCACTAGGCCACATTATGGCCGGTTAGCTGTCTTTTCAAGAAACACACTGTTGAGGGAAGTCTTTGAAAGCTGGTAAGGTCAGATTTACATGTGTATGTGAAAAAGGCCCAAGGGCACACGGGACCTCGGGATTTTCCTTTTAAACATGGAGGCTGAAAGGAAATTGCCGGAACCATGAGGTACAGAACGTACTCTCATGCTTGACGGAAAAAAAGAAACGGTCCGCGGCACTTTACATTAGGGAGTACGAGCTCGCTCGGGTTACAGGACCATCAGGACCAGTTTGAACTTAGAAACCTCTGTTTGATGTGGTTTGGGTCACGATTTAGAGAGAAAAGTAATTAACAAACTAAATGTTTGTATTCAAGAAAAAGTTTCTAATTTTCAATTTAAAAACGGCTTCTGGAACAAGAACAAATGTGGGCGGGGCTTGATTTCGTCCATTGGGAATTGATTGGATGGTTGTGGTTTGCTATTGGTGGATCTCATATGAGTGACAGGTTGCCCCGCCCTCGTCATCAGAGAAGAGAAGAAGTCACTGCAAGATGGAGAAGTTATTCTGATTAAAGGTTATGAGGACACACATTAAAAAATAATGATGTGCACGGATAAATCATCTATAATAAATGCTGCAATATTCCATTAAAACTGAAATTCTCAAAATATCATCCACCCAAAAATGTGTGTTCTGTCATCATTCTTTCACCATCATGTCATTTCAAACCTGTATAACTAACTTTCCTCTGCTGAACTTAGAAGATATGTTGGTAACCAAACAGCTTTGGTTCCCATTTACTTCCATTATGAACAAAAATTCAATGAAAGTCAATGGGAACCGAAATGGTTTGATTACCAACATTCTTCTAAATATCTTCTATTGTGTTCAGCAGAAGAAAGAAAGTCATACAGGTTTGAAATGACATGATGGTGAAGAAATTATGACAATATTTATTAGGCCTATAGCCAGGCCTATATCTGTTAATCTTGCTATATTCTGGTAAAACTGACCAAAATATGAATAACTCATCTTGCACTCACAGGTGTATGGAATTTGTTGTCCTATAATGGAATGGACAAAATTTCTACTAGCACTGATTAGCATTAGTATTATTAAGTAGCAAATCATGGTTCATAATTCTGGCATGAACTAAATCTTATTGGCTATATAAAAAAAATGTAAAAAAAATTGATATGGCCCATCCCTACTTCATCTTCCCAAAGGAAATACGTCAAAACAGTTGCCATTTACTGTTCACAACCCTTGAACAAATGGCATCATAAACATTATTTCAAATTGTGACCTTGCTAGAATCATGTTTGACATCCCTCATCACCAACATGAATGTTAATCTGTGTGTTTGGTGGGTAACCAGTGTTGATCTCTCCTGCTTTTACTCTCTGCCAACTTGGTAAATGAACTGTCATAATTTCGAGGCAGTTTCCATTGCCTTCCATCATCATGAAAAATTGCACTCTTTGGCCAGCACACATACCAGACAGGATTTATTCAGAGGCTGATGGGATTGAATAGCTTTTTAATATAGACAGAGTATCACATGAGACCTGTCTGATAGGAAGAATAATCTGTGGACAATTACTCAGCATTTTAGCAAGTAGTTTGATGGAAGGTTTACTTCTCAGGTATTCAACTACAAAGCTATCCTAATGAATATTTCAGCAATTTCCTAAATTAAATCACATAATGGTGTGATTAAGAGCATCAATAGATTGAGCAAAAGGGTTATAACGGACTAAACAAGTGTTACAGTGTGTGATGATGCACTCAATGTCATTTTAAGCACACTGAATATAACTAAATCTATGTCTCTATGTATAAGGGAGCCAGTGCTTTTTCATCCAGATGAAGTCAAACTCTATTTCAGAATCAATTAAGATTCTTCCATCACTTTCCTGTGCCCATTACCGTGGATTATGAATTGTCAAATATGTACAGATGAGTTAGCTGTCATCAGGTAAATTAGCCTATAACACCAGTCCTCTTGACAGTTATCCATTAACTTGTCAGACAGGCATTCATAGCCTGCTAATATTCCCAGTACTCTAGTGTGTCCCACTTCTGGGCTGTAATTCTGTCATCTTAATTAATGCTGGAGAGGATGATGCCAACAAAAAGAGAGAAAGTTTCAAGAGAGAAAAGATCATCTTGGAATCCCACACATTCTAAAGTCACATGGTGCTCAACGGAACTTATGATTGGCTGAAGCAATGCCATTTTAATTGCATCATATTACTGTAATCTATCTATCTATCTATCTATCTATCTATCTATCTATCTATCTATCTATCTATCTATCTATCTATCTATCAATATAATCTATACAAAATATTAATTTATATAATATATAGCCTATACAAACATTTTCTTTCTCAACAATTTTTGTTATTGTCCAAAGGGGGGGTCATAAAATACAAAAAAAAGTTTAATTGAATTGGTGACATAAAACAACAACATCAAATTACAATTATCAAACATCAACATAGAATAATACCAAAAATAACAAAACCATTGGACAGATACATTTAGACAAAAGTTTATGAAAATCCATTCATCACATCTGGATCACGAAAAAGCCTAACATGTATGCATTTATGTTCATTCTTAATTACAGAAAGAATTTTGTTTTCAAATATTGCGCAGTGTACAATTGTGCATACATAAAACTACAAAAGTAAATATATAAAAAGTGCCAGAGAGGAGTAACCTAATAATAGGCTATAGAAAGCAGAATATAAATATATTTAAAAAAAATACTTTGTAGAGCACACAAACTTATGCAAAGAGTCTCTATACTGTCTGTGTACATCCTTACTCCAGTCAACAAAACCATAAATTTGGGGTTTTATTACTAAACTTGCTTTTATGGATGTGAAATTCGGTCAAAAATACAAGTAAATGAATCAAAAGCCTGTGCTCAACAGCAGGACAGAAATCGCTCGAGCGGAAGTCAGTCTCAGTGCCTCGCGCCGCTGCCTCGCGCCCCCTGCAGGACTGGAGGAGCGTCGCGTCTCCTCGCGCTAACTGCCTTTGCCGCCGCCATATTAACACAGAGCTGAGAGGTAATACAAACCGCCCTTTATTTCAATACTTCGTGTCAATCTATACATACTTTTAATATATATATGACCATTAAATCATTTCAGGGACGACGAGGGGGTTTTGTATTGTGTATTATGCTCTCTTGTGTCTTTAGAAATGTGTTATGTGTAGATGATTGAACGTTAGCATGGCTGTGGCTAACGTGATGATATGCTAATGATATATACGATTAACTCGATGATTTTATGCCTTTTAAATTGTTTAACATTTAAATGATGTCGTAAATGTGTTTACGTGTAGATGTATTTGAAAATGAAGTAACTGAGTGATTGCGAATGTGTGAAATAAGGACAGGCTGTTAGTTTAGCTCCTAACTGATGCTCTACATCCTGATCTGAATGAGTGTTTGAGCTCCATGTCTGATTTTGGTCCTCCTTATTCTCTTATTTAACCTCTTATTCCATTTTAAATCTGTAAAAAGCTTCATAAAGACTTAAAATATTGAACACCCTGTATTTGGATCCTCTATGAAGAGGCTTTAAGATTGTGTTTTAGGCTCACTGGTGGATATTTCATTAAGAAAGTCAATATTTAAAGGGTTGAAAGCGTTATTTTAAACACATTTTAAAGGGGCATTTGTTTGCTTATGTGGTTAGAGGTTTATTGATACATTTTTTTTTTTTTTATGTTTTTAATTTCTTTTATCAGTATCCACTATCATTCTGGAAGGTGGTGAACTGGTTTGATGGTTTAATCCAGGGAAACGCTCCTTTGATCCCAAAGCATAATTATTAAATCTAGTGAGATGACTATCCAGGCAGCATTTTTAGGTATCATAGACACATTTAAAACATGGCTTTGATGCCCAAAAATACAGATTATGGGCAATGGGACACTTTTCCCTGGCCAAATAAGTGTCGCAACAGTGATGGAATACTTTAAATATCAAAATTGGTGGGACAATCTGTCACTCACATGAGAGCGACCAATAGCAAACCACAACCATCCAATCAAGTCCCGCCCTACATTTTTTCTTCTTCAAGAAGCCGCTTCAATATTGAATATGTATTTTTCTAATTATTTTCAAAATATAACATTAGAGCATCTAATTATGCTCTGAAATATTTCAAATGCTATAAACTGGTCTTTGTAAATGCAAGCTGCATAAAATAACAATAAAAATCCTATTCATTGGTCAAAGTGTGGACTTGTTATTAATTTTAGTATGATTTAAAAAGTCCTAAATTAGATTTTAAAAGCTCCGCAAATACCCTGGTGTTTCATCCTGGTGAGGTCGGTGGATCAATCTCTGTGCACTTAGTGACTGAGATCGACACAGTTCTGACGGACAGATGGAGAATGTTCCCTAATGAAAGTTTATGATTGTTTTTCACTGAATCATCACTTGGTGTGTTCAACACAAATGTTGCTTTGAGAGGGTTTGTGCCAGTGTCCTGGTTTGGCTGCACACGTCAGGTTTACATACATTCAAACAAACAAACACACACACACACACATCTGTGCAAATCAGATACTGCCATCATCGGCGATTCTTAAATTCTTAATGTTGTTTGTTTTTGCATTGCCTCACAGGCGTTTGGACTGTCGTCCTCTTGTAAATTCAGCACAAGATTCCCCAAGGCTGCCCGCAAGTACAATTGAAGGTGAGTGTGAGTTAAATGTCCAAACCTCATTCGACACACTGGCGAAAATGTCAAATTTGTTCTGTAGATTAGATCATGTCATTTTTGCTCTGAGATACTGTAATGACTGCTGGTGAATACAGGCTTTGTGAATCATGTGATATCAGGTTCAGTGCTCTTCTGAGGCGGCAGGAATCTTTGGTGATCAAACCCAAATGCCATCTGGCAAAACAAAATTATCCATTGTTGCTGATGGTACACTCCCATGAATGTCATTTAGCGTCATTGTGTTTGTGTTCCAGCATTCCTGTTTGACTTCTGAAGCATTAATAAATGGGGCCGTGCCAAACAACATACTTTTAAACGTACTAGTTGGCGAGTTGTCTAAATGACTAGTCGATGAATTGGTCTTATAACTAGGCAGGTTTTAGGTTTACTTGACCCCGACACCGATGCATTTCTTCAGCAGCGTTTACATAAGATATGCTCAAGTGTAAAATTTTGTAAAAAAGTGTGGCTATTTTTAATATATGCCATCTTAAAAACACAATACTACCTTTAAAAAAACAGCATGAGACGTGATGCAATGCTAGAGATGTTCGTCAATGCTAGAGATTCAGATATACAGATATTTTGGCATGTTGCATCATGTCTTATATCTTGTGTCCCTAACATTTAAAGAGCAACTTCACTGATTTTCAATCAACTTTTCATATTCTTACAATGTCTGTAAGATAGATTTGTTAGCGTTTTTGCGTCTTTGTACGCAAATTTTGTCTTTGCTGCTGACCTTGATAATCCAATTTAACCATAAGCAAAAATGACTTTAATGAAATATTTTTTTTAATTACTGAAATAAGAGTGTTGAATTTTCTTTTCCTGCATCCTATTCTTCTACAGTACAGAATGGAAGCAGAGCTAAAAGGTTTGTTTGCGTTGCGCGCTCTACTGTACAGATGTGAATTTGCATTTCCTTCAGCCTGATTTAACACAGCTTTTGTTTGTTATTAAAAAACAAACAAGCAAGCTCAGCCCAGGTGAGAGAAAGTAACGTAATGTGACGCATTACATTCCATAAAAAGTAACAAAGTAAAGAAGTTAGTTACTTTTAGAAATGCAATATTGTAGCACGTTACTTTTTTTAAAAGTAACTTTCCCCAACGCTGTAAATGAGGACATCAGGTTAACATAGAGAAAGACTACACATTGTTCATTTACATATACTTCTGACATTGTAGCTAACAATGCAAAGCTGGTTGAAAACTAGCAAAGTTGTCCTTTTAATGATGATATGAGCAGGCCATATGGTTTCCCTTTCAGCTAGTTAAATGATATTACAGTAGTACAGACATGAGTGAAATCTAATCACACTATGTCCTACAGGCCAGTTTTCATCAGCACTGATTCCAGTACTGTATCAAAATGGTTTATTAAACAGGAGGTTCCTGGTTTAAAATGTGATGTGACATTCACGGCTCTTGTAAAATTTATTTCTATTTTAATGTGGCAAAGCTGCTTTTTTAACTGTAAAGAGCCTACAGATAAGTTGTTAATTTAGCATTTTTATTGTAGTTATTAATTTATTTTTACATTTTTAAACATTAACCGACCCGTATTGCCTTGAATGGAGTTTTCTGAAGCATAAGCGTTACTTTTGATCTTTTTCACATTTTGATAATGGGGTTTTCAAAAGTGGAAGTCTTCATAGTTGGGTAAACTTCTATAGTGGTGAACGGGAGCTACAACAAATATAATTTCTGCGCAAAAAGAGGAAAAAATCTTGAGAGATTGATGTCAGTGTTTCAATGGCAACAATATCAACGCCGAAATGAAGTGGTAGCCTACAGGTCAGAGCTTTTAAGTTGTTTATGTTCATTATTATTGTAATGTTATGTGCTTTGAGACATGAGGTAGTTTAACGCAGCGTCTCTCGTGACGCTTTTGTTTGCTCCCTGCTGTACGTGTTCATGTGTTTTGAAGGAGGCGTGGCTTTGGAGACGCTCTGAAGGGAGGGTGGGATCTTATCTCTCCGAAAATTGCCTACCCTACCTTTAATAGATGTATGTATGCAATTTCTCACAAAAAAATTCTAAATGTCTAAAATGTAAACACTCATAATAGGCTCACCGTGGGGAACGAGGGTAAGAAAAACACGTTTTTGAAGGATCGATGATGTATTGAATCATTATTTAAAATTGTTAATTTTGAACAAAAAAAAAAGTTGTGTACTACAGCTCTAGTTACTTAAAATGAATAGAAAGCCAAAAAGAAAATGGAGCCAACTTGTGTTTTTTATTTTTATTTTTTATGTGTGTGTGTTTTCAACCCTGAAAGAATGTGCTGACACCTTTTGGACTGCGGTGGTCGAGTCTTCCTCGGTCTGCTTGCATCTAGATTAAAACTTTCCTCCATCTGGGCAGAGTTTCAGAACCTTAATCCAATTTATCAAGACAGTCAGGGGTCCGTGTCGTGGGCGGGGGCCTGTAAAGCCGAACATCCCAGTTGTAGATTTTTTTTATCCTTTTGTTTGTCCACGTTCAAATGGGGCCACATATTTCAGGCCCCAAGCATTGCTTTGCAGTCAATGTTATCGATGTGCGTTGGCCTGATAGTTCTGTCCTTGTATTGATTGGTTATTTGTGTGTGTGTGTGTGTTTGTATGTGTGTTCAGCCCTGACAGGCGCAGCCACACACACAGATCATGTCCGGCCCTGTCACGAGTCGATCCCGCGTTTATCCAGACGTCAACACACAGAGACCGCGGGAATACTGGGACTATGAATCTCACGTCGTAGAGTGGGGGTGAGTGCCGAGACAGATTAATTTTTTTTAGTGTGTGATGGCAATGCCTGATATTGATGTGAGAATGATTGTGGGCTGATATTAGACTTCTGGAATGTCGAAGATCACAAAAATGAAGTAAATTACAGGGTTGTTATCAGTCATGGAAAAGATTGGATTGTTTTAATAATGTTTTCCAAGCCTGGAAATTTCTATAATGAATATACAGTACCATTCTGAAGTTTGGAGGCAATATATACATATATATTTGTATACTTTTACTCAGCAAGCATGCATTCAATTCATTAAAAGTGACAGTGAAGACATTTATGTTACAAAACATTTATATTTCAAATAAATGCTGTTCTTTCTATTAATCAAAGAATCCTGATTTATTTTTGTATATTTTTTTTTCACAAAAATATGAAGCGGCACAGCTGTTTTCAACATTGATAATAATACAAAATAATTCTTGAGCATCAAATCAGCATATTATAATGATTTCTGAAGTATCATGTGACACTGAAGACTGGAGTAATGATGCTGAAAATTCAGCTTTGATCACAGGAATAAATTACATTTTAAAATCTATTACAATACAAGAGTTATTTAAAATTGTAATAATATTTCACAATTTTGCTGTTTTTACTGTATTTTTGATCAAATAAATGCAGCCTTGGTGAGCAGAAGAGACAATAAAAAAGGTAAAACTTGCTCACAATCCATAGTGATTGTTTGATTTGTTAGTGAATCGTTCTTTTGAGTTGGCTTTTTTTTTAACAAGTCAGTGTAACAGGTTCACAGATTGCTCTCGCTAAATCTGAAAGGGGATTGTGCCAGCGCAGTAATGTGTTGAGATATATCACAAGATTTGCTCTTTCTCTCGCAGTGACGCTGATTCTCGATTGCGTGTTTAGGGCAGATTTAATCTCAATTAAATGCAGTTGAATTGAACAGAACACAGGGGTCTTGAGGACTTTATTGTTCATAAACACTGTGGTAATTGCAAGCTAATGGTGTTTGATTGAACACTTCACATTGCTAATGATCAAATATTAAGTATCTTATTAGTTTTCATTCAGTGGTCAGAGTTTGCGGAAGGTTGTGTGAAGTATTTCTCTGTAGGGATACAGTGCTGATGTCTTTTGTTTGTCTGGATCGGCATTTCATTTGCGCTTGTAATAACAGCTGTCGGTCTTGTCAACAGGAATCAAGATGACTACCAGCTGGTGCGGAAACTCGGCCGAGGAAAGTACAGCGAAGTGTTTGAAGCCATCAACATCACAAACAACGAGAAAGTAGTCGTCAAAATACTCAAGGTGAAGAGCGATGTTGTTCCAGACAGCTTTAAAGGCGTTCGGTGAAGTCGGGTTGGGTTCAGGTTGGGAAGACCCGTAGACTTCATTTTCCGAGTCGTTGACAAGAACGTATGCTGAGATAAGCCTGTTTACGTTATGGAAGGCAGTGGACGGTATCGAAACCAGAAGCTGCTGGCCGGCGTTCAGATGAACGGGCGCCTGTTGAATTCCTTCCTCGCCCCCTCCTCCTCCTCCTCCTCCTCTAAACCAGAGAAAGCTCTAGATTCTAGCGATAACACCCGACGAGCTGAGAGCTTCTTTTCAAGCTAAGTGATAAATAGTTTTGAAGATTAGCGCCGTTGTCCCGTAATGTAGCCAGTCGTGTATAATGAACTTCCCCTACCTGGAGACACGGAGGATGAAGCCGCACAGATTGAGTCTAGACGCGGTTATATCAGATGTCTTTGCGTCAAACTCATCTGTACTTCAACACAAGATGAAATTGAAATTGGGCTTATTTACTTCCTTAGTCCAGCTTGTTCCTTCCCTTCTCAAACCCATTATCAAAGTGAAATAACCTTCTCTTACTCAATAAAATTAGCTCTTTTTTTTCTGATATAATCAATTACATGTTTGTTGTGAAAAAAAAAAATTAACCAATAATCTCTCCACTTTTCATGATCCAATCAAGTCAAATCAGCTTTATTTATTTAGGGTTTTATACGATAGATTGTTTTAAAGCAGCTTCACTAGAGCTGGGCATTGACACACATTTCACAATTTGATTCAATTTCGATTCACAAGCTTGCGATTCGATTCAATTTGATTCGATATTGATTCATTTGGATATATATCAGGTACACTGTCAATTATTCTAAAGGAAAAAAATCTGTTAAAATTAATAACTGATTTGAATTGCACATAAGGCAGTCTTTATAATAATAACAACTTTTTAATGACACAATTATGTTTCTTCTCCAATTCGTTAAAATGTTTGCTGTCATAACTTGTTTTAAATTACAGATTTATTCAAACATATATGAAATTGAGGAACAGGTTAAGTAAAAATATAATGAATATTTAATATAGCGCATATCATTTTTTCAAAATTCTCCATTTCATTTTTGAAAAAATCGGGAAATCAATATTTTTAACCCCGTCATAAGCTTCACAGTAATAAACAGGTAAATAACAGAATCAATGATGCAATTTTTTTTCCAAATATGATACAAATTTAAGTTCTGCTGTAAAGTAGCTCTAAAAAAGTTGTGTAATTTATTCAGCTCAAATCTGGTTCAGTGTTGATTCAGTTCTGCTCAATAACTGTGTAAAGTTCATCATTGAGCTCATTTCAGTTCTCATCCGATAGTGTCAGTGCAGTCAAACAAACACAGATGGATATAATCAAATCCTGCCTTATGTTATTTCCCACTGGATATTCTGTTTAACACATTATGGAAGTTAAATGTATTGCAAATGCAGTGTTATCTTGTCTTTAATGATTTTGTCGCATGTTTTGTCATTATGCAGCCAGTAAAGAAGAAGAAAATCAAGCGGGAAATCAAAATTTTGGAGAATTTGAGAGGCGGCCCCAACATCATCACACTTCTAGACATTGTCAAGGATCCAGTGGTTAGTTGGATTTCTTGAAGATGATGTTTGATATGAAAATGTTCTGTATTGTTGAGAGTGACGTTTCAAATGCGTCTTTGACTGAGGTCTCTTGTGTTTCTCCCTCAAGTCTCGAACCCCAGCACTGGTATTTGAACATGTGAACAACACAGACTTCAAGGTAAATCAGTTCTACTTCCTGCTAAATCAATTCTGCCACCAAAATGTAAGACAAAAAAAAATCAGTTCGATTAAACTCAACCATCCGCTTGTTCTGTCGTGCAGCAATTGTATCAAACGCTATCAGACTACGACATTCGGTTCTACATGTACGAGATCCTAAAGGTGAGTTCCTTCAGATATCATCTTAAAGCTCTTCACAGAAACTCCAGAGAATATCAAGTCTGTGGCCACTTGTTAAAATCAAAATTATTAGTTTTGTTTATACCATTTTTACTGTACCTGTATTTTCCCAATCGGTTTCAAACTCTCCCCAGATCTTATTTCTGCACTTTTAGTATGTTGTTCATATACATTTGCTGTTAGTCAGTTGTGTGGGAATCCTGGAGTTCATGGGTTCAGGTGTGTTAATCTGGATCAGGTAAAACTGCGTCACTGCAGCAGAAAGAGCATCTGTCCACTGGCTTAACCTCTGTACCTTCACCACTCGTGCTGCATTTCCCTCCCTCTGTTTCTCGCTCTGTCTTTGATTCCCAGACCCTTTTTGTATTAGGATCAACAATTTCCTGTTTGTTATAATATGGTGACATTTTCTATGTACTTTAATCCTGTGATCAAAGCTGAATTTTCAGCATCATTACTCCAGTCTTCAGTGTCACATGATCCTTCAGAAATCATTCTAATATGATGATTTGTGGCTCAAGAAACATAAATGATTATTATCAGTGTTGAAAACAGTTGTGCTGCTGCCAAAAGGATTCTTTGATGAACAAAAAGTTTAAAAGAACAGCATTTATTTGAAATAGAAATCTTGTCAATTTTGATTAATTTACCTCGTCCTTGCCAAATTAAATATTATATATGGGGATTTTTAAACGCATAGAAGACATTGCATTGTGATTAATATATAATATACAGCTTTTCTTTGGGTGATTTTACAAGATAAAATTTGAATGTTCTCTAATGTTTTAATATTCAATCTTTTAAAATAATCTTAAATTTTGCTTATGTAAATTTAAATTGAGATACATTTTATTGTAGATGAATTTTATTTAAAAAATATATTAAATAAAATAATACAATATTTTGAATATACATATATTTAATCAGCTATCATGTTTTTTTTTAGTTAAAAAAATAAGTAATCCATTAATCACAAACGATTAAATAATGATTTATTAGTGAAAAGGCGTGAGAAGCCTTGAGTTTAAGTGTGGTTCTCTCTCCCTGTCTCTCTCTCAGGCGTTGGACTACTGCCACAGTATGGGAATCATGCACAGAGATGTGAAGCCACACAACGTAATGATCGACCATGAACACAGAAAGGTACTTCCCGCTCGCGTCAGCCTTGGTGTTACGCCATCTCACTCCACACGTCTGATTGGCTGAATGACGACGAGCTCGCTTGCGTGCACCAATCACACACCAGAGATTGCTGTAGTAAAAGAGAAGCTTTGTTTGTTGCTGTGACATCAAGCACATTACTTTAAGCTAGATCAAATTTAAAAGGTCTACAATTTTGCAAGTTTCCTGCATCATCAGGGACACTCCTATGAGATGCTGAGTGAATCACTAATTGTGATTTGAATCATTAATTATTCCCCTGTTGACTGAGTTCACATCTGACTCTTGTCTGATGGTGTGTTTTCTTGTTTAGCTGCGTCTGATAGACTGGGGTTTAGCGGAGTTTTATCACCCCAGTCAGGAGTACAACGTCAGGGTGGCGTCTCGATATTTCAAAGGACCTGAACTGCTGGTGGACTATCAGGTGAGACCAGATGCAAACAAGACAAAAGCATCTGTTGAATAAACACGCACATACAGAAACAGTGTAACATGAAGTCGTCTGTTTTGTTTTGCTGCTTTTTGACGCTCATGTTGGTTTCGTCCCTCAGATGTACGACTACAGTTTAGACATGTGGAGCTTAGGCTGCATGTTGGCGAGTATGATCTTCCGGAAAGAGCCTTTTTTCCACGGACACGACAACTATGATCAGGTGAGACCTCCTGCTTCTAGGCCTTTTCAAATATTCATTGTTGTCTTGGCACTTTATAGTGACTGATGTTTGTGGCGCAGGGTTCGTACGTTTTGAAAAAACCTGGAAAAGTTATGGAATTTGAAAAATGCAAATTCCAGGCCTGGAAAGGTTTTGAAAAAATAAAAAGACCCAGAAAGTTTTGGAAAAGTCATGGAATTTAATTTTTTTGACACAGCATAATATGTGATTAATACAAAAACTGTTTAATAAAAAAAATTGGCCTATTTCGCGTTGTCTTAACGTCCTTATTCGGGCGGCATAACGTTCAGTTCACTTCCGATTCACTCACTTGTTGCGATGTTAACCCCACCTGAGGCGAAGTCGGTGCTTACAGAAACTTAATTGAAATGCCAGGAAAGTGGCACGAGCATGCTAAGGTTTTGCAAGCACCGGTGGGTCGAGAATGTAGCGGAAAGAGGATTGCAGCTCTGGCCGCATGTGAAAAGATACATAGAATAGCCTACGTATGTCTCCTGCACGCGAGAGGACAGAAGAAAACGAGTAAATGTCAGTTCAATTGTAAGTTCATTCTTTATGTGCTTAGGAGTGTGCGATATTGTCTATGAACTATGATGATATTGTAATCATTGTTTTAACTATGTACGAGGCACTGCGAGTGCGAGCTGACATCGCGTTTGTCTCTCATGCTTGCTTTCACTGCGTGATCTATCAGTGCAGTTATAGATGTCCCCAAATGAGTTTTTGTCTTATATTTGTATCATATTATGTTGTCATATTAGAATATCACATGAGCAAGAGTGCCGTTTTCCTTTGCACAATTTCAAATGTGCTTAATGTTATAGAACAGTTAAATTAACAATAAAGTTAACATTGTGAGTTACTTTTTGGACACAATGTCAATTTTCACTTTATATCGCCGACGAGAATTTTATAATGAAGCCGTAGTCCAACAGACATCGATGATTTTTTTACATTTATTTAATGAAATCCGTGTTTTGAACGAATCATTTTAACGATTCAATGAACAATCACTTGTTTTTCTGAATGAATCAGCCGTTTGAACGAATCGGTTGAATAAATGACTCCAACAACTCTCTTATTAAGACTTAAGTGACTTGCCGCCACCTACTGGTGGGTTTAGTTTCATATTTAAAGTATCTTTTAATTAAAACGTTAAAATTATAAATCATTTCATTTAAATAGCCTATTGAATAGCTTTATTTATGCAATTGTAAATGAAGTGTAAATATAGTAGGCTAATGCCAGTTTTGATGCCGCTTCTGTGTCAGCTCTAATGCCGACTGACATTTTCAGGAATACAAAGTCATGGAAATGTGCCGAAAAGTATTGGTTAAAATGTGTATGAACCCTGGTGGCGTAATCACAAAATATTATTAGAATTAATTTGCCTCAAACATTGTTGGGTGTAATTAATTACCAAGTGGTCCAATTACTTTACCTTGAAAAAGTAAAGTAAGGGATTACTCTTAATTCTGTAGTTTAATTAGTTACTTCTGATGTAATTGCATTATATACTGTATAGACTAGAACAATTCTATATAAAACAATAGTGGATTTAACATCAAAATTTAATGTTAAATGCGTTTTTAATGTAAATTTCATCCTTTACACACGTTGGTCAGTTCAAGATTAATTTATGCAATTGTATATTGTTTATTTGAAAGAATTAAAAGAGCAGATCATTGTCTGTCCTTGTATTGTTCATCTGGTCGAGGTTGATATGGGATTTAGAAAGTAATTAGTAATCCAATTCTTTTCAGAGAGAGTAATTGGTATAGTAATTTAATTACACTGTTGAAGATGTAATTAGTATCTAGTAATTAATGACTTTTTTAGTGAAACTTAACCCAACACTGACCTCAGATCATAGCATGGAAGACGATGTGCTTGGATGGTGGAATGTTTTTGAAATATGTACATTTGAGTATTTTGTGCTCTAATATTTCCCACAATCCCTTGTGTTCGCAAATAGAAAGATTTGTGACCGCTTTCCGATGTTATCAAGATGATGTTATAGTTTCTCCCAGTGTCCTACTATCTGTCTATAAATTAAAGTGCAGTACATACTTTGCATACTCATAAGTATTTGAATTTTGGTAGGGCTGCAACAACTAATTGATCAAATCGGCCATTATCAATAATGTAATTAATGGACAATGAATTTGATTAGTAGAGTCTGTATAATCGACAGATTAATCGATTATCAAAATAATCATTAGTTGCAGCCCTAAAATACACTATTATATAGAAATTATATAACTATATATAAAATTATAATTATATTGATTATATTATAAGTATATAATTTTCTTTGTAGGCCAAACCCTGAAAGCGAGTGCATTTCAGCACTTCCGGTCTACGTTCTGAAGTCAATTGGGCTTTTGAATGGATTTGTGGTTAAACGCTTAAAATAAGGTTTCTGGTGAACACAAGCTCAAGATATTTTCACATTTTATTTTATAACATAAAATACATCACTAATTCCCCCTTGTGTTTAAAAAAATCAACAACTGGCTAAATTGGAAAAGTCTGCTTTCACAGCTTTATGTTCACAATCACATACTTGCAAACTATTCTGAATTTATGCTTCAAAATTTACAAAAGTTATCTCAATTTGTGAAGGTTGTCATGATGAATAAAACAGGCAAGAATAATAAACTTTTGGTGGTTACAGAACTTATTTTCTGCAATAATCCAACAGCCAATGGAAAAGTTTATTGTGTGGAGGGAACCAGTGTAATGCTCAGTTGTCAGCTGGTTTGATCTGTTGGATGTGTGTCTGCTGCCCTCTGCTGTCTTTAACCAGTACTGTGTCTTTGTCCAGCTTGTACGGATTGCCAAAGTCCTGGGCACAGAGGACCTCTACGACTACATCGACAAATACAACATTGAGCTCGACCCACGGTTCAACGACATTTTGGGAAGGTACGTTGAGATGTGTAATTGTTTATCCATTCTTTGACCTCACTTTAAGGGTTTTACTATCTCTCTTTCATTGGTAATCCTCTCTCTCTCTCTCCAGACATTCCCGGAAAAGGTGGGAACGGTTTGTCCACAGTGAGAACCAGCACCTGGTCAGTACCGAAGCGTTGGACTTCCTGGACAAACTGTTGCGCTACGACCACCAAGCTCGCCTCACCGCCCGTGAGGCCATGGAGCACCCTTATTTCTGTGAGTGTCTTCATCTACAGACACTATGAAGATCAACTGCTGTGCTCCTCATGCCAGAGTCTAGGATCTCTTAAACCTATAAATAGCCACGGAAGCTGAACCAATATCCCAATCTGATTCAAAAACACCTTGATTGCAAAGTTGACATTTACGTCAGTTATGTGATGAAATGATTGAGAAGTGTGAACAATGTCTCTGTAGGAACTAAAGCGGTTGTAATGTGGACATAGGATTTGCTCGCTCATAAAAGGCTAAAAATAAAAGGCTTATGTACTCTATTGATGGCATCATGTGTTTCATCACTGTGCCCATATGTGAAGCGCTTTGAGTACCCAGATAAGCGCTATATAAATGTAACAAATTATTATTATGTCTTGTGTCAGATCCCATTGTGAAGGACCAGGCGAGGATGGGCTCCACTTCAGGACTGTCCGCTGGATCCACTCCTGTCAGCACGTCCAGTATGATCACAGGTCAGTCATGTGACTCCCTCCGGGGATCATGCTTATTGAATTGAGAATCACAAACTATAATTAAGAATACAAAAGTATTTGTCTGTGTTTATGAGAAACACGACGTTACTAAAAGGCATTGATCTGCAGGCAGGGTCCGAAATTAACACCCGCCAAGCGCCAAATGCGGGTAGATTTTCTGTTTGGCGAGTAAATCTCAAAAGGCTATCCGCCACACTGGTGGGTGAATGTTCATACCAAAATATGAAATTTTAAGCGCGCACGCTCTCTTCTGCCTCTAAGAACGAGCAGAGAGAGAGAGCCCCGGCCGCGCGCACACACACTATTCAGAGCGGCCAAGCGTCAAGCTTCCCCGTACTTTTTGACAAGCGTCCTTGACAGGACGGCCAGAGCTTCTTTGCAGCTCAAGTCGGCGGCGGTGTGTACGTACAGTTAACGCTCTATCTGTTGACGGCGCTGAGGAAAAAGCTCCCGCCACTGGAAGAAGCGGTCGCCGCCCATTTGTGTCCTCCTGCGCACCCATCAAAGCCGTGCGTTCAACGTCTTCAGCACTCGCGGATCGTGCAACTCCGCCGCTGGCCAGGCTGATTCTGCTTTACACACCATGGTCGTTCTTTTCTCGAGAAAAGGAGTTTTCTCATAGCGTTCGCAACGCAATACTCGTTCCCTTATCTCTCAGGGAACCGAGGTTAAAGTAACCGAGTACGTTCTTCCTTCCCTTCCACATGAGTCAGGTAACAAAACTGACAAAAAAATTTTTTATTTCACCCCAATGATAATATTTCATATATTTCTCACATTTTGATCTATATATATATATATATATATATATATATATATATATATATATATATATATATATATATATATATATATATATATATATATATTTATATTTATTATTATTATTATTATTATTTTTTTATTTTTTTTATTATACATTTCAAATTTTGCTCTGGACAATTTTTGATGTTTGTATTCAACATAATAGGCCTACCTTATTATCTAAATTAAAAGTACTGAAATGAATGTATATGTGACAAAAAAAAGGCTGTTTATTATTTTGGCCGGTAAAAAATATGCTTGGCTGGTGGATTTTTTTCATCTACCAGTCCCCGTGGCAGGTGAGCCAAAAAGTTAATTTCGGACCCTGTCTGCAGGTCTTCAAGGGGTCAAGAGTGTCAGCTGATCCTTGACGCATTGCAAGTGTGTTTGCTTCTAAATGCTGAGTGTGTTTGTTTGCCTGTAGGAGGCGTCACATCCATGTCCTCGTCCCAGCCGATGGCCAACATCGCCGGCTCTCCGGTCATCTCGTCTCCCAGTGCTCTCGCCACACAGGTTCCTGCAGCCGCCGGTGCGCAGCCCTGAACACACACACACACTCTCGCTCTCTCTGCCCTGGGCCACAGTTTTATGTTGTGTAAACAAACTAAAGAGAGACTAAACTAGGTTTCTTTTTTTTTTCTTCCTTTTTTTCTTGTTTTTTTTCCATACAATAATTATATATTGAAGCTGGGACACACAGCAGACAGTTGTTATGTTGCATCGGTGTCCGGCAGTCTTTCCTGATGATGGTGTCTATATAGAAGCCACTACAGTGTAGAAATTCAGAAAATGGATAATAAAATTTATTTTATATGTCCCTATTTTGGCTTCTGTTTTTTTATTTGAACAATATGGATATTTGCTGATGAGATTGTTGTTCATCTACAGGTTTTTGGGGATTTAAAACGACAACATATAATTCATAGACAAATATCAAGGTGCAAGAACCATTTTTACATTCATGCATTTGACAGATGCTTTTATTCAAAGTGACTTGCATTGCTTTCTAAGTTTACATTATATTCCTTTTGGATAGTAATGACTCAACTTTCTAAAGGAACTACTAATTATTTGGATCAGTAATCTGAAGTGAAGATCCTGGTAACCCAATAGTAATGACTCAAGTGTTACTAAATCCACCCTTCCTTATTTACCAGGATAGAATTACTATCCAAAACCTTACAAAAAAACTCAAAAGTTTACAATGAATTCAGTCTTTAATAGGAGTATCATCTTTAACAGGAGAGTCATTGCTAGTGCATTACCATGATCTTCACTTTAGAATTAATTATACATTATGCATTATTCATATTAAATATGAACCTGTATATAGTAACCTGTATATACAGGCATTCAGAGCAAATTAAAGCCTTATTGGTAATTAATTTAATTGTGTATGCTATTGTCGAGTTAAAGTACCTGTGTGATACAGCTGAGATATTTAATGTGTCTGTAATGGGTTTGTAGAGACGAGGCAGAGAGAGAACCCAAGTGTGCACAACTTTAATAGCAAAAGAAAAAAAAAAACAGATAATCCAGACCGGGAAAGAGGCAAATAGTCCACACGAACACAAAGGGCAAAACCGGGACATCCAGGACATCCAGGCACCCCACGACTGAACACCATAAGAGCAAACGACAACTAACAAAACATGACCGAAGCACAAGAGTTTGAATACACAAGGAAATCAAGCATGATTAACTACAGGTGTGTCTGATGACGTAACCACAGGAACTAACGCGGTAATCAAAGAAACAGAAACACAGGAAAGAAAATCAGACAATGGAAACTGAGAATACATTTCAACACAAAATTCCTTATAAGACAGAACCTTTCTTTTTTTGCAGTTATTTTAGATACATAAACAAAAGAGATATTGTCCATATACACTCTTATTTGTAGGCTACTTAAGCACTTGGTTATTCTAATAAATACTTTTTATTCCAAGAAGAACTGCAAGGCTTCCACCTGCTGACCGCAGCACAGTTTCATGAACAATATTTTTGGACTAAAATTGGGCACCATTACACAAAAAAAAAACTGAAATTTGCAGACAATAATTTTTTCTGTGCATTTACATGTTAGACCTCTTTAATAACATGCAGTACCACTGATGGAGGAATATTAATATTCCCTTTCACAGATAAATTTTTTCAGTGTTCTACAAGAAGCATCAAACCAAGAGTCTAAGTTGGTATTCACATTTCCCAGAGCAGCGCAATTCTCTCCAGACGGATCATGTTGTCTCCGGTTATTAGGTTGTTTTGGATTCCCGCTGAACCAGAACCTTTAAGAGACAAACAAGCAATAATACACTTGCAATAATATTTTTAGAAAACAACTGTATATTTGTATATTGATTAACATTCCTAGACATGATTACACATGCAGATTTCTTACTGTACTCTGGTGTCATTGAGAGTTTGGTTATTCACCCAAACCCAGTGTCCTTCAGTGTCCAGATCATTGAGACCAATCCAGTGCGTCTCTTTAATTTTAGACCTCAGAAAATCCTAATGGAGAAAATAAACATGCGTGAAAGTGTACAATACGTTTTTTTGGTATATGTGAAGGTACATTTATAGGTTAATAGAAACCCTTTTAAAGCTTTGTTTTATTTGTGTGATCAAAATGTATTCATTTCTAATTGATCTCACTTGCCCGTTCTGATTGGCTGGTTATGGTCACCAGATCGGCTCCTTCTGAAACACAGACATCTCGACTGCTTGTCCAGTTCAGTTTATCACAGCTGAATAAATACAGCTTTCCACAAAAAGCTATCCAGCCATTCACAGAGAGATTACAAAGAGATTAATGAATTAAAAAGTAAATTACACCTTCCATTATTTAGATCATAAAGTTAATCAAACTGGTTCCTGTGCAGAAATATTCACACTTTGTGTCGCTTGTAAACTGACACTCACCATCAGCGTAAAAGGACAGCCTAAGTTTGGCTGTAAGATCATTCAACTTTTTTTTCATGGCTGGTGAAAAGACAACAGGAGAACAAGCAGGTAAAGTTTCTCACATGGTGAGTTCAATAAACACTCAACACTGTTAATGAAACATGTCTGTGCTCTACCGTTTATTAAATATAGTTTTCTCACCTGTGCTGTTGATCTCTTGAGCCGCCAGTGTCTTTGAAACCATGATGTGCTCATTCAGTGATTCGAAATCAGCAAGCTTATGATTATCTGATTAAAGACAAAAGCAGCAGAGGAAAATGTGTTTTTGAGGAAAGTCCACATAATGCACACTTAAGACTGAAAGTGTTGAAAGCACTCAGTTTGTAAATTAAGTCTTCAGGCTTAATTAATGGTAGTTTACACATTCAATATGGAGATTTGTTTGACAACACTTGCCTAATAAAACATCTTTGCTGAGAAGTATGATTTCACATTGTGTGTCTAATAATGCTACGTGTGTTAGGTCAAGTATAGAATTGCATACAGTAACTCAGTCAATACAACCCTGAACAGAGCAGAGATCTAGTATCAGTTATACTTACAAATCACCCAGAGAGTGCAGAGACCTCCGAGAGCAAACACAAGAGAGAAACCCAGAACAATCAGAAGAACTTTAGTCCACTTAGGAGAAGTGACCTCTCTCTCTCTCTCTTCAGTGGAGTTACCTGGGGTTAAAATTTGATGAGATAAAGAAAATATTTTATATTTATTTCTGATTCCTTGAATCAGTCCAGCATTGCTGTCTGGAACTATTCCTGAAATTACAGATGACTCCTGAGAAGAGTTTAAAGTTTCAGTTAAAATCTTTTTTCATCATAGTTGACTCTGAATGTTTGCCAGTGTGATTTTATTGTGACCATTGTTACTGAAAAGATAAGAGAAAATGGAATAGAACATGTGGATATAAACGTAAGACAAAATGTGAATATTACCTTTAATGCAGTGCATGTGTATATAGCTTGTGAATGTAAAAGGTTTGCAAAGTTTTAAAGACCAAAATTCATGATAAAAAAAGTTTTCTTTTCCTAAATAATTATTTGATTATGAACTGCCGCAGCAATTCCAGTCTCAAATCCTGTTACGAAGAATCCAAAACTAAATGAGAAACCTTAAAATAGCATAACATGAGCACTTGATACACTTCTAGTCGGCTCACAGGAAGTTAAATGGTAAACTTCACACCAGTTCACACATCACAGTTGCTTCAGGCCAGGGGTGCAAAAGTTCCTGGAGGGCCGCAGTCCTGCAAACTTTAGTTCTCTTACGAGAGGTACTCGTAAGAGGTACTTACGAGAGGTACTCTCGTACTGCGTAAATCTTACGCTAGGGGAAATCTCTTTTCCGCGAGATACTGAAGCCAAAAAATTATCCTTAATTTTGAAATAATGTAAAACGCGTTGCGGCAGCATGCAGACATAGGCGAGACAGCTCGCGCGCCTATTGGCTGCCCTGCGGCAACTGCAGCAGCCTATCGATAAGGCCCTATCGTGACGTCATCACCAATGGGGGCGCTTCGCGCCCCATACGTCACGTCCCGCCGAAACGGGCGTGGCCTGGGGCTATAAATATAGCATCGAAAGGCTAGCTTACCGATTTTTCATCTCTTCAGCGGAGCTCACGCATCGCTGGATCCAGAGAGAAGAAGCCGCGCCGTGGAAACAGCATTTCAGCGGGACGAGTTCGGTACCTGGAGTCGCTGGCCGCGCCGCCTTCAACCACCGTTCCTGCTACGCTATCCGGCGTTATATCCTTTTATTGCATTGTGTGTGTTCGCCGCCGCGACTCACACTCCTTCTCTAAAAGAGCAGAGCGTCTTTTTCAAGATGTCTCGTCCATCCTGTGGCTCGTGCCGAGCCCCACTCAGCGACGGGGACCGCCATGTCATCTGCGTTTCCTGCCTGGGTGAAGGACATGCGGCTCTAGCGCTCGCTGACGGCGGATGCCCTCACTGCGAGCTTATGCCTATGGCGACTCTGAGGACTCGCATGGCAACTTTCCACGAGCCTGCACCTCCCGCTTCGACGCCGCGCCGTAAAAAGCGCCGTGCTCAGCGGATCCCTGAGCCTCCCACCGAGAAAAGCTCGCCGGTGCGCCTGCCAGCTTCGCCGTCTGCTTCTCTCGAGTCTCTCACTCCCGGACAGTGGCCGCCGCTGGCCGCCGCTTCCGCCGGAGATGACAAGGAAGAAGCGGCAGTTTTCGAGGAGGACAACTGCTCTATCCTGGCTTCGGACAGCGAGGATTGGGCGAGCTCTGTGGACCTCGCCCCTTCTTCTGCCCGCGAGTCGTCAGGAAAACGGGCCAGCATTGAAGCTGAGCTGATGCGTCTGCTCACACAGGCCACAGAGAGCCTCGGCCTCGAGTGGTCCGCGCCCGCCGAGCCTACACGCAACCGTCTGGACGGCTGTTTTCTGCAAGGGGACCGCGTTTCCACGCCCTCAAGACCCGCCCCGTTTCTTCCTGAGCTTCATGAAGAACTGGCAAAGTCTTGGAGCGCCCCTTTTTCAGCCAGGCTACGTTCCTCTGCTTCGGCGGCATTCTCCGTGGTGGACGGTGCCAAAGACAGAGGATACCTCGCTCTCCCTCTAGTGGAGGAGGCAGTAGCAGCCCATCTTTGCCCGCCCTCTGCTGGACGGCGGACTAAGACGGCGCTACCTTCAAAAGCCTGCCGCGCTACTTCCACCCTGCACAGTCGCGCTTACACCGCCGCTGGGCAGGCTGCATCAGCGCTACACACTATGGCCACTCTCCAGATCTTCCAAGCTAACCTTCTCCGAAAGCTGGACGAGGAAGGCACGGAAGCAGTCAACGTGGCGGATTTAAGGAGCGCTACGGACCTCGCTCTCCGCGCTACGAAATCCGCTGCACAGGCCATAGGGCGGAACATGGCCTCTCTCACCGTTGCTGAGAGACACCTCTGGCTGACGCTTTCAGAAATGCCGGACTCGGAGCGCTCTGTGTTCCTCGACGCCCCCGTTTCTGCTACTGGCCTCTTTGGATCGTCCGTCAAAGATTTCGCGGACAGATTCGCTGAGGTACAAAAGACGTCGCAGGCCATGAAGCACTTTTTGCCAAAGCGCTCTAGCTCCGCATCAGGCCGCTCTAAACAGCCGTCTGCTCGCAGCTCGCAGCCACCGCCCCCCGCCGCCGCTTCACAGCGTCGACAGGCCCGGGACCAGAGACCACGCTCTCGCTCTGCCAGCCGCCGCCCCCCACAGCGTGGGACTCGGCCGAAGGTTGAGATGAAGCCCGAGGCCTCAAAGTCTTCCTAGCCAGCTTAGGAAAACGACGGTGTTCAAGCCCCGCTGCGGCCGGGTTTCCACCAAAACTTCCCGCTCGTCCAGTTCCATTACATGCGACTGTTCCAGTGTACTCTACAGTAAACAAGTCGGTTACATTACCCGCTTGCCTGTACACAAACGCCGTTTTCACGGCGACCCAGATAAATCCTGTAAAGAGCGTATTTTCTGGTATTCCGGCCACGGCCGACGGTGTTATGAGTGTAGTAAAAATGCCCACTGCCCAGTGCCCATTCCTACACACAGACACAGCCCGCCCCACAGGGCTCGCGCACATAAAATCGACTCATGTCGATTGCGCACAGAATGTAGTGAACGTGCCCACGTCCCAGTGCCCACAAACACTACACGCTGCATGTCTCTCGGTTTCTGTAAAAACGAAACCAACACACATACAACCGACTCAGGTCGATGGTGTTTTCAGTGCAAATGTGCCCGCTGTCCTGCGCCCACATTCACTCACAGACATGACGAATCCCTCGGTTTCCCCCACGCTCGCCGTCTCTCAGCTACCTGCCGTGAGAGAGCCGAGCGCGGGCGAACCGCCCGCTGTGATCAAAACACTCCCCGCCTCGAGCGCTGCAAATGCGGTGTCTATAATACAGCATACCGAAGCTCCCCGGTCGCCACTATGTCACGACCAGAGCTCCGATCTCATTCAACCCTTAGCTATGCATGCACATGCGTGGGCAAAGCTTCCCGGTGTATCAGAATGGGTGCTGAACATTATAGAAAGAGGCTATTCGCTACAGTTCGCTCGACGTCCCCGCCGTTGTGCGGTGCGAGTCGAAACCACGGTAGAAAAGGAAGTAGCAAGTGTACTTCGTACCGAAATTGCGAAACTGTTGAGCAAAGGGGCAATAGAGCCTTTATCTCAAGCTCAGAGCGAAGGGGGGCTATACAGCAGATATTTTCTGGTTCCGAAAAAAGACGGGGGTCTCAGACCCATTCTAGATCTAAGACAACTGAACGTAGCGCTTTCAAAACGCCGGTTCAGAATGCTCACAACCAAGAAAATCCTCGCGCAAATTCGCCACGGGGACTGGTTTGTGTCAATAGATCTGAAAGACGCGTATTTCCAAATACAAATAGCGTCACGTCACAGGCGATTTTTGAGATTCGCCTTCGAGGGCCAGGCTTATCAATACACAGTCCTACCGTTTGGCCTGTCCCTAGCACCCCGTACATTCACGAAGTGCATGGACGCAGCCCTCGCTCCCCTGAAACTTCGGGGAATGCGAGTTTTGAACTACTTGGACGATTGGCTGGTTCTAGCTCAGTCACATACGGAGCTCATAGAACACAGAACCATTTTACTCGAACATCTCGAGAATCTGGGTCTCAAAGTCAACTGGGCGAAAAGTTCACTGTCTCCCAGTCAGAGAATATCTTTTCTGGGCACAGAACTGGACTCGCTGTCAATGACAGCTCAAATATCGCTACAGCGCAGATTGACTATTCAGCGCATGACAGAAACCTTCCGCCGCGGCACTATAGTCCCGCTAAAGAAGTTTCAAAGGATGCTCGGTCTCATGGCAGCAGCATCCACAGTTCTCCAGCTGGGTCTGCTTCGCATGCGCCCACTGCAGTTCTGGCTACAAGCGCGAGTACCGCGTCGAGCATGGACTTCAGGTCTCTTTCGTCTCAAGGTCGATCAGAAATGCGTCTCAGCACTGATACCCTGGAGAGCGACCGACTGGTACCAGTCAGGTGTAAGCCTGGGGACTTCCTCGAGTGTGAAGGTGGTGTCCACGGACGCCTCCACCTCGGGATGGGGAGCACTGCTCGAGGGCAGACCGTTTTTCGGCCAGTGGTCAGAACGGGAAAAGCTTCTGCACATAAACTGCCTGGAAATAGTCAAAAAAAAAAAAAAAAAAAAAAAAAAAAATCCTTTCCCTTTGAAACATCACTTATCAGGCTTATGCTACTCTGAATAATACCTGAACTTCGTATTTTGAGCACTTCCTGCGTTGTTGTTGCTTTTGCCTCTTTATGATGACTCGCTGAACTTAGTCCTAATTTGTAAGTCGCTTTGGATAAGGGCGTCTGCTAAATGACTAAATGTAAATGTAAATGTAAATGATGGCAGTCGACAACGCGCTGAGGCGCTTTCGTCCCCAAATAGCAGGACACCACGTCTTGGTCCGCTCGGACAACATGTCAGTGGTAGCCTACATAAATCGCCAGGGAGGCATCACATCCCGAAACCTATACAGGTTAGCGAAACGCCTCCTGGTATGGGCTCAGCACAATTTGCGCTCGCTCAGAGCAGCGCATGTGCCTGGCCACCTGAATGTGGGACCAGACAGACTGTCCAGGAACAATGTTCCAGCAGGAGAATGGTCACTGCATCCGCAGACAGTCCAACTGCTGTGGCAGACATTCGGCAGAGCAAAGATAGACCTGTTTGCGTCTCAAGAAAACGCTCACTGCCCGGAATTTTTCTCAAAGAGCAGGGATGCGCTGGCCCACGTCTGGCCCCGCTGCCCGCTCTATGCCTTTCCCCCCATCACGCTCCTACCTCAGGTATTAGAGCGGATCAGGGAAAGCAGATGCTCAGTGTTACTGGTTGCTCCGTTCTGGAAGAACCAGGCTTGGTTCCCAGTTCTTATGCAGCTGACGAGCACTGCCCCATGGCCAATACCAGTGAGGAGGGAGCTTTGGTCCCTACATGCGTGGGCCATCAACGGGTACCCTCTGATATCCCAGAGGGAGTGTTAAACACGATCATGCAGGCTAGAGCTCCCTCTACGAGACGGCTCTATTCCTCAAAATGGTCAGTGTTCTCCAGCTGGTGCACAGCACGCGGCTTTTCACCCCTGGACTGTGGAGTGACGGAGGTTCTCTCCTTCCTACAAGAGCTACTGGATGAAGGCAGAGCCCCATCCACGCTCAAAGTCTATGTGGCGGCTATAGCAGCGTTTTCCAAACCAACGCTTGGTCAGTCACTAGGAAGGAACGATCTGGTCATTCGGTTCCTTAGAGGAGCTAAGAGGTTAAATCCTCCCAGACCTCCCTCAGTCCCCATATGGGACCTTTCTACGGTCTTGGAGGCCATGAAGGGTGCCCCATTTGAGCCTATCCAGTCAGTAGATATCAAACACTTGTCTTTCAAAACGGTGTTTCTTCTGGCTCTCGCTTCAGTGAAGCGCATAGGGGACTTACAAGCGCTCTCAGTGAGCGCGACGTGTATGGAGTTTGGGCCAAATGACTCGAAAGTCATACTCAAACCAAGGCACGGGTACGTCCCTAAATCCCTCAATACACCGTTCAGGGCCCAGGTAATTTCCCTGTCTGCCCTGCCGGTCTCTAACGAGGAGAAGGACGCCAGCTTCCTTTGCCCAGTCAGGGCGCTAAGGGCTTATGTGTCCCGCACGTCTGTTTTCAGACAGACGGAGCAGCTCTTTGTTTCACTCTACGGACGTTCTAAGGGACTCGCCGTTTCGAAACAGAGCCTATCCAGATGGATAGTCGATGCTATAGCGCTGGCTTACACCTCTAGGGGCTTGCAGTGCCCATTAGGTGTCAGAGCGCACTCCACGAGAGGCGTGGCCTCGTCGTGGGCTTGGTCTAGTGGGATTGCCTTGCAAGATATCTGTATGGCGGCAGGCTGGGCCTCCCCGTCTACATTTATAAGGTTTTATAACCTAGAGGTTCCCGCTCTGCAAGCTAAGCTGCTTTCAGTCTAAAAATCGGTACTGTCTGCCCCGAGTACGTCCGGCCCAGAATACCGAAATAGCGCGAGCAACGCTCGTTTAGATCGCGCAGCTCTATGGGCAATGTGTAAGACCCACTATATTCATCAGTCCAGGCCGGGGTCGCCCTGACTGAGTAAATACCATCACTATAACTGTTCTTATAGGATGCTGCATTACAGGAATGATGCTATTCTAGCCACTCTTCCTGGGCTCTCTGTGAGTCACTTATGATCATGTACTACATGAGCCCGGGCACCTGCCCTTGGGACTTTGGTGCTGGATCATAGCATGCACGGCGTTTTACACTGTTTCCCCTAGCGTAAGATTTACGCAGTACGAGAGTACCTCTCGTAAGAGAACGTACTCGGTTACTAACGTAACCTCGGTTCTCTCTAGAGAGGAAACGAGTACTGCGTATCTTGCCGTGCCTGCGCACGCTCCGGTTCGCTCCGGCGATGAAAAACCGGTAAGCTAGCCTTTCGATGCTATATTTATAGCCCCAGGCCACGCCCGTTTCGGCGGGACGTGACGTATGGGGCGCGAAGCGCCCCCATTGGTGATGACGTCACGATAGGGCCTTATCGATAGGCTGCTGCAGTTGCCGCAGGGCAGCCAATAGGCGCGCGAGCTGTCTCGCCTATGTCTGCATGCTGCCGCAACGCGTTTTACATTATTTCAAAATTAAGGATAATTTTTTGGCTTCAGTATCTCGCGGAAAAGAGATTTCCCCTAGCGTAAGATTTACGCAGTACTCGTTTCCTCTCTAGAGAGAACCGAGGTTACGTTAGTAACCGAGTACGTTTCCTTACAGATTATTAAGCATGTGGGGGTTAAAATGAGTTTTTTAAGGTTAAATAATAGTATTTGCACATACAGTACCCTACATAGGCTACAATAGGCCTGTATTGAATTATTTTTTATTTCATAGGCTAGTCTTTTAATCTTGTCTTGTAAATAGATGCTCATTTTGATCATTATTTCATTGTCTTATTCTCCCATAATTTCATGTATATTTTATTAATATTTTTCCAAATCTCCGTTGCTGCCTATTTTTTACAGTCTATGGTTGCTGCACAGCTTTGTGTGTGTGTGTTTTATTATTTATTTTTATTTTTATTTTTTTTATTATGCCTTAAACAACATTTACAGAACAATACAGCAGACAATATAAAGCCAGGGAAATAAAGAAAAAAACAACAAAAAAACAAACAAACAAACAAACAAACAAACAAAAAAGGCAAGACCTTTACATTACTCAAATATTTTGAAGACAGAACATAAACGGACAGTTTTAATAGCCTTTCTATTAGTGCAACTTTGAATAGTACAAAAGTAATTTTCCAATTCTTTAAAAAAGAATGTAAAACAGGGTTTTCTGTTAGAAAATTTACACTTATGGATGTGAAACTTAACTAAAAGAATAAACAGATTAATAACAAAGGCTTCGTTATTCACATTATCCTGAGTAAAATATCCAAAAACTACATTTTCAAAAAGCAAAATAAAATTAGAGAGCACCTTTTCTGTGATTAACACAGAGACGTCATACCACAGCTTTTTAACAAAACTACAGTGCCAAAAGACGTGAGATACAGTTTCCAATTGCAAAGAGCAAAAAGAACAGAAAACATCAATATCCTTCTTAAATTTACTAAGAAAATGTTTAACAGGATAAAATTTATGAATAATTTTGAAAGAAATTTATTTTACCTGGTTTGTAACGAAAAACTTATGAGGCAATAACCAAACACTTTCCCACTTAGAGTTTCTAACAAATTTAGCCCAATAAGCAATAGAGCAAGGCTTGGTAGTAACCTCCTTTAAAAACAGATCGCGAATAGATTTGTTATTTTTAGTCTGTGAAAAACAAATTTTACCACACATTGTATCAGCTAGATTGTGTGTGTGTGCGTACGCGCGCCGCGATGACGCAGATTCAAATTCGCCGCCATTACTTTTTACCGCTGTTGTTTAGTCCCGCCCATAACGGTTAGCTGATAAATCGAGATTGGATCTGTATCAAGGGCAAGCGGGAGATTTCAGTCTACTCTAGTGAAGTGGTCAAGTGGATTGTGATATCAACAAAGTGGTTCAAACAAAGCAATCGTATTCGTCAAGAGCAGCCGTGAGCAGGAGCCCTGTTGTCAGTCCGTTTGGATTCTAGTGATGTGTCGTTCATGAACACATCACTGATAAAAACACTTATCACTTTATCGTGATAAAACACTTTGAATTAAATATAATATTTTTGTTTGATTTTTACAGCTGTTTGGGGATTATTTAATGGCACCAAAATCTCTTTTTTACTTTACAGTAGGCTACCGAAAGGCTTAATACAGTATGTAGCCTAAGGTCTACTTCAAATGTATTACTTTAACAGTTAAGCTAATCAAAAGCAAAATAAAAATATGAGTGTCTGTGTATATTACATGATACAAATGTTGTATTTTTGATCAATTTTAAAGTTTTACTACATTTTCTTCCTGGAATCCACCTTGAAATTTTTTTGAACCAAAGTTATCCAAATCCTACTAACAAGTTTTGAACAACACAAACGAAGGTTTGATCCAGATTAAAACTAGGATTGGATTCCATGATCTAATCTGATTTCAGATTCCTTCTTTCCCTTTTGAACAACCCATTTTCAAGATTTGATCCAGTCCGATAACCAAAATCCGATCATCTTACCTTTGAACAACTGGCCCTATAGCGTCACGTGAACGGATGATCTCTAGCTAATGAACAAAAGGCTTGTTTGAGATGAGCAAAATCTGCGCAGAACCGATCACCGGTGATCAGCGCGAGATGCATGCTGGTTAGAAATGTGTCCGAGTGCGGTCCGCCTTGCTCTGATGTCATGCTGACATATGTCAAAAATCTCTCGCAAGCGCAAGGCGGAGGTATCGGATTCTGCAGTCGCGCGCAGTTGCTCTCCACTGACTGCGCTGATCAAAAGCATGATGGGAAACGACTTGCTGACGACACAGCTTAATGCTCATTGGTTTAAACAACTGTGATGTATTGTTCTCTTTTAAAATGTTTGATTTTAAAACTCTAATATAATGTTTTATGTGTGAATATTCCCAAACTATCTGACAGTGCGATCTCTTTGGGTTATGCAATTAAATTTTTATAAAAAATAAAATAAAATAATAAAAACACATGTCGGTATTAAAGAAAAAAAAAAATCATATTTGGAATGGAATTAAATAACAAGTACTTTGGGTGTCTTGTTCATTTGATTTATTTTCATATAAAAGCAACAGAACTTGAATTACATCCAGTTTATTAGCAACACTGTGCACGAGCGTGAATCCCGCGATATCCATCTTTGATCTCACAGGTGTCAGATCCACTACGAGAAGAGAGATCTGTCCGGCTTGCCTGCACTTTTTTCACTCCTCACTGCAGCCGCCTACTCTCGCATACATACATACAGGCGAGACAAGGCGCATCTCAAACAAGCCTAATGTTAAATACAGTTGTTGTTATAATAAAAATAAAAAAATGCATTATATGTCTGGGCTAATTAGGTGAGTTTTTTTTTTTTTTTTTTTTTTTTTTGTCTTGAGAAAAATGAATGCCTATCTTGTGTAGCCTACCTAATATTTATCCAAATGAGTCAGTATTGAATCAAATCACAAGCACTGAACTGAATTGAAATCATAAAATTTGTCAAGCAATAAAAAAAAGTAGCTTATCAGAAATTGTACCATGTAAACAATATAAATTGTTGTTACTAAACCTAATACAATTCTGCTTAGTTACTAAAATGTTCAGATTTTTTTTACACCAATTTGATATTTAAAAATAAAATATTTAAAAAGTATATATTTATCTAACATCTAATTCAAAATTAACCTCAAAACATTAAATGCTAAATGGTGGTTATATATAGGCCTATCTAGCATTACAAAAAAAAAAAAAGGTCATTTTTAATGATGACCACTGTAAATAAGGGCTCCCCCTCCCTACAAAAGCCAATTTAACCACTGGGAGTAACGGAATACATGTAACGGCGTTATGTAATCAGGATACAAAAATCCAGTAACTGTAATCCGTTACAGTTACATAAAAAAAAAAGTAGTAATCAGATTATAGTTACATTTTGAAAAAAGGGGGAATACTTTCAGGATTACAATGGTTTCATTTAAAACTAAATAAATAAGTATTTTGGCATAATACCACTATATTAATAATAATAATAATTCGTTACATTTATATAGCGCTTTTTCTGAGACCTCAAAGCGCTATACATAGAAGGGAGGAATCTCCTCAACCACCACCAATGTGCAGCATCCATTTGGATGATGTGACGGCAGCCATATTGCGCCAGAACGCCCACCACACTTACTGGTGGAGAGGAGACAGTGATGAAGCCAATCAGTATATGAGGATGATTAGGAGGCCATGATAGACAGAGGCCAAGGGGCAAATTTGGCCAGGATGCCGGGGTTACCCCCCTACTCTTTTTCGAATGACATTCTGGGATTTTTAATGACCACAGAGAGTCAGGACCTCGGTTTAACGTCTCATCCGAAGGACAGTGCTCTTTTTGGCAGTATCCCCGTCACTATACTGGGGCATTAGGACCCACACAGACCACAGGGTGAGCGCCCCCTGCTGGCCTCACTAACACCTCTTCCAGCAGCAACCTGGTTTTCTCAGGAGGTCTCCCATCCAGGTACTAACCAGGCTCAGCCCTGCTTAGCTTCAGTTGGCAACCAGTCTTGGGCTACAGGGTGATATTAAGCGCTGCTTGATTATACAGTAGTTCCTGGTTCGGTTGCCAGTAATGACTCACGTGTGCCACGCTCTGGTGCATGTGCAAATAACAGCTTTCTACAATCTCCTCAGACGCAGATTGAATCTCTGCTGCTAGTAGAAACGATGCTGCCTGCGGGTAAAAATCGCTTTTAATTCATGGAAATTCCGCTGCTATTTTGTAGAAATTAGGAGAGTCGCTTTTTTAGTACCCAAAATGTCCTTTCTTAATCTTTTCTCGCATAACGGGATATTCGCTGTCTAGGTAACGTAGGGGAACTCCCACTGACAACGCCCCACGTCCAGTCAGGCAAATTAAGAAAGATCACGGCTTTAGTCAACATGTAGGCCTATTTTAAAATAAACTAATATGTAGATTGTGTAAATAAAAAATAAAACAGTTTTTATTTTTTAGTTAAACATAAAACAAAATAATCTGTAATACCATACATTAGCCACTAGATGTCTGTATATCCCTTTACATAAATATATATTCAGGCCTGTGTGTATATTTTGCAAATATTGTGCACTGGACCAAATTCTTAATAAATAAAAGTTTTATTTTATTTTATTTTAAATAATATTTCTTCTTGCTTGACTTTATTTATATACGTGACCTTGAAGTAATCCAAAAGTAATCAGTTACATTACTTTCATATTATAGTACTTGGATTACGTTACTGAATACTTTTTTATGAAGTAATTGTAACGGAATACATTTTTAAAGTAACCCTCATATATATACCAATATATATATAGGTTATATATATATATATATATATATATATATATGAAGAGTTCAGATGCAAAAGCCTCTTAGTGCCATCTGAAATGTTCTTCTAGAATGATCATTTTTATAAAGCTTGTATATTTAAGTTCAGTAATTTCACTTAAATGGCAATGAAAATTATCTATTAATTGCCATTTAAGTGAAATTACTGAATTTAAATAAACGAGCTTGATAAAAATTATCATTCTAGAAGAACATTTCAGATGGCACTTAGAGGCTTTTGCATCTGAACTCTTCATATATATATAATATTATTTTATTTTTTTCATGGTATAATTATGTAATCTGCTTATTGTGAGCCTAATTATCAGGCTGACTTGCCACCAACTACTGGTGTTTTTTTATATATTGAAAGTAGTGTTTCATGTTGTCACTTCACATTTAATAACCTCTTAGAATGAAATTGCTATGCAAATTCACAGTGCCTCCTTTGAGCTGCATTAGACAGTGTGTAATGTACATCTAAATGCAGGGTCAGATGCTGGTTCTGTGCCACCTATACTGCAAAGCTGGGTGTAAAATAGCTCACTGAATGTTCTAATGAGCAAGTAGCGGTTGCGGCACAGACAGCGATGAAGCGCCAGAAACAATAACAGGTGACTTTAATGTCATCATGGATGAAAAGAAAGTTGGTTGATTCAGTAAATTAGCTCAGATCAGGATAATCATATTTTCTGTCTACACCTGTTGATAACTGAGCTAACGTTAACATACACTGCTGCTTGGTAACTTCAGACTTGGCTAAATATATAATTTTAATATTGAATTAAATATTCTGTGTAGCTTACAAAAAAAAAACATTTTTTTTTTGAACACTTGTTGCTTCTATTGTTCTCTTAATTTTTAAGTCGCTTTGGATAAAATGTAATTGTAAATGTGTAAAATAAGTTATATTAGAGTATAAAGGCATACAGCAATTGTCTTTTAATGTGGATATTTTTACATGTTCTAAATTATATACTAAGATTGTATTTCCTATCATTCACATATCTTGATGTTCAGTGTTTATGTTTAATGAGTAATACTGTAAATGTGCAGGTATTCTGTACTTATACGTTTAGTTAATTTAACAGAAATTGACTGTACATTTGCTATTATTAAGTACTTAATTAGAGATTGGTCAAAGTTGTGAAATTGGATCTACAAAAAATAAAACTGTAAATATACAAACTTTGTATCTGAATTTATGTACTTATTACATTTTTATACATAACTTCATAGTTATTTTACACAGAAAAACTATATATTAAAAGATAATTACTGTAGATTACAGCATTATTATAAAATAACTTTATAAAACCCTAAATTAAAAAAAAAAATTTTATGTAATTTGACATAATTTATCAGTTTTTCCCCGGTTTAATAAGCCATTATCAACAGTAATGTACTGTAATTTAATTAATTTTGACTGTAAAGTCAATTCTGTATTTTTATGTTTTTTGCCTGTAATTTTGTGAAATGGTTATTTGCCGTAATTTAACGGAATCCGTCTGGAAACTTTGCTGCCAGAGATTTACCGTTTTTTTACGGGATTTTTTTTTACAGTGTGTGAATGGATCAAATGTATACCTTGATGTTGCTTTGGAAAAAAGCATCTGCCAAATGTGTAATTGTTGAATGAACAAACTAAAGAAAACCTTATACACCATTACTATAGTGCTAAATTATTACAATAGAAACAAATGCATACTGAAAACATCCCACCCTTACCATTGTGTCGAGAGCAGTTTTCACCCGAAGCAACTGGTGAAAGTATGAAATCAGAATTTTGATAGACTGAATCCATTTCATGAGCCTGACAGAAGACGTGTCCGCTGAGACTTCAGTCCTGCTCGAGTTTGTTCAGAATAAGGAAGTCACATACAGTGTCATCCTTATTAATACAGACTGGAAGTAATGAAGTTATGACGCTGACTAACAAATTGGGCAACTAATGTTTGACTACCTCTAAAAAATAAGGTATAATTATATGTTTGTGTTCTCCAAAAGTGAAGAATGAGGCTGATTACTATTGATTTACAACCCCCAACATTAAGCATAAAATCTCATATTGTTGGCATTTAGATTTTGCTGCAGCAGATTTTGAAACCTTCTATTGGTGGTGTTCTGTTCTTGGGTGTAATAACGAACACAGCAGTCATTTTGATGTTCCTAAATCCGAACCGCTGAAGACGCAGTGGCTGAGTGTGTTTTCGAAGGGAATATTCCCCACGATCAACGTCAATGCTTTCATGTTTGCGCAAATCATTTCACACACCAAACTGCTTTACAAACGAGGGTCAGTATAAAGCTGGTTATTTGCTAAGAAGCTGCTCCTGAAAAAAGGATCGGTACAACTATTCGTGTTCCTGCTGCACCTCCAGAAGAACTGAAGTGAGTGTAACGTTTTATTAACCTTTATATTAATATTTATATTAATCTTTGCAAATCGCTTGCTGCACGCCTCACGATGAATGCGGCTATTTTTTACACTCAGGGTACATTACGGCATGTTTTCTATGTACGACGTTCTCAATATAACTCATAATCCCACGTTTATAATGAACTACACGTTATGGTTTTTGTGTTATTGTGTAACAAACGGTGTATGCACAGAACAGAGGGGCGGGGTGAGCAAAGCGCATTATCATTTAAAGACCCATACACTTAAACGGCGTGCTGAAAACAGAGCTGTTTTTGACCAGGTAAAATTAGTGTTTTCTTACAATACTAATGAGAATTTTTAATTAAAGTATATTACAAACTTTTAATTTAGACCCTAAAGAATCATATTAGCTTGTACAAAAAAGGCATTATATGACCCCTTTAAAGCTTGATGCTGGTCATTATTCACTGCCATATAGATAGACGAGCACGAGCTGAATATAAAAAAAAAATCTTCTTTTGTGGTCTGAAAAATCCATCTGACTATCCTGCCTGCATTGCTGAGTGGAGAGTTTTTGAACCTATTACCTTGACAGTTCTGGAGGATATTGTACAAAAACTGAAACCAACATTTTGTGCAAATGATCTGATGCCTAGTCGTTTGTTAAAGCAGACCTTTGAATGTGTATCACTGAGTATAGCACATTTGTTTAATAAGAGCTTGTCCAGTGGGACATATCCACAAAAGTGACACCTCGGTTGAAGCGTCCAAATTTGGGCCAGGATGATATGCAAAACTGCATGCCAACTTCTCAGATGTCTTTTGTCTCTCAATTTTTAGAAAAAGTTCTGTTGCAGCAACTACTATCATTTTTAAATAAAAATTCTATAGGAGAAATGTTCCAATCGGGGTTTAAAACCGGCCACAGCACAGAGTCGGCGCTATTGAAAGTGTTAAGTGATATCTTTCTGGCCTTAGACAAAGGAGATGATGGTGCTGCTTTATCTGAGTGCAGCTTTTGACATGATTGACCATAACATCCTTATCTCCCGTCTTGAACATTCAGTAGGTTTAAAAGGCACAGTCTTGAAATGGTTTCAGTCCTATTTGAGTGGTAGATGTTTTTCAGTTAATTATTGTAATATGACCTCGGGTAAAAAAAAAAAACTCTTCATTGGGGGGTTCCGCAAGGGTCTATTATTTCTCCCATACTATTTTCTTTATATTTGCTCCCCTTGGGTAGCATTTTCAGAAAGTATGGAGTGTCATTTCATTGTTACGCTGACGACACGCAAATGTATCTACCACTCAGGCACTCTACCAATTCATTTGAGTCACTTTTAGAGTGTTTAAAGGATGTTAAAAACTGGATGGCCAAAAACGTTTTAATGCTAAATGAGGAAAAAACTGAGGTTATTGTATTTGGCCACCAAAATAACTCCTCAGAAATTATATTAGATTCAAGTACCCTAGCATCTTTCTCGAAAACAACTGTTAGAGATTTAGGCTTTTTAATTGACAATAACCTAAAAATGGACAAGCAAATTAACCCTGTGGTCCGGGCTTGTTTTTATAATCTGCGTTTATTAGCAAAAACTAAACCATTTTGATCAAATAAAGATTTCGAAAGAGTAATCCATACTTTTATTTTATCACGGTTGGACTTTTGTAATTCTCTGTATTGTGGCATCACCGCCGCATCTTTGTCTCGATTGCAATCGGTGCAAAATGCTGTGGCGAGGCTTCTAATGAGGGTAAAGAAACACAAATCAATTACACCCATACTAGCGTCTCTAAATTGGCTTCCAGTCCATTTTAGAATAAGATATAAAATATTACTGTTCGTATATAAATCGGAAAGTTATAAATAACCAGGCCCCACCATATTTGGCAAATCTTTTAACCCCATATAACCCTTCTAGAACATTACGCTCAGAGAATCATAAACTACTTATAGTGCCTTGAACAAATCGCCTACATAAAGGCGACCGGGCCTTTGCAGTAATAGGGCAGAGACAGTGGAATGAGCTGCCGCTATCTATCAGGTCTGCCAAATCGCTGTCATTGTTTAAGAATCTGTTGAAACTGCATCTGATGTCGTTAGCCTATAATGGTTAGATGTGATGTTTTATATGTTGTCTATTTATTGGTCTATGTGTGTCCTTATTTTTATCCTTTTATAGAACCTGCATGTAAAGCACTTTGTGTCACAGTTGTGTTCAGTTTTGTTTTGGACTTGTCTTCCTGTCATCATGTCACGTGTCTTCACTGTCGTCATTAGTTCAGTTGTATCACCTGTGTCTAGTTAATCATCATCATCTACATCACCTGTGTTCAGTTAATCAGTGTTCATCAGTGTCTGTATTTAGTTCCCTCTGTTCAGTCAGTCTTGGTCTGAGTCTCGTCTGAGTCTCATCTATGTAACGTTGTGTTTGGTGTGGGTAAACCTTCTACCTGTATGTGCCTACCTGAAGTGATTTAGTAAAATGTATGTATGTTGGCATAAATGTTGTTTTAACCCAAATATGGTTAATGAAAAACACAACTGTTGTGTTAAAAAATGTAATTTAAAAATGTAACCGCACCACGATGTACATTTTAGGACTACTAACTACTATTGCTACTAGCTAGCTTGTATGTTGGCAAACAATCGTGAAGTGAGAGAAATCTTTCGAGACCTGTTGTTGTTTTGTGTACAGAGGTTACCGGGGAAACTGGTTTATTTCTGCTGACCAGTGTAGGCTATTTAATTAAAACTAAGAATAAAATATAGCTGCAAGCAGCAATTATCGGGGCCAAGCGCAAGCAGATGACAGGATATGCCAACATGGCTGAAGGTGTCAGACCAACTGCAACAATGAGCAATTAAAGACATTTAAAGAGGATTTTAGGCGAAATGGCTGAAAAATCATAAAAAGTAATTCAAAATATGATTTAATTGATTATCACTTTCGACCAATAGGTGGCGCAGTTACAAAACTGATGTGATGTGGTCAGAGTAAAGTGAAAATGACACATACAAAGTTTGGTGTCAATATGTCAAGGCATTGCAGAGATAAAGCCTGAATAGTGCTATTAGCATCATGCCTCAACTTTGCTGCTGCTTTGCTGCGCTATACGAAAATGGTTTCGTCTATTGACACGAAATCCATAACTTTTAGTCAGCACAGTCTGGAGATGATACGATTCAATTTTGGTGAAAATTGGACAAACGGTCTAGGAGGAGTTCGAAAAAGTAGGTTTTGACGGAAAATCAAGATGGTGGACAGGAAGTTCGGCCAAATAAGGAAAACTTGGTATCTATGTTCTCGGCTTGACCCAAGGAATCTATTAAAACCAGTGGCATTTCGATAGGCCGATTTATTCAAAAGTTATTAGCCTTTTTGGAAATGTTTTTATAACTTTTGACCACTAGGTGGCACTGTCTCGAAATATTTTGGGTACCTTCAGGGGATGGTGCTGAAGGCACATTCTGAGTTTCGTAATATTACACCAATGCGTTTGTTTAGTATAGCATTTTATTTCACAAAACTGTATTGAAGTCAATGGGAATTTCATGTTTTGTTCTATTATAGCGCCACCAAGAGGCTCAGTCCCACCATTTTTATTACGTGTCGTCAGAGTGAGCCCATACATATGTGTGTCAATTTTGGCGAAAATATCTCAATTCGCTTCGGAGTTATAGACATTTATATGAAAAAACACGTAAAAAATGACTGACACATGACTTTGATTGGATTTTACTACCCCTTACTATCAGTATTTTCGCATTTGGGTGTTAGCGTTTAGCTATCGACCTATGTTTCCAAACTTCTGACGGTGGTTTCGTCTCGATCGGAGTTGCGGTTTCGAAGATATAGCCAAATGTTTTTTAAGCGCTAAATCACAACGCTACACAAACCGTAAGGCGAAACCTAGCATGTTTGGTATCGTTGGACTTGGCAAGGATTCAGGAGTCTAAAGAGATGAATCTTGTGAAAATAAGTCGACCACACCCAAAGTTATAAGCATTTGGGGGAAAAAATTTCCCACTAGGTGGCGCTGTTTCGAAACTTCTCAGGCTCCTTCAGGACATCGTGCTGATGACCCATACTGAGTTTCGTAACAATCCGTTCATGCGTTCATAAAATACAGCATTTTAGCACATAATTCAAAATGGCCGACAGCCAAAATGACTGATCTGGGAAGATTGTATATCAGCCAACTCGGCATGTTGCCCTGAATCTAACAATACCAATTTTATGATTTTTGGACAAACTGTTCAGAAGTTATGAGCAAAAATAGCCATTTTTCATATCTTCGGACCAGTAGGTGGCACTGCGCCGAAACGCAGCATGTAGCCTCAGGTCATGCTTGTGAGGACATGTACCAAGTTTGGTCTGAATACGATAAAGCGTTGCGGAGATACAGGCTTGTGTCTGTTTTCGCAAGCGCTACGTAAAATTAGTTTGCGCTGTATTCGAGAACGGTTTGATGAATCAACACGAATTCCATAACTTTTTGTCGGCATGGTATGAAGATGATCTGATTCAATTTTCGTGGAAATTGGAGCAACGGCGTAGGAGGAGTTAGAAAAAGTAGGTTTTTCGGAAAATTCAAAATGGCGGCCATATTTTTATGCCGGAAAATGAAGTCATAAGCTGTGTCCCAATGTTGAAGGCTGCATCCTTCGAAGGACGCAGACTTCAAGGATGCAGCCTATGCGTCCTCTGAAGGACGCTCCATGTAGCCTTCCTTGGATTTCCTAATTGCGCAGCCAGGTGTTCCCGATCACCGCTCCTGGCGCCAAGCAACAGTGCGAGAGGACAGCTACTATCCTGATCATTCATTTTGATACAGTAAACGGCTATGGAGCCAGAATTGGCTATTGTCATTCATTTTTATGTTTTATATTTTACTTGAGGACATGGTGAGGATGTTTTAGCCCCGGCGCTGCCAGGTCATGTATTTTCGGTTTAGCCCTGTTTGAATACAAAACCCAATTGAATATAAAAAGTCCAGTATTTCTCGCGCTCGTCATTGGCAGCTGTCACAGTTGCCAGGCGACAAGAACAGTCCTTCGTAGGCTAGACCGGTCCGAGCGCGTCAGATGCGCCCTTTGATATGGGACGCTGCTGTAGTGAGCAACAATTTGTTAATATTGTGACTAATTTTGTTACTTTAATTTTCGGAACTGCATATTTCGTTAAGTATTCACTTACAAATGTGAAGTAACCTACTGAAGTACTTTTTTCCTCACATCACAATATGATTACATTAAACTACACAAAAGTAGCTATATAATGTAACAACCAGATATTACTGTATATTGAAAATATACAGAAGTAAAATGCAACATATACGCAGTAATGCAGTAGTAGCCTAATATAAATGCAGTAGTTATTAAAAGTACTTTTTTCAGAAAGCCGTCGATTGAATCAGCCCTGCAAACCTGTTGGTAGACAACTTAGTGGATAGTGGAAATATGCACTCAAACGCTCTGGAGACAATCCCAGATGATGTCCCACCAGCAGGAGGCCTTAGGGGCAGCCCATCCCGGTCCAGCAGCTCAGCTCAATAGAGTCTACATCATTTTTTTTCTTATTTTATGTATTGTAAAATTAAATGTTTATGTTGATTTTGATATGTTTAACGTATTTTGTAAATAGTTGGAAAAAGTGCTTTAATGTAGCCTATAGAACAAATGATTTTCATTTACCAATTTTATTTGAAAAAATAAAAAGGTATAGAATTTGTTTCATGCAGAAAGTATTACTGTCATTACAAAAATAAACAATGTCCAGAACAATTCATTCTCTTTTATTTACACAATTAAAGTAGCATAAAAATAAATGTACATAATTTTTCTTTTAAAAAATAAAAGTGAAAAAAGTTAAACAAGAATATGTAGAAAATTTTTCAATCATTCTCTCAAGAAGAGAAAACAGCCTGTCCATCCTCTCCCTTCTTTCCTGTGCACTCCTCGCCTCTGCCTCCCTCTGTAGTTGCATTTCTTCTCTGATCAAGTTCAAAAACCCGTCCTGTCTCGCCGCCTTCGTGCTGGTGCTCCTGCTGGTGCTACTGGTGGTGCTGGTGCTGCTGCCCCTGGCTCCTCCTCACCGTGGGCACCCACTACTGAACTCGGCCCTGGTGTGTCCTCAGGGATTGAGGCGATGAGGACAGGGGGGTTGGTGCATTGCCTCTGTCCCAAAACCTCATCCATGAGGACAAACCAGGGCCAAGTTTCAGCAGTGGGTTTCCCACTCACACTCTCACCTGTCCCAGGACACTTGCAATCCTAAAGGCAGAGCAAATGAACCATGGCTTGTTAACAACAACAGGACAATACATTTCAGCAAAGATGTGTGTATTACTTTTCTTATATATATATATATATATATATATATAAACCCATTTTTTCCTGAATTGTTCTAAAAAAGCAGAACTTAACACAGAGGAGCAATCTTAAGTGCATTGTTAACACTGCAAAATATGACACATCAAGACATGCATACAAAATACTTAAGAAATCATATTTCTGTATACTAAAATTTGGTTAAAACCAAATAGCATGACAGCACTACAAAAACACATAAAAGTGAAACCCCATTGCCTTATCTACTGCTTTTCTTATTGTTTTGGGCTTTATTGGGTGAGTGATATTTCTTATAATACACAAGTGCAAATATTACAAATAGGTCGTTAAACTAATAACGTTATTACCACAAGTTTTGCCTAAAACTACATGATAAATGTAGCCACGCAATGGTGACGAAGGAGTTAAGAAGAAGTTTATAAGAAATTTAACTCTGGTTTCGCTAGCTATTTGAGTAAATTAAAACATAATACTTACATTTAAATGTGAATTTGCTGTCCACCACCGATCTCTAGTCTCGGCCGCCTTTAAAAATAAGTAAATAAATGCTGTCGTCAACGGCGCGCAATGACTTATGGGGTAGAATAGGCCGCTAAGTGTCCATTTATGTATCCTTCTTTTCACGGGGAAACGAAGGGTGCATTTGGCGTCGCTTTTGAATCAGGGAAGCCTTCGTCGCGGCGCGATGACGCAACCGGCCTTCAAATACGGACTTCGGAGGATGCAGAACTGAATTGGGGCAGCCTTCATCGAGCCGCGTGACGCAATCGGCCTTCAAATGCGACCTTCCAAGGATGCAGCCTTTGAATTGGGACGTCCTTCGTCGCGCCGCGGTGACGCAATCGGCCTTCAAATACGGCCATCCGGCCTTCAAATACGGCCTTCGGAGGATGCAGCCTTCACTTTGGGACACAGCTATAGGGTGCAGTCGAATCGGCATGAGCTCAGGAATCAGAGGAAAAAAGAATTTTGTTGATTGGCCATACGGTTCAAAAGTTTTTAGCAAAATAAAAGTGAAATTTTGGATAGGTGGTGGCACTAGTGGGAATGACTTAGAAACACCAAAATTGGTGTATTTAATGTTGGGATTGTCCTCTATCAGAATGTCAAACCAAAACAACTTTCCCGCAATCGGTTCTATGGGCTGCCATAGACTCCCATGGCGGAAGAAGAATAATAAGAACGGGAACAGATACAATAGGTGCCTCCGCACCTTCGGTGCTTGGCCCCTAATAATAAGAACGGGAACAGATACAATAGGTGCCTACGCACCTTCGGTGCTTGGCCCCTAATTAAAGCTATAGGCAGCATTTATCGGGGTTCAAGCAGTTAAGGCCTTTAAGGCCTTTAAGCACACAAGCATCAAAAGACATTAAGTTTTATTTAGCAAGCATTTAACAACTGCCATCATAGATGAAAAAGTCAATTTACAGCCAATACAGGCAGTTTACCATAGAAAATATATGGTTTTAAAGCGTTTTTACAGTTATAGCACCTTTTGCCTAGTCTTCTTATAGTCTTGCCTGATCTCCACCACTTTTATTAGTAGTACTCAAAGTGTGCCCATATATATGTGTCAGATTTGTTGTAAATATTTAATTTTGATAAGGAGTTTAGACAATTATATTCAGTGGCGTAACGAGCCAACACCGGGCCCTTAAGTAGGATTATCAAGGCGGGCCCCTTGATGACGCAATTGATGACATTGATAACGCAATGTCCGCGAGTAGGCTACCATGAATAGGGCAGGATATGATCATACACAGCATATAATGGCGCTTTTCCACTACACAGTACCAGCTCGCCTCGGCTCGGCTCGACTCGACTCGCCTTTGTTTGGTTTTCCACTGTGTAAAAGTTGTACCTGTACCCGCTTCCAGGTACTTTTTTTCGTACCACCTCCGGCGAGGTTCTAAGCGAGCTGAGGCGATACTAAAATGTGACGTGAAAACACGACAGACTGCTGATTGGTCAGAGAGAATTGTCACTATTCACTGCGTCATCATTGCACGCGCCAGACGGAGTATCCTGAATAAAAAACAGCAAAAACAAAAACAAAAACATCCAAAAACAGCATACACTCAATTTCCTCCATAGTCCTGTGTGTGTGGGTAGCGGGTGTGTCTCGTGTGTCTCGTGTGTCTCGCGCGTCTCGCGTATAAGATTAAGTCACGGCAGTTTCCTGCAGCGTCGCTATGACGACCAGGTACTATTGTGGAGGTACTATCTGCAATGGAAAACGGAACGAAAAGCGAGCCGAGACGAGGCGAGTCGAGTCGAGTCGAGTCGAGCTGGTACTGGTAATGGAAAAGCGCCATAAGAGATGAGATGACTAACAAAATCAGGAGTAGCCTACGCTCACCAAAAACAAAACCAAAAAAAAAAAACAAACAAACAATGGGGACAGCGCACCATAAAACATTGTTAGGCCTAAGTACAAATACATGAAAAAGATGCTCTCTTACATTATAGCGGGATTTTCCGGGCTTTCCTATGTGCAACTGCAAAGTTTTCGATTAGATCAGGATTGTGCGCACAGGCATTCTCAATTGACCCTTCACAGGGAGTTTGATTGACAGGCGATCTGACTAATCATAATCCGCCATTTTGTCCAACAAAGCAGTCAGGAGAGTTAGTAGATTAACATAGGAGGATTTAAATTTGAAAAACAAAGTGTACTGACGTCTTAGCACTTTAAAACAACATTCCTTTTATGTTCATTCATGTTTATTTTAATGCTATAAATTAACTAGAAGGAAGAGATGATCGGTTCACAAGCAGCTTTAACTGAGCCTGGAGTCTACAGCGATCTGTCAGACACATTAAAGAGTCACAAAACGGTATTTATTGTTTAAATGTCTCTAAAAAATGACTACATTTGAAAGGTGAGACTTTGTTTCATATCAAAAGTACTTGTCTGTCACCGCGCAGTCTTTTTTCTGATCCGCAATGTATTTTTCACTGCGTGAGAACTTGGTGTGGTGTAAGAGTGGCGTCGCTTGTCAGACATAGCAACAGTAACTAAAGTGGGCGGGTCTTTGCGACCGGTCATTGACAGTATGGACGGGGATTCGCCAGTCCCAATTCAAAACAAATTTCATCACAATCCATCATTATTCGTTTCAAACATGTGAGAGCATCAAAATGATCCATGGGTGAAATTGATTGGATTTAATTTATTTTTTTGTCAGTTCCTATCATAATTTTAACATTTTGGCGTTATTGTTTAGCTATTTACCTATGTTTTCAAATTTCCTTTGTTTTTTTGTTGTTGTCTAGATCAGACTAACGGCTTTGAAGATAACCACAATTTTTTAAAGCTCTAAATGACACTTACAAAAACCATAAGGCGAAACCTGGCATGTTTGGTATTGTTGGACTCGGCAAGGATTCTTAGGAGGTCACTCCTGTGAAAAAAACACGGGCTTCCTTGAAACTTCTAAGGCTCCTTCAAGGCTTTGTGCCAATGACGTATACTGAGTTTTTTGAGATACACCAATGTTCTCATAGACTATCATGGCACCCTGGACAAAGACACTGCGTGCCAATTTTTAGTAGACTAACGGTTGGGTGCGCTTATAGCTATTTTCATGATTTTTTTCACTGTTATAGCGCCACCAAGTGGCCAATTGTCACGATTTTTTTCATGTCAACTCAGATTGAGCTTATGAACATGTGTCCCAAGTTTAGTGAAAATATCTCATTCCGTTCACAAGTTATAACCATTTTATAGCGCCACCAAGTGGCCAATTGTCATGATTTTTTTTCACGTGACCTCAGAATGAGCTCATGAACATGTGTCCCAAGTTTTGCGAAAATATCTCTTTCCGTTCACAAGTTATAACCGTTTTATAGTGCCACCTACTAGCCAATTGTTGCAATTTTTTTCAAGTGATCTCAGATTGAGCTCAGGAAGATGTGTCCCAAGTTGAGCAAAAAAATCTCTTTCTGTTCTCAATTTATAACCGTTTTAGTAAAAGTGGCCCTGGTGCCATCAAAGATTTTGGTTCCCCTTATCGACCATTAATTGAAATTTTGAATTTTTTGGATGATTTTGATTGTCAGACTCCAGAGAATATTTTTGCAGTGGTTTGGTTCCAATCGGGCGAAAAACCAAGGAGAAGTTTGCAAAAATAGGTTTTTCAAAAAAATGCAATTTACTTGAAATTGGCACCTGAAGGGCGAGCAAATCTGAGATAGCCATGTTGTCCGCCTTGAGCCAAGGATTCCAACGATATAAGACACTTGATCCTGGGACAAACGGTCTAAGAGTTATGGGCGATTTTGTACTTTTGGTCGCTGTAGCGCCACCTATGGGCCATTTGGGGTCATACTCTGATAGGTTGTCCCCAAATTGAGGCCTACCATTTGGCCAGGTTTCACGTCTCTAGGCCTTACGGTTTGGCCTGCACGATGCGTTTTACGAATCCTTACAATTACAATAGGGTTTCAGCATTTCATGCTTGAACCCCTAATAAGAATGAAGGCTTTTTGCCAGTTATAGCGCCACCTATGGTCCGATCTCCATGAAACTCTGCATGCTTCCTCACCATGTTCTGACACATATGCTCATCAATTTTGGTGAAGTTCTGAGTTTTCATTTGGGATTTATAGGATTTTTAGTGTATTTTGCCACGCCCCTTTTCTAAATGACCCTGTTACAGCCACCCAAATGCAAAAGTTCAACTTTTTTTTTGATAATTATTGATCTAGAGAGTCCAGAGAAATGTCCTAGACTGGTTTGGTTCCGATCTGGCGAAAAACCTAGGACTAGTTCGCAAAAGTAGGTTTCGGACAAAATTCGACATAGCAAAAAGAAATTCTGACCTAAATCGAATTTGGAGATAGCCATTTTGTCCGCCTTGAGCCAGGGATCACAGTGGTGTAAGACACTTGACCCTCGGTCTAGGAGTTATGTGCGATTTAGTACTTTTGCACTAAATCTGTAGCTGTAGCACAACGTAAAATTTGTTTGCGCGGTATTCGAGAACGGTTTGACGAATCAACACGAATTCCATAACTTTTTGTCGGTACAGTATGGAGATGATACGATTCGATTTTGGTGAAAATTCGGACAAACGGTCTAGGAGGAGTTCGAAAAAGTAGGTTTCGACTGAAAATCAAGATGGCGGACAGGAAGTTCGGCCAAATATGGCAAACTTGGTATCTATGTTCTTAGCGTGACCCAGGGAATCTATTAAGACCAGTGGCATTTCAATAGGCAGATTTATTCAAAGGTTATTAGCCTTTTTGGAAATGTTGTTATAACTTTTGACCACAAGGTGGCGCTGTTTCGAAACTTCTCACGCTCCTTCAGGGCATCGTGCTGATGACCCATACCATGTTTCGTAACAATCCTGTCACGATCCACACTCGGGAAAGAAGGGAAGATCCAAGGATGCGGTAAGAATGTTTTATTAAGGGAAAATCCAAAATCGTACACAGTCCAGGCAGGGGTCAAAACCAAGGTCGCAATCCAACATAAACAAGAACAAACAAACAGGTCTAACAACAGTACTCAGAAGTGGTGTGATATTTACAAGGACTCTGTGACACATACTAAAACAGACAGGGTTATATACACAGGGAAATTACAATGTTAATGGGGAACAGGCTGAGTGCAATGATCAGTGATAAGGGACAGCTGAGTGCAATGAAAAGACAAGGATCATGGGGGATGTAGTTCAAGAGTGTGATGGACACCGTGGGGAAGGCGGACATCTAGTGGTGACCCAAGGAACATAAACCAGACACTGTGACATAACCCCCCCTCTACGGAGCGGCTACCAGACGCTCCAAGACGTGACAGACAAACAAGAGTCCAGGCGGGAGGTGGACTGGTGGAGGATCAGGGGGAGGGATGGGGGGCCAGGTCCATGGAGGGAAACGGGGACAGGGAGTGACAGTTCATCTGGCGGCCAGGGCGGAGACGACAGTTCATCGGGCGGCCAGGGCAGAGACGACAGTCCATCGGGCGGCCAGGGCGGAGACTCTCCCTCGGGCGGCCAGGGCGGAGACTCTCCCTCGGGCGGCCAGGGCACAGGAACAGACATCACCGGCTCAGGAACAGGAACAGACACCACCGGCTCAGGAGCCACAGGTTCGGCGTTGTTCATCCTCTCCAAAAGCACAGGCTCGGCAGACGTGACTTGAACAGGCTCTGCGGTGGCCATCCTGTCCGAAGACACAAGCTCGGCAGGCGTGACGTGAACAGGCTTGGCGGCGGCCATCTTGTCCGAAGACACAGGCTCGGCAGGCGTGACGTGAACAGGCTCGGCGGAGGCCATCCTGTCCGAAGACACAGGCTCTGGATCGGCAGACGTGCCAGGTCGCTGGGGTGGCGCCGGCAGGGCGAGCAGCTTGGGCGGGGCCGGTAGGGCGAGCAGCTCGGGCGGGGCTGGCAGGGCGAGCAGCTCGGGCGGGCTGGTAGGGCGAGCAGCTCGGGCGGGGCCGGTAGGGCGAGCAGCTTGGGCGGGGCTGGCAGAGCGAGCAGCTCGGGCAAGACCGTCAGGGCAGGGTACCAGGGCGATGCGTCAGGGATGGCAGTCACCTCCGGGATGGCCTCCGGGTTAGGAGCCACCGGACAGGTCATTGAGGGGGCCTTTCTCCTCCTCCTCCGTCTCCGGACCACCGGAACTGGGACCACCGGAACTGGGACGACCAGACTCGGGACCACCGGAACTGGGTCCACCGGACTCAGGACCACCGGACTCGGGACCACCGGAACTGGGACCACCGGAACAGTTACGGAGGGAGCCTTTCCCCTCCTCCTGTGTCTTGGAGCCACCGGACTCTGGACCACCGGAACTGGGACCACCGGCACAGGGACCACTGGGCTAAACCCTGGCTCAGATCTGGAACCGCTGGACAGTTCGGGCTCGGGGCTGAAAAAAGACCGAAGCGGAGAGTGGTGTTGGGGTCCATATCCACCACCTCCTCCCCTGCGGCCTCCACGGGTCCCACGAAAAATGACTAGACGGGTTCCCTTAAACAAATCTCTCCTCTCCCGTTCGGTGGCTGGGGAAGAGAAGTCTGAAAACATACCGCTGGATCTTTGTGGTGACGGAGTCCTTCTGTCATGATCCACACTCGGGAAAGAAGGGAAGATCCAAGGATGCGGTAAGAATGTTTTATTAAGGGAAAATCCTAAATCGTACACAGTCCAGGCAGGGGTCAAAACCAAGGTCGCAATCCAACATAAACAAGAACAAACAAACAGGTCTAACAAAAGTACTCAGAAGTGGTGTGATATTTACAAGGACTCCGTGACACATACTAAAACAGACAGGGTTATATACACAGGGAAATTACAATGCTAATGGGGAACAGGCTGAGTGCAATGATCAGTGATAAGGGACAGCTGAGTGCAATGAAAAGACAAGGATCATGGGGGATGTAGTTCAAGAGTGTGATGGACACCGTGGGGAAGGAGGACATCTAGTGGTGACCCAAGGAACATAAACCAGACACTGTGACAAATCCATTCATGCGTTCTTAAAATACAGCATTTTAGCACAAAATTCAAAATGGCCGACAGCCAAAATGGCCGATATGGTAAAATTGGATATCAGTCGACTCAGCATGTTGGCCTGAATCTAACGAGACCAATTTGATGATTTTTGGGCAAACTATTCAGAAGTTACAAGCAAAAATAGCCATTTTTCATATCTCCGGACCAGTAGGTGGCGCTGCGCCGAAACGCAGCATGTAGCCTCAGGTCATGGTTGGGATGACATGTACCAAGTTTGGTCTGAATCCAATAAAGCGTTGCGGAGATACAGCCTTACGTCTGTTTTCGCAAGCGCTACGTAAAATTTGTTGGTGGGTTTTTTCGAAAATTGCTAAGCGAATCAACTTGAATTCCATAACTTTTTGTCGGCATGGTCGGTAGATGATCTGGTTAAATTTTCGTGAAAATCGGAGCAACGGCCTAGGAGGAGTTCGAAAAAGTAGGTTTTTCGGAAAATTCTAAATGGCGGAAAACTTTCCATGACGGAAAATTACGCCATAGGGTGCAATCGAATCGTCTTGAGCTAGGGAATCAGAGGAAAAAGGAATTTTGTTTCTAGCCCTTGTGGTTCAAAAGTTATTAGCATAAACATGAGTGCAAATTTGGACAGCTGGTGGCGCTAGAGGGAATGAGTTGGAGACTCCAAATTTGCTATGGTGACTGTTCAGTCTGTCCTCTATCAGTGTGCCAAATTGCACAACTTTCCCGCAAGCGGTTCTATGGGCTGTCATAGACTCCCAGAGCGGAAGAAAAAGAAGAATTATTTTTGGTACGCCAACAGATACAATAGGTGCCTACGCACATTCTGTGCTTGGCCCCTAAATATCAAGTACAGCTTGAAAATCATCACTTGAGGCTCAACCATCTATGGAATTCTTGGTCTTTTGAATTGTTTTTCTTCCTTAGTATATTTGTAAGCTGAGAAAACAGGGATCCTAATCTGTAAACATACAGAGAGCCCTATCAGCTGGTAGTATATTTAAGGTTACAAATAACTCAAATTAAATATAATGCGTTTTATTATAATAACAACATCTTTATTTAATGATATAAGTAAAAATACAATAAATATGTAATATAGTATAGACTACATATTTAGCAAAATACTTTCTATAGCTCTTTTTTTCTAACGTGCTATAGCCTATATTAGGCCTATGGTCATTATGGCTTTCCTGGGGTAGGCTAAATGTTATGTGACATAATTGTTTTATTGACCTCTTTCCACAGTTGAAAAACACTGATTGATAGTTATTATGTATGAGGAATATAAAAATAAAACTGAAGTGGTTGTAGAAACGCAAATGCTTTTTTAAAGCAGACTTTAGTTGCACAAAAAGTCTCGCAGTTCAGTCAGCCTCTGTTCTCAAATAGTTTAGCAGCAAAGATGATGGTCTTTAACACTGATGTTCACACATCTAGAACTGTGAATCCACAGACTGTGGATGTGTGAGTTCTTTCACACCACAAGTGCTGCAATATATATTTTATGGCATTTGGAGTCACTTCTTAGAATTGTCCTAAGCCCTAGTGTTCTTTTGTGACCTGATCTGTGTCTTTTGCAAATAATTGGCAATATTTCTATTTCTATATCTTTGGTTCACTTCTTGAGTTATGCCAAAAACACTGAGACGGTTAAATCTAAATGTTGAATCTAAATGTTTCGGGTGAAACTAAATATTTAAATTAATAATAATAATAAATAATAATAAATAGTTAAATATTTAGTTTCACCCGAAACATTTAGATTTAGATTTAACATTTAGATTCAACATTTAGATTTAGATTTAACATTTATATTTAGATTTAATATTTAGATTTAACATTTAGATTTAGATTTAGATTTAGCATTTAACATTTAACATTTAGGTGTAACATTTAATATTTAGATTTAGCTAAACTATTTGAGAACAGAGGCTGACTGAACTGCGAGACTTTTTGTGCAACTAAAGTCTGCTTTAAAAAAGCATTTGCGTTTCTACAACCACTTCAGTTTTATTTTTGTTTGTTATTTAGCTCTGCGTGAACACAGGTGAATATGCGTCTCTTTATCGCGAGCGTCCTCGCTGTGCTGCTGGTGTTCAGCTGGGCTGCCAACTCTCACGCATTCACCGTGAGACTCAAGCGATTGACACTTTCACACGCTCTCCCGCCACACACCCATTTTCTCATTTTCTCAAAGCAAAGAGGACACGGAGACCGACAGACTAGACAGAGCAGGTTACTTATGATATCAAAAAAAATCTCAGCTCTCAGATTCTATCAATCTTATTACGAAATTCAAACAATAAATACCGTTTTGGCGCTTGTAAATGTGACGTGACAGATCCCTAGCGGCACGTGAACCGTTCATCTCTACTAGCTAACTAAGATACAGTAGAACTTACCGAAATGTATATTCCTCATACATAATAAATATCAATCAGTGTTTTTCAACCGTGGAAAGAGGTCAATAAAACAATTATGTCACATAACATTTAGCCTACCCCAGGAAAGCCATAATGACCATAGGCCTAATATAGGCTATAGCACGTTAGAAAAAAAGAGCTATAGAAAGTATTTAGCTAAATATGTAGTCTATACTATATTACATATTTATTGTATTTTTACTTATATCATTAAATAAAGAGGTTGTCATTATAATAAAACGCATTATATTTAATTTGAGTTATTTTTAACCTTAAATATACTACCAGCTGATAGGGCTCTCTGTATGTTTACAGATAGGATCCCTGTTTTCTCAGCTTACAAATATACTAAGGAAGAAAAACAATTCAAAAGACCAAGAATTCCATAGATGGTTGAGGCTCAGGTGATGATTTTCAAGCTGTACTTGATATTTTATTCTTAGTTTTAATTAAATAGCCTACACTGGTCAGCAGAAATAAACCAGTTTCCCCGGTAACCTCTGTACACAAAACAACAACAGGTCTCGAAAGATTTCTCTCACTTCACGATTGTTTGCCAACATACAAGCTAGCTAGTAGCAATAGTAGTTAGTAGTCCTAAAATGTACATCGTGGTGCGGTTCAATTTTTAAATTACATTTTTTAACACAACAGTTGTGTTTTTCATTAACCATTTAACATTTAGGTGTTACATTTAATATTTAGATTTAACTATTTAAAATATGTCTAAGTTGACAAATATTGTTGTAAATGTGCTAAAAAGTGACCGTCAAAAATTCATACCAGTTTTTTAAACATTGTTTGAAGCTAAATGTGACAAAATGTTGCTGTTATTTTCAGCGTGAGACGCTTTACAAACGGCGCCCCATATTTATTTGTATGGCTTTGAAGTTGTCAAAGAAATAACAGGGTCAGAGTTAATAACAGAAATCTGTACTCTTTTTATTTCATACCAACTCTACATTTAGACAAACTAGCCACATATCCAGGCCCAAAATGCTGCTGGTAAATTTTAATGGTGGACCACTATGATTGTTCCTCGACATCTGGCTCATCATCACAAGCCTCTGCTTCTGGAGGTGGACTTGCATCTGCTTTTAGAGATTTCAAACAGTCACCGTTAAACAGTGAGCTTTCTTTATTATATTTTCTCTTCAGAAAGTCCTGTAATTCCTTCAGGGTCTTCACACTGATAGTTTTGCCTTTCTCTTTGCTCTCATCTATGTTTTCAGCCCAGTGAGCTTGAGACACCCATTTTTCGCTCGTACTGTTATAGCAGCAGAACACTGTCCACATGTGTGAGGGAATGTTGTTGACTCTTTTATTCAATATATGTGGTGGTGTTTTAGTGCTCGGCACAGCTCCTGTCAACACATAGGCCAAGATATTCCCAGGGCTGTTTTCATCACTGCAGTGAGAATTCATGATCTCTCTAACTGTTTGCTCCATGCGGCTCCAGCTCCCTCTGTTAAAGGTTATGTACTGCGGCACAGCGGTCAGTGTGAATGTAGATTTGACAGTGTCTTGATCAGCTGCATGGAAATAAGTGTCCACGATTCACATTCATTTTGTTGTTCAGATAGTCTCTGTTGTTAGCCGGTTCTGAATCTTTAAGCCACAGAACAGATAATTGACAAAGAAAAAAAAAGGAAATTGAAACCTCACCTGCAATTGTGGCTCTGTCCTCCATTTAGCACTTTTAGGTTGTTTCCCTGCATGCCCAGTATATTTGTAAGCTGCAATAAAGGGATCTTATTTATTGTGTTGCAAATCTGTTATTGTTATATTTTTGACAGATTATTCTGTACTGATTCTGATTCTGTGAAAGTGAATCCTTCAGAATGCCAGAAATCATTGGAGGCTGATCTTTAAAAAAAAACTTACTGCATGTTCTGAATGACTCTACAACATCAGTCATGATGAACGGAAAGCCAAACACCAGCAGCATCGAGACGACAAACAGACGCATCTTCAGCTGTGAAGGTAACTCAGGATGTGAAGAACACGAAGGTTATTCAGGATGTGCAACTTCTAGAAAGAAACCCTCGGTTTTATAGACATGCTATCTATCCTTTATCCTTTATCTATCTTTTTTAATCTGTGGATCCCCTAAGTTGTGACTGTGTGTCCAGTTCAGAAGTTCAACTGTTAGGCAAGTACAGGCCTATCAGGATCTTTTTAATCAACCACAGAAACTGATACATTTACATTAACATTCATTCATTTACATACAGTCATTGATGTTTATGTGTAAGGCCAGGCCGATAACAATTCACTTTCACAAAACAATTAGTATATGACTGGAGTTCAGTCAAACAAAGAGAACGAGCCTTTGCTGTTGAGGGTCCTAAAACTCTGGAACAGTTTACTAGTTCACATTAGGTCTGCACCTACATTACAGATTTTTCTATTTTTCAATTGCTTTTAATGTCCCTAGATGATTCAATTGTAATTACTTTCAGTTGGTTATATTGTAGAGGTTTGAAATCTTGAGATATGCAATGGCTTACACTAATAACTATCTAACATTATTCCAAGCAGCTAGTCCCATTTGCAGTGTCCATTGCCAGCCCAGCAACACAGTTCAATAAATCCACTTCCGAAACGTTGTTGAAATAAAAGATGAAAATCTCCGGTTTTATTCCTTGGTTTCAGATTTACAAAAGACAATGTGAGCTGACTAATACACTTATTCTAGTCGCTAATGAAATAAAAGATTCCTAATAGAAGTAGCTAGAAGTTAGCAGGTAAGAAAACCGTTCGCTTCCACAGCTCTCAAGATCTGAATCACATAATGAGTATCAACGTAATGTTAGCCGGAGTTGACCTGTTCTTAAAGAGGCAGTACACTATTTTACCAATATGTACAAAATCCTATAAACACATGAATTCTAGTATGCTTTTAACCTTTTAAGTATTATTTAACATTTTAACCATAACATGAACTTCTAAATGAAATTATTTACCTTTTTAACATTAATTCTTATTCACATTACTATGAATTGTACTTTGGCCTCTAAATACCCGGCCCCTAATTGCCTTCTATCCTAGAAGCAATTACAACTTTAAATGTCTTTCTTTTGAGTAAAACTCAATAACAGTCCTTCTCATACTGCTTCCTGAAGTAAGCAGAGTTTAGTTATCGGCCTCTCAAGTTCATTCGTCTTTGTCTTGACTCGAACCTTGCGGACCACTCCATGCTCGTCCACCATAGTCTTAACGATTCTTCCCATCAGCCATGATCCCCTGGGGGCTGATTCGTCGACAATCAAGACTACATCTCCCGGGATGAAGTTCCGTGATGGATGGTTCCATTTCTGTCTCTTCTGGAGTTGAGGCAGATATTCCTTGGTCCAGCGCTTCCAGAATAGATCGCTCATACTGGACTTGCCTCCATCTTTTACGCGCATAAGTATCATCCTTATGGAAGAGTCCTGGTGGTAAGTTGGGGTTAGTCTTGAGCAGGAGTAAGTGCTGTGGGGTAAGAGCTTCCAGATCATTAATATCATTGGAAGGCATGGTAATAGGCCTACTATTCAGAATGGCTTCACATTCACAGAAGAACGTCTGAAGACCTTCCTCATCCAAGTTTTGTTCTCTCAGTGTAGCACCCATGATTTTCCTAATGGAGCGGATGATTCTCTCCCACACCCCTCCATGGTGGGATCGGGATGGTGGATTGAATAACCATCTGATGTCACGTTGGAGCAAGCTGTTCTCGATTTGTGAAGTATTCCACTCCTTTATTGCCTTCCTGAGCTCATGATCAGCTCCAACAAAGTTAGTCCCATAATCAGATCTCATCTCCTTCACCTGGCCTCTTCTCGCAATGAAGCGACGCAGAGCTTGAATAAAGGAGTCTGTTTCCAATGATGTTGCCATTTCTATGTGGACCGCACGACATGCAAGGCAGGTAAATATCACCCCATATCTTTTTACAGATGATCTTCCACGTTTAATGTTGAATGGCCCAAATAGATCCACTCCAGTTCTGGTGAAGGGTGGTTCGTCTGGTACAACTCTGTTTCTTGGTAAGTCCGCCATCATTTGTGTGCCTGATGCACCATGTTGTCTTCGACAGATAGTACACCGTGACAGCATTCTTCTGATTGACGAGGGAGCATCGATAATCCAGTATTTTGACGTACATGAGACAAGACATGATTACGTCCACTGTGTCCCAGCCGCTCATGTGAATCCTGGAGAATCAGATCAGCCACACGATGGTTCTTAGGCAGGATCATCGGGTGCTTGGCTTCGGCTGGCATGGATGCTCGACTGAGCCTCCCTCCAACACGAAGGATTCCCTCTTCAAGTTGTGGATTCAGTCTGAAGATTCGACTACTCTTCTTGGAGTCCTTTCTCCGAAGAGCAGATATCTCTTCCTGGAACCTACTTTGCTGACAATGGCTGATGATATCCGTCTCAGCTTGTCGCAGATTGTCCACGGTCAGGTAAGTCTGTTTGAGACTCTTTTTGTAGCTCAACATCTCCCTGTTCACCCGTTGTTGATCACTGTACAATCCATTCATCTCCTTTCTCTTCCTTGACAGGTTTACCAGGGTTCCATTGAGTCGTGTGAGCCACGCCACAGCCTTCTTGAGGTGTATCCATGAAGAATAGTATCCAATTAGTTGTTGCATTGCATCAGTGCTTTCTTCTGCTGTTGTAGCATTAACAAGTATGCCTTTCTTGACCTCAGGATCTTCAGCCGTGAGCTCTTCTAGGTGATCGTGCTTGTCTGGCCATTCCCTTTCAGGTTTACTGAGGAAGACAGGCCCTGCAATCCAAACTTCGTTCTTCATGAAGACACTCACCTTTTGTCCCCTGGAGGCGCAATCAGCAGGATTCAACTGAGTGTTGTTGTAGCTCCATTGCTGCACTTTTGATGCTTGCAAGATTATGGCAATCCTGTTCGCCACAAATGTCTTAAATCTGATGTTCTCATTTGCCAAGTACTTGAGTACGGCAGTACTGTCCGTCCAAAACCTGGAATCTGACAGTGGCAACTGTAGTTATTTCTTCAGCATGACATCCACCTTCACAGCTAAGGCAGCCGCCGTCAGCTCCATCCGCGGGATAGTTGGTGGTTTGAGAGGAGCAACCCTTGCCTTTCCCAAGACAAATGAGCAGAGTATTTGGTTGCTTCTGTTCTTCTGGACTAAGTAAGTAACAGTACCGTAGCCTATTTCGCACGCGTCACAAAAGTGATGCAACCGAGCTTGACCTGTTTTCCCAAACTCAGGTGGCTTAAAGCACAGATCCACTCCAAAGTCAGTGAGCTGTTGAAGTTCTTCAGTCCACTTTGTCCATTGTTGTGCGAAATGTTCTGGCACAGTGTCATCCCAGCCCGTTCTTAGTCTACACAATTCTTGCAGGATGTTTCTAGCAGGCAGTATGACTGGCGACAACATTCCCAGTGGGTCGTAGACTGAACTCATCGTAGACAGGATTCCTCTCCTGGTGAGAGGCTTCTGCTCTATGTGCACATGGAACTTTAACTGATCTGACCGGATACACCACTGTACTCCCAAAGCTCTCTTGATGGCGAGTGAATCCTGGTCAAGATCGAGATCTTTGACTTCTGTTGCCCGGTTGTAACAATAACGACTCGGGGTAAATGTGAATTAGCTCAAGAATATGGGGAATCTTGGGAATATTAATATTTATGACTCATGGTCATAATTCATAAGTCGCATGTACATTTATTTTATCCATTATCGAGATTTCCTTGTTCTGTAACTGGATTGACCAACACTTAATTCGTCCAGCGAATAAATGTAAATGTAAGATCATTACAGTTAAGAAGGGGGTATCCCTTTACAAACTCCGAGAAACTTTTATCTTCTGGCCACGAATATCAAACTTACTGAGTTTCTGAATTAAGAACTACTAAATGTAGTTTATATCGAGCTTGTAGCTTAGATCTTTTAGTTTCAGGGACTTTTATAAGGTGGGTTTTCAAACACAGAGACAATTAAAAGTATAAATGGGTTTATTAATAAAATGGCACACACTAGAGATTATATAAACTACAAACATAAACGTACGTAAAAATGCAACCAATAAACAGACAACATTTAACCGAACAAAAACATAAACATAGCGTGATCAGAATGAAATGAAATGAAAGAAAGATATAGAGAGAAGGGAAAAGCTAGTAATTATTACATACAGAAACCTAAGTTACGAGACACCTGGAACAGCTTTTATAGGAATCAATATACTTGCGAGTGCTCTTTCTGGTCAGGCTGAAGCTGATGCAGGAAGCGAGGATGGTGTCCTGTTTCTGCTGCGTCTTCCGGTGTCGCAGGAAGCTTGAAAGACTCACTGAATGTAATGTTACCGGAAAATAAAGTTCATCTCCTGGGATGGGAGAGGTTTAAGGTCTTTGTTGCAAGGGACGCAGCTACGACTCGAACATGTGCTCGCTCGATGGAGAAGGCCAGGGCCTCCTCCAGATGTTTCTTGGAGAAGCGCTGCGCCGGGGAGAAGGAGGTCCGAAGAGAGGATGAGTTGAGAGAGAGAATTCAGAGAGGGTTCGGACTTTTAAGGGAATCCCGTGTACGCCTCCTTTTTCGTGGAGGACGAATCGGATCCTCTGATCTGAAGCGGGAAGATTCTTTGTTTGTGAAGAAACCCCCACTTTGACTGTCATGTGAGAGGTCGAAAATAACATTCATATTTAGAAATATGGTATTTCCTGGAATAAATGCATATTATTGTACTTTGCAGTCAAGATTCGACTCCGACGTGTTTTTCCCATTACATTGACACCTCGAATGACGTTTTTGCATGAAAGAAATACAGGGTTACATAATTTCCTCATAATCACTTAGCATAGTGATTTTGATTGGCATAATAACGTTGCATAGATACCTCAGACATTATCTGGCCAATTATACACACATAAAAATACATATCAAAAACATTGCTATTGGATCATATGTGTGGAAAGGTCTGGAATGTTGGCTTGCAGAAGGACTGGCTGAGCTGCAGCTTTGGAGTCATAAAGTTTATGACCAGGCCGAGGTCGGGTTACAAGACACTATCGAGGAACCTTCTTTCAGTGAATACATTTCAGAGCCAAACACTCGAAGATCATAACTACATGATCAAAACAACATTAATCACACATACATACAGGAAGTTCAGATACACGTCTGAGTTACACACATTAAAAGAATGTTGAGTTAAACACAACGGATGTTTGTGTGTGTGTGTGTGTGTATGTGTGTGTGTGTGTCATGAGGTTGTAAAAGTCACAGGGAGTCCGCGCTGAACTGGGGGGCGACAGACACCCCGGCGCTGGTGAATTATTCCGTGGGGAATTATTAACCAGCGCTGTTTGGACAAAGAAGATGTGTTCGACATCACATGATTCACTTAATGTGAAAAGCAGATGTCATTGTTGCTACACGGTCCTCAAGTGGAATGTTTAACAACACATTTCGATTGTTCGTCGTCCATTTTGTCAGTCTAAAACCTCCTGTTTGACAGATGGCCTTCAAGTCTTGGAGTAGTCTGACTGCTTCTTGTTCAGTGGCAACTGATCTCAAACAATCGTCTACATAAAAATGATTTAAGACTGTATCCACTACTGCTGCACCAAACATGTTCTTGTTGTCCTCGGCACACCTTCTCAACGCATAACTCGCGCAGTTTGGTGAGGAGGTGGCTCCAAACAAGTGTACCTCCATTCTGTACTCTTGCAGCTCTTTTGAGGTGTCGCCGTCCGGCCACCACAAAAACCTGAGGAGGTCAGCATCTTCTGGTGGGACTTTGACCTGGTGGAACATCGATATTCCACATCCGCCATAATTGCGACTCGCTCTTGACGGAATCTAGTCAAGACACCAACCAGACTGCTTGTCATGTCAGGCCCTTGCAGTAATTGTTCATTGAGTGTGGTTCCTTGATATGAAGCGCCACAGTTGAATACCACTCACATTTTATGCTTCTTAGGGTGGTAGACACCGTGATGCGGAATAAACCACACCTTTCCATCACTCCGTTTTAGTTCTTCATCTGGGACCTTTACAGCGTAGCCCTTCTTTATCACATCATTCATGAATCTGACATAGTCCTCTTTGAACGTCTGATTTCTCTGAAGCTTCTTTTTCATGTTGAGCGCTCATTGCTCTGTCATTGCTCTGTTGTTGGGCATTTTACCATCTTTGTTCTTCAACGGCAGACCAATAGAGTAGTGGCCGTTGACCAGCTTTGCCGATTTGGAGACTCTGTCCATAAACAGTTGGTCTTCCTTAGACATTTCTAACTGCTACCCTTGAGCATTCTCAGGAAAATCATACTTGAATTGCTGAGTCCATAAGTCTTCGAGTCGAGCCACTGAGATCCGATTCATCTGGATCTGCGGGTATCCATTCTTTGTCCAGCTTCTGATGTTCTCACGCAGCGGTCCGTTTACTGTCCATCCCAAAGCTGTGCGTACTGCATACGGCCCATCCTTGACACTGCGGATTACCTCTTCTGGCTCCAAAGCCTTTGCCACATCAGTCCCAATCAGAAGACCGTTATCCGCGTTGATCGATGGAATTCATACACCTCGTAGATGTGGCCACCTATCCACATCTTCTTGGGTTGGAATGTTCTCTTTACTTGCGGGGATAACCTTCTGTGCGAAAACACCTGTAAGCTCGATAAAGTCATCACCTTCTAGGCTATTCACTTCTAGGTCTGATACAGCTTTGCATGAGACTGTCTTTTGGTCTCCCATAGTAGTGAGTAGGATGTTCACATTTTTTCCTTGCAGGTGAAGGTCGTTCGCCAGCTTATTAGTGCAGAAGGAGGCGTTACTACCTGGATCCATGAATGCATAACAAGTCAGCACCTTGTTGCCTTTCTTTGCCTTTACTCTCACAGGAACGATGGCGAGGACACTACCTGTACCCCCGACCCCAGTCTGAGAGCATGCTTCCCCTGCATCCACGAATCCACTGACAACGGTTTGCTCTTCCTTTGGAGACTCCTCTTTTGGCTCCTCCTGTGAAGCCTCTTCCTTTGGTAAGTCTTTAAATTTCTGCTTTATGTGTAAGAGCGTAGGGTGTGTCGCTGAACATATCTGACAGCTCTTCTTTTCTTCACAGGCATTACTCATGTGTCCTCCTATAAGACAACTGAAACAAAGTCCTTTTCTCTTAAGGAATTCAAGCTTTTCTTTGTGCAGCTTTCTTTGGAGTTTCTTGCACTGTTCCATGGTATGATCTCCCTGACAGAAGATACAAGGTTTCATGAAGGCTTTGTCCATGTTTGTTCCCTTCTCCTGAGCTTTCTTGTTTCGGGCACCAGCAGCATCTTTCTCAGCTTTCTGTTCTTTTACTTCAGTGGCTAGTGTTGTGATGTTTTTCTTTCCACTTGACCTTTCAGTCTGGCGCTTTGTTTGTCCTGAGATTTCACCAAACACAGGGTGTGCTGCTATTTCAGCCTGTGTGTTGACAAATGACACTACGTCTTTGAACTTTGTCCGCCGATCTTGCTTTTTCTGAATGTCTATGGCGACACTCCTGAATCTCTCTCTCAGCCTGTATGGGAGCTTTGAGATGATCATGCGCATGTTAGCAGCATTTTCCATCTCTTCTAAGTACTCCAGATCTGACATTGCATTATTGCAGTTTGTCATGAAGGGCGTATGCTTCAAGTGCCTTGGTGTCATCTGCTTTAATGGCAGGCCAGTTTAAAGCCTTGTCAAGGCATGGCCAAAATACACTGCAGTTTTACCCAAAAAGCGCATTGATGATATCTATTGTGTTTTAAACAGTCAATCAAATGACCAACAGCAATTTAAAAAGAAAACAAATGTCCAAAAACAAACTTGTTGCCCGAACAATAAAAACAAAGATGAACCAAAAGTAATATAAAATGAAATGATTAATAAAATAAGTTTCTTGACAAGTCTTTTCTCTTAAATGTATTTGAAAACGAAATAAAGCAATGCCAACTTACCCATTATAGAGTACTCTGTCTGTACACACGCTGCGGTTCAGCCGCACGTGACAAACGCTGCTAGTGTGAAAGCAAAATGCGCGTGTCCTGCTCCCGCTCACCATATGCACTGCTCCTGCGCTGCTTACTAGAGATGCGTGGTTGGCGGTTACAGCTGCGGACTCCGCGGATAAACCGCGGATCGGGCGGATGACGTGACGAAAAATTATATTTTAATTAAATTCGGGCGGGTGGCGGACGGTTGAACCAATCAAATTAAAAATATATGTATACATTGTTAAATATTGTTATCTGACTATACCTAAATCCCAAAAAAAATCGAGCACACTTTGAAATAGTCAAATTTTCATCAGGCAGTAATATGGCTAGTCGAGTCTATGCAGATCGACTGCTTGTTATTATCAGAGATGGCAACGCCGGCGAAGGAGGTACGTGACAAACTCAAAAAAGGAGAATATAAAAACAAAGGAAATAGAAGGTCAGAAAAGTGTTGCCTGGAATAAGTTTTACAAAGTGGTAAATCAGGATGACACCAGTGCAGGCTATGTAATTTGCAAAACCTGCGAAGCAGTTTATGTTCATGACAGCCACAAGACGGGTACGTCTAACATGGTGCATCACCAGTGTGCTGCTAAACCTCAAACCTCCACGAACACCTTGACAAGTTTTGTCCGTCGAGATCCCAATAGTACCACAGGATGTAAAATCAAAGCTGACGGATGCATGTGTGAACTTGTGCTCTCTTGATATGCGCCCGTTCGATATTGTTTCTGGTAAAGGATTCCACCAAGTGGCCCAGACGTTGATTGACATAGGAGCTAAGTTCGGTGCTGTTGACGCTGGTGCCATCTTACCCCATCGGCAAACAGTGTGCGATCGGGCAAAGAAGCAGGCTTCCATTGATAAGCAGAAACTTTCGGAAGCCATCCAGAAAGCTTTACCCAGCAACGGTGGTATTGCCATAACCACAGATATGTGGACAGATGAATTTAAAAAGAGGGCATACACAGTCCTGACGTGTCACTACATCAGTCAGTGGAAGCTGGAAAATCGTATTTTGGCAACGGTGGAATTTGACCCTACCCTGAAAAAAAACAGCGAAAACCTTAATGAGCAGATAACCAGTGTGTTAACGTCCTACGGAATACAGACAGACAAAATAGTTTTTGTCAGTGACCAGGGCGCGAACATAAAGGCTGCACTCCGGTCATACCACTGGATTCCGTGCTCCGCACACATCCTTAACACGGTGCTAAGACATACATTCAGTACAAAGGGTGACTCCGAGTCCGATGGCATTGAAGATATAGTCGACATGATCGATTACTGCAAAGAGCTCGTTGCATACCTAAAGAGAACCGGTGCTATCGCCAGCCTAAAGCACACCGTGAATCAAGAATGTGATGTGCGATGGAACAGCAAAGTCACTATGTTGGAATCGATACAGAAACAATATCAAGACATAAGAGAGCTGCTAAAGAACAGAGACCAAGAACATCGCCTTGGTGGCATCCACCAGGATCAACTCACACACTTGATCGACTTTCTCACCCTTTTCAAGTTAGCAATCAGCGAGCTTGAAGGGGAACATTACCCAACCATTCACATGGTGTTGCTATGGTTTTTTAAACTCAAAAAACACTGTGAGCCCAAGTTTGGAGACCCACCTTACATGAAAAGTCTCCGCTCTCGCGCGTCTGCCCTTCTTGATGAGAAGATGTGCCCTAATGCTACTCATAAAATCGCCACTTTTCTCCACCCGAAATTTAAGTCCCTGAAAATGCTGGTAGAAGAGGACAGACGAGAGGTGATTAAGCAAGTTCGCGAACTTCTACCAGAGGAAGGCATCCGTCTAAGTCATGATGGAGAAGGCAGCAACCCTGTCACCGAGCTCATGCCAGCAACAGAGCAAGGTGGGTCGATACTTTGCCTATCAGGGGTCGGCAACCTTTTCGTTATAAAGTGCCATTTTAAGTTTCCAAATTCATCACTGTGCCATAATCCATATACGTAGTATAACTTGTTTGATTAATTGTATTGTAATTTATTAATAATCATTTATAATTGAGGAGCTCTTTTCCAAAACAAGATAAATCCATTTCAATAGGTTTCAGGAAAATAATTTTTTTTTTTACCTATACCCACACATTTTGTGAATATTCAATTTATCCTGTTAAAAAAAATTTTTGTTGTTGTTTTTTTGGCTCAGTCTGAACATGTTGAACAATGATTATTAAATCAAACAACAATATTGTTGATGATAAATTCAAAGTTATTTTTTTTCTTTTCAAAACGCTATAAATCCATCCATTTTCCACCCAAAACGCTATAAATCTATAAAAATTTTCCAAAAATTGATGGTTTGTCTTTTTTAAAAAGTATTTTGTCATTTATTTTTCGTGTTTGCATTTATGAGGAAAAAACAATGTTACGTGACGTGTCCATTACGGACACGACCACTCTGAAAGCGGCACTAAAAGACTTTCAAACTTTCACAGAGACCTCAAACAGAAAGCACAAAGCCTTTCTTTAAAGCGAATTTCGTTTTGTATTAATTGTATCTTAATTTTAATCCATGTTTCATTAACTAATTTAGGTTAATGGCTATCTTGATTGTGTAGGCTATTTTTCATTAAGTGTAAAATATTAGGCTGTGTATACCGACGTGGATCAATTATTAATGTTAGATTTCATCTGTCTTTTGTAGGCATAGCTGATGGCGCACCAACGAAAAAGCCTAGGACTGACTTCACAGAATGGGAGGAGGAATCGGATACAATAATTCTGGATGAAGTACAGGTGTATTCCTCTACAAACTTCCGTGTAGACGGATCAGCAGAGGAAAATCTACTTTCCTTTTGGGAGAAACAAGGCCAGTCATTCCCACGACGACAGCGCCTTGCCAAGAGAATTCTATGCATTCCAGCAACAAGTGCTGCGAGCGAGCGCTCCTTCAGTGCAGCAGGGCGCGTTATAGAGGCCAGGCGCACTCGTCTGAATCCTGACACTGTAGATGCTATTTTATTCCTGCATAGTGCCAAGAAAAATTCAAACTAGACCTAAGGTCAGGCATATTAAACCAATTAGCCTATGTTATCTAGGCTACACATAGCCCATGTTTAACATAAACTTTTGAGTTCGGTCAGCTGATAATTTTACGTTCATATTGGTTTAGCCTATTCTATTCTAGACATTTTGTGTGTTAGTTATTTGGCCTCGTTTTTACGTTCCGAGGCTTAAGGCTATTTTGCCAGAATTTCTTTGTCGCAACTGTGATGGCGTAGTATTTCATTATACTTCAAGTTTGTGGGGATGATCCTAAGTCCATGGGCTATTGGGGCATAGACTTGTCATACAGGCAATTTAGCCTGGTCAGACTTTATGTTCGTTCAAAGAGGGATGGCATATTTATTTTTCTAATTTAAGTTTGTGGGGGTGACTGAGCCTATAAGGCTTAGCTACGATATGCCGTTTTTTATTTATTTTTTTCAACTGTTTGCCAAAACATGCGACTATAGCCTATGCCTACATTAAGATATTTCTTTTAATAATTTTTTACTGCCTGTTGTTTCTTTTGGCATATAAAATAGGCATTGTCTGATAGAGATATCAATAAAGGTTCATCTGTGTCGCAGAATTGGTGTTGTTTCCGATTTCTACAAGCTCAATAACATCCACAGCAAAAATAAATAAAAATAGGCTAAATAAATAAATAAATAAAATAAAAAAAATAGTCGAAAAACTGTGCCCATTAATTAGATGTGCAAGGCAAGCAGGTACGTTTTTGGGGTTGTTATGGACAACTACAAATGTGAACATTATTAGCCTATAATGTAAATGACTTGTTATTTTATTCGAGCTTTCTATCTAGGCTATTTGCTAAAAAATAAAGTGAAATAGGCATTTAGTAGTAGGCTAAATAGCAGCATGTTGAAATGATGTGCCAAAATGCGTTTTCTATTAGGCTACAATGAAAATATTGTACAGTACAGTGCGTTTAATTTAGGCTATTTATTTATTTTTGTCCCTGTGCGCCGATCGGAGACAGAGTTCACTGCTGATATTCTGAGAGCTTTCTAGTCTCGCGGCTGTCATCAGCAGCGCCTTGCATCGCCCAATCAGCGGATGGTGGGCGGGTGCGGTTTTGAAAATTGGTCAAAAACGTTGGTGCGGATGGATGGCGGACGGATGATGAGTTTTGTGATGCGGTTGCGGATGAAATAATAGCCCATCCGCGCATCTCTACTGCTTACGCTCTGCTAACGCGTGCAGTGTGAAACCGGCGTAAGTCATTAGGCTGCCCATTTGTGTGCTGTTCTAGATAGTAAAGCCGATCTTTGCTTTTTTCAGTCTTGCTTTCTATGCGGTGCTCAAAGGCTCTCATGAAGAGACGATATTCCAATGGATCTCCCTTGAAAACTGGAATGTTCGGTGATGGCAATGTAGATAGCCTTTGCTGCTTTATTAGGCTTTCAGTGATGTCGTTTTGCCGTTGCATGACGGTAACCAGATTATCTGAAGTGACAGGAGCTCGTATCACATCTGCGCCTCTTCCACTAGTGTGGCTATGCCAAGTTCCACTAGCTACACTTCTCTTAATGTGGCTGACATCATGTTTCCTTGGCGCAGACATCAATATTTCCACCCTACTGCCTTTGGTTCTTTGACACCTCTGAACTTTCATATTTTCTTAACACGGCTAATCGTGCATCAGTTGCAGCGAGCCCTGCTTGCAGCTCCAACTGTTCTTTTTGAACCTTGAGCTTTAGTTCGTGCTCCTCTAAAGTCTGTCTTTTTCTCAATGTAGCTGACTTGGCTAACAGAGCAGCTCTCTCTAATTCGACCTTTAAGCGCTTAGCACGAGATGACGATGTAACAGAAGTAGCAGAAACAGACTTAGATTTTCTAGACTTACTGGATGTGACTGACACACTATCTTCAGGATGTATCTGCTCACTAACCTTGTTAGCCTCTTCTCTGCGTAGTATTGCATTCTGTATTCATGCATTCACTTCTTGCACAAATTCTCTGTGCTCGTTATTTCTTGGCTCAAACCAATCCCTTTGATCTGTGTTCAAATTCTCTACGCATTCATTCTGGCAGAATATGTCTTTAACGTCAGCATTTATTTTACTGAATTCCTTTATCAGTGTTTCATACTTGGCCAACAATTCCTTTGCTATGATTTCCACATTGCATCATCATCCATTAAAGCATGCAATTCGTTCTTTTTCTCAGTAAGTTGTCCTAGTATGGCTCTTCTGGAGCTTATTTTCGTTTGCAGATTATATTCCCATGCTTTAAGTGTTGGTTTAACCACTCGTTTTTTCTCAGTTAGGCTTACCGTGGCTTCTGTTCCTGTCTCCGTCATGATTGCTTTGATAGTCAGTCCGTTTTTTTTTTTTTACAGGTTCCACTTGCAACAGTCACGCAGCAGCAACGATGAACTCGTTGAGACCGTTAGCAATCCACTTAGCACTCACCAGCCACGAGCACAGCGCATGATCAGGCTAGTTGAGAAAGTCAGTCCCTCGTTGAACCTTCATTCATGTTCCACTTTCCACAAACCTCACCAAAGGCTCGTTGTCCAATGTCAAGCGGGTTTTCTTACTAATGTAGAGGTTTGAAATCTTGAGATATGCAATGGCTTACACTAATAACTATCTAACATTATTCCAAGCAGCTAGTCCCATTTGCAGTGTCCATTGCCAGCCCAGCAACACAGTTCAATAAATCCACTTCCGAAACGTTGTTGAAATAAAATATGAAAATCTCCGGTTTTATTCCTTGGTTTCAGATTTACAAAAGACAGTGTGAGCTGAATACACTTATTCTAGTTGCTAATGAAATAAAAGATTCCTAATAGAAGTAGCTAGAAGTTAGCAGTTAGCAGGTAAGAAAACCGTTCGCTTCCACAGCTCTCAAGATCTGAATCACATAATGAGAATCAACGTAATGTGAAGGCCAATTTATACTTCTGCGTCGAAACTGCCGCCGTAGCTACGTCATAGGCTGTGTGTAGCGCGCGTACCCTTCGGCGTACCCTGACGTGCACCTCTCCAAAAATGTAACAACGCGTCAATTCGCAAGCGCTGTGATTGGTCTGCGAGAACCCCTCCCTCGGGGTTTCACATGCTCCCTAGGTGCTCGTCAACGCGGACAACAACGCAGAAGTATAAATTAAAACCAACACGTTGCCTACGGCGTATAGGCTCCGGCGTAGGTCAGACGCAGAAGTATAATGAGGCCTTTAGCCGGAGTTGACCTGTTCTTAAAGAGACAGTACACTATTTTACCAATATGTACAAAATCCTATAAACACATGAATTCTAGTATGCTTTTAACCTTTTAAGTATTATTTAACATTTTAACAATTACATGAACTTCTAAATGAAATTATTTACCTTTTTAACATTAATTCTTATTCACATTACCATGAATTGTACTTTGGCCTCTACATATATATTTCAAATAAATAAATATACATTGTCCCTTGTGTAATACTCAAAATACTCAATATACAGAAGTAGACAATAGACGTTATCTACAGGTATGTATGTACAAATGCAAGTAAATGTAAACAATAAGTATGGTGTGTTAAATAAATGTTAAAAGTGTTGTGTATTGCACGTTTTATTGCCAAGTGGGGCCATTAACTGTTCATGAGATGGATTGCCTGAGTGACTTTATTGTATATGATATCTTATTGTAAAATGAACTCTGTATGAATATATCACTTAAATATACGTACAACTCTTCGGGTGTTCTGGAAGACTAAATGCAAAGTTACTCCAGCATCTAAAGCATCATAAGCTTAATTGTCCTAATTAATTAATTAGCTATTAAATTGAATCAAACACTCTACACAATGCGTTAAATTTAAGAGACTCTAAATCAAGTCTGATATTATAAGTAGGTGGGGGGTGTTGTATGGAAGTAAAATAATGACAAATGTTTTTGAAACAAAAAAGCTTGTTGAATTGCACTACTTGAAAAAATATGCATTGCAATAACCCTGCTAGTGGTTAATGTGACATGTTCAACAGTCAAATAAGGCTACCAAGGCTAGCATCATTTTGCATGATTTAAAAGCATTTGTTTTGTTTAAAGCTGCAGTCCATTACTTTTTTGGGTTAAAAATGATCCAAACTATTTTTTTGAGCAAGTACATAACCAGCCAGTGTTCAAAACTTGTCCTGGAAAGTGTTTGGTGTATCTACTGTGGTCCCACATGAGTATTTGCCCTATATTTTTGTAGTCGTCATGTAGGTTGGACCTGCCACTTTGTTATTTTGCCTTTTTATTTTTAGTGGTTATTCGGAGTGGGGGTACATTTCAGTTCATGAGCGACTGATCTTGTAAATGGGATCGGTGCGCATGAGTTTAGGGTTTAAAGTCGCCCCGAGCCCCTTACGCCACTGAAGAGAAGGTAAAAAGAATTTTTTTTTATAAATTGTTACATTTTCTGTGGGATCGCTGTTGGTTACAATTCATTTTTTGAAGTGAAAAGTCCATTTCAAATTCGTAGAGTGTGATTCCGTAAAAGGGCCGCGTTTGTTTAGTTGCATAAAATGATCGTTAGTGAGAGCAAGTTGATTGTATAGGTGCATGAACAGTGTATGACACATTCATTCATTTATTCAAGTGCTGATAAAAAATTTTGAAATGGCTTTGGTGGTGGATGCTTTTCAGGAATCTCCATCTGAAGAACTGCTTTTATTGTATACAAAGGAGCAGTTGTTGCAGATAGCAGAGTTTTATAAACTAGAAAAAGCCTCTAAGGATAGGAGTTTAAAGGAAACTTTGCAGAGCGAACTGAAAAGTAATCTTGTTAAAGCTGCAGTTAGTAACTTCTGTAAAAATGTATTTTTTACATATTTGTTAAAACTGTCATTATGTCCTGACAGTAGAATATGAGACAGATAATCTGTGAAAAAATCAAGCTCCTCAGGCTCCTCCCAGTGGTCCTATTGCCATTTGCAGAAATACACCGCTCCCGGTAAGAAACAACCAATCAGAGCCAGGAGGAGTGTCTTAGCAGTGACAATCATGCTTGTGTACGCGCTGATCACCCCCATCTCTCGCACAGCGCCTACAGTCGTTCAAAATCAAGATAGCCGGTGTGCCGCGCAGCTCTGCTAATGGCGGACAAACAACTAAAACTGCCAATTTCTCGAGTGGCACCAGCTCATACAACAAAGACAGGTAAACGGAAAAAGACCGATGACGATAAACAAGCCCGTCGGAGCCCATTGACTCAGTGTCAAACCTCTAGCCGCATAACATAGGCTACAGATAAAATGTCACGCACTGTGCAAAGCAACAATAGAAACCTGCTAATTCACTGGCTTGTCATGTTGCTGAAATAATGTACTAACAAACCTTATTTAGCATTACACATGGCTAGAATAATTACTTACATACTGTAACGTTACCATTATTATCTTGCTAGCTATTTATAACTTATAGAAAGAGTGCAACGTTATGAAGTTACATTACATGTGTTGCAAAATACGTAATGATTTGAGGACCAAGTTTGTAGTCAAAGTATGGGCAGGCCATAGTCAATGTAAAGCATATTGTTGATGTTTCGTCCCTACCAGTGACTGTGCGATAACTGTTTATCCGCCGTCATCAGTTATATATGCGTCTTCCAGCTCAGCGGTCGGAGTCGCGCGTTCATGTGTTTTGGGGGCGTGGCTTTGGAAGGAGCCCAGAAGGGAGGGGGTGGAGTGAATGGAAATAATGAGCTGTCTTTAAAACAGTCGTGAGAGGTCTACAGACACTCGATTTTTATACTTTCTTTTTCAGAGTACTTACATTTTAATTATGTATCGATATATAAATAAAGTTTAAACAAATTTGGAAAAGAAGTTTTTTAGACAATTCCTACCTACCCAACCTTTAAGTTGGGTATTTTAGAAAGGCCTTTAGTAGAGGAAACGGCTGATCCTTCGGTGGGAGATCATGCCATTCGTTTGAGAGAATTGGCTCTGAAAGAAGAACAGTTAGAGTTCGAAATGCAAAATTAGAGTTACGAAAATGTGAGTTGGATCATCAGTTTGCATTAAAACTAATGGAATTAGAAATGACCGCTAAGAAGAGTGTCGCTGTCTCTAAGTTTGATGTGGGTCGAAATCGGAAGATGGTTCCTCCTTTTTGCGAAAGGGATGTTGAGAAATATTTTAGCCATTTTGAGAGAGTTGCTATTACTTTAAAGTGGCCTGCAGATTTTTGGTGTTTATTACTACAATGCGTGATCACTGGTAAGGCGCAAGGAGCTTACTCTGCCTTGACTATAGACGAAGCAGCAGATTATGAAACAGTGAAATCCGCTATTCTAAAAGCCTATGAATTAGTTCCGGAGGCATATAGACAGTGTTTCAGACATTGTGCAAAACTTTCTGATCAGACTTATGTGGAGTTTGCGCATGCACGAGAAAGAGATATTGTTTGATTGATGGTGCGCATCTAAAAAAGCTGAAAGCAGAGAACAGTTGCGACAACTAATGTTGGTGGAAGACTTTCAAAAATGGCTTACCTGCTGTTCTTTCTACATATATAAACGAACAGAAAGCTGAGACACTTCACAAGGCTGCTACGTTAGCTGATGACTTTGTGTTGACGCATAAAGTATTCGCATAAAGTGTTCTCCAGCAGCAGCCGCCATTCTTTGTTTTCAAGTAGCAGGGAACCGTCGCAACTCTGTCGTCATTATGTTAAGCCCGCCCCGCCTACTCTATACACAATGTGATTGGCCTGACCTAATTTTGTTTTTTCCAGCTCGAAAGTCAATGGAGAGTTGCTAGACTACCCTGGCTGCAAAATAAATTTGGCTGCCGCTAGGGTGCGTCTAGATTTCTAGGCTACTGGATATGGGCCGTTCCTGAATAATGGAACTGTGTCCATTTCAGTTAGCATCCTCCGAGATACTGGGGGCTGCTTTATTCATTTTGGAGGGGGTATTACATTTGTCTGAGAAGTACTACTGGTACTTTTGCTCTAGTTCGAGTTTTCGAAAAGGGAATTATCGAAGTTCCGTTACACAGAATTCACCTGGAATCTGAATTGGTGTCGGGGAACGTGATAGTAGGTGTTCATTCGTCTCTGCCAATTCCTGACATAACTTTCATCCTAGGAAACAATTTAGCTGGAGGCAATATGTGTGGAGTTGTTCAAATATGCTACCTGAAGTTGTAATGTTACCTCTCGCTGCTACTGCTGATGAGTGTGCTGTAAAGCACCCTGATGTGTTTTCAGCATGTGCGGTTACATGCTCTATGGTTAAACCTTATGATATTAATATCTCAGCGAAGGTTGATTTAAGTGATACATTGTTTGCAAATCCTGATTTAACCAATTTGTCTTCTGCTGCTCCACAGGAGGAACTAGATCCGCATTCTCTGAGTGCTGAAAACGTTTTTGAACATCTTGGTGATCCATCTTTGTCCTCCGATAAACTAATTGCTACTCAAAGGTCAGATCCTACTCTTGCTTCATTATTTTGAATTATTTAGTACAGACCAGACGAATGGGAGTGCACCCCAGGGATACTTTCTCAGAGATGGGATATTGATGAGAAAGTGGGTGCCTTCTAACTCTTCTGATATCTGGAATACAGTCGATCAAATTGTGATTCCAGTAGGTTATCGAGACAAGATATAAAGTGTGGCTCATGATGGTACGGCGGGTAATTTGGGTGTAAAAAACCCCCAAAACAAACCATCGAATTTTGCGTAATTTTTATTGGCCTGGTTTGAAGAAAGATGTTTCCCGCTATTGTCAAACTTGTCATGTTTGTCAAATGGTAGGGAAGCCTAATCAAACTATTCCTCCTGCTCCGTTGTTTCCAGTTCCAGTGGTGACTGAACCTTTTGAACACATAATCATTGATTGTGTTGGGCCTTTTCCCCATTCAAAGTCTGGTTTTAAATACTTGCTGACAATAATGTGTGTGACTACACGTTTTCCCGAGGCGGTACCTTTACGTACTATAACGGCGAGAACAATCTCTAAAGCACTCGTTAAGTTCTTTACACTGTTCGGTTTACCGAAGGTAGTCCAAAGTGATCAAGGTACTAATTTTACATCTCGTATGTTTTCGCAAGAGCTTAAACGTCTCCACATTAAGCATAATTTTTCTTATGCTTATCATCCTGAAAGTCAGGGTGCATTAGAAAGTTTTCATCAGACCTTGAAATCGATGCTTTGTGCTTACTGCTTCGAGCTAGAACGAGATTGGGAGGAGGGAATTCCGTGGCTACTTTTTTGCTTTGCGCTAGGTAGTGCAGGAATCACTCTGGTTTAGTCTCGCTGAATTGGTCTTTGGCCATACTCTGCGTGGACCTTTGACAGTGTTGAAAGAAAATTGGCTATTCATAGAGTCCGTGAATTAGCTAAACAAAATCTTGAGAAAGTGCAGGGTAAAATGAAGGTCTGGTTTGATAAGAAAGCTAGAAAACAAAATTTGAGTCCAGGTGACAAAGTGCTGGTTTTGTTACCTGTGCTGGAAGGATCGCTGCAAGCCAGGTATAGTGGTCCTTATGTAGTGGAAAAGAAACGGATCGAGATTATGTTATTCATGTTCCTGATCTCTGTAAAAGTTCCAAAGTTTACCATATTAATATGATAAAGATCTATCATGAGAGGGAATCGAAATGCGTTCCTTCTAGCATAAAACCAGGTGAAATGACTGCTGTATGTTTGGCTGCACAGGAACAGTTGTATGAAGAGATGGGATCTTCTAGATGTATAGTTGAAGGTCAGTTGAAAAATTCTGAAGTGCTATTTACCTTGCCTAGTCAACTATCACATTTATATGCAATGCAACAAACTGACGATATTTTCGATATTATTCAGTGATATCCCTAGTCAAACGTCTGTTATAGAGCATGATATAGATGTGGGACTTGACACTCAATCCATAAACCAACATCCATAAGATCTCTTTTGAATAAGGAAGTTCAGTATAGAGAATCAAATTGCAGAGCCTAGTATCAGTCCCTGGAGTTCACCATGTTTGCTGGTGGGGAGTCTGATGGTAGCTATCGATTCTGCACTGATTATCGGTGAGTAAACGCTGTTACCAAGGCTGATTGTTATCCATTGCCAAGAATAGATGACTGTGTGGATCGAATGCGAAATGCTCCTAGTACATTCCAGAGATAGTGAACACTGTTTTGGCAGGCGTATCTGGTTGTGAAGCCTATCTAGATGATCTAGTTTTATACAGTTCATCCTCGGATGAGCATTTGATCTTGCTTGGACAGGTTTTTTCTCGTTTGGCAGATGCAAAGCTCACTGTCAATTTAGCTAAATGTGAATTTGGTAAAGCCATCCTAATTTATTTAGGTAAAGTGATTGGAGGGGGAGAGGTTCGTCCAGTTGCGGCAAAGGTTACAGCCATTTGCCATTTCCACCACCTGTCGATCGAAAACAACTACAACGTTTTCAAGGAATGGTGGGTTATTAGAGCATTCTGTAGAAATTTAGCGACTGTGGTATCTTACCGATTTGCTAAGTCCTAAGACATTATTTCAGTGGTCAGACTAGTGTCAGAGTGTTTTTGAGAATATCAAGTCCTTGTTGATTTCAGTGCCTGTGTTGATGGCACCGGATCATTTAAGATAATTTAGCCTCGCAGTGGATGCGAGTGAGGTGGGTGCAGGAGCTGTTCTTCAGCAGAGGGGTTCTGAGAGGTAGAACACCCTGTGTGTTCCCATACAGAAAAATATATGTGGCATATATTCCAAATACATTGAAATATATTTGCATTGTTGTTCACTTATATTTATCATTTTGAAATAATGCAAAAATATATGATGTTAAGTGTGAAATATATTTACATTTATAACATGTAATGTAAAATATATGGGCATAAAATGTTTAGCTTGCTGAAGAAGGGTCGAAAATGTATTTTGATCATAGTAATTCCTCTACCTTTTCCCCTATACACTACAGTAGGCTACCATATTTCACTACTGTATTATGACACACAGCTATAATAAATACTGTACATTTAAATGACTGCAATGTAAAATGACAGATAGTTGCTTTCCTAGGACTATTAGGCCATATTAGGTGGCACGTACCTAACACTGAGTGCAATTATTAGATTTATTGTTGTGTTTTATTGACATCTTTCCTGAAGTCATTTAAATATTGAAAATATGCACAATATTTATGATGCAAGTATAACAGTGACACTCCAGCAGTGAAGTACACTTAAACAATAGATAGAACTGAGTGTCTAACACTGCATACACACACTATTAAATAACTGTATTCAATTCTGTAAAAATAATTCAAATAATCAGGCATGAAAACTCCTCACCTTTCGGCGAAATTCGCCGTTTTAAAACCAAAATGGGTCACCTACGTGATTTGTGCAGATCCGATGAGAAAATATTATATCTTATATAGTTACCATAAACTTAGCAGCTTTAAACCAATCATCATTCCTAATGCCGAAACCAGACAGCCAATCCGAGTCAGAGTAGGGCAGAATTGTTTTCAAAGTATTTAACACCGCGAGTCTGATGCGGTCTGATGACACACTGCCGAACAAAGAACCGCACGTCGGAAAGCAAGCCTGAGGTAACGTAAGTTAGCTTACAATGTTAACTGTCCTGTCAGATACAGACAGCGATGTTGCCAATGTCATTATTTTTGACATGGATAATAGTGAGCGCTGAGCAAGCAGGAACGAGTAGTGAGTTGTCGTCGAAATAGATGGATAATGCAAAAAAGCTGTCGGGGCTAAACATAGAAAAAGGACTGGCATGAAGTTGGTTTGACGTTGGACGTTCGATATTCGCATATTTAGGGACCGTCTCAAAATTACATGCGACATTGGTACGTTTCTAACTTCAATAGCATTTGAAGACAGTGACTTACAGTCATAAAACCAACTGTACATTGTTCACCCAGGTCTCATGTATGATGCACACCTTTTAGATTTTTGATATTTATGACAATAAACTGCTAAATCATATACAAATATTGCTATGTATTTCACTACTGTATGGGGTCATACACAAAATATGACAATATTTAAAGCTCAATAGCATTTGAAGACAATGACTTACAGTCATAAAACCAACTGTACATTGTTCATCTAGGTGTCAGGTATGATGCACACCTTTTAGATTTTTGATATTTATGACAATAAACTGCTAAATCATATGCAAATATTGTTATGTATTTCACTACTGTATGGGGTCATACATAAAATATGACAATATTTAAAGCTCAATAGCATTTGAAGACAATGACTTACACTCATAAAACTAACTGTACATTGTTCACCCAGCTCTCAGGTATGATGCACACCTTTTAGATTTTTGATATTTATGACAATAAACTGCTAAATCATATGCAAATATTGTTATGTATTTCACTACTGTATGGGGTCATACACAAAATATGACAATATTTAAAGCTCAATAGCATTTGAAGACAATGACTTACAGTCATAAAACCAACTGTACATTGTTTACCCAGGTCTCAGGTATGATGCACACCTTTTAGATTTTTGATATTTATGACAATAAACTGCTAAATCATATACAAATATTGTTATGTATTTCACTACTGTATGGGGTCATACACAAAATATGACAATATTTAAAGCTCAATAGCATTTGAAGACAATGACTTACAGTCATAAAACCAACTGTACATTGTTTACCCAGGTCTCAGGTATGATGCACACCTTTTAGATTTTTTGATATTTATGACAATAAACTGCTAAATCATATACAAATATTGTTATGTATTTCACTACTGTATGGGGTCATACACAAAATATGACAATATTTAAAGCTCAATAGCATTTGAAGACAATGACTTACAGTCATAAAACCAACTGTACATTGTTCACCCAGGTCTCAGGTATGATGCACACCTTTTAGATTTTTGATATTTATGACAATAAACTGCTAAATCATATACAAATATTGCTATGTATTTCACTACTGTATGGGGTCATACACAAAATATGACAATATTTAAAGCTCAATAAATCTAAAAAATCTAAAAGGTGTGCATCATACCTGAGACCTGGGTGAACAATGTACAGTTGGTTTTATGACTGTAAGTCATTGTCTTCAAATGCTATTGAGCTTTAAATATTGTCATATTTTGTGTATGACCCCATACAGTAGTGAAATACATAGCAATATTTGTATATGATTTAGCAGTTTATTGTCATAAATATCAAAAATCTAAAAGGTGTGCATCATACCTGACACCTAGATGAACAATGTACAGTTGGTTTTATGACTGTAAGTCATTGTCTTCAAATGCTATTGAGCTTTAAATATTGTCATATTTTGTGTATGACCCCATACAGTAGTGAAATACATAACAATATTTGCATATGATTTAGCAGTTTATTGTCATAAATATCAAAAATCTAAAAGGTGTGCATCATACCTGACACCTGGGTGAACAATGTACAGTTGGTTTCATGACTGTAAGTCACTGTCTTCAAATGCTATTGAAGTTAGAAACGTTTATACCAATTTCGCATGTAATTTTGAGACGGTCCCTAAATATGCGAATATCGAACGTCCAACGTCAAACCAACTTCATGCCAGTAGAAAAAGGGGGGTATTGTTTCTCACAGTAAACTGCCATGCAGGGTAGAATTGCGAAACATTATTGGATAATTCTTATAATTTACATTTCTCTGTGCCAATCGGAATCATAGCACTTTTTCTCTTGGCCAATCGGAATCTTAGCACTTGCGTCATAATCTTGAAGCACCCACACCATAGCTGTGTCCCAATGTTGAAGGCTGCATCCTTCGAAGGACGCAGACTTCAAGGATGCAGCCTATGCGTCCTCTGAAGGACGCTCCATGTAGCCTTCCTTGGATTTCCTAATTGCGCAGCCAGGTGTTCCCGATCACCGCTCCTGGCGCCAAGCAACAGTGCGAGAGGACAGCTACTATCCTGATCATTCATTTTGATACAGTAAACGGCTATGGAGCCAGAATTGGCTATTGTCATTCATTTTTATGTTTTATATTTTACTTGAGGACATGGTGAGGATGTTTTAGCCCCGGCGCTGCCAGGTCATGTATTTTCGGTTTAGCCCTGTTTGAATACAAAACCCAATTGAATATAAAAAGTCCAGTATTTCTCGCGCTCGTCATTGGCAGCTGTCACAGTTGCCAGGCGACAAGAACAGTCCTTCGTAGGCTAGACCGGTCCGAGCGCGTCAGATGCGCCCTTTGATATGGGACGCTGCTGTAGTGAGCAACAATTTGTTAATATTGTGACTAATTTTGTTACTTTAATTTTAGGAACTGCATATTTCGTTAAGTATTCACTTACAAATGTGAAGTAACCTACTGAAGTACTTTTTTCCTCACATCACAATATGATTACATTAAACTACACAAAAGTAGCTATATAATGTAACAACCAGATATTACTGTATATTGAAAATATACAGAAGTAAAATGCAACATATACGCAGTAATGCAGTAGTAGCCTAATATAAATGCAGTAGTTATTAAAAGTACTTTTTTCAGAAAGCCGTCGATTGAATCAGCCCTGCAAACCTGTTGGTAGACAACTTAGTGGATAGTGGAAATATGCACTCAAACGCTCTGGAGACAATCCCAGATGATGTCCCACCAGCAGGAGGCCTTAGGGGCAGCCCATCCCGGTCCAGCAGCTCAGCTCAATAGAGTCTACATCATTTTTTTTCTTATTTTATGTATTGTAAAATTAAATGTTTATGTTGATTTTGATATGTTTAACGTATTTTGTAAATAGTTGGAAAAAGTGCTTTAATGTAGCCTATAGAACAAATGATTTTCATTTACCAATTTTATTTGAAAAAATAAAAAGGTATAGAATTTGTTTCATGCAGAAAGTATTACTGTCATTACAAAAATAAACAATGTCCAGAACAATTCATTCTCTTTTATTTACACAATTAAAGTAGCATAAAAATAAATGTACATAATTTTTCTTTTAAAAAATAAAAGTGAAAAAAGTTAAACAAGAATATGTAGAAAATTTTTCAATCATTCTCTCAAGAAGAGAAAACAGCCTGTCCATCCTCTCCCTTCTTTCCTGTGCACTCCTCGCCTCTGCCTCCCTCTGTAGTTGCATTTCTTCTCTGATCAAGTTCAAAAACCCGTCCTGTCTCGCCGCCTTCGTGCTGGTGCTCCTGCTGGTGCTACTGGTGGTGCTGGTGCTGCTGCCCCTGGCTCCTCCTCACCGTGGGCACCCACTACTGAACTCAGCCCTGGTGTGTCCTCAGGGATTGAGGCGATGAGGACAGGGGGGTTGGTGCATTGCCTCTGTCCCAAAACCTCATCCATGAGGACAAACCAGGGCCAAGTTTCAGCAGTGGGTTTCCCACTCACACTCTCACCTGTCCCAGGACACTTGCAATCCTAAAGGCAGAGCAAATGAACCATGGCTTGTTAACAACAACAGGACAATACATTTCAGCAAAGATGTGTGTATTACTTTTCTTATATATATATATATATATATGTAACCGTATGCTTCTGTCTGCGTTGTGTTGTGGATTCAGTGTAAAAACGACAGGAGAGCACCAGATGGGGTCTGCATAAGAGAATATATTTTGATAAACAGGCCGTCACGCCAGCTTCAGCTCAATCACAGTGACACTCTTCGTTCGGGAAAAAGGCAGAAAAGGGGAAAGGGGAGCACAAGGAAAGAAAAAGCAAAGAAAACAAAAGCACAGAGATGGAGAAAACGCAGTAACTCCATACACTTAAACATAAAACCCGATAATATAATCTTAAACACAAAAATAGGGTTTGTCGATGCATACCTGCATAAGAGAATATATTTTGATAAACAGGCCGTCACGCCAGCTTCAGCTCAATCACAGTGACACTGCCAAAAAGAAATAACATTCCCAAATATTGTATACATATCTTACATCTGTGAATAAAATAAATAAAAACAACTTAAACATCGTGTGTTTCTGTGTGTGGATTATTTTCAACCAATGCTAACAACTAATCTTTAGCATGGAACATAGCATACCTCTTCGTTCGGGAAAAAGGCAGAAAAGACCGCTCAACTATCAATACAGCGGATATAGCTGCCTGGACCGAACCACTTTGTTGTAAAGAGGAGGGGAGGAAACGGTCGAACCATCACCTCTTTACAGACCCTTTTTAATGAATTTAATGAATATAAACACTTGTTTAAATAATAGTAGAACAGTCTTAAATGTATAATAACAGAAAAATCTTGTGAAATAAATAAAACCATTTTAACCTCGTTACACTCACCCCCACTGATTTCACTAGATTTTACGTAACATCATGAAAAGAGTAACACATCAAAAAGAAACAAAATAAAAAAAATAAAAAAAATCCTGCCCAAAATACTCAACTCTACAGTTAGAGGACTCAGCAATCAGGTGTAACCCCCAAACATGAAGACTGAAGAAAGTCTACCAACATTATTGCTGTCCACAAAAGGACTAGGAAAGACAAAGGTTAGCTACTCCTTTACCTAACCATAGGAAGACATGCCATATACACATCTTATCGACAGATTACATCCAAGATTGCATAATTGTCTATTTTCATAGACTACACACAAATGTGCATTATTCCTTTTTTTTTTCCCCAAGGACATTTAAAGTGTGAAATGAAAAAAAAAAATGAAAAAAAACAATAATAATAATAATAATAATAATAATAATACTACTACATGAACTCTGTATCAAATTTCGTATTCTCCAAACAAGATCGACAATAAATAGGTTAGATATAGTCTGAATGAGCCTATTTAACGGCTATACCAGTCTGAATGAGCCTATTTAACGGCTTTACTAGTCTGAATGAGCCTATTTAACGGCTATACTAGTCTGAATGAGCCTATTTAACGGCTTTACTAGTCTTAACAGACTGTACACTATTACATATTAACCCTCTTAAACAAAATAGAAAACAGAAAAGATTAGACAAAGTCTGAATGAGCCTATTTAACGGCTATACTAGTCTGAATGAGCCTATTTAACGGCTTTACTAGTCTTAACAGACGGTACACTATTACATATTAACCCTCTTAAACAAAATAGAAAACAGAAAATGTATCAATAGAAATCGTAACAACAACAGAACAAAAAAACAAAAACAAAAAAATATATATATATATACAAGAATAAGTAACCATCTACCAATTACTCATAGTATCATTTTCTTTTACCCAAAAAGATTTTTAACAAATTGACTAGACATAGTCTGAATGAGCCTATTTAACGGCTTAACAAGTCTGCCATGTCTAGTACGATAACCCTCACTCTGATCAGGCATTTCCACTGACAACTCCTTTCCAAAGGTAGAAGGTTGTACAGAAGGGGAAGGCTCATTAACCAGGCTTTCTTCGTGAACAGCCTCAATCTCTGTGACATTCTCCTCACTCAAATTGACACCTTTCGCCGAATCATCCTGATTCCCATTCCAGAATTCAGAGAGGTCACAACTGCGTTTATCATCGCCCACATGGAAGTCAACACCAGTAACCGTAACATCACACTCCCTGGTAGCAGATGTTACCAACTCTCCCGCAACTTCTACAACATCACTTTCGTGAACAGTTTCCTCACACATCACATTCTGCTCATCCAATTCATCTCTATATGCTACAGAACCACCAGAGCTGCTAGAGAGGTCAGCAACCCACTGAGTAGTCCTTTCTTCTGCCAGTTGCTCAAAACTAGAGTCCTCAGGTTCATCCCCACTCATACTGGATAACTGTTCCTCGACCGCGTCTGCATCAAGCAAAGGCAGAAAATCAACCGGCATAATCAAATTCCTATGAACAGTTTTAACAACACCCGAAGGGCTTCTGAGTTTGTACGTGTTCATCGAGGAATTTTTGTCAATCACTACATAAACTGTACTCTCCCAGCGATCTGCCAGTTTCTTTTTACCTCTTTCGCCTTTGTTGGCCAATAAAACTCTTTGCCCAACATCAACTGACTGTCCTTTACTCCTTTTGTTATACATCTCTGCTTGTTTGTGTTGTTGTTTTTCAGAATGTGACTGTGCAAGTTTCATAGCTTCACAGAGGTCTCGCTTGAGTGACTGCACATACTTATCGATGTCAACTGTTTCTCCACTCAAAAGTACAGGTTCAAACATCAGGTCAACGGGTAGTCTCGGAGTACGGCCGTACATGAGAAAGAAAGGTGAAAAACCCGTAGTTTCATGAACTGTACAATTATATGCAAAAGTCAAGGTGTTCAACATTTGCGGCCATCTGACTTTAGATCTGGGGGGCAGTGCACGGATCATGTTACCAAGAGTACGGTTCAGTCGTTCCACCTGGCCATTGCCCATTGGATGGTACGGTGTAGTGTGCGTTTTGTCAATACCAGCCAACTGACACAGCTCCGCAATCAATAGACTCTCAAAATTGGCGCCCTGGTCAGAGTGAATGCTAACAGGAAAACCATACACGCAAAAGAAGTTATTCCAAAGAACCCGTGCCACTGTCTTTGCAGATTGATTAGGACAAGGATATGCACACGCCAACTTCGTGAAATGGTCAGTGACGACTAAAACGTCAACAGACTTATTGTTGTTGTCCTTAGCTGACCAAAAGTCTATACAGACTAATTCGAGCGGCGACGAAGTGGTGATGGAAACTAATGGGGCCCTAGCCTCAGGCTCTGGAGCTTTGCTTACAATGCATCTCTTACAGTTGTGTACGTAATCCTTGACATCTTTCTCCATTGTATCCCAATAAAACCTCTGTCTGGCCAACCCCAATGAGCGCTGCTGACCCTGATGGCCCGCATCATCATGAATGCCTTTCAATACTGCCATTCGGAGCGATTCTGGCACAACATATTGGTAAGCTTTCTGTTTGGTCACTGGGTGCTTGGACACACGATACACTATCCCCAGGCGCGTGGTCAGTTTACCCCACTGTCTCAATATCCTTAACGTCCCACGTGATTCATGAACTTTTTCGCGCCTAGAGGGGCGACGACCGCGGTCAATGAAAAACTTGACCCGACCCACAACACCATCATTGACTTGTTTGGTAAGAAGTTCATCACGAGTGAAAACGGGAACCGGGTTCTGCCCCACTGCGACAAGAGATTCCAAGAATTGCACATGTGAAATAGCTCTCATAGCACCTGTGTCTTCCCAATGCTGATGTACCCGCATGACAGCAGAAACCTCATCACTGCACACATGTACACTTCCTGTAGTACACACAGCTTTCACGGTAGCGTCTCCAGTGCCAATCTGAGTAGTCACACCCCTCATCTCAGGAAGCTCCGCCGAGAGCCGAAACATATTCTGAACTTCATCCGTTTTGAAATTGTCTGCCTGCTTAAGAAGGGTGGAATAAGGAGCTCTAGTTAGTCTGTGCAAAATTTTTGACTGCACAAAAGGCTCTCTGCTGAGGGCATCAGCCACCACATTTCTAGGGCCTGGAATATACTGGATGTCGAAGTCAAACGGTGCTAACTGCGCCACCCAGCGCTGCTCGCAGGCATCCAACCTGGGCTTGGTCAGTATGTACTTCAAGGGATTGTTGTCAGTCCACACAGTGAACCTGTGACCGCGCAACCAATGGCTAAATTTATGACAAATTGCCCATTTCATTGCGAAAAACTCAAGGCGATGTGCTGGATATTTTGCCTGAGCATGATTTAGAGATTTGCTGGCAAAAGCTATTGGTTGTGCTCTGTCACTGTTGTGATGAACTTGCGACAATACTGCACCAAGTCCAGATGTAGACGCATCAACGGATAAAATGAACGGCTTACTAAAGTCAGGGTGAGCCAAAAGTACTTCCTCAACAAGTGCTGCCTTAAGATTCTGAAATGCCCGTTTACACTCCTGAGTCCAATCATTTGGGACAAGTTTGCGGGACAGCGAAGGCCTTTTCCTACTTTTTGAATGCCGAGGCCTTTTCTGACCACCAGTCAGAGCAAACAAGGGTTTGGCCAGTACAGAACAGTTTTCAATAAAATGCTGGTAGTAGATAACCATCCCTAAAAAGGAACGTATTTTGGAAGGAGATGGAGTGACGCCATCTAGCTCCATCAAATCAGCCTCTTCAACCTTGACTATCGCTTCTACTTTATCCGGATCCCTCGAAATTCCATGTTGGGAAATTACATGACCTAGAAATTTAACTGAGCGCCTCAAAAACTGACATTTTGAAGGTGAAAGTTTCAGGTTATGCTCCTTCAGACGTTGAAATACCATCTCCAAACGGGCTAAGCTCTCTTCTTCAGACTTCGCAAATACCAACAAATCATCAAGGTAACACAAAAGACTCAAAAAGTTCTGGTCACCGAATATGGTAAGCATCATTCGCATAAACGTGGCTGGGCTATTACACAGACCCTGCGGGAGACGATTGTATTCGTGCAATCCTAACGGTGACGAAAACGCAGTATACTTCTTGTCAAGCTCATGTAAGGGTATGTTGTAATAGCCAGCCGTCAAGTCCATGGTACTAAAGAACATGTTTCCCCCCAACGCAGCCAGGACGTCGCTCTGATGCGGAAGCGGATGGGCATCTTTAACAGTTCTGGCATTAAGCCATCTGAAGTCCGTGCAGATTCGTAGATCGCCGTTCTTTTTCCACACGAGAACCAAGGGAGAGGCAAATTCACTACAAGATTTACGAATTATGTCTTTTTCCTCCATCTCATCCAAGGTCTCTTTCAATTTGTGATAATGAGCAGGCGATATTCTACGATATGGTAACCTGAATGGTCGGTCGTCTGTTAGTCTAATACGATGGCAGAAATCCTGCGCCTCACCACAATCTAGATGATTTCTCGAGAAGACAGACTCATAGGCCCCAATCAAATCAACAAGACTCTCTTTACACTGCACAGAAACTTCACAGCCACCAATTGGAATGGAGCTAAGCCCTAGCTTTTCCAGCTTATCATTCACATCACAGATGTCACTACACACGCTTCTCGCAGTGAGGCTACCACAGGAACTAGAACTTCGCACTTCCCCCACATTTTGGTGAACAGTCAAAGTGTCAGACAACTGATCAAAATCCTCTAAAGCAACACAGGGAAAAACATCTGCAATTTTCGAATTTCTGCGTAGAGTTACTTCTGCATTAGTGGGGTTGATAATCTTCATGGGTAGCCACCCATCTCCCCACAATGGAGAAACTATTCGCCCAACCATTATCCGTCTGTTCACACATGGTGATGTACAAGGCTCAACGATAACCGTACTGCCAGCTGATAACACGGTACCCGTGGGTAAACGACCCCACACCAAATGTTCAGTCATAGGCTGAAGAGTTACAGCACCTTTCAACTTCAAAGTTCCGACCTTGTCTGGGATGGACACCCCACGCCATCTCTCCAGGTTAGACAGAAGACGAAGAAACTGGTTACTGTCACTCTGGCCCGGTGCATCAGGTTTACTCATAACACGCCAAAATCCATCATTTGACTTGAAATGTCGTATAAGTGGCTTAAGCACATTAGTACCCAAAACAATGGGATCAATCTGTCCTTCAACAAACAGGACTGGGACTAAAAACTTGTACCCATAAACTTCAAGTCTCAAATCGCATAGCCCTAAAGGACTGGTTTGTTTACCCCCACAACCCACTAGAATAATATCCGCTGGAACCAGCATGTCATCTGTCATCACGCCTGCTTGTTTTAACATGGGTATTATAGCAGCACTGATGGTAGTCGCCATTGACCCAGTATCCAACATTCCTTTCAACTCAACTTTATCCTGCACTAAAATATTAGTGTAGAACAAACTTTCATTTTGAGCTGTTCTCATGGCGTTTTGCAAGATTACTTTGCTAGACTTTGGGACATTTTCACAAACGAAAGCATATACAGACTCAATGTCATCACTATCAAAGGAGGTTGAACTCATATGCCTACCATCGCCCTCCTCCAGATGTAGGCTCAATAGTTTCCCTGAGGGGGCTTTTGACTGTGACCATCGACAGCAGCAGTCGAGCTGTTCGGTCTAACCTGTGAAGCAGACATCTCACACATGTCACGTGTATGTCCAGGAAGGTAGCAAGTGAAACACAATTTGTGCAATCTACAGTGAGCAACTGTGCTGAGGTCAAGACTCTGACAGACCCTACACACCTGTGGTCTCTTAACATTCGGTTTACGATGCACGACTGCTTTGGAGGACTGTGCGTTACATGTCAATGCTTTCTCCAGCATATTTAGTATCCTATCCATTGTGTTACTTTCACATGTTGGATTATCAGGCTCAACTGAGACGTGGGTTCTACCCGGTGGTGTACCACCTACATCAGGAATGACAGGACTAACTGTTTGTTGTGAGAGCTGACATTCATATACTTTGCGGTCTCTTACAAATTCATCTAAGCGGTCTTGTACCTCTGCAGCGGTCCACTCACGCTGTGGTTTGCTCAAGAACATCATGGAGAGACCTTTATCAGGACAATTACGTATGAACATAACTGCAAGCTCCATGTCCCGATTTTGCAATGTTCTGCCCTCACTTTTAAGATGCTGTTCAGCTAGGTCAGCGGCTTTGTTTAATCTGATCCAATAATCAAAAGGACCCTCATTTTGATATGGTTTTGTAGCATAAAAATCAGCCATAGGAAGACCTGTGGATATCACACCCCCAAAGTGCTGTTTGAGGACGCGGAACACCATATCTACATCACCAGTCCTAGAGACTGAGGCGCTATTGCGCAACCATATCTGAATGACATCCCTCGCACGGCCCATCAATTTGTTTATGATTTCATCAATGCGCTCTAGACCAGAATAATTCCCTTTTTCAAGGTAAGCTCTCATCAACTCTTCCCATTCAAAGACTGAACACTTATCTGAACTGTCACCACGGAAGTATGGTGGCTCTCTACCACTTTTCAGTACAAGGTTCATCTTTGAAGCATCAATGATGGTGGTACCACACTGAGTCACTTGTGAGCACCTCTGACAGTCATTAAACGAAGCTGATGTAGGTAACTGACTGCTAGAAAACAAGCTGGCTTTAATCGACTGACTGATATCAGAGCTCAGTTGTTTTACCTGTTCATTAGATAGTACTACAGTAGGTTCTGATAAACTCATTTCGAGTGGAGGTATATCATGAGATACTGGAGTAGAAAAATGTACTCTGTTAGCATCATAATCAGTGCTATTCAACTATTCGACGTCTTCTAATCTCCGTGCAGCATTCAGCGCGTCCCAACGATGAAGCAGGAAAGCGGTGAAATCCGACGTCTTCTAATCTCCGTGCAGCATTCAGCGCGTCCCAACGATGAAGCAGGAAAGCGGTGAAATCCGACGTCTTCTAATCTCCGTGCAGCAACCTCGGGAGTTCGGCAGCCGCTGAACAATCGAACGGGTCACGACACCAGTGTAACCGTATGCTTCTGTCTGCGTTGTGTTGTGGATTCAGTGTAAAAACGACAGGAGAGCACCAGATGGGGTCTGCATAAGAGAATATATTTTGATAAACAGGCCGTCACGCCAGCTTCAGCTCAATCACAGTGACACTCTTCGTTCGGGAAAAAGGCAGAAAAGGGGAAAGGGGAGCACAAGGAAAGAAAAAGCAAAGAAAACAAAAGCACAGAGATGGAGAAAACGCAGTAACTCCATACACTTAAACATAAAACCCGATAATATAATCTTAAACACAAAAATAGGGTTTGTCGATGCATACCTGCATAAGAGAATATATTTTGATAAACAGGCCGTCACGCCAGCTTCAGCTCAATCACAGTGACACTGCCAAAAAGAAATAACATTCCCAAATATTGTATACATATCTTACATCTGTGAATAAAATAAATAAAAACAACTTAAACATCGTGTGTTTCTGTGTGTGGATTATTTTCAACCAATGCTAACAACTAATCTTTAGCATGGAACATAGCATACCTCTTCGTTCGGGAAAAAGGCAGAAAAGACCGCTCAACGATCAATACAGCGGATATAGCTGCCTGGACCGAACCACTTTGTTGTAAAGAGGAGGGGAGGAAACGGTCGAACCATCACCTCTTTACAGACCCTTTTTAATGAATTTAATGAATATAAACACTTGTTTAAATAATAGTAGAACAGTCTTAAATGTATAATAACAGAAAAATCTTGTGAAATAAATAAAACCATTTTAACCTCGTTACATATATATATATATATATATATATATATATATATATATATATATATAAACCCATTTTTTCCTGAATTGTTCTAAAAAAGCAGAAAAGGGTACTTAACACAGAGGAGCAATCTTAAGTGCATTGTTAACACTGCAAAATATGACACATCAAGACATGCATACAAAATACTTAAGAAATCATATTTCTGTATACTAAAATTTGGTTAAAACCAAATAGCATGACAGCACTACAAAAACACATAAAAGTGAAACCCCATTGCCTTATCTACTGCTTTTCTTATTGTTTTGGGCTTTATTGGGTGAGTGATATTTCTTATAATACACAAGTGCAAATATTACAAATAGGTCGTTAAACTAATAACGTTATTACCACAAGTTTTGCCTAAAACTACATGATAAATGTAGCCACGCAATGGTGACGAAGGAGTTAAGAAGAAGTTTATAAGAAATTTAACTCTGGTTTCGCTAGCTATTTGAGTAAATTAAAACATAATACTTACATTTAAATGTGAATTTGCTGTCCACCACCGATCTCTAGTCTCGGCCGCCTTTAAAAATAAGTAAATAAATGCTGTCGTCAACGGCGCGCAATGACTTATGGGGTAGAATAGGCCGCTAAGTGTCCATTTATGTATCCTTCTTTTCACGGGGAAACGAAGGGTGCATTTGGCGTCGCTTTTGAATCAGGGAAGCCTTCGTCGCGGCGCGATGACGCAACCGGCCTTCAAATACGGACTTCGGAGGATGCAGAACTGAATTGGGACAGCCTTCATCGAGCCGCGTGACGCAATCGGCCTTCAAATGCGACCTTCCAAGGATGCAGCCTTTGAATTGGGACGTCCTTCGTCGCGCCGCGGTGACGCAATCGGCCTTCAAATACGGCCATCCGGCCTTCAAATACGGCCTTCGGAGGATGCAGCCTTCACTTTGGGACACAGCTCATGACACACACAGCGTCAACAACAGCTGAGCTCGCCATTTGCCTGGCTACCGTGCGAGTCTAATGGAAACTCACGCATGAATTTTCCTGCTTTGAACTTGTTTTAGCGCCCGCCAAAGTCTTATTTGATCGGTGAGTAATGTAGATGAACGGCTGCGTTTGTGACAGGGCGCATGTTTTAACTAAAAGAACGACCAGAGAGAGAGAGAGCCGGTCGCGCGCGCGCACTCTCGGTGTAAACGACTTCACCGTCTCCAAACTAGGCGCTGTGTTGCTCTCTCTCCCTCGCACATATTAATCAAAATAAATCGACACGGTGGTAAAAGGTCGGAAGACCAAAGTTTCGTGTGGAGCATTCGGAGATTTTTTTTGACATAAAACAACACTTTAATTAAACGAAATAAAACTATACAGTGATGAAATGTTTTCTATGTTTACAACTTGACACAAATCTTGGATGTCCCTGTCCTAACTGCTGGGATAATCACACAACGCGCACGACACGTCCAATTCGCGAACTAATAATGACTCCTCTGAACCGATTCATTTTAATGAATCGTTAAAACAACTGATCTTTCCAACAGTGAACTCAGGAGACGTCTGAATCGGTGTATAACTAATCAGTAACACTTTACAATAAGGTTCTATTTATTACATACATTATATAAAAAGTACAGTTTGCTAACTCAAGCTTAAACTTTAAAATAAATAAAACCACTTTTTTTAAAAGCATTTTAAACATTTTTCCACACAGTGCTATCAAGAATCGATAAGAGAATCGTTAAAGAATTGGATCGATAATCAGAATCGTCAGTGGCATTATTATTGATAAAATCTTATCAAATCCCATCCCTATGTGAAGACAGTAAAATTATAATCAAACATTAAAGAACATACATGTTTTTTAATATATATTTTTTTAAGAGTAAAAAGATGCTAACATGAGGTCTTATTGTGTCACTGTCAGTCTTGTTACATCAGTGCAAAACTAGGGTATGCAGATTAATTATTATTATTATTATTATTATTATATATTATACATTTATATCATTCATCAGCATGCATTGATTAATCCCATGGCATGTATAAAAAAAAAAAGTTAGTCTGCACACATAAGTTATATATAAAGTTGATTGGATTGGATTTCTTGCTGCCGCATCCTTCTTACCTTTTTTACCCCTGACCTGTTTTCATGCCTGAAATAATAGTATTTCATAAATAAAAATGTAAAAAATTAATTGAAAATGTGTTGTTTGTTTGTGAAAATGTTAACTTTTTAAATTTCAAAATATATTTCAAATGAAACAGTTTGCAAAAGTTAAAACATATATGAACATATATGTTGTTAGTAAATATATTGACATAAATAAATTCACATATTTAACTAAAAAATATTTTCAAAAAAAAAAAAAAAAAAAAAAAAAATATATATATATATATATATATATATTTACATATATTTAACTAAAATATATTTATTGGGCCAATATCGAATATTTGCATATATTCCAAAAATATATTTCAAAATATATTCTGAACATATATTTCAAATATATTTCTTTTGTATATGGGTTACTTTTCAAAGAAGTTGATTGCTGCGCAAAGGAATTATTCTACTATTGAGAAGGAGGCTTTAGCTTTAGTCCACGCAATCTGTCATTTTGGGGTCTATTTGACTCATCCTATTGTTGGGTATTGTGATCATAATCCTTTTCTTTTCTTGAACTGAATGCGCAACACTAATCAGCGTCTTATGCGTTGGAGTCTGACTTTTTAACAACCATATGGCCTCGATATCAGACACATTCGAGGTGGTGGCTGATGCCCTGTCCCGGATGGGTTAGGGGCGTAAATTAGGAAGGTAATGGAAAAGGAGAAGGTTCACTTTTGGGAGGTGAAGGTGTTACATGTGCATGTATTTGTGATTAATTTTGTTCTGTGTAATGATTTGTCTGTCCTAGGGTCGACAATGTTCTGGTTTGTGTCTTTGTCTTATTAGGAACTCATAGCCTGCACCTGCGGATCGTGTAAGTTTGGGATAAGAAGTCTAAGCGGCCAAATCTGTTTGGCGGCGGTTGAACCAATCAGTCTTTCCAAAACTATCAAACGCTGACAACGTTCTTCCTTTAGCATGGCCGTAAAAGTTCTTAGGTAGACTGGCTGGAGCCTTCTTTTATGGCTCTGGATTGGTGATTTGGGGTCTGGAATGTTGAATTCTGTGTGGAATTATGTTTGAACAAATCACCCTGAAGATTCATCTGTGTTTTGGTTCGCACTCAATCCTACAGCGTCGTTACGTCACATTTGTACACATAAAGAAGGTGTCCCAGCTAGCTATATTGTGTGTGAGGATGTTGGTGGTGGAGATTTATAGCCTTTTCTCACAGCACTTGATATAATTAAACTTATCAATTTGATGGCGGATCCAGAAAGGTTCAAACGACATGCAAGTATAAGATGGCAGTTTTGCTGGATTTTTTTCACATAGCAGCAACATAAACTTAAATTACTCCGTCATTTATGGTTATACAGAAAAAAGAAATATAAAAAAAATAATCTGTGATATTTCTACTTTTGTATGTGTCCACTTACAATCAAATCAAAACATTGTGCTTTTGTAAAATAAAGAAAATAAACAGGGTGTGCGTTCTGCCTCTCCGTCGCGGTGAACTTTTTTTTTTCTTGAGCACGTCTATAAACTGAAACAAAACTCAGCGAATACTTCTCACACATTTATGAGCCATATACCTTTATACACATTTAAGTGTGTACTTTTAAATTATCGGATTCAAACTGAAAACAAATATTCTCTGTTTAAGTAATTTGTATAAAACCAACAGGATGTCCAGTATCTCAAACGCTTGCTAATTACTTTTTAATTCGACACGCCCACTCGCGCAAAAGAGATTCACATGCAAATCTCCACATGGAACGTGAACGCCCTCGTTACCTCAAACACCAAACACCAAAACACTTCACAAGTCTCTGCTTTTCGTCGAGTTTGGAAGACACGTCTGAGCTTACATTGGATTTACCTAAGAAGAAGAACGCGATTTGAAGACAAGAAAGATGTAAGGTAAGAAATTCTTACTTATTAGTTTATGGTATTGTTGCATAAACTTCACATTGCAGTTGAACTGTTGCTAGATATATGGTGAATATTATACTATTTAGACCCGTGTTTACTGTTAAATACTGTTTGTGGATATCTGCTCAAACATAGATATGTATAACCATAATGTTTAATATTTTGGAGCGCGATGGCGTTTGAATGTATCATATTTTGGAGCGCGCTGTGGTATCACATTTTGGAGCACGCTGTGCGTTTTAATGTATCATATTTTGGAGCGCGATTGCGTTTGAAAGGAAAAATGCACCAAACATTAGGCTTTATGTTTTTACTATTATCTAATTTCATATCATCATAACGAATGGAAACATTTGAAGTAACATATGATAATCAATATATTTTTCTCTAGCGTAGTTGTTCTTGAAATGTTTTGGAAGATTTAATTTATTGTTATTATTATTTTATGCAGCACTGCGTAGCCTATGCCTACAAGGCACAACAAACCTGGTGTTCATTATATATTGTTGGAAACGTGTGTGTGTGTGTGTGTGTGTATTCTGTGAATTAAAAAAAAAAAATTTAACCAGAAAAATCTAAAATCTATTCCCAAAATCGTGCAGCCCTATAGTTTCTCTTGATATCAGTATGTTCACAGTTTTTTCTTCTTTTTTTTTTCTTTCAGGGACCAGATGCAACTGAGTCCTGCTGACTTCAACATTCACATGAGTCTCTGTATATGAACAGGGTCATCATGCAAGACTGAAGACGGCTGTGGAGGTTGCAAATGCAGCATCTCAAAAGGCTTCCAGAAAGAGAAAGATAATTTATGACCGCAAGTCATTTGGAGCTCTTGTGAGGCCTGGAGATCGGGTGCTTCTGCGTAATCACAAACACAGGGGCAGAAATAAAATTCAGGATAAATGGGAAGACACACCATACATAGTGTTAAAGCAAAACCATGCAGACATACCTGTGTTTACGATCAAACAACAAAAATAACGACTTTATTCCACTATTCATTTCCTTCTCTCTGGGCCTCGAGTGAGTTCACGTAGTAAAACTGCGTAGCGCTTCTGTGTTGTACACACGCATCACACACATGACCAGCGTGAGCCTACGTGTGACGTACAACACAGAAGCGCTACGCATTTATACTACGTGAAAAAACTCGAGGCCCAGAGAGAAGGAAATGAATAGTGGAATAAAGTCTTTTGTTGTTTTTTGCGCACAAAAACTATTCTCGTCGCTTAATAAACTTAAGATTGAGCCACTGTAGTCACTTGGACTACTTTGATGATGTCTGTATTACATTTTCTGGACATGGACAGTATACCGTACATACATTTTCAATGGAGGGACAGAAAGCTCTCAGACTAAATCTAAAATATAAAACTGTGTTCCGAAGATGAACGGAGGTCTTACAGGCTTGGAACGACATGAGGGTGAGTCATTAATGACATAATTTTCATTTTTGGGTGAACTAACCCTTTAACAGTTCAACGGGACTGTTCATGTGTAATCGAGTTTCCCGCACGTGTCAGACTGAGACTGAGATCGCTGTACAATGCAGACATAACTTTTCCGCTGATTCGCTGATGAAGATTGTTGTTACCCTGCCATCCAAGTGACATCTCAGTTTGATCCTTTTTGAGACAGTTTATCTGTGGAACGTTTTATACAAAGTTGAGTGTATTTTTGAACTTGCATACTTAAATACGTGATCACCAGTTTATTTCAACGCACCCTACGTCCAGACAACGCACTCTAATTCATCGTTCTACGAACTGGTATTTTCCTAATTTTTCCACATTTTTTCAGTGATTGAACTGATAAACAGTGAACTGTGATAATTCAAGTGGACTAAAGAACTTGAGGAACCGTGAATGACTGGTGAACTGTGAGTAAACATTTGAAGAGACGTTTCAAGTGCTTATAAAGAGGTGAGATTTAATGGTATGCTTTTTTTGTTTTGTTTGTTGTTTTCAAATGTGATTGTTTGAAGGTGATCATTTGAAAAGGTGAGGATTTGTGGGTTTACAAATTGACATATTGCAAATTATCTCATTTTGAAGTTCCATAAGGGATTTGTTATACCAAAAGTGCAAGGGTTTTAGAACTTCTGTTGAAAGTGTTGGTGTGAATTCAAAAGACAACACAAAGACTGTAAATTTTATTATAGTATTTTATTTAATCCTTTACTTAGACAGAAGAAATAACTAATCATAAGAAAAATAAATCTAAAAGAATAAATTCTGTTTAATTGCTTTTTGCACTTACAGTGTATCTTTTTGTTGAGAGCTTCTAGGGGGTGGGGGAGTCTCACTTACCTTATTAGATCTGGGGAGGGAGGAGCATATCACACTGTGTACTCACATATGCAATTTCACTTCAGGAAGCCACTGTTACATTACCATACCTGAAGCCTACCCTTGTCAATCTTTAGTGTTCTAAAACAATAAGGTAAGAAACCACATACACACATTAGTGCGTAACGAGACTAAAAAGTTTGGGGAGCGGGGACCAAGATCCTTTCGTTGTCCAAACTTCCAGGGCAGCCATAATCCATTTCCCCTACACGACGGGCTAAATACCCCGTTGCATCTAAACACATTCTCACCCACTAAAACACATTTCGCACTGTGATGCACTTATGTTTCAAAAACATATAGAATTACTTTTGTGCCAATAATAATGAACGTAACTTTTCAAGAAACTAATGAAAATGTAAATTGAAACTTAATAAAATACCTTTGAAACAGAAAAAGAATAGGGGAGAGCGGGGCACAAAGTAACGCTTTTTGACTTTCTCAGTTTGTGTAAATCTACTTATGGTTCAGAGTATTTATTTTTTCCCACATTAATTTCCCACATGTCTAGTACAATTATGTGGTTTTGTTTTATTAATACAGTATATACTTTTTTTCTGGATATACCCCGAAAGAATGGAAGTGAAATGTGACAACATGCCCCATAGGTGGGGTACATTGTAACATGTGAGGGGCACATTGTAACATGAGCATATGACAGCTTAAAATGTTATCTGATCTAATAAAAAAAAAATATACAAGACAAACTAAAATATTTTCTAAATAAAATACAATTAAAAAACTTTTTCATATAAAATAATGGCAATTTTTAATGATTAAATATAAACAATTTTTTTTGAGTTTTGACTACAATCACAGGAAAACACAGCTATACAACATAGTTCAAAACAAATAAATAATTAGTAATTTCTGAACATTGACTCTCAGTCTTTATTCACCTTTTTCTCACGTTTTCTCAATAAAATTAATAAAAGTATAGAATATAATAGCATATTTCTAATAGGGGCACATTGTAACGCAGTGTTACAACATGCCCCCGCCTGCACAACTGGGATTTAAACCCTGCTAGTGTCTTCTGCTAGTTAGCGAAGCATTAAAGAACCATCTCAACTGTTATATAACATATTGGAGATTAAAATAATATCAGATTATAAAATAGAGATGAAAAATTAACTTAAGTAAGAAATTTACTTTTGCTATGGTTTAATAAATGTCTATGGATATCTTCCAAATTTTTAAATTTATTTTGGCGCATTTTTTCCTCTATATAGTGTTGATATGGCAACTAGTAAACACACCAAGTTTCGTCATCCTAGCATGTGTGGAAGTATTTAAAACAAGTGTGTTACAACTAGCCCCGCGTTACGTTGTGCCCCGTGCTCCCCTAAATCACAGGCACATTTTTTACTTTGTTTTTAATACACTGCATGTTTTGCTAACTGCTTTCTCATTTTTCTTAAATGCGCTTCCAGAGTTTTCATTTATGCTTCTGAAGTTTTCGTTTACGCTCCCTGAGTTTTCGTTTGCCGTTCTGGCTCATAGCTCTCGTGGGGGCGGGGCTAGCGGCAGTGTGTTTTCATTGGCTACTGAGTTTTTGATTGACAGTTTCTTGACCTGGAAGTGAAGACGTCAGTGTTGTGTTTACATGTGTGGATGTGAGCGTCTGTAAGCGCAGCTTTCTATTTAATTTTAGTGATATTAAGTTGTATTTGTTTTTTAATTTTATATGTATTTACCTGCTGCTACTACTTTGTCGACAGAAGCTTTTAGGAGCACAAGAGATCTATTCAGTCTTTTCAGGTGTAATTGTATGTTACACTTTTAGGAATGAAGCGATGTCACTTCCTGGGGCAACACATTTATTTATCTGTATAAAACACATAGAAAGCATTGTTCAAACATGGAGCACATTTCTCTGCACTTGTGCGCTTCATCTCGTGCTGAATACTACTTCTATGCTCTTATCCTGTGATACCTTTACAAATGATCATAAACAATCACATGTCTGATAGTGCAAATGTCTAAACTGGTACGTAACACTAGGCGCATTACTCTTTATACAATACTCAATTCTCAAGAAATACATGCTCTAAATACATAGACATATTAACATAGATCTAAACATGTGCCGTGCCTGCTATCGAACGACATAAAAGGAAAGGTCTGACGAATACCATCATTAAAGTATTACAAACTCTCTTTTTAAAATGAATACAAGTGAATCATTAAACATAACCATGAAAATAGCATTTGGAATTAGTAACAGTAGATATTCAGATCTCAGTAATAGTTTGGTCTACATTCACATTACTCTAGCATTGATAACTGCACACATATTTTAATACTCTTTCATATCACTGTTTTAATTATCTTTTAATCCGTTTTTACTCTTTCATGAAATATGCTAATGAACTGACTATATCATGAACTAGGTTTCAACCGTTTAACAGTTACTGTGTTCTCACTATAAACTCAGAAAATGATTAATAAAAATGTTTTACCTCTGAATCTGACTGGAGTTCTTATTTAACAGTACTGAAATCGTTTTTTTACATGTAATGGCTGACAAAGTAATGCTAAATGAGGGTAACAGGTCTATTCACGTGGACTAAGAACAGACACGTGTGCCTCGTTAACTCAGACTGCCCAGACACGTCACTACACACGACTTAATAATGTTCGTACACCTCTATTTGGTTAATTATCCCTCGTCACGCACTCACATCTCGAGTATATATCTTTTATTCCTCTGTTTTGCTCACATTAAAAGTTACTAATTTTCCTCTTGAGTTGTTAACACTATCGTCCGCCATTTCACGCACGACCCTCTTAATCACCGTCAAAACTCCACTTTTCCTAACGTCTCAGGCACGAACTACAGCTCTATAAGAATACAATACTGTTATGAATCTACTAGTATAAAGATTATTGTCAGCTTACCTGTATAAAACACATAGAAAGCATTGTTCAAACATGGAGCACATTTCTCTGCACTTGCGCGCTTCATCTCGTGCTGAATACTACTTCTATGCTGCTAGCTAGTCAACCACTCATGCGCCGTGCAACTCCCGGGTGCCCCCTGCTGACGACTCCGAGTTTCACCAAATTGAACACAATGCAATAAAGTAATACAAGTAAAGGCCAATTTATACTTCTGCGTCGAGTGTACGTCGTAGGCTACGCACGTAGGCAACACCGTCGTGAGCATTTATACTTCTGCGAATGTCTGTGTTGCTCTGCAGTTACACCGCCGAAACGCTAGTTGGTGCGGGTGGGTTTTAATGTTCCACTGTGTTTACATTCCTCGCGGCTGTTTTGAGTTTAGGTTTCTACGAGCAATGGCGACTGAAGGAGTCATACAGATGGCTGTATTTCCGCACTTCTTCAAGCAATCTCTCGGTCACTTGGTCTATTTCCATGGCTCTTCACTGATCTTCGTAATTTAAAAATGGCAGGCGGGCTGTGCAGAGTGCAGAAGATCATTCCGGAAATGCGTAGGAGGAAACGCGATGCTATCCAGCCGACCAATCACAGATCTTGCGGTCCGCGTCGCCGCGACGCGTAGTTACATTTTTGAGGAGGTGCGCGTCAGGGTACGGCGAAGGGTACGACGTATGGTACACGTCAATGCGTATGCTACGCCGTACCTTCTACGCGCACCCGACGCAGAAGTATAAATTGGCCTTAACTAACAATAACTTTAACAGTTCGAAATTTAAAGGGGGATGCATTGATATCTGTCCCGTTTTTACGTCCCGTTTTACATTCTTAGTCCCGTTTTACATTCTTAATCCCGTTTTACATTCTTAGTGCTACATGTACATTAAAGTACTGTATATAGGCTAATACTAAAAATATTGTATAATGTTCAATGTTTTCGGAGAATATTTGTTTATTCCTGAATCCTGATGATTCTATTTGTAAGGCTCTGATTAGGTTGTGCTGTTACAATTTAAAGAGAATACTAGTATATGTGTGTGATATATTCAGCTGTCAAGAAAGTTTCACTTCAACCAGGTAATCAAGGTTGGCAACCATGGCCATACTCATTGTTAGCATGATATACATTTACACCATCAAACTTAATGATCACTTAAATAAAAGGAATTTAAACAATATGAAAATTACAATCGTGGCCTGCTGTCAGATGATACAGACCTCAAAGGGCATTTCATTACATTACATTTTGTTGCCATTTTTTTATCACACTGATATATTTTTTTAATTATTATTATCTTCTAACATTTAAAATTGTAAATATATTTTACAATCATCAACAATTTCAATTGTGAATTATTAAACCAGAACTTAAAACTGCAATTTTTTTTTTTCAGTTTCAAATATATTTTATTCAGTTTGAATTTATATTTTCATTAGTTTCTTGAAAAGTTACAAGTAATTCCATAGTGTCAATAAACACAGACATGCAAAAGTTAAACACAACTACAACACAGTTGTCATCGTTTACACACAAGGACTCAAAATTGTTCACACTTATTTCTAATGATGTGACCAAACCAACTGTAAATACAGTACAAGTCAGTTCAGAGTGTCAAAACTGACTCAATGTTGCACTGAATGTCAGTGGATGGAAACAATACAAGAGGGAGAGGAGGAAGAGTGTGTGTAAGAGGATGTGAACAAGGATGAAGAGGACGAGAAAGAGCGAGGTGTGGACAGTGTTGTCAAGGCTGGATCTGGCTTTAGGGTTTTTCCCTTTGCCTGCAGACATGACATTGTCTGTGATGTGGACAAAGTGAGTCAACATGAAGACATGGTGCTGAAGCAGAACGAGTCTCTCACTGACCTTGATTTTGCAGTTGCACAACTCTTCTGAGTGTACTTTACTGTAACATGCACTCATTTAGAGTTTTTTACTGTTACCTTTTTGGCTTTTGCAGTTGGGTCACTGTATTTTCACAGCATGCAAGTGCTGAATATACTGTACAGACATTCATAACTATACAATATTCAGTACAATACTATATTTGCAGTGCATACAGTATACAATTTATTCACCTTACTACTGTAAGTTGTCATTACTATACTTTTTTTTACATAATTGCAAAATTTCTTTACTTTGTTACAATATTTTTTTCTGTAACTGCATGCTTTGGATTCTGTGCTCTCCATTGTTTTTTAAATGTAGTGTCTAAGGAATGGTCTGTAGTGTTTATAATATTGACTCGTGTGTAGCCTATAATCTGAAAGTGTTGTTTGATTTGAGCACAGATAAAATGGTTTTGAGGCAATTGTTAGATTTTGCCAGAAGATTCAGATGTTCTCTGAGTGTAGTTTGAAGATTTTTGTTTTGTGTTTAAGGTTTTTGTAATGGTTTCAAGAAATGTGTTTTTAGCAATTCTTATGTTTTTTTTTTTCTTCTGTACTTTATTCTTTACACATCAATAAACCCATCAAACATTTTACAGTTTTCTCAAATTGCTTACACACTAAAAGTGGAACTTGAGGCTCACTCAGTGAAACCATTCACTCATGTACCTAATCTTCAGTCCAAGTCTACAAGCACAAAACTACAACTACAAGCACATTATACGCTTTAAACTCAGTTTGCAATTGAAATTTTTTTTGTGCAAAACTCTAAACACAGTTCTCTACATGCCACACTCATTTACTGATGGCCTACGCCCAATGATCATGTGTGAAAACACTTACACATAAATTGATCACATAGAAATCTAAACTCAGAGAAAGAAAGAAATTATTTTTACCCCCTTTCATCTCTGTTTATAGTGTAAAATATATATGTACACTGAACAAAATTATAAACGTCATTTTTCATGAGAAAATTGTTCAAGATCTGAAAACAAGTCAGTATCTCTTGTGACCACCATTTGCCTCACGCAGTGCAACACATCTCCTTCACATAGAGTTGATCAGGTTGTTGATTGTGGCCTGTGGAATGTTGGTCCACTCCTCTTCAATGGATGTGCGAACTTGCTGGATAGTGACAGGACCTGGAACACGCTGACGTATATGCCGATCCAGAGCATCCCAAACATGCTCAATGAGTGTTATATATATATATATATATATATATAAAAAAAAAATTAAAATTTTTTTTTTTTATGTACATACAAGCTACACTATAGATTGATTCACAGCAGCTTCACAATAGTAACAAATTCTAAATTGTCTGAGAAGCAGCTCTAAGCCAATACTGTCAATATTCAGCTCAAGTCACTTCAGTGTTGATTCAGTTCAGTTCAATAACTGTAACATTCATCAATTGTGCACTGTGCAGTGCATTTGTGCACATACTGTACATGTACATGTGACAAACTCCTGTACACTCCACTGCACACTGAACAAGCAAAAGACATTAGCAAAAGAAAATTTTTCACATCCGTGTGCAGTTTGGCGTGCATGTGGCTAGTCATTTTATGCTTGCATGTAGAGTTACTACGCAAAACCACAATTTTTGAAAGTGTTAAAATAGTTTTGAATGATGTATTTGCTTTTGCAAGATATGTCTGATGTTTTGCATGTGTTCGTGGTTTGTGGTTTTGTGTGTAGAGTTTCAAGAAACTGAGCCATAGTTTCAGAAATTGTGTGCAAGCAATAAAAAAAAAAAAAAAAACTTTAATTCTTGTAAGTGGTAAAACTATTTATGCTTCGATAAGTTTTGACAAAATATGACTTTGAACACTTTGGATTTGTTTTTGTGTCTCTATCCTTGCACACAAGATGTCTGCTCAACATAAAGTTTCAGTGTTTAAAGTTAGCGCATAAAGTGAATAATTTGCATTTACGTTCAGTCACTGATATCAGTGTTTGAATAAGACAAGGTCAGTAAAAAATTACTCATTTGCTTATTGAAATATAATTTAGTGTGTGACCACATGTTATGTTCTGTTAGCTTTATGGAAATAAACCTTTTACAATACAATATTGTAGAATGCACATGAATGATATAATAAAATATATGATACACTTTCACTTTCTCTTTCTGTGTTCTGAAAGACTACATGCAAAATTACTGCAGCATCTCAGCTGACATCAATAGAGTGATTTGCTTGTCACTTGTGCAAGCTGTGAAGACTTGAAACGACTGTGAATGTCCCCCTTGCTAATACCACAAGTAAGCGAGTAACTTATCTCACGCTCTGAACAGCAGGATTTTCTGTGAGGGAAACAGATTAAAGAACACGTTGAGAATGCAGTGGTGAGAAAGCACGCCGTCACTGGACTCTAGCAGTGGAGACGTGTTCTCTGGAGTGCCAAGTGTAAAGTTTGGTGGAGGGGGATCATGGTGTTTTTCAGGGGTTGTCTTTAGTTCCAGTGAAAGGAACTTTGTGGGAACAATTTGGGGATGTTCCTGTTCCAACATGACTGCGCACCAGTGCACAAAGCAGGTCCATAAAGACATGGATGAGCGAGTTTGGTGTGGAGGAACTTGACTGGCCTGACCTCAACCCCATAGAACACCTTTGGGATGGATTAGATCGGAGACTGCGAGCAGGCTTTCTCATCCAACATCAGTGCCTGACCTCACAAATGCACTTCTGGAAGAATGGTCAGAAATTCCCATAAAAACACTCCTAAACCTTGTGGAAAGTCTTCAAGAGTTTGCTGTTATAGCAGCAAAGGGTGGGCCAAATCCATGTTAAACCCCACGCGTTGAGAATTTGCTTTTCTCCACTCACATTTTATTTTAAACATGTGGACCTCTAGTCAAAATGTGCTCAGTTCCTTATTTGTACATCCTTGTTTCCTTGTCTTGTATCCTACTGTAGGTCCTACGTCTTTGGATGCAAAGAAATGAAACAGATGAAAGGACTGAAGGAGCATGTATTTGAAATTTGAAATAGCCTTGTTCAGTCAAACATCCATTCAAAGCAACATCAGTTGCACTTACAGTTTTTTTCGATTGCTAAACGACAGTGAGCACAACTGGAGTCACATGTGCAAAACTCTAACTACAGTCTGCACAGCAGCAGTTCATGTGGACCAAACTCTAGTTCGTTTTTCATTGCTTGAACACAGTTTTCAAAACTCTACACACTTATCCCATGACTTTTACCACAACCTGCACAACACTGTGGATTTACAGCACTTTGTTCAAATGCTAACACACTGCTGTCAAAACTGTGAACCACACATTCAAAACAGAATAGATTTCAGCCTTGTGCCTTTCAAACACTGATGACTGCAATTTCAGGATTATCCCCTCAATTATTTGTTCGAATTACAGTATGTACTTTTAGTTTCTACCTTTTTTTTCTCATTACTGTAATTCCGTAAATTATTACAGACTATTGAAGCAAACTGCTAATTTTCATTTACCTTAAAGAATTATGTTCTAAAAATTTTAATAAATCATGTGAAAGAATGTCACTCTTTTCTTTGAAGAAAATATTACTTTGTATGAAGTCACTGAAATTGTTCAAACTGTAAAGATGAAAAGTTTGTATTTTCTGTATTGGTGTTTGATGCTAGTGTTTTTCCTCTCAGTGTGTTCTGAGTGACAGTGTGTGTTATCTCAGTGAGGGTTGTGTATTGTGTTTGCTGCACTGAGCCTGTTTTGAGCCATGTGTTAAGAGTTGTGTTGCTTGGAATGAGTTTTGCAGGTGATGTGAACTGAAATATGTAGTAAAAATTTTCAGCGAGTCATCTATTCCCAAATAAGAATAGGTGAAAAGGTCTTGAGCGAATAATCTATTATTTTCATGTCTCATGAGACTCATTAACACTAGGTCATGACCAAGGTATTACTTCACTTCAGCCCCTGTGATCCAATATTTTTCTTACCATATATGTTTTTTAAATACGAGGCAGAAAAATAAAGTCTCAAAAAAGTCCCGCTGCGACGTGTCAGACAGTGCCTGAAGAGGTCAGCGCGGACCCTCGCCCCGGAAGAGGAGCGCCCCAGTGAGCCTGAGACCAGGACATCAGTGGCCGAGGGTATATTGGCCGAAATTGAGACTGAGGACTTTGCTGATGGATCTAGCCTATCCCACCCCATTTCTGGTTTCTCATCTTTTCCACAATTTTATGCGCACACACAGGCACACACAGACACACACAGCCAGGGTATATGTTGATTTATTATAATAATTAACAATAAAACAGAGCAGAATAGAGGAAAGAGGGGGAATTCCCACAACAGCTGAGAGCCTACTTATCCTATACTGTTATGAAGTGCTATAACTCGGTTTGAGGATTACTTTGCATACTCATAAGTATATGAATTACAATAATATAAAATATAGGGCTGCAACAACTAATTTATAAAATCGTCCATTATCAATAATGAAAATAATCAACAACAAATTTGAGTCTGTATAATCGACAGATTAATCGATTATCAAAATAATCATTAGTTGCAGCCCTAAAATAAATTGGTATTGTAAGGGTGGATTCCCACAGTTATTTTAGATACATAAACAAAAGAGATATTGTCCATATACACTCTTATTTGTAGGCTACTTAAGCACTTGGTTATTCCAAGAAAAACTTTTTATTCCAAGAAGAACGCCTCGGTTACGACTGTAACCTCGGTTCCCTGAAGAGGGAACGAGCGTTGCGTCGGAATTGACGCTATGGGGAACGCTTTGCGTGATGACGTCTTGAAGCACATGTAAAATCAGTCCAATGGTGTGGCGGAACGTCAGAGGCGGGTGACGTCACGTACCAGGAAACTATAAAAGCCGGCCCAAACAGAAAACGAAAGCTTCGTAAAAGTCTGAAGTCGAGCTGACAGGCATGAAGGAGATATGGCAGGGCGACGCAACGCTCGTTCCCTCTTCAGGGAACCGAGGTTACAGTCGTAACCGAGGCGTTCCCTTTCAAGGGAACTCGCGTTGCGTCGGAATTGACGCTATGGGGAACGTCTATACCAACGCCTCCATAGCTACAAAATGTCTGTCCTGTGTGAAATCCGTAGAGCAGCACTAGGAAGACAAAACATGAGACCCTGGAGCAGAGTCTAGATCCAGAGAGTAAAACCTGACGAAAGTGTGCGGTGAGGACCAGCCTGCCGCATCACAGACGTCCTGTAATGAAACTCCTGAAATAAGGGCCTTAGAGGCCGCCATACTCCTCGTCGAGTGCGACCGGACAGCCAAAGGAGAAGGCTGCCCAGCCGCCTCATAAGCATGTGAGATAGCCTCGACCACCCACTTGCTCATCCTTTGCTTAGACACCGGGCCCCCTTTGTTAGGGGACCCAAAGCACACAAATAATTGATCACTCTTACGCCACAGGGCAGCTCTGTGGACGTAAGCGTCTAACGCCCGCACAGGGCAAAGCAAATTATTAGCCTCCTGGTCAGCATTTTGAAAGGGAGGAGGACAGAAGGCCTGCAGAACAACAGGTCTGACCACATTAGTGGGGACCTTGGGGATATAACCCGGTCTCGGATGAAGGAACGCTTTAACCATACCCGGAGCAAACTCTAAGCATGACGGAGCAACCGACAATGCTTGAAGATCCCCTATTCTCTTGAGAGAAGAAATAGCCAGAAGGAAAAGAGCTTTCAGAGTAAGAAACTTCTCAGGAACCTCCTCAATAGGCTCAAAGGCGGCCTGGGATAAGCCTTGCAGCGCAACGGACAAATCCCATGGTGGCACCCTAGAGCGAACTGCAGGCCTCAGCCTCCAAGTGCCACGAAGGAAACGAGATACCAGAGGGTCTTTCCCCACAGACATTCCACCCAAAGGAATGTGGTAAGCACCTATGGCCGCCACATAGACCTCTAAAGTGGACGGGGTCAGACCTGCAGTGAACCGTTCCTGCAGGAACTCCAGTACTGTACCAATTGGGCAGTGGACTGGGTCCAACCGACGGTCACTACACCAAGAAGTGAATACTCTCCACTTCAGGGCATAAAGTTTCCTCGTGGAGGGAGCTCTGGACTGTAGAATGGTCTCAACAACCTCGGTTGAGAGACCTGACTCTATGAGCTGGGCCCCCTCAGAGGCCAAGCCCACAGGTTCCACAGTTCTGGGCGGGGGTGAAATATTGAGCCCCCTGCTTGGGACAGAAGGTCCCTCCTGACGGGTAGCTCCAGAGGATGCCCGTCGAGGAGGGACACAAGGTCGGGAAACCATACTCTGCCCGGCCAGCGCGGGGCTATAAGAAGTAGATGGACCCGGTCCCTGCGAACTCTTTCCAGAACTCCCGGGAGCAGAGCAACTGGGGGAAAGGCGTACAGACGTAGCCTCGGCCATGTCTGTACCATAGCATCCAGTCCCAGAGGAGCTGGATGCGTGAGGGAGAACCAAAGTGGACAGTGAGACGTCTCTCGAGACGCAAACAGATCCACTTGTGTGCTTGGCCAAACTCCCTCCATTACAGCTCCACCACCTCGGGGTGGAGCCTCCATTCCCCGGGCCTCGGCCCCTGCCTCGACAGAGTGTCTGCTCCTATATTCTGTACCCCGGGGATGTAGGCTGCCCTGAGAGACAGCAACTTCCCCTGGGACCACAAGAGGATATGGCGTGCCAAGTTGGATAACGGGCGCGAACGCAAACCCCCTTGGTGGTTGATATAGGCGACTACCGATGTGTTGTCCGTATGTACTAGCACATGGTGCCCCCTGAGATCTGTGATAAAGCTCCTCAGAGCCCGGAAGACAGCTAACATCTCTAGGCGATTGATATGCCAGGAACGATGATGGTCTTCCCACAGACCTTGAGACGAGCGACCCTCCAGGATCGCTCCCCAGCCCGTGAGGGAAGCATCCGTCGTTAGCAGTTTGCGACGACAAGGAGCTCCCAACACTGGGCCCTGGGACAGGAACCAAGGCTTCTTCCACATAACCAAGGCACGTAGGCATCGCCGCGTGACCTTGATTGTGCAAAATGGGTTGCCCCTCGGGGAAAACCCCCTGGTCCTGAGCCACCACTGCAGGGGCCTCATGTGTAGCAGTCCAAAAGGTATCACGTTGGAAGCTGCTGCCATGAGACCCAACAGTCTCTGGAACTGTTTGACAGTGAGTAGCTGGCCTAGCTTTACACTTTTCACAGCTGCAAGGATGGAATCTATCCGTGGCGGTGACAGGCGCGCCTGCATCGACACAGAATCCCAAACCACGCCTAAAAAAGTGGTCCTCTGAAGTGGAGAAAGCACACTCTTCTTGGCGTTCAGCCGTAACCCCAGCTCTTTCATGTGGGCGAGAACAACATCTCGATGTTGAACCGCCAACTGATGCGACTGAGCTAAAATCAACCAATCGTCGATGTAGTTCATGATGCGAATACCCTGGAGGCGCAGAGGCGCCAGAGCTGCATCCACGCATTTGGTGAAAGTGCGGGGTGATAAAGCCAGGCCGAATGGAAGAACACGATATTGGTATGCTTTGCCCCCGAAAGCAAACCTCAGGAACTTCCAATGACACGGACGGATGGAAATATGGAAATATGCGTCCTTGAGATCTATCGTGACAAACCAGTCCTCGGACCTGATCTGTGGCACGATTTGTCTCAAAGTTAACATTTTGAACTTGAGCTGCATGACTGACTCGTTCAGAACTCGAAGACCTAAAATGGGACGCAATCCCCCGTCCTTTTTTGGAACTATGAAGTACCGGCTGTAAAACCCGGTTTCCCTGTTGGAGGGGGGTACATATTCTATGGCCCCCTTCTCCAACAGAGTGTTTACTTCCTGTTCCATAACCAGAACCTGCTCGGGGCCCACCACTGTGGGCAGGACCCCCATAAACCGAGGTGGGCGTTTCTTGAATTGTATCTGATACCCTTTTTCCACGGTCTGCAGGACCCAACGAGAAACATTTGACAGTAGCTTCCACGCTGTCAAAGATTCTACTAGAGGTACCAGCCTCTCGAGACTGGTTTCTGGATTTTGTTGCTGTTGAGTAGTCGGTTCGACGCCCTGTAACGGCGCACCGGCAGGGAACGACCGAACAGACTGCTCTAGCACCCTCCTCGGAGGGGGCGGGCATCCCGAGGCCACTACGTTTCCGGGTGGACCTTGAGATATGTGCTCGCTGGAGACCGCTGCGCCCTGTAACACCAGAGGTGGCAGGGTTGGCAGAACGGTCCCCTGAGGGTACCGAAGAGAGACGGGCACCGTAAAAAGAGGTGTTAACCGCTCTGCTTCGGGGGGAACTACCCTCATTTGTCCTGGGTCCTCGGACGTCAGGACTTCTTCCCAGCAGCCTTCTTGCCAGTAATAACGGTCCGCAGATCCGTTTTACCCCTCGAAGACTGCTGGGTTTGAGCACGCCCTCCGTGTCCCCGAGGTTTTTGTGGGGGAGCACGGGAGGAAACGCTCTGCTTCTGAGTGGCACGGTGCTCAGCGCTCTTTTTAGAGGAGTGAGGCTGCTCCCGCTCAGCAGCCTCATAGAAAGAACGGCGGGGGAGAAGTTTTTGGAGAGCAGCTGCTTGTTTGGCAGCTTCTTGTGATTTTGCTACTGCACTACTAACTGCATCGCCAAATAAACCAACCGTGGAGACCGGAGCATCTAAGAGAACATTTTTTTCTTTGTCTTTAATGTCGCTCAGATTGAGCCACAGATGCCTCTCAGTGGCCACCAGGGCTGCCATAGACCGCCCAATTGATCTGGCGGTCTCCTTGGTGGCCCTGAGAGACAGATCTGTGGCTCTGCGTAGTTCAGCCACAGTGTCAGGACCAATACCCCCGCCCTCCTCTAAATCACCCAGCAGTTCAGCCTGATAGGCTTGCATAATGGACATCGTATGCAGACACGCTGCAGCTTGACCAGCGGCTGCATACGACTTATGAACCAGGGAAGATGTTGTTTTTACTGGTTTAGATGGAAGTGTAGGAGTCTTCAGGGAAGATGCCGTTGCTGGAGAGAGATAGCTAGCCAGCGTCTCTTCCACCTTCGGCATCTCCCCATAACCATGCTCTTTATATTTATTAATGGAAGAGTAATGGGATGTGTGTGGTGAAAAAACTCTATACGACACTGGTTTCCCCCACGATCTCCACACCTCGGTGTGGAGATCGGGGAAAAACGGAAGACTCCTGCGCTGGGGCTGCGCACGAGATGGCAGGAAGCGTTCGTCAAGCTTGCTTTTTGAGCGAACGTCCTGCCTATCCTCTGGCCACTCAATAGAAAGTCTGTCAACTGCTCTAGTAATAACATCGAGCAGTTCCTCAAACGCGTGAGACTGAGGTGGCGAATCCTCAGACTCAGCTTCAATACTCACAACATCCAACTCCTCAGAGCTGGACAGTTGCAGTATTGGTGCCTCTATCGGGGGGGAAGAAACCGTAACGCGTGCTTCCACACCCTGATGAGAGGCACTGGATCTGTCAGATTGAGGCTGAGATAAGGCAGGGCCCGTCTCAACATCCACTGACAGATCCATTTGCGAACCCCAGGTCTGAGATCGCCGCCGAGCCTCAGCCGCGGCGGGACCCGAGCCCTGGGGAACGTGGTCGGGATTGAACCGAGCCAAACGGGATCGGAGCGTACGCAATGGAAGCGCACAGCAATGCTCACAGTCACCACCCTCGAGTGCTGACTGGGCATGCTCCTCTCCCAAACAAACAACACAAAGAGTGTGTGTGTCACCTCCCGTTAAATAACGCGGGCAGGGATGGACACACACTCGATACTGCTGCTTGCTCGCCATGACTGAATCAATATATATATATATAAAGACAGACAACACCAAATAACAAGGACAGATTTCAACACAGAGCGCAACTGAAGACTCAGTTTGGGCCGGCTTTTATAGTTTCCTGGTACGTGACGTCACCCGCCTCTGACGTTCCGCCACACCATTGGACTGATTTTACATGTGCTTCAAGACGTCATCACGCAAAGCGTTCCCCATAGCGTCAATTCCGACGCAACGCGAGTTCCCTTGAAAGGGAACTGCAAGGCTTTCACCTGCTGACCGCAGCACAGTTTCATGAACAATATTTTTGGACAAAATCAGGCACAAACACACAAAAAAAACGTATATTTGCGGACAATCAATTTTTTTCTGTGCATTTACATGTTAGACCTCTTTAAATCACATGCAGTACCACTGATGGAAGTAAATTAATATTCCTTTTCACAGATACATTTTTTCTGTTTTGTACAAGAAGTATCAAACCAAGAGTCTAATTTCTTTTCCTGATGTCCCAGAGCAGCGCAATTAGCATTTCTCCCGGCATTAGGTTGTTTTGGATTCCCGCACCAGAACCTTTAAGAGACAAACAAGCAATAATGCACTTGCAATAATATTTTTAGAAAACAGCTGTATATTTGTATATTGATTAACATTCCTAGACATGATTACACATGCAGAGTTCTTACTGTACTCTGGTGTCATTAAGAGTTTGGTTATTCACCCAAACCCAGTGTCCTTCAGTGTCCAGATCATTGAGACCAATCCAGTGCGTCTCTTTAATTTTATAGACCAGGAAATCCTAATGGGGAAAATGTACATGAGTGATAGTGTAAAATAAGTGTTTTTGGTAAATGTGAAGGTAAATTTATAGGTTAATAGAAACCCTTTTACCATCGTAAAAGGACAGCCGTTCTCTCAGTGTGTCGTATCTGGCTGTAAGATCATTAAACTCTTTATTCATGGCTGGTGAAAAGACAACAGGAGAACAAGCAGATAATGTTTCTCACATGGTGAGTTCAATAAACACTCAACACTGTTAATGAAACATGTCTGTGCTCTACCATTAATGACATACAGTTTTCTCACCTGTGCTGTTGATCTCTTGAGCCGCCAGTGTCTTTGAAACCATGATGTGCTGCTCATTCAGTGACTCGAAATCAGCAAGCTTATGATTATCTGATTAAAGACAAAAGCAGCAGAGGAAAATGTGTTTTTGAGGAAAGCCCACATCATGTCAAGATCTACAAAACAAGTTTGAATGGAGTTTGTAAATTAAGTCTTCAGGCTTAATTAATGTCAGTTTACTGACTCAAAATGTTGCACTGAATGTCAGTGGATGGAAACAATACAAGAGGGAGAGGAGGAAGAGTGTGTGTAAGAGGATGTGAACAAGGATGAAGAGGACGAGAAAGAGCGAGGTGTGGACAGTGTTGTCAAGGCTGGATCTGGCTTTAGGGTTTTTCCCTTTGCCTGCAGACATGACATTGTCTGTGATGTGGACAAAGTGAGTCAACATGAAGACATGGTGCTGAAGCAGAACGAGTCTCTCACTGACCTTGATTTTGCAGTTGCACAACTCTTCTGAGTGTACTTTACTGTAACATGCACTCATTTAGAGTTTTTTACTGTTACCTTTTTGGCTTTTGCAGTTGGGTCACTGTATTTTCACAGCATGCAAGTGCTGAATATACTGTACAGACATTCATAACTATACAATATTCAGTACAATACTATATTTGCAGTGCATACAGTATACAATTTATTCACCTTACTACTGTAAGTTGTCATTACTATACTTTTTTTTACATAATTGCAAAATTTCTTTACTTTGTTACAATATTTTTTTCTGTAACTGCATGCTTTGGATTCTGTGCTCTCCATTGTTTTTTAAATGTAGTGTCTAAGGAATGGTCTGTAGTGTTTATAATATTGACTCGTGTGTAGCCTATAATCTGAAAGTGTTGTTTGATTTGAGCACAGATAAAATGGTTTTGAGGCAATTGTTAGATTTTGCCAGAAGATTCAGATGTTCTCTGAGTGTAGTTTGAAGATTTTTGTTTTGTGTTTAAGGTTTTTGTAATGGTTTCAAGAAATGTGTTTTTAGCAATTCTTATGTTTTTTTTTTTCTTCTGTACTTTATTCTTTACACATCAATAAACCCATCAAACATTTTACAGTTTTCTCAAATTGCTTACACACTAAAAGTGGAACTTGAGGCTCACTCAGTGAAACCATTCACTCATGTACCTAATCTTCAGTCCAAGTCTACAAGCACAAAACTACAACTACAAGCACATTATACGCTTTAAACTCAGTTTGCAATTGAAATTTTTTTTGTGCAAAACTCTAAACACAGTTCTCTACATGCCACACTCATTTACTGATGGCCTACGCCCAATGATCATGTGTGAAAACACTTACACATAAATTGATCACATAGAAATCTAAACTCAGAGAAAGAAAGAAATTATTTTTACCCCCTTTCATCTCTGTTTATAGTGTAAAATATATATGTACACTGAACAAAATTATAAACGTCATTTTTCATGAGAAAATTGTTCAAGATCTGAAAACAAGTCAGTATCTCTTGTGACCACCATTTGCCTCACGCAGTGCAACACATCTCCTTCACATAGAGTTGATCAGGTTGTTGATTGTGGCCTGTGGAATGTTGGTCCACTCCTCTTCAATGGATGTGCGAACTTGCTGGATAGTGACAGGACCTGGAACACGCTGACGTATATGCCGATCCAGAGCATCCCAAACATGCTCAATGAGTGTTATATATATATATATATATATATATAAAAAAAAAATTAAAATTTTTTTTTTTTATGTACATACAAGCTACACTATAGATTGATTCACAGCAGCTTCACAATAGTAACAAATTCTAAATTGTCTGAGAAGCAGCTCTAAGCCAATACTGTCAATATTCAGCTCAAGTCACTTCAGTGTTGATTCAGTTCAGTTCAATAACTGTAACATTCATCAATTGTGCACTGTGCAGTGCATTTGTGCACATACTGTACATGTACATGTGACAAACTCCTGTACACTCCACTGCACACTGAACAAGCAAAAGACATTAGCAAAAGAAAATTTTTCACATCCGTGTGCAGTTTGGCGTGCATGTGGCTAGTCATTTTATGCTTGCATGTAGAGTTACTACGCAAAACCACAATTTTTGAAAGTGTTAAAATAGTTTTGAATGATGTATTTGCTTTTGCAAGATATGTCTGATGTTTTGCATGTGTTCGTGGTTTGTGGTTTTGTGTGTAGAGTTTCAAGAAACTGAGCCATAGTTTCAGAAATTGTGTGCAAGCAATAAAAAAAAAAAAAAAAACTTTAATTCTTGTAAGTGGTAAAACTATTTATGCTTCGATAAGTTTTGACAAAATATGACTTTGAACACTTTGGATTTGTTTTTGTGTCTCTATCCTTGCACACAAGATGTCTGCTCAACATAAAGTTTCAGTGTTTAAAGTTAGCGCATAAAGTGAATAATTTGCATTTACGTTCAGTCACTGATATCAGTGTTTGAATAAGACAAGGTCAGTAAAAAATTACTCATTTGCTTATTGAAATATAATTTAGTGTGTGACCACATGTTATGTTCTGTTAGCTTTATGGAAATAAACCTTTTACAATACAATATTGTAGAATGCACATGAATGATATAATAAAATATATGATACACTTTCACTTTCTCTTTCTGTGTTCTGAAAGACTACATGCAAAATTACTGCAGCATCTCAGCTGACATCAATAGAGTGATTTGCTTGTCACTTGTGCAAGCTGTGAAGACTTGAAACGACTGTGAATGTCCCCCTTGCTAATACCACAAGTAAGCGAGTAACTTATCTCACGCTCTGAACAGCAGGATTTTCTGTGAGGGAAACAGATTAAAGAACACGTTGAGAATGCAGTGGTGAGAAAGCACGCCGTCACTGGACTCTAGCAGTGGAGACGTGTTCTCTGGAGTGCCAAGTGTAAAGTTTGGTGGAGGGGGATCATGGTGTTTTTCAGGGGTTGTCTTTAGTTCCAGTGAAAGGAACTTTGTGGGAACAATTTGGGGATGTTCCTGTTCCAACATGACTGCGCACCAGTGCACAAAGCAGGTCCATAAAGACATGGATGAGCGAGTTTGGTGTGGAGGAACTTGACTGGCCTGACCTCAACCCCATAGAACACCTTTGGGATGGATTAGATCGGAGACTGCGAGCAGGCTTTCTCATCCAACATCAGTGCCTGACCTCACAAATGCACTTCTGGAAGAATGGTCAGAAATTCCCATAAAAACACTCCTAAACCTTGTGGAAAGTCTTCAAGAGTTTGCTGTTATAGCAGCAAAGGGTGGGCCAAATCCATGTTAAACCCCACGCGTTGAGAATTTGCTTTTCTCCACTCACATTTTATTTTAAACATGTGGACCTCTAGTCAAAATGTGCTCAGTTCCTTATTTGTACATCCTTGTTTCCTTGTCTTGTATCCTACTGTAGGTCCTACGTCTTTGGATGCAAAGAAATGAAACAGATGAAAGGACTGAAGGAGCATGTATTTGAAATTTGAAATAGCCTTGTTCAGTCAAACATCCATTCAAAGCAACATCAGTTGCACTTACAGTTTTTTTCGATTGCTAAACGACAGTGAGCACAACTGGAGTCACATGTGCAAAACTCTAACTACAGTCTGCACAGCAGCAGTTCATGTGGACCAAACTCTAGTTCGTTTTTCATTGCTTGAACACAGTTTTCAAAACTCTACACACTTATCCCATGACTTTTACCACAACCTGCACAACACTGTGGATTTACAGCACTTTGTTCAAATGCTAACACACTGCTGTCAAAACTGTGAACCACACATTCAAAACAGAATAGATTTCAGCCTTGTGCCTTTCAAACACTGATGACTGCAATTTCAGGATTATCCCCTCAATTATTTGTTCGAATTACAGTATGTACTTTTAGTTTCTACCTTTTTTTTCTCATTACTGTAATTCCGTAAATTATTACAGACTATTGAAGCAAACTGCTAATTTTCATTTACCTTAAAGAATTATGTTCTAAAAATTTTAATAAATCATGTGAAAGAATGTCACTCTTTTCTTTGAAGAAAATATTACTTTGTATGAAGTCACTGAAATTGTTCAAACTGTAAAGATGAAAAGTTTGTATTTTCTGTATTGGTGTTTGATGCTAGTGTTTTTCCTCTCAGTGTGTTCTGAGTGACAGTGTGTGTTATCTCAGTGAGGGTTGTGTATTGTGTTTGCTGCACTGAGCCTGTTTTGAGCCATGTGTTAAGAGTTGTGTTGCTTGGAATGAGTTTTGCAGGTGATGTGAACTGAAATATGTAGTAAAAATTTTCAGCGAGTCATCTATTCCCAAATAAGAATAGGTGAAAAGGTCTTGAGCGAATAATCTATTATTTTCATGTCTCATGAGACTCATTAACACTAGGTCATGACCAAGGTATTACTTCACTTCAGCCCCTGTGATCCAATATTTTTCTTACCATATATGTTTTTTAAATACGAGGCAGAAAAATAAAGTCTCAAAAAAGTCCCGCTGCGACGTGTCAGACAGTGCCTGAAGAGGTCAGCGCGGACCCTCGCCCCGGAAGAGGAGCGCCCCAGTGAGCCTGAGACCAGGACATCAGTGGCCGAGGGTATATTGGCCGAAATTGAGACTGAGGACTTTGCTGATGGATCTAGCCTATCCCACCCCATTTCTGGTTTCTCATCTTTTCCACAATTTTATGCGCACACACAGGCACACACAGACACACACAGCCAGGGTATATGTTGATTTATTATAATAATTAACAATAAAACAGAGCAGAATAGAGGAAAGAGGGGGAATTCCCACAACAGCTGAGAGCCTACTTATCCTATACTGTTATGAAGTGCTATAACTCGGTTTGAGGATTACTTTGCATACTCATAAGTATATGAATTACAATAATATAAAATATAGGGCTGCAACAACTAATTTATAAAATCGTCCATTATCAATAATGAAAATAATCAACAACAAATTTGAGTCTGTATAATCGACAGATTAATCGATTATCAAAATAATCATTAGTTGCAGCCCTAAAATATATTGGTATTACATATAATTATATAGAAATGACATAGCCTAACTATATATACAATTGTACGGTTAATATTATAACTAGCCTATATAATTTTTTTTTTCAGGCTGAAACCTGAATTTTAGCACTTCCGGTCAATGTTCTGAAGTCAATGGGGTTTTTTTTAAAATAGATTTTTGGTTAAATGCCTAAAATAAGGTTCCTGGTGAACACAAGTTTAAGATATTTTCATTTTTTATTCTATGAAATAAAATACATCACTAATTCCCCCTTGTGATTTAAAAAGTGGCTAAATTGGATTACAGAGGTTTACGGGACATTAAACATCATCACCGAACAGGAAAACACATCTACTTGTGTTGTCCGCTTTATGTTTACAATCACGTAGCCTACATGCAAACCATTCTGAATTTAGGCTTCAAAATATACAAAAGTTTTCATGATGAATAAAACATGCAAAAATCATAAACTTTTGTTGGTCACAGTGCTAATTTTCTGCAATAATCCAACAGCCAATGGAAAAAAAAATTGTGTGTGTTTGTGTGTGTGTGGAGAGAACCAGTGTAATGCTGACTTCAGTTGTCAGCTGGTTTGATCTGTTGGATGTGTGTCTGCTGCCCTCTGCTGTTTTTAACCAGTACTGTGTCTTTGTCCAGCTTGTACGGATTGCCAAAGTCCTGGGCACAGAGGACCTCTACGACTACATCGACAAATACAACATTGAGCTCGACCCACGGTTCAACGACATTTTGGGAAGGTATGTTGAGATGTGTCATTGTTTATCCATGTAATACTTTGACCTCACTTTAAGGATTTTACCATCATCGGCTGATGAGATTGTTGTTCATCTACAGGTTTTTGGCGGTTTAAAACAACAACAACATATAATTCATAGACAAATATCAAGGAGCAAGAACCATTTTTACATTCATGCATTGGACAGATGCTTTTATTCAAAGTGACTTGCATTGCTTTCTAAGTTTACATTATATTCCTTTTGGATAGTAATGACTCTTTCTAAAGGAACTACTAATTATTTGGATTAGTATTCTAAATTGAAGATCCTGGTAATGACTCAAGTGTTACTAAATCCACCGGAAGGAATTACTATTCAAAACCTTACAAAAAAACAAGTTTACAATGAATTCAGTCTTTAATCGGAGTATCATCTTTAATAGGAGAGTCATTGCTAGTGCATTACCATGATCTTCACTTTAGAATTAATTATACATCATGCATTAGTTATATTAAATATGAACCTGTAGTAACCTGTATATACAGGCATCAGAGCAAATTAAAGCCTTATCTGTAATTAAATTAATTGTGTGTGCTATTGTCGAGTTAAAGTACCTGTGTGATACAGCTGAGATATTTAATGTGTCTGTAATGGGTTTGTAGAGATGAGGCAGAGAGAGAACCCAAGTGTGCACATAACTTTAATAGCAAAAGACAAAAACACAGATAATCCAGAAATAAAGAGGCAAATAGTCCACACGAACACAAAGGGCAAAACCGGGACATCCAGGACATCCAGGCACCCCACGACCGAACACCATAAGAGCAAACGACAACTAACAAAACATGACCGAAGCACAAGGGTTTGAATACACAAGGAAATCAAGCATGATTAACTACAGGTGTGTCTGATGATGGAACCACAGGAACTAACGAGGTAATCAAAGAAACAGAAACAAAGGAAAGAAAATCAGACAATGGAAACTGAGAATACATTTCAACACAAAAGTCCTTATAAAACACAGAACTGGGATCGTGACAGCGTCACACCTGTCGTTAAATTGTCTTCAGAAATTCCTGTTTCTTACAGAAGCTCAAACGTGCTGCGTAACACGAGAATGAACCTCATTGGTTCTTGCTGAAGCTCAAACGTGCTGCGTAACACGAGAATGAACCTCATTGGTTCTTGCTGAAGCTCAAACGTGAATGAATCTCATTGACAGAATTACATTTTTTGGATGAACTAACCCTTTAAACTTCAAATATTTTTGTTCTTTTTTTGCAGTTATTTTAGATACATAAACAAAAGAGATATTGTCCATATACACTCTTATTTGTAGGCTACATAAGCACTTGGTTATTCCAAGAAAAACTTTTTATTCCAAGAAGAGCTGCAAGGCTTCCACCTGCTGACCGCAGCACAGTTTCATGAACAATATTTTTGGACAAAATCAGGCACAATCACACACACAAAAAAAAAAAAAAAAAACTGAAATTTGCGAACAATCAATTTTTCTGTGCATTTACATGCTACACCTCTTTAATAACATGCAGTGCCACTGATGGAGGAATATTAATATTCCCTTTCACAGATAAATTTGTTCAGTATACTACCAGAAGCATCATACCAAGAGTCTAAGTTGGTATTCAAATCTCCCAGAGCAACGCAATTCTCTCCAGACGGATCATATTGTCTCCGGTTATTAGGTTGTGACGACGCCCAGAACCTTTAAGAGACAAACAAGCAATAATACACTTGCAATAATATTTATAGAAAACAGCTGTATATTTGTATATTGATTAACATTCCTAGACATGATAACACATGCAGATTTCTTACTGTACTCTGGTGTCATTGAGAGTTTGGTTATTCACCCAAACCCAGTGTCCTTCAGTGTCCAGATCATTGAGACCAATCCAGTGCGTCTCGTTAATTTTAGAGACCAGAAAATCCTAATGGAGAAAATGTACATGAGTGATAGTGTAAAATAAGTGTTTTTGGTAAATGTGAAGGTAAATTATAGGTTAATAGAAACCCTTTTAAAGCTTTGTTTTATTTGTGTGATCAAAACATATTCATTTCTAATTGATCTGGCTTGCCTGTTCTGATGTGCTGGTTATGGTCACCAGATCGGCTCCTTTTGAAACAAAGACATCTCGACTGTTTCTCCAGTTCAGTTTATCAGAGCTGAATAAATACAGCTTTCCACGACAAGCTAACCGTCCATTCACAGAGATATTACAAGACTGAGCTGTGAAAGATGAATAAAGTGTGATTAAACCTTCCATTATTTAGATAAAGTTAATCAAACTGGTTCCTGTGCAGAAATATTCACACTTTGTGTCGCTTGTAAACTGACACTCACCATCGTACAAGGACAGCCGTTCTCTCAGTGTGTCGTATCTGGCTGTAAGATCATTAAACTCTTTCTTCATGGCTGGTGAAAAGACAACAGGAGAACAAGCAGATAAAGTTAATCAAACTGGTTCCATGTTCAGAAATATTCACACTTTGTGTCACACTAAGCTTGTAAACTGACACTCACCATCGTACAAGGACAGCCGTTCTCTCAGTGTGTCGTATCTGGCTGTAAGATCATTAAACTCTTTCTTCATGGCTGGTGAAAAGACAACAGGAGAACAAGCAGATAATGTTTCTCACATGGTGAGTTCAATAAACACTCAACACTGTTAATGAAACATGTCTGTGCTCTACCGTTTATGAAATACAGTTTCCTCACCTCTGCTGTTGATCTCTTGAGCCGCCAGTGTCTTTGAAACCATGATGTGCTGCTCATTCAGTGATTCGAAATCAGCAAGCTTATGATTATCTGATTAAAGACAAAAGCAGCAGAGGAAAATATGTTTTTGATGAAAGTCCACATCATGTCAAGATCTACAAAACAAGTTTGAATGGAGTTTGTAAATGAAGTCTTCAGGCTTAATTAATGTCAGTTTACACATTCAATATGGAGATTTGTTTGACAACACTTGCCTTATAAAACATCTTTGCTGAGAAGTATGATTTCACAAATAAAAAGCTACAAAAAATTGTGTGTTCTAATGATGCTATATGTGTTAAGTGAAGTATAGAATTGCATACAGTAACTCAGTCAATACAACCCTGAACAGAGCAAAGATCTAGTATCAGTTATACTTACAAATCACCCAGAGAGTGCAGAGACCTCCGAGAGCAAACACAAGAGAGAAACCCAGAACAATCAGAAGAACTTTAGTCCACTTAGGAGAAGTGACCTCTCTCTCTCTCTCTTCAGTGGAGTTACCTGGGGTTAAAATTTGATGAGATAAAGAAAATATTTTATATTTATTTCTGATTCCTTGAATCAGTCCAGCATTGCCGTCTGGAACTATTCCTGAAATTACAGATGACCCCTGAAAAGAGTTTAAAGTTTCAGTTAAAATCTTTTTTCATCATAGTTGACTCTGAATGGTCTGAATGTTTGCCAGTGTGATTTTATTGTGACCATTGTTACTGAAAAGATAAGAGAAAATGGAATAGAACATGTGGATATAAACGTAAGACAAAATGTGAATATTACCTTTAATGCAGTGCATGTGTATATAGCTTATGAATGTAAAAGGTTTGCAAAGTTTTAAAGACCAAAGCTCATGACAAAAAAAGTTATTGTCTCCTAAAGATTTATTTGATTATGAACTGCCGAAAGGAGTCGTCAGCAATTCAGTCTCAAATCCTGTTACGGAGAATCCAAAACAAAACGAGAAACCTTTAAAATATCATAACATGAGCACTTGAAACACTTCTAGTCGGCTCACAGGAAGTTAAATGGTAAACTTCACACCAGTTCACACATCACAGTTGCTTTAGGCCAGGGGTGCAAAAGTTCCTGGAGGGCCGCAGTCCTGCAAACTTTAGTTTCAACTCAGGCTACGTTTACACGTGGATGGCTATTTTCATAAATGGACATTTCACCCCTCTTCGTTTTCAAAAATAACATCGTGCACACGAACCCGTGTATATGCTGTCAAGAGCATGCCAAACTCGTAGGTGGCAGTGTAACGAGAAGCTCAAGACCACGTTAGCCAATCAGAATCCCGAAAATAGTCACATTCTGTGACGTCGCTGCCTAAAACTCAGTTTTTCTCAGTTTACGTGCAAACGAAGTATTCCAAAATCTCCACTCTGGCCGGAGTTTTTAGAAAGAATCGTTTTCAGAGGCGAATTCTCCGTTTGCATGTAAACGAAGGGCACAAACGAAGGGAAATGTCTCCGTTTTTCAAAATAGCCATGTGGGGCCACATTCCTGTAGTTTTCAAATAAGCCTGAAGGACTTGATTAGCTTGATCAGGTGTGTTTTAATTAAGGTTGAAGCTGTGGATTGTGGCCCTCCAGGAACTGAGTTTAACACCCCTGCTTTATGCAATATATCTAAAAACATGTTTATTTATACTTTTGGCAGATGCTTTTATCCAAAGCAACTTGCATTGCATTCATGTTTACTTTTTCAACCCATGACCTTCCCTGCTACAAATTCCAGCATGGTCACCAGCATAAGGTATGTTTTACACACTGGGTCCAGCTTGGGATGCTGGTGTGCTGGTATGTTACATATCACGTTTCTTATTTTGTGTTCATAGTTAAATAACGATCACGACAATTTTCCTAACTAACTGAATAAATTATTTAATAAAGAAAACACATGTTGCTGGTTACATGTTTACTGGCACAGTAAAAATGTTCAGTGTTAAACAGACACTGCTCAGTTTTCATATGGTCCCAATCTAGAGAGTAAAAGTAACTCTGAAGCAACGTTGCAGTTTCAGAAGATTCACAAAAGTGATGATTGAGCATTAGTTATGACACCTGCAGTTAACAAACAGAATCACTGAAGATAAGAGGAACAACATGAACAGAAAAAAGGGAAGAGATGAGTAGAAACACAACTACAACTGTCTTACAACCACACGGCCTTAGATGAAAGCAACTGCATATAAAATCTATATCTCATCAGAGGATGATTAAACAACTCCAAAAACAGCATTACCATATTCACTTATTACAAACCAGTTTGGCTTTATTTCTTTCATATGGTTGTACAAAGGTTGTTGAAGCCCATTGGTTGAGGAGTTAATTCTCTCTCAGCGATTGTTGAAATTTCATGCTATTACTATTGTCAACAATATTCCACGCAATTACTATTGTCAACAATATTCCATGCTCCTGAATGCAATGACATACTGTACCTTTTATTATGTACAGTTTTTGGAATCAGTGACTGACAGCTGGTTTTTGACACACGTGAGTTCCCAATTGAGTATGAAAGTCTTTAAAAACAGCAACTTTCAGTTTTGAACTTTCATTATCAAATTGTTACTAACTGTCCCATTGAAAGAGCTCTTCACATAATCGCTGTTATTGAACAAACTGCTTATGATTATGCTTTTATTAGGCGAGACAATTCCTTTGATGCTTTAAAATGTTTTACCAGTTTACCAGTGACATTTAATAATGTAATCATAACTAAAACAACTACAATTCTCAGTACTTTTAGCAGAGGGAGCAAATGAAAATACAAAGTTATCGTCATATAATTCAATAAATCATATGTTTTAATCTTCTATTGTTGTTCCTTACATCATTAAAGCTACAATATGTAATGTTTTTCACCGCTAGGGGACGCTAACCTCTTACAATAACAAAGGCGTAGATTGATGACGCAGTGAATAAGCGGAATCATGGAACTTGTCGTCATGCCGATGGATCTAATAATGTTTATGGGAAATAATGTTCACATAGGCGACATGTAATCTTTCTCGTTATGTCTTTTCCACAACTGCTAGCCAAAGAATCATACAATATACTGTCAAACTCGTCACATGAAAAATTATATGAAAGAGACCCGAAAATTCATTAGACCCGAAAATCACTGAAGTGCCTGAACCATCCACCAGAAAAGAGGAAAACCTAACGGAAAATGAAGCTGATGCACCTTTTCACTTTTCTAACTCGTTAAGTACCTCACATGTCCCTTGATCATGATCCCTCACATTATTATTGATTGCATTTTATGTTGCAGCGAGTAAAGGTGCGTCACATTTGTGAATTTCGTGAAATTACACAGGCAAAAAGGTCTATTGATCATTGTCAGCACTCAGTAGCGATGTAATGTGTGAAGCACAGCTCTCATAGGAGTCACTTTCGCACAGCTTTCTGTTGGTCAAATCTAGCAAATTCCAGTGTCCAACTTGGTCCCTTAGTGACATTTTTGACCACACACAAAATTGTTGATCGTGTGGAAATGACTGGAATTCACCAGTGAACATTCACAGAACAATTTTACTGCACCTTAACTCTGTTATAATGGAATAGTTTTCTGCTTCTTGTGACATAAGGAATACTGTTTCCGGGTCGAAGCCTCTATTTCTACTTCCTCTATCTTGTTTCATGAGAATACTCAACAACCATTTAATAGCACTGTTGATTCAAATCACACATTTAAGCTTTTCAAAAGCCATAGTGTACATTACAGTCTCCAGTCTCACGGCATCCCAGACTTCAATATTTTATGATTCAAAATTTATCTATATCAACTATACCAAGATTTCGGTATAGAGATAAAAGTTAGGATCATAATTTTCAGGAATATTATAGCACAATGAGTGTATATTAGCACTGTTTGGATTTGGAAACAGTGATGTCAGACTTAACAAATTTTAACAAAACTTAAGTTAAGTGAAGATGCACATGTAAGGAATAATTGACGACAGGCCGTTGAATTATTAGAAAAATAATGCACACCCGAGGTGGTAATGCGGTCACGACGCGAAGCGGAGTGGCCGTTACACCTCGGGTGTGCATTATTTTTCTAATAATTCAACGGCCTGAAGTCAATTATTCCGCTTATACTACAGTTACCACACCTCGAAACATTGTTCAGATTATGTATTTCAATACGTTTGTAAAGTTTTTGTCATTAAAACGCTCTTGTATGTAGGACTAATTTACATTTACATTTACATTTAGTCATTTAGCAGACGCCTTTATCCAAAGCGACTTACAAATTAGGACAAAAATTCAGCGAGTCATCATAAAGAGGCAAAAACAACAACAACGCAAGAAGTGCTCAAAATACGAAGTTCAGGTATTATTCAGAGTATTTTTTTTTTATAAGGTTAAGTGCTCACGGAAGAGATGGGTTTCTTACGCATCTAATCCCATGCCTCCGTTGCTAATTCCAAAACGTCATTTCAGAGTTAGTAACGGAGGTTTGAGCCACTGATAGCAGACTAATGCTGGTATGGGGACACACGACTCGCTGACACATTCTCTGACTGTTTTCATCGACTGCAGCAGATTTTAAACACCGACTTTGAACACAGACTGAACGCGCTGAACACGCGTTTGGGCACGATCAGTCATAAGTATCAAATTACATTCACAACCGGCCTTAAAGTGTGTTCCCGGCTTTATGCAGTTATTAATGCAGTTATTAGAGAGAGATGTTGCAATAATGAGACAGAAAAGCATGTGCGTCAATATTATAATTAATTAATTAATTCAATTCGTTTTAATTAATTCGTTAATTCTTTTTTTTTTTTCTATTATTGACAGATGACAGTAGACTAGCCAAATAAATGAAACCCAAAGCCCTTTTAACAAGTAGGCCTATCAATAATTATTTATTTGTTAAATTATCTGCAATAAAAATCCGTGCTGCAGGACTATCCATTTATTTAGCCTATATTCAGTTTAATTTTCTATTGATTATAGATAGGACTTTATAGTTTATTTATTCAAATTAAACTGCATGTTTCTATTGATTGTGAAGCTAGACATTGAACATTGCAGATCAAGCGCATGGGGCGAAATGCTTTTTCTTGTTATGAATTGTATCCTATTTTCCGTTATTACAGTTGACTACGCGAAGTGATATGGAACTGTAATGCGGTCAAGACCTGCCTGGAACTACTTTAGCCGTGCGTTTCCCTGAAAATAATGCACACCTTAGAACGTTCGTCAACCAATCAGATTCAAGCATTCAACGGCCCTGTAGTATAAACATGGTTGATTATTCATGTTGCTTATGTATTATACTAATTTGTTGTGTGTACTCATTGATATTAATCTATTACTAGCTTTTTTTCCCCAAGTGCATGGAAGTGTAGGCTATGTATTAAAATGGATCTAAAATATGTAATAAACAATTTTTATTTTGTATTTGGTTCAGTTTGTTAATTATAATAGAAGTCAATAGTAACCATAGTAACAACATTTTTGGTTCCTGGAGGCACCCAAAACTGTTCCACACAGTGCCTTATATAAGAGTTCCTCTGGAAACCTGTGTGGTTCCTCAGACAACCACCCCTTTTTAAAGGGTGCCTAGAGGATCTACAGACGGTTCCGCTGGTGTGGCAAAGTGAAGAAACCCAAAAGGTTCCTCCAGGCATTGAAATAGAAACAAATGCATACTGAAAACATTCCACCCTTACCATTGTGTCGAGAGCAGTTTTCACCCGAAGCAACTGGTGAAAGTATGAAATCAGAATTTTCATAGATTGAATCCATTTCATGAGCCTGACAGAAGACGTGTCCGCTGAGACTTCAGTGCTGCTCGAGTTTGTTCAGAATAAGGAAGTCACATACAGTGTCATCCTTATTAATACAGACTGGAAGTAATGAAGTTATGAGTCTGACTAACAAATTGGGCAACTAATGTTTGACTACCTCTAAAAAATAAGGTATAATTATATGTTTGTGTTCTCCAAAAGTGAAGAATGAGGCTGATTACTATTGATTTACAACCCCAAACATTAAGCATAAAATCTCATATTGTTGGCATTTAGATTTTGCTGCAGCAGATTTTGAAACCTTTTAAAATAAATGTCAACATAATTTCAAGCCACATTGTGTCACATTTGGATTGGACAATATTGCACTTCAGTATATGTAGCCTATAGTGTATAAGTTCATACATGACCCATGTTGCATAGGATCATTCTGTGATACATTTGTATCCATTTTTAAAGCTTGATGCTGGTCATTATTCACTAATAAAGATGAAAAACCGCACTCTCTAGTTATATCTCATATATTTATTTATACCATGTCCACACAGACTCGTTTCAGGATAAGCCATCATCAGTGTAATGGTATATAAAGACTACGGACAGATATATTACTGCTGCGTTGTTCTTTATGTTTCTACAAGACTTTTCCCTGTTTTCATCCCTTCAGACGTCTCACACAATCAAACCAATATCAGACTAGATGCAGTAATAAAATATCATAACATTTATTCATTTATTACACTCTTTTATCATTAAAGTAACTTACAAATTATGAACTTCACAAGCAATGTATCATACTAGAGCCTTCAATAAAGCAGATAGAAGACATTTAATTAGGGAAGTATTGTGGAGAAAAAAACAGAGAAATACAAAGTGACAGAACATGCAAAAATTGGTCTAAAAATGCTAAATTATCAGATTATTAGTGATTTAATTCCATTCTGTTTTTCACACAAACCTATAATATGGCCTCAAAAGAGTAGCGCACATTACATTTACAGTATTCCTTTAGCTATAGCACACAAATCTTATAGTTACACTAAAAAAAATGCTGGGTTGTTTTAACAGAAATGTGGTTCATGAAAAACACAACGTTGTGTTAAAAAATGCAATAAAAAAATTGAACCGTACCATAGCATGTTGTACATTTTAGGACTAACTAGCCTACTATAGCTACTAGCTAGCTTGTATGTTGGCAAACTATCGTGAAGTGAGAGAAATCTTTCGAGACTTGTTGTTTTGTGTACAGAGGTTACCGGGGTTATTGGTTATTTCGAGACCTGTTGTTGTTTGGTGTACAGAGGTTACCGGGGAAACTGGTTTATTTCTGCTGACCAGTGTAGGCTATTTCATTAAAACTAAGAATAAAATATCAAGTACAGCTTGAAAATCATCACCTGAGCCTCAACCATCTATGGAATTCTTGGTCTTTTGAATTGTTTTTCTTCCCTAGTATATTTGTAAGTTTGGAAAACAGGGATAATACTTCTTGTGTCATAGAGAGTTGCAAACGTATATCTTGAACCTTCATTTTTGGAGTCTTTTTCTTTGGAACTATATTTTTGACAGATAAAACTGAAGTGGTTGTAGAAATGTAAATGCTTTTTTAAAGCAAACTTTAGTTCCACAAAAAGTATTGCAGTTCAGTCAGCCTCTGTTCTCAAATAGTTTAGCAGCCAAGATGATGGTCTTTAACACTGATGTTCACACATCTAAACTTGTGAATCCACAGACTGTGGATGTGTGAGTTCCTTCACACCACTACAAGCACTGCAACATATATCTTGTGGCATTTGGAGTCACTTCTTAGAATTGTCCTAAGCCCTAGTGTTCTTTTGTGACCTGATCTGTGTCTTTTGCAAATAATTGCCAATATTTCTATTTCTAGATTATCCCAAAAACACTGAGACGGTTGATGTGACATGTTCAACACATAAATAAAGCTGTAGACACAAGTATTATTTAATTTTGCATGATTTGAAAGCATTTATTTGAATGGCTTTGAAGTTGTCAAAGAAACAACAGGGTCAGAGTTAATAACAGAAATATGTTATACTCTTTTCATTTCATACCAACTCTACATTTAGACAAACTAGCCACATATCCTGGCCCAAAATGCTGCTGGTAAATTTTAATGGTGGACCATTATGATTATTCCTTATCTGGCTCATCACAAGCCTCTGCTTCTGGAGGTGGACTTACATCTGCTTTTAAAAGATCCAAACAGTCACCGTTAAACAGTGAGATTTCTTTATTATATTTGCTCTTCAGAAAGTCCTGTAAATCCTTCAGGGTCTTTACACTGATAGATTTCTTTTCCTTTATGTCCTCATCTATGTTTTCAGCCCAGTGAGCTTGAGACACATATTTTTTGCTCGTACTGTTATAGCAGCAGAACACTGTCCACATGTGTGAGGGAATGTTGACTCTGTTATTCAATAAATGTTCACTCTAAACAAAAATGGTGCTAAATAGCACTAAAAGTGGTTCATTGGCTTGTAATCATAGGGGAACCACTTTAAGTGCCATATAGCACCTACCTTTGTCAAATGGTGCTATGTAGAACCATAAGAGGTGCCATATAGCACCTTAACCACCCCAAAGAACCGCTGAAGAACCAAACTGGGCTTAACAGGTTCTTTAAATGGTAGTGGTGCTATATAGCACCTTAACCACCGCAAAGAACCCCTGAAGAACCGCTGAAGAACCTTTTTTTTTTAGTGTGTTGTGGTGGTGTTTTAGTGTTCGGCACAGCTCCTGTCAACACATAGGCTAAGATCTTCCCAGGAATATTTTCATCACTGCAGTGAGAATTCATGATCCCTCTAACTGTTTGCTCCATGCGGCTCCAGCTCCCACCGTTAAAGGTTATGTACTGCGGCACAGCATTGGTCAGTGTGAATGTAGCTTCGACAGTGTCTTGATCAGCTGCATGACAGCAGGAAAACAAGTGTCCACGATTCACATTCATTTTGTTGATCTTATAGTCTCCGTCCACGGCCTGTTCTGAATCTTCAAGCTACAGAACAGATAATTGACAAAGAAAAAAAGAGACAATAATGGATTATATTAATGGACTAAAACATAACTGAAAAAAAGAAAAGAAAAAAAATAGTAAATTGCAACCTCACCTGTGGCTCTGTCCTCCATTTAGCACTTTTAGGTCGTTTCACTGCATTCCCAGTATATTTGTAAGCTGAGAATATCGGGATCTTATTTGTTGTGTCGTAGAGAGTTGCAAATCTGTAATTGTTGATATATTTTTGACAGATTATTCTGTACCGATTCTGATTCATTGAGACTGAATTCTCCAGAATGCCAGGAATCACTGGAGGCTGATCTTTAAAAAAAGACTCTTTGCATGTTGTGAATGAATCTACAACATCAGTCATGATGAACAGAAAGCCAAACACCAGCAGCATCGAGACGACAAACAGACGCATCTTCTGCTGTGAATGTAATTCAGGATGTGAAGAACACGAAGGTTATTCAGGATGTGCAACTTCCAGAAAGAAACCCTCTGTTTTATATATGATATATATATATATCTGTGGATCCCCTAAGTTGTGACTGTGTGTCCAGTTCAGAAGTTCAACTGTTAGGCAAGTAAAGGCCTATCAGGATATTTTAATCAACCACAGAAACTGATACATTTACATTAACATTCATTCATTCATTTACAGTCATTGCTGTCTGTGTGTAAGGCCAGGCCAATAAAAATTCACTCTTATCTCATGGAAATATAACTCTTAGTATATGACTGGAGTTCAGTCAAACAAAGAGGAGAACGTGCCTTTGCTGTTGAGGGTCCTAAAACTCTGGAACAGTTTACTAGTTCACATTAGGCAGTTTACTGCATCTACATTACAGATTTTTCTATTTTTCTATTGCTTTTAATGTCCCTATATGATTAAATTGTAAGTGTTTTCAGTTGGTTATTTTATATATATATATATATATATGATATACACTCACCTAAAGGATTATCAGGAACACCTGTTCAATTTCTCATTAATGCAATTATCTAATCAACCAATCACATGGCAGTTGCTTCAATGCATTTAGGGGTGTGGTCCTGGTCAAGACAATCTCCTGAACTCCAAACTGAATGTCAGAATGGGAAAGAAAGGTGATTTAAGCAATTTTGAGCGTGGCATGGTTGTTGGTGCCAGACGGGCCGGTCTGAGTATTTCACAATCTGCTCAGTTACTGGGATTTTCACGCACAACCATTTCTAGGGTTTACAAAGAATGGTGTGAAAAGGGAAAAACATCCAGTATGTGGCAGTCCTGTTGCCTTGTTGATGCTAGAGGTCAGAGGAGAATGGGCCGACTGATTCAAGCTGATAGAAGAGCAACTTTGACTGAAATAACCACTCGTTACAACCGAGGTATGCAGCAAAGCATTTGTGAAGCCACAACACGCACAACCTTGAGGCGGATGGGCTACAACAGCAGAAGACCCCACCGGGTACCACTCATCTCCACTACAAATAGGAAAAAGAGGCTACAATTTGCACGAGCTCACCAAAATTGCCTGGTCTGATGAGTCTCGATTTCTGTTGAGACATTCAGATGGTAGAGTCAGAATTTGGCGTAAACAGAATGAGAACATGGATCCATCATGCCTTGTTACCACTGTGCAGGCTGGTGGTGGTGGTGTAATGGTGTGGGGGATGTTTTCTTGGCACACTTTAGGCCCCTTAGTGCCAATTGGGCATCGTTTAAATGCCACGGCCTACCTGAGCATTGTTTCTGACCATGTCCATCCCTTTATGACCACCATGTACCCATCCTCTGATGGCTACTTCCAGCAGGATAATGCACCATGTCACAAAGCTCGAATCATTTCAAATTGGTTTCTTGAACATGACAATGAGTTCACTGTATTAAAATGGCCCCCACAGTCACCAGATCTCAACCCAATAGAGCATCTTTGGGATGTGGTGGAACGGGAGCTTCGTTCCCTGGATGTGCATCCCACAAATCTCCATCAACTGCAAGATGCTATCCTGTCAATATGGGCCAACATTTCTAAAGAATGCTTTCAGCACCTTGTTGAATCAATGCCACGTAGAATTAAGGCAGTTCTGAAGGCGAAAGGGGGTCAAACACAGTATTAGTATGGTGTTCCTAATAATCCTTTAGTTGAGTGTATATGATATACATGATATACAGTGGTGGTCAGAATTAATGGCACCCCTGGTAAATATGATAAAAAAAATGGCTGTAAAAAATAAATCTGCATTGTTTATCCTATTGATCTTTCATTCAAAAAATTTGCAGAAATCAAACCTTTCATTGAAGTAAAATAATTGAAAGTGGGGGGTAAATCACATTATAAAATAAATGTTTTTCTCCAAAACACGCTGGCCATAATTATTGGCACCCTGTTATTAAATACTTTTTGCAATCTCCTTTTGCCAAGATAACAGTTTTCTGAGTTTTCTTCTATAATGCCTGATGAGTTTGGAGAACACCTGACAAGAGATCAGAGACTATTCCTCCATACAGAATCTCTCCAGATCCTTCAGATTCACAAGTTCATGTTGGTGCTTCTTCTCTTCAGTTCACCCCACTCATCTTCTATAGGGTTCAGTTTAGGGGACTGGGACGGTCATTGCAGAAGCTTCATTTTGTGCTCAGTTACCCATTTTTGTGTTGATTTTGATGTTTGTTTTGGACCGTTGTCCTGATGGAAGATCCAACCACGGCCCATTATAAGATTTCTAGCAGAGGCAGACAGGTTTTGATTTTTTATCTGTTGGTATTTGCTAGAATCCATAATACCATGTATTTGAACAAGAAGTCCAGGACCTCCAGCAAACAAATAGGCCCACAACATATAAGATCCAGCAGTATATTTAACCGTAGGCATGGGGTACTTTTTATCCCTGTTTGCACCAAACACATCTGCTGGGTTTGCTGCCAAAAAGCCCTTTTTTAGATTTCATCTGACCACAGAATCCGGTCCCTTTTGAAGATCCAGTCATGTCTGACAACTGAATATGCTGGAGTTTATTTTTGGATGAGCGAGGAGGATTTTTCTTGAAACCCTCCCAAACAACATGTAGTGATGTAGGGGTTGTTTGATAATTTTTTTTAGGCTTTCTGACCCCCAAGACTCAAATAATCTCTGCAATTCTCCATCTGTGATCCTTGGAGAGTCTTTGGCCACTCAAACTTTCCTCCTCACCGTGCATTAAGACAATATAGACACACGTCCTCTTCCTGGTAATTCCTGATGATCTGGTAATTCTGACCACCACTGTATATATACATTGTCTCTTGATTTATTTGGGAGTTTTTATTTTTCTATTTCCTTTGTCTTTTCTGATGTCTGATCTTTGATATAGTTCCCTTTGTTTTCACTTTTGCCTTTCTGATATTTTATTCTAATGTTGTAAAGCACACTGGTCAGCTGTCAATGTTTTAATAGTGCTATTTAAATAAACTAATCTTAAACTTTAACTTGTGTTCTGTAAGCTTTATGGACATAATACTTCATCAGAAAGAGCTTTATTGCCAGGTGTGTTTACACATATGAGGAATTCGTTTTGGTGACAGAAGCTTACAGCACAAACAGAATGACAGTGACAAGACACAGATAACAAAAAATAAAATAAAAAATAGAATAAGTAAATAGGAAATAACAATATACAAAAAATATTTAAAAATAATACTCAATATACAAAAATAGACAAAGGACGTTATCTACAGGTATGTATGTACAAATGCAAGAAATTGTAAATAAGAAGTATGGTGTGTTAAATAAATAAATGTATAAAGTGTTGTGTATTGCACATGTTTATTGCCAAGTAGGCTATTAACTGTACTGTATATGATATCTTATTGTAAAATGAACTTTGTAATGAATATATCACTTAAATATACGTACAGCTCTTCGGGTGTTCTGGAAGACTAAATGCAAAGTTACCCCAGCATCTAAAGCATCATAAGCTTAATTGCCCTAATTAATTCATTAGCTTTTTTAATTGAATCAAACACTCAACACAATGCATTAAATTTAAGAGACTCGATATCAAGTCTGATATTATAAGTGTTTTTGAAACAAAAAAGCTTGTTGAATTGCACTACTTGAACAAATATTAACCCTGGTTAATGTGACATGTTCAACAGTCAAATAAGGCTACCAAGACTAGCATCATTTTGCATGATTTAAAAGCATTTGTTTTGTTTAAAGCTGCAGTCCATAACTTTTTGGGGTTAAAAATTAAGTACATAACCAGCCAGTGTTCAACACTATCTGCTTGCCGTAGCTCGATTCAAAATGGTAAGCCTGTAATAATGTTTTTAATTCCAGTGGTACTGGTGGATTTCCACGGGAAATTCAAGCATGTCTTTGCGTCATTACGTCACATCTGTACACATGAAGAGTCTTGGCTAGTAAGCTATGAGTGTGAGGATGTTGGAGGTTGAGATTTATAGCCTTTTCTCACAGCACTCGATCTAATTAAACTTATCAATTTGATGGCGGATCCAGAAAAGGTTCAAACGACAATCACCTGTAAAGACCACCCATTGGCCCAACGAAGGAATCCAAAACTTCGTATGGGTGAAGGTATAATGCGTGTATGTCTTTTCAGCGCTCCAGTGAAGTTCACTTTATTTATTAGAATTTAGTTTCAATATTACTTTAGCTTCAAATGATAATCAAATTTAGATCGTGTTTCTTATTAGAAAATAATCATAAATATTGATTATGAATTAATTTAGATCTTTGATTATTCTGGGTATCCCATATTTTCAATTATTCTTTCATTATGGACCCGGTATCACTTTGAGATGTCACGTCGCGAATGTGCGCTCACAATCAAAAAACGTAGCCATTTCTGAGATAGTCAGAGGATGGAGTGCGAACAATTTCACCCTTAAGCGGTCGCTCTCGGCTTACTCATAACAAAAGGTGTACTTTTTTTGCAGAATAATTCAAATATAACACTTTATTTTGTCAGGTAAAAATATATCATGCCAATTACACGAGTAAATGATGAAAAGCCAATTCAGAAATAATAAATACATGACATCAATTACTCAAATATGACTCTAAGAGTAAGCAATGTATTCCTGACAGAGAATGTGAGTGTGTTCCAAGTGTTAGACTTGGGAAAACACTTTGTGTGTGGAGTGTGGGGTTGGATGTTATAGGTTCCTCAAAGACTGCTCTGCAACTTACCCTTAAATACCCAGACCAGAACAAAAGGGTTATACCAATATTTTTTAGGGTTGTTTTGGGTCAATTCATGTTCCCCAGGGGGTAACACCTGGTTTCGGGGGAGAGGGGAGATATCTTGAAGAGACATCACCCAGAGAGGAGAACAGGATTCTCCTCGGTTCTCAATCTTTCTCATTATTCCAATGACTGCAATGAAATTAAGACCATTTTATCAATCGCACTGAGACATTTAAAATGATACCAAACATGAAAAGGAAAAACAATAGATTCACAAGATACATCATATGTGATATATAGACAATCTCAGTGAACTTTTAGTGACTTGAGGAGGGAGAGGGGGGGGGACGCATATATAAACAAGTAGATAAGTTTGGACAAGACAATGTCCTGTGCTCTTTCTTCGAGATCTTCTCTCCACGGTGCTTTTTATTGCTTTATAGTAGGGTGAGTTTTATCTCAGCTTTTGTCTTAGCAGGAAAATCAATTCTTACAGACTGCCCCTTGGGACAGACTTAGATTGGCCTAATGGGACATTTTTGGACATTTTCCTGTTTCCACATTTTCAGTGTTATGTTCTGAGTGTTCATAGGGCTGACCCCTGTAGTTTGCAGCGTTAGTCGATGGGTGCAGGAATCAAGTAGTCACCAGAAATAACAGCATTAAGACAGGTTGAACATTAAAATGAAAGCATGGCAGAATGCGTGGATGCTGCAGCAGCAGGATAGGGTGTCATGACCCTCTTGGCCGGGTTTGCTTCCACCTGCACTTGGCTGCGGTGGTATTCAGTCTGTAGAAGGTTTGGTTTGCCGGGCAGGTCAGAACTCCATCATTGAAGGAATCATTTCACTGATGCCGCTCCATTGCGTGTGAGACACCTGAACAACTTCTGAATGACCATGCAATAATTGAACACTGATGTATTTGTGGTTATTGTAAGATGAGAAAAAAGTTATTGGATGAACACAAGAACACAAAATAACAAGACATGATGTACTCAAAAGTGTGAAACTCAAAAGTCAAAAGTGCGAGTGGTAAATAAGGTCTCTTTTTCAGAATCATATATTTAGTGAGTAGGTCTCATTTGATCACCAATTCTTCACTACCACAGTGATCTGGTAGTGGAATTTAGACTTGGTCTGGATAAATTAAGGAAGGGTAGCAGAAAGTCACCATAGCTAGTATATTTACCAGCGGTATGCATAATTAGAGTATATCACATAATTAAACATGGAAATACACAATTTCATAATTATAAAATTGTCTACATTAGTTGTTATAAGTGCAAATCATAAATGAAATCTAAGGTTTTAATACGTTCAATTAGAGGATGAAATGTATAGAAACAGAGATTTAACTTTTGTAATCATCTTCTGTGCATTTGATGTACAGGCTAAGTCACACTCAATAATGCAGGTCTGACTGGGAATTGTATAGTTGACCAATAGAAATGCCTGCATTTTAGATCTAACTGTTTAGATAATTTTTTATTGTCATTAGTCATTTGTTGGAAACTAGGGGGCCCTCCTGGTTTGCAACAACACTAACGACTGGACATAATAAACATTTTGTCCAAAGACCAGATGTATTGATGAGAAGGTCTCAATTAGATTTGATATGTGGAATTTAAACCAATTGATGTGTGATCATAGCCATGCGCACAGCACAGTATTTACATACAGGAAGCTGACAAGACTGTAATGCTGCAAAATTATTGAAAATAAATGATTAAAATAATTTCCCTTATCCAATATGTATGAAGGTGAATGATGTATTATGGATTTGCATGATGTGAATAATGTTGGCCTGAATAGTGATTAATTTGATGTAATTCATATTGTTCTTTGTCTAAATTCTGTCATGAGACAAGCACAAGCTGTGCATGTCCTCTGAATGGGAGAAACTATCAGGCCTGGCTACAAGCCTCTTAGTGACACAATAATTGTCATTATGTGCATTAGTCTTAAAATTAAGTGTATTTTTCCGAATTTCAGTCTCTAGGATTTCTGCATAGCAGCTGTTCTCTTGGACTGAGAGATCATTTTCTCAGATTATTTCTTTTGAAATATTCTAATTTCGTTGCACTGTTTTGTCCAGCTTTATATTTTGCACACAAAGGATTCAAGTAAGACATTTTTACTTGTTATCTTTTAGCTCGTCAAATCACAAGATTTTTTCACAAGTTAGCGTGACCATTTTCTTATTTCCAGTGTTGCAATGTTGGTGCAGCAAAGCAAATAATCAAATGTAACGACATTATTTACCTTAGAATTTAAGTTTTTAGTTTTCAACCCTCTGTTGAGTGCCAGAATAAAATTTGGATGATGTTATTCCAATTTAGGTTTCATCTCTTGTTGCGTGGGCAAACAAGGAGGTATTTAAAGTTAAAGCAAGAGATATCTTTTCTCATCTACGCTGCCGCTATCATGTCCCTGGTATGTGGTTTCATCTAATTCTCAGGCCCCACCGGATTTTGCGTTCTCCGGTCTAACTGGGTATGCCGACCCATTCTACAAATGTGTCTATATGAGGTGCGTCTGAGTTTTCCCTCAACACTTTCTAAAAAGGCAAAAATTATTTACTTACCACAACGGCTGAAGAAAGAGAAGGAGATCAAACCTCTTACTTGTTGCAAGTACCAATATTTCGCTGAAAAGACACTCGCAATCTGGAGAATCATGGAGGGCTCTTCACCACTTTGTAAAGACCACCCATTGGCCCAACGAAGGAATCCAACAGTGTGGGCAAAGGTATAATGCGTGTATGTCTTTTCAGCGCTCCAGTGAAGTTCACTTTATTTATTCGAATTTAGTTTCAATATTACTTTAGCTCTACGCTTAATCTGACTTAATACTTCAGAGGGTTAAAGTCATCGGTTCACTTCTTGATTGCTGTTTGGAAAGTGTCTACCAGGACATTTTAGTCATATTTGCTAATTCTCAGGGCCGTGCACAGGGGGGTGGCCCGGTGGCTAGAGCCACTGCCCCTCTACCCTCATCGACTGAGGTGCCCCTCTTCCCCACCCCCACCGCTCCGCTCAAAGCATTCCGCTGATTCCGCTAATCCGCTCCAGGTTTTCCTGCTCGCTCCGCAGCATCACTCACAGTATACGACAGTAACACGAAAGCTGGCGCATTAACAGGTAGGCTATGCAAGACAGTGGTTGAATCTGCGAAATTAGTTTTTTTTTTTTCTTTTTTTTTTTTCGGTAATGTTTTGCTCTTGGTCTTCTGTCTTCTGGCTCTTTCTACTAGTGCTAACAACTTGTACAACCAGGGCTGGACTGGCCATCAGGCATACCGCACACTTTCCCGGTGGGCCAACGTGCTTTTTGCCGATACATCTCATACTCATACATTGTTTTTATTATTATAATTTTTTCTTTTTCTATTTAACGGCCCATAAAATTTGTACATCGGCGGCCCATTCGTTTTGTTTTGTTTTGCTTAAAGGGATACTTCACCGTTTTTTCATATTAAACTATGTTATTCCCTTAACTAAGACGAGTTGATACATACCTCTCTCGTCTCAGTGTGTGCACTAAATCCCTCTGTCTTGCGGCGAAACTTTGTTAGCCCAGTTCATTTAATATGGGCCAAGCAGAGAAGCTACCAAACACCTCCACGTTTTCCCTATTTAAATACAGTTACTCGCGAAGTGTAACTCGACTTAGGACGGTGACACAAAACAAAACGTTGCGCTTTTCTAAGCGTGTAAAATGGATAACTATTTTGTATGGCGGAATACCATAGCAAGTGCTTGTAAGCACTTCGACTTGGCGCAGTAATATCTTCACTAGAGGGAGCGGGGGCCGGTGAGAGGATTTTTCCACGAGTGAAGATATTACTGCGCCAAGTCGAAGTGCTTACAAGCACTTGCTATGGTATTCCGCCATACAAAATAGTTATCCATTTTACACGCTTAGAAAAGCGCAACGTTTTGTTTTGTGTCACCGTCCTAGGTCGAGTTACACTTCGCGAGTAACTGTATTTAAATAGGGAAAACGTGGAGGTGTTTGGTATCTTCTCTGCTTGGCCCATATTAAATGAACTGGGCTAACAAAGTTTCGCCGCAAGACAGAGGGATTTAGTGCACGCACTGAGACGAGAGAGGTATGTATCAACTCGTCTTAGTTAAGGGAATAACATAGTTTAATATGAAAAAACGGTGAAGTATCCCTTTAATTGGCGGTGCTGGGTTTGTGCCGGTGTTATGCATTGGTCAGAAAAAGTCAGCATTAGGTTTTTTTTCTTTTTTCTTTTGACAGACCGGCCCATAAAACACGTAGATCAGCGACCCATTGGTTCTTTTCTTGATTGACACTGGGCTGGCCCAATCACAACTTTAAACGAGTGAGCGAGCGTGCAGCAGTGTCAGTGTGTAGCCTATCTGTCAAAATAGTCAGCGAGATGGAGAAGAAACGCAAGGAATGTGCAGAGAAATAGTGTGAAAAAAATAGAAACACGCCCTTAAAGCAGACACTGTAAACTGTGTCAAAATATACACTAGCCTACCGTTCAAAAGTTTGGGGTCAGTAAGATTTTTTAATGTTTTTAAAAGAAGTATCTTCTGCTCACCAAGGCTGCATTTATTTGATTAAAAACAAACAGTAATATTGTGAAATATTATGACAATTTAAAATGACTGTTTTCGATTTTAATATATTTTAAATTGTAATTTATTCCTGTGATCAAAGCTGAATTTTCAGCATCATTACTCAAGTCTTCAGTGTCACATGATCCTTCAGAAATCATTCTAATATGATGATTTGATGCTCAAGAAACATTCATTATTATTATCAATGTTGAAAACAGTTGTGTACAATTTTTTTTTCAAAATTCTTTGATGAATAGAAAGTTCAAAAGAACATAATTTATTTAAAATAGAATATTTTCTAACATTATAAATGTCTTTACTGTAACTTTTGATCAGTTTAACTCATCCTTGATGAATAAAAGTATTGATTTATTTGATTTCTTTCCCCCAAATATAAAATTAAAATTCTTACTGACCCCAAACTTTTGAACGGTAGTGTTTAATGTTACAAAAGCTTTAGATTTCAGATAAATGCTGTTCTTTTGAACTTTCTATTCATCATAGCATCATGAAATAAAAATGTAAATAACTGTTTTCAACATTGATAATAATCATAAATGTTTCTTGAGCATCAAATCATCATATTAGAATGATTTCTGAAGGATCATGTGACACTGAAGACTGGAGTAAAGATGCTGAAAATTCAGCTTTGATCACAGGATTAAAGTACACTTTACTGTATATATTCACATAGAAAACAGCTGTTTTAAATTGGAATAATATTTCAGAATATTATTGTTTTTGTTTGCATTTTTAATCAAATAAATGTAGCCTTGGTGAGCAGAAGATACTTCTTTTAAAAACATTAAAAATCTTTTGAACGGTAGTGTATGTTTTCTGACCTTCATCGGCTCCTGTGATGATGATGATAGTGAGGAGGATCAGGAGAGAGTGAGAAAGGGTAGAGCCTGCGGTAAGCAGAACTACTTTCAAAACACTTAGGCTATGTCATGAGTGTAGGAACCCATAACCCAGTTACAGATTATTTCCACATCTGCATAGTTGACGATTAACGTAATTCACTAGAAATTTAATGAGAGGCGTTTGTAAACCATGTTTTCCGCCAAAATAAAAGCTTGATGCAGTTTGCGTCAAAATAAAAGATCATGTGCTTATCTCTTTCAAGTATAGAAATTGGTACAAAACTAATTATGAAAGTTTCCTTTATTTTTTAGTGCATTTGTTTTACAAAATATGGCTATTACTGTCATTGGATTAATATTATAACTATTATTATGTAGTAGGTGTAATGTAAATAGACACTGTAACTAAAAGAGGTTTGAATATTTCTTTGTTTAATTTGCACACTGAATATGGGTTGGAGCTTTTAATTTTGAACTCTCAAAGTGCACCAGATTGATGAATTTAACATTAAAATGCACAACATTTTCTTACGGGGGGGGCATGCCCCCAAACCCCCCTAGAAGGGCCGAGGTCCACCCACCACAGTTTTACCAAAAATCCTGTGAGAAACACTGGTATTGCTATGCCAATGCAGCTTATAGCTTGTTTTAGGCTTCATCACTGTATTAATAAATGTCAAATTTTTACTTATTTCATCTGTTAACTCTCACTCGTTCCTATACTCACTCATTAAATGGCATTAGTGGTTTTAAGGAAAATGAGTTGGTATGTATATATTTAAGGGCGTGCAAAGATGGGTGATGCTTATGATCATATAGTGGCCCAGTCTAGGCCAAAATGCCAGGGCCGATTTTTTTTTATTTTTTAGTCCAGCCCTGTTATCGCATATCGCATTCTTAGAATTAGCTGCTTGTCTAATCAAATGATTGTACTCTCGATCAGATCTAATACAAATAACAACATTTCTGTTGTTGGCACACTTTGTAGTGTGCCAACCCCCCCAACAAAACAAAATAGTGCCCCTTTTTTGGTTTAGGCCACTGCCCCTTAAAATGTCTGTGCACGGCCCTGCTAATTCTCCTTAATTATTGCCCTGATTTGATCTGTTTTCCTGGAAAATTAATTTATTTATTTTTCATTTTATTTTATCATCGTTATTTTGTTTCAATGAGATAAAAATGGTGCTTATCAACCTTGAATGATATGATAATAAAATGATATCACATTATTTTGGCAGTAATATTTTGGGCGTTTTTTTCTTGGAGTGGGTGGGTTTTGGTGAGCTTTTGGGCTGGAAATCACCATCCCAATCTGGCAACACTCTGCACCATTACAATACTTATAGGCAACTAGTCATCATATCTTCAGCTCCATGAAACACATGTTAATGCTAAGTAGTACACATATGGTTCTTTAAAGTATTTGCATTGTACTAAAATGTGTTCATTTTCAATGGGCATATATGCGGCTGAAACAGGTAGCCTAGTGCATCCCAAATTTTTCAACATTAACATTTTAATATAACATTATAGTCATTATGGCCTTTAGAAAATTGTTTCTGAAAAACTGAAACAGAAAAACGCCTCGGTTACGACTGTAACCTCGGTTCCCTGAAGAGGGAACGAGCGTTGCGTCGAAATGACGCTATGGGAACGCTTTGCGTGATGACGTCTTGAAGCACATGTAAAATCAGTCCAATGGTGTGGCGGAACGTCAGAGGCGGGTGACGTCACGTACCAGGAAGCTATAAAAGCCGGCCCGAAACAGAAAACGAAAGCTTCGTAAAGTCTGAAGTCGCGCTGACAGGCATGAAGGAGATATGGCAAGGCGACGCAATGCTCGTTCCCTCTTCAGGGAACCGAGGTTACAGTCGTAACCGAGGCGTTCCCTTTCAAGGGAACTCGCGTTGCGTCGAAATGACGCTATGGGAACGTCTATACCAACGCCTCCATAGCTACAAATGTCTGTCCTGTGTGTAATCATGTGAGCAGCACTAAGAAGACAAAACCTGAGACCCTGGAGTAGAGTCTAGGTCTAAAGAGTAGAACCTGACGAAGGTGTGCGGTAAGGACCAGCCTGCCGCATCACAAACGTCCTGTAACGATACTCCTGATATAAGGGCCTTAGAGGCCGCCATACTCCTAGTAGAGTGCGACCGGACAGCCCAAGGAGAAGGCTGCCCAGCCGCCTCATAAGCAAGTGAGATAGTCTCAACCACCCACTTGCTCATCCTTTGCTTAGACACTGGAGCTCCCTTGTTAGGGGAGCAATTAATCACTTTTCCGCCACAGGGCAGCTCTGTGGACATATGCGTCTAACGCCCGAACAGGGCAAAGCAAATTATTCGCCTCCTGGTCCGATTTCGAAAGGGAGGAGGACCTCCAAGTGCCACGAGGGAAACGAGATACCAAAGGGTCTTTCCCCACAGACATTCCACCCAAAGGACTGTGGTAAGCACCTACGGCCGCCACATAAACCTTTAAAGTGGACGGGGTCAGACCTGCAGTGAACCGGTCCTGCAGGAACTCCAGAACTGTACCAATTGGGCAGTTGACTGGATCCAACCGACGGTCACTACACAAAGAGGTGAATACTCTCCAGTTCAGGGCATAAAGTTTCCTCGTGGAGGGAGCTCTGGACTGTAGAATGGTCTCAACAACCTCAGTTGAGAGACCTGACTCTATGAGCTGGGCCCCCTCAGAGGCCAAGCCCACAGGTTCCACAGTTCTGGTCGGGGGTGAAAAATCGAGCCCCCTGCTTGGGACAGAAGGTCCCTCCTGACGGGTAGCTCCAGAGGAGGCCCGTCGAGGAGGGACACAAGATCGGGAAACCATACTCTGCCCGGCCAGCGCGGGGCTATAAGAAGCAGGCAAACCCGGTCCCTGCGAACTCTCTCCAGAACTCCCGGGAGCAGAGCAACTGGGGGAAAGGCGTACAGACGTAGCCTCGGCCACGTCTGTACCATAGCATCCAGTCCCAGAGGAGCTGGATGCGTGAGGGAGAACCAAAGTGGACAGTGAGACGTCTCTCGAGACGCAAACAGATCCACTTATAATTTCCATATCAGCTCCACCACCTCGGGGGTGGAGCCACCATTCCCCGGGCCTCGGCCCCTGTCTCGACAGAGTGTCTGCTCCTATATTCTGGACCCCGGGGATGTAGGCTGCCTTGAGTGACAGCAACTTCCCCTGGGACCACAAGAGGATATGGCGTGCCAGCGCAAACCCCCTTGATATAGGCGACTACCGACGTGTTGTCCGTATGTACTACACATGGTGTCCCCTGAGACCTGTGATAAAGCTCCTCAGAGCCCGGAAGACAGCTAACATCTCTAGGCGATTGATATGCCAGGAACGATGATGGTCTTCCCACAGACCTTGAGATGAGCGACCCTCAGGATCGCTCCCCAACCCGTGAGGGAAGCATCCGTCGTTAGCAGTTTGCGACGACAAGGAGCTCCCAGCACTGGGCCCTGGGACAGGAACCAAGGTTTCTTCCACATAACCAAGGCACGTAGGCATCACCGCGTGACCTTGATTGTGCGAAATGGGTTGCCCCTCGGGGAAAACCCTCTGGTCCTGAGCCACCACTGCAGGGGCCTCATGTGCAGCAGTCCAAAAGGTATCCCGTTGGAAGCTGCTGCCATGAGACCCAACAGTCTCTGGAACTGTTTGACAGTGAGTAGCTGGCCTAGCTTTACACTTCTCACAGCTGCCAGGATGGAATCGAAGCGTGGCGATGACAGGCGCGCCTGCATCGACACTGAATCCCAAACCACGCCTAAAAAAGTGGTCCTCTAAAATGGAGAAAGCACACTCTTCTTGGCGTTCAGCCGTAACCCCAACTCTTTCATATGGGCGAGAACAACATCTCGATGTTGAACCGCCATCTAATGCGACTGAGCTAAAATCAACTAATCGTCGATGTAGTTCGTGATGCGAATACCCCGGAGGCGCAGAGGCCCCAGAGCTGCATCCACGCATTTGGTGAAAGTGCGGGGTGATAAAGCCAGGCCGAATGGAAGAACTCGATATTGGTATGCTTTGCCCCCGAAAGCAAACCTCAGGAACTTCCAATGACACGGACGGATGGAAATATGCGTCCTTGAGGTCTATCGTGACAAACCAGTCCTCGGACTAATCTGTGGCACGATTGTCTCAATGTTAACATTTTGAACTTGAGCTGCATGACAACTCGAAGATCTAAAATGGGACGCAATCCCCCGTCCTACTTTGGAACTATGAAGTACCGGCTGTAAAACCCGGTTTCCCTGTTGGAGGGAGGTACATATTCTATGGCCCCTTTCTCTAACAGAGTGTTTACTTCCTGTTCCATAACCAGAATCTGCTCGGGGCCCACCACTGTGGGCAGGACCCCCATAAACCGCGGTGGGCGTTACTAGAATTGTATCTAATACCCTTTTTCCACGGTCTGCAGGACCCAACGAGAAACATTTGACAGTAGCTTCCACGCTGTCAAAGATTCTACTCAAGGTACCAGTCTCTCGAGACTGGTTTCTGGATTTTGTTGCTGTTGAGTAGTCGGTTCGTCGCCCTGTAACGGCGCACCGGCAGGGAACGACCAAACAGACTGCTCTAGCACCCTCCTCAGAGGGGGCGGGCATCCCGTGGCCACTACGTTTCCGGGTGGACCTTGAGATATGTGCTCGCCGGAGACCGCTGCGCCCTGTAACACCGGAGGCGGCAGGGTTGGCAGAACGGTCCCCTGAGGGCACCGAAAAGAGACGGCACCGTATTTTTCTCCTGCTGTTGAGTAGTCGGTTCGTCGCCCTGTAATGGCGCACCGGCAGGGAACGACCAAACAGACTGCTCTAGCACCCTCCTCAGAGGGGGCGGGCATCCCGAGGCCACTACGTTTCCGGGTGGATCTTGAGATATGTGCTCGCCGGAGACCGCTGCGCCCTGTAACACCGGAGGCGGCAGGGTTGGCAGAACGGTCCCCTGAGGGCACCGAAGAGAGACGGGCACCGTAAAAAGAGGTGTTAACCGCTCTGCTTCGGGGGGACTACCCTCATTTGTCCTGAGCCCTCAGACATCAGGACTTTTTCCCAGCAGCCTTCTTGGCGGTAATAACGGTCCGCAGATCCGTTTTACCCCTCGAAGACGGCTGGGTTTGAGAGCGCCCTCCGTGTCCCCGAGCTTTTTGTGGGGGAGCACGGGAGGAAACGCTCTGTTTCTGAGTGGCACGGTGCTCAGCGCTCTTTTTAGATGAGTGAGGCTGCTCCCGCTCAGCAGCCTCAATGAAAGAACGACGGGGGAGAAGTTTCTGAAGTGCAGCTGCCTGTTTTGAAGCTTGTGATTTAGCTACAGCACTGTTAACTGCATCTCCAAATAACCCTTGAGTGGATACTGGTGCATCTAAAAGAACATGTTTTTCTTTGTCCTTTATGTCACTTAAGTTGAGCCACAGATGCCTCTCAGTGGCCACCAGGGCTGCCATAGAGCGGCCGATGGATTTAGCCGTCTCCTTGGTGGCCCTGAGAGACAAATCTGTGGCTCTACGCAGTTCAGACACCGTATCAGCACTAATACCCCCGCCATCCTCAGAATCACCCAATAACTCAGCCTGGTAAGCCTGCATTATGGACATTGTATGTAAACACGCTGCAGCTTGACCGGCGGCGGCATAAGCTTTATGAACCAGGGAAGATGTAACTTTTACTGGCTTGGATGGAAGTGCAGGAGCCTTCAGAGAAGATGCCGTTGCTGGAGAGAGATAGCTCGCGAGCGTCTCTTCCACCCTCGGCATCTCCCCATAACCATGCTCTTTATAATTGTGAATGGATGAATAGTGTGATGTTTGTGCAGTATACACTCGATATGACACTGGTTTCCCCCACGATCTCGACACCTCGGTGTGGAGATCGGGGAAAAACGGAAGGCTTCTGCACTGAGGCTGTGCACGAGATGGCAGGAAACGTTCGTCGAGCTTGCTTTTCGAACGAGCGCCCTGCCTATCTACTGGCCACTCAATAGATAATCGCTCGACAGCTCTAGTGATAACATCAAGCAATTCTTCAAACGCATGAGACTGAGGTGGCGAATCCTCAGACTCAGCGTCAATACTAACAACGTCCAACTCCTCAGAGCTGGACAATTGCAGTATTGGTGCCTCCATCGGGGGGGAAGAAACCGCAATGCGTGCTTCCACACCCTGATGAGAGGCACTGGATCTATCAGAAGGAGTCTGAGATAAGGCAGAGCCCGTCTCAACATCCACTGATAGATCCATTTGCGAACCCCAGGTCTGTGATTGCCGCCGTGCCTCGGCAGCGGCGGGACCCGAGCCCTGGGGAACGCGATCGGGATTGAACCGAGCCAAGCGGGATCGGAGCGAACGCAATGGAAGCGCGTCGCAATGCACACAGTCACCACCCTCGAGTGCTGACTGGGCATGCTCCTCACCCAAACAAACAACACAAAGAGCGTGAGTATCACCTCCCGTTAAATAACGCGGGCAGGGATGGACACACACTCTAAACTGTTGCTTGCTCGCCATACTGAATATATATATATATATATGATATAGACAGACAACACCAAATATACAGACAGATTTCACACAGAGCGCAACTGAAGACTCAGAAAGCTTTCGTTTTCTGTTTCGGGCCGGCTTTTATAGCTTCCTGGTACGTGACGTCACCCGCCTCTGACGTTCCGCCACACCATTGGACTGATTTTACATGTGCTTCAAGACGTCATCACGCAAAGCGTTCCCATAGCGTCATTTCGACGCAACGCGAGTTCCCTTGAAAGGGAACTGTGGCGCGGCCTAAGCTTTTGTCCCTAATGGCATTTTTTTCCTTACATTACTCTTACTTTTATACTTTAAGTAGTTTTGAAACCAGTACTTTTACACTTTTACTTGAGTAATAAGCTTGAGTTGATACTTCAACTTCTACAGAAGTCTTTTTAAACCCTAGTATCTATACTTCTACTTGAGTAATGAATGTGAATACTTTTGACACCAAACTGAACTACAGGTAGCCCTATACACATTAAATATAGTCACGCAATGCTGATGTTGTTAATATTAAAGGACAAGTTCGGTATTTTACACTTAAAGCCCAGTTTACAGATCGTTTCTGATGAAATAGAACGGTTAAGATTAAAATTTGGACACATGATGCTGCCCAGAGAATTTTAGGTTTCTTTTGCTTTCCCCCCACCTCCAGAATGGCTGCATATGTGCACTGGAACAATCCTTCCTAAAACGCATTAAACTTTCGTTTACAAAGACGTGAAACTCACAGAGTGGTCAGGGGTGTTCACTGATATGCTCACACAAAAATCGCTGCAAAAGATGCTTTCCAACAGGTTTTATCATAGTTTTTGTCCAACTCCATTGACTTGTATTGGATGTGCTGTGAGGTATGGTATTACTCCGCCGCCGGGCTGGAGTGTCTATTATTCAAGCTCTCAACGGAAGAATGTACGGGTGTGAGGCGTTTGGAAAAATAGGTCCACAGTTTTACAACGAGTGGTTTGAAAGCATCTTTTGCAGCGATTTTTGTGTGAGCATATCAGTGAACACCCCTGACCACTCGGTTGGTCAGAACAAAAGTGGATGTTACTTACTTGTTTAGATAAAAAAAATTGGTGAAAATTGTTATGTTGGTCATACTAATAAAAAGTAGAATCTGTGATTCTGAATGCCAGTATCCACACCGGCGCGGTGACAGACAGCCGCACATTCTCTTCAAAACATTGGATTCATGTTGTGCCGTGCCGTGCCGAGGCACAACCCACATTAAGTTGATAATTCCACGAATAACTGCAATTGCAGATTTTGAAAAGAGATGGCGACAAGGAGGAAAAACTACGGACTTCAGCTTTAATGTTACATAGTGGTTAAATAAATAACAAGAGCAGAGATAATCTGATTCTGATATTATATCATACAACCTTCACATTTAGACCAACTGTTCATGACTTTAAGGATCATTTAGCTGCATAACCAGGTCCAAAATGATGCTGGAATTAATTTGATTAAGGATGGCCATGATTCTTGTTCATTGTCTTTAGTAGACCTGAGGTCACAGAGGTATGGAAGTAGAATAATGTCAAATGTTTTTGAAATAAAAAGCCTGTTGAATTGCACTACTTGAAAAAAAATAGGCATTGCATTAACCATGCTTGCATTTTAATGCATTGTATTTTTAGTGCTTACATTTTTATGGGCTGAAATTCAACATGGTTGAATATTTAAGCTGTGAATATTTCAATTAAAAACATTTCAAACACCTTTTCATTATTAAAAATTCAATAATCCATATTCACCTTTCATATTTCACTTCCAAAATATTCAAACTGTTTAAAAATACAACCAATAATATTCAACAGGCAATTTTCGGTCCATTTTATTTCGCTTTGCAAATTCGCTTCCACAAATTCAGTGGTTCAATTTCGACAGTAAATTCAACATTGACGTCCAGGAACTGCAGGAAAAGCAGTAGATTGCCGAGCACACTCTCCATCTGCTGTTAGTCGACCTCACCATCAGGTGGTGCAAAAGCGCGTGTTGTAGACGGAGACATTCATTCATAAAATGAAAATTGCTGAGTCCCAATTCGCATACTATCCGTCCTAAATAGTATGCGAAACTAGAATTAGTACGTCCCAAATCGTAGTATGTTGAAAAGAGTATTCCAAAGATACCCGGATGGTCTACTATTTCCGGTTAGAATTCGAAGTGCAGATCAATGCACACTCTAACGGCTAATATTGCCCACAACCCATTGCGTGCGGGAGGGAGAAGCTTTGTGGTGATGGTGGTATCTATGGTGATGTAAACATGGCAGCCGGATGCAGCCGCGGAGATTCGCCCTCAGTTTTTAAGTGTAAGAATTCAAATGTTTAACCCTTATCAAAGTTATATTTTATTGTCTCGTAATATTAATGGGGTTATGTTGTGCCAAAAAGTACCGTGTTTATCTTGTAGGGTCCGATGAAATAAAAAGTACAGTGTCATGCAAGTGTCTTTTTTTAATGTATTTCTTCTGATGTTTCTGTCTTAGATTTATAAGTTACCTTAACGTTACTATAAACCCTTATGAAAATAAACACCTTTTACTACACTAACCATAGTTTAACCACACTGACTTATTTGTAGTAATACTGTGGCTGTACAAATGTTAACTTTATCAATCCAACCAAAGAAACATGGTTACTAAACTTTTACTATAGTACAATGGTTCATTTTCATCGGGGTATTTTTGAGTATTATACATAAGTATAAAATACGTTAAACAATAGTTATACTATAAACTTTAAATATTTTAGCTTTCGTTACACACATTGCACATGAACGTCAGAACCAGCCGCCTCACAAACGACCTGCGTTTGGTTGATCTACGACGACATCCTGCTTCACTCCTCAATTTGGTAGGACACATTGTAAATGTATTTTAGAAAAAAAGATGGGAATAGTAAATACATTTATATATGACATATAAGAATGAATGAAATGTAAAATGTTTTGTTAACAGTCATGGTGTGCGTAACTAAGCAACCACGTTCTCGTTCACGTTGCATGACGTCATCGAAGTATGTCCCAGAACGTGCATACTTTTTTGCTACACACTCAAAAGTATGTACTTTTTCCTCACAAAAAAAGTACATACTTTTAGGTCGTAGTATAAGTAGGCGAATTGGGACTCAGCCAATGATTATCTGTGTCAGTATATGCGGAAAAGATGATAAACACACAAAAGCTGTTTATGTTTCATTCAATAACTTCATTGTTACTTTCCCTGTGTATTCTACATGTCATCAGCTTTCTCTACCATGAACAGGATTATAATCGGTTTCCCTCAATACCTCATACTCAAGGATGATCACTTTTGATAGTGATATGAAAGACCAATTTTGCACCTTATTAGGGAAGTAGGCTGTTGGCTATTATTATAGGCTACAGGCAAGAAGATGGACTCAGAATATGAACTTAACGCGCAAAGTTTCATGCTGAGCGTTTCGTGATATACTGGCATAAAATCAACACATACATATAGTATGCATACGTGTATTGCATTAGCTTAAACTGTCACAGCACTTGCATATTGTTGTCCTATTGTTAGTTTAACTGTAAATCGCTTTGGATAAAAGCGTCTGCTAAATGACTAAATGTAAAAATTGGCTTGAAATTGGACATTAGCACATTTAGGGACCGTCTCTAAAGTTGCATACAACATTGGCATACACGTTTCTAACTTCAATAGCAAACTTAAATTTATTTGAATAAATATCAAAAATCCAAAGAGTGCGCATTATGCCTGACACTAAATGAACACTTTACAGTTGGTTTTATGACTGTAAGTCGTTCTATTCAAATGCTATCGGAGTTAGAAACGTGTATACCAAAGTCGTATACACTTTAGAGACGGTCCCTAAATGTTCGAATGTCCATCATCAAGCCATCTGTATGCCAATCTATCACTGTGAAACGCTCAGCATTAAGCTTTGCGCGTTATTCTGAGTCCATCTGCTTGCCTGCGAGTTTGGTCTTTTACATCACTGTAGTCCATTAAGCTACGTTAAGCGTTGTATATGTCCAGCAGGGGAATCCTTAAGTATTGAGGGAAACCCTAATAGCCTGCATGCAGCACATCGCCACAATATAGGCTAAAGTTAAGGCAACTAAACAACCAAGAGAAATATATGTCAACCTCAAAAATGTAACATTGGATCTGTATATCCGCATCGGGGAATAACATTATAATCTCGTTCACGGTAGAGAAAGATGCATGTAGGCTACACAGGAAAAGTAACCGTGAAGACACTGAATTTAACATAAAACAGCCGTTATAATAATCACAAATACACTTACATTGCTGTAAATGAGTTTTATGAATGAAATGAATGACTTGTTCTAACTGTTGCTGGTCTTCAACACGCGCTTTTGCACCATCTGCTGGTGAGGTCGACTAACAGCAGATGGAGAGTGTGCTCGGCAATCTACTGCTTTTCCTGCAGTTCCTGGACGTCAATGTTGAATTTACTGTCGAAATTGAACCACTGAATTTGTGGAAGCGAATTTGCAAAGCGAAATAAAATGGACCGAAAATTGCCTGTTGAATATTATTGGTTGTATTTTTAAACAGTTTGAATATTTTGGAAGTGAAATATGAAAGGTGAATATGGATTATTGAATTTTTAATAATGAAAAGGTGTTTGAAATGTTTTTAATTGAAATATTCACAGCTTAAATATTGAACCATGTTGAATTTCAGCCCATAAAAATGTAAGCACTAAAAATGCAATGCATTAAAATGCAAGCATGGTTAATGCAATGCCTATTTTTTTTCAAGTAGTGCAATTCAACAGGCTTTTTATTTCAAAAACATTTGACATTATTCTACTTCCATAGAAATGAATGACTTGTTCTAACTGTTGCTGGTCTTCAACACGCGCTTTTGCACCATCTGCTGGTGAGGTCGACTAACAGCAGATGGAGAGTGTGCTCGGCAATCTACTGCTTTTCCTGCAGTTCCTGGACGTCAATGTTGAATTTACTGTCGAAATTGAACCACTGAATTTGTGGAAGCGAATTTGCAAAGCGAAATAAAATGGACCGAAAATTGCCTGTTGAATATTATTGGTTGTATTTTTAAACAGTTTGAATATTTTGGAAGTGAAATATGAAAGGTGAATATGGATTATTGAATTTTTAATAATGAAAAGGTGTTTGAAATGTTTTTAATTGAAATATTCACAGCTTAAATATTGAACCATGTTGAATTTCAGCCCATAAAAATGTAAGCACTAAAAATGCAATGCATTAAAATGCAAGCATGGTTAATGCAATGCCTATTTTTTTTCAAGTAGTGCAATTCAACAGGCTTTTTATTTCAAAAACATTTGACATTATTCTACTTCCATACAGAGGTATCCATTATGTTCAAGGGAAAAGTGTTTAATTTGCATGAACATGTAAATCGTTCATTTAACTTCAGTCATTGATGTCAGTGTGTGCACATGACCAGTCCAATACAAATTCACATACTGCACATGAGATCTTATTGTAAAATGATTGCCATTATGAATATATCACTCAAGTGAGACTGCCCTGCAGATGTTGAAGATGTTCTGTATGAACGTGCAACGTGAGACAAGCCCTTATAGGCTTAGTCTACACCATTATGTGATGATAAATGAGCATCTGTTTTCATTTACAATTTACAAATGTATAGGCAACAGTACCTCATGCGTTCAAACAAATTAAATGTTAATAATAGGCTTTATGAAAAAAAAACATCTCTCTTTTAAATCCATTAACTTATATGTATATTATTATAATACATTTTGTTTAATATTTGTATATATTTATTTTATTTCCCCCTGATCTAATTATCTCTTTACCCCATTCATACATACACCATAGAGCCTGTGTTTTGTAAATACGGTAAATGCCCGACAGTCATGCCAACAAAGCTTTGATGATACTATTGGGGGCCTGGCCCCCCTAGGGACTGAAAGATTATACTTTCCCTCTAAAGATAGCTTTATCCCTCCATGGCATATTTAAGTCCCACTTGAATGCTCCTCGATGAGAGGTGCTCGTGTCCAAAATGTATCAAAAATATCTTGGGACAAGGTTTTCACACTGACAGCTGTCATTGTAAAGGCCCGTTCACACCAAGGACTATAACGATAAAGATATAGTTCTAAAATATTACATAATAAAATATTATTGTTCTCAATATTACAGTTTTTCTGAATTCCTAAAACACTAAACCCTAGCCTGGCAAGCCAGACCCACATCAAGATGTTGGGTCTGAGAACTCATCATTGGCAGGACTCAATCCGAGGGGCGGGATAAACGGTTGTCTTTCAAATTCCCTCTGCACGCAATAGGAAAGCGCTACAATCAACCAAGAGCGTTTTCCCACCAGCGGAGTTAGTTGATAGATTAAACTTTTGCCGTATCTGGTCGGCAAAACTACGAACACATCTTCCTTTTTTAAGAATGACTTAAGTGCCGTTCTTTGTTCTTTTCTCAAAGAAAAGCTTAACTCCAAGTCCTCCCGAGTCGCGGCCAAAGCCGATTTGAAAGACCGCTGTTCTCCCGCATGTGAAAATGTGCATGAGTTTCAGATGAATTTACAGGTTTCAATATTCATACTATGTTTACATATGACTCAGTAAAGCCCTGACATTCGGTTCTATTTTTTTAATGAATCATAATGCGATTGTATTGTTCAACGCGCTATAATTATGTTTGAGACATCAACCACTGCTCGATGACCATAATGTTTGTATAAACTATAGGTAACAACTGGTCAAATGTACATCTAGGTCATAAAAAAGTACGTAATATTTTCTTCTCAGCCATGTTAACAATTATCCGTGAGCGAAATCTCCTCCCATCCGTTGTCTGATTGGCCTTTCGCAAGGATTCCTGGGTAATTAAAGTGTGTGGAGCCTGCATCTATGCGGGCTTCGCCGGAAGACCGCTTCAAGGGTTCAAAGGGGGCGCTGCTGAGCACACTTCAGAGCGTTAAAATGCTGAATGGGACGGCCTATGGACTCGTAGACTCAGCGAGCACAATCTAAGTCCACGAGACCGAAAGTCCCCATGAAGTGCGCCATTTGGGACAGGGCCACAGAAGCGTCACAACTCTGTCATCATAATGTTAAGCCCGCCCACCGACTCTATACACAATGTGATTGGCCTGACTAGAGTTTGTATATATATATATATATACTACATAAACATACATACATACATACATACATATAAAGGTACACACACACACACACACACACACACACACACACACACACACACACACACACACACACACACACACACACACACACACACACACACACACACAGTGCTTTAGAACTAAAGTTGACTTTCTGACTTGGCTTGTATGCACACTCAAAAAAATAAGCTGTTGAACGAACTTGATTAAATTATGGAAAACTTTTCCACGAAAATTAATTACATTTTTCCAACAAAATCTAATTTGTTTGAAATGATTTATTGTAATCTTGTTGTATGAACTTAAATTCATTTAGTCGTTCCTGCTAGATAAAGTTTTGTCAGGTCGACTACTTTTAATTTTTGCCCGGCCTAAAATCGCCAATATTATAATTTTAGCTAATTTGACTCTACAGTTATTTCCAATGATAGAAGCTACTAGTGTTCAAATTAATTTAAACCACTTTTTACAGAGAAATATTGAATATTACTTATGCAGATCTGCGAATGAGGTTTAATGCATGTATAGAGCATACTGAGAGCCCACAGCCCTAAACTAAACACAGTCGCCACTCTTCTGCATAATGGTAACCACAAAATTCAAAAACATTACAGAAAGTCCTCTAAGTTTCTAACATAACTGAATATTAAACACTAACATTAACTAACAACATCTTTCCATTTACAGAAAAACACATAAAATAACACTTTAATCCCTAAATTTACCCTCCTAATGCAGTGCCTTGCAAAGTATGCTGGGAACTACAGATCCACTGCCCAGGTAGTTGTCAACAAAAATGATTCATGTAGTTTTCACACAAATTAAGTAAGTAAACTTCAGTTTTAAATATATTAGGTTGATTGAACACAATTAAATTAAGTTGTGACAAAATATTAAACAATCGTGTTACTTCAGCTTATTTTAATTCATTAAATTTAACAAGAGGCAAAAAAAATATTTTTTGAGTGCATATTCGGTGTGTGTGTGTGTGTGTGTGTGTGTGTGTGTGTGTGTGTGTGTGTGTACTGTATGTATGTATGTATATATAAGACACAAAAGTAGTGTTTTACATTTTTCACATCTGTGTGTAGTCTGGTGTGTGTGGCTAATCATTTTATGTTTGTATGTTGAGTTACTACACAAAAAGAAAATTTTTGGAAGTGTTAAAATAGTTTTGAATGATGTATTTGCTTTTGCAAAAGATGTCTGATGGTTTGCATGTTGTGTGTTCATGTTTTGTGGTTTGTGTTCAAGAAACTGAGCCATAGTTTCAGAAATTGTGTGTAAGCAATTTGAAAAAACTGTAATACTTGTAAGTGGTCAAACTATTTATGCTTCGATAAGTTTTGACAAAATATGACTTTGAGCACTTTAGGTTTGTTTTTGTGTCTCTATCCTGGCACACAATATGTCTGCTCAACCTAAAGTTTCAGTGTTTAAAGTTAGCGCATAAAGTGATTAATTTGCATTTACATTCAGTCACTGATATCAGTGTTTGCATAAGACAAGGACAGTAAAAAATTACTCATTTGCTTATTGAAATATAATTTAGTGTGTGACCACAATTTATGTTCTGTTAGCTTTATGGAAATAAACGTTTTGCAATAAGATATTGTAAAAAGCACAATGAATGATATCAAAATATCTTTTTTTTAAAACTCTTTCTGTGTTCTAAAAGACTACATGCAAAATTACTACAGCATCTCAGCTGACATCAGTAGAGTGATTTGCTTGCCACTTGTGCAAGCTGTGAAGACTTGAAACGACTGTGAATGTCCCCCTTAATACCACAAGTAAGCGAGTAACTTCTCTCACGCTCTGAACAGCAGGATTTTCTGTGAGGGAAACAGATTAAAGAACACGTTGAGAATGCAGTGGTGAGAAAGCACAACGTCACTGGACTCTAGCAGTGGAGATGTGTTCTCTGGAGTGCCAAGTGTAAAGTTTGGTGGAGGGGGATCATGGTGTTTTTCAGGGGTTGTTTTTAGTTCCAGTGAAAGGAACTTTGTGGGAACAGTTTGGGGATGTTCCTGCTCCAGCATGACTGTGCACCAGTGCTGGATGAGCGAGTTTCGTGTGGAGGAACTTGACTGGCCTGCCCTCAACCCCATAGAATACCTTTGGGATGGATTAGAGCAGAGACTGCGAGCCAGGCTTTCTCGTCCAACATCAGTGCCTGACCTCACAAATGCGCTTCTGGAAGAATGGTCAGAAATTCCCATAAAAACACTCCTAAACCTTGTGGAAAGCCTTCAAGAGTTGAAGCTGTTATAGCAGCAAAGGGTGGGCCAACTCCATGTTAAACCCTACGCGTTGAGAATTTGCTTTTCTCCACTTACATTTTATTTTAAACATGTGGACCTCTAGTCAAAATGTGCTTCTCAGTTCCTTATTTGTACATCCTTGTTTCCTTGTCTTGTATCCTACTGTAGGTCCTACTTCTTTGGATGCAAGGAAATGAAACAGATGAAAGGATTGAAGGAGCATGTATTTGTAATTTTAAATAGCCTTGTTTAGTCAAACATCCATTCAAAGAAACATCAGTTGCACTTAAAGGATCTGTCCTTGTGTTGTTGGTGTTTGCTTAATTAAGAAATATTAAAGGGATAACTTGAATTAAAAATATAGCAGCAAGCTGCAATCATCAGGATTCAAGCACCAATAGCTCATGTGGACAAGGTGATACAATTGAAATGTATATTTTCAAATAAACAAAGTTATGTCACAAAACTCTAGTTGGTGCAAGCTGATACGTCCTTAACTCAATAGAGTGATGCAGGGAAGATGTTTTTTGTAGGCCAACCCCAGAAATTTGTTTACTTAACTTAATCCTCTTCGTCCCGTGTGAGCCATGAGGCAACTATAGCTCCGTCCATCTATGTCTGTCCTGAGCTGTGAACTGTGCTTCTCCCTATGAGAGCCCCACTTCTTCCAGCTCGGTCACCATGTTGTTCTTGGACTGCTTTGTTTCTCTTGCCAGGCGGAGTCCAAAGCAAAGCCACTTTAGATATCCTTTCTTGAGACATCCTGAGTCGGTCCGAGCTATCTTAATCTGTGTATCTTGATCTCCTGATATATGTTTTTTGATCTTGTCTTTTTTTACAGGTTGACATTAGAGATGGTATTGGGCAAGTAGATGTTGCAGATCTTCCTAAGGCAACTGCTATGAAAGGCTTCTACCTTGTTCATGTTTGCTTTCACCATTCTCCAACATTCAGAGCCATTCAGAAGCACTGATTTAACACAAAACCTTTAAAAATAGTGTACAGAGCAGGAGAGGATTTTTTTTCAAAACATCACTGAATCAAAGTGAACTTGGACTAGAATTTGCTGATTTACAGTCTGCTGGTTTATGAAGGCAATTTGAAGAATTGTCATTTAGCATATTTTAGTGCCTTGCAAGAGGACTTCACAATAGCAATTCTCATATTAATTCATTCAGTCGTGAAAGGACGGAGAATATTTTGATTTAGGAATATGTAGTGAAAATTTTCAGCGAGTCATCTATTCCCAAATAAGAATAGGTGAAAAGGTCTTGAGCGAATAATCTATTCTTTTCATGTCTCATAAGACTCATTAACACTAGGTCATGACCAAGGTATTACTTCACTTCAGCCCCTGCGATCCAATATTTTTCTTACCATATATGTTTTTTTAAATACGAGGCAGAAAAATAAAGCCTCAAAAAAGTCCTGCTGTGACGTGTCCACCAGTGCCCGAAGAGGTCAGCGGTTTGAGGATTACTTTGCATACTCATAAGTATATGAATTACAATAATATAAAATATAGTAGGGCTGCAACAACTAATTTATAAAATCGTCCATTATCAATAATGAAAATAATCAACAACAAATTTGAGTCTGTATAATCGACAGATTAATCGATTATCAAAATAATCATTAGTTGCAGCCCTAAAATATATTGGTATTACATATAATTATATAGAAATTACAACTATATATACAATTGTACGGTTAATATTATAACTAGCCTATATAAATTTTTGTAGGCTGAAACCTGAATTTTAGCACTTCCGGTCTATGTTCTGAAGTCAATGGGTTTTTTTTTTAAATAGATTTTTGGTTAAATGCCTAAAATAAGGTTCCTGGTGAACACAAGTTCAAGATATTTTCACATTTTATTCTATGAAATAAAATACATCACTAATTCCCCCTTGTGATTTAAAAAGTGGCTAAATTGGATTACAGAGGTTTACGGGACATTAAACATCATCACCGAACAGGAAAACACATCTACTTGTGTTGTCCGCTTTTTGTTTAGGCCTACAATCACGTAGCCTACATGCAAACCATTCTGAATTTAGGCTTCAAAATGTACAAAAGTTTTCATGATGAATAAAACATGCAAAAATCATAAACTTTTGTTGGTCACAGTGCTAATTTTCTGCAATAATCCAACAGCCAATGGAAAAAAAAATGTGTGTGTGTGTGTGGAGAGAACCAGTGTAATGCTCAGTTGTCAGCTGGTTTGATCTGTTGGATGTGTGTCTGCTGCCCTCTGCTGTTTTTAACCAGTACTGTGTCTTTGTCCAGCTTGTACGGATTGCCAAAGTCCTGGGCACAGAGGACCTCTACGACTACATCGACAAATACAACATTGAGCTCGACCCACGGTTCAACGACATTTTGGGAAGGTACATTGAGATGTGTGATTGTTTATCCATGTACTACTTTGACCTCACTTTAAGGATTTTACTAACTCTCTTTTATAATCCTCTCTCTCTCTCTCTCTTTCTCCAGACATTCCCGGAAAAGGTGGGAACGGTTTGTCCACAGTGAGAACCAGCACCTGGTCAGTACTGAAGCGTTGGACTTCCTGGACAAACTGTTGCGCTACGACCACCAAGCTCGCCTCACCGCCCGCGAGGCCATGGAGCACCCTTATTTCTGTGAGTGTCTTCATCTACAGACACTATGAAGATCTGTGCTCCTCATGCCAGAGTCTAGGATCTCTTAAACCTAGTAGACAGCCATGGAAGCAGAACCAATATCCCAATCTGATTCAAAAACACATTGATTGCAAAGTTGACATTTACGTCAGTTATGTGATGAAATGATTGAGAAGTGTGAACAATGTCTCTGTAGGAACTACAGTGGTTGTCATGTGGACACAGGATTTGAAATAAAAGGCTTATGTACTCTATTGATGGCATCATGTGTTTCATCACTGTGCCCATATGTTGAAGCGCTTTGAGTACCCAGATAAGCGCTATATAAATGTAACGAATTATTATTATTATTATGTCTCGTGTCAGATCCCATTGTGAAGGACCAGGCGAGGATGGGCTCCACTTCAGGACTGTCCGCTGGATCCACTCCTGTCAGCACGTCCAGTATGATCACAGGTCAGTCATGTGACTCCCTCCGGGGATCATGCTTATTGAACTGAGAATTACAGACTATAATTAAGATTACAGAAGTATTTTTCTGTGTTCATGAGAAACGCGCCGTTACTAAAAGGCATTGATCTGCAGGTCTTCAAGGAGTCAGAGTTAGGGATGCACCGATACCATTTTTTCAGAATCGATCCGATCCAATACCAAAAATTCTGAGTATCGACCGATACCGATCTGATACCGATACCAGCGCAGTTTTTTTTTTTTTATCAAGTAGAATTTCTAGAACTCTGTGTTGAACTAATAATCACTATTTTGATATTTAGATATTTAACAATCTGCTTAATACAGACAACTTCATTATAAAGAAGAAAAAAAATAATAAAAAAATAAATAAATATATATATATATATATATATATATATATATATGATCATAATCTGACATGAATGCTATTATAAACTAGATTAGTGGATAATTCAGCAGTCAAATTTAGTCTAGAAAAATCACGAGTGCACAATAATTGTATAAAATCTGAACATTTTGTGAAAAAAACGTTAAGTGGGGAACAAATTAGAGACAATAAGTGTAACACTAAATCTGGTAACTTTACACATTGCTCTTTATATTGTTGTAAAATTCATTCATGAAAAACAAGATAACAAAAATATTTTTTTTTATATATAGCCTACTATAAAATGTATAGCACAGCTGTTTAATGAGGTAGCAACATATGACAGATAGGGACAGAACAAGAACAGCTATTAATAATCTTTCATTGCGTCACTGTATTATGATATGAAAGGCTCCAATACAGTGCGGCACACAGCGCTTATGCGCATCCCGAGCGCAGAATGATGCGCTTGAAGCAACATGAGTCACAGCGCGCAGCGCGTCGAGTCCGCATTGAAAAGTTTAAAGCACAAAGAAAATGCATATTGATGCGTAGTGTATTATACAGTATCTATATATGCAATAGTTTATTCAGCATTTTCTTTTAACAGTTTTACATTTCAGTTACTGTGCGCGTGAAGAACAAATAGTGCTCTGACTTTACTGCAGTGTTGTGATCTAACAGACACCCGGTAGAAATTAAATAAGTAATAAAGTCCAGCAAGATAAAGTTGTTTTATGCGAAACCATAGACCTTTATCTACAGATCAAGTATAATAATAGTAACATTGAATCATCTTGGAGAGAGTTTCATCGTGTTAACTGTCGTAACCGAACGCGACGCGCTGTTTGGATGCTGAATGGAGAATGATTGACAGCCGCAGCTGAGGGAAACGTTTACGTGAGCTTGAATTGAACGACTTGAATATAAATTTCTATCTCACATTATACTATATAATGGCTTCAGAACACTTATAATATTGTGCACGGAAACTTATGGGTTCAGTACAAAAAAATGCTAAACTTTGACAAAAATATTTTATTTTTGTTATAATTGTGATTTTATAATATTTAGATATGAATCCAACTGAATCCAACTTGTGAAAAGATATCTTTCAGGTAGTCAAATAGCAAATAGCATATAGTGGAGCTCTATGGCCATCTAGTGGTTAAAGTGATTTTTTTTTTTTTTTTTAACTGCATTTTCCAAAAAATGGGCATAAATGTTACATTAAAGGCACAATATGGGATTTTTTCTCCACTAGGGGTCGCTAACCTATTTACAATAACAAAGGCGTAGATTGATGACGCAACATTTGCTATGAATTATGGATTTTGTCGTCAACGTCAAGCCGACCGATCTAATAATGTATATGGATGACTGAATACATCGATGCTTTTATCATGACTGTGATATGAAGCAGTTCGGGATTGCTAAGAGACAGCTATCAGCTCCAAACGCGATGCGAGTACGTAGACTCACTGTATTCCGGACATCACGGTATTCCGGACACTTGAACTTTTCCGCAAATTCTATAAATAAACACTTCCAGGTCACGGCATCTATATATATCCGTGTCATCTTTGCCTCCTCCTCTTTCGATTCCGACCAACCCTGTGTTTCCAGAGCCAGTCGTTTCAAAGAAATCAACGTGAATTTCTAACGTACACCAATGACTGTTCAGAAAATGGCGGGGGGAGGGTTTTCCGGCAGGACAAAAGGAAGAGGGGAGAATACCTCGGCTCTTAAAACATGATTACCCATGATCGCCCACCAGAAAATGACAAAAAAACATTCTTATGGTCTTATAAAATAATTATGAGTTACAATTAGCAAATATTTGTACTTTTTTAAGGGATATACACGTTCAATGAGGCACTTTGTCGACATGAATTTGAGTGGCAGCGGCGCATCACTGCACCCTCATTAAAACACCTCAAGTTAAATTAATGTTCACGTTAAATGCTGTTTTAAAGGTCATTTCAACACATCTGTGTAATTTCACGTTATCTGGTTAACGTTAGGACAGCACGCATTGTAATAACATGCAATTTAACAACATTTCAAGCCATTAAGTTAACATATGTTTAAGTTAACGTTACTTATAAGCCATAAAATTAACGTTAATAACATTAATCATAATTTCTATAACATTAAGTTATTTGAGGACCCAATAAAAATGAATCTAGACCATTTTCTAAAAGGAACTTTTAATAACATAAAAAAGATGAACATCAACAAAAAACTATATACATTTAAGGTCAGGTTTCCCCCTTTCCCTGGTGTGCCCTGGCCCCTCTCCTCACCTGTTAAAAAGAAAAACATTAATGCTTTAAAAACACTTGAAGCCATAAGTAAAATAACTCAAATATAAAATTCTTAAATATAAAGTTAACATTAGAATATAATGTTATCGACGTCAATTTTCAGTTGTGCATCACCATTTTGGACTGCCAAGTGCTTCACATGAGCAATCGTCGATTAAAAGAGTGTTAGACACTTATAAATAATAAATATACAACATATGCAGATTAATATCATTATTTTACCAACTTATAGTTGTTAAAATGTATGCGTTTTGTATTAGAAATGACTCCTTCTTACCTGTCCGAAACACAGTGAGTAGAAATTTTCAGCTGTCCGGGACACCGTGAGTCCTAACGGTAATCCGGACACTGCGTCTCCCGGCAGTTTTTTCAAGATTTCTCCAAAATGATTAGTCCAAAAATGTGTCAATCAAACTTTGAAACGTGTGGAAGGCATGTCCCCAGAGACAGACGAGCCAATCAGGTTTATCTTTCTGCGGATTGATCTCTTACGGGACTTTTTACTGTGCTAAGTGTCCGGAATACAGTGAGTCTACGTTACCGCGGATATAAAAGGAATATGGACATTTCATTCTACCGAACTACACGCAGAATTACTACTCACAGGTCAGTTTATTAGACAAATTAAACTTGAGAGGTAACGCAGCGCTGTTTCACTCGGTCTAACATTACACTATCACACTAAACTGCATTTGAATGTGTTGAAATGTATGTGTTAACGTTAGTTTGTCTGTATGAGACTAGCAGTAAGCTAGCTAGATCAACATTAGAATAACATACAGATCATATTCTAACATTTTATCATTGTTGAACTATATAACCTTGATTAGTTTTATGTAAATGTGCTCACCTGTTTAATAAAGTACATGTAGGAGTTGTCGAAGTCTCGGACGTGGAGCTCTCGTTTATATAGTGTCCATGGGAGCTCTCGACATCTCGAAAACACCGCGCTGATATTGATTCTCGGTTTAGTTCTCCTTTTTTATCCAAAGTCTGCTTGCCATGGTCCATAATGTTTGAACGAAACAACAACAGCGTGCAAATAGACATTGCGAACTACACAGTTGTCCGCGTCAGTTTGGTTACTATCAGAGGGCTCTGGTTCATAGCTCTGGTTGCCATGGCAGCACGAGCGGAAACCAGAGACAACACGGATATGACGCCATTGACGGCGACAAAACGGAAATAAAGACACGGTCCGTGTCTTCGAATTAAAATACTAATATCTCTGGATTTAGAAGTTAATTGGAACTGTGGGGACAATGTAAATACACAACTTTAAAAAATATATAACATAGATATAGTGATTTTTTATATTTTTAAATAAAAAAAAATACATATTGTGCCTTTAAACCATTTAAAATGATCCATGTTATCCCCATGAATGAAAGTTAGAAATCTGGGTCTTTTATAAAGTGAATTTTACATCAAATGCTGTTTTTTTGTAAAAAGCTTATTTAAATAAATATTTATTTATTTATTTATAGAAATTTAAAAGATATCATAAATTCTCCAAAAACTGCACAAATGTTGAGTAAAAACATTAACAAACAGAATAAAATTACATTTGTAAAAAAAAAAAAACTATTATCTTGTTACAAAATTAAATGTTATTGTCTGGGGTCTCTGGAGACCCCAAAAAACACGAGTGTAGACATAAATAAAGACCATCAGAGGGTTAAAAAAAGTGAGTAAAGCTCAAAATCCTAATAATAACTTTTATTTCAATACACACAAATGCATTGGGAACACTGCACATTCTATTCAAAATCAAAACATGAAGAAAAATGTATCAAATGTGTTATTACTTTCTATAAAGTGAAGAAAAGGGAATATTAGGCTGTTAAAAAAAAATAGCAGTGTCTGCATTTTTCTTTACAAAGTCAAACATTTACTGTATAAACTGAAAAATGCTTGAAGATTTAGCTTTCTTGTGAATCATTGAACTAATATTTAGTTGTATAACCACAGTTTCTGAGAACTGCTTCGCATCTGTGTTGCATGGAGTCGACCAACTTCTGGCACCTGTGAACAGGTATTCCAGCCCAGGACGATTGCACTACAGACCACAGTTCCTCTGCATTTCTTGGTTTTGCCTCAAAAACAGCATTTTTGATGTCACCCCACAGGTTTTCTATTGGATTAAGGTCCGGGGATTGGGCTGGCCACTCCATAACGGTAATCTTGTTGGTCTGGAACCAAGATGCTGCTCACTTACTGGTGTTTTTGGGGTCGTTGTCTTGTTGAAACACCCATTTCAAGGGCATTTCCTCTTCGGCATAAGGCAATATGACCTCTTTAAGTATTCTGATGTACTCAAACTGATCCCTGATCTGTGGTATACGATAAATAGGCCCAACGCCATGGTATGAGAAACATCTCCATATCATGATGCTTGTACCACCATGCTTCACAGTCTTCACAGTGTACTGTGGCTTGAATTCAGTGTTTGGGGGTCGTCTGACAAACTGTCTGCGGCCCCTAGACCCAAAAAAGAACAATCTTGCTTTCATCAGTCCACAAAATATTGCGCCATTTCTCTTTAGGCCAGTCAAAGTGTTCTTTGGCAAATTGTATCCACTTTAGCACATGTCGTGTTTTTTTTTTCAACAATGGGACTTTGCGGGGATTCTTGCCGATAGCTTGGCTTCACATAGGCATCTTCTAATTGTTACTGTACTCACGGGTAACTTTAGATCTTCTTTGATCACCCTGGTGCTGATCATTGGCTGAGTCTTTGCCATTTTGGCTATTCTTCGATCCATTCGAATGGTAGTTTTCCGTTTTCTTCCACGTCTTCCTGGTTTTGGTTGCCATTTTTAAAGCATTTGATATAATTTTAGCTGAGCAGTCTATCATTTTCTGCACTTCTTTATATGGTTTCCCCTCTCCAATCAACTTTTTAATCAAAGTCCGCTGTTCTTCTGAACAATGTCTGGAACGGCCCATTTTATTCAGATCTTCAGAGAGAAATGCACTATAACCACCATGTACAGTAACAGTACTGCCTTCTCCCTTAAATAAGGGCCACTTATTGACACTAGTTTTTTCACAGAATTATTAACTTCACTAATTGAACTCCACACTGCTATTATTTTGAACACACCCCTTTCAATTAATGATTCAATTATACAGAATTAGCAGCATACATGTCATGACTGTTGGGTCTATTGTTTTTCTATTACTCTACTACACCTACTAGTAAATTATTTGTCATGTAGAAATAAATTTTTTTTAACCCTTAATCACTGTTAAAAAAGGACAACACTTAAGGTGGTTGGGGTCATTTTGACCCCAAACTTTTAAAGAGCAATTGCATAAGGAAATATAATTTTTTTATGTGGAAAACTATATATCTTTTTTTTTATTTACTTCTAAACTATCCATTTATGCTGTGTTTTTGTGGAAATTTTGAATTTTTTTTACCTATTTACTGCACAAATACATAACTAGGCCATAAATTGGCTCATGAAAAATGATTTTTAAAAGAAAAAATCACTTAAATGATGATCATAATTAAATATAAATAGTTTCTGGACATTGCTCTATGTGTTAGGGATAGAACACTGCCATCTAAAGGTTAGTTGAAAAACTTTATTTCTTATAGGAAAGGAATTAAAGTGCAATGGCCAAAGATATCCAATAGAGGGCCATAGAGAATCATTCATTCAACAAGCTTGTTCCATGTTGCATATGTGACGTGTGTGTTTGTGTGTGTGTGTATGAGATAGAAAGTTCGTTCCACTTTGGGTTTATGCTCTAGGACCAGACCTTGATTTAAATGTACATTTTTTTAGATTTATGCCAGTTTTGTTTATTTTATTTGCCAATTTCTATAAAAATACTCTCTGTTGCAGTGACATACATGTGTGTGTTTGTGTGTGTTTGTGTGTGTGTGTGTGTGTGTATGAGATAGAAAGTTCGTTCCACTTTGGGTTTATGCTCTAGGACCAGACCTTGATTTAGATGTAATTTTTTTTAGATTTATGCCAGTTTTGTTTATTTTATTTGCCAATTTCTATAAAAATACTCTCTGTTGCAGTGACATACATGTGTGTGTTTGTGTGTGTTTGTGTGTGTTTGTGTGTGTGTGTGTATGAGATAGAAAGTTCGTTCCACTTTGGGTTTATGCTCTAGGACCAGACCTTGATTTAAATGTAATTTCTTTTAGATTTATGCCAGTTTTGTTTATTTTATTTGCCAATTTCTGTAAAAATGCTCTCTGTTGCAAACACATACATTTGTGTGTTTGTTTATGTGTTTGTGTGTGTGTGTGTGTGTGTGTGTGTGTGTGTGTGTGTGTATGAGATAGAAAGTTCGCTCTACTTTTTATTTATGCTCTAGGACCAGACCTTGGTTTCTATGTAGAAATTTTCAGATTTATAATGGATTTACTTTTATTTTTTTGACAAATAAAATAAAAAAAAGTCATTTTTTTCATTTTCCCATTCATTTTCAATGTGGGGTCATTTTGACCCCAAACACCTTAAAAGGTAAAAAAAAATTTACACACCTTTAGAACAACCAAATCAAGCCCAGTTTTTTTGTGCATGTTTAGATAGATTATTTAGGAAAAGTTCCAGAGTTTCATGCCCCTGAGATGAAGTTAACACTTTTAAAAAATGAAGGAAAAATCCATTGGGGTCTGTATGACCCCAAACACTAATTTTAATCAAAAACAGTGATTGATCTGGTTAATGATGTAGGACTGTTATTATTTTGAACACAACTGTATAATTCATAGACAAATATCAAGGTGCAAGAACCCTTTTTACATTCATGCATTGGACACATGCTTGTATTCAAAGTGACTTGCATTGCTTTCTAAGTTTACATTATATTCCTTTTGGATAGTAATGACTCAACTTTCTAAAGGAACTACTAATTATTTGGATCAGTAATCTAAAGTGAAGATCCTGGTAACCCAATAGTAATGACTCAAGTGTTACTAAATCCACCCTTCCTTATTTACCAGGATAGAATTACTATCCAAAACCTTACAAAAAAACTCAAAAGTTTACAATGAATTCAGTCTTTAATAGGAGTATCATCTTTAACAGGAGTGTCATTGCTAGTGCATTACCATGATGTTCACTTTAGAATGAATTATACATCATGCATTATTCATATTAAATATGAACCTGTATATAGTAACCTGTATATACAGGCATTCAGAGCAAATTAAAGCCTTATTGGTAATTAATTTAATTGTGTGTGCTATTGTCGAGTTAAAGTACCTGTGTGATACAGCTGAGATATTTAATGTGTCTGTAATGGGTTTGTAGAGACGAGGCAGAGAGAGAACCCAAGTGTGCACATAAGTTTAATAGCAAAAGACAAAAACACAGATAATCCAGACCGGGAAAGGCAAATAGTCCACACGAACACAAAGGGCAAAACCAGGACATCCAGGACATCCAGGCACCCCACGACCAAACACCATAAGAGCAAACGACAACTAACAAAACACGACCGAAGCACAAGAGTTTAAAGGAAATCAAGCATGATTAACTACAGGTGTGTCTGATGATGGAACCACAGGAACTATCGAGGTAATCAAAGAAACAGAAAAACAGGAAAGAAAATCAGACAATGGAAACTGAGAATATATTTCAACACAAAAGTCCTTATAAAAAACTGAACCGGGATCGTGACAGCGTCACACCTGTCGTTAAATTGTCTTCAGAAATCCTGTTCTTGCTGAAGCTCAAACGTGCTGCGTAACACAAGAATGAACCTCATTGGTTCTTGCTGAAGCTCAAACGTGCTGCGTAACACGAGAATGAACCTCATTGGTTCTTGCTGAAGCTCAAACGTGCTGCGTAACACGAGAATGAACCTCATTGGTTCTTGCTGAAGCTCAAACGTGCTGCGTAACACGAGAATGAACCTCATTGGTTCTTGCTGAAGCTCAAACGTGCTGCGTAACACGAGAATGAACCTCATTGGTTCTTGCAGAAGCTCAAACGTGCTGCGTAACACGAGAATGAACCTCATTGGTTCTTGCTGAAGCTCAAACGTGCTGCGTAACACGAGAATGAACCTCATTGGTTCTTGCTGAAGCTCAAACGTGAATGAATCTCATTGACAGAATTACATTTTTGGATGAACTTACCCTTTAACCTGTTAACAACTTCAAATATTTTTGTTCTTTTTTTGCAGTTATTTTAGATACATAAACAAAAGAGATATTGTCCATATACACTCTTATTTGTAGGCAACTTAAGCACTTGGTTATTCCAAGAAAAACTTGTTATTCTAAGAAGAGCTGCAAGGCTTCCACCTGCTGACCGCAGCACAGTTTCATGAACAATATTTTTGGACAAAAATCATCACCATCAAAAAAAAAACAACAAAAAAAAATTTGCTGACAATAAATTTTTTCTTTGCATTTACATGCTAGACCTCTTTAATGACATGCAGTACCACTGATGGAGGAATATTAATATTCCTTTTCACAGATAAATTTTTTCGATATTGTACAATAAGTATCATACCAAGAGTCTAAGTAACTTTTCTCATGTCCCAGAGCAACGCAATTACCATTTCTCCCGTCATTAGGTTGTTTTGGATCCCCGGACCAGAACCTTTAAGAGACAAACAAGCAATAATGCACTTGCAGTAATATTTTTAGAAAACAACTGTATATTTGTATATTGATTAACATTCCTAGACATGATAACACATGCAGATTTCTTACTGTACTCTGGTGTCATTGAGAGTTTGGTTGTTCACCCAAACCCAGTGTCCTTCAGTGTCCAGATCATTGAGACCAATCCAGTGCGTCTCGTTAATTTTAGACCCCAGAAAATCCTAATGGAGAAAATGTACACAAGTGATAGTGTAAAATAAGTGTTTTTGGTAAATGTAAAGGTAAATTTATAGGTTAATAGAAACCCTTTTAAGGCTTTGTTTTATTTGTGTGATCAAAACATATTCATCCATCATTGATCTGACTTGCCCGTTCTGATTGGCTGGTTATGGTCACCAGATCGGCTCCTTTTGAAACACAGACATCTCGACTGTTTCTCCAGTTCAGTTTATCAGAGCTGAATAAATACAGCTTTCCACGACAAGCTAACCGTCCATTCACAGAGATATTACAAGACTGAGCTGTGAAAGATGAATGAAGTGTGATTAAACCTTCCATTATTTAGATCATAAAGTTAATCAAACTGGTTCCTGTGCAGAAATATTCACACTTTGTGTCGCTTGTAAACTGACACTCACCTTCGTACAAGGACAGCCGTTCTCTCAGTGTGTCGTATCTGGCTGTAAGATCATTAAACTCTTTCTTCATGGCTGGTGAAAAGACAACAGGAGAACAAGCAGATAAAGTTAATCAAACTGGTTCCATGTTCAGAAATATTCACACTTTGTGTCACACTAAGCTTGTAAACTGACACTCACCATCGTACAAGGACAGCCGTTCTCTCAGTGTGTCGTATCTGGCTGTAAGATCATTAAACTCTTTCTTCATGGCTGGTGAAAAGACAACAGGAGAACAAGCAGATAATGTTTCTCACATGGTGAGTTCAATAAACACTCAACACTGTTAATGAAACATGTCTGTGCTCTACCGTTTATTAAATACAGTTTCTCACCTCTGCTGTTGATCTCTTGAGCCGCCAGTGTCTTTGAAACCATGATGTGCAGTGATTCGAAATCAGCAAGCTTATGATTATCTGATTAAAGACAAAAGCAGCAGAGGAAAATGTGTTTTTGAGGAAAGTCCACATCATGTCAAGATCTACAAAACAAGTTTGAATGGAGTTTGTAAATGAAGTCTTCAGGCTTAATTAATGTCAGTTTACACATTCAATATGGAGATTTGTTTGACAACACTTGCCTTATAAAACATCTTTGCTGAGAAGTATGATTTCACAAATAAAAAGCTACTAAAAATTGTGTGTTAATGCTACATGTGTTAAGTGAAGTATAGAATTGCATACAGTAACTCAGTCAATACAACCCTGAACAGAGCAGAGATCTAGTATCAGTTATACTTACAAATCACCCAGAGAGCGCAGAGACCTCCGAGAGCAAACACAAGAGAGCAACCCAGAACAATCAGAAGAACTTTAGTCCACTTAGGAGAAGTGACCTCTCTCTCTCTCTCTTCAGTGGAGTTACCTGGGGTTAGATAAAAATAAAATAAAACACTGTATTTATTTCTGATTCCTTGAATCAGTCCAGCATTGCTGTCTGGAACTATTCCTGAAATTACAGATGACTCCTGAGAAGAGTTTAAAGTGTCAATTCATTAGTTTTTTTCATCATAGTTGACTCTGGTCTGAATGTTTGCCAGTGTGATTTTATTTAGACCATTGTTACTGAAAAGATAAGAGAAAATGGAATAGAACATGTGGATTTAAACGCAAGACAAAATGTGAATATAGCTTGTGAATGTAAAAGGTTTGCAAAGTTTTAAAGACCAAAGTTCATGACAAAAAAAGTTATTGTCTCCTAAATAATTATTTGATTATGAACAGCCGAAAGGAGTCGTCAGCAATTCCAGTCTCAAATCCTGTTACGGAGAATCCAAAACAAAACGAGAAACCTTTAAAATAGCATAACATGAGCACTTGATACACTTGTAGTCGGCTCACAGGAAGTTAAATGGTAAACTTTACACCAGTTCACACATCACAGTTGCTTCAGGCCAGGGGTGCAAAAGTTAAGATGGCAAAAGATGGCTATTTTCATAAACGGACATTTCACCCATCTTCGTTTTCAAAAATAACATCGTGCACACGAACCCGTGTATATGCTGTCAAGCAGGGACGTGCACAGGAATTTTGAGGGGCAGTTGCTCTGACCTGAAAAAATGGCACCCCCCGGTTACATGTTTACTGGCACAGTACACATTTTCAGTGTTAAACATACACTGCTCAGTTTTCATATCGTCCCAATCTAGAGAGTAAAAGTAACACTTTTAGAGAGAGAGAGTATAGAGAGTAGAAGTAACACTTTTAGAGAGAGAGGGAGAGTATAGAGAGTAAAAGTAACACTTTTAGAGAGAGAGAGGGAGAGTATAGAGAGTAAAAGTAACACTTTTAGAGAGAGAGAGAGAGTATAGAGAGTAAAAGTAACACTTTTAGAGAGAGAGAGAGTATAGAGAGTAGAAGTAATACTTTTAGAGAGAGAGAGAGTATAGAGAGTAAAAGTAACACTTTTAGAGAGAGAGAGAGAGAGTATAGAGAGTAAAAGTAACACTGAAGCAACGTTGCAGTTTCAGAAGATTCACAAAAGTGATGATTGAGCATTAGTTATGACACCTGCAGTTAACAACCAGAATCACTGAAGATAAGAGGAACAACATGAACAGAAAAAAGGGAAGAGAAATACAACTACAACTGTCTTACAACCACACGGCCTTAGATGAAAGCAACTGCATATAAAATCTATATCTCACCAGAGGATGATTAAACAACTCCAAAAACAGCATTACCATATTCACTTATTACAAACCAGTTTGGCTTTATTTCTTTCATATGGTTGTACAAAGGTTGAAGCCCATTGGTTGGGGAATTAATTCTCTCTCAGCGATTGTTGAAATTTCATGCTATTACTATTGTCAACAATATTCCATGCTTCTGAATGCAATGACATATTGGACCTTTTATTATGTACAGTTTTTGGAATCAGTGACTGACAGCTGGATTTTGACACACGTGAGTTCCCAATTGAGTATGAAAGTCTTTAAAAACAGCAACTTTCAGTTTTGAACTTTCATTATCAAATTGTTAACTGTCCCATTGAAAGAGCTCTTCACATAATCGCTGTTATTGAACAAACTGCTTATGATTATGCTTTTATTAGGCGAGACAATTCCTTTGATGCTTTAAAATGTTTTACCAGTTTACCAGTGACATTTAATAATGTAATCATAACTAAAACAACTACAATTCTCAGTACTTTTAGCAGAGGGAGCAAATGAAAATACAAAGTTATCGTCATATAATTCAATAAATCATATGTTTTAATCTTCTATTGTTGTTCCTTACATCATTAAAGCTACAATATGTATTTTTTTTCACCGCTAGGGGACGCTAACCTCTTACAATAACAAAGGCATAGATTGATGACGCAGTGAATAAGCGGAATCATGGAACTTGTCGTCATGCCGATGGATCTAATAATGTTTATGGGAAATAATGTTTATGGATGAGTGAATACATTGATGTTTTTAACATGACTGTGGTATGAAGCAGGTCACGATTGCTAATGAGAGAAAGATATCAGCGCCACACGCGAGTCCTGCATATATAAAGGAATGATGACATCTCATTCTACCGAACTACCCGCAACTGCTGAATTACTACTCACACTGGTCAGTTTATGTAATAAATTAAAGTTGTGAGATACCAGAGGCTTGACACTAGGTGATGAGACTAGACATAGCACCAGACTATCTGGAGGCCTGGAGAGTCAGAGACCAGGGAGGATCAGGAAGAGGGACAGGGCAGAAACCCACACAAGACAAGACCACAAGAGATGACAAAAACGAGAAATGAGCAAGAATAAAAACTGACTAGAGAAAACAAAATAAAGAAGCTAGAAACAACTGGAACTAGAAAAGAAAAATAAATATAAAAAAATAACTTTAGCTTGCAAACAAGAGGAAAGCAAACTAAATCATTTCTAGGAATAAATGACTGGAGCTGCAAACTAAAGACAAAAAAACAAAAACAAGACTGCAACCTTGCAGGGAACTAGAGAGAAAAATAAATAAAAGACTAGATAGCAACTCATTCAAAATCAAAAGAGAAACTACAATTAAGGCCTGGGAGAACTAAAGCAAAATAAAGACTGGAACTAGACTGTAAAAACTAAAGGAGCCTCAAATATCCTGTCAGATACTCAAGGAACTTCAAAATGTAACTTTTGTGATTGCGCACAGTGTCCTGTGAGTGTAACTCTACCACTGCATTAACATGTGATGTGAACGTCGAGTTTAGTACTGCGACTGAGGCGCCAGAACTGCTGCTGATAGAATGTGCGCTGTAGCGCGATACTACCATATTTTAGTTCCATTCTTATTTTGTTTCCACGATGTGTAAGATGTAGGGATACCACATCTTTAAATTACTATTAGTATTATTTAAGTTAACATAATAAAATACGTAGACCTACACCACAAAAACTAGTTGAGGATAAATTCGTTAAAATTGGGCGATTCCAGTGTTATAGACGTAACATTTGCAGTCAAAACTTGAAATATAAATTCTCAGAAAATGCATTTAATACCAATATTTTGGAGTCAAGACATTAGAAAAATAAAGGAGTCAAGTCAAGTTTATTTTTTGTATAGCGCTTTTCACAATACAGATTGTATCAAAGCAGCTTCACAGTATTAAATTAAAATAATACAACAAAGTTTGTTTCAAGAGGAATTTATTGATTGATAAAATTAAATTAAATATCCCCAAAATATCCCCAACTGAGCAAGCCAAAGGCAACAGTGGCAAGGAACCGAAAAACTTCATCAAGTGACCTAATGGTGTCCTAAAACTCCATCAGGTGACCTAATGGAGAAAAAAAAACCTTGGGAGAACCCAGGCTCAGTCGGGGGCCAGTTCTCCTCTGGCATTTATGAGCTAGAGGCCGGATTGTAGTTTGAACTGTAGGATTATATGAATGCCTGGCTGAAGAGATGCGACTTTAATCTAGTTTTAAACTGGGAGAGCGAGTCTGAGCAACGAACAGTATCAGGAAGACTATTCCAGAGTTTTGGAGCCAAATGTGAGAATGCTCTCCCTCCTTTGGTGGTTCTGGATATCCTAGGTATGACCAAAAGCCTTGAATTTAGTGATCTTAAAGAGCGCGATGGATTATAGGGTGATAAAAGATCCGTTAAATAGACTGGAGCTAAGCCGTTTAGGGCTTTATAGGTCAGTAGCAATACCTTGTAATTAATACGGAACTTTATAGGTAACCAATGCAGTGATGATAAAATCGGTGTTATATGATCATATTTTCTTGATCTAGTAAGAACTCTAGCGGCGGCATTTTGGACTAACTGTAGCTTGTTTATTGAGGATGCAGGACAACCAGCTAATAAAGCATTACAGTAATCCAGTCTCGAGGTCATGAATGCATGAACTAACTTTTCTGCATCAGAAACTGATAGCATATTACGTAGCTTAGCAATGTTTCTAAGGTGGAAAAATGCTGTTTTTGTAACATATGAAATATGATTTTCAAAAGACAGGTTGCAATCGAGTATAACACCCAGGTCTTTTACTGTAGAGGATAAAGTAACAGGACATCCTATGATGTTAAAGTTGTATTGTGCAAGGTTTTGTGGGCGGTTTTTTGAACCGATAAGTATTACCTCTGTCTTGTCTGGATTTAATAAAAGAAAATTACGGGTCATCCAATCTTTTATATCTTTAACACACTCTGTCAATTTGGAAAATTTTGCGTTTTCATCCGGCCGTGATGAAATATATATTTGAGTGTCATCAGCATAACAATGGAAACTAATTCCATGTTTCCTTATAATATTTCCAAGTGGCATCATATATATTGAAAATAACAGAGGGCCTAATACAGATCCCTGCGGCACTCCATAGTTTACTGGAGTTATGATCGATTTTTCTCCATTTAAATAGACAAAATGGTAGCGGTCAGATAGGTATGATTTGAACCAGCTTAGTGCTTGTCCTTGAACACCAGTATAATTTTGTAGTCGATCTAAGAGTAATGTATGATCTATAGTATCGAACGCAGCACTAAGATCAAGTAAAACTAGTATTGAGATACAGCCTTGGTCAGAAGCTAAAAGTAAATCATTTGTGATTTTAACGAGCGCAGTTTCAGTGCTATGATGCGGTCTGAATCCAGACTGAAACTTTTCATAGATCTCATTTTGTTGCAAGAAAGAGCCCAGTTGAGCGGACACCACTTTTTCTAATATTTTAGACATAAATGGAAGATTTGAAATGGGTCTATAATTTGCTAGATTATTATGATCTAATTGTGGTTTCTTAATGAGAGGTTTTATAACTGCCAGTTTAAATGTTCTTGGAACATGACCTAAAGATAAAGACGAGTTAATAATATTGAGGAGAGGATCTTCCACTACAGGTAACACTTCTTTCAGTAGTTTAGTTGGTATAGGATCTAATAAACATGTTGTTGTTTTAGATGAAGTGATAAGTTTATTTAACTCTTTTTGTTCTATAGTTGTAAAGCACTGTAATTGTTCTTTCGGGGTGATAATTGAAGCTGAATTATAAGGCGCGATTGAAGATTGAACGTTTACAATTGTGGTTCTGATGCTTTCTATTTTCTCAGTGAAGAAGTTCATGAAATCATTACTACTGAACTGTAACGGGATATTTTGTTCGGGTGACGTCTGTTTATTTGTTAGTCTAGCCACGGTGTTAAATAAAAACCTTGGATTGTTTTGGTTGTTTTCTATTAGTTTGCGGAGGTGCTCAGCCCTGGCCGCTTTTAGGGCCTTTTTATAACGTGACATACTGTCTTTCCACGCGATTCTAAAGACCTCTAAATTAGTTTGTTTCCATTTACGCTCTAAAATACGCGTTTCTCTCTTTAAAACATGCGTAGTATTGTTATACCATGGTGCTTTATTTTTCTCTCTGACCTTTTTTAATTCAATAGGTGCAACCACATCTAATGTTCTAGAGAGAATGGTGCTCATAGTAGTTAGTTCTTCTAGTTCATCTGTTTGTTTGGGTTCAGGCAGCAGCTGAGACAGATTAGATAAGCAATTTGAGAAATTATCTATGGTGGATGGGAGGATTGTTCTGCCTGGTTGATAACGCGACGCCGCATGACATATTACAGCAGTACGTAATATGCAAGTTACCATGTAGTGATCAGTGACTTCATCACTTTGTGGAATGATATCTATATCGGTTGGATCGGTTCCATGTGATATAATTAAATCGAGTGTATGATTAAGACGATGTGTTGGTCCGGTGACGTTTTGCTTGACCCCAAATGAATTTAATAAATCTGTAAACGCAGCTCCTAACGCATCATTTGGATTATCTACGTGTATGTTAAAATCTCCAACAATTAATGCTTTATCGACATTGACTAATAGGTCTGAGAGAAAATCTGCAAACTCTTTTAGGAAATCAGCGTAAGGCCCTGGCGGTCTATATACGGTAGCCAAGGCTAGAGATAATAGGGATGTTTTTCTAACATCTAAGAGCGTAACATTTAGTACAAGTACTTCAAATGAAATAAACTTATAACCCGTTTTCTGGGTAACATTTAGAATATCTTTATAAATGGTTGCAACACCTCCGCCACGACCAATCAGACGGGGCTCATGCTTATAACAGTATCCAGGAGGAGTAGACTCATTAATACCGAAATAATCATTTGGTTTAAGCCAGGTTTCAGTAAGGCAAAGTATATCGAAGCTATTATCTGTGACTATTTCATTTACAATAACTGCCTTAGGTGTGAGTGATCTAATGTTTAGAAGACCTAGCTTTAGAAATAGTTTTTGTTTACTAATAGCAACATTTTCTGTTTTAATAACAATTAGATTTTTCCTAGATCCTGCATTAGATTTATTATTTGATCTCACTAAACGAGGAATAGACACGGTTTCTATGCAATGTTCTACACTAGTATTTATATCAGTTGAATTGGTGCAGCAGAGACTATGATTTGGACTTTTGGTTACTAGTCAAAGGGTATTTAACATAAATATCTATAAATTACACTGTGCAAACCAAAAGATATATACCCACCGGATGAATAAAGATCGGCCTCCACAGAACATAAAATTATTTTTATTTTATTTTTCGTGTTCGCATTTATGTGAAAAAAACAAAAAAAACAATGTTACGGGCGTGACAGTAAAGGAGTCAAGACATTAGAAAAATATCAGTCTGCACATTCAATTTTATATTTAATATGAGGGAAATACACATGTGAAGTGACGTGACACAAAAAAATCTTTAACTTTTAGGTGGCAAAATATGTTTTAGTAATTCTTCTATAAATTACACTGTGCAAACCAAAAGATATATACCCACCGGATGAATAAAGATCGGCCTCCACAGAACATAAAATTATTTTTATTTTATTTTTCGTGTTCGCATTTATGTGAAAAAAACAAAAAAAACAATGTTACGGGCGTGACAGTTCTACATTACGGACATGACTGCTCTGAAAGCGACTTTAAAAATTTCACAGAGACCTCAAACAGAAAGCACAAAGCCTTTCTTTAAAGTGAATTTCGTTTTTTTATTAATTGTATCTTAATTTTAATCAATGTTTCGTCTGGATTTAATAAATAAGAAGTAAATATAGTAGAAAATAGATAATCACGGAGGCGCGGGCGAGTGAACTGGACTCTTGTCTCATAAATGAACCGAAACTCAGCGTAAGGTATGCTACTTGCCTCACAGACCTGAGAAATATATAGAAAGCTTGAAATGTCTACTTTTAAACAGAACAATTCAAAACGAAGGAAAACAGACTGCTTTCTGCTTATGAAATGTGCATTTCTCTCTGGCGCGTTCTGAGAAGATGCAGTCGACATCTTTGCAGTCGACACAGAAAACACTTGTTTATTAATAAACAATTAAAATGTTTCCTTGCTATATTTGACATATTAATAATCATTACTTTTGCTGGTTCTTTGTGACAGCTTTTAGATGCTTTATTGGCAGCCCCACCCACATGTTGAACGAGTCACAAACATCAGCACCGAAAACATGATTTTTTTCAAATCTAAAATAAAAAATCATGATACGAACCGAATCGTAGGTTTGGTCTATCGTTACAGCCCTAGTAAGATGAGAAAGCAAGAGTTTATGGTTTAAAAAACCCCCAAAAAAACAAAAAAACAATGGCTATCTGAACATCTTTGCCAAGCGCAAACCAGTACAGAAGTAGGCTAATCAATAAATTATCGGGGAGGGTCATGCCTTTTTTCACAAACATTTTGGAGGGTCATAGAAAAATGTATTGCTGGCGAAGGGAGGGTCATGTCTTTTTTGACAACAGATCTCAAAACTCCTCCGGTGGCCCCTTAAATAAAAAACGAACAGTCCCTTATACAATTTTTTTTGTGTGTATTCATTGATATTAATCTATTACTAGCTTTTTTCCCCCAAGTGCATGGAAGTGTATGTATTCAAATGGATCTAAAATATGTAATAAACAATTCTTATTTTGTATTTGGTTCAGTTTGTTAATTATAATAGAAGTCAATAGTAACCATAGTAACAAAATTTTTGGTTCCTGGAGGCCCCCAAAACTGTTCCACACAGTGCCTTATATAAGAGTTCCTCTGGAAACCTGTGTGGTTCCTCAGACAACCACCCCTTTTTAAAGGGTGCCAGAGACGGTTCCGCTGGTGTGGCAAAGTGAAGAAACCCAAAAGGTTCCTCCAGGCACCTTTTATCATTGAAATAGAAACAAATGCATACTGAAAACATCCCACCCTTACCATTGTGTTGAGAGCAGTTTTCACCCGAAGCAACTGGTGAAAGTATGAAATCAGAATTTTCATAGATTGAATCCATTTCATGAGCCTGACAGAAGACGTGTCCGCTGAGACTTCAGTGCTGCTCGAGTTTGTTCAGAATAAGGAAGCCACATACAGTGTCATCCTTATTAATACAGACTGGAAGTAATGAAGTTATGAGTCTGACTAACAAATTGGGCAACTACATGTTCGACTACCTCTAAAAAATAAGGTATAATTATATGTTTGTGTTCTCCAAAAGTGAAGAATTAGCTGAAGAATTAGCTCAAATCAATTACTATTGATTTACAACCCCAAACATTAAGCATAAAATCTCATATTGTTGGCATTTAGATTTTGCTGCAGCAGATTTTGAAACCTTTTAATGTAATGAAAAGGTGACTCCAGAACCTCTGAACTGAATACAAAGTGTTTAAAGGATCCCATAAGTTCCAGCAAGAATGAGTGTGTGGTGTGAGTGGTGCAATGGATGAGACACATGCCTTTGGTGTGAGAGACCCGGGTTCGAATCCACTGTGAGACACCAATGTGTCCCTGAGCAAGACACTTAACTCCTAGTTGCTCCAGAGGTGTGCGACCTCTGACATATATAGCAATTGTAAGTCGCTTTGGATAAAAGCGTCAGCTAAATGAATAAATGTAAATGTAAATATTGCCAATGCTCCTCCAGTAACTCTACTATAGGAGCTTTGAGGCACTTAAATCAAATTACCTTTTAAAATAAATGTCAACATATTTCAAGCCAGATTGTGTCACATTTGGATTGGACAATATTGCACTTCAGTATATGTATAGTATATAAGTTCATACATGACACATTTTGCATAGGATCATTCTGTGATACTTTTGTATCCTTTTTTAAAGCTTGATGCTGGTAATTATTCACTGCCATATAGATATAAATAGACGAGCACGAGCTGAACATTAAAAAAAAAAAAAAAAAAACTTATTTTGTGGTCTGAAAAAGAAAGAACAATATATTGCATTAGAACAACACCAGGGTGAGTAAATTATGAGCATTTTCAAACCAACTTTGCTTTGTTTTGTTAAACCTAGAACTCAATGTTAGGGCTTTAAAAAGACTGAAATAATTTAAACCAATTCAGCAGATTTTTATGAAACCAACCAGCGACTTTTTAAGAAAAGAAAACAAAATAAGTATTTAAGTGTAACATAATATAACATAATGGTATATAAAGACTACGGACAGATATATTACTGCTGCGTTGTTCTTTATGTTTCTACAAGACTTTTCCCTGTTTTCATCCCTTCAGACGTCTCACACAATCATACCAATATCAGACTAGATGCAGTAATAAAATATCATATCATTTATTCATTTATTACACTCTTTTATCATTAAAGTAACTTACAAATTATGAACTTCACAAGCAATGTATCATACTAGAGCCTTCAATAAAGCAGATAGAAGACATTTCATTATGGAAGTATTGTGGAGAAAAGAACAGAGAAATACAAAGTGACAGAACAGGCAAAAGTTGGTCTAAAAATGCTAAATTATCAGATTATTAGTGATTTAATTCCATTCTGTTTTTCACACAAACCTATAATACGGCCTCAAAAGAGTAGCGCACATTACATTTACAGTATTCCTTTAGCTATAGCACACAAATCTTATAGTTACACTCTAAAAAATGCTGGGTTGTTTTAACAGAAATATGGTTACTGAAAAACACAACGTTGTGTTAAAAAAAATCAATAAAAAAATGTAACCGTACCATAGCACGTTGTACATTTTAGGACTACTAACTTCTATTGCTACAAGCTAGCTTGTATGTTGGCAAACTATCGTGAAGTGAGAGAAATCTTTCGAGACCTGTTGTTGTTTTGTGTACAGAGGTTACCGGGGAAACTGCTTTATTTCTGCTGACCAGTGTAGGCTATTTCATTAAAACTAAGAATAAAATATCAAGTACAGCTTGAAAATCATCACCTGAGGCTCAACCATCTATGAAATTCTTGGTATTTTGAATTGTTTTTCTTCCCTAGTATATTTGTAAGTTGTGAAAACAGGGATAATATTTGTTGTCATAGAGAGTTGCAAACATATATCTTGAACCTTCATTTTTGGAGTCTTTTTCTTTGGAACTATATTTTTGACAGATAAAACTGAAGTGGTTGTAGAAATGTAAATGCTTTTTTAAAGCAAACTTTAGTTCCACAAAAAGTCTCGCAGTTCAGTCAGCCTCTCAAATAGTTTAGCAGCCAAGATGATGGTCTTTAACACTGATGTTCACACCATAGACTGTAAAAAATAAACATGTGAATCCACAGAATGTGGATGTGTGAGTTCCTTCACACCACTACAAGCGCTGCAACATATATCTTGTGGCATTTGGAGTCACTTCTTAGAATTGTCCTAAGCCCTAGTGTTCTTTTGTGACCTGATCTGTGTCTTTTGCAAATAATTGCCAATATTTCAATTTCTATATTATCCCCAAAACACTGAGACGGTTGATGTGACATGTTCAACACATAAATAAAGCTGTAGACACAAGTATTAGTTTGCATGATTTGAAAGCATTTATTTGTATGGCTTTGAAGTTGTCAAAGAAATAACAGGGTCAGAGTTAATAACAAATCTGTTATACTCTTTTTATTTCATACCAACTCTACATTTAGACAAACTAGCCACATAACCAGGCTCAAAATGCTGCTGGTAAATTTTAATGGTGGACCACTATGATTATTCCTCAACATCTGGCTCATCATCACCATCTGCTTCTGGAGGTGGACTTGCATCTGCTTTTAAAAGATCCAAACAGTCACCGTTAAACAGTGAGCTTTCTTTATTATATTTGCTCTTCAGAAAGTCCTGTAATTCCTTCAGGTTCTTTACACTGATAGATTTCTTTTCCTTTATGTCCTCATCTATGTTTTCAGCCCAGTGAGCTTGAGACACATATTTTTTGCTCGTACTGTTATAGCAGCAGAACACTGTCCACATGTGTGAGGGAATGTTGACTCTGTTATTCAATATATGTGGTGGTGTTTTAGTGTTCGGCACAGCTCCTGTCAACACATAGGCTGAGATATTCCCAGGGTTTTTTTCATCACTGCAGTGAGAATTGATGATCCCTCCAACTGTTTGCTCCATGCGGCTCCAGCTCCCACTGTTAAAGGTTATGTACTGCGGCACAGCATTGGTCAGTGTGAATGTAGATTTGGCAGTGTCATTATCAGCTGCATGACTGCATGGAAACAAGTGTCCACGATTCACATTCTTTGTGTTTTTCTTATAGTCTCCGTCCACGGCCTGTTCTGAATCTTTAAGCTACAGAACAGATAATTGACACAGAAAAAAGAGACAATAGTGGATTTTTTCAACAAAAAAAAGAAAAAAAGAAAGAAAGGAAATTGCAACCTCACCTGTGGCTCTTTCCTCCATTTAGGACGTTTAAGTAGTTTCTCTGTACGCCTAGTATATTTGTAAGCTGAGAATATCGGGATCTTATTTATTGTGTCGTAGAGAGTTGCAAATCTGTAACTGTTGTTATATTTTTGACAGATTATTCTGAACCGATTCTGATTCATTGAGACTGATTTCTCCAGAATGCCAGGAATCATTGGAGGCTGATCTTTTAAAAAAAACTGACTGCATGTTTTGAATGAATCTACAACATCAGTCATGATGAACGGAAAGCCAAACACCAGCAGCATCGAGACGACAAACAGACGCATCTTCAGCTGTGAAAGTAATTCAGGATGTGAAGAACACGAAGGTAATTCAGGATGTGAAGAACACGAAGGTAATTCAGGATGTGAAGAACACGAAGGTTATTCAGGATGTGAAGAACACGAAGGTAATTCAGGATGTGAAGAACACGAAGGTAATTCAGGATGTGAAGAACACGAAGGTTATTCAGGATGTGAAGAACACGAAGGTAATTCAGGATGTGAAGAACACGAAGGTAATTCAGGATGTGAAGAACACGAAGGTTATTCAGGATGTGAAGAACACGAAGGTTATTCAGGATGTGAAGAACACGAAGGTTATTCAGGATGTGAAGAACACAAAGGTTATTCAGGATGTGAAGAACACGAAGGTTATTCAGGATGTGAAGAACACGAAGGTTATTCAGGATGTGCAACTTCCAGAAAGAAACCCTCTGTTTTATAGGCATGCTATCTATCCTTTATCCTTTATCTATCCTTTTTTAATCTGTGGATCCCCTAAGTTGTGAATGTGTGTCCAGAAGTTCAACTGTTAAGCCTATCAGGATCTTTTTAATCAACCACAGAAACTGATACATTTACATTAACATTCATTAATTTACATACAGTCATTGATGTCTATGTGTAAGGCCAGGCCAATAAAAATTCACTCTTATCTCATGGAAATGTAACTCTTAGTATATAGTTCAGTCAAACAAAGAGGAGAACGAGCCTTTGCTGTTGAGGGTCCTAAAACTCTGGAACAATTTACTAGTTCACATTAGGCAGTTTACTGCATCTACATTACAGATTTTTCTATTTTTCTATTGCTTTTAATGTCCCTAGATGATTAAATTGTAATTGCTTTCAGTTGGTTATTTTTATCAAAAAAAAATAAAAATAAAATAATATATATATATATATATATATATATATATATACATTTCCTTTGTATTTTCTGTTGTTGATATAATTGTCTTTGTTTTCACTTGTGAATTTATTTTTCTACTTGTTTTGCCTTTTTTTTTTTATATTGTATTGTAATGTTGTAAAGCACACTGGTCAGCTGTCGATGTTTTAATAGTGCTATATAAATAAACTAATCTTAAACTTTAACTTGTGTTCTGTAAGATTTATGGACATAATACTTCATCAGAAAGAGCTTTATTGCCAGGTGTGCTTACACATGACAGAAGCTTCTACAGCACAAACAGAAAGACAGTGACAAGACACAGATAATAAAAATAATAAAAATAGAATAAGTAAATAGGAAATAGCAATATACAAACAATATTTAAAAATAATACTGTTATCTACAGGTATGTATTTACAAATGCAAGAAACTGTAAATAAGTATGGTGTGTTAAATAAATAAATGTATAAAGTGTTGTGTATTGCACATGTTTATTGCCAAGAGGGGCCATTTACTTTACTGTATATGAAATCTTATTGTAAAATGAACTCTGTAATGAATATATCAACTCTTCGGGTGTTCTGGAAGACTAAATGCAAAGTTACGCCAGGATCTAAAGCATCATAAGCTTAATTGCCCTAATTAATTAATTAGCTTTTTAATTGAATCAAACACTCTACACAATGCGTTAAATTTAAGAGACTCAATATCCAGTCTGATATTATAAGTGGATGGGGGGTGTTGTATGGAAGTAAAATAATGACAAATGTTTTTGTAAAAAAAAAAGCTTGTTGAATTGCAAATGTATTGCATTAACCCTGCTAGTGGTTAATGTAACATGTTCAAGAGTCAAATAAGGCTACCAAGGCTAGCATCATTTTGCATGATTTAAAAGCATTTGTTTTGTTTAAAGCTGCAGTCCATAACTTTTTAGGGTTAAAAATTAAGTACATAACCAGCCAGTGTTCAACACTCTCTGCTTGCCGTAGCTCGATTCTAAACGGTAAGCCTGTAATAATGTTTTTAATTCCATGGTACTGGTGGATTTCCGTGGGAAATTCGAGCATGTCTTTGTGTCATTACGTCACATCTGTCCACATAAAGAAGAGTCTCGGCTAGTAAGCTATGAGTGTGAGGATGTTTGAGGTGGAGATTTATAGCCTTTTTTCTATAATTAAACTTATCAATTCGATGGTGGATCCAGAAAGGTTCAGACGACAATCACCTGTAAAGACCAGCCATTGGCCCAATGAAGGAATCCAACGGTGTGGGCGAAGGTATGATGCGTGTATGACTTGTCAGTATTCAATTTATTTATTCGAATTTAGTTTCAATATTACTTTAGCTCTACGCTTAATTTGACTCCAATTTCAAATGATAATCGAATTTAGATTGTGTTTCTTATTAGAAAATAATTATAAATCTTGATTATGATTTAATTTAGATCTTCGATTATTCTGGGTATCCCATATTTTCAATTATTCTTTCATTATGGACCCGGTATTGCTTTGAGACGTCACGTTGCGAATGTGCGCTCACGATCAAAACATTAAACACGCAAACACACACACACACACACGCACACACACGGTACCCGTCAAAATTAATAATAAAGATGTTTTAAAGTCTCTTCTGCTCATCAATACTGCATTTATTTATGATCTAAAAACAGTAATGTTGTGAAATATTATTACAATTTAAACAACTGTTTTCTATTGTAATACATTTAAAAAAATAATTTATCAGACTATCATTGTATTTGGTATAAGTAAGAATTAACACTTTTATTCAGCAAGGATGCATTAAATTAATAAAAAATGACGGTAAAGACATTTATAATGTTACAAAATATTTCTATTAAAAAATGCTGTTCTTTTTAAATTGATCAAAGAATACTGAAAAAAACACATATTTCCACAAAAATATTGAGCAGCGCAAACTGTTTATCCCCAGGATTTACAGACACTAAAATGCATGTTTGAGCTGTTTTAACTGGAAGCAACTTGCACTGAGCTATCTTACAGTTTCTCTTGATTGCTTAAACACTATAACCAGGCTTTTAAACTAAAATTTCAAAACCATAATGCCATTTATCAAAAAGCACACCCATGTCCCTAAACTATAAACACTATTCCCTGTTTTGACACATGAGTCAGATTTGTTGAACTGTCACTGCAAAACTCTACACACAAATCCCTTCATTTCTCATTGCCTAGACCATGTTGTCATTTAGAAAGCACTAGCATTCAATATTGTTCACTAAAGTCAGCACAGCTTCAGCTCAGTTAGCACACAGTGGAAACACTAAGAGTCAAAATTGATCACACACCAATCAGAACCTTCAATAAATAGATAAAAGGGCCAGAGAGTCAGTTCAGTTGGTTTTGGAAAAATGGATCCAGAAAGACATGAAGGAAGAGGACACTGGAGTGGAGGAGGAGGAGTAGATGGGAGTGGAGGAAGAGGTGAAGGAAGAGGAAAAAATGAGGTGGAGGAGGAGGAAGAGCAGTAGGGAGTGGAGGAAGAGGTGAAGGAAGAGGATGAGAAAGGGGAAGGGCAAGGCCAAAGAAACAAGCATTGCCACTCTAGTTGCCCATGTCTTTGTCCATGGTATGACTATGAGGGAGGCTGGGCAACGAGTACAGCTAAACTTGAGTCGCTTCACTGTCGCCTCGATCATACAGTTTTTCTCAATTGTTTACACACAAATACTGGTACTTGAGACACAATGACCACAACATGTAACTCATGCACCAACACCCCCTGAACCAATTCTGCTAAACTACAAGCACAATTCCTGCTTTACACTCAAATTGCAGTTCTAAAACACACTTTTTTCAAAACAATACACACAATTCTCTGCATTTGGCACAATTTTCATGCAGAAAATCTCTTGTTTTCACAAGGAACACACTGCCATTCAGATATGCACACTGACTCATCACATGGGCAAACACCCGTCACACAGTTTTACAATTAGCAATCAGGGCCCGTATTCATAAAGAATCTTAATGCAAAGAGTAGCTCCTAGTGACAAAATTCTAAGAAAATTCTTAGAAATGTGGCCGGTCACTCTTAAAATTAAAGAAAAAATCCTAGTAAAGAAAAAAGTAATTCAGAAAGCATCTTAACCCTTAAAAGAGGTCTTAAGGTCAAAATTGTTAGGAGCACGGACGAGGACTTTTAAGAGGCTTAAGAGTTTCTTTAGCAGAGGAGAAAATGGCAGAAAGACGAAGAGGGAGAAAAAATGTGTTGCAGACAATGGATGACAGTGAGTTAATAAGACGCTATAGATTAGATCGTGCAGGGATCATGTTTGTGACTGATCTTATTAGAGACACGCTAACATCTCCGACACAGCGCAGAAATGCCATAGCGCCAGAAATGAAAGTAATCACTACATTACGATATTTGGCAACTGGGAAAATTCCATGTTTGATACATTAAAACCAACATTCAAACCAACACTTAAATAGACATGCCAGCAATCAACACGGTCTCACCCCTATTCGTCACATACTGCCGTTTGGTCTAGTGTAATTGGCTTAGAATGATAAAAATTGTTCCACTCTTTCCAATCAAATACCTTATAGGAAATTAACTGCATGGTAAATTAAAAAAAAAGGATTTATATACACATATATAATGTGTGTGTGTGTGTGTGTGTGTGTGTGTGTGTGTGTGTGTGTGTGTGTGTGTGTGTGAGAACGGTCAAATAGGAAAAAAATTGCGCATGTAATTTCAAAGTGAAGGCTTAGAATAGACCCTATACTTAAAATCACTTTTTTTTTTTCTTGGACAACCATCCCTTTAATATTTCTAATTAAGAAATATTAAAGGGATAACTTGAATTAAAAATATAGCAGCAAGCTGCAATCATCAGGATTCAAGCACCAATAGCTCATGTGGACAAGGGGATACAATTTAAATGTATCTTTTCAAATATACAAAGTTATGTCACGAAACTCTAGATGGTTCAAGCTGATTCGTCCTTAACTCAATATAGTGATGCAGGGAAGATGTTTTTGTAGGCCAACCCCAGAAATGAGTTCACTTAAACTTAACTTAATCCTCTTCGTCCCGTGTGAGCCATGAGGCCACTATAGCTCTGTCCATCTATGTCTGTCAGCCGTGAAAGGACGGAGAATATTTTGATTTAGGAATATGTAGTGAAAATTTTAAGCGAGTCATCTATTCCCAAATAAGAAGAGGTAGTGAAAAGATCTTGAGCGAATAATCTATTCTTTTCATGTCTCATGAGACTCATTAACACTAGGTCATGACCAAGGTATTACTTCACTTCAGCCCCTGCAATCCGATATTTTTCTTACCATATGTTTTTTAAATACGAGGCAGAAAAATAAAGCCTCAAAAAAGTTTGCTGCGACGTGTCAGCCAGTGCCCGAAGAGGTCAGCGTGGACCCTCGCCCCGGAAGAGGAGCGCCCCAGCGAGCCTGAGACCACGACATCAGTGGCCGAGGGTATATTGGCCGAAATTGAGACTGAGGACTTTGCTGATGGATCTAGCCTATCCCACCCCATTTCTGGTTTCTCTTCTTTTTCCCAATTTTATGCGCATACACAAACAGGGTATATGTTGATTTATTATAATAATTAACAATAAAACAGAGGAGAATAGGGGAAAGAGGGGGACTTCCCACAACAGCTGAGAGCCTACTTATCCTATACTGTTATGAAGTGCTATAACTCGGTTTGAGGATTACTTTGCATACTCATAAGTATATGAATTACAATAATATAAAATATAGTAGGGCTGCAACAACTAATTTATAAAATCGTCCATTATCAATAATGAAAATAATCAACAACAAATTTTGAGTCTGTATAATCGACAGATTAATCGATTATCAAAATAATCATTAGTTGCAGCCCTAAAATATATTGGTATTACATATAATTATATAGAAATTACAAAGCCTAACTATGTATACAATTATACGGTTAATATTATAACTAGCCTATATAATTTTTTGTAGGCTGAAACCTGAATTTTAGCACTTCCGGTCTACGTTCTGAAGTCAATGGGGTTTTTTTAAAATAGATTTTTGGTTAAATGCCTAAAATAAGTTTCCTGGTGAACACAAGTTCAAGATATTTTCACATTTTATTCTATGAAATAAAATACATCACTAATTCCCCCTTGTGATTTAAAAAGTGGCTAAATTGGATTACAGAGGTTTACGGGACATTAAACATCATCACCGAACAGGAAAACACATTTACTTGTGTTGTCCGCTTTATGTTTACAATCACGTAGCCTACATGCAAACCATTCTGAATTTAGGCTTCAAAATTTACAAACGTTTTCATGATGAATAAAACATGCAAAAATCATAAACTTTTGTTGGTCACAGTGCTAATTTTCTGCAATAATCCAACAGCCAATGGAAAAAAAATTGTGTGTGTTTGTGTGTGTGTGGAGAGAACCAGTGTAATGCTCAGTTGTCAGCTGGTTTGATCTGTTGGATGTGTGTCTGCTGCCCTCTGCTGTCTTTAACCAGTACTGTGTCTTTGTCCAGCTTGTACGGATTGCCAAAGTCCTGGGCACAGAGGACCTCTACGACTACATCGACAAATACAACATTGAGCTCGACCCACGGTTCAACGACATTTTGGGAAGGTACGTTGAGATGTGTCATTGTTTATCCATGTAATACTTTGACCTCACTTTAAGGATTTTACCATCATCGGCTGATGAGATTGTTGTTCATCTACAGGTTTTTGGCGGTTTAAAACAACAACAACAACATATAATTCATAGACAAATATCAAGGAGCAAGAACCATTTTTACATTCATGCATTGGACAGATGCTTTTATTCAAAGTGACTTGCATTGCTTTCTAAGTTTACATTATATTCCTTTTGGATAGTAATGACTCTTTCTAAAGGAACTACTAATTATTTGGATTAGTAATCTAAAGTGAAGATCCTGGTAAACCCAATAGTAATGACTCAAGTGTTACTAAATCCACCGGAAGGAATTACTATTCAAAACCTTACAAAAAAAAAAACAAGTTTACAATGAATTCAGTCTTTAATAGGAGTATCATCTTTAATAGGAGAGTCATTGCTAGTGCATTACCATGATCTTCACTTTAGAATTAATTATACATCATGCATTAGTTATATTAAATATGAACCTGTAGTAACCTGTATATACAGGCATCAGAGCAAATTAAAGCCTTATCTGTAATTAAATTAATTGTGTATGCTATTGTCGAGTTAAAGTACCTGTGTGATACAGCTGAGATATTTAATGTGTCTGTAATGGGTTTGTAGAGATGAGGCAGAGAGAGAACCCAAGTGTGCACATAACTTTAATAGCAAAAGACAAAAACACAGATAATCCAGAAATAAAGAGGCAAATAGTCCACACGAACACAAAGGGCAAAACCGGGACATCCAGGACATCCAGGCACCCCACGACCGAACACCATAAGAGCAAACGACAACTAACAAAACATGACTGAAGCACAAGAGTTTGAATACACAAGGAAATCAAGCATGATTAACTACAGGTGTGTCTGATGATGGAACCACAGGAACTAACGAGGTAATCAGAGAAACAGAAACACAGGAAAGAAAATACATTTCAACACAAAAGTCATTATAAAACACAGAACCGGGATCGTGACAGCGTCCCACCTGTCGTTAAATTGTCTTCAGAAATTCCTGTTTCTTACAGAAGCTCAAACGTGCTGCGCAACACGAGAATGAACCTCATTGGTTCTTGCTGAAGCTCAAACGTGAATGAATCTCATTGACAGAATTTAATTTTTGGATGAACTAACCCTTTAAACGTCAAATATTTTTGTTCTTTTTTTGCAGTTATTTTAGATACATAAACAAAAGAGATGTTGTCCACATAAACTCTTATTTGTAGGCTACTTAAGCACTTGGTTATTCCAAGAAAAACATTTTATTCCAAGAAGAACTGCAAGGCTTCCACCTGCTGACCGCAGCACAGTTTCATGAACAATATTTCTGAAATTTGCTGACAATCACTTTTTCTGTGCATTTACATGCTAGACCTCTTTAATAACATGCAGTACCACTGATGGAGGAATATTAATGAATTAACTTTTCACAGATATATTTTTTCTGTATTTTACAAGAAGCATCAAACCAAGAGTCTAAGACTATGTTCACACTTAGCGTCTTTTTTCAAACTGCCAGCGTCTGTTCTACATTATAACCCTATGGAGTAAACCGTTTTTTCAAAAAAGTCCTGAGCGCTTTTTTAGACGCCACCGCCGGCGTCTTTTTCTGCAGCTCAGACCGTCTTTTTAAGTTGAAAAAAGTTCAACTTTTCTGAAAAGAACGCCCTACGTCAAGCGCCTTTTTGACAGCTGACCAATGACAAGCGAGTAGCGAGACCTGTCGTTTCCATAACAACAAGAACAACTGTCTGTCGTGCACCCACAAACGTCTTTGTGAACCGACATTCTCCTCCCCGGTAACTTCAAAAGCCAACGCAAGAGCCAACTTTCTCTTTCTCGACATTTTTTGCATCACACAGCACTACTACTGTTGCAGCTCTTGTTATAGCAGCCCGGTCTCACCCCAAAACGTCATATACTGACGCGTCTTGACCATGCGTCAACATACGACGAAAAGGGTACCCCTTTAACGTCAATATGAGACGCAGACAGAAGCGCACCAGCAGCGCCTCCTAGCGGTACCCTAACGCATACCTAAACCTACCCATAACCCGAATCGTCACATATGGACGTTATGGGGGTACCCTTTTCGTCGTATGTTGACGCATGGTCAAGACGCGTCAGTATATGCGCCAGCCACAAAAGACGCGCTCGGCTGCTATTTGTAACCGAACGCTGCCAGCGTTTTTTTTTGCTAAAAAAACGCCGTTGTCAACTTTTTCTTGTCAAAAAAGACGCTAAGTGTGAACATAGCCTAAGTTCTTTTCCTGATGTCCCAGAGCAGCGCAATTAGCAGTTCTCCTGCCATTAGGTTGTTTTGGATTCCCGCTGAACCAGAACCTTTAAGAGACAAACAAGCAATAATGCACTTGCAATAATATTTTTAGAAAACAGCTGTATATTTGTATATTGATTAACATTCCTAGACATGATTACACATGCAGATTTCTTACTGTACTCCAGTTTCAGTGAGAGTTTGGTTGTTCACCCAAACCCAGCGTCCTTCAGTGTCCAGATCATTGAGACCAATCCAGTGCGTCTCTTTAATTTTAGACACCAGAAAATACTAATGGGGAAAATGAACAAATGGCTACGTGAAAGTGTATAATACGTTTTTTTTTTTTTTGGTATATGTGAAGGTACATTTATAGGTTAATAGAAACCCTTTAAAAGCTTTGTTTTATTTGTGTGATCAAAACATATTCATTTCTAATTGATCTCACTTGCCCGTTCTGATTGGCTGGTTATGGTCACCAGATCGGCTCCTTTTGAAACACAGGCATCTCGACTGCTTCTCCAGTTCAGTTTAACAGAGCTGAATAAATACAGCTTTCCACAAAAAGCTATCCAGCCATTCACAGAGAGATTACAAAGAGATTAATGACTTAAAAAGTCAATTACACCTTCCATTATTTAGATCATAAAGTTAATCAAACTGGTTCCATGTTCAGAAATATTCACACTTTGTGTCACACTAAGCTTGTAAACTGACTCTCACCACCATCGTAAAAGGACAGCCATTCTCTCAGTGTGTCGTATCTGGCTGTAAGATCATTAAACTCTTTCTTCATGGCTGGTGAAAAGACAACAGGAGAACAAGCAGATAATGTTTCTCACATGGCGAGTTCAATAAACACTCAACACTGTTAATGAAACATGTCTGTGCTCTACCGTTTATGAAATACAGTTTCCTCACCTCTGCTGTTGATCTCTTGAGCCGCCAGTGTCTTTGAAACCATGATGTGCTGCTCATTCAGTGATTCGAAATCAGCAAGCTTATGATTAGACAAAAGCAGCAGAGGAAAATGTGTTTTTGAGGAAAGTCCACATAATGCACACTTAAAACTGAAATGATCTACAAAACAAGTTTGAATGGAGTTTGTAAATTAAGTCTTCAGGCTTAATTAATGTCAGTTTATACATTCAGTATGGAGATTTGTTTGTGTGTCGTGACTTTTGAGTTTCGCTTGGCTAAATAGTAGGGCGTGGCCAAAGCCAGTTAAAGTATTTATTCAACCCATTGGATAGAAGCAGTCGAACAACAGGAGAGAACATCGGTCTGTGAGTGTTTACTTTGAGTGCTGTATTCAATAATAAATAGGTTAGTGCACTGCGGCAGCCCTCGTGTGAAGCCCTCATCGTGTGAAGCCCTCATCGACTCCACCGAGCAAGGACACCGACAAGGCACTTGAGTATTAATTTCTTGTTGTTTATTTTATTTTGTTGTTGTTTCCTTTCTCTTCTACTCAACTTTTCTAGTGATCTTTCTGTTTGTGAGCTGTCTTACACCATGTGTTTTCAAATCCCTACTATTACTAACATACGTAAATCTAATGTCACACGTCGGAGGCAGTACAATCCTAACAACCTGCGTACCTTTCCGGTGTCTTCTAGTACTATATTCTCTTTTCCTATTGGTCTCTGGAATTGCCAGTCCGCTGTAAACAAAACTGATTTCATTACATCTATTTCTAGTTATTCAGGTCTCAGCCTATTGGCCTGACTGAGACCTGGATCAGACCAGAGGACACTGTCACAACGGCTGCCCTCTCCACTAACTTCACTTTCTCACACACCCCTCGCCTGACTGGAAGGGGTGGAGGTACTGGTCTGCTCATCTCAAACGATTGGAAATTTATACATTTACCGCCTCTGTGTGACAACAGCTCATTTGAATCACATTCAATTACCATCACTAACCCTATTAAAATCCATTTTGTAGTTGTATATCGTCCCCCAGGTCAGTTTGGCAGTTTCTTAGAGGAGCCTGATGTGCTACTCTCATCCTTCCCTGAGGATGGTACTCCTCTCATAGTTCTTGGAGACTTCAACATCCACCTAGAAAAACCTCAGGCTGCTGATTTCCACACTCTGCTTGCCTCATTCAACCTCAAACGAGTATCGGCTGCGGCTACTCCCAAATCAGGTAACAAGTTGGACCTTATTTACATGCGCTACTGCTCCACTGACCACACACTGGTCACTCCACTGCACACCTCAGATCACTTCCTCCTCACTCTCAACCTCAACCTGCCTCAGAACACAACACAAACTCCTCCACAGGTCACCTTTCGCCGAAACCTACGCTCGACTGGGGCTGCTCGATTATGGAAAAATCATAATCACGATTATTTTGGTCAGTATTGAAATCACGATTATGTAACACGATGATTTCACATGACTTTGGGAACGTGTTGCATTTATTAAAAAGACATCTTTCAACAATTCTAAAAAATGTAAATTTTAACATTTATTGTACTTTTTGAACTATGTTAAATAAATAATATAACAGATAATACTTCAATAAGTATTATCTGTATTATCTGTTAACTATGAATTTCTGGCATGTCACACATTTTTAGTCGCTCCTCGTGAGAAACGGCAGTTTCACATACTCCGTTTGCAGTGCGTATTTTTTCCGCACCCATGTTGACAGGTTAAGCCGAGTTCAGACTGCACGATTTTCAAAGTAGTCGGGTCACTGTTCTTTTCACACTGCGTGACTATCTGGGGTAACATTCAGTTGCTGGTGTGTTCACACTGCACGATGCATCGGCGACAGGAGGTTTCACACTGCATGACTTTCAGGAGGAAGAATCGCGACAACTTCTGTCTGGTCCGCAAACTACGTTTCACAACCAAACACACGCGAGAAGTGATAAGGAAATAGCGCAAAATCCCGCATGCGTAGACCGCAGTTCTCGCGCGAGACTGAAATTGTTATTAAAAATTATAGCCTGCAAGAAGCTTGCGATCCAAATTGTCTGTGCACTGATTTGCAGCGAAAAGGAGAAAAAGAAAAACATATTATGCATGAAGAAATGACTGGGAAGACAAGGGGAGCAAGGACTGTGTGTTCTGCAAAGAGAGTTGGGGGTAAATAAATAATTTTGCAATGTGCTGCTGTTGCTGCTGGTCAAGCAAATGTTTGTGCTTTGTTTCTGTTTGATATAATTTTAAATATATCTATTAAAATACTGATATTCTGGTCTATATCTCCTCCCCAAACTCCCCGCTGCTCTGTATCTTGCTCTCTCATTGGCTGTCGGTCATCGCCGATGTAGTTTTTAGTCAGAACACTTTTCACACAGCAGGATTTTGAATCGCCGACAGGTCCAGATATTTAGCATGCCAAATATCTGTGGGGAAATCTAGAATATACATTAATAGAATAGTATAATTGTTATAAGATAATTGTGAGTTAAAAGCTAGACCCCCCCCCCATGTAATAGTTTTTTGTCATTTCAGTTATTTTATTAATAATGGTTATTTAATTATTCAGTACATGCATGTCAATTTGTAGTATACAGCTATGTGATGGGTGTCCAGTTGGTGGCAGTAAGCCAGAGGAAAACCCCAGGAGAAAAACCTAGAAAAGAAAAGTTAGTTCACGCGAGGTTTAACGGGACTATGAGTATTGAGTTATGTTGTACTGTGTGGTACGGAGCTGTTGCGAATGACGCTGGCTGAATAAAAGAACCCAACCACATCACACGCTTGTTCATTCCTTCAAGTGTGCTACAAAATACTGGCGACGAGGATGGGATCGGCGGTGCCGTTTTGAGTGAGTTGTCTACGAAGACGCTGAGCATGGACATTGAGCAACTGCAAGATCAGCTGAGCGCTGCGTTGCCCCGGCTGCGGCTCGATCAGCTGCACGAGGTGTGTGTGTATGTGAAACTGTCAGTGGAGGAGGGACAAACCAAAAGGCACTCGCTGATCAGATTAATAAGTGAATCAGTAGAGAATGTTATAGAGACGGAAGATGACGATGTAGCCCGTCAACATGTGGAAGATTTGTTAGAGTTTTCTAGCAAGATGACGCAAAGCAGTGACCGCGCGGTACAAGATGGCGGTGGTGACGCAGACAGAAATTCGGCGGAGCTCGCGCATTTAAAGAGACAGTACACAGAATTGCAGCATCAGTTTGAGTTGTCAACAAATGTGTTAAAAAACAAAATCCAACGCCTGAGTTTGAAAGTTCCTGATGTGTCAAGTCCCCCTGTGTTTCCCCATCATCATCATGCAGTTCCTGAAGTCACTATCCGGCGTGATTTTAAGATTAATGGCCAAATTGGAGAACGGGGTCAGAAAGATAAGCTTTCATACAACAACTTGATGCACCAAATTGATGCTGGAGTAAACAAGGGACACAGAGAGTCTGAAATAATTGATGCGGTGATAAGAGCAGTGAGTCCAGGTATGAGCCTGCGTGATATGTTGGAGATCAAGACTGATTTAACCCTTTCTCAGCTGCGCACGATTCTGAAAGGCCATTATAAGGAAGAAAGCTCAACAGACCTGTATCATCGACTGATAAACATCACTCAAGAGAGCCGTGAGTCACCACAAAACTTCCTATTCCGTGCCATTGAGTTGAAGGAAAGACTTTTAGCTGCTGCTCGAGAACCAGATGGAGAAGAACCGTACAGCCCTGATCTCATACAGAGAAGATTCCTGCGCGCACTAGGAACAGGGTTATCAAACGATCACATTAAGTATCAGCTAAAAACCTGCCTTGATGATCCTACAATCACAGATGAGGTTCTCATCACAGCTATGAACGAAGCTGCAAGTCTTGAGTGCGAGCGACAGCAAAAGTTCAAGAAAAATGCCAACATCAAAGAAACTAAAGTCAGTGAGGTTCCAGTAGAACTACGTCAAAGTCAAGAGAGGATGGGTTATGCCTTTGGAGGTAAAGAACAGTCCACATGCACACAATTAAAAGCTTTGAAAACGCCACAAGTCATGGACAAGAAAGACTCTGAGCTCTATGAGGTCGTTAAACAGCTGAAAGAGGAGATCGGAGAAATGAGGAAAGCGATGAGTACTTACCGTTCCACGCAGCCCAGAGAAAGGAAGCGAGGATGCCGTGGATGTCAAGATGATGGCAGAGGTGACCAGTGTGATCATTGCTTTAAATGTGGGCAAAGTGGACATCTTTCCAGAGGGTGCAGGGGACCACCTGCAGGAAGAACCGAAAGAGGACCCTCAGCTAGCAGTATGGCAGTAACAACTCACACCACATCCTCACTGTGGCCAGAACATCAACACGACATCCTGTGTGACAGCATTAAGCAGCTGGAAGCTACGGAAGCAGCGAAGCGAAAGGAGTGTCCTCTGCAGCATATCAGATCCATAACTACTAATCAGCTGTCCACCAAACATAATGCACAGTTATTGAATTTGATCGGAGAAAAATGTATGGTGAACTGTTTCTTTGATGGTGTAGCAACAAAAGCGCTATGGGATACTGGCTCACAAGTGTGTCTCATGAATGAAAAGTGGCGAAAAGAACATCTCCCACACACAACACTACGTGGCCTTGAAGAGATTCTAGGCCCTGGAACCCTCACCGGTCGAGCAGTAAATCAAACAGTGATCCCGTTTGAAAGCTGGGTCGAAGTGACATTCAAGCTGGGAACAGACAAAACCACACCATTGGAACTGGAGGTACCGGTATTGGTATGTGGTGACGATGAAGTGGCAGAGGAGCCCATCATTGGTTACAATGTCATTGAGTACCTGTTGAACAGTGGTGTAGAGCGACCTACCAATGTAAAGACCAAAGCCATGAGTACTGCACTGTCCTGTGACTGCAAGAAAGCAGAGGTTTTGCTGAATTTAGTGAGAAGCCAAGACGAAGGGTACAGTGATGGAGTAGTGAAAGTAGGAAGGTCAGTAACAAAAATTCCTGCCCAACAGGCTAGAGCTGTCAAATGTTGCATTAAAACGGGCCCTTTGCTATCTGATCAAGATGCTCTTTTTGTACCGGATGAGTGCGCGAAGTGGCCAGATGGATTGAGGGTGGAGGAAAACATCGTTTGCCTTAAGAGAGGGACCTGTTCACGCATCTGTATTCCTGTGATCAATGATACTACTCATGACATTGACCTGCCTCCACGGGCAGTTCTGGGCCATATACAGCGAGTAAAAGCCATCTACCCTGCCGAGGTGAGACCGGTGACCGCTCAGAAAGAGGTTGCATGTGCGACTGTTGCACACACCAGCCAAAGCCTGTTAAAAAAAGACGGTGAACAAGTCAGCCAATCTACAGAAAACGCAAATACAACGTTAACAGTTCAGAAAGAAAACCTATGGGACCCTCCTGTATGCGTTGATCACCTAAAACCTGAACAGCAGCAGAAAGTGAAGCAGCTTTTAAGGGAGGAGAGTGGTGCTTTTGCTCGTGATGACAGCGATGTAGGATGTATTCCATCTCTCCAGCTAAAAATCCGCCTCCATGATACCACATTCGTGAAGCACACATACATGTCCGTCCCGAAGCCACTTCGCAGAGAGGTTAAAGAATATCTGGAGGATCTGTTAAATAAGGGGTGGATTACTAAATCTAAGTCACCATATTCTTCACCAGTAGTCTGTGTGCGTAAGAAAGATGGAACTCTCCGTCTCTGCTGTGACTATCGGGAGTTAAACAAGAAATCCATTCCAGATAGACACCCTATTCCCCGCATACAGGACATGCTCGACAGCTTGGCAGGCAACACCTGGTTTTCAGTCCTTGATCAAGGCAAAGCCTATCACCAGGGTTTTGTAGAGGAATCCAGCCGACCTCTCACTGCGTTCATTACACCGTGGGGACTATATGAATGGGTGAGGGTCCCTTTCGGATTGTCAAATGCACCTGCTGAATTCCAAAGGAGCATGGAGGAGTGCCTGAGAGAATTGCGTGATGAGGTATGTCAACCATATTTGGATGATAACTTAGTTCATTCTAAAACATTTGATGATCATCTTCAGGACATTAGAAAAGTGCTGCAGTGTTATCAAAATCATGGTGTCAAACTAACGCCTCGAAAATGTGAAGTGTTCCGAAATCAGGTACGATTCCTAGGGAGGCTGGTGACAAAAGATGGGTACACGATGGACCCGGCTGACGTTGCCCCTGTCCAAGCATTGAAAGAAAGGACCCCTAAGACAGTTGGTGAGGTGAGAAAGTTGTTAGGATTTCTCTCCTACTACCGGTCATACATTGAAAACTTTTCCCGCAAGGCCGCACCTCTTTATCTGCTGCTCGCCGAAAAAAAGACACCAACAGGGAAAGTACAGATGAAGCGGAAAGGAAAAGGGAAACATGGCCAAGGACAGCTTGCGTCATCACATCCAGTCACGTGGACAGATGAACATCAAAAGGCCCTCTGTGAGTTAATCGATTATTTATCTAACCCACCGGTGCTGGGATATCCAGATCTGGATGAACCTTTTGTACTCCATTGCGACACTTCACAGGAAGGCCTTGGTGCGGTGCTTTATCAAAGGCAAAGAGGCAAGTTAGTGGTAATAGCGTACGGATCAAGAACCCTAACCCCTCCTGAGAAAAACTACCATCTTCACTCAGGAAAGTTGGAGTTCTTGGCCATGAAGTGGGCTATATGTGAGCGGTTCAGGGACTATGTCTATCATGCACCATCATTCATTGTGTACACGGACAATAACCCTCTCACATATGTGATGTCAACAGCCAAGTTAAATGCCACAACGTACAGATGGGTAGCGGAACTTGCTGACTTTCGATTTACCATCAAATACCGCCCAGGAAAGTCAAATGGGGACGCGGATGGCTTGTCGCGTATGCCGCTGCATATGGAACAGTACATGAAAACCTGTTCAGAAGAAGTGCACCCTGAAGTCATGGTCAGCTTATCTCAGTCAGCGGTAGTACAGAGTCAGGAGAGAGGGCCGTGGTTGTGTCCACTTACAATTGAAACTGCGTTGTCGGGAGAACAGGAGGAGGAGCTGTTCACTTCAGTTACAGAGATCCCCAAGGAGGTGTTGAGAAAAGCCCAAGAGGAAGACCCTGAAATCAGAGAAGCTGTTACATACCTAAAAATGAAACCGCGGCCTGTGAACAGAAGTCAGGGTAGAGAGGTTCGGGGACTGATGAGGGAAAGAGCAAAATTATACCTGGATGAACATGGTCTCTTGTTTCGGAAAACAGCAACTCGTCATCAGTTGGTATTGCCTAGGACATACCATGAGCTCGTTTATAAGGAGTTGCATCAAGACATGGGCCACCTGGGAGCAGAAAGGGTGCTGAACTTAATCAGAGATCGGTTTTATTGGCCCCACATGCAAAAGGAAGTGGAACATTATGTCACACGTGTTTGTAGTTGCTTGAGAAGCAAGCGTCCAAACAAACTGACCCGAGCTCCTCTGGTAAACATCACCACCACTTACCCATTTGAGCTGGTCTCTATTGATTTTCTGTACCTAGAGAAGAGTAAGGGAGGTTATGAATACATTTTAGTTGTGATGGACCACTTTACACGATTCGCACAGGCGTATGCATGCAGAAACAAGAGCGCCAAGACAGCGGCTGAGAAGGTGTTCGGGGACTTTGTTTTGAAGTTTGGGTTCCCAACAAAACTGCATCATGACCAAGGCAGGGAGTTTGATAACAAGCTGTTTTCAAAGCTGCAAGAGTACAGTGGCGTGCAAGGCTCCCACACGACACCGTATCACCCGCAGGGCAACGGTCAAGTTGAGCGGTTTAATCGAACTTTGCTAGCAATGCTGAGGACCTTACCAGAAACCGCCAAAGCCGACTGGAAGACGTCACTTGCAAAAGTTGTGAATGCTTACAACTGTACGAAAAGTGAGGCAACAGGGTTTGCTCCCTATTATCTCCTGTTCGGCCGTACTCCCAGACTGCCCATTGATATCATGTTCGGTGTACCAGCAAAGAACCAAAGCTCATCTTACCATGACTATGCTGAGGACTGGAGAAAGAGAATGACAGAAGCTTACAAGTTAGCCTCAAGAGTGTCACACAAGGAGAAGGAAAGAGGTAAAGCTTTGTACGATAAGAAAATACACGGAGCTGAACTGATCCCTGGGAACAGATTACTTGTTCGGAACTTCAAGGAAAAAGGTGGACCTGGGAAGCTTCGATCATTTTGGGAAGAACAAGTTTATGTCGTCACCAAGAGGAAGTACCAGGATAGTCCGGTATATGAAGTTCGACCTGAACAAGGCAAAAGGAAAATAAGAATACTACACAGGAACCTATTGTTACCGTGTGACTACTTACCTGCAGAGAGAGAATGTTTACCTGGAAGACCTGAAAAAGAAAACAAGAAAAAAGCCAAGACTGAAAAAACATCGACACAGCAAAATCAAACATTCTGTGACAGTTCAGATGGTGAGGATGATTGGAAATGCCTGGTTGGAGTGCCAGTCAAAAAGGAGAATCAGAGCGTCAGAGAACCTCCAGAACCTCATTCAGAAGACACAGTGATGCTGAACGATGCAGAACCAGAGATTGAACATGAACAAGGAGCAGGACGGGGAGAAGATGATGTGTCATCATCCAGAGAAGAGGCTGAAGAAACTGATGATCCTGAAGAGAGTGACGGGGAGACTCCTTCACAACCTGCCTGCAAAAGAGTATATCCTTTGAGAAACAGAAAACAAAAAAAATTGTTCACTTACCATACTCTAGGTCAGCCTAGTATCGTAGATGGGTAAACTGCTGAATTAAATCACAGTAATTAGTTCTAGTTAAAATGTTAAATTAAGATCAGAATAAGATTGAGTTCATATTTTTGTTTTAAAGAGAAAATAGTTACCATAACATTCCAGAAGAAAACATAAAGTAAATTGTTTCAATGGTGCAAGGTTAGATTCCTTCAGTGAAAGTACAGATTCCTGTTGATAAACAGCGATGGTGGTAGAAGATCATGGTGCACAATGATGTCTGCTACAAACACACTGCATGGAAAAGGAGATACATGTTGTGTGTCGTGTGACAGTATAGCACGAGTACTAAAACTGTTGTATCACTGACTCCTACCAAAGAAATGATCTATGGGTAGATAACCAGTAATCTCTTCTGAGAATGTCGGGACTACATTCTGTTTTGTAGGGGAGAATGTGGGGAAATCTAGAATATACATTAATAGAATAGTATAATTGTTATAAGATAATTGTGAGTTAAAAGCTAGACCCCCCCCCATGTAATAGTTTTTTGTCATTTCAGTTATTTTATTAATAATGGTTATTTAATTATTCAGTACATGCATGTCAATTTGTAGTATACAGCTATGTGATGGGTGTCCAGTTGGTGGCAGTAAGCCAGAGGAAAACCCCAGGAGAAAAACCTAGAAAAGAAAAGTTAGTTCACGCGAGGTTTAACGGGACTATGAGTATTGAGTTATGTTGTACTGTGTGGTACGGAGCTGTTGCGAATGACGCTGGCTGAATAAAAGAACCCAACCACATCACACGCTTGTTCATTCCTTCAAGTGTGCTACATATCTCACGGGCGTCGGCGACTCGTCTGCGATTCTCTCAGATCGCGTATTTGCTCTTTCACACTGCATGATTGTCACTCGCGTGAACGAGCACTGATTTGCCTGTGATTTCGGGCATTTGTCGGCGATTTCTCAAAACCTGTCGGCGAGCCAAAATCGGGGCTAAAATCGTGCAGTCTGAACTCGGCATTAGAGATTTCACACTGCACGCAGATGCGGTCCGGCGCATTATAATTATAATTATTATATTTTCATGTCAATCTGTGTTCATTTTGACCACGAACCATGGGATTTGGTTCGTGTCACTTTAATCCAGCGCGTGCAGCACAGCAAAAATAGACTCAGTGTGGAAACGATCACTGTCCACAGCAGTGCAGCGATCGTTTCCACACCGAGTCTATTTTTGCTGTGCTGCACGCACTGGATTAAAGTGACACGAACCAAATCCCATGGTTCGTGGTCAAAATGAACACAGATTGACATGAAAATATAATAATCTCACCATAAATGCATTTGATTAAATAAAATGTAGTAATCTCACCATGTATTTTTGGACTTGCAGACTTTTCTCACACACACACACACACACACACACACACACACACACACACACACACACACACACACACACACACACACACACACACACACACACACACACACGCGACTTGTTTAAATAAATGTATGTTGTTAATAAATAACAATAAATTGTTGTTGTACCAGCAATCACTCACAATAAATCACTTTATTTTTCACTGTAGAAATCTCAAAGGTCATGATTTGCCAATGCAAGAGAGTACCGGCACCTTTTTTCCCCCACTTCAAGCACTGCTCGTGAGTGACTATCGCACACTAGGCCTACTGTAAAGTGACTATTGTAATGGGGTAATCAAATGTAGGCCAATTACTAAGATCAGATTCATCTTACCAGTTAAGATTTAGTCTGTGTGTTTGTTATTTATTTAAATTTTGTGATTTAAACGTCTGCTTTAAAAAGCTTTTTTTTTTTTTTTTTTTTTGTAATAATCTAATATTCTTCTAATAAACAATCTAATTAAATCTTACATCATTGTAGCCGTAAGTTGATTTTCTGTACACTGTATATTTACTTTTGGACTGATAGTGGTTAGTAACGTCAAATAATGGTATGCGAAAGTGTGGTAATATCATTGTGTAACAACTCAGGCTTAGCCTGACAGTTAACCTGCCCTGAACCAGGTTAGTTTCCCAGCATAAGTTGCCAGAGTAACTGAGTTTGAACTATTTTAAGTTTGCTTTATATTGAATTATATCTTTTGACAGCCGTAACAATTTAAGTCATAAATTCTAGGTTCAAGAAAAAGTAAAATGCATGGCATATAATGGTGTATAAAAACTGGACATATTCCTGCGCATTAATGTTTTACGAGACTTTTTCCTGTTTTCAAACCTTCAGATGTCTCATACAATCAAATCAATATCTAAATACAGTAATAAAATAACATTACTAAATCACATTTATTACACTCTTTTATCATTGAAGCGACTAACAAATGAGGAACTTCACAAGCAATCGATGTAGAGCTTTAGAGGACAACTGCATTAGTGACTTCTTGACAGAACAGAACAAAATTGCTTGTTGTAAAAGGGCAAAATTATCAGTAATAAAATTCTGTTGCTTTTCTCACAAAAAAAGTACTGTATTGCTTCACAAGACTTGAATAGCTGTAGCACACATCACACTAACATTATTTAGTCTAGTTGTAACACATGTTATTTTAGACACATGCACAAATCTTGTCCATGTATTTTAGTTGCAGGGAACTTATAGCAAGCACTTGTTTATTCCAAGGCTATTAAGACGAGGCTCTGGAACGGACTCGAGTTCACCGTTGCTAGGAAGGCCGATGGGGAACGGGGACTCACAGACAGCCAACATCTATTCCAGGAACGCTGTGGTGTGAGCCTCGAGAGAAAGCTGGTCCTGATCTAGGCACAGTAATTGCACTGCAGGATCCATCTTCAGTTTAGGTCAGTTCTTCTGTTACGGATGGTGGTGCTGAGAAAAGCTCACAACGAGGAAGAACATTGGAAGTAAAACTTTAATCATCAAACACATTGGAACAGGAAAAAACCGCAGGAGAATTGTTGGACACAACCAAACATCAACGAGAACCGACCAAGACAGAGGGAGAACACAGGGAATATATACATTAGACAAACAAAGAGAACTAATGAGATGATTAATTACACACAGCTAAAACAATTGAACTAATGATGACATGGCCATGGAAACAAAGCAGTGGCGAGAAACTGAACAAATGCAAATAGAAAGAAGTCCAAAAACAAACTGACATGTAACAGTATCACTGATTGAGGTAAATTAATATTTCTTTTCACAGATAAACATTTTCACTGTTTTACAAGAAGCATCAAACCAAGATTGAAAATTGCCATTATGATCTCCCAGACTAGCACAGTTCTCTCCAGACGGATCCTGTACTCTCCAGTTATCAGGTTGTCTCGGCCCCCCAGTGAACCAGAACCTTTAACACACAAACAAGCAATAATGCATTTGGTCTGTGGTTGAACAAAGAAAAAAAACACCCATACAATTAGGTTATCACAGAAAAAGAAGAAAATTAAAAATGATCAAGCAACCAATTTGAACCACTGAGATGGAATTACCCATCACCATTGAGAAGGCTAAATAAATAAATAAATAAATAGCTAAAACAGATCACAAATGCAGATTCTTACTGTACTCTGGTGTCAGTGAGAGTTCGGTTATTCACCCAAACCCAGTGTCCTTCAGTGTCCAGATCATTGAGACCAATCCAGTGCGTCACGTTAATTTTAGACACCAGAAAATCCTAAAGGAGAAAATATATTCACAGGTGATAGTGCAAATAATTGTTTCGTAGGAAAAATTAGAGGTACAAAAAATCCTTTAAAATAAAACTTTCAACTGTGTGATCAAACCTTAAATCAAGTCAGCTGTAAGTCAAATTTTCATAACGCTTGCATAAAGTGTCAATTCATTCATCATTGATCTGACTTGCCTGTTCTGATTGGCTGGTTATGGTCACCAGATCGGCTCCTTTTGAAACACAGACATCTCGACTGCTTCTCCAGTTCAGTTTATCACAGCTGAATAAATACAGCTTTCCACGACAAGCTATCCAGCCATTCACAGAGAGATTACAAGACTGAGCTGTAAAAGAAAGAAAGAATAAAGTGTGATTAAACCTTCCATTATTTAGATCATAAAGTTAATCAAACTGGTTCCATGTGCAGAAATATTCACACTTTGTGTCACACTAAGCTTGTAAACTGACACTCACCATCGTAAAAGGACAGCCATTCTCTCAGTGTGTCGTATCTGGCTTTAAGATCATTAAACTCTTTCTTCATGGCTGGTGAAAAGACAACAGGAGAACAAGCAGATAATGTTTCTCACATGGTGAGTTCAATAAACACTCAACACTGTTAATGAAACATGTCTGTGCTCTACCGTTTATGAAATACAGTTTCCTCACCTCTGCTGTTGATCTCTTGAGCCGCCAGTGTCTTTGAAACCATGATGTGCTCATTCAGTGATTCGAAATCAGCAAGCTTATGATTATCTGATTAAAGACAAAAGCAGCAGTGGAAAATGTGTTTTTGAGGAAAGTCCACATAATGCACACTTAAAGGGGTGGTTCGGGATTTTTGACATCGGACCTCATTTTTAAGTCAGCCTGGTTGTTATTCATCAGTGGAGACATTTTTTTTTCAAAATTATCCAGTCCTTATATTTGGATAGTTAGCCGATGCTAGGCTAGCGCGAGTCAATGGTATATGTTAGCCAGCCATTAAAAACCGTTTTACCCACTCCACAGTGCACCAAACGCAAATCAATTATAACACTAGACTATCGATGTATATGTCCGTTGAGAGAATAATGTTAGAAATCAAACTTACCTTTCATCTCAATGATCCCAAAGGAACTAGTTTCTCAGCAGCTGCGGAATTTTACTTTGCTCCGGTTAGTAATGCGGCAAAAAGTAAACACAGAACAGAAGCGCACTGTAATCAGTGTACCAGCGGCAGGTAAATACACTTGCGTCATGTGTGTACCGGCTCACTCGGTTGCCTAGGTAATCAATATCACTCCGCTGCTGCTGTAGACAAGGCTTATGATTACAGGGAACAAATTATAACTAATGCAATGTGATGAAAGGTAAGTTTGATTTCTAACATTATCTCCAGTTAGCCTAGCATCGGCTAACTATCCAAATATAAGGACTGGATAATTTAAAACAAAAAATGTCTCCACTGATGAATAACAACCAGGCTGACTTAAAAATGAGGTCCGATGTCAAAAATCCCGAACCACCCCTTTAAAACTGAAAGTGTTGAAAGCATTTAGTTTGTGAATTAAGTCTTCAGGCTTAATTAATGGTAGTTTACACATTCAATATGGAGATTTGTTTGACAACACTTGCCTTGTAAAACATCTTTGCTGAGAAGTATGATTTCACATTGTGTGTTAATAATGCTACATGTGTTAAGTCAAGTATAGAATTACATACAGTAACTCAGTCAATACAACCCTGAACAGAGCAGAGATCTAGTATCAGTTATACTTACAAATCACCCATAGAGCGCAGAGACCTCCGAGAGCAAACACAAGAGAGAAACCCAGAACAATCAGAAGAACTTTAGTCCACTTAGGAGAAGTGACCTCTCTCTCTCTCTCTTCAGTGGAGTTACCTGGGGTTAAAATTTGATGAGATAAAGAAAATATTTTATATTTATTTCTGATTCCTTGAATCAGTCCAGCATTGCTGTCTGGAACTATTCCTGAAATTACAGATGACTCCTGAGAAGAGTTTAAAGTGTCAGTTCATTAGTTTTTTCCATCATAGTTGACTCTGGTCTGAATATTTGCCAGTGTGATTTTATTGTGACCATTGTTACTGAAAAGATAAGAGAAAATGGAATAGAACATGTGGATATAAACGTAAGACAAAATGTGAATATTACCTTTAATGCAGTGCATGTGTATATAGTGAATGTAAAAGGTTTGCAAAGTTTTAAAGACCAAAGCTCATGACAAAAAAAAGTTATTGTCTCCTAAATAATTATTTGATTATGAACTGCCGAAAGGAGTCGTCAGCAATTCCAGTCTCAAATCCTGTTACAGAGAATCCAAAACAAAACGAGAAACCTTTAAAATAGCATAACATGAGCACTTGAAACACTTGTAGTCGGCTCACAGGAAGTTAAATGGTAAACTTCACACCAGTTCACACATCACAGTTGCTTTAGCAGACCTGCCAAACTGTACGCATTTTGCGTAGCGGATACGCATTTTGACCTCAAAGTACCCTGGTACGATTTTTCACTCTAAACTACGCAAAAACCTGGGGCACGTTCAAGTTCAAAACGGTGCGCAACGTTTTGCTACGGTTTCCGGGTTGAACGTCATGTTTCCTGGAAACGGCATGCACCGGTGTGCAATGGGGTTTGAGATACGTTTTCTCTTGTTTGGTGGGTGTGTCAGAACTGCAGTCCAATCAGCAGCAACATGTAAATAAAGCACGCGGTATTAAAGTGAACTCGCACAATGGGTTTAAGGAAAGTAATTTACAAATGTGTTCGATGCAGCTCGGTATACGCAACAACTGAGGATATTAGAAGACATGTTTGTCATAAGTTTTATTGTAAAAATATAGGATATCAACATAATGATGTAGTTGTTTATATTTTTAGCTTCATTGCAAGTGTATGACATTTGGTATAGAAATAAACAATGGTAATTAAGTGCTTTTCCTAAAAATGAGAAAGAAAATACAGGGTATTAAAACAGTATGAACTACAAATAAAGTCACCCAGCCGGCATTTCAACGTTGATTCACCGTTGAAACAACGTCAGCAGTGGCGGTTCTACATTGAATTACACCCTGGGCGAGACCCGCTTCGAGCGGCCCCATTGGCAGATCATGTTTTGCTTGTTTTAAGCAAAAACTAAATTTTTATTTATTTCCCCAGAAAAGACTTAATATCTTATGTCATTTTACTACTTTAGTAAAATAACGTTATGCATCTTTATTTAAGAAATGTTTGATATTTGGACTGAAAACAAGACAAAAATACTAAGTAAGAAAAGCATTTTTTTGCAGTGTAATAACTGAACTTGTAACAGTTTTGTTGCAAAGAACAATATTATGGTGAAATTAGATCTCGTGTTTGAGTTAAAACCGAATTATTGTTAAGCATAGCAAGAATCATAGCAAAAAGGCTAACAAATAAGAGTTATACCCACCAATTAATATTGCCCCTTCATTCATGACATGGATACCATAATCATACAGAGATAGTTGCATACCTTTATCTTTCGCTCGTTTCTAAATTGGGCACCTGATGGCTTTGACCTTTCTTGTCCATCTCTTATTTGGCACTCGACATCGACAATCAACAGATTTCCCCTGATCCCCCCCCATACCAAGGCTGGGTCCCGATTCGCTTACTTATACTACGACCTAAAAGTATGTACTTTTTTTGTGATGAAAAAGTACATACTTTTGAGTGTGTGGCAAACGAGTATAGAGACAGAGCGTATTTAGGCCACGCCCACACCCAGGGGGAAAACAATCCAACCATCTCCATTGACTTTGCATTGCGAGAGGCTGCCTCCTTGTCATTTCTTGCTTCTAACAAAAGACAGACAAATGCCTAAAAGCTGCTGTGTGACAAGGTGTACAGCAAACAAGCTAAAAAAAACAGAAATACGTTTTTTATTAGCTCTTGACCTCAAAAAACGAGTGTTTAGTACATAAAAGTGGATACAGGCAGTTGAGACAGAGCGTCACGTGTCTCATTACTCTGAACTGTCTATGGAACTAACGTACGCCCGCCGGAGGAGACTGTAATCGGCAACACAGGATAGTTTATCTTACAGAAATATAATATATAAAACTGACATTTGGATATTTGACTCACCAGTGACCAAATGTTTAACTTACTGCACACGTAGTGTATTTTAGTGCATACTGAGTGTCAGGATCCCACAATTTACCCATTCGTTCCAGCCTGTATCCACTTTTATGTCCTCAAACGCTTGTTTTTTGGGGTCGACAGCTTATGAAAAATTATTTCTGGGTTTCTTAGCTTGTTTGCTGTACACCTTGTCACATAGCAGCTTTTAGGCATTATTCTGTATTTTGTTAGAAGCAAGAAATGACAAGGAGGCAGCCTCTCGCAATGCAAAGTCAATGGAGACAGTTGGTTTGTTTTTCCCCTTGGTGGGCGTGGTCTTCAGCTTATGACGCGTTGCGCTCTGTCTCTATGCACGTTCTGGGCTATGGTTCTGGGACATACTTCGATGACGTCATGCAACGTAAACGAGAACGTGGTTGCCTAGTTACGCACACCGCGACTGTTAACAAAACATTTTACATTTCATTAATTCTTATATATCCAATATAATTTTATTTACTATTCCCATCTTTTTTTCCACAATACATTTACAATGTGTTTTACCAAATTGAGGAGTGAAACAGGGTGTCGTCGTAGATCAACCAAACGCAGGTTGTTTGTGAGGCGGCTGGTTCTGACGTTCATGTGCAAATGTGTGTAAGGAAAGCTACTTATTTTCTGAGTTAAAATATTTAAAGTTTATCGTGTAACTATAGTTTAATGTATTTTATACTTAATCTTATACTTATGTATAATACTTAAAAATACCCCAATGAAAATGAACCATGCTTTTACTATAGTAAAAGTGTAGTACCCAGCAAACATGCCAGTGTGGGCCCACTGTGGGTAAGTGTGGGTTTTCTGTGGGACAGTGTGGGCAAGGGCAAACCCTTTCGGGCCCCATGTGGGCTTTCTGTGGGCAAGCCCACAGTGGGCTTGCCCAAAGAAAACCCACACGGGCCCCTAGTGGGTTAGCCCATGTGGGGCCCATAGCAGTTTTGCCCATTTGGGCCCCCATTAGGATTTACTGTGGGCAACCCACTGTGGGACTGCCCACAGTGGTCCCACACGGGTCCCTAAGGGGTTTGCTGTGGGCCCACAACTGGCCCCAATGGGGGCCCACTCTACTTAGTGTGGGCTAGCCCACAGTCAGCCCACACTTTGGGCTGTCCCGATGGGGCCCCGCCTGGGCCCCATAGTGTGGGGCCCACATGTGCCCCGCATTTCACGCCGGTATCTGGGCCCACAGTGGGCTGCCCGCAAGGGCCCCATTCGGGCCCCAAAGGAGCATGTTTGCTGGGTAACCATGTTTCTTTGGTTGGACTGATAAAAGTTAACATTTGTACAGCCACAGTATTACTACAAATAAGTCAGACAGAAACATCAAAAGAAATACATAAAAAAGACACTTGCATGACACGTAGAGCCTTTTTATTTATTGTTTTGTAGCCTGCAATGAGGCGCTCAGTATCTTCATCGGACCCTACAAGATAAACACGGTACTTTTTTGGCACAACATAAACCCATTAATATTACGAGACAATAAAATATAACTTTAATTAGGGTTAAACATTTGAATTCTTACACTTAAAAACTGAGGGCGCATCTCCGCTGCTGCATCCGACTGCCATGTTTACATCACCACCATCACCGCAAAGCTCCTCCCTCCCGCACGCAATGGGTTGTGGGCAATATTAGCCGTTAGAGTGTGCATTGATCTGCTCTTCGAATTCTAACCGGAAATAGTAGACCATCCGGGTATCTTTGGAATACTCATTTCAACATACTACGATTTGGGATGTACTAATTCTAGTTTCGCATACTATTTAGGACGGATAGTATGCGAATTGGGACTCAGCACAACTGTCACTCACGAGGAGTCACGACCAGAAGTCAAGACTAAACCAATTCACCTTAGTGGTGGTGACCAAGTAATCGTTTTGTATTACCTATTTTTATTAGCCATTCAGACAATTCAGAAAAACAAAAATGTGCAGGAAATATAGAGGCCTGTATTTATAATATTATGAATGAAATGTGCGTTATTTGGAAGAAAGTCGAGGTGTGACTGACTTAGATAACTATATGGATATCGTGACGTTGTTTCACCGTCTTACCTTTCATCATGGGATAATACAATTGTACATTCAATTACAACCTAGTTTGCAGTTGGAACATGAGTCATGACAATGCTGACTGAATTTGTGATTAACTGTCCATACTGTACACTAGAAATTGTTAACTGTCAAATGACTGGCAGCAATGGCTTAATTAAACACATTAAATAATTAGTTAACACATGCTCAAGATTGTAAAACAAGTTTTATTCTGAAAAAACAAGTCTAAAAATACTTTCTAAAACAGATGAAAAACATCTCAAACTTTAAATTGCAGCGTTTTCGAAGTAATGTTAAAAACCTGTAGAAGTAAACATCTAAATGGAATATTTAAAATTAAACATTTAATATTTAAAATGTACAGTAAAAAAAAAAGTTTTTAAATTCTCAATAAAATGTGACAGCCTTGTGCAGTGCTCCGACAGAGTCCCAGCTCGAGGTCCATTCCGATGCCATCACTTCCTCTTCACTTCTTGCCCGCTGTCTGCTACTATCCTATAAATAAAAGCAAAAACACTGAAAACTGAAAACACTGAATACAAAATAAATCATGTACAAGATTTTCACTTTACAGTTCAATTTGTCGGGTAGAAAACAAAGTATACAACACTATCCATTCTAAAACACATATTTTATGTATTCAAATGTACATTTACACAAGAAATTCTTCAGAGCCCCCAGGTGGAATTGTAAAAAATGTAATATTACTCTCATGTGTCAGTTACGGTTACTATAATCAAAAGGTCATGATTTCATCCTTAAAACAGATGAAGAAATCAACAAATTGTGGTGTTGAGCTGAGAGGGTTGTGGTCTGTTGTTCTTTATATCTTTCAATGCAGGTTTATATTGTTTCAACAATTATATATTTCTGTATATTTCTGATAATATTTGTGGAGAAACATTACACTGTTTTAATTCAGAATCCTAACCATACATTGTACTAATTAAAAGTAATTTATTAAATCAAGTAAAATAAAAAAAATAACACAAAAGGCCAATGAATCCGTACCAGAAGTGATAGTGCAATGTAGCAGCTAAAGAATAATCCTCCACCAAATTGCCAGTAATCAGCTGGATCCTTGGCGAATCTGAAGGGGGGAAAGAAGAAATTATTCAATGAAAAGTCCTTAAAAAGCAGTATTTTTTTTTTTTTTTTTTTTACCATTCCTTTAAACAATCTTAAAAATTGATTTAAATTGTAAAAACATTTGCCATTATAACATTCACACAACATGAACTGAGTAATGTCATCTTTGAGACTGTTAGTATTACATGATTAAAAATGTAAACGTACACTTAAAGCATGGCAATCCCATCAGAAATGTGTATCATAGCAAGGGAAGCACACACAATAAAAGCCAAATGGTACACCAAAATCAAACCATCAAATAATTTTACCTGCAGCCGCATTTATCCTATTATGACACGTCTGAGGGTATTTCCCTTAATGGTTTCCAGTGATTAAAGAAAGGACTGATGAAGGTGACATGAATCCACTTTCAGTGCGCCATTTCAGCAGAAGAAAGACAAAAGGACAAAAAGTTACTCAGACTTTCTATCAGTAACGTTAAATGTTTTACTTTAAAGATGAAAATCATACTTAATACTATATATTAATCCCATAGGTTTTCGAACAGTGGGTAAAATTGACTTACTGTAGTTGGTGAATGGGTCTTTCTGTTGGGTGTTCTCCTCCGATAAAAATCTTATTCCAATGCTTGATCTAAAAAAAAAAAATGTAAACAAATATCTTTTCAATATCATAATCAGTGTTTGAAGAGGTTATGTAAACATACTTCTAACAAATAAATGACGGTTTTATCACTTTACTCATTCCAATGCTTTTTTACCTCTCATGCGTTTTTAAACTAGCTGACAACATTAAACACATAACGTTACCAACAACAAAACACAGCAATGTCAGATGGTGCTAACTTACATTGACATACGTGCTAATATCGCTACGCTAATGGTGAAGCAGTACAAAAACACACACAGAGATAACTTATTTATCTTATGAGGTTGCAGTAGCAGCTAAGCCTATGACCGTTACCCGTGTCCCTAAACGTTAGACTGTTAAGGACTGAAAAATGTGTTCTTACCTGATATCACCAGTATTTTTACAGACCACGTACGAGTACGACCCCTTCCTCTGTTCACATTCCAGCTTTTGTTCTTCATTGACATATCAACTCAAATTCGCTCAAAATTTAAGAATTCAACAGGCAGATATAAAATAATCCAGGGGCACGTTCAAGTTCAAAACGGTGCGCAACGTTTTGCTAAGGTTTCCGGGTTGAACGTCATGTTTCCTGGAAACGGCGTGCACCGGGGTTTGAGATACGTTTTCTCTTGTTTTGTGGGTGTGTCAGAACTGCAGTCCAATCAGCAGCAACATGTAAATAAAGCATGCGGTATTAAAGTGAACTCGCACAATGGGTTTAAGGAAAGTAATTTACAAATGTGTTCGATGCAGCTCGGTATACGCAACAACTGAGGATATTAGAAGACATGTTTGTCGTAAGTTTTATTGTAAAAATATAGGATATCAACATAATGATGTAGTTGTTTATATTTTTAGCTTCATTGCAAGTGTATGACATTTGGTATAGAAATAAACAATGGTAATTAAGTGCTTTTCCTAAAAATGAGAAAGAAAATACAGGGTATTAAAACAGTATGAACTACAAATAAAGTCAGTATGTGAGGCTAAATAGAGTGTTTTAGGGCCCTTTCACACCTACCTTGTTTGGTCCGGACTTTCGGACTTTTCAGTTTGGTCCGAATCAAAATTACAGGTGTGAAACCTCCCCCGGACCACGGTCCGGACCAAACAGACGAAATTTGGTCCGACGAAAAGAGGTGGTCTCGGTCCGGATCAAACTGTTCAAAGGTTTGGTTCGTTTCTAGTGTGAAAGCATTTTCTGTATGGTTCGGACTTTCGGACCATTTACAGGAAGTTCCGGTGGTTCCCGCGTAGCATAAACAACTGAAGAAGAATATTTATGTGCAGATCTGTCAGTCCTGCCCACAGCGTTTCTTCCAGCTGATTCGCGCGCGCGCACACACACACACGCACACATTTGTCCTGCATCCTACCGGCGATGATTTGTTTGCACAACGAGGACGTTCATTTGGCGAATTTGAACTAGCGTCGAGTATAGTTGGTGCTGGAGGGAGTAATGCCGTAATAATAACAGCATAGTGGCAACGATAATATGCGTCTGTTCATTCATTCTTGTCAAAGTTACCCGCCGAATTGACAACACGCTGACGTCAGACGCACGTCCGTTTACAAACCAATCAATGTCAATATGCAGCCATGTAGATGATGACGACAGGACGCAAGTACGTCATGAAAAGTTCTTTAGTGCGCTCGCATAATTGCAATGTGAAACCAAACCAAAACTAACCAAATGTATACAATGTATCAAAACATGAACTTTGGTTCGGACCTTGGTGCGGACTTTCAGGTGTGAAAGGGCCCTTAGTCTGAATTAGGTAAGATGTGTGCTTCCATTTCAGTTTCAGCAATCGCTTCACTCGATTGGGATGTTCTCTTTTGTTCTGGGCGGCAAGTGCAGTAACTGTAACATCGGGCATATTTTGTAGTATTAAACACATATTTATACCGACTTCATCAGGCTCCGAAAATTCTTCACAAAGAACACAAAGAATGGCCTTCTCAGCTTAGGGTGACCAAACGTCCTGTTTTCCCAGGACATGTCCTGTTTTCACGTCCTGTCCTGGCCGTCCTGTCTGTTTTTTAAAAAGTGATGAAAATGTCCTGGTTTTCATTATTTTTCATTGGGCCGCTTGCCTTTGCACACAAAACATATGAAACAGGCTTTGGCTTCACCCCCTCTTGTTATAATCAGCGCGTTCTTCAATCCGCAGCGGCAAGCAGAGAGCACGTCAGAATCTTCAGAATAGCCTGTGTGTGTGTGTGTGTGTTCATCGCAGCCTCATTGGTCTGTCACTGACCAATCAAATCAAAGTAGGCGGACTTTACGTTCACAGAATTTTGGCAGCGTGACGCTTCAGACGCTTCAGTTTACGGTCAAGTGCGAGGTAAGATATAAGTAACAGCAAAAAAAAAAAAAAAAAAAGCCCAAATGTAAATTCACAGATGATTTACAGAGAAAATTCCCGTGTTTTCGTTTCGGTCGGGATCCGTGTAAAGCAGAATGCATGAACTGCAAAGCTGGTACGTACGTGTATCAGCGTCAAGGTGCTAGCGACCTAGAAGCCCACATAAAGAAAGTATAGGTTCTAAGAGAACATCAGGAGGATTGAAATTGTTTTTTTACTGAAATAGTGTAGTCGATTTTTTTTTTTTTTTTTTTGTAGTCGATTTTTAACCTATAGGCCATGAAAAGAAATAGTGTCATGTAAAAGGTGTTAAATGCTAAACTTTATTTTTTATAGTATTTTTACGGGCCAAACATTGAATGGAAAGGATGTATTACTTTATGTATTAAAGTACAATAACATAGTTGCAAGATTGTGAATGCATTTGTCAAGTATTTTTGATGCATTCTCCCCCAAACCACGCCCCATCCCTTAACCACGCCTCCCCAAAAATCACGCCCCGCCCATCAACCACGCCCCCGTCCTGTTTTCTGAAAACTAAAATATGGTCACCCTATCTCAGCTGCCATAGTTGCAACTCTTGCGTCATCAGAACAGTGTGTTCAACGCATCACCGTTTCTGTTTAAAAAACGTTGTGCAACGTTTTGTCGGGGCTGAACGCAGCTCGTGACGCCTCTGTGCATGTGCAGTCCTCAAATCAAGCAACAGCAAAATAAGCGGAGTTCGACCAATCATTACGCTGGGTTCATTTTCCAAATAGCAAGCGGGGATGATTGACAGATGCGTAAGGCCTATCATTAAAAAGAGTCTTAAAATCGACACCAATAAAGAATCCCGCTCCATGCCCCTTCCACTCCCGCCGTCTGACTGATTTTAGAGGACAGTACAGTGGTCCGTGTACTTCTAACTCCTGAAGGTAAACGGTCTGGAGTGGATGTGGAAAGTTGAAATATTGTATTGAGTTATCTTAAAGGGATAGTTCACTTTGAAATTAAATTTTGGTATGTTTTAGCTTACCTCAAGGGCATCCAAGATGTAGGTGTCTTTTTTCCGCAGTAGTTTCAATGTTGATATTTTTAGGTCAAACCGTTCTTGTCTGTCAGTCATATAATGCAGGTCGATGGTCACTTGTCTCAAACAGCATGCACAGAGTCCAAATTAAAACAATTCCCCGTCGTCCAAATTAAACAATTCCCCATCGTAAGTACACATTGATGGCCTAAGACACGAAACGAGCGGTTTGTGTGAGAAAACGAACAGTTTTTATATCGTTTTTACCTCTTGAACTCAGCCACGTCCAAGTGATCTGAGAGCGCGGGCGGGTATAGATATATACAATAGATGTCGCCTTGGCTACGGTTTCGCAGTAGCCAAGGCGACATCTAGTGTATATATCTATACCCGAAAAGTGAACTATCCCTTTAATCTGGATTCGATTATCTTGGACTGGATTCTGATTATCACACGGGAGTGATCGCATGGATTATCTTAAAATACTCCGTCATTTATTAATGGTTACTCAGATAAGAGGAAGACATCATTCAGCCATACAGATTATAAAATACTCAAGTAATGCTGAACAATAAATATAAATAAAATTGAAATCGCTATGGCTTAGTGATTATGAAAGTGCTGTGATTTGTGGATGACTGATAAGCGCGAATCTGGAGAAACAGGCGTTTATTTATTCATTCTCAGTGTTGAGAAACGTAGCCTGCATGTGTTACATTATTGTGTTAATAATAACTAAAGTACCCATTTATGTTACATATTTATTTTGTATGAAAACTTGCTCGTTAGTTACTTATGGATTACAAAGTAGGCTACCGTTGTATCGGTGCTGCGCGAGCTCTCTCTCACAAACACGGACGCGCGCACACAGAGAGAGAAGTTGTAAAATGAAAATGGACAGGCTAAGTTTAAATTTTTGTTCTTGCTTGTGTTTTTTCTGTCAAAATGTCAGAAAGCATTTTTTATTATCCATTCGTGTTTTAAAAATTCGTTAAAAGACGGACGCTTTACCGTTAACACAGCCCTCATGTCGGATTCGTCTTATTCAAACTTATAAGTTCTCAGTTTTCATATGGTCCCAATCTATAGAGAGTAAAAGTAACACTGAAGCAATGTTGCAGTTATAAGTAGATTCACACAAGTGGTGATTGAGCTGCATTAGATGATGCATGCGGTTAACAAGCAGATTCACTGAAGATAAGAGGAACAACATGAACAGAAAAAAGGGAAGAGATGAGTAGAAACACAACAACTATAACTGTCTTACAACCACACGGCCTTAAATTAAATCAACTATAAATAAAATCTATATCTCACCAGAGGACAACTCCAAAAACAGCATTACCATATTCACTTATTACAAACCAGTTTGGCTTTATTTCTTTCATATGGTACATGTACAAAGGTTGTTGAAGCCCTTGGTTGGACAGTTGACTTTGGTTGAATTAATTCTCTCTCAGTGATTGTTGAAAGTGCATGCTATCATTATTGTCAACAATATTTAATGCTATCACTATTGTCAACAATATTTAAAGCTATCACTATTGTCAACAATATTCCATGCTTCTGAATGCAATGACATATTGTACCTTTTATTATGTACAGTTTTTGGAATCAGTGACTGACAGCTGGTTTTTGACACACGTGAGTTCCCAATTGAGTATGAAAGTCTTTAAAAACAGCAACTTTCAGTTTTGAACTTTCATTATCAAATTGTTATTAACTGTCCCATTGAAAGAGCTCTTCTGATTATCCCTGTTTTTGAAAAAACTGTTTATGATTATACTTTTATTAGGTGCTTTTCTTAGTTTTCATATCTCTAAATGTTTTTGTTTTGCAACTATTAACTATAACTATTAACAATAAAAGACACAGCACAAGATTAGTGAGGCGGGAACAAAGTCCAAACAATAGAGGCAAGACACAATGGGAGAACTGGCTGGTCTGGGATGAGACACCAATCGCGATGGCCAATGACGGAGAAAAGGCAGCGGTTCAGGGAAGCAGAGGCTTGACACTATAGGTGATGAGACTAGACATATCACCAGACTATCTGGAGGCCTGGAGAGTCAGAGACCAGGGAGGATCAGGAAGTGGGACAGGGCAGAAACCCACACAAGACAAGACCACAAGAGATGACAAAAACGAGAAATGAGCAAGAATAAAAACTATGACTAGAGAAAACTAGAAACAAGTGGAATTAGAAAAGAAAAAGAAAACATAACTATAAAATATAAAAAAAATAACTTTAGCTTGCAAACAAGAGGAAAGCAAAATAAATAATTTCTAGGAATAAATGACTGGAGCTGCAAACTAAAGACATAAAAAAACAAGACAGCAACCTTGCAGGGAACTAGAGAGAAAAATAAATAAAACACTAAATAGCAACTCATTCAAAATCAAAAGATAAACTACAATTAAGGCCTGGGAGAACTAAAGCAAAATAAAGACTAGACTAGAGTAAAAAACACACACAGGAACAAAGAAAACCTAGAATTTTCAATAAGAAATATTATACAAGAGCTAACAAAACCCATAGACACAAGCAAGCTAGGTGCACACAAAAGGCACACAACGAGCCAGCAAAGACATGAGGACAATATAAAGGAGCACAATATAAAGGGAGCAGCACATTAGAATCTGGTGCTCACGAGTCACAAGACTAGACAAGGGCTGAATCCGAAATCGCCCCCTACGCCCTCAAATAGGGCACTATTGGGGACAGCCATTTGTAGTGGTGTCCGAAACCATAGTGACGTTATTGAGTGCATTCAATCCCACATTTCACCGCAATAACGAGTGTACAACCAATGTACACTTACCAGCTGTCCGAATTCACTCACTCGTTTTCATTCACTCCTTCAAGTGAACTGTATTAGTGGACTAACGTAGGGAATAGAGATTGAGGGTTTAGGGAGGCAGGACGAGAGGAGCACATGGACAGGACAAACAAAGACAAAACAGACAAGTCTGTCGGGGCAGGACTCTGACACAATGCTTTTCCCCAAAACACTGCTTTCATAAAGACAGCTGGCCTACTCACACTCAACCCTACAAAACCATGGTGATAAACCAGCTTCACCAGCTCCATTTTACTTGAGAACAGGATGAATATGCTGGTCCACCAGCCAGACCAGCATAAACCAGCATAAAACAACATAAACCAACTGGACCAGCATGGAATCCATACCTTGATGTTGCTTTGGACAAGAGCATCCGCCAAATGCTAAAGAAAACCTTATACACCATTACTATAGTGCTAAATCATTAAAATAGAAACAAATGCATACTGAAAACATCCCACCCTTACCATTGTGTCGAGAGCAGTTTTCACCCGAAGCAACTGGTGAAAGTGTGAAACCAGAATTTTCATAGGCTGAATCCATTTCATGAGCCTGACAGAAGACGTGTCCGCTGAGACTTCAGTGCTGCTCGAGTCTGTTCAGAATAAGGAAGTCACATACAATGTCATCCTTATTAATACAGACTGGAAGTAATGAGGTTATGAGTCTGACTAACAAATTGGGCAACTAATGTTTGACTACCTCTAAAAAATAAGGTATAATTATATGTTTGTATTCTCCAAAAGTGAAGAATGAGGCTGATTACTATTGATTTACAACCCCAAACATTAAGCATAAAATCTCATATTGTTGGCATTTAGATTTTGCTGCAGCAGATTTTGAAACCTTTTAAAATAAATTCACTCACTATAAATTGAATCACTATGATCACATGCTTTCTGAACTGCTGTCATTTTTGTTGTGCACTTATTTATAGAAATGAGAGTGGAGGGTGTCGGTATGTTAACTAACGCTAAAAAGAAAATGAATAAAAAAAAAGACAGATAAAATAATAAATTGTAAATATATAGGGCCTTGAGTCCGTTTTGTCTGATGCCTTTTAGTCTGAGGCTGTTTCGTCCGATGCCTAATTGTACGAGACCTGACACCTGATGTTGTTTATCCTGAGGTCTGAAGCCTGTCAGTCTGAGGCGTGATGCTGTTTTGTCCAATGACTGAAGCCTCTTAGTCTGATACATGGAGCCTTTTCGTCATATGAGTGAGATCTAAGGATGTCCTAAAATATACACTGTACCCAACAGCTGTGTTTGCCCATATTTTACCCGTTTTAACAGTGAGATCAGATGTAAGACACACATGGTTCAGAGAATTATACTATTTTTAGGTCAACATAAAAACAGCTCTCCAGAAACAGCTGATGTCATACTTCTAGAGAAAACTAAACCACAACCATAATTAACTGAACTTCCTATAATTCTCTTAAATCTGGCTTATACTTGAGACTTGGCATTATGTACTGCAAATATTGTTAATTCTTATAATAAAATGTTTGTTAGGTCACTCATTTGTAAGTAACTTTGGATAAAAGTGTTTTCTAAACGGATAAATAATTTACAGATGCAAAAATTCCTGCCTTTCATTCAGTTTCACTCAGAAATATGCAGCGTTATGGAAGTAAAAATGGTTTCATGTTGACCTAATATTTGCAGTAATGTTTAGCATTTTTTCCAGCTTAACATTTTGATTGCTAAAATGTCATCAGTGGTCGTAAAGAAGTCTTAATTCAGGCCTACCCTGAAAAAAAAATTAAAAATCAGTAAATTTCACATTGAATAAGTAAACTCTACTTAACTATGTGAAGTAAAATTAACAACAACAAAAAAGTAATTTCAACTCGGCCAGTGTCATGTAGTGTGTTGTCGAGAGGCCTGGGAGAAGTTAGGAAGGCTCAGCACAATGGAGTAGTTTTCCCAATGCCAGTTGTGATTTATTTTAAAAACTAGGCTAGATTATTTCACAAGGTGCAGTCCACATAAAAACAAAAAACAAAAAAAACTTCAAAACTTGATTCAACTTATTAAACTGGTGCTAAAAACACACAAAAAATATGCTGTGAGCAGCAAACCTGGCACTAAACAATGTCTAGTGACATATCCACAAGAATAACTGCATGTCTCACCTCAGACAAACAAATTCAAAAGCTTGCACAGTATACCTTCCCAAACATACTCAGACAATGGTTTAAATATATTAAACCATAATATATATTAAAGTTTCCTGTCAAACTTCTTTTGGGGGTTGAACCATTGTCACAGGGTGGAACCTTTTCCTTGTTACACTAGAACATTAGGCTTGTTTGAGATGAACAAAATCTGCGCAGAACCGATCACCGGTGATCAGCGCGAGATGCATGCCGGTTAGAAATGTGTCCGAGTGCGGTCCGCCTTGCTCTGATGTCATGCTGACGTATGTTAAAAATCTCTCGCGAGCGCAAGGCGCACGTGTCGGATTCTGCAGTCGAGCGCAGTTGCTCTCCACTGACTGCGCTCATCAAAAGCATGATGGGAAACGACCATAGACAGTATATAAACTGGACACAGCGACCCCATTGGATTCAACGGAGACAAGTGAAGTCAATTAGAAGCACTAACTTCCTGATGGTCGAGCGTACTGCGCAGACTCAAACTGAGCTTGACGACGTAGATGTGACGTGAGCAACCTGTCTATCTACTAGTAGCTGTGCCGAGACAAATCTGAATCATTCCCTTCCGAAACTTGCAGAGACGGAGAGTGTGAGTAGGAGGTGTCCATATGCTAGAAGCAGGAGAAACTTTTGCCAAGTATTCTGATTAATTACTTTGTCATTTTGCCTCCATGTCCCCCCGATTGCGCGCAAGCTTCTCCTCCTGTCTATACGATAATCTCTCTACTGTGCGACAGAGAGTCGCGTGGTTATGACGCAATCGTTAGCCTATTTTTACAAAAACTGCTTCTACGGGGCCATAACGTAAGATACAAGGTAATGGAGCCTTTTATACATTTTCGTGTTTCTTTAGAAATAAATAATGGACAAATGGAGTCTTTAAACGTCTCAGATGTAAAGTTATTCGCTGTCAAAGTGACGCCAAAATGAATGGGAGTCAATGGGATGCTAACAGCAGGTGATGGTCTGCTAGCCAATGGTGGCGCCCGGGGCTACTTCAAAATAATATGAAACCCTGCCCCCCTGGAAACGACTTGCTGATGACACAGCTTAATCCTCATTGGTTTAAACAACTGTGATGTATTGTTCTCTTTTAAAATGTTTGATTTTAAAACTCTAATATCATGTTTTATGTGTATATGTTATGTGTGAATATTCCCAAACTATCTGACAGTGCGATCTCTTTGGGTTATGCAATTTAATTTTTATAAAAAAATTAAATAAATAAAAACACATATGTCTGTATTAAAGAAAAAATTATTGATAAACATGTATTTGGAATGGAATGAAATAACAAGTACTTTGGGTGACTTGTTCATTTTATTTATTTTCATATGAAAGCAACAGAACTTGAATTACATCCAGTTTATTAGCAACACTGTGAATCCCGCGATATCCATCTTTGATGGTGTCAGATCCACTACGAGAAGAGAGATCTGTCCGGCTTGCCTGCGCTTTTTTCACTCCTCCTCTCACAGCCGCCTACTCTCGCATACATTTCAGGCGAGGCAAGGCGCATCTCAAACAAGCCTAGTGTCACCACCTAAATAATATAAGTACATGTTCAAAAACTAATTTCTGTCATGCAAACATCATAAAACAATCAAGCTCAACATACAACCACAAAACATATAACAAAAGACATTTAACATATCATAGCACTCATGTCTCTCTCTATTTTGAAAAATGGTACGTTCCGGCTATGCACACTACCAGAGCCCACCCCCAAAACACCGGCTCAGACAGGAAAGATCTAACATGTGCTATATATGCAAAATTACCTAATAAAAAAATCATTTAAAACAGACAATGGCTCTCTATTATCCTTCAAAACTTTAACAAGTTGAACAGTTGATGTTGGTATTGTCCAACCACATATACACTGTCAACATACAATTAATAATAAACTTTTCACGCAAACAGTACATCCACTAAATTCAAAATCGCACTAGGCTGGCACTCTAGTGATGATGTCATTGACCAGATTCATCATCACAGCCAGTAAAAGGCTGAGTAATTTCTACTTCGTTGAATTTTCCTTTGTAATACATATTACTAAATCAAAATAACACTGAATTTGACCATGCTTTTAAAGTGTATGCTTTACTTAGAAACATCTAAGTAATTTAGAAGTCATATACTGTGTATATGTGTTATAATGGCAGTGGATTGCAACAAACCGATTGAAGCTTTAAAAAGTGCATCCATCCATTATAAACGAAATCCACACAGCTCGGGGTGGGTTAATAAAGGCCTTCTAAAGCAAATCGATGAGTTTGTGTAAAAAAAATATTCATATTTAACACGTTACAAAGTAAAATTCTAGCTTCTAGTGTGTGTGTGTATATATATATATATATATATATATATATATATATATATATATATATATATATATATATATATATATATATACATACATACATCAGTGGCGAGCTGTGACTTATCTGGGTATTCTGAGTGAAGCGTTATGTCAAAAATGCAACTGGTGCATGTTGGATGGGTTGATTAACAGCCTTGAATAGTTACAGGTCTGCTTACAGTAGGTCTGTCTTTAACAGTTAAAGTTTTGGTTAAAAATAAATTTTCTTATGGAGAAAATAAAATACTATGAAAATAGTTTCAGTTATGACTTTTTTCACTTTATTTAGTATAGTTAGTCTTGTATTAAATACAATATGATTACAGTCATCGGTCCACGGAATTGGATTGTTTACTGCTTTGCTTAGTAAGTTGGTCAGGGGTTTTGCAATGGTGGCAAAATTTGGTACACACCTCCTGTACCAGCCCACTAGCCCCAATAAGGACCTCACCTCCTTCTACGTCCTGGGTTTTGGGCTCCGTCGAAAAGCCTCCACCTTGTCCACTTGAAGTTAGGGCTGGCCATTTCCCAGGTGATACCTGAGGTAACTGGCTTCTTGATGCACCCACTCACATTTGGCCATGTTCAGTGTCAGTCCTGCTCCTTGGATCCTCTCTAGGGTCTGCCGCACAGGTTGTAGATGCTCTGCCCAGGAGTTACTGTGGATTACTACATCATCAAGGTAGGCGGCAGACCATTCCTCGCAGCCTTGGAGGACTCAATCCATCAACCGTTGAAATGTGGCAGGTACCCCATGCAGGCCAAAAGGAAGGACCCCGTAAATTGGTATAGCCCCACGGCGGTCCAGAGATCCAATGTGGTGATGAACTGGGCTTGTCCATTTTTCTCCAACAAGTCATCCACTCGCGGCATTGGGTAAGCATCAAACTTTGATTGTGCATTCAGTTTACGGAAGTCGATGCAGACATGCAGTGTTCCATCAGTTATTTGGGATGATTACCACATAAACTTACTAAGGGACCACCCAGTAAGGCAACCAAAACATAACTTCTGGTACAGAAGGTGGAAGATATGGAGGATGAAGGTTCAGAGGCAAGAGTGCAGAGACAGCCGTCAGTGGTGAACTTGAATCACCTAGATGACACAAAGAGCGAAGATCTGCAACACATCCTGAACCAATTCCCTGCTTTGTTCTGCCAGAGGCCTCGGTGGACTGAGTTGACCCAGCACACCATACACCATACACCATACACCTGACCTACCTAACACCATCGAGACAACGACCTTACCGGGTACCTGAGAGGCTGGTGGAACCTCTAAAGAAGGAGATTAAGATGATAAAGGAACTGGGAGTAATCGAGCCCACTGTGAATGAATGGAGCAGTCCCGTGGTAAGTCTGTTAGGCTTTCCCCTTGTCAGGGTGGTGGACCTCATAGGTCACATGAAGCACCATGAAGCACACCTGAAGAAACCAAGAAGGACCGAGATGGGAGCGCGTGCGGCTGCCAAGACTCTGCCCCCTTTACCTGCACCAACCCGTCTGAACACTCCCTTTCCTTTAGGTGTCCCAGCACAGCGAGGACACCAGATCCCCCGTTTATTTGGACACTTTTATCCCCATGGACACTTTATTCCCCTTTTTGAACACTTAGAGCCCTATCATACACCCAGCTCAATGCAGCGCCAAGCGCGATGCAAGTGTTTTTTGCTAGTTTCAGCCCGACGAAGTTATCGTTTTCACGTCCTGCACCACGTTGTTTAAATAGCAAATGCATTTGCGCCTTTTTGTGTGCCCATGTGTTATGTTTCGATAATTCACAGCAGAACAGACGAGAGCAACAAGCTAGCGCCAACTTAACTTCTTTACTTTATTTTCTTCTTCTTCTTCACAGTTCTTACCAACATCCAGTACAATGTATTGTGATCTTCAACGCCCTCTACTGGTTAAGCCATAACTCAATACACAACATATTTCCACTCTTGTTTAGGAAGCTTACCAGGTAAAATAAAAATGAATACGCAGTCTCTTAAATCACTGAGACCTCGGCTGTAATATAATGCAAGCTTAATGTTTCCTTATTCATACTTAACATTAGCATCCTTTTCTTTCCAATAATAGTATCAATTTAACAGTTATAGCATGCATTATATAGCTATAGCATTCTAACAGAAGCGTTAAACTTAAGCGGAATAAAACAAACAATTTCACAAGCAAAACAGCTTTCCAATTATAGTTTTCTTCCAGTCACGGTTTCAATGTCCTCTTTTTGTTTCTTTTCTTTTTTTTTTCATTCCCTCTTAGTTTCCCCCCCAAAGGCCATGAGAAGGATTAATGTACATAATCACTAAGCCATGCAGGCTTCTTCCTGACCCTGGTGGACATCCGCACGTTACCATCCAGCCGTTGTGCAGGTCCCGCCTCAGGTACTGGAACATCCAGCATTTGTGCAGGTCCCAGCACAGGTATTGGAACAGAACTGTCAATGGTGTCTGTTACCCTGTCAGGGACCAGAGAGAGATGAGTAGTGTTCCAGGTGCATCCATCTTCCAGCACATACACATTTGCACCAGCTCTTCCTACCACCCTGGCAGGTCTATGGAACTTTGACAGTCCTTTCTTGACATGGAAGGGTTTCCGTACTCTTACTAGGCTTCCCTCTTTGATCTTTGGTACTTGTGCACCTCTCCTCACATCTGTGTAAGCTTTTGATGCATTTTGTTTAGAGATGACACGGTTGCGCAGTTGCTTCTCTGTCAGCAGAGTAGATTTGCTTGCTGGACCGATGTTCACCTTTGTGCGCATTTTCCTGTTGAACATGAGTTCATATGGTGACACTCCTGTTGTACTGTGTGGAGTTGCACGGTACGTGAGCAAGAAGTCCTGTATGAATGGTTTCCATGGTTTCTTCTCCTGCTCGGCAGTAAGAAGTGTCTCTTTGAGAACACGGTTCCAGCGCTCAATGGCTCCGTTTGCTTGTGGGTAATACAAAGACACTTTCCTGTGTGTAATGTCTCTCACTGCCAGAAATTCTGCGAACTCGCTCGAGGTAAACTGTGTCCCATTATCACTAATGAGTTCTGTGGGGTTGCCGAAGCGGGCAAACACAGTAGACAGGAAGGTGGTGACAGCCGTGGTGGTGATTGAGTGTGTAAAAGCCACTTCCGGCCACAATGTATAATAGTCAATCAGTGTCACTGCATAGTGGCAGTCGCAGTTCGCTGACTCGAACGGTCCGACGATGTCAATTCCTACTTTCTGCCATGGACCGTCTGGCAGTGAAACTGGCTGAAGTGGAGCAGCATGCATTTTGCACTTTTATCATTCATCTGGCAGGTCACACATGCGCTAATGCTGTCCTGCACCCACATGTCCATGCCGGGCCACCATTATAAGTCACGCAGCCTCTGCTTGGTGCGCACAACACCCTGGTGAGTTTCATGTGCCAGGTCCACCAGCTGTTTTCTCAGGGCCACAGACACTAGCCGTCGGTGCGGGCCCCTGTATATTGTCACATCTTGAACTGAGAGTTCATCTCGAGTAGCAAAGTAGGGTTTGAGCACTGCAGGTAGAGACTTTGCTGTTTTAGGCCACCCCTTTTTCATCTGTGCCCTGATGGCAGTAAGATCTGGGCATGCCTCACATGCCACAGCAAAGTCCTTCACTGAGAGAGCTTTCAGTTCTGTGTCCAGAAGAGCTACAAGTTCAGGCTCAGTCACTGGCTCTGCATTCTCTTCTGATGGTAGAGGCAAACGGGAGAGACAGTCAGCAGCATAGTTTTGTGCTCCTGCACGATACACCACATCATACATGTAGCAACAATGACAATGACATCCGGCCAGATGTTCTGAATAAGTGAATCATGAGGTTATCAAACAGACCCCCTCCTCAAAATCAACAAACCGCACCACGCGGTGAGCTTCAAACAAATACAAATCACACATCAGCTCCAGCTAGTCGGCAACTTTTACGGCTCCTCCAAAACTTTATAGCACCCTAGACAGAACGTTCTGCATTTCAAACCCCCTTTCTCTCTGCACCAAAGAGATAACGAAACTCTATGTGACTTTTACGCCACACACACACACACACACACACACACACACACACACACACACACACACACACACACACAAAATGACTTTCCTATCAGACACAGACTCTGAGATTAAAGTCTTACAAAGAACCCAAATCTAATAGCCATTACGAATGTTTTTGCTATGTATTTTTATGTGTGTATAATTGGCCAGATAATATCTGAGGTATCTATGCAACGTTATTATGTTAATCAAAATCACTATGCTAGTGATTATGAGGAAATTATGTAACCCTGTATTTCTGTCATGCGAAAAAAACGTCATTCGAGGTGTCAATGTAATGGGAAAAACATGTCGGACACGAATCCTGACTGCAAAGTACAATAATATGCATTTATTCTAGGAAATACCATATTTTCTAGATATGAATGTTAAATTCGATCTCTCACATGTTTGAGTCAAAGTAGGCGTTTCTTCACAAACAAAGAAACTTCTTTCCCGCTTCAGATCAGCAGATCCGATTTGCTGTTGTCCCAAAAAGAGGGCGTAAGCAGATGTCTTTTAAAAGTAGAGACCCTCTCCTCTGAACTCTCTCTTCTCCCTCCTTCGGAAACTCTGGAAACCCAAGTCCGGACCGGCTTCGGCCTGCTTCTCTTCTCTTTTATTTCTTTGTATGTTTTCTATAGTCTAGTTTTGTTTTCCTATTCGCCTCTGTTCATTCACGAGCTGAATGAACTAAGCCTGAATCATTCTCGGTAACGTACGCTCAAGTGAACCTTCAAATCTTCCCGCTACACAACTCTGGAAGAAGACCAGGACACGCATCTCAGCTCTAAAAGGAACACACACATATTCCTTTTTCTCAGCTCCACAAAAGAGTGCATCAAACTGAAAGTATCTGACATATTTTAAAGCTGAATCTAGGTGTCTCTCAAAAGGGTTCTTTGTTTGTAATAAGTTGCCAGGCTCTTCTTCAATTCTTTTCTCGCTCTCCTTATTTTCTCTCTTTCATTTCATTCACTCTGATCACGTTATTTCTTATGTTCTTGTTTGTTTAAATGTTTGTTTGTTTTATTGTTTGCATTTTTACGTACGTTTATAGTTGTAGCTTTTGTAATCTCTAGTCTTGACATTTTATTAAAATCCATTCATACTTTGACTGTCTCTGTGTTTGAAAATCCATCTTTATAAAGTCAATGAAAATGCCAAAGATCTAATTAAGCTACACGCTCGATATTATAGACTGCTTTGAGTAGTGTTAATTCATAAACCCAGAAAGTTTTATGTTCACGGCCAAAAATAAATTTTCTTGGAGTTTGTAAACGGGATACCCCTTCTTGACTGTGATAATCTTACATTTATTCGCTGGACGAATGACTGATGACTAGACCAGTTACAGAACAAGGTAATCTCGATAATTGATAAAGTAAATGTATATGCGATTTATGAATTATGACCATGAGTTATGATTATTAATAATTCCAAATTCCCTATATCCTTGAGCTAATTCGTATTGACCCAGAGTCATATATACTGTTTACGTTACATACATGAAGCAAAGAAGTCTGGCTGACCACCGGGCGATACGCATTCCTGCGCGCCCAAGTCCTTTTGTGTGTAGCAGTGTGGTCAGAGCCTGGTGATCTGTACGCAGTGTAAATCTTGTCCCCCATAAGAAAGTCCTCCACTTTTCCGCTGCCCACACACAGGCTAACGCCTCCTCTTCTACAATGGAGTATTTCCGTTCAGCAGGGGGAAGTGAACGTGAGGCAAAAGCAACTGTGCGCTCCGTGTTATCAGAGTGCATTTGTGTCAGTATGGCCCCCAGACCATAATCCGAAGCGTCTGTAGACACAATTGTAGGAAGGCTGGGGTCAAAGACGGATAGCGCTGAACTGGTTACAATTCCATAATTCATACCATATGGAACCCGACGAAACCTGAAGGGCCCTTCGTGAGTTATAAATGCAGTCATATCTCTGCTTTCCTCTGCCAGTAACACCTGATGATAAGCATTTGCCAAATCAATAGTGGAGAACACAGTGGCTCCACGCATTTCAGAGAAGAGATCATCCATATGTGATGGATGCTAAAGCTAAAGTCCCAAAAAGTCGGAGTGTTCCTTTAAGGTTGATTAGCTTATGTCAGCTACTTACATGTTCCAAACAAATTTCAGATTAAATTGCTACATTGTCAAACACACGTGCCCCCATCATATATCAATATCACTTACGCCTACATCTTCAGGTGTCGCCGCCATTCCGTCCACTGTGCAGTGTTACCCAGATAGCAACATTGTTTCGGCCCGGATACGGCCCACATCTGGCACTTGTGGAATACGGATCTGGCCCACATGCAGCGTGGAATGACGGCCCTTGTGTGGCCCACTCCTGTTTGCCAGATCTGGGCCACAAGCAGGCCATAGCAATGCCACATGTCAGCCAAGAGCAAAGAAATAAACCAGAACTGGACCTTATCTGAGCCACAAAGTCTGTGTATATTAAATATGGAGTCATCTCAGCCTTAATAAGCCTGTTAACAAGCAGAATCACTGAAGGAAAGAAGAGAACAGAAAAAGAGACGAGCAGAAACACAAGAACTACAACTGACTTCAGACACAGTCTTAGATGAAATCAACTGAAGAGAAAAGAAGACATTAAATCTGTGAAGATCTCAGCAGAGGAGGATTAAACAACTCCACAAACAGCATTACCAGCTTCACTTATTACTAACCAGACTGACTTTATTTCTGTGAGACGTCTACAGAAGTTTTTATTGAGATTTAACAGAGGTTTAACTCTAATGTGTTTCATTTAAAGTCACCATAAGAGTGATTAGTGTTTCCATTAGTTGGGCTCTTAACTCTTAGTATAACTTATGTCTTTTTTGGCCACTGTGACAGTGTGTTTGTCAAACACATTTGCAGCAGCAAAGAAAGCTAAAGTGAACCGAGATCAGGTGATCATGGTTACCTGTTGATGATTTTATAATCATCATGAAATAGACTGATTCACTGATGATTTTGGACTCCAATTGTGTTGATCCATTAATACTGTCACATCACAAACCCTGTGTTACTGCAGCATGAGATCTAGCAATATTATAACAATCAGTTTAAAGCTTTTAACAAACATGAGATCAAAAGATTAGCTTATGCTGACACACACAGATATCAACAATCAGCGTATGAATCTCAACAATGGTGACAATCACAAATATTTAGATAAACAGATAAATTCAGAACATCACTGAAAAGCTATTAATTCACAACAAAAACAACAGCAAAAGATAAAAGCAAATATTTAGAATAAAACAAAATTATAGGACAATTCAGCTGCATAATTTATTCACGTTGCAATGCATTCTGGGAATTTTGCACTATGCTGGTACCCAGCATGCATTGCAGCAAAGTACTTTTGATTGTCACCATTGTTGAGATTCATACGCAGATTGTTGATGTCTGTGTGTGTCATATTAAACTTCTTTTTTGTGCTCATGTTTGATAAAGTATTCTATCTTGTTATGATATTGCTGGATCTCATTCTGTAGTAACACAGGGTTTGTGTTGTGACAATATTAATGCAACAACACAATTGTTAGATTCCAAAAACATCAGTGAAAAAGGTTATTTCATGATGAATATAAAATCATCAACAGGTAACCATCATCACCTGAACTCATTTCACTTTAGCTTTCTTTGCTGCTGCAAATGTGTTTGACACACACACTGTCACAGCCGCCAAAAAAGACAAAAGATATAATAAGAGTTAAGAGCCCAACTAATGGAAACACTAATCACTCTTATGGTGACTTTAAATGAAACACATTAGAGTTAAACCTCTGTTAAATCTCAATAATAACTTCTGTAGACGTCTGACAGAAATAAAGTCAGTCTGGTTAGTAATAAGTGAAGCTGGTAATGCTGTTTGTGGAGTTGTTTAATCCTCCTCTGCTGAGATCTTCACAGATTTAATGTCTTCTTTTCTCTTCAGTTGATTTCATCTAAGACTGTGTCTGAAGTCAGTTGTAGATCTTGTGTTTCTGCTCGTCTCTTTTTCTGTTCTCTTCTTTCCTTCAGTGATTCTGCTTGTTAACAGGCTTATTAAGGCTGAGATGACTCCATATTTAATATACACAGATTTTGTGGCTCAGATAAGGTCCAGTTCTGGTTTATTTCTTTGCTCTTGGCTGACATGTGGCATTGCTATGGCCTGCTTCTGGCCCAGATCTGGCAAACAGGAATGGGCCACACAAGGGCCGTCATTCCACGCTGCATGTGGGCCAGATCCGTATTGATCCACAAGTGCCAGATGTGGGCCGTATCCGGGCCGAAACAATGTTGCTATCTGGGTAACTGAATGACTGAACTCCGTCAGATACTTTGACTCCGTGCTTCCAGTAATGAGAGCTGTCAATCAAGGTACAAGGATGTCCCTGTGGGTGTGATTACGATGAAAGTGACCAATCATAAGAGGGTCAGTGCCCTCCTTGGTTTCCGCCCCCAAATTGTCAAAAGTCATGTAGACTCGAGGGAGCAGAAATCAGCTGAGCGAGCAGAAATCCACTGCGCGAGCAAAACAGCACTCCGCGAGCAGAAGCCCGCTGCGCGCGAGCAGGATTCCACTGTACAAGCAGAGTTAACCTATGAGAGTATGCCAGGCGCTCGCTTGCAGCTACCTGTACACCTCTCGGTTGTTGAATTTGTGCACGAGTACTTTTATCATGCCAGCTGAAGGTTCATTTTTGCGCGTGTGAAATAACATAATGTGCTCGTGAGCATGTCTTACACGCTCATAACTTTTGACATAAAATAACGCCATAGGCTAGTTGCAGTGTGTTCTCATTGGCTTTTGAGTTTTTTTATTGACATCTTCTTGACCTGGAAGTGAAGACGTCAGTGGTGTGTTTATGTGTGGATTTGAGCGTCTGTAAGCTCAGCGTTCTATTTCATTTTAGTGAGATTAAGTTATGTTTGTTTTTTAATTTGATCTGTATTTACCTGCTGCTATTACTTTGTTGACAGAAGCTTTTAGGAGCACAAGATATCTATTCAGTCTATTCAGGTGTAGCCTAATTGTACATTAAAGTACTGTATATAATACTTAAAATATTGTATAGTGTCCAGTGTTTTCGGAGAATATTTGTTTATTCCTGATTATTATTTTGCATGTTGGGCTCTGATTAGGTTGAGCTGTTAAAATTTAAAGAGAATACTAGTATACGTGTGTGATATATTCAGCCGTCAAGAAAGTTTCACTTCAACCAGGTAATCAAGGTTGGCAACCATGGCCATCACACTACTCATTGCTAGCATATGCATTTACACCATCAAAATGAATGATCACTTAAACAATATGAAAATTACAATCGTGGCCTGCTGTCAGTTGATACATACCTCTAAGGGCTTTTCATTACAAATGTCACCCAAAGAATGTTCTTGTTGCCATTTTTTTTTATCATGCTGAAAATTTTATTTTATTATTTCATTTAGTTAATATTATATTCTAACATTTAAAATTGTAAATATATTTTAACAATCATCAACAGTTTCAATTGTGACTTATACAAACAGTTAAATTAATGTAATTGAAAATATGAATTCAAATAAATTTACATTCTTTGTCACTAAAGCATATACACAAGTATCAAAGTGATGTATCAAAGTGATACATGTAATGCACAGTATTCTCATGACATACATTACTATACAAAATGAAAAATGACAAATACAGAATACATATTTAAAATTCATATACATTTTAAATGATGCAATGATTCTTTTAACAGTTCCTGTTGCTGTACAAGTAACAAAGCAGTGACTGGATACAAGCAGTACAAGGAGAGTCCACCCAAGAAATTAGAATTCTCTCATCATTTACTTCTTCATGCCATCCCAGATGTATATGACTTTCTTCTTCACATAAACATAAACAAAGATTTTTAAGGAAATAATCCATCTCTGTGAGTCCATATAAAACAAGCGAATTGTAACCCATGTACGTAAGACAGTTGGTCGGAAGTGATTTTTAATAGTTAAAACATTATTAGTATTTCTTTTATCTATCCTATTGTTTCACTTCAGAAGGCATTGATTCATCCACTGATGTCGCATGGATTACCGTCACGGTCACTGTTTGTGGTTTTTAAAGCGTCTTTAGGACTCGCAGAGATGGATTACTTTCCTTAGAATCTTAATTCATGTTTATATAATAATAAATGTAATAAAAAAAAAAAATGTCCCCACTTTTCATTCATTTTCAATGTGGGGTCATTTTGACCCCAAACAACAAGAGTATAACTTTTTATAAAAATTTTTTTACATACCTTCAGAACAACCGAATCAAGTCGAGTTTTTTATTTTTTTGTATAGATAGATAATGTAGAAAAAGTCACAAAATCTAATGCCACTGAGATGAAGGGAACCATGTTATTTTAACTAAGGAATAGTTGATTGAGATCATATTGACCACATGAATGGATCACATTTATACCCAGGGAACACATGAATGGATCAAATTTATACCTATAATACAATAAAAGTCACTTTGGACAAAAGCATCTGCTGAATGTGTAATTGTTGAATGAACATATAAAACCTTACACGGTAACTGCAGTGCTAAATATTATGAATAGAAATTCTAATGCATATACTGATAATATTCTCAGCCTTACCTTTGTGTTGAGAGCGTTTTTCATCTGAAGCAAGTGTTGAAAGTATGAAATCAGAATTTTCATAGATTGAATCCATTTCATGAGCCTGACAGAAGACGTGTCCGCTGAGACTTCAGTGCTGCTCGAGTTTGTTCAGAATAAGGAAGTCACATAAAATGTCATTCATATTTATACAGACAGGAAATAATGAAGTAATGAGTCTGAAGAACACATCTAGCTACTAATATTTAGACAGCCAAAACGTTTATATTATTTTTATCTCCTGCTTTAACTTAATAATTTTTTTCAAAGAGCACAACCTGTGTTGCCTTTTGGGAAAGAAGTAGAGAAAAATCAATTATTTTGTTTATTCTCTTTATTTTAGTAATTGTGCTTATTTACAGTATGTGTGTAATGAATGTCTTTTAACTTTGAGCAAGGCTCAGATCTTAAGATGTACAGTTTAATCTGTTCAGCTTTCTAAGTGTTTCCTCAGGCTGGCTGTGAAGTGCATCAAACTGGTCTTTGTAATTTGCATCCAAAGCAAAGAAGCATGATAGATCAGTGAAGATCAGATACTGGTGCAGCCTATAGACTTTTATGCTATTTTCATTCTCTACACAAATCAGAAATGACATTTTCTGATTGCTGTATTTACCTCACCTGTGGCATTGTGGTCCTGATCAGACACAGACACATTGAAATCTGAATTTAAAAAAGCAACAGATGCAATACAAATAAACAGATATCAAAAACTCACATTTAGGAATGAAAGAAGAGTTTAGAAGTAAAATAGTGACGTGCATCATGTGTTAGAAGCACCAGCAGGGTACAGACGCCTCTGAGAGCAAAGACAAGACAGACACTGAACTATCAGAAGAACTTTAGCCCATTTATGCAGAGCAACTTCTTTATTGAGGGATATTTTAAATAAAAGATGTTTACATATAGTCCAAAAGACCAAAAAAAAAAAAAAAAAAAAAAAGGCTGAATTTATAAAAATTTCAGAAGTTTATGTATTGATTCTTAATACTGTGTCGTTACCTGGATGATCCACAATGGTTGTGATGTTTTATGATGGTTGTTAATGATATCTTTGTTTGTTCTGAGCAGTTCTTCAGAAATCCTCTTGCAAATTCTTTGGTTTTCCAGCATCTTTTTCATATTTGAACCCTTTCCAGCAGTGACTGACTGTGTGGTTTTGAGATCCATCTTTTCACACTGAGGACAATTGAGGGACTCATACGCAAGTATTACAAGTATTACAAAAGGTTCAAACATACACTATTGCTCCAGAAGGAAACACAATGCATTATTTGTATATAATATAAAAGTATTTGTTGAGAGGAGAACAGGGAGAGAATAGACAGACTGTTTTCTCTTCTTGATAGATTGGTAGATAAAAATAATTTTGGTTATGTAAATTAAAACTTGTTAATGAAACAAACTTGTTCTATATGAACATTATTTATTTTTGTTATGCAAGTTATAATTTTGCATTGTAGTTTTGCAAACTAATCCTTTTTCGAATTGCCTGAAAAACCACCTCATCAGTAGACTACTGTTGAACACTTTCAAAATCAGATATGAATGATTTCAGTCCTCAAAGGCTTTTTCAGTCAAAACCTCACTGAACCAAGAAACGTCTCTTTCGATCACAATAATCCTGGTTAACAGCTCTTTAGACTTTTAACTACTTCATTACATTCATGGTAAAACATTCACAGCATTATTTGCATAGTGCATAAACATTATATTGAACACTAATTTAACTTTTGTTATAATTTTATCGAGGAAAATTATATTGCAGAAATATTGTTATCGTTCTATCGCCAAGCCCTATATAAGAGCGTTTTGTGAAGGGATTCAGGTGTTCACTTTTGTTTGAAACTATTCAACAAATGGCATCCTTCCTTAAGTGCCCTGCAAGGGCGCAAAAACACAGTTTAGAATTTGCCCTTACAAGTCTCCTATGTGAGCATTAATTGTGTTGCACATGCTGCCTATATTGTTCCATATGAGTTACTTAGGAGCTTCCATGACAATAAGGATGCTGCCTTATAAGGGAGCTGCCTATGTAGACAGTGAGACAGCTCAGTAGGTTTTGGATCAGAGCCTTGCCTGTGCAAAAGGTCTGACAGCTGCCCTGAAGCTTAGTAAGCAGAGGTGAAATATTTCATGCCCTCTTGAGAAAAATTTGATATATTTTAATTTAGAGACTGATTATGAATTAAAACATGATAATGACACTGTCACACCACTTGTTTACCCCAAAATGTAAATGATAATGAAAAAGAAGTGATACATTTGAATCTCCAGAGAAGCCATGTTCAAAAGCTAGTAAGTTCTGTTCTCATTTCTGTCACTGTAAAAATCAGAAGTGAAAATATTTTGTAGTTTTGCCACTTTTCCTTCACCTGTAGCATTGTGGCTTTAAAAAGGCAACAGTAAAACGGCACTGTTTAAATTCAGGGATGAGATGAAGGCAAATGAAGGGGTTATCAGTGATTAATTGAAAGTGCTGTTGAGTTAAAATACCTGTGTAACCTATTTATATATAACTAATGAGACATTTAAATGTTCGTCCCACTTGTCGCTGAATTTCTTTTATAATTTCCTAGACACAAGTAATTGGGTCGGGAGTTTTGGGAATGCTACACATTTAAGTGCTGTCGTTTTAAACATCATAAAATGTTTTTGTTCTAACTTTAAAAGGTTTATTTCTTACAGTTATTTTAGATACATTCTCAAAACAGATCTTGCCAATATATATATTTTATTTATAGGCTACTTATAGCTAGCACATACAGTAGGAACGTCTCAGAAGTGCAATGCCATCTGCTGACCACAGCACAGTTTCACACAGAATATTAAAGAACTTTATAAGAACATCTCATCCTTATAATGCTGTTATGCAGAAAAAAATTCTGAAAAGAGAACTTATTATTTCTAGCTTTGAAAATGTTTTGAAAAGTTGTTTTAGGTCAAAAAAAAGTATTTGTCTTAAATGTGACAGAAATCATATGCTTCGCTCCTGCTCTTAAGAGCATACATAAAAATGATTACAAGATGGGATATAAGTGCACTCAATATAAAAAGCTGCTTGTGCATTTACATTTATGCATTTGGCAAACGCTTTTATCCCAAGCAACATACATTGCATTCAAGGTAATACATTTTACAGCATTTTAAATTAATAAGCAAGACAATCCAAAAGAAGACATGATGTTTTTCTTTTCTCTAAACTAGACCTCTTTCATTACATATCACTGAAGGAGGTAAATTAAAAATTCTTTTCACAGATAAACTTATACATATAATTGCAGGAAACATCAAACCAATTGTTGAAATAGTTGGAAGAATTTTTCACAACAGCACAGTTCTCTCCTTTGGGATCGTCTACTCTCCAGTTATCAGGTTCACTTTTCTGAGAGACCCTCTGGTACCAAAACCTTCAATAGCAGAAACAAGTGGTCAGGGTTAAAACCATATTCTTCCTTTCGAGAATATTTTGAAGAAAACCTAGTTCATGTAAAACAGGGGTTTTCAAACTTTTTGGGGCCAGGGACCCTTTATAGGGTAGAAAATGTTCCAAGGATCCCCTCAGTTAATGTGGGTGGGAGTAGTGTTGGGTAAGTTATTCTAAAAAAGTAATTACTAGTTACTAATTACATCTTCAACAGTGTAATTAGATTACTGTACTAATTACTCTCTCTAAAAAGTATTGAATTACTTATTACTAATTACTTTCTAAATCCCATATCAACCTCGACCAGTTGAACAATGCAAGGATAGACACAAAACTGCTCTTTTAATTCTTTCAAATAAATACTATAAAATTGCTACCCTGGTAATCCAGAGTTCTCGCGAGAGCACAAGTTGAATTTGCTCAGCGAGTTACTCTGGTGTCGAATAATAGGCTTGTTTGAGATGCGACTTGCCTCGCCTGAAATGTATGCGAGAGTAGGCGGCTGCAGTGAGAGGAGGAGTGAAAAAAGCGCAGGCAAGCCGGACAGTTCGCTCTTCACGCAGTGGATCTGACACCTGCGAGATCAAAGATGGATATCGCGGGATTCGCGGGATTCACGCTCGTGCACAGTGTTGCTAATAAACTGGATGGAATTTAAGTTCTGTTGCTTTTATATGAAAATAAATATAATGAACAAGACACCCATAAGTAGCCTACTTATTTAATTCCATTCCAAATACATGTTTATCAATCTTTTTTTTCTTTAATACAGACATATGTGTTTTTATTATTATTATTTTTTAATAAAAATTACATTGCATAACCCATGCACTGTCAGATAGTTTGGGAATATTCACACATAACGTATACACATAAAACATGATATCAGAGTTTTAAAATCAAACATTTTATAAGAGAACAATACATCACGGTTGTTTAAAACCAATGATCATTAAGCTGTGTCGTCAGTAAGTCATTTCCCATCATGCTTTTGATCAGCGCAGTCGGTGGAGAGCAACTGCGCTCGACTGCAGAATCCGACACGTGCGGCTTGCGGTCGCGAGAGTTTTTTGACATACGTCAGCATGACATCAGAGCAAGGCGGACCGCACTCGGACACATTTCTAACCGGCATGCATCTCGCGCTGATCACCGGTGATCGATTCTGCGCAGATTTTGCTCATCTTAAACAAGCCCATTAAATATGCTCCTCGATCTGAGCTGCACCAATCACATCGGGTTATCTGATATAGGCGGGCCAGAGGCGAGATGACGACAGCGCTGTGACACCGAAGTCATTAGTAAACATTGCAAGATGGCTATGGATGAATACCAGTTGTTTGAAACGGCTTTGGTCGTTTCATTAATCGACGCAAGACCATTAATCTTTTAGATTTAGGTCTGGATTTCCAGGCTATAAAATTGCATGAATTACGCTTAAATTGACTAAAATTGTTTTGATTTCTGTTCTGTTCTGTGTTTAGTTTATCTATTAATTAGTTCAGTTCTGTCTTCCTCAGCCCCTGCATGTTTGTCTCTAGTGTTTGATTGATCGTTAGTTTAGTTCAGGTGTGTCTTGTTAATTTACTAATCAGTTCTGTCTATTTAAACCCTGTGTTCTGTCTTGTTCTTTGTCAGTTCTTATTGTTGCTTTAGGTTGGTTGTTTGTTCTGTCCTTGTTTTTGAGAATCCTGAGGTTTTTTTTGTATGATTTTGCTTAAAGGTACAATATGTCGTTTTTTTGGTTTAAAAATAGCAAAAATCACTATATCTATGTTATATATATATATATATATTTTGTGTACTTACATTATCCCGACTGTTTCCAACAACTTTCAAACCAGGAGAAATTTGTAATTTAATTCGAAGACACGGACCGTTCTTTATTTCCGTTTTGTCGCCCGTCAATGGTGTCATATCCGCGTTCTCCCTGGTTTCCGCTCGTACTGCCATAGTAACCAGAGCCCTCTGATAGTAACCAAGGCGACAGACGTGGACAACTGTGTAGTTCGTAATGTCTATCTGCACGCTGTTGTTGTTTCGTTCAAACATTATGGACCATGGCAAGCAGACTTTCGATAAAAAAGGAGAACTAAAACGAGAATCAATATCAGGAGACTTCGACCGCTCCTACAGGTACTTTATTAAACAGGTGAGCACATTTACATAAAACTAATCAATGTTATATAGTTCAACAATGATAAAATGTTAGAATAGCCTATGATCTGTATGTTATTCTAATGTTGATCTAGCTTACTGCTAGTCTCATACAGACAAACTAACACATAGAATAACATAAATTTCAACACATTCAAATGCAGTTTAGTGTGATAGTGTAATGTTAGACCAAGTGAAACAGCGCTGCGTTACCTCACAAGTTTAATTTGTCTAATAAACTGACCTGTGAGTAGTAATTCTGAACTTGCGTGTAGTTCGGTAGAATGAAATGTCCATATTCCTTTTATATCCGCGGGACTCGCGTCGCGTGTGGAGCTGATAGCTGTCTCTTAGCAATCCCGACCTGCTTCATATCACAGTCATGATAAAAACATCGATGTATTTACTCATCCATAAACATTATTAGATCGTTGGCTTGACGTTGACGACAAGATTCATAATTCTTAGCAAATGTTGCGTCATCAAACTACGCCTTTGTTATTGTAAAAGGTTAGCGACCCCTAGCGGCGAAAAAATTACATATTGTACGTTTAATAAAAAAACTGCTGCACTTAGATCCTGCTTCCTCCGTTGCTGCAACCAATTACATAAAAAAAATTCAAATAACGTTTTTAACATCAGACAATACATTTTGATGTTAATCCCACTATTGTTTTATACAGAACTGTTTTAGTTTATACAAGTGGTTCTCAACTCCAGTCCTCGGGACCCACTGCTCTGCACATTTTGTATGTTTCCCTTATTTAACACACCTGAAATCAGATCATCAGCTAGTTAGAAGAGACTCCATGAACTGAGTGTGTCAGAGTAGAGAGACCAGTGTTGGGTGTAACGCGTTACTTTGTAGCCTACTGTAATTAAAATACTTATCCACTGAAAAGGTAAAGTAGCCTAAGGGATTACTTTTCATTTTTAGGTAATTTAATTACAGTTACTTATAATGTACTTGCGTTACATACTGTAAATTAGTTCAACAGTTATACATAAATCAATATTGAATTTAAAATCTAAATGTATCGCCTAAAGGAAAAAGTGAACGCTGCCTCTTTAAAATCGTTAGCTGTAGTGCAGTTGCGCGTGACGAGTTCACGCCAGTTGGGCCCTGTCCCAAACGAACCCTAAGCACTGGCGGACTTCCTCTGAGTCCGCACTTTCGTGACGTAATGCCGCTTTGACTGTCGGGAAGAAGTCTGCTGCGGAGCCCGCATCAGCACGGGCTCGGCAAAAGTGCGTATCAAGGGCGCAAATCGACCACTTTGGACAAAAAACCGAAGTTGAATTTGGTTATGTAAATTAAAACTTGTTAATGAAACAACCAACCGGCGGTGCAGAAAGTGTCTAAAGGTGAGCTTAAAAAAAATTATTGCAGGCTAAAGGTTACAGTGAATTAGAAATTAGTTAATTTTGTTTAAAAAAGACATGACTACATAGGCTACATTATGTATGCAATATAATATGGTAGCCTACTCGTTGCTTTGAAAGCAAGTTTCATGTTTACTAAAATGTTTAAGTATTATAGTATGTTTTAATAAAGCTAAAATGCTTTAAAAGGATAAACTATTCCATGTTTGACCCGTATTTAATTATTAAAAGATTTTCATTTCTATTGTCTATCCGGTCAAGGTTTATAGGGATTTTAAGAAGTAATTTGTTTAATTACTTGTTGAATACTTAAATTACTTTTCAGACAGAGTAATTAGAAAAGTATTTTAAAAAACAATATTGATCATGTAATTAGTAATTAATTATTTTTTGAAGTAACTTACCCAACACTGAGAGAGACGTACAAAATGTGCAGAGCAGTGGGTCCCGAGGACTGGAGTTGAGAGCCACTGGTTTATACAAGTCCAATCTTGTGGCATTTCATACGTATTTTACAAGGTGGCTAATCCGTACAAATTTGTACAAGTGAGGTTGTACGATTTAGCCACCTCATAAAATGCATACGAATTGCCGTGAGATCGGATTGGTCTATACACAGTATTTGGCTTAATTACATCACACTGAGGCAAAGCCTACATATTGTACAACAGACTATTTAAATTGAGGATGGATGAATGGTCTGTGATATACAGCTCGAAATGCTAGAACTGATATGTTGTTTGTGTGAGGTTTGTGGATTTTTTACTTATAGTGGCTGAAACAACTCCGTCATTTATGGTCATACAGATAAGAGTGATAAATTGAAAAACATCATTCAAAACTGTTCTATTTTAGTGTACATTCAATATTAACAACAAAACATTTGCTTCCATAAAATTAAGAAAACATGCACATTCTGCTGTCTCGGTCTCTGTGAACTTCTTTCTGGAGCATGTCACAAAAATGAACTAAAACACATCAAATACTTATAGCACAGACATGAGAAATATGTCTATAAAAACCGTCTCGGTTACATATGGTAACCCTCGTTCCCTGAGGGAGGGAACTGAGACGTACGTCGTGGTGAACGACGAATAGGAATCTCGCTAGAGAGGTCAATCTACTTCGAGTGAAACTAAAACAAGCCAATACACATTGGCGTGCAATCATTTGCATCAGCTGCGCAGCCTCACAGCGCGGGTATTTAACGAGCAGCTGGTGCGATTGCACTTCAGTTTTTTGCTGAGGAGCCAAGCCTGAAAAGCTGGTCGCCCCGGCGTGTAGCAGCAGATGTGGCGACGGGACGTACGTCTCCATTCCCTCCCTCAGGGAACGAGGGTTACCATATGTAACCGAGACGTTCCCTATCGTCCGGTCACTACGACGTACGTCGTGGTGAACGACGAATAGGAATCCCTACCAAAGCGCCACAGCTGCTGCACCCGATCCAGCGCCCTGTGTAAGCCTCCACACCTTCTTGCCTGGAAGGACGATAGGAGAGGGCTTACATCGAGAGTATCCGTCACTGTTGTTCCGTGATAACCCATACAGTGAGATATTGGATAACACGGGGAAAGCGTGCCCGAACTGAGGGAGGGGAACGCTGCGGAGCCACATTCTTAAGGAGATTTATGTGGGAATAGACATATGGACTAACCCGAGGGTTGTACTGCATATGAGTAATGGGTGACTTAGCCCAAGGGAAAGACACGGGCTTCCATTTAGGAGCAGCCGTGGAGAATATACACATATGGGATCCCCGTAGGGTCACACATATGGGACCCAGCCTAGACCCGGTTCTCAAGGATTCAGCGGACAAAGGCCTGGCACCGGACACTCCGCCATGTCCGGGCCGAGGGTGTTTGGAGGACTCAACAGGTTTTGACTCTGGAGTAATAAGGGTGCACAGTAGGATGCAGCAAGCCAACAGAGCCGGTACTCACAGTGCTTCTACCCGTTTAGGGTGAGAACACGGGAGGACACGGGCTCTACACGTAGGCTATAGAATCTAGCGAACGTGTTAGGTGTCGCCCAGCCCGCAGCTCTACATATATCTGTTAGCGAGGAGCCACGTGCCAGCGCCCAGGAGGATGCAACGCCTCTCGTGGAGTGTGCATGCAACCTGAGCGGGCAGGGCACGCCTTGAGCTTGGTAAGCCAAGGCGATGGCATCCACTATCCAGTGGGCCATCCTCTGCTTGGAGACAGCCTTTCCCTTCTGCTGGCCTCCGAAACAGACAAAGAGCTGGTCTGAGGTCCTGATGCTTTGAGTTCTGTGCACGTACATACGCAGAGCGCGAACGGGACAGAGCAAAGCCAGGGCTGGGTCTGCCTCCTCCACGGGCAGCGCTTGCAGGTTCACTACCTGATCTCTAAAGGGAGTGGTAGGAACCTTGGGCACATAGCCAGGCCGGGGTCTCAGTACAACATGGTTGTCACCCGGCCCGAACTCTAGGCACGATTCGTCGACCGAAAATGCTTGCAGGTCCCCTACCCTCTTGATCGAGGCCAGTGCAATCAGCAGCAAAGTCTTCAAGGAGAGAAGCTTTAAGTCTGCTGACTGCAAAGGCTCAAAGGGAGCATCCTGAAGTGCTCGAAGCACCAGGGAAAGGTCCCAAGAGGGTATGGAGAGAGGACGAGGAGGATTTAATCGTCTCGCCCCCCTAAGGAACCTGACGACCAGGTCGTGCTTTCCTACTGTTTTGCCATCTATGTGGTCATGATATGCTGAAATAGCAGCAGCATGTACTTTAAGGGTGGAGGGAGACAGCCTTCGCTCCAGCCCTTGCTGCAAGAAGGAAAGCACTGACCCTATCGAACATCTTCGGGGGTCCTCTCTACGGGAGGAACACCAATCGACGAACAGGTTCCACTTCAAGGCGTACGCACGTCTCGTAGACGGTGCTCGCGCAGAAGTGATGGTGTTAAGTATCTCTGGGGGTAAGTCACCTAGAACAGTGGTTCCCAACCTTTTTTTGTCTGAGACCCCCTTTTTCCCAAGAAAATATTTTAGGGCCCCCCTTCACATTTAATGATATTTTCGCTCTTGTAAGCTTGCAGCAAGGATGACAAAATATGTTGTTTTCAAACAAACGATATTTTTACTATAAACAGATATGTTTATGCACAAATAATAGCCTATAATATTGAAAATACAATAACAAAAACATTATTAGGCCCTTGTATGTAAGCCTAGGAGTAGCCTATAAATTTGCCCTATTTTAAATGCAATAACAAAAATATCAGTATTCACACTTGTGTGTAGGTAAAAAAAGAATGAATATAGGCTATTACTAAATGACTTCTGTCTGGGGCCTTAATACTTGCATATTATTTGTGAGGCTTTATCAATGTGAGGCTTTATTTTTTAGGCTTTTGGCGCTATAGCGAGCGATAATAAACTTACGTTTATTAACAGAATAATGCGTCTTTCGGAAGAACATTGTAGCCGGAACTATTTCTCTCTCTGTGTGCGTCTATGACGAGTCACGCAGGTACTGGGCTACTCCGCAGCGTCAGCGATCTGAACCAGGGTAAAATAGTCCCAATGTAATCACTTATTATAGGTGTACCATAGTGATTCAGGATAAGACAAAAACACGGTTTGGAAAATGGATTCATGATGAACTCGCTCATTATATAAATTTTGAACAGAAAAAAGTTAAGCACTTTTATTTAATGCAAATTGCTCAAAACTTTTCAAAATATGACGCAACCCTCCACAGAGCTCGCTGAGGCCCCCTTGTGGGCCGCGACCCCCCTGTTGGGAACCGATGACCTAGAACCTCCACGTCCCGTCCAGGGACCAGACATGGAGTTTACAGAGGTCCGGATGCGGGTGCCATAGGGTGCCCCGTTTCTGAGTCAGAAGATCCTTCCTCAGAGAAATGGGCTAGGGAGGGACTGTCACGAGGAGCATGAGTTTTGGGAACCAAGTCCGGGTGGGCCAATAGGGAGCCACCAGAAGGACCTGCTCCTCGTCCTCCCTGACTTTGCACAGGGTCTGTGCAAGTAGGCTCACTGGGGGAAATGCATATTTGCGAAGGCCCCGGGGCCAGCTGTGTGCCAGTACATCCGTGCTGAGTGTTCCCTCAGGGAGTAAAACAACTGGCAGTGGGAGGTCTCTGAGGAGGCAAACAGGTCTACCTGAGCCTCTCCGAACTCTCTCCAGATCAGCTGAACCGCCTGGGGGTGGAGTCGCCATTCTCCCGGGAGCACAGCTCGTGATAGCTCGTCGGCCACACGGTTGAGCACACCGGGGACATACATGGCTCGAAGCGACCTCAGATGCTTCTGACTCCAAAGGAGGAGATGGCGGGCGAGTTGCAACATGCGACGGGAGCGTAGACCACCTTGACGGTTGATGTACGCAACGGTCGCAGTGTTGTCCGTACGGACCAGCACGTCTCTGCCCTGAAGCGGCCTTTTTAAGCGGCTCAGAGCGAGACGTACTGCAAGCAACTCGAGGCAGTTGATGTGCCAATGCAGTTGGGGGACCGTCCACACCCCTGATACTGCATGCCCGTTGTACGTGGCACCCCAGCCGGTGGCAGAGGCATCTGTGAACACCACAGCATGCCTGGACACCTGTTCCAAGGGGACTCCTGCCCGAAGGAACGAGGGGTCTGACCACGGACTGAAGGTCTGGCGGCACTCCGGTGTGATTGCCACCCGGTGAGTGCCGTGATGCCACGCCCATCTCGGGACTTGGCCGTGAAGCCAGTGCGGAAGCGGTCTCATATGAAGCAGCCCGAGCGGAGTTACCGCTGCTGCCACTGCCATATGCCCCAGGAGCCTCTGAAAGAATTTCAGTGGGACCGCCATCCTGCCTTTGAACGTGTTCAAGCAGTTCAGCACCGACTGAGCGCGTTGCTCTGTGAGGCGCGCTGTCTGTGCGACTGAATCCAACTCCATAGCGAGAAAAGAGATCGTCTGCACGGGGGCGAGTTTGCTCTTTTCCCAGTTGACCTGAAGGCCCAGCTGGCTGAGATGCCTGAGCACGAGGTCCCTGTGTTCGCATAACTGATCTCGAGAGTGTGCTAGTATGAGCCAGTCGTCGAGATAGTTGAGAATGCGAATGCCCTGTTCTCTCATGGGAACAAGGGCCCCCTCCGTGACTTTCGTGAAGACACGGGGAGACAGGGCCAGCCCGAAGGGCAGGACCTTGAACTGATATGCTTGACCCTCGAACGCAAAGTGCAGAAACGGCCTGTGTCGAGGAAGAATCGAAACATGAAAGTACGCGTCCTTCAGGTCGATCGCTGCAAACCAATCTTGGGGACGGATGCATTCGAAAATGCGTTTCTTGCGTGAGCATTTTGAACGGTAGCTTGTGAAGGCTCCGATTCAAAACTCGCAGGTCCAAGATCGGTCGTAACCCACCACCTTTCTTGGGTACAATGAAGTAGGGACTGTAGTGCCCTGACCTCATATCGGCTGGAGGGACCGGCTCTATCGCGTCATTCGCCAGTAGGACTGCGATCTCCGCGCGCAAGACATGGGCATCGGCTGCTCTCACTGTAGTGGAGTGGATGGCCTGAAACTTGGGGGGACGCCGGGCGAACTGAATCGCATAGCCGAGCCTGATGGTCTGAATGAGCCAGCGAGACGGACTGGGGAGCGCTAGCCAGGCTCGCAGAGACCGTACAAGCGGGACCAAAGGGACCGTAGGCGTACCCGGAGTGGGGCAGCGAGGTGGAACACAGGGGCTCGGCTCGGGAGGCTCTCTCTGGGAGGCGGCCCGTAGCAGAGTCTGAGTGTGCTGTGCAACACTTACCTGGTTCCACGAGGCCGGAGGTGCAGGAGGCGGCTTGGTTGCGTTCTCGAACTGCACACTGCTGCCTGCTGGCGATAGAAGAGGCGGATGTGAGTGGTGAGGATTCTCTCCCCCAACTGCTCTCCGGGCCCTCTTCGGACCCAGAGACGGAAGAAACTGCTCTTTTATAGAAAATTTGGGTACCGCTGGTTTTGAGGCCAGCGGCGGAACAAAAACAAAAGGAAAACAAGGATTTTCCACCCGGCCCTCTTCCGGGGGATGGAGCGATGCGGTCATCGTCTCCTGGAGAGCAGTCCCTGCCATCTCTGGGTCGCCCATCCTTGGGCCGCTTGTTCCTGGCTTTGCCGCCCTTCTTAGCAGGGTCCTGGACGGGCGGGGCGGCCCGCCTGCGACTGGCTCCACGGCGCCGTTTAGATGGCGCGGGAGCAGGGGCAGACGCAGGAGGCCGCCCTCGGCGATGAGCAGACTGAGGGGCCGCAGGCGGTGGGGTGGGGGCAGCAGCTGGCCGCCGCGGCAGGATATGTTTGATGGCCTCAGTCTGCTTTTGTACAGCCGAGAACTGCTGGGCGAAGTTCTCGACCGCGTCGCCGAAGAGGCCGGTCTGGGACACGGGGGAGTTAAGGAACCGGAGCTTGTCGGTCTCCCTCATGTCGGCCAGACACAGCCAGAGATGGCGTTCTTGGACCACCAAGGTGGACATCGCACGACCCACCGACCGCGCGGTCACCTTCGTCGCGATGCGAAGTTCCTGAAGAACTTGGGGATCGTGACCACCCTCGTGCAGGTCCTTCAGTGCCTTGGCCTGATGAACCTGCAGCAACGCCATGGCGTGCATGGCAGAGGCAGCTTCCTCACAGGCCTTGTAAGCCTTGCCGGTTAAATCCGACGAGTACTTACAGGCCCGGGAAGGAAGACACGGTTCTCCACGCCAAGTGGAGTTAGGGCACAGTTGCATAGCAACGGCCCGTTCCACTGGCGGGATACGCGTGTATCCCTTAGCCGCCCCGCCATCAAGGGTGGTGAGGGAGGAGGAGCCACCGGGACGGTTTCTGGCAGTGAAAGGTGCCGTCCATGTCCCCGTAAGCTCCTCATGCACTTCCGGGAAGAAAGGCACTGGGGTGGGTTGCTGAGAACCAGCACGCGCCACCCCGAGATACCAATCGTCCAACCTCGAGGGTTCGGGACACGGTGGAGGATTCCACACGAGCCCGACCCCGATGGCGGCCCGGGAAAGCATGGCCATCGTCTCCGGGTCCGTCTCAGGCACCGCTGGCACACCCGAATGATTTTCAGATCATTTTGAACCAAAAACTCTAGGCGACAACATCCATTAGTCAAAAGTCTTGTGGAGACATATTTAGTATGTGTTTTGTGGCCTTATTAAATTTATTTTATTTTTTTCAATAACAATGCATAAACATTATTCTCTCAAAAATACAAACATGTACATACATGTTGCTCACATATTATGGCAGCCCTGTTAGTGCTGGATAGAGTGTAATGACACCTTTGCCATTAATATGTTTATAAGCAACTGTCACGTTTTGGGTTTGTTCATGTCATGTTTCCATGTCTGTCATGTGATTCCCTGTTTGTCATGTGATCCTGTCATGTGTCTTTTTAATTGGTTAATTGTCTGATCATTGTTCACAGGTGTCCCTTGTCTTGTCATTAGTCTATGTATTTAAGCCCTCATGTTTGCCATGTGTCTTTGTCAAGTATTGTTTCCTGTAACCACTGTTGTGAGTCCTGTTCACTTTCAAGTCTTGTTTTGAGTTTTCATGCCACGCCATGTTTTTGTTTCATGTTTGGTTTTGTTTATAATAAACTGCACTTGGGTTCTCATTTACACTTGCCTCCGGTGGATCACCTTTACAGAATACTTGTCCACCAGCAATGAACCCAGCGGTTGCCCTCCTAAACCTACGCATGGGGAATCTTCCCCTGGAAACGTATGTGGAGAAATTTTGTGGACTGTGTTGCCAGGAACACTTTTATGATGTGGCTCTTAACTCCTTATGAAAAAACTGAGATATTCTTCTGAAGATCAGAGGAATATCTATTAGCCTACCTGTTTAATTTAGTATGATCATTACATATATAAATGATTAAAAAAACTTAATAAAAATAGCATTTCTCTGGGGAAATGTTATATCGCAAGAAATATCGTTATTGCAATACTCAAGACCAATATCGCATATCGCATATTTTCCCAGTATCGTGCAGCCCTACTCTGTATATTGTTAAAAGAGGACCTATTTTTTATAAATCCAGTCTGATCTATATGGATAAAGTTTGGTAAGACTTTAGGAGGGAACGGAGATGTAACATCCCGCAAATGTGCATTGCATCCATCCACTTCCTTATTTATACCCGCGCCATATATACCATAATTTATACCATATATCAGACTCAGACTTGGCAGACATGACGTGAAGAGACTCAGACTTGGCAGACATGATGAGAAGAGACTCAGACTTGGCAGACATGACGTGAAGAGACTCAGACTTGGCAGACATAGCGTGAAGAGACTCAGACTTGGCAGACATGGCTTGAAGTGGTTCAGGCTGAGAGGATACTGGGGGTTTGTGGTGTTCCTCATCTGTTAAACCCACAGAAAGAGTTGAGCCGCTTAACAAAAGGGCATAGTCAATATACTGGGCCAGGGAAAAATGAATTTTTCCCCCTGGCAATTGGGACCGCACTGGATCGTTCAGCCCAAAACAAAAAATGTCTTTAACGTTACACATGCAACACTTTGATTAATGGTTGTTTGTGAGACTCTGTTATTGTTACTTGGTATTTCGTTAGCAGTTTTGGTAGATTTGGGCTTACACTTTTTGAAGTCTTCATATAGCTCCCTGAGGTTGCGTTCCAGATGACTGTGGAGATTAGTTTCCTCTCGATGTGGCCAAAATTTTCCCGCACGACTTAGTGACACCGTCACTTATGTTCACATATCGTGTTTTTTGCGCATGGAAATTCGTTATTTCAAATGCAGGCGTGCGGCAAGCGCGTTCAAAATGAATGCACATTTTTCCAGGCCCGCCTATGCCGCGACGAGATGAAAACATCTCAACTTTTCAGAATTCCGCAAGCTCACGCAGGTCATGGTTGCATAGCAATGACAGACGCAAGCCTTGTGGAAAGAAGGAGATAGTGGTGCGGCCGCACTTTCCATGCGTTTTTAGACGTGATATGTGAACGGCCCCTTACACAGTACCTGCATTTATGACACGTCTTCTCTATTGAAGCCAAAATATTGCCATATTTCAGACGTACAGTTCTTTTTAGGCACAGGTATGCAAACAACCTATGCATGCATGCATCACACAAATGCTTGGTACATAAAATGCAATTTATCGCACCTCTCTGCGATACGGATATCGCATATACTATTATCGCGATAACGATAATTTTTCGATATATTTTGCAGCCCTAATACAGAGGCTTATGAATATATTCTTTGCCAAACAAGTAGACTCCCCGGTGATTGCACTTTCTCTAGATGCAGAAAAAGCTATGAGTAGAATGGCTTTACTTGTTGGCAGTTCTGTAAAAAAATAATTTCGGTCCACAATTTCTTGACATGATTCATATGTTAAATCCATCTGCAAATCCATCTGCATCTCTCCAAACTAATTCCGATTTGTCTTCAAAATTTACTTTATCAAGAGGAACCAGGCAGGGATGTCCTTGGCCTCTGCTACTTTTTGCATTGGCAGTGAAACCCCTGAATATTACAATACGGACACATGAGTCAATTGTCGGTCTAAAAATAGGAGGCTAAGAACGTATATCATTATATGCTGATGGTGTAATATATCTTACTCATCCTGAATTAGAAAAGGTTGTTAGAAAATATTAACTTTTATAGTGAACCACTTCTGTACACTGTATCTGAAAAAACAATAATACATCGATAAAAAAAAAAGTGTATATGTTATAATAATACGGAAACTACGGTATAACAAATTATTTTGCGGACCCCCTGGCTATTGGTCATGGACCTCACTTTGAGAACCGCTGTTGTAAAATATACCATTATTGCAAATATTTTAATATTCTTTCCTGTAGTAGAACAGTGTGTTACATTGATTAACAAACAATTGCTGACAGAGTTCTTACTGTATTCCAGTGTCAGTGAGAGTTTGGTTATTCACCCAAACCCAGCGTCCTTCAGTTTCCAGATCATTGAGACCAATCCAGTAATGGTCTTTAATTTCAGAGTTCAGAGACATCTAATAGAGAAAATGTACATAATTTACAATTATATAAAACTAAAAATTCAGTGGTGAGATGTGATTTTGTAATAAAACATTTTTGTATATTGTACCTGTTTATTTGGTTCAAAATCACATTGTGCAGTATAGTTGTCTTACCTGTTCTGATTGGCTGGTTATGGTCACCAGATCGGCTCCTTTTGAAACACAGAAAGCACGACTGCTTGACCAGGTGAGTTTTTCAGAGCTGAAGAAATACAACTTTCCAACCCAATCTCTCAACTTCATGTCACTGTTCAAACACTGAGATTTGAATGCTGAAATAATAATAATAAAAACCATATGAAAATGAAACATTCTTCAGATCATAACAATCTTGAAGTTAATCAAAGTTTGGCTTAATGTGCTGAATTTTTCAAACACTTTGTCAAAGACTGTGTCAAGTGTCTAGAAGAGAAATAGCTCTCTAAAAGAGAATTTTATCTTTGTAAAAGAACAGTTGCTCTCTAACTCTGGTGTAGTTGTCTGTGAGCTCTCTCACCATGACTGATACAGAACGTTATGAATAATATAATATATATATATAAAAAAAGACAAAATCATTAAGTAGTAATTTCTGTTTACAAACTGTTAATGAAATGTTGTAGGCCTACTGGGTGCATTGAATATATTTTACTCACTTGTGCTGTTTGTCTCCTGGGCAGACAGTTGCATTAAAACATTGACATCTGATTAGAGAAAAACAATTGCAGATGTATTTAGAATTCAGAAACCCATTTTTAGCAAAACTGTAGGCTGTTAAGTGAACTGCAGCCATCAACTGCACGATTTCCTCTCAATAATCAGTGGTGAGAAGCAGCAGTTAAGAAAGCATCTCTGATTATATTAATGTGGATATATTTGCAATAATATAAAGCCTTTTGTCCCTTGGTCGAACATTATTAAAGTTAGAGCTTATTTAGAGATATCAGCCGGATGGCCTAGTGCAGGTGCTAATGGATCCTAGGATGTATCTTGTAAATTACTCCACTAATAATGCCCAGAATGGTACCAAACTTACAGTAGTAATAGGTTCTGTAATCATAAAACGAGGCATTGGAAAGTCTGTAAGTACATCAGGAGTTTATTTAAATAACACTTGCCTGACGGCTTATGCTACCGCTAACCCGGACATCGAGGTCACTTCAGTTATTTGGGAAAAGCACGTAAAAGTCCTGGCAGAAAGCGATGCATAAGGATGTAGTGTAACACCGAATTATAATTTTTTCCGTAGTGTTGACAACTTAGTGTTAACTAATAATTGTTGCAAACTGATACTACCCACAAAATATTAGTGCATTCCTGGAACTGGGCGTCGTTACACTACATCCTTATGCATCGCTTTCTGCCAGGACTTTTACGTGCTTTTCCCAAATAACGGAAGTGCAGGTGCATTTTCCTTATCTAAGGCTGTCACTTACGATTAACGAGTAATCAAATAATATATTTTTTTTGATAATAAAAGTGAATACCTTTTAAAATGACTTTAAATACATATATAACAACAATGAAGCAATAATAATTGGTTTACATAAAGTATCAAAAACAGGTATTTTATGGTTTTATTGAACAACACTGATAAAAAAACAAACAAATTTAATACAAACAAACGACTTTTAAATGTACTGTCATAAATAGAAGAGGACATATGAGGCAATTAGTAAGTATAAAGCTTTATTGCAGGAGAGAATGAAGAAGAGCGGGGAGGTGAGCAGGGGAAGTCTGCCCACTTCATCTGTGGGCAGATGAAGACTTGTGATGGTGGCGGACAAACAGGAGAACACAACAGAATACACATAACAGATGATGGCAGACAAAAGACGGCTCAGGTAGGCTAGTTCAGGTAAGTCTCTCAGGTGAGTACAAGTAGAGCTTGTCATAGACAAGACCAGTCAATGAGGTGAAGGGAATGACGGTTTATACATGGTGTGTTGATGAGGGCGTGCAGGTGATCAGAACTCTGGTGATTGAGAACGAGTGGGCGGAGTGTGGTAATCTGGTGCTAATGACTGGAGTGATGTGCTGTGTCTCAATTCGCCTACTTGTACTACGCCCTAAAGTATTTACTCTTTTTGTGAAGAAAAAGTAGATACTTTTGAGTGTGTAGCAGAAAGTAAGCTTTGGGACATACTACCACATCATACAATTGTGTCTTTAACGGTTGCTCCTGACACAGTAAACTGGCCTGTCAATCATCTTGTCAAAGATAAAATCCTCTACATTTAATTTAATTTAATTTAATTTCCTACTGTATTGGAGAGAAATGCAGTAGCACGTTGATCTGCTGTCGCGGGTATTTCATGCGAGACTATCATCATATTAATGCATAATGATGCATTTAAAAGTTAATGGCCGAACGGATCTTCATAAAAGTCCACATTGTTATTGCATATGAAATATAACATGAATAACACTGAATATATATATATTTTTTTATCAGGTTAAACTTTGATTAATCACTCAAACCTCCCACCGTCATCGTGCACATCAGCCATGTTTTGTAGTTTTTTACCACTTTTTACTCATGTTGTAGTTCCTCCTCCAAAGCGCAATGGGTTGTGGGCAGGCTTGGGAGGGTTACTTTAAAAATGTATTCTGTTACAGTTACAAATTACTTCATGAAAAAAGTATTCAGTAACGTAATCCAAGTACCACAATATGAAAGTAATGTAATCTGATTACTTTTGGATTACTTCAAGGTCACATATATAAATAAAGTCAAGCAAGAAGAAATATATTTTTTTTTAAAACCTTTTATTATGACCGCCGCTAGCGTAGCTAGCGAAAGCGGTCATATAGGGATTGTCAAAGTTTTTTTTTTTTTTTTTTTTCGTCATCTACTGAATTTTTCGTCAACGATACCAGGGACACCGAAACACCGGGGAACATGAAATTTGGTGGGCATGTAGCCCCACTAGACTTTTACGGAAAAATTTCGTTTGGTCCCCGGGGGCCACTCCCCCCCCGCGCTGGGCCCCCCCAAACCCAAAAAATGCAGTTTTTCCTAAATAACTACCTGAACCGTGGCACCGAGGATGAAGACATTTTTATGGTATGTTGCTCTTAAGGGCCCACATCAACCTAGCCCATAATCACTCATTTGTGATTTGCGCCCCTCCCATAAAAAATGAAAATGCAATATTATTCTGCTTTAATCGCCCCTATCTTCAGTTGAGATGTTCAGAACTGCACCATATTTCATGTGTATGATTAAATTGACATCCTCTGGGGGTATGCTAAGTTTCGTAGAATTTCATCCATGGGGGGGGGTATAAAATAAATTAATTTATGTGCACATTTAGTGACTGTACACTCATCGGCCTGTAGATGGTGGTGTTGAGCAAAGGGTTGCTGGTTTAGGATGATACTGTCACACACACACATGCAGGAATACAAACAAACGCAAGCATGCACACACACTGACATCCACACGCACAGACACACACCCATACACACACATACAAATCCACATGCACAGACACACACAAACACACACGCGCACACACATGTACGCACGCATACATACACGCACAGACACACACACACACACACACACACACACACACACATACACAAACACACACACACACACACACACACACACACACACACACACACACACACAGACAGACAGACATGCACATACTACTACTTTTTTTAGGTATATACATAAACACGCAATACAGCCAAATTGCTCCACGTCATTTATTTTTGTGGAAAGCCAGTGCAGGCCTGAGCGGCGGTCATATTTTGTACCGCCATGCGGTACATCTAGTTTATTAAGAATTTGGTCCGGTGTAAAATATTTGCAAAATATAGACTATTTAAGAAAATGTCATATAGCTGTAAGCAACTATGTTGTAGCTAAAAACCTATTCAAACTAAGCAATCATGTCTCATTTCCACAGCCCTGAATATTTATGTAAAGGGCTATACAGACATCTAGTGGCTACTGTATGGTATTACAGATTATTTTTGTTTTATTTTTAAAGGGGTGGTAAAACACGATTTCACTTTTCTAACTTTAGTTGTGTAATGTTGCTGTTTGAGCATAAACAACATCTGCAAAGTTACAACTTTCAAAGTTTAAAGCAAAGGGAGATATTTGCTTTTAAAGAAATCAATTTCTAAGAACTACAAAAAACGGCCAGTAGGGACTACACGACATTCCTGCGGGCTTGCTGACATCACTAAGCCCAATATTTACATAAACCCCTCCTCCGATGAAGGATTCGCACAACGGCTAGTCCTGAAAGATGGAGCAGTTCCAACTTTAAAAACGGAAACTGTTTACGGGCCACAACCTGTAAGTATGATTTATTTTTCGTAGTTGTGTTTTCCTGTGATAGTTCGTATTGTTAATTGTACGTTGTAGCAAGGAAGTAAATGAAGGACAACGCTGTTTGGCTCCACAAACCAGTTTGTTAAATGCTAACGTTAATTCATACTTATCCGACAAACACATACAAACTTCTGTTTAATATCACCAGCGCAGCGAACTTGGAATGTTCGTGGTTGTTGTGTTGTCGTTTATGTGATCAGTGTAAATTATTCCTTGATTATAGCTTTTATGTATTGTTTATCTAACGTTACATGCTTGTTTATCTACAGGCATGCTAAACATGGTTTTGTGTTTGATTTGGCTACTGTTGTAAAGCCAATGTTTAGTGTTCGTATTGGATTAATAGTTCAGGCGACAGATATTTAGCTACAATCGTTCTAAATATACAAAAGTAACAGTGTCATATAGCGATCACAATAGATCTGCAGTCTAACATACCTTTCTGAAACGTCCTTTAACAGCCGTTCTTGAACAGTTTCTGCTCGATCCTCTCCACTAACATTCTCTGGGTCTGATTCGGGAAGCTGATTGGGTCTGATTCATACAACGCGGAAATCATCCGACCGTTTTTACAAGGAGGGACAGAGCAGTGTAGAATAATGGTTAAATATGTGAAAAATAATGCGAATTTTTAAAAACGAAGCATGAACACATGTTACAGTGCACCCCACAAACACAATCAAGCCTTCGAAAAAAGGCGTTTTACCACCCCTTTAACTAACATGTACAAGAAAAAAAACAAAAAAAAAAACATTTTAAATTTCTACACAATCTAAATATTAGTTTATTTTAAAATAGGCCTACATGTTGACTAAAGCCGTGATCTTTCTTAATTTGCCTGACTGAACTTGGGGCGTTGGCAGTGGGAGTTCCCCTACGTTACCTAGGCAGCGAACATCCCGTTAAGTGAGAAGAGATTAAGAAAGGACATTTTGGTACAACCATGTTGTTTGCATTTTCTTCTTTGAAAACAAAATATCAGCGTTTTTGTCCCGCGGGCAACGTTTCTACTGGCAGCAGTGATTCATTAAGCGTCTGAGGAGATTGTAGACAGCTGTTATTTGCGCATGCACCAGCGGGTGCGTCATTACTGGCAACAGAACCAGGAACTACTGTATAATCAAGCAGCGCTTATGGTTCTTCAACTACGGGCACTTTTGGCCTTGTGAACTTGAGGTAAAAAAAAGTGTTCAAATCAAAATTGTCACAGTCTAACAGTTAAATATAACTATAGTTTAATGATCCATAAGAGAACGCACTTACATTATAAGACAAATTGGTGTTTTTTGACATATTTTCCAATCCGCACTGAACAAATGTCATTTCCATCACATGTAAATATTTGATTATTATTTAAAATTATTATGATATACATAATTTCTTAACAGTGTAAGACCACTTTTACACATAGTTTTACCAATTTATACCTATATTGCAATTACCATAGATTTGTGGATTAAGTAAATGAATTGTCATGAGGCCCAAACACAAAGCTTACATCCACCACAACCTGAAATATAATATTGCATTGGTTAGATACATTTCAGAAAAATAACTACTTGTGTTATTACATTAAGTGGAACATTATCCCATAAACTATACAGACATTTTTAATGAGTGATTAGAATTTTGTACATATTTTTAAAAAAAGTTATGAGGTGGTGGAAATAACTGGGTGTTGTGGAAATGACAATGAATGGACGTCCATGTAGAAAAACAGAAAACATTTATTTGAAACCCATTTAACAAATCATTAGTCATTAGTCTGTTTGGTTCCATAACCAGATGAACAGTTACAGTCTTACTGTAAACAACTTTAATCACAAATAGTCACATAAAAAATTTAAGTTACGCATAAATTGTAATTGTAAAATTGTAACATTCTAATTGTAATAAAACTTTATTAAAAAGATAAAAATTATTATCTAATAATAATAAAATATTCATATGCAGCCACTCAATCTATGAACTGCACCTTGTAAGCATAAATGTCATTTCCACCTCACCTTTGTTGTCATTTCCACCCAAGAAGGTAATGTGGTGGAAATGACGGTGGTGGAAATGACAATCCTACAGTATTTTGTAAAAAAAATCCAAGCTAGTATTACAGATTAGCTATGAATTGGTAGTTAGCATTGCATGCATGCAAAATACATCTATTTGTGTTACAAAATCAATTTATTTACAAACTCATTTATTGTTACGCCATGTTTGGAAATGACATACAATAAAAATATTTTCATTTCAAGCAACATTTACCTTGAGTTTTCTTCTCCAAGTTGCTGAAGAAATGTAAAATCTCATCCATGTCAGACATGTGCTGTGATGTCATTGTTCATCTCCATAGAAACTATCCAAACAATCTTTCAAAAAAAACTTTTTAAAGGGACATTACAGCGTTGTGGTGGAAATTACGGCCATACTGTGGGACAACTACATTTTGTATATAAAATCACATTAATAGTTGTCTGACCTTAAATACCTCAATTATGTTTTGATTCTTTTACTGATACTTTATTCAGTCATATTAAAAAAAAAATAGATAAATAATTTTTTTACACTTCTTTTTCATTATTGAAGATCAGAAGTCTGGGTGTGGGACAAGCGCAAAACAGCCATATTTGCATGTATAATGATGTTTAAAAAGGTGAAAAATCATCGTAGACTACCGGTAAAAAGTTCCTAAAGTACTTTCATTGTAAATTTAACTATGAAAGTGTTAATTTTTCAAAATTAAATGTTTTTTATAAAATATGATCAAAGGACATGAAAGTGCCCATAGTCTAAGAATTGCCCTAAAGAGCTATTATGCTAAAATACTGATTTATTAAGTTTTAAATTAAACCATTGTAATCCTGAAAGTATTCCCCCTTTTTTCAAAATGTAACTATAATCTGATTACTATGTTTTTTGACGTAACTGTAACGAATTACAGTTACTGGATTTTTGTATCCTGATTACATAACGCGTTACATGTATTCCGTTACTCCCCAAACCTGGTTGTGGGCAATATTAGACTTCAGATTGAGCACGGATCCACACTTCGAAAATCCACCGGAAATAGTAGACCATCCGGGGACTTCTGGCATACACTTTTCAACATACTATGCTTTGGGACACACTTATTTTAATCTCACCTACTGTTTAGGATGGATAGTATGGACATTGAGACGCAGGGATGGTGTTGTTGAATCCGTGATGGATTATAAAATCCGCCAGCGGCCTGGTGATTGTTGTTACACTTTATAGCAAGATCAAATACTTGTTTCTTATTGGCCAAACAATATTTAATTCAAGTTCATCTTGACTATTTGATGACTTGATAGAAATGCTAGTCACTGTAATTTCTTGAAAAAGAACATGTGGAGCAAGGTAGCGAGGGTTTAAACCTTTATTTTGAACAACAGTTTGCATATTTAAAATAAATACAGATAAATATAGACACTGATGTTTTCTCATGTGTTAGCATAGGTTTATAAATGATAGCACTATGATATGCTATATTATGATTGTTTTAATATACAGTATTGAGCAGCCTTAGAAAACTATCTAATAATGTGGTTCATGGATAATAGTTCAGGGAATGCACCATTTTGTTAATAAACAAAGCAACCAATTAAACATTAATAAACAAAGCAACCAATTAAAAATGAGAGGATGTTTTAGTACAGTCCATGAAAGTCTGTTTGTTCCTCAGGGTAATTTTTTAGCAGCTTTATATCTGTCAAGTGTTAACAATTGCAACCCACAGGAAATCAATCAATAAGCTGTACCATGACTCTTGTATAAGTGTATAACTGCCTTAAATGTGGCTGTTATCATCAGAGCAAAGATCAAATAGAGCAAGAATTATACTCACACATGAACCCCAGAACACTCAGACCTCCAAGAGCCAAAACAAGAGAGACACCGAGGACGATCAGAAGAACTTTAGTCCGCTTTGAGGAAGTAACTTGATTCCCTGTGATTAGAAATCAAATGTGATGACTGAATTCCAGCGTGATTCAATAGTACAACGTTGATTATTTTATTAAATATTTAATTGGCAGAATAGTTTGGCTTGGAAACAGTCACGGATCCTTTTAACATTAAAATAAACATTGTTATTTTTCTGTATTTAAAAAAGGCTGAATAAGCAATCTTTATTAGGTCTGGGGGGCACCTAAAACAAATTATTATAATTTTGTATATATAATTTGCACTTGTCAGTGCTTGTCATTTTCTTGGCTCCATTCGAGTTTTTGACAGAGGGCTTCAAGAGCTTGTGTGTGTTAGCAGCTCCTCACGCAGGCAAGCTCTAAAATGTCAGAAACTGTTCTGCCTTTTATGTTTAAACTGGAGTTGGGCGATGATGGATAGACGATGTGACAACATGTACACTGAAAAAATATTTTCATTCATCCATTTAAAAAAATTTAGGGTAATGGTTCACATCTATATTTTATAACTTGAGCCAATGAAAAATAAATAACTTGCCCTTACCAATATTTTCTATGTCTATGAAAACTATTTTATAAAACTTGGCACAAAGCATATTTTCTTGTTGAAAAAAATCTATTAATTTAAATTCTGTTTTTGATCTAAACAAAAATATATAGATTTAATCAAAACAAAAATTCTCATTTAATAAATATGTATTAGAAATGATTTGTTTTCTCCAATTAAATAGATATTGATTTAAAAATTTTATTTAAAAGTTAATAGAAATTATTTATTTTAAACAAACAAAAAGATATGGATTCAATAAAACATATTTCCCATTAAGGAACATTTATTAATCTTGTCCAAAATAAAATAAAAAAGACACATAATTTTCATTAAATCGATATTTATTAAATTATTATATACATTACTTCCACACATCCACAATTTCGTGTCAGATTTTCAACTTTTTGAACATTTGCAACAGACGGCAAGTCCCTCAGAACCTCTTGACCCTCAAGTATGATTCCAATGTTTGTGGGTATACAGCTTGTGCATCTCTGATGACAAAGATTTCCATGGTTTCTGCTGAAGAGTTTTTTCAGCCTCTTCCTTCTCCAACACCTGGAAAAGGATTTAGGAATGAGAAAAGAAAAAAAGAATAAGGAATTCATACAGCTTGGGTTTCCCCCAAATTAGTTTACATAATACAATACTTCTAACTAATTATAAAATTTACTCCAATTTGTTGTTGACATATAAAGATAAGTTGCACAAACTTTCCAGCACATGGGACTCTGATTTTAGCTGAAAGTAATTGTTTCTATATTTGAAATTAGCCTTCAGACTGTTATCAGACATATATCTGAACATAGTCTGATGGCTAATTTTGAAGTGGACAGCCATATCTAGCATTTTCACATCTCTAAAATAATCTGGCCTTACCAGGAAATCTTTGATGAGGTCCTCCACTGTTTCTCCCATGTAAAGGATGAGATATTTAAGTGCTCTTTGTAGCGGTGTCAGTATCCTGCATCAAGATAGTACAAATTTGGCATGAGGGTACATTATGGTCAACAAACTTTAGCACAATATACGTTATCAGTTGATATAATAATCATTACAATATATGATTCAATAGTGTGTCAATCCTATTACTAACGCCACGAAAAAATGTCTGCCCCCCAGTGTCCTCTGGCGAGTTAACGTTACTACACTTTTTTGAAAACCAACCGACATCAACCGATTGGCGCCAATGCAGCAATACTTCTATGCATACAATCCATAAATAAATGACCATTGTGAGTGTCGACAGTCATAAGTGTTAGATAACGTTACCATTAATCACAAGTGAACGCCCGTCCTTTTACATGTAAGTTAACGTTAGCTCCTTAGTTGTTGATCAGGTTTCTACGTTTTTTTTAACCAGAGAACGTCGTTCTTATGACGCTGCATCGAGATAACGTTATGTTCAATGATTAAACGTTCACGTTAATTACCATTGTAAAATCAAAATAAGCCAGGGGTAACGTTAACTTAAACTTATATGTTCCCTTTTGCAATCGGTCAGGAATTGATTAACGTCGACACATTAACGTTAACTTGCCTAGTGTAAACTAAGCTAGCTAACACATTTTTAAACTAACGTAAGTTACATAACGATATCTACCAGATAAATTCGGCAGAGCAACATGTCTTGTACAGGCTACTAAATATACAGCAGCACATTTAAATGGTTGTTTGTTTCACTTACTTCAGTTTATCCGCGATGAAATCTGATTCTCTCTGGAGCAGCAAAGTGATCCACGGAACGTAGAAGAGCGGTTACAGCGATCTGCTGACTGGTCGTTGACTTGTCGTCGAGAAGATTTGTGTTTAATGCCCATGCGCATCCTGTGTGTAACCCTATGGTGTAACCTTGAAATTGTACATTCGTCGAAACAAATATTTCTTATTTGAGCTCTTAATGAAAAATATTTATATTTAACTATGTTTTGAATGAAAAAAATATAATTTGAAAAATAAAACAAATAATGGTAAACTGAATTGAAAGACAAATTATTAATTGGATGAAGTACTGCTTGAAAACCTTTTTACAGTGTAGAATGCAACAGGACGTTTCTGAATCAGCGTGTTCAAAACTTGAACACGCTGGGATCTATCCTCTTTGGATCTGTCGGAGCATCTGACATAACTGTGACCGTGTGAGTGGCAAAGATTTTAGCAAATTCTGTGTCAGTTGGGATGCTGATGTCTTAAAAAGTCTCATTGCAGACCAGCACTCTGAAGTGGTTCACATCAAAGGCAGAAGAGGACATAACAGTTGGAGGGATAAACAGTCCAGCTGGAAGTTGACTATCCATTGGTGTTTCCACAAGAAAAAAATATTTTCTCAGTGGTTTCTCACACTCAACTTTACACACTGCATAGCTTTCACTTCTTGAAAGGATAGTAAGGGCTCCTGGTCTTTTCCACTTGACCTGTCCCTCAGCTGACTCTGGGACTTCCTCTTTTCCCTGGACCCGCTGTAAACATGGTTTGAGGAGCGACGACTGAATTCTCAGTGAGTGTTCTTGGTTTGATTCACCAGAGTCCTGGCTGAGCATCGTCAGACATTGAAAGAAGCTTGCATTAGTGCTGATATTTACGGGAACTTGCTGGAGACCTTGAGGTTCAGGGCAGACCAAAGTGAGCATGGAAACTGACTCTTTCACCCCAGTAAGGGGAAACAGGAATCAAAAGATCCACAATGATGTATTCCTTGTATGGATAACTAGAAGAGCTCAGTCCCCAAATCGACAATCCAGTGAGAGGATGAATGGGTATCTGCGGTAAGTATTTGGAATACCACTGGTTGAATACATTGGTGACCTGGGACCCACTGTCTAGTAAAGCTTGACAAGGACTTCCATTCAGCTCCACGGGAATGGTTGAGGCGGGGCCCACTAACCCTCTGAGAAGTTGACTCACCCCACTGACCTCAGTTTGACTCTTTATAGTGAAATAGTATAGACTGCTAGAAGTGGAACTGTTTCGAGTCACAGGGCTCCTTTCAGTCTTAGCTTTTTGGAGAGCACGTAACAACTTCTGTATTATTTGGGAGGTATTTTCAGGTGATTGACACTTGGTTGTGTCCATCCTCTCCACACCGATAACAGAAGAAATCATCTCTGTGCTTAACTAGCCTTTCTCAATATGATATTGGAACATACCTGGTGCTTGACTGAGCTTGGTGTGACTAGTAGTGGAACTAATACTTATTACTGCCAGCTGTTGTTGCAGTTGTTCTTTAACGCTTGCTTCTTGCTTGCAACTTGCTTCTTTAACGCTTGTACTTCAGACTCTCCATGGGTATCAGCCCTTTTCTTTTCCTGCTTGTCTTTGGAATCAACCCTCATGAAAGAAACAGAAACTGTGCTTAGATCTTCCACAAATTTGTATCTTAGCTCTTGAAATTCAGCTTGGAGTCTGATCACAGAGGAGTCTAGCTTATCATCCTGTCTCAGCTGTATGTGCTTCACAGATGCCTTGAGTTTATGGCGAGTGGCTTCATTCTCCTCAGCTTCTTAGATTTAATTTAGCAGGGCTAAGAAAGTTGGTGGCTGTTCTCTTCTCTCCCTCACAGAGATCCGACTCTACCGCACCTCTAATCAGCTGTTTTTCTGTCCATCATCTGGTGACTCAATCCTCCTCTTTGCACCGCTTTAGTTATAGGTTTAGTTCACCCAAAAATGCAAATTATGTCATTGTATTCTCTTCCGGGTCTGTTGTCAATCCGCGTTCACGACTCCGCAGTGACGCTGCTGACGTAAGACACTGCTTAGTTCTTCGTCCGTGTATTCGGGTTCAAATAAATATGGCTGGGCAAAAAAATGCAAGTCTTCCTCTGTGTCGAAATCCTTAGACATGTTTGCGAAGATTGTTTTGTTTACAGCATGCGTCTCCCTCAGACTGTAAACGAAGCTCGGGCGCACCAGATAACACGTCAGCAGCGTCTTACGTCAGCAGACAGTAACAGAACCGGAAGAGAATACAATGCTGAACAAAGTCGTAGTTTTTGTTATTTTTGGACCAAAATGTATTTTCGATGCTTCAAAAAATTCGAACTAACCCACTGATGTCACATGGACTACTTTGATGATGTCTTTATTACCTTTCTGGACATGGACAGTATACCGTACATACATTTTCAATGGAGGGACAGAAAGCTCTCGGACTAAATCTAAAATATCTTAAACTGTGTTCCGAAGATGAACGGAGGTCTTACGGGCTTGGAACGACATGAGGGTGAGTCATTAATGACATCATTTTCATTTTTGGGTGAACTAACCCTTTAAGGATTTCTCCATCCTACGCAGAAAGGCAGACAAAGCTTCCCCGGGGAATTGATGTAAGAGACGAAAGGCAAAGTATAGATCCTCCCCTGACTCAAATGTTCCAAATGGGTTTTCTAACGCTTCCAAATGTTGAGAAGCACTTGCCTCAGGACTTGAAAATGAACAGCTTTAATATTGTCAAGGGCTGGCCCTTTCACACTCTCCATTATTCTCGAATTGGAACTGGAACTGTGTGGAGAGAATAAGGCTTTTATCAACATCAACATCAACAGGTGCCACTATAACTTTCCACGACTCTTCTCCATCAGGCCGCAGCAGTTCAGCTGGAATACGGGCAGGGTCGATGACCTCACAACACTCACATAGCACCAATAGGGAACCAGGACTTGGGCCCCAATTTTGAGTCTCTAACCCACACTCTTCCAAGAACTGAATGTTTATTTAAGTACACTTCACAAAAACCACACTACAAAAGAATCGTGTAAAGCAGTACACCTGGAGATTATTATTCATGACAATAGAACAAAATAAATGGATATGAGAACGTAGCTATTCAACTAAATGAACAATATACATATTTTCTAATTTCAATAAACATTTTCATTTAGTTTCATAAACATCTTTATAAAACGTACATGCTCGGCCAGATTAGGCTAGAAGCTGTGCATCTTCTGATGCAGAGCTGCGTGGAAAGTAACAAAAAATGCAGTGCACACCGCCAAGCAAAAAGGGGTATCGCGCACTCAACGCCCACGGCCGCCCACTCCACAATGACATAATTTTTGCTGCGCGTGCTTTTGAGGAATTGCTCGATGTCGATGCTTATATGAATTCCTACAGTATTTCTAAATTATTTGTTAATGATATTGAGTATTTTCTGTAATAAACAGAGTTCATAAACCTTTGTTTGACTAGTTTATTCTGAACCCACTCAATAAGCGCCGCGTTGCACCACACCGCCCTGCCCACCACAAGTAAATTCTCAACCTATGGGAAACACTGGTTTGATATGTCATATTTTGATGTAGGTTGACAGGCTGCCATTTTCTGTTATTATCTTTGTTTTTACAAAACATTTACTGCTAATAATATTATGATCCATGTGGAGACATTTCCCCACAATAGGGAATTCCAGGACAACACACACACACACACACACACACACACACACACACACACACACACACACACACACACACACACACACACACACAGCATAGATACTTAATTATTTAATCACACTGTCTTCACAGAAGGTTGTGTTGGCTGTAGTCAGATGAATTGACTTGTTTTTTTGTTTTTGTTTTTGTTTTGTTGTTGTTGTTGTACCAGTGTGACACTGCTATAGCTGAAAAAAAAGTAAACTAAGCATGTTTAACAAGATTTCATCTTTAATATGAATTATAATTATTATATGAATGTTTCATAGTTTTTACTTGTATACTTTTAAGTTGTATTTATTTGATGCTTTGTTCAATCTCAAACCATTATTTTATTTGTATTATTAAGATGTCTGCACAGAAGTTAACTGTAATCTGTGCAAACATTACATTTAGCTTAAATTAAACGTCTTGCTTTGGTCTACACTGGAAGTGTTCTGTTTGCTCTGCTAAACTATAATTACCAAAACGGAAACTAAATAAATAAAAACTAAATAGAAATGTGTTACAAAATAAAAACTAAACTAAAACTAACAAAACCATTAATGAAACTAACTAAAACTAAACTGAAATTTAAAGCAAAATTGAAAATATTAAAATAAAAAATAATTTTAAAATGCAAAACCATAGTAACCTTGGTGTGTATAGATAGATAATGTAGTAAAAGTCACAAAATCTTGTGCTGAGATGAAGGGAACCATGTTATTTTAACTAAGGAATAGTCGATTGGATCATATTGACTCCACACACAATATGAGGGTTAAATGTCGGAGTTGATTCCCAGGGAACACATGAATGGATAAAATGTATACCTTGAATGTAATACATAAGCCACTTTGGACAAAAACATCTGACAAATGTGTAATGGTTGAATGAACATAAAAAAAACCTTCTAAAAATAGAAATTCTAATGAATACTGATGATATTCCCAGCCTTACCTTTGTATTGAGAGCGTTTTTCATCTGAAGACACTGTTGAAAGTTTGAAACCAGTATTTTCATAGATTGAATCCATTTCATGAGCCTGACAGAAGACGTGTCCGCTGAGACTTCAGTTCTGCTCGAGTTTGTTCAGAATAAGGAAGTCACATAAAATGTCATTCATATTTATACAGACAGGAAATAATGAAGTAATGAGTCTGAAAAAACAGATCTAGCAACTAATATTTAGACAGCCGAAACATTTGTATTAGTTTTTATCTCCTGCTTTAACTTAATAAATAATTTTAGAGTGCAGCACACTTACAATTTTTTATTATAGATATATAGGTTTTTGCTCCTAATTAGCTGGAAGAGAGAAGTGAGTGCATTGATCTGAATAATTAAAGGATTAAAAGGGATTCAAGAGAATAAAGAAGTAAAATTGGTAAAACGTTGTCTAATTGTAGTTATGAAGAAGCTTGCATGACCCCTCCCGTTTGTACAGAGACTCATTATTTTGAATTGAAATAGAAATAGAAATCTGATGGGAAAAAAAGCATTTGAAAGTGAGGGGACATTTATTTTTTGCTGAGACTATATTATACTAACTTATTCCCAAGGTTGTATTTTAGAAGGTTCCTGGAGTAACATTTAAGGTTTTTATTTTTATCTTTGAAAACTGACTTAATGTTATTTTAGCCTTCAAAAATTATTTTAAAATAATTTTTTTTTAAATAGATTTTAGAATATATTTAATAATAGGCTACTGAACAATTATAATAATACCGAAGTGAACACATATTACAACAAATTCTCACTGAAGATAACATAAAAAGTAAACAAATCATATCTTTGATTCAGTGATTCTGAACTGGATATATGAGAATGTGCCACCTTGCAGTTTAAAACATTAGTGCTTGTTTTATTCATACCATATCTCTAAATAAGTGTCTTTATAGAAATCTTAAAAGAGACTAATACAATTGTATCTTCATTTTAAATGGACAGCAATATATTTAATCATGTCTGGCACCTTGACATATGTTTTCAGTATTAATGGTATATCTGTGTATAATACACTGATATACCATTAATACCGAAAACATATATGTCATTTAACTTCATTCGAATACAAATAAATTCATAGAACCAGTTGTGGTTCTATGCATTTATTTCCATTCAAAGTGATGAAAACGTAATGAATTAAACCGCTGCAGCTTCACACACAAATCTTTTCTTAGAGAGAAAATAATATTTTATTTCTTTAAATTAGAGAATTTAGTCCAGATATCAGGCTCTCTGACATTCTCTCGCTTTATCCAGAATCTGCAGAACCAAAAAATAAATAAATAAATAAAAAACTACAACTAGTATTGGTTGTTTTTCCATGCAAAGGTTGTATTTTAAACATGAATGAAGCTCTTACTCTGCTGAATCATTTAGTGGCTGGTTGTTCACCCAGACCCAGTGTCCCTCAGTGTCCAAATCATTAAGACCAATCCAGTGCGTCACTTTAACTTTAGAGGAAAGAAAATACAGATGGAGTAAAAAATTAGAAAAAAGAATTATACTATTTAAGGCCAACATAAAAACAGCTTTCAAACAATGCTGAAGTCACACTTCTTCTAAGAAAAAACTAAACCACAACCATAATCAACTGAACTTCCTATAATTCTCTTCTCTGCATTTAACTTCTGCTTTAGTTTATAATCTAGCTTATTGACTTGGCATTATGTACTGCAAATATTGTTAATTCTTATAATAAAATGTTTGTTAGGTCACTAGTAACTTTGGATAAAAGTGTTTTCTAAACATATAAATCATTTGTAGATGCAAAACTTCTTGCCTTTCATTCAGTTTCACTCAGAAATATGCTGCGTTTTGGAAGTAAAAATGGTTTCATTTTTCATGTCGAATATTTACAGTAATGTTTAGCATATTTTGTTTAGCAACATTTTGATTGCTAAAATGTCATCAATGGTTGCAAAGAAGTCTTTATCCAGGCCTATAAAGAAAATATTTATTTGTAGTCCGTCTCAGTATAAACAATCTTTAACTGTAGAATATGAAATCAAATGTAATAAGGATGCTGTCAGGGTGTGGTGCAGGCAGAAGAAGACGAGAAGGCAAAAAGGCTCCAATACAAACTTTTACTAAATAACAATTCCAATGGGTACAGGCAGGCAGGAAACTCACTAGTACAACAAATAACGGACCAAGACTGACTGAACTGAAGAAACTTAAATACAACCAGAGAATGTCTAATAAGGCGAGAAGTTTCACTCTCAGTAAACTACCAGCTTCTGAACTGGTTGCAGTTCCACTCTGGTTCCATATGAGGGCGCTCACAGGATGAGTGCAGAATGAATGGAGGTCTATGGCGCTATACCAATCAAAATCCACTTTTCTCAGGATATAATTTTTTGTCTAGTAATTTGAATGTTGTATTTGAAATGAGATGCAAAGAAATGACACATTGCTCGGTGTTAGATTTTTTAGAGTCACTTATTTGCTTTAAAAAGTCTTTTAAAATGTCAATGACGTCATACACATCGTACGACCAGAGATACTGCTTTACGGCAATCCTTCAGTCACTTTGGTGCTTTCGTGCTCTGCACTTTGTTTTCTCTCGAGGCATCGACAACACAGCTGACACAGGTAAACACACAACACAGCTGACACAGGTAAACACACAACACAGCTGACACAGGTAAACACACAACACAGCTGACACAGGTAAATACACGTGCTAGAAGAGGTTTTGTTTTGTTTGTTTCTGGTCCCGCTTCGGATGCCACGATGCCATCAAGCCGTATCTCTGGTCGTAACCAGTCCTTCACTGACCAATCAGCGTTCATTAGCAGAATGCTAGCGTGTTATGGGCAACAACAACTCAACCTGTAAGAAATCGAAAATAAATAAGTACTCATTCATTCAACTTTCGACCTATAACCCATGTTGAACTTGCAAAACCTACAATCAAATCTGGGATTTCTCAACGGCAGTCGGGTGAAAGAGACACATTTAGCCGTCTAGCCCCATAGACTCCCATTCATTTTACACTCATGGCGATCGCCCCCAGTGGAACTCTGGTGGAACTACAACCAAAATTTGGTACAATAGGACTTAATAGGGAGGCTCTCCGTAGACGGGCTCTGATACAACACAGATGAACACTGATTAACAGAACACAGGTGATGTAGATGATGATGATGAACTAGACGCATTTATATGCTGTTTATTGTTATTGATCGCATTATATTACATATGCATCTGATTACATATGCTATCACTTGTTTCTGCTTCACCTTCACTTGTCTTTTTATCAGGAGATTCAGAACTCCTTCAGAAGATGTGTCATAGCGCCCAAACCATATAACAGTGCAAACACAGAAAGCTGGAAATTTCCATCAATGTCGACTAAAGAGTTAATAATCTTAATAACGTCCACAATAAATAACCTTTTGCACAATGTAAAGGTTTCATGGATGTTTTATGTAAGAATTTTGACATATTTATTCACTTTTTTTTCTTTTCTTTTTTTACTGTCAACATATGAAAAGAAACTTAAAAAAATGAGACCTTGAATCCAGTGGACGGCACAAAGTGCACAACCTGTGTTGTTGTTTGTTTTGGAAAGAACTGGGAAACCATGCTGGCTGTGAAGTGCATCAAACTGGTATTTTGTAATTTGCATCCAAAACAAAGAAGCACAGTGAAGATCAGATACTGGTGCACTCTATAGACTTTTATGCTATTTTCATTTTCTACACAAATCAGAATAAAAATTTTCTGGTTGCTGTATTTACCTAACCTGTGACATTGTGGTCCTGATCAGACACAGACACATTGAAATCTGAATGTAAAAAAGCAACAGATGCAACAATAATCAACAGATATCAAAAGCTCACATTTAGGAATGAAAGAAGAGTTTAGAAGTAAAATAGTGACGTGCATCATGTGTTAGAAGCACCACCAGGGTACAGACACCTCTGAGAGCAAAGACAAGACAGACACTGAACTATCAGAAGAACTTTAGCTCATTTATGCAGAGCAACTTCTTTATTGAGGGTCTTCTGATCTGTCATGTTTATTATAATTATCAATATAGACAGCCGTGCTCAAAAGTTTACACAATACAAGATATTTAAAATAAAAGATGTTTATAGTCCAAAAGACAAAATGGCTGAATTTATAAAAATGACAACGTTCAGAAGTTTATGTATTGATTCTTAATACTGTGTTGTTATCTGGATGATCCACAATGGTTGTGATGTTTTATGATGGTAGTTAATGAGACCTTTGTTTGTCCGGAGCAGTTCTTCAGAAATCCTCTTGCAAATTCTTTGGTTTTCCAGCATATTTTGCATATTTGAACCCTTTCCAGCAGTGACTGACTGTGTGGTTTTGAGATCCATCTTTTCACCCTGAGGACAATTGAGGGACTTGAAAAGGTTCAAACATACACTATTGCCCCAGACGGAAACACAATGCATTATTTGTATATAATAATAAAACATATTTGTTTGAGAGGACTGTTTTCTCTTCTTAAGGGATTGGTAGAAATAAAATTGTGGTTATGTAAATACAAATTTGTAAATGAAAATCGTTATATAATTTTTTTTTTTTTTTATGTAAGTTATAATTTGTAAATGAAATAAAAATAAATTATTCTGTATATTTATTTTTGTCATGTCAATTAATTTGTTAATGAAAAAAAAATCAATTGATACATTTTTACTTACTGTACTTTTTACAACTATTTACAAGAGTTATTAGTTATTTCAGTTTCGCTATCAGAGACGCTGCTGCCGAACACTGTTGAGAGATGCACAGACGGGTAATTCACACACACTTCATAACGCCTCGGTTACGTAGGCCTGTAAAAAAAATTATGTGCTTAAATTTTTTTTAACAATATTACACATGATATATTTGATTAGTTTTGGCTTGATCTTTTTTCATGGAATCTATCTGAATAAATCATGTAAAATCCCCTAATTTTTTTAGTCTGTGACACAATGAGTTTCATATTTTCAGTAAAGCTTTATTATTTTAAGTTTCTCATAATTCTATAAATCAAAGATGACCTATTTAAATTTGACTTCGAGTTATATTGTATAAATACAAGACTGCATACTACGAGCATAGCAACAATCTTTGCTGCATGTAGCAAATTATTGCTCAATGAACAAAGCAACATGCTTCAAATAATTTATACACGCAGTTATTCACAACCTAATGGTAACGATAACGATCAAAACTTCAACATAATAGAAACTCTTTCAAATGTCAAATAAAACTGAACATTAAACATTAACAGATGTTTCCCTTACTCAAAAACACATAAAAAAACGATTCATTTCAATATTTACTCTCCATTTCCAGCCATGTGCAAAGCATGCTGAAACTAACAATGGTGTCTCAAAACCGCATAATTTAACTAATTCTCTTAAAATAAATAGGAAGCCTTTTTTCCTGTATTTTATCAGCTTAATCAGTCCCTCAGTTCAAACCTCAAATATGTTTCCTTAAAAAAAAAAGAAAAAATAGGAAAATGTATCTCTTGGTTTATTTAGTGAAATGTTCTCAATATTTTCTATACAACACTGAACCTCAATTTTCTTAATAAAATATACACAATATTTTAAATTATCACCTTCATTTTTTTTTATGAAAATGTTTAAATTATATAATAAATGAAAAGACCCATGATCATTTTTTTGCAGTGTGTAACCTTCGTTCTCTTCCAGTCAGTCACGTTCCCTTTCAGTAGCCTAATGTAAAAATTATTATTGAAAAATAATGTAAAATAATTCTATTGGTGTTCACATAAAAAATGTGTCTGTTTTCAATTGATTATTTAATAAAAAAATTTATAACATTGAAAATATAACACCATCTTTAAAGAATGATCTAATTTTACGGTCGCCAGGTGACCTGTAAATGCGGAAAAAAATGTTTCCATTGCAGTTTTGTGAAATATTCCTTTTTCGAATTGGCTGAAAAAACACTTTATATATATATATATATATATATATATATATATATATATATATTGCGATATAGCCAGGGAGTTTTTGCGAAATTGACGTGTTTCCATTGGCCGTATTTTCAATTCGCAATTTGATTCAAAATAGAGGTAAGAAAATCCTGATGGAGAAACAAATTAACAGTGACATCAGAGGTAAGACACTTATGGTTCAGAGCAGAGAAATATAGCCAACTATTTAAGGTCAACATAAAAACAGCTCTCAAGAAATAGCTGGAGTCACACTTTTTCTAAGAGAAAACTAAACCATGATCAAATGAACTTCCTATAATTCTCTTCTCTGCATTTAACTTCTGCTTTATCTTATAATCAATAGATAGCACACGTACGTCTGCAAGATGTCTGTTAAAGATCACTTAATCTGGAAAGCATCTGCTGTTTACTAACATCTGATAGACATCTTTAAGATGTCAGTTTAACATACATTCTAAATCATTACATCTTAAAGACATATTCTAAACGTCTATTTGACATCTGACAGGAAACGTCCTATAGACGTACTGCAGATGAGCAAACACTCTAAAAAATACGTCTTCCAGATGTAAACACGCACATCAAATAGACGTCTCCGTGATGTACGTGTGATAGCTGAAGCTTGGAATTATGGAGACACCCCTCGCTGCAGCCTGTAGCACGATGACGTAGCTGGATCAGATCCAATACGTACTGGATGGTGGTGTGTTTTGGCGACGTCATAGATGCATGCGCAGTACCGATCTCTGGGTTATAATATGCTGGTCTTAAGTGACATGTATGCTCCCTCTCTCTCTCTCTCTCTATATATATATATATACAGTATATATATATATATATATATATATATATATATTTTTTTTTTAAACAACAAAACAATACAACATACAATTTTAGAGCCAGGGGAGCAAAGAAAACACACACACAAAAAATCTAAATAAATAATAACAAATCACAAGTATACAAGACCTTTGTATCAATCAAAGATGTTGAAGACAGTACACAAATTAACCGTCTTAATAGCTTTTCCATTAGTACTAGAATGAATAGTAGAAAAGTAATTTTCGAATTCTTTAAGGAATACTGAGAAAAGGGGCTTTTTGTTAGAAAACTTACACTTATGGATGTGAAATTTGAATAATAAAATTAACAGATCAAAAGCCTATAACACTGTTATCTTACTTTGAATATCCAAATATTACATTTTCAAAATGCAAAACTGAATTAGAGAGTACATTTTCCTTAATAAACATAGACACTTCATACCATAACTTTTTCACATGACTACAATGCCAGAAAATGTGGGGTTTCCACTCAACACCATGAACCAACAAACAAAAAAATGGTTCGTATGGAGTCCAAAGTTGAATGTGAAGTCCAGGAATAAAATAAAATAAAACAGTCTCAATAGTCCTTCTGGATCTCTTGTGTGTGTGTATGATACTCAAATGTCATTGGGTCTCATTCATGAAACACGAGCAGAACGAATTTTTGTGTAAATCGTGTGTAAAGTGGTTCTGGCGTAAATTTTCGGATTCATTAAAATGTTCGTATTTTCCAAATGTTAGTTGGTACGAAAGAAATCTACACCCACTCCCAGTACGCGTAAATAGTGCGTTTAACATCCGAACGTTTTGCTCATTTTAATTCACCTTAATCGGGTACATATTTACACAGCATTTTGAAAAAATATTATATATAGCAAATACATTATATAGCTTTTACATACGTTTTTTCTTTTTACTTTTATTATGGGAGCCAGTAATAGCATCTGCAAACGGAACACAATTCCGCAAGTCACAAGTGTTGCAGTCAAGCTTCATGTCGAACCATTTTCTTTTCACTTCTGGGACTGTTCGATTAACAGATGAAACTCCATTAACTGCATCTGTAATATGCTGCCAAGCTTCCTTTTTTTAGGACCTGATACGCCACTATGTACGCTTGAAAATAAAATGTGGCGTTTTGAATGAACTTCTGATAATAAAACTTCAATTTCTGCATCTGAGAAATTTCTCTTTTTCATTCGCTTTTGAGAAGACATGTTGAAATCCTTCGTTTGGTGTCATAATATGATGCCCATATAGTTGTCAGTCGGATTTAATGGGCGGGATTTATGGTAATTGAGAATGAGCGTGCACGCGCGTCCCATTTACGACTGATTGGACCCATTGACTGTAAAAAAATATGGACGTAGTGTCCATGACGTCACCCGTAGGTTTCTGAAGACCGTTTTTGAAGCCTAAAGTGGCCGTGGCCGACGGTCGCCATCTTGCCACTGATGGTCAGTGCATCACTCCCGAATTTATGCCACGTTCCAGGCAACCTGTAACCCGTGTTTTTCCAACTCGTAATTGGGAGTACATCGATCTAGTACGAGTTCACGGGTGGGAAGTCACGGGTTTGACTGCCGTTCCAGTGCACTTTCACGGGTATAAGGTTGCCTGGAACGATGTACTCCCAGTTACGAGTTCGAAAAACACGGGTTACAGGTTGCCTGGAACGCGGCATTATTTATTTTTACAGTCAGACAATGAGCTGAGGTAATGTGACGGCTATAACAGACAGCAGACAAATGGCTAATGATGACTAATGACCACAGCAGCGGGAATCCACCTGTCACTCAAAAGTGGACACACCCTTAACTATGTAGAAATTTAAGGTTTACTATAATTTAAACGGATTCATGAATTATAAAAAAAAAAATTCACCCCCCTCACAGTTGTCATGAAGGGCAAAATTAGCTGTATAGACCAAAGCCACTTTCTGCTCCAGGCTGTAAACATGTTTTTTTCTGCTGTAAAGTAGGGCATTTCAACATGGGGGAGATGCAGATTTGACTCACTTTTGCAGCCAGCCTCAAGCGGCTAGTTGATGAATTAAATAAATACAAGGTGCCCAAATTTATGCAAAGCTTTGTCTTTTACCATAAGCCGTCTCTTTTGAACTTCACTAAATTAACTTCCCAGACAGTCAAAATTGTTCTAAACGCGAACTGCTATCTTTGCTCGGCCACTTAAACTTCAGATGTGCATAATCCTGCAAGGATTTCATCTCTCACCTCCTTTTGCTCGTGTCTTTGATTAACGCACAAGAAGACGAGCATTGGCCCGCCAAGCCCCACTCTCCTCCTCCCTTGTTCAGCCACACACCGCAGGAGCTCAGTTTCTCCATGTAAGTTTATCCACTGCCGCAGCAGTGATGTCTCCTCTGGTCCCAGAGGAGCTCAATTTCTCTGGCAAATTTTTCTCCAATGTCGCAACAGTGATGTCTCCTCCGCTCCCACTGGAGCTCTGTTTTTCTGGCTATTTTCTCCACTGCCGCAGCAGTGATGTCTCCTCTGCTCCAGCAGGAGCTCTGTTTCTCTGGCTAATCTTCTCCATTGCCACAGCAGTGATGTCTCCTCTGCGCCCGCAGGAGTTCTGTTACTCTGGCTATTTTCTCCACTGCCGCAGCAGTGATGTCTCCTCTGCTCCCGTAGGAACTCTGTTTCTCTGGCTAATCCTCTCCACTGTCGCAGCAGTGATGTCTCCTCTGCTCCAGCAGAAGCTCCATTTCTCTGGCTATTTTCTCCACTGCCGCAGCAGTGATGTCTCCTCTGCTCCCGCAGGAACTCTGTTTCTCTGGCTAATCCTCTCCACTGTCGCAGCAGTGATGTCTCCTCTGCTCCCACAGGAGCTCTGTTTCTCTAGCTAATCTTGTCTACTGCCGCAGCAGTGATGTCTCCTCTACTCCCACAGGAGCTCTGTTTCTCTGGCTAATTTTCTCTACTGCCGCAGCAGTGATGTCTACGGAGCCCCCCTAGTCCCACTTTGTCAAAAAAATTTATTATAACTATCTCGTGGCCTCAAGATAGCAACTTGTGGCCTCAAGATAGTATCTCGTGGCCTCAAGATAGTAACTCGTGGCCTCAAGATAGTAACTTGTGGCCTCAAGATAGTATCTCGTGGCCTCAAGCTAGTAACTCGTGGCCTCAAGATACTATCTCGTGGCCTCAAGATACGAGATAGTATCTTGAGGCCACGAGTTACTATCTTGAGGCCACGAGTTACTATCTTAGATAGCTCTCTTTGGAGAGCATGTGGTTTTATAAACGAAAAGACAAGTTGATGCATTTGTTTATGAAAAGCAAGGTTGAGAAAAACAGGATGATATGATGCGCAGGTTAAAAATCAGATCTCAAGGCTAAGCTAAATCCTATGTCCATGCGTCTCCCAAAACGCTTAACAGCGATCGGACTAAAAAGCATGTTTGCAATGATTCTGTTTGGATTTTCAAATTTGTAGTTGCGCTTAAAGGACAAGTTTGGTATTTTACACTTAAAGCCCTGTTTTCAGATAGTTTCTGATGAAATACAATGGTTAAGATTGAAATTTGGACAAATGCTGCTGTCCCGAGAATTTTAGGTTTTTGTGGTAGCACCCCCCACCTATACAACGGTTGCATAGGTGCACTGGAAAAATCGTTCGTTTACAAAGACGTGAAACTCACCGAGTGGTCAGGGGTGTTCACTGATATGCTCACACAAAAATTGCTGCAAAAGATGCTTTCAAACAGGTGTTTTACCATTCGTTGTAAAACTGTGGACCTATTTTTCCAAACGCCTCACACCCGTACATTCTTCCGTTGAGAGCTTGAATAATAGACTCTCCAGCCCAGTTGGTGGTGATAATGCACCTTTGCCAATTGCAAGCAAACCACTGGCATTTCATTGAATACACAGAAGAAGCAGAAGAAGAAGCGACGGAGTAATACCGTAAAGGTGCTGCGGTCTCACAGCACGTCCTATACAAGTCAATGGAGTTGGACAAAAACTACGATAAAACCTGTTGGAAAGCATCTTTTGCAGCGATTTTTGTGTGAGCATATCAGTGAACACCCCTGACCACTCTGTGAGTTTCACGTCTTTGTAAACGAAAGTTTAATGCGTTTTAGGAAGGATTATTCCAGTGCACCTATGCAGCCATTGTTAAGGTGGGGGGGTGCTAACACAAAAACCTAAAATTCTCGGGACAGCAGCATTTGTCCAAAGTTCAATCTTAACCATTGTATTTCATCAGAAACGATCTGAAAACAGGGCTTTAAGTGTAAAATACCAAACTTGTCCTTTAACACATTGTGCTCATAGAACACACTTTATAGTTGTTTGTGCTACTAAAATATGCACATAGGCTAGTTAAGTTTTATTCTTTAAAACACATGATTGCTTTACTGTAAGTGTTGTTTGAAACACTTAGGTTGATGCCATGCATTCTAGGCCATGTATCTTGTGTAAACTGGATTAAATATCTTGTGTGTTTATGTTGAATTTGTTTGTCTCCTTGGTGGAAAACGTACTCGGTTACTAACGTAACCTCGGTTCTCTCTAGAAGAGGGAACGAGTACTGCGTAAGATATCTTACGCTAGGGGAAAATCCTTTTCCGCGAGATATTGAAGCCAAAAATTATCCTTAATTTTGTAATAATGCAAAACGCGTTGCAGCAGCAATGCAGACATAGGCGAGACAGCTCGCGCGCCTATTGGCTGCTCTGCGGCAACTGCAGCAGCCTATCGAGCGAGGCCTGGCGTGACGTCAGACCCAATCAGGGCACTTCGCGCCCGCTGCGTCACGTCCCGCCGAAATGGGCGTGGTCTAGGCCTATAAATATCGCTCGCAGGCAGCTATTATCTGGTTTTTCATCATCGAAGCAACCAGAGCGTGTGCATGCACGGCAAGATACGCAGTACTCGTTCCCTCTTCTAGAGAGAACCGAGGTTACGTTAGTAACCGAGTACGTTCTCTTACGAGAGGTCTCTCGTACTGCGTAAGATATCTTGCGCTAGGGGACCCAATGTAAAACGCCGTGCATGCTGAGATCTGACACCAAAGACCCAAGGGCGAAAGCCCGGGGTACATATAGTGCACAATCACTCAGGGAACTCACAGGGAGTCCGGGAAGAGGGAGGGGTGCAGCCTCACTCTTCCACATATAGCAGCGTCGATGGGACGCGAATTTCATCATACAGACAGGGCGGGGTACGGCCTGAACTGATGGGGAAATGTGGGTCTTACACAGTTTGCCCAGCTTTATACTGTCGAACATTGAGCTGTGCTCAGCAGACGCAGCATTCTGAGCTGATCGCATCAGGTCAGATAATACTGGTAAATTTAGACCGACAGCAGCCTGGCCTGCAGGGCGGGAACCTCTAGGTTATAAAACCTTATAAATGTAGACGGGGAGGCCCAGCCTGCCGCCATACAAATATCTTGCAAGGCAATCCCACTTGACCAGGCCCACGAAGAGGCCATGCCTCTCGTGGAGTGCGCTCTGACACCCAATGGGCACTGCATGCCCTTGGAGGCGTATGCCAGCGCTATAGCATCAACTATCCATCTGGATAGGCTCTGTTTCGACGCGGCTAGTCCCTTAGAACGTCCGCTAAACGAAACAAAAAGCTGCTCCGTCTGTCTGAAAACAGACGAGCGAGACACATAAGCTCGTAATGCCCTGACTGGGCAAAGGAGGCTCGCGTCTTTTTCCTCATCAGGGACCGGTAGGGCTGACAGGGAGATAACCTGCGCCCTAAACGGTGTGTTGAGGGATTTTGGAACATAACCGTGCTTAGGTTTGAGTATAACTTTTGAGTCATTTGGCCCAAACTCCATGCACGCCGCGCTCACAGAGAGCGCGTGCAGATCCCCTATGCGCTTCACTGAAGCGAGAGCCAGCAAAAACACCGTCTTGAAAGACAGGTGTTTCAAATCGATTGACTGTAAAGGCTCAAATGGCGCACCTTTCATGGCTTCCAGAACCGTAGAAAGGTCCCATACGGGGACTGAGGGAGGTCTGGGAGGATTCAGTCTCTTAGCCCCTCTAAGGAAGCGGATGACTAAATCGTTCCTTCCTATTGACTGACCAAGCGTTGTTTCTGAGAACGCTGCTATAGCCGCCACATAAACTTTGAGCGTGGAGGGGGCCCTGCCCCCATCCAACAGCTCTTGTAGGAAGGAAAGCACCTCCGTCACACCACAGTTTGTGGGTGACACACCACGGGCTGTGCACCAGCCCGAAAACACCGACCATTTCGAAGAATAGAGTCGTCTTGTAGACGGAGCTCTAGCCTGCGTGATCGTGTTTAATACTCCTTTAGGGAGTCCAACATGTACCCGTTGATGGCCCAGACATGAAGGGACCATAGTTCCGGGTGAGGATGCCAGATCGAGCCGCGGGCCTGTGAGAGGAGATCTCTCCTCATTGGTACTGGCCACGGGGCAGTACTTGCTAACTGCATCACGACTGGGAACCAAGGTTGGTTTTTCCAGAACGGTGCTACCAGCAGTACTGAGCATCCTTCTTCCCTGATCCGTTCTATCACCTGAGGCAGGAGAGAGACGGGGGGAAAAGCATAGAGCGGGCGGCGGGGCCACACATGGACCAGCGCGCTCCTGCTCTTGGAGAAAAATTCTTGACAGTGAGCGTTTTCTTGAGACGCAAACAGGTCCACTTCCGCTCTGCCAAATTTCTTCCACAGCAGATGGACTGTCTGTGGGTGTAGAGACCACTCGCCTGCCGGAACATTGTTCCTGGACAGTCTGTCCGGTCCTATATTCAAGATCCCTGGCACGTGCGCTGCTCTGAGCGAGCGCAGGTTGCACTGAGCCCATACCAGGAGGCGTTCTGCCAGCCTGTACAGTTTCTCGGATCTGATGCCGCCCTGGCGATTTATGTAGGACACCACAGACATGTTGTCCCAACGGACCAAGACGTGGTGACCTTTTATTTGGGGACAAAAACGCGTCAGCGCGTTGTCTACTGCCAGCATTTCGAGGCAGTTTATGTGCAGGAGCTTCTCCCGTTCTGACCATTGGCCGAAGAACGGTCTGCCCTCGAGCAGCGCTCCCCATCCCGAGGTGGACGCGTCCGTGGACACCACTTTCACCCTCGAGGAAGTCCCCAGGCTTACACCTGATTGGTACCAGTCGTTCGCTTTCCAGGGTTTCAGAGCTGTGACGCACTTCTGATTGACCCTGAGGCGAAGCAAACCGGGTGCCCACGCTTCGCGTGGGACTCGCGCTTTCAGCCAAAACTGCAGCGGGCGCATTCGGAGCAGGCCCAGCTGGAGCACTGACGATGCTGAGGCCATGAGACCTAGCATCTTCTGAAATCTCTTGAGCGGGACAGACGCGCCGCAGCGAAAAGAGTTCGCTGTGCGTCGAATGTCTACCGCGCGCTGTTGTGATAGTCGCGCTATCATGGATAGTGAGTCCAGTTCTGTGCCCAGGAAAGATATTTTCTGACTGGGTGACAGGGAGCTCTTCGCCCAATTGACACTCAGACCCAAATCCTCGAGGTGATCGAGTAAAATGGTCGTGTGTTCTATGAGCACTGCGCGAGATTGCGCTAGAATCAGCCAATCGTCCAAATAGTTCAGCACTCGCATGCCTCTCATTCTGAGGGGTGCGAGCGCCGCATCCATGCACTTCGTAAATGTACAGGGTGCCAGGGACAAGCCGGACGGCAGGACTGTGTACTGATATGCCTGGCCCTCGAAGGCGAATCTCAAATATCGCCTGTGACGTGACGCTATCTGTATTTGAAAATACGCGTCTTTCAGATCTATTGACACAAACCAATCTCCTTGGCGAATCTGCACAAGGATTTGCCTGGTCGTGAGCATCCTGAACTGTCGCTTCACAAGCACTTTGTTCAGTTGCCTTAGATCTAGTATGGGTCTGAGACCCCCGTCTTTTTTCGGTACCAGGAAGTATCTGCTGTATAGCCCTCCTTCGCTCTGAACTTGAGAGAGAGGCTCTATGGCCCCTTTGCTCAATAGTTTCGTCACTTCGGCTCGAAGTAGATGTGCTACTTCTGTTTTTACCGTGGTCTCGACGCACGCCACATAGCGGCGAGGGCGTCGGCGAAACTGCAGCGAATAGCCTCTTTCTATAATGTTCAGCACCCACTTCGAAACCCCGGGTAGCTTTGCCCATGCGTCTGCATGGATAGCTAGGGGTTGAATACGAAGCGCGCTCCGCTCGCTCAGCGATGGAGAAGCTTCGGCGTGCTGTAACACAAGCATGGCGCTCGTGACATTTGAGGCATGGGGCGCGCTGATAACAGCGGGCAGATTGCCCGCGCTCGACTCCTCTGCGGTGGTCAACCGCGAGGGGGAGGGCTGGGCGGTTCCCGTGGGAACTGTCATGTCTATGTGTGGATGTGGGCGCGGGACAGCGGGCACATTTATCACACCGAAAGCATCGTTCGCTTGAGTGAAGCGAGTGCACGTTGGTTTCGTTTTTACAGAAACCGTGAGACATGCATAACGTGGTGTTAGTGGGCACTGGGTAGTGAGCACATTCACCATGTTTGAAGCGCAACCGATCTGAGTCGGTTTTATGTGCGCGAGCCCTGTGTGACAGGCTGTGCTTGTGTGTAGGGATGGGCACTGGGCAGTGGGCATTCTTACTACACATGAAACACCATCGGCCGTGGCCGGGACACCAGAAAATACACTCTTTTGGGGATTTATCTGGGTAGCCGTGAAAACGGCATTTGTGTGCAGGCAAGCGGGTGACAGAACCGACTTGTTGGCTGCAGAAAACACTGGAACAGTCACATTTGCTGGAACTGGACGAGCGAATAGCTTTGGTGTGAGTCCGGCCGCAGCGGGACTGGAACACCGTCGTTTTCCTAGCTGTGCTAGGACGACTTCGGGGCCTCGGGCTTCACCGTGATCCTAGGTCGCGAGCCACGTCCTGCGGGGCGGCGACCGGATGAGCGGGAGCGCAGTCTCACGCTTCTGGCCTGGCGGCGCTGTGAAGTGGAGGCAGTGGACGGTGGCTGTGGCTGTGAGCTCTGAGCAGACGGTTTCGCACGGCCTGCTGCAGAGCTGGAGCGCTTCGGGAGGAAGTGCTTCATAGCCTGAGACGCTTTCTGTACCTCTGCGAATCTCTCCGCGAAGTCCTTGACGGAGGATCCAAAGAGGCCTGTGGCGGAAAGCGGGGCGTCGAGGAACGCGGTGCGTTCAGACTCGGCCATTTCCGAGAGCGTCAGCCAAAGATGTCTCTCAGACACGGTGAGAGAAGCCATAGTCCGTCCAATGGCTTGCGCTGCGGACTTAGTAGCACGGAGAGCGAGGTCCGTGGCACTCCTTAAGTCCGGCACGCAGATCGCGTCAGGTCCTTCCTCATCCAGCTTACGGAGGAGATCGGCCTGGAAGATCTGGAGCGTTGCCATGGTGTGCAACGCTGACGCAGCTTGCCCGGCGGCGGAGAAAGCGCGGCGGAGCAGGCTTGACGTCGTGCGGCAAGCTTTAGAGGGTAGGGCCGGCTTAGCGCGCCGTCCAGCGGAGGGCGGGCATAAGTGGGCCGCTATCGCCTCTTCAACCGGCGGCAGCGAAAGGTATCCTTTGTTCTTGGCATCGTCAACGGCGGAGAATGCCAAAGAAACAGCAGGACGCATTCTAGCCGAATAGGGGGCGTTCCAGGACTTGGCGACTTCTTCGTGTAACTCAGGAAGAAAAGGCGCCGGTCTGGACGCAGGCGAAGCGCGCTCCCCAGGCAGGAAAAATCCATCCAGCCGGTTGTGAGCGGGCTGCTCAGGCGAAGACCACTCGAGGCCGAGGCTCGCCGCGGCCTGTGCGAGTACTCGCATGAGTTCCGTCTCAATGGAAGCTCTCTTGCCTGACGACGTGCGGGCAGGGGGTGCGGGGTCCTCAGAGCCCGCCCAATCCTCACTGCCTGACGCCAGGATAGAGCAGGAATCATCCTCTCCCAGCAGGGCTTCCTCATCCGCGATGTCAACGGAAGCGGCGGCAGACGGCGGCCGCTGTCCGTCAGGAAGCGAGACAGACGAAGCCGGGGAAGCAAGCGGGCGAACCGGCGAGCTTTGGCGGCTGAGGGAGGGTTCCGGGGGCCGCTGGGCACGGCGCTTTTTACGGCGCGACGCCGCGGCGGGCGGGGGAGCAGTCTCGGTGAAGACGGCTAGGCGAGTCCTCAGAGTCGCCATTGCCATCAGCTCGCAGTGAGGGCAGCCGCCGTCAGCGAGCGCGAGAGCTGCATGTTCCTCACCCAGGCAGGAAACGCAAATCACGTGGCGGTCCCCGTCGCTGAGTGTGGCTCTGCACGAGCCGCAGGAAGGCATCTTGAAAAAGACGCTAGCTCTTTTAGAATGTGTGTCGCGGCGGCGACACACACACACAAATACAGAGTAATAAAAGAGAAGGATATAAGCGCCGGAAAGCGCAGCAGGAAGGCAGGAAGGCGGCGCGGCCAGCGACTTCAGTGACTCGTCCCGCTGAAGGTGCTCTCTCTCGACGGCGCGGCTTCTAACCCAGCTCCAGCGATGCGTGTGCTTCGCTTGAAGGATGAAAAATCAGATAATAGCTGCCTGCGAGCGATATTTATAGGCCTAGACCACGCCCATTTCGGCGGGACGTGACGCAGCGGGCGCGAAGTGCCCTGATTGGGTCTGACGTCACGCCAGGCCTCGCTCGATAGGCTGCTGCAGTTGCCGCAGAGCAGCCAATAGGCGCGCGAGCTGTCTCGCCTATGTCTGCATTGCTGCTGCAACGCGTTTTGCATTATTACAAAATTAAGGATAATTTTTGGCTTCAATATCTCGCGGAAAAGGATTTTCCCCTAGCGTAAGATATCTTACGCAGTACGAGAGACCTCTCGTAAGAGAACTCTGCTATTTTTGACATAGCTGCAGTAAAACCATAACAGGAGCATAGGATTGCCATGTGGCTACAATGTAAATCACAAGACATTTTAAATCTTAAAAGAGAAACAGCGAACGTGCATCTCATCAATCCTGAAACAAAAACCTTTTCACATTCAACGTTCCAGAGACGCGTCAGAGAATGCAGTAACTATGAACTTTGAACAAAAATCATACATTTTTATGTTTGAATTCATTCTGAATTATCTGCAATTATTTTTCCCAAGTAGAACGGATTCCTATGTTACCGCAATTTTTGCGTCAGATTAGTGACGATTAATATTCGGCACGGATTCAAGTGTAGGCTACTTGGTTTGCAAAGACGGGTTAATTTCCATTTAGAAGAGAAAAATGCTGCTTGACCAACCTAAATTTGGGTACGTCTGTTTTACCTGTTTTAATTGTTACTTAAGATAAGTGTACGTTGGATTGACACCATGGGCTTGGCCAATCCAAAAGCCATTATAAGTGAAGTAAAGTTGGTCAATGAATGTCTGTAATGGTGGCCAAAACCTCTACTGAGGTAAAACGATTAAATTAAATTCAGGTAGAAGCAATTCCATGGGGTCTATACCAAAGTATCTTTGATCGTGTAAGTGTGAATACGGCAAATCTCAGGTATATAGCCAATTACCTCTGTTTAGTGACCGAAACTGGCGGGATTGTGATCGACCAACGTTGAACAGAAAACATGAGGACCTCTGAGCGACATAGTTTCCTAATCTAAAACGGGTCAAATATAAAGTAAAGAGTAAATAGAATAATCAAACGTTAAAATGGCCACTTTGCCTCCATATAGTCTTTAAAAAGACTAAATGAAACAAAAAGGCATTTGGAATCTAACAAAGAAAAAAAGAGAAACAGCGAATGTGCATCTCATCAGCCCTGAGCTAAAAACCTTTTCATATTCAAATGTATTGACATGAGAACAAGCAGAGATTTGACCATGCGTTTAGCATGTGCTGGCGGTTCATTGAGTGTTAACACCAACAGAGTACCTCATTGGCTTTCAGCCTGACCTGTGTTGTACATTCAATGCACTGGCCAGTACTGCTGCGACTACAGGGCCAAATCTAAAATAAATCATCTTTTGAAAAACGAACACTTTGACAAATAAGTTGTTCCAGAGACCCTTAAGAGACCAGAAACAATATTTAATTTATATTCTTAAACATAATATAATTGTATTATAACTCGAATTATAATTTACATTATATTATAATCGCCAAGCAGGGCATTAATTGGAGAAGTGGACATTAATCCTTAAAATTCAATTTCATTGGTGTGCTACCCAGTGCCAAAAGGGGAGGGGTCTGCTTTTATTTTTTGCCATTAAAAAACATGGCTAGGAGTGTCTAGAAGTGTGGCACAGGCAATAGCAAACCATATCATCCTTGACTGGGGTGCACCAACTAAAATTGAATCTGATCATAGAAGTAAATTTACAAGGAGGGTGTAAAATGCCAAACATCAGACAGAAGTACGACAGCCTTTTGCAGGTCACAAGAGATCTGCACTAACTAAATGTGTGAACGATAACAGGCAACACTGAAACAGGTTAAATCATTTCTGCCCACAGATCTGGCTTTAATGAGAGCAACTTGAAGTAAAGCCATGAGCATTGACCCATTGGAACTCATGACACTACGAGTGATAAAAACTCTGATTAATCTCTAATGCTCATATGACACAGCAGACTGTGTAGGCTGAACTGCAAGAGCAGCTTCAGGTGTCACACAATGCACTGAAACAACAGCAATAATTCAGACTTGGTCAATGAAACTCAGTTTCATGCGACAACTGGAATTAAAATTGCAATGGACATGATTATGGAGCAAGTAAAATAATTCAACACGTCTGAATTTGAAGTTGTTGAAAATATCAGAATTAACTGTGGTTCTCTCTGCATTTGTTTCTGTCTCAGGTTTACTTCTGCAAATTCCTCGGAGGACGGATGACAGGACGGGCCGGACCCCACCTGGATCAAAGCCAGGACAGCGGAATTGTTAGAACATAACTTGAGACTCGGGAGATGGGTGAAAAGACACTTCAAGTGAAAAGACGTTCACTAGGGATGGGGAAATGAAGCCTCATGAATCACTGAGGTTTTCCCCTGACTGTTCCGGAAAAGATTCAAAGCTTCGAGAGTGTCGAGAACAGCGCCATCTGGTGCTTATTTAAAATAAAGCAACCAGAAGCCTGTGTTAGAAGCTCTGGCAGATGAAGCAACCACAACACACTCCATAATTTCAATGTTATGTGTACAAATAAAAGCCTTACATGTTTGTGTTTTATTTGTCCATTAAATAAATTCATTTTCTCTCCTCACAAACACATCAACCAGACTGAGCCAACAATGACTCATTAAATAAGATTTGGGCTTCGAGCCTTCTGACACCCAAGCGAAACGCGCACGTGATTGGACAGAAAGTGAGGCTTCATTTGTCGTCGATCACGTGACTCTAGTAAACCAATACACACCCTGATACAGGGCTTCACTAGAAATTGTGTACGCATATCGAAGCTTCAGTGTCATACGTAACAAGTCTATCCAGGCTAAACACTACACATCATAAGAAGAAAAAGATGACGTAAAGTCCAAAAGTGTCACTTCACTAAAGATCTATTGTCCATCTTCACACTAACAGATCCAGATAGCTTCACACACATAGGATGGTAAAGCCGATCCCATGATGACAGTCTAAAGGCCCATACACACCGGGACGAATATCGACGCGCGTTATTCGCCAGCGTTTTTCAACGCGTTTTTTGTGTTCACACCCAAGCGTTTTTCGCTGATGATGAGCCGAGTGAACATGCAAATTCATTCCCTGACATTAGATGGCGCTTAATGTAAAACAGAAATACAATACCACTCCATAACAGTCTATACTCTGCAATACCACTCCATAACAGTCTATACTCTGCAATACCACTCCATAACAGTTCTCTTTTAACAAGATTTTTGTAGTCGCTGTCGCGTTTGTCATATAGTTCTTTATTCCGACACCAACGAGACCAGCAGCTCTACATTCATCTTGCCTTGCATCTTCCTCGTCATTTCTTCCCGGCAGTGTCTGTCTATGGGCAGTGTAGACGCTACTTGGCGTATATCTTCTTCGCTGTTACGTATGTGTGCTCGGCAAGACCGTTTTGTGTTTGAGCGCCCCCAAGTTGTGTTTTACTGTAACTTCAGAAGCTCCAGACACGTGAGCAAAAGCGCCAATCTCATTGGTCGGATAGTTTTTGACGCGGCGCGTCAAACCAAAAAAACGAACCCGAGGCGTTTAAAAAAAAATTACGCTTTTACGCGTGGCGTTTTTCGCGTCGGTGTGCACACTCACATTGGCGCCCTTTGTTTAGTCACGAGGCGTTAAACGTCGGCGAATATCGCGCGCGAAATTCGTCCCGATGTGTACGGGCCTTAACAGAGCCACACACAGCATACGCTATCCACAACACACTGCCAACTCATGGGACAACACTGTAATATACATATGAATGGCTACAGTCACAATGATGCAAATTATGAAGCAGAGACAGAACTGCTATTAAATTTGACTAATGTTAAAACTTTTTGACTGTTATTAGAGTTGTTGGAAAATCAGCGATTATAACAGAAACATCATAAAAAACGGATAGATCTGAAGTGTGATCGCTTCAATCAATTACAAAATTTACAATTTAACCCTGTCATCGACTGTGACTTAGCCAGCACAAAACACACACACACACACACACACACACACACACACACACACACACGCACAAAACTGTTGCAAGGAATGAACAATCTCCATTCTTGTATGACTAAGCATGTTCCAAGTCACTTCTTAGATCTGCATAGGTGGCTTGCATTGGAAGATTGCTGAATAAACAAAGTGATTATTATATACATGCATTTCCTCATAATGGTGATTGAATATTGCTATTACTGTTATTACAAGATTTATTGATGCGTACCATTGATTTGATTATTTAGATTACACCGACCTCTTGCTGCATTTCCTTTGAATAATTCAGACCAAGAATATTTAAATTCCACTACCATTTAACATCATCACAGTGGTATTGAAGAATTGGACATTTAAAATGGGACCACCCTACCATACATGACCTTGAGAAACACTTGAGACCAGATGTACCATTCGCTCTTGCTGACATGAACATGATATTTTATATTAAACACGACATGATTTTGTTTTGTTGCATTATTTGTTCATGCATTTCCCTACGACTTTAAGTTCATATAAGTGCTCAATCGTGAAGTGGACATTTAAGATGCTTTTCAGGAGGTCATTGGTCAAGAAGGGTCAGATTATCATCATGGGGAAGGTGCCAGAGAAGCAGAAGTTTCTCCATGAAGGAATGGCACGTCAACTGAACAAGTCACAAAGGTCCAGATTGACTCTATGAACTTTTCTCACATCACAGGATCACAGGAAGACCTTAACGCATTCATCCACCTGCTGAACTCAAGCTACATACACCTGGTGAGACCAGGTGTTCTGCAGGTGAACACAGCCCTCTGAAGGCTTCTCCAGATGCTAACACTGAAAAGACAATTTTTGAGCTACACCTCAAGGATTATTACTAACGTCTTACTGTGACCCTGTAAGTGTTCATTCGAATTTGACCCACGGGATCAAGGAGGGACTGTAAGACTTGATAAATTAGATAAATGCAGTCTACTTGAGGCCCTGAGAGGACAAACCCAGTAAACAATTACCGTCTTTTAACGTTGAAATATGGTTGAAAATAAGTCGGTCCGCCTTGGACTGGTTAACGACGTGATTTCAACTAAGTAGTTTCGGCCGGATTGTTTGACTACGTGTTTTCAACTGATCATCTACGACATGTTTTCAACTGATAATCTAAGACAGCTAGGATGGTCTGTTATACATGCTAAAACAACGGAGAAAACAAACTACCAAACCATGTTCATTATTATCTCAAATAAATTTAAAGAGTTTTACATATTCCGTCAAAGTTATAAAAAAATACATTGAAACTGTACGTGCAATGAGGATTCATACACGGAAAGAATTACCACACCCCAGCTGGCGGCAGTAATGCACCATTAAAGTTAGTTGCCAACCGCCATAAAACCGAAAGAAGAAGAAGCAATGAGGCGTGCGCGCGAACATGAATGCTGCAGAGGAAGTGCGCGCTCTGTATTTTTCCACCCATCATCAAGTCAACCGCCAGAAAGCTCTTCACACCAGAAAGCAGCTGTGTAAAGTAAGTAGCTATGACAAAATAATTAGCTATGATGGCAAAATAAGTGTAACATTATAAACGTTTACCTTATTTCAACCAAACCTGACTTTTTGATTGTAAACGTACTAGCTAGACATTATGCGGCTAGCTACCACATGTACGTTACACACCACACCGATGGACTGTTAGCTAGCTATCTGTGTGAAATTCCCAAAATGCTGATATTAATAAGCCATTAAGGTTTAACTGTTTGTGATTTATTTTTTAGTTATGTTACATCGTAGATAGACAGATTATTTAATTTCAGCTTTGGTTTATTCATGCACCATCTAATATATTTTCTTTTGCAGCTGCAGTAATGAAGTGGAGTAAAACTGCCACAGAAGTTGAAATCGGGGCTGCTATGGCTGAGACACTTAAACATGCTCCTGGGAGAGCTGGAGGTGGAGGTCGCAAAGTGTGAACATTTGTAGTGTACATTTTCTGAGTTGTGTTTTGTGTTGACTCTTGGAATGTGAAATCTGTGTTTTATTGCACTATATTTTATTTAAAATGTGATGTTTTAAGTATAATAAAGCTATTCTCTCTTTAAAGCTTTGTTTTATGCATATGTTAATCTAAAATGTTATTTGGCATGTTAATGTGTTGGGACTTTAGAACTGACAATTGTCAATAGGCATCGAGTAAACGTTGAAGATTGACCTGTTTTCAATGTTGAAAAGTCGGACAAATTTGACGTCTTTTCAATTTTCATTTTCAACCTTCAGTGGACCGTAATTAGACGTTGAAGATTGACCTGTTTTCAACGTTGAAAAGTCGGACAAATTTGACGTCTTTTCAATTTTCATTTTCAACCTTCAGCGGACCGTAATTAGACGTTGAAGATATACGTCTATTCAACGTCTAATAGACGACTTTTTGCTAGCTGGGAAGGACCTCTCTAGAAATTAACATTTGATTCTCCCTCTTGTGCACTATCGAGTCTAAAGTCTCAACTCCGAGTCATCCTAATCTACATTTCATTCCCTCATCCCTCACCCCCTCTCTCTCATACTCAGATCACCTGAATTCACCCAAGAAAATATATAGTTTAATGTGAATGATTATCACAGAGTATTATACATGTTTGGTATCATTTGAAATGTCTCAGTGTGACTAGTACAAATGTCTCATTTCCAAATAAGTAAAACAAAAGGTGATAAGGTTTTTTAGAGCTTAGATATAACTGGCACACAAAGGAAGGTGGTCTCCTGGCAAATGGTCTCATACCCTCAAAAGGTGTAACCTCTGAATGCACATTTCCATTGTTAGCACATGTTTCCATGTGAAAGAGGTTCTGTCTATATAATGGAATGTAGCAAAGGGTTCGGGGTCTTCTGTTACTCAGATGCAGGGGCGGATCTACTGGGGTGGCACGGGGTGGCAGCTGCCACCCCTAGTAAAGGTCTTGCCACCCCAGCTGCCACCCCATTGATGTCAGCCAGGCCGGCTGAAAATAAGACGACATTTACGGTAAAAACCTTTGTTTCCTGGGCGCCCCTAAACGCATCATGACTTGAGTAGAAAATACTTAGCTACGTCCCTGATTCAAACGTGCAGAGCGGCGTTCGCTCAGTCTGGCTCACACACAGCGAGTCTGCTGCGGTGCTGTGACCCTGCAACCCGACTGGAGAGACTGAGCTGCCCAAGAGCCTCTAAAGGTGAAGTGAGTTTCCCCAAGTGTAGTTTAAACACACGTTTAACTTAAAGTTACATTTGTAATGAATGTACTGTATGCAAAAGACGATTCAGCATCAGCAAAAACAGCGAGTCTATTACGTTAGCCAAAATCAGCGGTCAAAACGCTCCCTCGTGATTTGTAAGAGCACTCTTCCCTTTGATTAGCCTAATTTTGATTTTAGTAAAGACAAGAACAGCTTTATAAAAAATATAAAATATTGTTTGTATCCATAACGTTTAGCTACTGATGGTCGCCGTTACGCCAACGTTACGTTACAACACACAATACAGTGCCAGTTAGGAGATCGATCATTTGATTAGCTAAGCAGTCCTATTAAATCCAATTCCTCTCAGATATCACAGCAATGAAACCAGGTTACAACTGGGGAATTAACAAATACAATAGGAGTAGTCTAAACATGGTGTGTGCATGTGATAAATCTTTCTGATTTGATATTTGTTATTGAGGACAGAACTAAACATTCAAACGGTTACACTTTCTTTGATATTAAACTAATTTTATTTTAGATTTAGATTTTGGCTTCCAATGATTATAAAAAGAATATATTTGAGGTATACCATTAAAAACTAAAGCTGCATTCTGTCTAGCGCAACTTCCATCCCTTCACAGCGGTGTGCTGTCATTTCTCCCTAAAACCCAAACGTAACGTCAGAATCTGCATGATCGGTGATTGTTGTAAAATGTAGTCTATACTGTTACTAAACTGCGGGACGCGTTTGATAATAAAAGGCTATTAAAAGTACCAAAACTGACGCAATAGACGCTGTTCCAAATGCGGCGTGCGCTCCAAAACACACCGCAACGAGTATATTTTGGGCTTCGTGTGCACATCTAAACGATCAAATGTGTCAAAATGGCTGTCTTGGAGATTCACTTAAACAGTTTATTCACTTAAATACAGTTTATGTCTTAAATGGGCGTTAATAGTTGGGAGAAAATATGAGGCGTAATAATGATTAGATCCGCATTTGGTCTTAAAGAGGCAGCAGTCTAATAAACCTGCTGACGATTGCTCCATTAATGTGAATCAAACAACAAAAGGCAAAGAGAAAATCAGTCGCAGCTCTTGAATGAATAATTTTGGCTTTTATAACTTTAATCTATCTATGATAAACTATGCAGTGCTAATTTAAATCTGACTTTATTAGATGTCTTTTTAGCCCATATTACTCCTTAACAGTAATGTCAGTAGACATTAGGGGATAATATCGCGAGCAGGCGGGAGCGCCGTGAGCGCTGAGCGAGCAGGTACGAGTCGAAAAAGATGGATAAAGCAAAGCTGTCGGGACTAAAAATAGAAAAAGAAAGAGGGAAAGGAGATGGCATGTCAATTGATGCGCCAGCAGCTAAATAAGTGGATGGTCAAAGGCAACAGGTAGGATTTAAAGTGTGACGTCCACGCATGTAGGCTAGGAGATTCCCGGTGGGCCGACGTGCTTTTTGGGCCGATACATCTAATAGGCTATTTTTTTTTTTTTTGTCTTTGTCTTAACGGCCCATAAAACTCGTACATCTGTGGCCCATTCATTTTGTTTTGTTTTGCTTAATTGGCGACGCTGGGTTAGTGCCGTCGTAATGCATTGGTCAAAAAAGAAAAAGAAAAAAAAAGTAAGCGTTAGGTTTTTTTTGACATTTTTAATTAAACACGTAGATCAGCGGCCCATTGGTTCTTTTCTTGATTGACACTGGGCTGGCCCAATCACATCTTTAATGTGAAGTATAGAAATTAGTACAAAACTAATTATGAAAGTTTCCTTTATTTTTCAGTGCATTTGTTTTGCAATATATGGCTATTACTATCATGGGATTAATATTATAACTATTATTATGTAGGCCTAGGCTAGTAGTGTAATCTAGACAGACACTGTTACTAAAAAAGGTTTGAAATTTTCTTTGTTTAATTTGCACACTGAATATGGGTTGGAGCTTTTAATTTTGAACTCTCAAAGTGCACCAGATTGATGAATTCAACATTAAAAAGCACAAAATTTTCTTACGGGGGAGCATGCCTCCGAACCCCCCTAGAGGGACAGGGGTCCACTCAGCAGTGGATTCATCACTGTGAAGTATAGTTCAATTATATTAAGAAATAACTATTTTGTACTGTCTGTTAACTATCACATTACTTGGCACAGTTATTTTTTTCTTTGTTTGTTGTTGTTGTTGTTTTTGGGTGGGGGGAAGCAATTCATTGTTGCTGCATACCCCTCTAACACTGGGTAGTTGCGCCCCTGAGTATTGGTAAGAGTAGTAATACCGTTAAAACCTTAACGATACCCATCTCTATTGGCAGCAATGAATTACAAGTTATGGCCAATTTAACTGTGATTAGATTCAGTAAACGTATGCCATGTTGCCACCCCTCAAAAATTCCTGCCCCCCTCTCGCCACCCCATAAATATTTTTCTAGATCCGCCCCTGCTCAGATGAGCCCATGATGTTGAAGGACCTCAAAGAATTCAGCATCATGTATTTCAATGTCACATCTCTTCTCTTTATTCCAGAGCATTTGATGTTTTGTATCGATTATCTTTGAATTGATTATGAAATTGGCATGATACATTTACCTGACATAATAAATTGTTACATTTGATTATTCTAACCGTCTTTGGCATTGTTTTCATTAAAGAGTTTAAAAGAATAATCAAATATTCGTTCACGTTTAATGATGCATAGACATCATTAAAACCTTTTCATTTATGGAGTCAGATGAAATAACGAGAAAATACATATGAGAAAATGTATTGCATTTAATCAAAAATACTTTGCCTCGAGAAAAGACAGTAACACGTAAAGACCTTACGCGCTGGTCGGATGCCGGACTTTGGGCCGATCGAGCGCGAGCTTACAATGGATTATTTTTAATTTTTTTTAGCAATTGAATGTGGGTAAGTTTCATTAAAAAAAAAAGCAACATTTTGAGCAAAAGGCTGAGAAAAATTTTTTTTTGGAGTGGAACAGATTGAGTCCATAAACACCCTCAAAGCTTCACAGTCCTACAGCTCATCCTGGTTCAACATTTCATTCAGTAACATTAGGCAGTTTTGATTTATATGCTGTTTAATGTTGTTGATCGCATTATATTACATTACATATAGCACTTCGACTCTGCGCAGTAAAAAGTCACGTTGGTTCTAATGACAGAAGTGAGAGGGAGAGGATTTTTCAGGAGTGACTTTTTACTGCGCAGAGTCGAAGTGCTCCCAACTTCAAGTGCTATTTGCTATACATATAGTTATCCTTTTTAGAAAAGCGGCACGTTTTATTTTGTGTCACCATACTTGGTCGTGTAACTACTCGTGTAACTGTATTTAAATAGGGAAAACGTGGAGGTGTTTGGTCACTTCTAACTTCATCTCTGTTTGGTTCCTAATGAATGAACTGGGCTAAGCTAAGTGCTATCAAAGTGTCGCCGTGCGCCAGAGCGATTGAGTGCACGCACTGAGACGAGAGAGGTATGTATCAACTCGTCTTAGTTAAGGGAATAGCATAGTTTAATATGAAAAAAACGGTGGAGTATCCCTTTAATAACGTCCGCTATAAATAACCTTTTGCAAAATGTAAAGGTTTCATGGATGTTTTATGTAAGAATTTTGACATATTATTCACTTTTTTTTGGAGAAAAATTACCTAAAATTGGAACTAGAAATGAACACAATAATTACAGATAAGCAGTGGGAGACGTCATGCAGTCAAGGACACAGGGCAACCAGTAGTCCAAATTGGAAGGAATTTGGATGGAAGATTAAAATGAGATATTTTAGAACTCCATTCATAACATCAAAATGGAGCAACACCTCAGACGGCTGTTGGAGGGGCTGTGGCTTGGTGGGGGACCACACGCATATATTTTGGGACTGCCCTAAGATATTAGAATATTGGAAAAATGTACAAAAAGAAATAAAAAAAAATTCTCTGTATAGATCTACCTCTTGAACCATCATCTTTGTGCTAGGGGTACGGCTGATCTTGAAGAGAACAGCCAGACATGTTTGCTGAGAGTCCTTCTTTTAATAGCGAATAAGGTAATTACGGCCTCCTGGCTGAAGCCACACCCTCCAACGGTTGCACAATGGAGGGAAAGAATCCAAGAAGTTCATAACATGGAACATACAACAGCATTATTACAACTGAAAGCATAAGTATTCCTAAATAAATGGTCATGCATTGCCCTACATTTTCATTTGATATGAATGATATATTGTATTTATTTAATTTTTTTCCATAGGGATTTGTGCATGCACATTTGTGCACACTTTTATGTTGTGTATTCTCATTTTCTTTTCTTTTCTGAATATCATATATTTTCCTTACTTTTATTATTATTTTATTTATTTATTTAACTTAATGCATTGGTCATTTGCAAATGCATTATGGTTAGGATGAGAGATGTCTGTGGACTGCTGTTCTTTTTGTGGACTTGCCCGTGGCACCTTGCTGTAGCATCAAAAAGTTATTTTGTGACACTGTATGACTGCACTTCATAAAAAAATAAAAATAAAAATTAAGACCTTGAATCCAGTGCACAAAGTGCACAACCTGTGTTGGTTTTTTTTGGGGAAAGAAGTGGGAAACCATGATGGCTATGAAGTACATCAAACTGGTCTTTGTAATTTGCATCCAAAACAAAGAAGCACAGTGAAGATCAGATACTGGTGCAGCCTATAGACTTTTATGCTATTTTCATTTTCTACACAAATCAGAAGTGAAATTTTCTGGTTGCGGTATTTACCTAACCTGTGGCATTGACAATGATCAAGATTGACATTTTAAACTTTTAATTTTAATAAACAACTTATGTTCTGTTAGATGTTCTGTTCTGACTACTTTTTGAATTTTGTATAATAGGTAATGAAGATATATTAACAAAAAAATCGTATATATAAAACATATATAAAATACATATATATATATAAAAAGGGCCTCATTGATTCATTTTGCCTGGGGCCCACACTCAGTGTTGGTTCGCCTCTGCGCATTGTGGTCCTGATCAGACACAGACACATTGAAATCTGAATGTAAAAAAGCAACAGATGCAACAATAATAAACAGATATCAAAAGCTCACATTTAGGAATGAAAGAAGAGTTTAGAAGTAAAATAGTGACGTGCATCATGTGTGAGAAGCACCAGCAGGGTACAGACGCCTCTGAGAGCAAAGACAAGACAGACACTGAACTATCAGAAGAACTTTAGCCCATTTATGCAGAGCAACTTCTTTTATGAGGGATATTTTAAATAAAAGATGTTTACATATAGTCCAAAAGACTAAATGGCTAAATGGTCCAAAATGGCTGAATTTATAAAAATGACCCCGTTCAGAAGTTTATGTATTGATTCTTAATACTGTGTCCTTACCTGGATGATCCACAATGGTTGTGATGTTTTATGATGGTTGTTAATGAGATCTTTGTATGTTCTGAGCAGTTCTTCAGAAATCCTCTTGCAAATTCTTTGGTTTTCCAGCATCTTTTGCATATTTGAACCCTTTCCAGCAGTGACTGACTGTGTGGTTTTGAGATCCATCTTTTCACACTGAGGACAATTGAGGGACTCATACGCAAGTATTACAAGTATTACAAAAGGTTCAAACATACACTATTGCTCCATATAATAATAATAAAAAATATTTGTTGAGAGGACTGTTTTCTCTTCTTAAGGGATTGGTAGAAATACAATTGTGGTTATGTAAATACAAATTTGTAAATGAAACAAAATCGTTCTATAAACATTTTTATTTTATTTTATGTAAGTTATAATTTGTAAATGAAATAAAAATAAATTATTCTGTATATTTATTTTTGCCATGTCAATTAATTTGTTAATGAAAAAAATCAATTGATCTATACATTTTTACTTACTGTACTTTTTACAACTATTTACAAGAGTTATTAGTTATTTCAGTTTCGCTATCAGAGACGATTTGAGAGATGCACATTTTTTTAGTCTGTGACACAATGAGTTTCATATTTTCAGTGAAGCTTTATTATTTTACGTTTCTCATAATTCTATAAATCAAAGATGACCTATTTAAATTTGACTTCGAGTTATATTGTATAAATACAAGACTGCATACTACGAGCATAGCAACAATCTTTACTGGGTGTAGCAAATTATTGCTCAATGAACAAAGCAACATGCTTCAAATAATTTATACACGCAGTTATTCACAACCTAATGGTAACGATGACGATCAAAACTTCAACATAATAGAAACTCTTTCAAATGTCAAATAAAACTGAACATTAAACATTAACAGATGTTTCCCTTTACTCAAAAACACATAAAATAACGATTCATTTCAATATTTACTCTCCATTTCCAGCCATGTGCAAAGCATGCTGAAACTAACAATGGTGTCTCTAAATAAAACCGCATAATTTAACTAATTCTCTTAAAATAAATAGGAAGCCTTTTTCCCCTGTATTTTATCAGCTTAATCAGTCCCTCAGTTCAAACCTCAAATATGTTTCCTTAAAAAAATAATAATAAAAAAATAGGAAAATGTATCTCTTGGTTTATTTAGTGAAATGTTTCTTTGCATATATATATATATATATATATAAAATATATATAACACTAATATTGGCAGTCAAATGCTGCTGTAAACCAGATTAATTTACTTCCTAGCTTACTGTTCTACTTTAATAAGGTTGTAGGAGACTCTCAGGACACGCCTCGCACTCCATATGTTGTGATACGTCATATTCACGTGCAGCTGCAGCAGTGGTGATGAGAGGACGCGCTTGAGCAACAGATGAGAAATGAGAGAAATCAATAGTCGAACTCGCGCGAATGAGGAGAAATCCCCTGTGCTAAACGTGTCTATCCAGACAGGACCACCAGACGCGCATCAAGGCGTCTTTTTGTTAACCACTCGCTCCAGACGCTCAATTCGCGTTCGTTGTGAACGCTGGAGTCACATAGGCTACAGCAGTAAAATATTGGTCACAAATGATTGATCACTTTCTAAATAGTAAAAGTATGTAGCGCGCATCTACTAGGCTTATAATTATGAATGAATCGGTTTTTACCGATGCAAATATGTTTGAAACGATGCATCGCGATACAAATGCCAACTTATCCGATGCACACTTATTTAAATCGATGCATCGGATCGTTAGCTTTTATGCCGATGCACCGATGCAAATCTGTGAATCTTACCATGCCTAAGGCCTATATCATAAAAATCTATCAATAAATGCACACACGTTGTCCTCTGCTTTTGTTCTGACCCTGACGCTGCAGAGATAGGCCTAATACTGGGATGATTTGGTTATGACTTTTAAATGTTACCAAGGTGATCACAAATTAGTTTACAGTTAATATTAACTGTATATATTATTATATTATTTACAAACGCCGTGGGCGCACTACTTCACCATCTTGCTTGGAGTCAATGTTTGTCGGACCTGCTCACATACAGTTGCTATGATGTGTGATTGGACAATGGCCGTTTTGGGGGAGGGGCCGGCGATAGGTCAATTGGGTCACATTTCACTGGCAGTGTAAACGAGGCCTGAGGCCTTTTATTAAAGCGAGAGTTCACCCAAAAATTGTGTCATCATTTACTCACCCTCAAGTTGTTTCAAACCTGTATGAATTTCTTTCTTCTGCTGAACACAAAGAAAGATATTTTGAAGAATGTTGGTAACCAGACAGTTGATGGACCCCATTGACTTCCATAGTATTTTTTTTTTCCTACTATGGAAGTCAATGGGGTCCATCAACTGTCTGATTACCGACATTCTTTAAAATATCTTTCTTTGTGCTTAGCTGAAGAAAGAAATTCATACAGGTTTGAAACAACTTGAGGTTAAACCTATATTAAAAGAATTTAGACTCATTGCCTGCAGAAGTCTCGAAGCTAGCTCCGGGTACTACTAGTACTGAGCCAGCACAGAGGGTACAGAGGAGTTCTTGAACTCATTAACTCATAGGAACCAGGCGATCAGAATGTGCTACAGCATCTACGATGGGATGAGCGACTTAGCAATGATTAGAAGCTACACCTTAAGGAAGGACAGGGGAGAAGCCCACACTCCTACTGTCCTGCAGGGAGAGAGAACAAAGTGACCGAGCGGATAATGCAGGATGACCCGCTTGACCTGTGTTTGATTAGCTGAAACCACACAAAGGCACGTATTTGGTGTAACAGGTCTCAACAAGAACCTTGCAAGGGGTACTAAGGGTACTATAGGAGTCCCAGGGGTGGGGCAGCGAGGCACGGGACAAGAGGCCATTTCCTCTCTGCACGGGACAACAAAGGGCGCAGGAGAAGGCAGGAGACTGGGACCTCGACTGGGCCGTGTTGTCAGCTGTGGGGGGGGGGGGGGGGTACGAGGCTGTTGAACAGGGTCGCTCCTTACCGGCCATACACTCTAGTGGCCCAGAGATGGGAAAACCTGCTCTGCCGGGATATAGAGTGCTCCACTGGACTGAAAGATGCCAGCTGTGGAACGAGAGACAACCGGGGAGCTGGGTCTGCCCTCTCTGGCTGGCCTGTATCAGGGACGCTTTGTCTGACAACTACCACCTGGCTTGGTAGCGACAGAAACATGCCGGGCGGCGTAGACGACTGCTGGCTCTGTGCGGAGGTCTAGAAGAATCGGACTGTTTGCGGGGACCTCGCGGGAGCAATGAGGCAGTGGGGGGCCGCCCTCAGCGATGGGCAGGCAGAGAGGAAGCTTCCGGCGGCAAAGTTGATGCAACAGCAGGCCACCGGGGTGAGATGTGTTAGATATAGGCCAGCCTGGGATATGGGAACGTCCGGGAATCAGGACATGAGTCCTCCAACTCAACCAGGCTGAGCCAGCCAGCCATGGTGCTCCTGGACCACTAGGGTGGACATTGATAGGCCGATCGCGCACGCCATGACACTCACACTCCTAAGCGTCTCCTACGAGCACACGGCCTAGACTATTCAATTCAAAAGTATTCTCGTCAATTCAGACATGAGGGGGTCCTGCCATCGAAGAGGCATCACCGGACACAGTTGCGCTGCGACAGACCGCTCGACCGGGGGGATCGTAACCCAGCACTGCTCCCCCTGCGAGAGTAGCGAGGGGGCTGAACCATCCAGAACACTTCCAGCAGTGAAAGGTGCTTTCCATGAACTGAGCAGTTCGCCATGCAATTCAGGGAAGAAAGCACTGGGACGACGGGCTGAGAACCAGCACGGCCTGCCCCAAGAAACCAATCATCCAACCGGGACTGAAAAGGACAAGGATTTTATTCAAGCCATGGCGGCCCTTTGCAGCATAGCAGACAGTTCTGGATCTAGCTCAGGAAGCGCGGCGCATTTTTTTCTGTGGTATATGACAAACTCAGAACACATTGAACACTTACTCAGCATAACAGTACATTTAAATTAAATATCAATATATTTTTGTCAAGTCAAGTCAAGTCAAGTTTATTTGTATAGTGCTTTTCACAATACAGATTGCATCAAAGCAGCTTCACAGTATTAAATTAAAATAATACAACAAAGTTTGTTTCAAGAGGAATTTATTGATTGATAAAATTAAATTAAATATCCCCAAAATATCCCCAACTGAGCAAGCCAAAGGCAACAGTGGCAAGGAACCGAAAAACTCCATCAAGTGACCTAATGGTGTCCTAAAACTCCATCAGGTGCCTTAATGGAGAAAAAAAAAAACCTTGGGAGAACCCAGGCTCAGTCGGGGGCCAGTTCTCCTCTGGCATTGGATAGAGGCCGGATTGTAGTTTGAACTGTAGGATTATATGAATGCCTGGCTGAAGAGATGCGACTTTAATCTAGTTTTAAACTGGGAGAGCGAGTCTGAGCAACGAACAGTATCAGGAAGACTATTCCAGAGTTTTGGAGCCAAATGTGAAAATGCTCTCCCTCCTTTGGTGGTTCTGGATATCCTAGGTATGACCAAAAGCCTTGAATTTAGTGATCTCAAAGAGCGCGATGGATTATAGGGCGATAGAAGATCCGTTAAATAGACTGGAGCTAAGCCGTTTAGGGCTTTATAAGTCAGTAGCAATACCTTGTAATTAATACGGAACTTTATAGGTAACCAATGCAGTGATGATAAAATCGGTGTTATATGATCATATTTTCTTGATCTCGTAAGAACTCTAGCGGCGGCATTTTGGACTAACTGTAGCTTGTTTATTGAGGATGCAGGACAACCAGCTAATAAAGCATTACAGTAATCCAGTCTCGAGGTCATGAATGCATGAACTAACTTTTCTGCATCAGAAACTGATAGCATATTACGTAGCTTAGCAATGTTTCTAAGGTGGAAAAAGGCTGTTTTTGTAACATAAGAAATATGATTTTCAAAAGACAGGTTGCAATCGAGTATAACACCCAGGTCTTTTACTGTAGAGGATAAAGTAACAGGACATCCTATGATGTTAAAGTTGTATTGTGCGAGGTTTTGTGGGCGGTTTTTTGAACCGATAAGTATTACCTCTGTCTTGTCTGGATTTAATAAAAGAAAATTACGCGTCATCCAATCTTTTATATCTTTAACACACTCTGTCAATTTGGAAAATGTAGCGTTTTCATCCGGCCGTGATGAAATATATATTTGAGTGTCATCAGCATAACAATGGAAACTAATTCCATGTTTCCTTATAATATTTCCAAGTGGCATCATATATATTGAAAATAACAGAGGGCCTAATACAGATCCCTGCGGCACTCCATAGTTTACTGGAGTTATGATCGATTTTTCTCCATTTAAATAGACAAAATGGTAGCGGTCAGATAGGTATGATTTGAACCAGCTTAGTGCTTGTCCTTGAACACCAGTATAATTTTGTAGTCGATCTAAGAGTATTGTGTGATCTATAGTATCGAACGCAGCACTAAGATCAAGTAAAACTAGTATTGAGATACAGCCTTGGTCAGAAGCTAAAAGTAAATCATTTGTGATTTTAACGAGCGCAGTTTCAGTGCTATGATGCGGTCTGAATCCAGACTGAAACTTTTCATAGATATCATTTTGTTGCAAGAAAGAGCCCAGTTGAGCGGACACCACTTTTTCTAATATTTTAGACATAAATGGAAGATTTGAAATGGGTCTATAATTTGCTAGATTATTATGATCTAATTGTGGTTTCTTAATGAGAGGTTTTATAACTGCCAGTTTAAATGTTCTTGGAACATGACCTAAAGATAAAGACGAGTTAATAATATTGAGGAGAGGCTCTTCCACTACAGGTAACACTTCTTTCAGTAGTTTAGTTGGTATAGGATCTAATAAACATGTTGTTGTTTTAGATGAAGTGATAAGTTTATTTAACTCTTTTTGTTCTATAGTTGTAAAGCACTGTAATTGTTCTTTCGGGGTGATAATTGAAGCTGAATTGTAAGGCGCGATTGAAGATTGAACGTTTATAATTGTGGTTCTGATGCTTTCTATTTTCTCAGTGAAGAAGTTCATGAAATCATTACTACTGAACTGTAACGGGATATTTTGTTCGGGTGACGTCTGTTTATTTGTTAGTCTAGCCACGGTGTTAAATAGAAACCTTGGATTGTTTTGGTTGTTTTCTATTAGTTTGCGGAGGTGCTCAGCCCTGGCAGCTTTTAGGGCCTTTTTATAACGTGACATACTGTCTTTCCACGCAATTCTAAAGACCTCTAAATTAGTTTGTTTCCATTTACGCTCTAAAATACGGGTTTCTCTCTTTAAAACATGCGTAGTATTGTTATACCATGGTGCTTTATTTTTCTCTCTGACCTTTTTTAATTTAATAGGTGCAACCACATCCAATGTTCTAGAGAGAATGGTGCTCATAGTGCTAGTTAGTTCTTCTAGTTCATCTGTTTGTTTGGGTTCAGGCAGCAGCTGAGACAGATTAGATAAGCAATTTGAGAAATTATCTATGGTGGATGGGAGGATTGTTCTGCCTGGTTGATAACGCGACGCCGCATGACATATTACAGCAGTACGTAATATGCAAGTTACCATGTAGTGATCAGTGACTTCATCACTTTGTGGAATGATATCTATATCGGTTGGATCGGTTCCGTGTGATATAATTAAATCGAGTGTATGATTAAGACGATGAGTTGGTCCGGTGACGTTTTGCTTGACCCCAAATGAATTTAATAAATCTGTAAACGCAGCTCCTAACGCATCATTTGGATTATCTACGTGTATGTTAAAATCTCCAACAATTAATGCTTTATCGACATTGACTAATAGGTCTGAGAGAAAATCTGCAAACTCTTTTAGGAAATCAGCGTAAGGCCCTGGCGGTCTATATACGGTAGCCAAGGCTAGAGATAATAGGGATGTTTTTCTAACATCTAAGAGCGTAACATTTAGTACAAGTACTTCAAATGAAATAAACTTATAACCCGTTTTCTGAGTAACATTTAGAATATCTTTATAAATGGTTGCAACACCTCCGCCACGGCCAATCAGACGGGGCTCATGCTTATAACAGTATCCAGGAGGAGTAGACTCATTAATACCGAAATAATCATTTGGTTTAAGCCAGGTTTCAGTAAGGCAAAGTACATCGAAGCTATTATCTGTGACTATTTCATTTACAATAACTGCCTTAGGTGTGAGTGATCTAATGTTTAGAAGACCTAGCTTTAGAAATAGTTTTTGTTTACTAATAGCAACATTTTCTGTTTTAATAACAATTAGATTTTTCCTAGATCCTGCATTAGATTTATTATTTGATCTCACTAAACGAGGAATAGACACGGTTTCTATGCAATGTTCTACACTAGTATTTATATCAGTTGAATTGGTGCAGCAGAGACTATGATTTGGACTTTTGGTTACTAGTCAAAGGGTATTTAACATTTTGGAGATGTTATCTGACAGAAGATCCGCTCCGAATCTGCTTGGGTGTAAGCCATCAGCACGGAAAAGCCTAGGACGCTCCCAAAACAGATTCCAATTATTTACAAAGAGCAGTTTCTGCTCATTGCACCATGACATTAACCATTCATTTAGCGCAAATAATCTGCTGAACTTTTCATGCCCTAGTCGGTACGTGGGAAGCGGTCCTGACACAATGATCGTTGTTTCAGGCGATGTGCTGCGTACCGTATCGATTAGATTTTGTGATGTATATGGTTAAAACACATTGCCATCTGTGTTTAAAATAAAGTGAACCTTGCCTATTTAAACAACGACAATGAGGCTTGCGTGAACTCATACAAAGGGCACATATGGAGAGCCGCGTCAAAGCGCGCAAATTCTTGCACCTGAATGGACAAATTCACACAAAAATGATGTCAACATGCACACCTTAGCGAGTATCCTAGCAAACATAGAAGGTTATGTCTTAAAGCAGCCCTCAGTAAGATCGGGATTTCTTTGTTGTATCCTCGCGTTTTGCTCGGAGGTTTCTCTCTAGAGCTCCCCCCGCAGCTTCGGAATAGATATTTGACAACAACTGTTAAAAACTCGCTGGCTATTCTCAGACACTAGAGGCTTAGTAGATCAACGACATCAAAGCAGATGGGAAACTCTTTGCAACGTCGTCTTCATTCGGGTTCCAACAGCGTGAGGGAGCGCAATAATGACAGCATTATAGCAGATTTCTTTTTGCAGTAAAGCAATTCTTTACCTCGCGAGACTTGGGATCACACGATACTTCCAGACGAAGAGGCCGGCGGGCCGCCGGCCCAAAGTTGCAAACGCTGTTTTTCCGCTCACGGGCACCAGGGGGGTGCGAAACCACCACCATTCAACCCAAAATAAGTAATATAACCATTCCAGTGACTCCGAAGTTGATCAGTTAAGGTAAAAAAGTTACTTAGTTCACCTTTAAGTGAGAAAGACAACGAAAAGAAGACAATGTCTTAAAATGACCTAATTTCTTCTCACTGTGTTTTTAAAGGTGCTATCAGCGATCCCGGTTTGCACAACCTCTTGTTGATATTTGAATTAATATCAAACAGAGGCTAGCTAGCCCCTCCTCCTCCTCATCTGCGCAATAACCCCCCAAACCCACCCCCACATCATTCTTGTCGGTTATTGGCTGGAACAGTCTGTTATGTTTCGTGCTTGCGGGTCGAACAGTTTGTTGCTCAGTTTGTTTTAGCTGCGTTTTAACAGGCATCTGCAGAGACTGCGTTTCTTTACAGTGTGTTCAGGGGACAGGCAGCTAACGGATAGTGAGGAGATGTTTGCGGTAAGTGAAAAAAAAAATTTTTTGGCCTAAAAAACGTGTGACATCACTGATAGCACCTTTAATGTTAATCTAACAACTCTTGACTGAATAACTTTTGTAACTTCAATAATGTTTCATCTTCATTTAATTTATACCTATTTTATTTGCACCTATGCTCTATTGTATTCATTTGTAGCCTACTCTTGTTTGTAGTTTGATTATATTTGTTCTTATTTTATTTGTCTTTAGTTGACAACTGACCATATGCACAGAACGTTTGTAAGAATAACCCAGCCGGAAAACTTACGGTGAAATGTCACTTGTTGATGTGTCGGTATCTTCAATGTTCTTAACAGCATCAATAGTGTAATACTTAATTTATAATCAGAATATAGTCACTTAAATACTCAGATCTCGCATTAATTTAGTTAACGAATAAAAAGCCTCAATTGTCCTATGTTTTACTGAACATTGCACATACCGAACTGTACCAAAACCATGACCCTAAAACTGTGATGAAAACCAGAACAGTGAGTAATCTGAACCATACAGCTCTACTGTAAACAACGATTACTGTAAGGACATTTAAAATACACACCTCTACTGAATTTCTGCTTTTTGTTTGCATTCCTTTTCTTCGATGTATCCCTTTTTTTGCTGGATTTACGGGGTGCTGGGGATGAAGAGGATTGAGATGAGGATGAGGTTGATGATACACAGGAGGACGATGAGTCAACTTTGCAATGTTTTTTCTTCCTCTGCGCTTTTCCTCTTCTCTTTGCCTTTTTCCCCCTTTCTGTGTGAAGGTCATCTTCCGTACTGGAAGACTGTGATACAGCATCATCAAATTTGTATTTGGAGGAAGCTGCCATCATGTCTTCCTTTGCTGACAAGGCTGATAAGGGATACAAACCAAATCATATTAAGATTACATTTTATTTCTTCCACATTTACCAGCTTTGGTTTCCATTGATAAATGTAAATATTCTGCTACCTTTGTCAATTAACACCACAAGATCTAACTTTAAAGGGATACTCCACTGTTTTTGTAAATAGGCTCATTTTAAAACTTCCCCAGAGTTAAACAGTGGAGTTTTACCATTTTCTAATCAATTCAGCTGATCTCCGGGTCTTTAGTAGAATGTCAGTAACCAGACAGTTTCTGGTCCCATTGACATTTTGATTGAGGAAAAATATATACTATGGAAGTCAATGGGACCATAAACTGTCTGGTTACTGACATTCTACTAAAGACCCGGAGATCAGCTGAATGGATTCGAAAACGGTAAAAAATTTTAACTCTGGGGGAGTTGTAAAATGAGCCTATTTACAAAAAAATTGGACTATCTCTTTAAAACAACAAGAAGAACAGATAGGCTACTGTACACTGTACCCTTTTATGACAGGATATGTTATAATGTAGACTATGAAAACTTTTCAAAGTAAAAAGTTAATTAATATCACCTTTTAAACACTTGTATAAGATGAAGATTTCTATCATGCCAGTGGCTTGACATGTCAAAAGATATTCCTAATGTGCAAGAGGCGAAAGTGCTGTGACCATATACTGTACAGTAGCAATTATTAGCAGACACATTTATTCAAAGCAAATTAAAAATAAGGAACATCAAACAATTTCTCATGAGAGCCAACAGTACTTGTAGTACACATTATTAAATATAACTTATAACAGGGTTAACTTACGGTATAGATTATTTTAGAGTAGCTTACCATTGGTCAGACTGCTACGTAGGAAATCTCTCTCAGTTTCGATGTCCTTGCATTTGTCCTCAAGAAACTTAATTTTTGCTTTTAGAAAAGCATTTTCTTCCTTCATTTTTTGTTGGGACACCTGCTGAGTTGGTGCTGTTGCTGATGCTCCTGGTGGAATGTATAAAATAAATAAAAAACACTGTAAAACTGTTGCACTTTAGCACTTTATCTATCTAAATAGCTATTTTATATCTATGTTAGTCTTTTGAGTAAACTAGAACAATACTGGCAATGCTATTGCCAAGGTGTTTGATAATGCATAATTAATTATAATGTCAAGATCATGTTAATACAGTAATGACTCAAGTATTAACAAATAGTTTAGATTAGAAGAATAACACAAAAAGCTTTTATAAAAGAGATCACTTTATTGTAGTATTTTAATGACCTTTAAAGGAACACTCCACCGTTTTTTGAAATAGGGCTTATTCACTTTCTTTCCTACATTTAGATAGGTGGGCAAATGCATTTTTGTCTCAGTGCATGCATTGTTTTAGTTTGACAGGGTCGGCGCTAGCTTAGCTTAGCACAATGAATGGAATCCTTTGTTGCCAGCTAGCATGTCCTGAGTAAAAGTGATATAAAAAATTTAAAAAACCCACCTAATTACTTCTTGTGGCCTGCGTATTCACAACAAGTACAAATAGTGATGCAGATTAACACTAGGCGATTTCCTAGGCAGATATTGACTTATATATTAAGGACTATATTAGGGGGAAGCACAGGCGAAGCACTGCTACTTGGGCGTGATATCTCTGCGCCCAAGTAGCAGTGCTTCACCTGTGCTTCCCCCTAATATAGTCCCAAGTCAATATCTGCATAGGAAATCGTCTAGTGTTAATCTGCATCGCTATTTGTACTTCTTGTGAATACGCAGGCCACAAGAAGTAATTAGGTGGGTTTTTTTAATTTTTTATATCACTTTTACTCAGGACATGCTAGCTGGCAACAAAGGATTCCATTCATTATGCTAAGCTAAGCTAGCGCCGACCCTGTCAAACTAAAACAATGCATGCACTGAGACAAAAATGCATTTGCCCACCTATCTAAATGTAGGAAAGAAGGTGAATAAGCCCTATTTCAAAAAACGGTGGAGTGTTCCTTTAAAGTTAGAGCTTATTTAGAGATATCAGCCAGATGGCTTAGTGCAGGCGCTAATGGATCCTAGGATGTATCTCGTAAAGTACCCCACTAATAATGCCCAGAATGGTACCAAACTCAGTACAAATAGGTTCTGTACTCATAAAACAAAGCATTGGAAAGTTTGTAAGTACATCAGGAGTTTATTTAAATGACACTTGCCTGATGGCTTATGCTACCGCTAACCCGGACATCGACGTCACTTCAGTTATTTGGGAAAAGCACGTAAAAGTCCTGGCAGAAAGCGATGCACAAGGATGTAGTGTAAGAACGCCCAGTTCCAGGAATGCACTAATATTTTGTTGGTAGTTCCAGTTTGCAACAATTATTAGTTAACACTAAGTTGTTATGTTAACACTTAGGAAAACAATAATAATTTGTCGTTAGATCAGTGTTGACATTACGTAATTATCATCGCAAACATCTATATATATATATATATATATATATATATATATATATATATTAAGCTATGTTTATCTTGACAATTAAAACATCAAACAACTCTAGAACAGTAAATGAATTAAATTACTTAAGGCCTACTCGTTTTTTCAGCAGAATGATTCCGATCTTCCTCAGGATTTAAAGTTCCTTAAAGGATTAGTTCACCTTCAAAAAATGTTTTGCTGGTAATTTACTCACCCCGATGTCATCCAAGATATGCATGTCTTTCTTTCTTCAGTCGAAAATAAATTAAGGTTTTTGAGGAAAACTTTTCTACACCGAATGGACTTCAATGGCACCCAACTATTCCAATGTTCAAAGAAGGTTCAAATGTCCGTCTCAATGCAGCTTCAAAGTCTCGACACGATCCCAGTCGAGAAATAACGGTCTTATCTAGCGAAACGATCGGTCATTTTCTAAAAAAAATTAATATATATATACTTTTTTACCACAAATGCCCGTCTTTTTCTTTTTTTTTCTTTTTTTTATTGAATTCAAATTTAGAGAAAAAATAGGTATTGAACAAAAAATATTAACTTACAATTTTCAAAAGGCAGACATAATTGCAAAATACAATAAGTCAAATGCCCGTCTTGTACCATCTCTGAGCAGAAAAATCCTTAATCTTTTTAAATGGTTGAATTTGTGTTTCACTGCCAGTTTCTGGGCCACATCTGGGGGGGACCCAGCCGACTCTCAGCCAGATCTGGCTTACAGTGCCTGGACCAGACCTGGGCCATATCAATAAATAGGAGTCATTTTACAGGGTGTGGGCCACATCTGGGCTAGAGGAAGTTGTTTGAGTCCGTTTTCAGTGTGTTGTGCCCACCCTTTTTGACGCTCTCGGCCGCTTTCGGCCGCTTTCTCCGCTCCGCTGTCAATCTCACAATGCACTGCGCGAGCGTGAAACTCGACTTCCATTGGAATGAATTGAAAACGCTCACTCCGTGCCAGTGGACAGTGTAGACAGTGAGACAGCTCAGTAGATTTTGGATCAGAGCCTTGCCTGTGCAAAAGTTCTGACAGCTGCCCTGAAGCTTAGTAAGCAGAGGTGAAATGTTTAATGCCTTCATGATAAAAATGAGAGGATCTGAATGGCATTAGATAGGCCATTATTTCGGGCCATATTTTCATTATTTCATGATAATGCATAGGAGCCATGCATTTACACTGCAATTACAATTGTATATAAATAATGTTATGAGATTAATGTTTTAAATATAACATTCTGAATACAGAAATATGAAATGATGGAAACACTGAAATTATACGTGTAAATATTAAACTGAAACAGCCAGTAAGTCACAGTGAGTTTTATCAATCGTCCATTCAGCCGATTCGTGATTTGTGATTCATTTTTGGTTCACTTTGTTTTGTCATATAGCCATAATAGTCGTAGCCACGAGAAAAAAAAAAATTATGTCATCCAACATAGGATCTCATAAGGATGTTGTTTCAAAATGTTATATTTATATTTAAAACATTAACCTCATAACATTATTTATGCAATTGTAATTGTAGTGTAAATGCATCCATGGCCCCTCTGCATTATCTACATGATGATGCATAGCCTAGACTATTTAATAAGGTTTTTAAAAATGCCACAGGAAATCAATTTATAGCGGAAATATCACCTATTTATGGAAAAGTTTTGTTTCTGTTACTGTCAACATTGTTTTTGGAAGAAACATTGTGCTGTTGCTTATGTCTAGCTGTGTTTCTTTTCCGCCTCCCACTGGACATTTAAGGTACTGCACTATGCTTATATAGTTTACTTTCGGTTTCTCTCAGTGATCGCAGACAAGAACACTCCCAGTAGGAGTTCAATCTTCAGCGGGCTGGCAGGAGCCGCCACTGGCATGTCACGTGACCTGTCAGTGGCTGGCTAGTTGTCTGGCAGTCTGTCTTTGGCAAGTTTCAGAAACCACAGATTTTTGGCAGTTTTTGTGTTCCTCATTCTCTAGCTAATTTATTATGCATCTGTTGATATGATTATGTTATTTTGCATGATTGGAGTTTTAGAGAATTGTATCCCAATTAAAGCAGTCAAATTGCCGTGATCAGACTGCTAGTTTACTGTCGCTTTGCTGGACGCTCAATCCAGTCAGCCGCGGCTGAACTGCGAGTATAATGCGTTGCCTGACACTCTCGCTGTAAGGAATTATGAATTTAATCTCATGCATCTATTCTTTAGTATGACAGATGTTTTGGGGAGGTTATCCCAATTAAACCAGTCAAATGGCCGTGATCACGACTGGCAGCTGCCAGCCAGCCACTGACAGATCACGTGACATGGCAGTGGCGGCTCCTGCCAGCCAGCTGAAGATTGAACCACCGACGTGCAGCAGTTTCTATCGGCTATTGATTCCATCATTTAAACCTTGGAAATTTATGTCTGTAAGTGCAATATTTTACACTAAATAGTGATTTAAAGTGTTTAAGAATAATTAGATCGCGATTATTGCTATATTTTTGTTATAAGCACACTTGATTCGTGTTATTGGTAACGTGCTATGTTGTAGCATACTGACATGCTAATTTCTCTTCTGTTTGTATCTAATCTCATTTTAATATAATTTCTCAGTGTATTACTTAAAATTATGTAAAAGGAACTATGTAAAAAATCAAACCATAATGTTGTATGTAAATGTGAACATACATATTTTTATTCTTTGTAGTTTTACAGAAAAAATATAGAGAAGCGAATCACCAGTAAAGTCACTAAAGTAATGAAGACTGCTCTCTGGAGTTATTTTTCCAAGTTGTACGCTATCTGTTAAGCCTTTGCTCAAGCTACGCAATTGGTCAGAACAGAATATAGGCTACATAAAAAATTCAGTTAGCTTATTGTGTACGGATGTACAATGCATGGCATTAAATGTAATTAATAGTGGATAATTTAACGCGCTTCCGTGCGCCAAAGTGTCTGTTATCAGCTGCTTCTGTTCATGTGTGCCAAGACATTTTAGAAATCCCGACCGGCTGATTTTTTTATGGCCATGTCCGGAATAAAGAGTAGGCTATGTATGGTAAACCTATACATACAGTTAGAGTGATATTAAAGGACATAAACTGTGATATAAGATTTTGGCCATATTGCCCATCTTTTAAGTCATTCATTCCCTGTGTGACCTGTAAAGTCCCTCCACAAACCTCTTACATATTGTTTGGTCACACCACAAGGTGTCACTGTGGCCGCAAAGCTTCGCTCCATTGCTATGTCTGAGGTAAAACACGTCCCCCCTCATTAGCATAAAGAGGAAGAAATGTATAAATAAATGTATAAATAAAAAAAATGTGGAAATAAATAAATGTAGACATAAATACTTATATATACATAAATAAATGTGAAAATAAATAAAAGTGGAAAGAAATAAATGCATAAATAAATAAATGAATAAATAAATGTGGAAAAAAAATACAATTATACATAAATAAGGATAAATAATAAATAATATCATCGGCCAGCGTGCCATTGTTGAAGTCCCTGGCCAGCGCGGAGGGAACAATTATACATAAATAAGGATAAATAATAAATAATATCATCGGCCAGCGTGCCATTGTTGAAGTCCCTGGCCAGCGCGGAGGGAACAGCGATTACATACCCACCACGGCGTCATCCATTACCATGCTACCCTTGGCCCCTACAACACTGCCCATCTGATCACATTCCTGGACACCCTACACAACACACTCATTCCACCAGATCAGATAGACGGCCCAGAGCAGCTCAGGTACGTTGTCATTTGGGACAACGTAAGTTTCCACCGGGCTGCTCTGGTTCGTAACTGGTTCACTGCCCACCCACGCTTTTTAGTTGTTTATCTCCCTCCATGTTCTCCATTCCTAAATCCTATTGAGGAATTTTTTGCTGCCTGGAGATGGAAAGTGTATGACCGAAATCCACAAACGCGTATACCCTTTCTCCAAGCTATGAAGACGCATGTGGAGATATAGCAGTTGATGCTTTTTATGGCTGGAATCGCCATGCTAGGCGATATTTCCCCCGCTGCTTGGGAAAACATTGCTTGTGTTGTGGATGAGGTGCTGTGGCCAGACCGAAACAGAAGAGAGGATGCAGAATAGTTTTTAATAAAATTTTTTGTTTTGTTTACTGTAACTGTATACAGTAAATTATTCTGCGGTTTTGTATGTAGACCACTGTATGTGCAACTTTGTGTTGGTTGGGATGTACACTGTGTACATTGTTTTTGTGGGAAAAATAAAATATATGTTACCGTGTATTTGTGTGTTATGAGTATAAAAACAATATTCTCAAATATTTTACAACACACTTATGTATGCACTGTCTGTAGTAAGTGTAACAATGAACAAAAAAGGCCTAAGTCATTATGATGAATGGAGAAGAAGTGTTCCCTTTCAAGGGAACTCGCGTTGCGTCGAAACTGACGCTATGGGGAACGCTTTGCGTGATGACGTCTTGAAGCACATGTAAAATCAGTCCAATGGTGTGGCGGAACGTCAGAGGCGGGTGACGTCACGTACCAGGAAGCTATAAAAGCCGGCCCGAAACAGAAAACGAAAGCTTTCTGAGTCTTCATTTGCGCTCTGTGTGAAATCTGTCTCTGTATATTTGGTGTTGTCTGTCTATATCATATATATATATATTCAGTATGGCGAGCAAGCAGCAGTTTAGAGTGTGTGTCCATCCCTGCCCGCGTTATTTAACGGGAGGTGATACTCACACTCTTTGTGTTGTTTGTTTGGGTGAGGAGCATGCCCAGTCAGCACTCGAGGGTGGTGACTGTGTGCATTGCGACGCGCTTCCATTGCGTACGCTCCGATCCCGCTTGGCTCGGTTCAATCCCGATCGCGTTCCCCAGGGCTCTGGTCCCGCCGCTGCCGAGGCACGGCGTCAATCACAGACCTGGGGTTCGCAAATGGATCTATCAGTGGATGTTGAGACGGGCTCTGCCTTATCTCAGCCTCCTTCTGATAGATCCAGTGCCTCTCATCAGGGTGTGGAAGCACGCGTTGCGGTTTCTTCCCCCCCGATGGAGGCACCAATACTGCAATTGTCCAGCTCTGAGGAGTTGGACGTTGTTAGTATTGACGCTGAGTCTGAGGATTCGCCACCTCAGTCTCATGCGTTTGAAGAATTGCTTGATGTTATCACTAGAGCTGTCGAGCGATTATCTATTGAGTGGCCAGAAGATAGGCAGGGCGCTCGTTCGAAAAGCAAGCTCGACGAACGTTTCCTGCCATCTCGTGCACAGCCTCAGTGCAGAAGCCTTCCGTTTTTCCCCGATCTCCACACCGAGGTGTCGAGATCGTGGGGGAAACCAGTGTCATATCGAGTGTATACTGCACAAACATCACACTATTCATCCATTCACAATTATAAAGAGCATGGTTATGGGGAGATGCCGAAGGTGGAAGAGACGCTCGCGAGCTATCTCTCTCCAGCAACGGCATCTTCTCTGAAGGCTCCTGCACTTCTATCCAAGCCAGTAAAAGTTACATCTTCCCTGGTTCATAAAGCTTATGCCGCCGCCGGCCAAGCTGCAGCGTGTTTACATACAATGTCCATAATGCAAGCTTACCAGGCTGAGTTATTGGGTGATTCTGAGGAGGGCGGGGGTATTAGTGCTGATACGGTGTCTGAACTACGTAGAGCCACAGATTTGTCTCTCAGGGCCACCAAGGAGACGGCTAAATCCATCGGCCGCTCTATGGCAGCCCTGGTGGCCACTGAGAGGCATCTGTGGCTCAACTTAAGTGACATAAAGGACAAAGAAAAACATGTTCTTTTAGATGCACCAGTATCCACGCAAGGGTTATTTGGAGATGCAGTTAACAGTGCTGTAGCTAAATCACAAGAAGCTTCAAAACAGGCAGCTGCACTTCAGAAACTTCTCCCCCGCCGTTCTTTCATTGAGGTTGCTGAGCGGGAGCAGCCTCACTCATCTAAAAAGAGCGCTGAGCACCGTGCCACTCAGAAACAGAGCGTTTCCTCCCGTGCTCCCCCACAAAAATCTTGGGGACACGGAGGGCGCTCTCAAACCCAGCAGTCTTCGAGGGGTAAAACGGATCTGCGGACCGTTATTACCGCCAAGAAGGCTGCTGGGAAAAAGTCCTGATGTCTGAGGGCTCAGGACAAATGAGGGTAGTCCCCCCCGAAGCAGAGCGGTTAACACCTCTTTTCACGGTGCCCGTCTCTCTTCGGTGCCCTCAGGGGACCGTTCTGCCAACCCTGCCGCCTCCGGTGTTACAGGGCGCAGCGGTCTCCGGCGAGCACATATCTCAAGGTCCACCCGGAAACGTAGTGGCCTCGGGATGCCCGCCCCCTCTGAGGAGGGTGCTAGAGCAGTCTGTTCGGTCGTTCCCTGCCGGTGCGCCGTTACAGGGCGACGAACCGACTACTCAACAGCAGGAGAAAAATACGGTGCCCGTCTCTCTTCGGTGCCCTCAGGGGACCAGTCTGCCAACCCTGCCGCCTCCGGTGTTTCAGGGCGCAGCGGTCTCCGGCGAGCACATATCTCAAGGACCACCCGGAGACGTAGTGGCCTCGGGATGCCCGCCCCCTCTGAGGAGGGTGTTAGAGCAGTCTGTTCGGTCGTTCCCTGCCGGTGCGCCGTTACAGGGCGACGAACCGACTACTCAACAGCAACACAATCCAGAAACCAGTCTCGAGAGGCTGGTACCTCTAGTAGAATCTTTGACAGCGTGGAAGCTACTGTCAAATGTTTCTCGTTGGGTCCTGCAGACCGTGGGAAAAGGGTATCAGATACAATTCTAGAAACGCCCACCTCGGTTTATGGGGGTCCTGCCCACAGTGGTGGGCCCCGAGCAGGTTCTGGTTATGGAACAGGAAGTAAACACTCTGTTAGAGAAAGGGGCCATAGAATATGTACCTCCCTCCAACAGGGAAACCGGGTTTTACAGCCGGTACTTCATAGTTCCAAAGAAGGACGGGGGATTGCGTCCCATTTTAGTTCTTCGAGTTCTGAATGAGTCAGTCATGCAGCTCAAGTTCAAAATGTTAACATTGAGACAATCGTGCCACAGATCAGGTCCGAGGACTGGTTTGTCACGATAGACCTCAAGGACGCATATTTCCATCCGTCCGTGTCATTGGAAGTTCCTGAGGTTTGCTTTCGGGGGCAAAGCATACCAATATCGAGTTCTTCCATTCGGCCTGGCTTTATCACCCCGCACTTTCACCAAATGCGTGGATGCAGCTCTGGCGCCTCTGCGCCTCCAGGGTATTCGCATCATGAACTACATCGACGATTGATTGATTTTAGCTCAGTCGCATCAGATGGCGGTTCAACATCGAGATGTTGTTCTCGCCCATATGAAAGAGTTGGGGTTACGGCTGAACGCCAAGAAGAGTGTGCTTTCTCCATTTCAGAGGACCACTTTTTTAGGCATGGTTTGGGATTTAGTGTCGATGCAGGCGCGCCTGTCACCGCCACGCATAGATTCCATCCTTGCAGCTGTGAAAAGTGTAAAGCTAGGCCAGCTACTCACTGTCAAACAGTTCCAGAGACTGTTGGGTCTCATGGCAGCAGCTTCCAACGGGATACCTTTTGGACTACTGCACATGAGACCCCTGCAGTGGTGGCTCAGGACCAGAGGGTTTTCCCCGAGGGGCAACCCATTTCGCACAATCAAGGTCACGCGGCGATGCCTACGTGCCTTGGTTATGTGGAAGAAACCTTGGTTCCTGTCCCAGGGCCCAGTGCTGGGAGCTCCTTGTCGTCGCAAACTGCTAACGACGGATGCTTCCCTCACGGGTTGGGGAGCGATCCTGAGGGTCGTTCATCTCAAGGTCTGTGGGAAGACCATCATCGTTCCTGGCATATCTATAGCCTAGAGATGTTAGCTGTCTTCCGGGCTCTGAGGAGCTTTATCACAGGTCTCAGGGGACACCATGTGTTAGTACATACGGACAACACGTCGGTAGTCGCCTATATCAACCACCAAGGGGGTTTGCGCTCGCGCCCATTATCCAATCTGGCACGCCATATCCTCTTGTGGTCCCAGGGGAAGTTGCTGTCACTCAGGGCAGCCTACCTCCCCGGGGTCCAGAATATAGGAGCAGACACTCTGTCGAGACAGGGGCCGAGGCCCGGGGAATGGAGGCTCCACCCCGAGGTGGTGGAGCTGATATGGAGGGAGTTTGGCCAAACACAAGTGGATCTGTTTGCGTCTCGAGAGACGTCTCACTGTCCACTTTGGTTCTCCCTCACGCATCCAGCTCCTCTGGGACTGGATGCTATGGTACAGACGTGGCCGAGGCTACGTCTGTACGCTTTTCCCCCAGTGGCTCTGCTCCCGGGAGTTCTGGAGAGAGTTCGCAGGGACCGGGTTTGCCTGCTTCTTATAGCCCCGCGCTGGCCGGGCAGAGTATGGTTTCCCGATCTTGTGTCCCTCCTCGACGGGCATCCTCTGGAGCTTCCTGTCAGGAGGGACCTTCTGTCCCAAGCAGGGGGCTCAATATTTCACCCCCGCCAGAACTGTGGAACCTGTGGGCTTGGCCTCTGAGGGGGCCCAGCTCATAGAGTCGGGTCTCTCAACTGAGGTTGTTGAGACCATTCTACAGTCCAGAGCTCCCTCCACGAGGAAACTTTATGCCCTGAAGTGGAGAGTATTCACTTCTTTGTGTAGTGACCGTCGGTTGGATCCAGTCAACTGCCCAATTGGTACAGTTCTGGAGTTCCTGCAGGACCGGTTCACTGCAGGTCTGACCCCGTCCACTTTAAAGGTTTATGTGGCGGCCATAGGTGCTTACCACATTCCTTTGGGTGGAATGTCTGTGGGGAAAGACCCTTTGGTATCTCGTTTCCCTCGTGGCACTTGGAGGCCTTCTGTCCTCCTCCCTTTCGAAAAGCGGACCAGGAGGCGAATAATTTGCTTTGCCCTGTTCGGGCGTTAGACGCATATGTCCACAGAGCTGCCCTGTGGCGTAAGAGTGATCAATTGTTTGTTTGCTTTGGGTCCCCTAACAAAGGAGGTCCAGTGTCTAAGCAAAGGATGAGCAAGTGGGTGGTTGAGGCTATCTCACTTGCTTATGAGGCGGCTGGACAGCCTTCTCCTTTGGCTGTCCGGTCGCACTCTACTAGGAGTATGGCAGCCTCTTAGGCCCTTATCAGGAGTATCTTTACAGGACGTTTGTGATGCGTCCTCACCGCACACCTTCGTCAGGTTCTACTCTTTAGACCTAGACTCTACTCCAGGGTCTCAGGTTTTGTCTTCCTAGTGCTGCTCACTTGATTACACACAGGACAGACATTTGTAGCTATGGTGGCGTTGGTATAGACGTTCCCCATAGCGTCAGTTTCGACGCAACGCGAGTTCCCTTGAAAGGGAACGCCTCGGTTACGACTGTAACCTCGGTTCCCTGAAGAGGGAACGAGCGTTGCGTCGCCTTGCCATATCTCCTTCATGCCTGTCAGCACGACTTCAGACTCTACGAAGCTTTCGTTTTCTGTTTCGGGCCGGCTTTTATAGCTTCCTGGTACGTGACGTCACCCGCCTCTGACGTTCCGCCACACCATTGGACTGATTTTACATGTGCTTCAAGATGTCATCACGCAAAGCGTTCCCCATAGCGTCAGTTTCGACGCAACGCTCGTTCCCTCTTCAGGGAACCGAGGTTACAGTCGTAACCGAGGCGTTTTCCATTCATCATAGTGTTTTACATTGAGCACATCAGTGTTCAACTGGTTCTTATAAATGTCTATTCATATGATGGTTTGTGTGTGTCATTTGAAAACAAAATACCATTTTGAGAAGAAATAACATTGTTTTGAATGTAAAGTTTCATTTTGCAGGAGAATTGAGGGGTTTTGCCCATTGTGTGTGTTTTTTGATTTGTGTGTAGAGTTTTGAGAGTATGAGGCATGCTTTCCGAAAATGTGTGTAAACAATCGAGAAAAACTGTAAGAACCTTCATGGAGAAAAACAGGTACAGTAGATGTACTTCAGACTGCTTTTTTAAACTTTTGAGTGCAATACACTGTGCTGTTACAACACATACATGTACTGTAGCTGTCGCACTATACTACTGTAATAAAAAGAAATGCATCAAATTGCCTCACGTTTCTGAATGCTTCCATTTTGTAAAAAGGATGTGTTACAGTTATAATCAGTACTTCTATTTTTATAGGACCCCGAGACGGAGGAATGGAAGAAGCCTGACAAATATTTCAGTTGATGTGTCAGCGGGGAGCAGGCATGCAAGAGGATTTTACCCCTCTGCCTGGATAGGGCCAATATAGCCTGTGATGTGGACGAGATTCTCTGGCCTGACCCAGACCAAAGACGGGATGCTGGGGCAGAGTATTTCTTTATTTGTTTGATGTATTGTACACATTAAGGAATAACATATATGTTGTTTTGAATTTATTGCACCAGTGTGTAAGACTATGTTGTAGTGTGTGTGTTTGTGAGGACTTGTGTGTGATGTCTGAGGGCGAAGTTTGGTTTTTCAGCAAGAGTGAATGGTTTTTAGTGTAGAGTTTCATTCTGACCTGAAAATAGGATGTTTGGGGAATTGAGACGTTATGGATTTGTGTTTACTGTTTTGAGAATATGAGGCATAGTTTCAAGAAATGTGTTTAAGTAATCGAGAAAAACTTTAATATATGTCAGTGCTATTGTTTTGTCTCAAGATGAACACCAGTAATGTTTCGTTTCTTAGGTACGTTTATAAAAGCTACTTAACTGTCCTAATCGAACTAAGGTCTAATCCTTGCTTAATCTAAGCCCTGTCTGTGAAACCAGACCAGTGTGTAATACAGTATAAGCATGTATTACAGTTTTTCTTGAATTTCTAAAACACTAATTCCCATTCTCTGAACCAAATTCTCAATAGCCTAAACCAATTTGTCTAATAAATCACTCTTTCTGTAATACATTAAACAAGTTCAGGCAGTTAAGACACCATTCGCCAATCTCATGAACTCCTTTTGCAAAACTCTAAACACATTCTCACTCACTAAAACACATTTCACACTGTGATGCACTTGTGTTTCAAAACACAGGCAGGCAAAAGTTAAACACAACTACAAAACAGTTGACATTGTTTACACACAACGACTCAAATTTGTTATCACTTATTTCTAATGATGTGACCAAACCAACTGTACATAATACAAGTCATTTCAGAGTGACAACATTGACTCTGAATGTTGATACCAATGGATTCAATGGATGGAAAAATAAGGGAGAGGAGGAAGAGGATGAGGACAAGGAAGAGCAAGGTGTGTAGAGTGTTGTCAAGGCAGGATCCGGCACACTAGAGGGTTTTCCCATCATTCCCTGTGAATGTGGACGTTGGGCCGCACCATGAAGATGTGACGCTGAGGCAGAATTACTGTAATCTCCTTGATTTTGAAGTTGGACAACTCTTCTGAGTACTGTAACAAGCTTTTCATTTAGAGTTTTTTAACCTTTTGGCTTTTAGACTACTGTACCTTTTCAGTATACAAGTGCTGAATACTGTACACAGACATTCAATACAATACAATATTCAGTACAACACTATACCTGCAGTGCATACAGTATGCAATTTATTCACCTTACTACTGTCACTTGTCATTACTATACTTTTTACGTAATTTAAATTTTTTATTAGGTTAAAATATACTTTTTTTCTGTAACTGCATGCTTTGGATTCTGTGCTCTCCATTTTTTTTTTTTATGTAGTGTCTATGAATGATCTGTAGTGTTTATAATATTGACTCGTGTGTATGATCTGAAAGCCAAGTTTGATTTTGAGCACAGATAAAATGTTTTTTGAGGTGTTTGATTTTGCCAGAAGATTCAGATGTTTTCTGAACACAACGTTACTAAAAGGCATTGATCTGCAGGTCATCAAGGAGTCAGAGTGTCAGCTGATCCTTGACGCATTGCAAGTGTGTTTGCTTCTACCGGTAAATGCTGAGTGTGTTTGTTTGCCTGTAGGAGGCGTCACATCCATGTCCTCGTCCCAGCCGATGGCCAACATCGCCGGCTCTCCGGTCATCTCGTCTCCCAGTGCTCTCGCCACACAGGTTCCTGCAGCCGCCGGTGCGCAGCCCTGAACACACACACACACACACACACACACACACACACTCACTCGCTCTCTCTGCCCTGGGCCACAGTTTTATGTTGAGTGTAAACAAACTAAAGAGAGACTAAACTAGGTTTCTTTTTTTTTCTTTTTTTCCATACAATAATTATATATTGAAGCTGGGACACACAGCAGACAGTTGTTATGTTGCATCGGTGTCCGGCAGTCTTTCCTGATGATGGTGTCTATATAGAAGCCGCTACAGTGTAGAAATTCAGCCCGGTCTCACCCCAAAACGTCATATACAGCAGCGCCTCCTAGCGGTACCCTAACGCATACCTAAACCTACCCATAACCCGAATCGTCACACATGGACGTTAAAGGGGTACCCTTTTCGTCGTATGTTGCCGTATGGTCAAGACCCGTCAGTATGTGACATTTTGGGGTGAGACTGTGTTAAGAAATTCAGAAAATGGATAATACAATTTATAAATAAAATGTCCCTATTTTGGCTTCTATTTGTTATTCGAACAATATGGATATTTGCTGATGAGGTTGCTGTTCATCTACAGGTTTTGGGGGATTTAAAACATATTTTTAAACAACATATAATTCATAGACAAATATCAAGGAGCAAGAACCATTTTTACATTCATGCATTTGGCAGATGCTTTTATTCAAAGTGACTTGCATTGCTTTCTAAGTTTAAATTATATTCCTTTGGATAGTAATGACTCTTTCTAAAGGAACTACTAATTATTTGGATCAGTATTCTAAAGTGAAGATCCTGGTAACCCAATAGTAATGACTCAAATGTTACTAAATCCACCGGAAGGAATTACTTTCCAAAACCTTACAAAAAAACTCAAAAATTTACAATGAATTCAGTCTTTAATAGGAGTATCATGCTTTTAACTTTAGAATACTGTACCAAATATTTTTTCCTTCTGAAGGATTTGGTAATACTTGAGTCATTGCTAGTGCATTACCATGATCTTCACTTTAGAATTAATTATATGTTATGCATTAGTTATATTAAATATGAACTGCAAATGAAAGCCTCATCAGTGATTAATTTAATTGTGTATGCTATTGTCAAGTTAAAGTACCTGTGTAACCTATTGTGATACAGCTGAGATATTTAATGTGCGTCTGTAATGGGTTTGTAGAGACGAGGCAGAGAGAGAACCCAAGTGTGCACATAACTTTAATAGCAAAAGAAAAAAAAGACAGATAATCCAGACCGGGAAAGAGGCAAATAGTCCACACGAACACAAAGGGCAAAACCGGGACATCCAGGCACTCCACGACCGAACACCATAAGAGCAAACGACAACTAACAAAACATGACTGAAGCACAAGAGTTTGAATACACAAGGAAATCAAGCATGATTAACTACAGGTGTGGCTGATGACAGTAACCATAGGAACTAACGAGGTAATCAAAGAAACAGAAACCAAACACAAAAAGGAAAAACAGAGACAATGGCCCTCATGTATCATGCATAGAAAGGGACGTAGGGTGAATTGCCATAATGTGGGACACTGCCTAATGTGGGACACCTAAGGTCTAGTGTTTGTAGGTCCCCCATAAATACATGAATGACAATGAAACAATGGGTTAGACAAAGCTGTGGTGTCATGTGATCAAAATCACATGACCTATCAAATGTCCAATCATATTTGAGGGTGGAGCAATCATCAAACAGGAGGCACCTTGTGTGAAGACCATCCGAAGGCCAGTGACATAGAGTTTTAACAAATTTGATATTAAGGAGTTAAATACATTTTAAACAAAGCAATCCTGCTACTTTTTAGCCAATATGCTTATGAAATGTTTGTCCATCAAAAAATAGTGTAACTTTGTGTGGCATGTATAAACTATATATTTCATATTTTTATCAAATTTCCTAGTGTCCCACATTAGGAAATGTGGTTTCCAAATCTGGGACAGCATGATCAGCCTAATGTGGGACAGTACTTCAATGAGTCAAAAATGTGTGGTGGGGCATGGTTTGTGGGACAAACATGGTTATTTACATGGTTTTAGTCCTGTAATGCAATATTAGAATACTGTTATTGCAGATTTATCATTAGAAACAGGGAAAGGATAAGAGAAAGAAACTTAATCAGTGGAGGCAGGACAGGATGAAAGGAGCCATAGAGGAGTATAGGCAGATTGCTGAGGATGGTGGGGTCCCTCAGCTAAGACTGATCGCCAGGGCATGGAATGTCCCTAAATCTACTCTCCAGTGAATCTAAAACAAAATAATATTTTACTATTCTACATGTATCAATGTGATTTTTGGTCTTTTATCATAGATTTTTCAGTGTCCCACATTGGGGAAACAACTGTCCCACATTAGGAAGTTGCAGATTGTCTCAGACGACTTGCAATAAGAGCACTAATATGTATATAATTTCTCTTATGAATGGGTTATCTGAATTTTCTCTTTTGATTTGATTAGGACACATCCTGGGGTTTTTAAAATGGTATTGGGTGTGGATTTAATGTTTTGGTTACACATCGCAATATGTCACAAAAGTCTAAAGTGCAAAAAATGTCCCACATTAGGGCAATTCACCCTATATGTTGGCGTAAGATTATGCTTACACTCCTCTCACCGCCTGATTTATGAAGCTGTGCGTACCTTTGAAATCCAGGTGTACGCAATACCTGCCCTTGATTAATGCCGCGGCAGAAAACGATCGTCATTAGAATAACACGCCCCTATATATTCAAGTCTGCGCTTCCCCCACGCCCTCATTTTACGCCATGGACACACGGAAGACGGCAAAGAAGAGAAACTTCTCCGACGTGGAGATCGAGACCATCACCAGGGAGTGGAAAGAAACAAAATTGTTTTATTTGGGAGTTTAAAGAGTGGGATTAAAGGCGCCCACAAAAACAAAATATGGACCCAAATTACGGTGGAAATCCAGTTTAAATAGCTGTTTGGATGAGCAAATGACCTATCACAATGCATTATTTTACAGCACGTGTTTTGAAACAATTAGCATTTAATTTCGTTCACATGTATTGGGGTGTACAATAGTGATGATGATGTGATGTGGAGTACCATTCATTCACATTAATAATTGCATGACAATTTGTAATATTATTATTATTATTATGATTTTTATTATTAATGACGCTTATTGTTATTTAGAAGAAGAATGTCGTTATTATTGTTATTTGTATTATTATTATTATTGTTTAAAAGAAGAATGTCATTTTTATTATTTTGTCAGTCTGAATGATTTTTTGGTCATTGAAAGCCTTTCATTACTGAACCCGGGCCTAACCCTGAAACGTCAGGTAAAGCGCACAAGCTCGCAACGGAAGGAATACATATGCCTACAAATCAAATGCTTTGGTGAAGTCACACAAATTAAACATTGAAGTCCATGTTGCACAAAAATAAACACTGAAGTTTATAATTACTATGTTGTTGTTTTTTACAGTGGGTCATAATATATCATATCTTTAGTTTGTCAGTGCGTTTTGTGGTGTTAGGAATTGTTTTTCTGCGCATTTCCGCACTAACTCAAAACGTGCGTACATGTACACCACCTCCTGAGCTGGCGTAGGATTTGAGCGTGCCGTACGCCAACGTCCATATTGATAAATCTCAAAGTCACCGTGGTTTTGGGTGTACGCCAGGTGTACGCTGGAAATTTGGTGTACGCTTTTGATAAATGAGGCCCAATGAGACTGAGAATACATTTCAACACAAAAGTCCTTATAAACCAGGATTGAACCGGGATTGTGACAACGTCCCAACTGTAGTTTTCAGACATTCCTGTTTCTTGCTGAAGCTCAAACGTGCTGCGTAACACGAGAATGAACCTCATTGGTTCTTGCTGAAGCTCAAACGTGCTGCGTAACACGAGAATGAACCTCATTGGTTCTTGCTGAAGCTCAAACGTGCTGCGTAACACGAGAATGAACCTCAATTCCATGACAATAAGGATGCTACCTTATAAGGGAGCTGCCTATGTAGACAGTGAGACAGCTCAGTAGGTTTTGGATCAGAGCCTTGCCTGTGCAAAAGTTCTGACAGCTGCCCTGAAGCTTAGTAAGCAGAGGTGAAATGTTTCATGCCCTCATGATAAAAATTATATATATTTTAATTTAGAGACTGATTATGAATTAAAACATGATAATGACACTGTCACACCACTTGTTATCCCCAAAATGTAAATGATATAATGAAGAAGAAGTGACACATTTGAATCTCCAGAGAAGCCATGTTCAAAAGCTGGTAAGTTCTGTTCTCATTTCTGTCACTGTACAAATCAGAAATGAATTTATTTTGTAGTTTTGCCACTTTTCCTTCACCTGTAGCATTGTGGCTTTAAAAAGGCAACAGTAAAACGGCACTGTTTAAATTCAGGCGTGAGATGAAGGCAAAGGAAGGGGTTATCAGTGATTCATTGAATTGTGTATAAATAAGTGTTGTTGGGTTAAAATACCTGTGCAATCTATTGACATATAACTAATGATATTTAAATGTTCGTCCCACTTGTCGCTGATTTTCTTTTATAATTTCCTAGACACAACAAGTAATTGGGTCGGGAGTTTTGGGAATGCTACACATTTAAGTGCTGTAGTTTTAAACATCATAAAAATGTTTTGTTCTAACTTTAAAGGTTTATTTGTTACAGTTATTATAGATGCATACTCAAAAACAGATCTTGTCAATATATATATATATATATATATATATATATATATATATATATATATATATATATATATATATATATTTATATACAGTACTGTGCAAAAGTCTTAGGCATGTTAATATCCCCCCATCATCGAGTCCGGATTACATGAAGAAACAGAAAAAACTAAGACAAACTAAATCCAGAAGAACTGCGGGAACGTCTCCAAGATGCTTGAAGAAACTGTGAAAAGTACTGGCACTTGTGTTAAAATGCTGTAAAGTGAGAATGCTTTCAAAAATAAAATCACAAATTGAATTTATTTATGATTTAACTTCTATTAACTAATTCAAATCAATATATGGTGTAACGACCCTTTGCGTTTAAAATGTCTTTTGTTCTTCAGGTAACTTTGCAGGAAGGGTTCTTCAAGCGTCTTGGAGACGTTCCCGCAGTTCTTCTGGATTTAGTCCGTCTCAGTTTTTCTGTTTCTTCATGTAATCACAGACGGACTCGATGATGGTGAGATCAGATCATACCGGCTGTTGTCAGACTCCTTGTGCATACACAAATCTCACTGGATTATTAATTAATGGCAAAAAGAATGTTTGGAAATGTAAACTGATATTTCCTACTGACACACTACAGCAAAATATATAAATAACTGACTTGAAACCAATAATTTATTAACATGCCTTAGACTTTTGCACAGTACTGTATTTATAGGCTACTTTATAGCTGGCACATACAGTAGGAACGTCTCAGAAGTGCAATGCCATCTGCTGACCACAGCACAGTTTCACACAGAATATTAAAGAACTTTATAAGAACATCTCATCCTTATAATGCTGTTATGCAGAAGCATCATCCCCATTTGAAAAAAATCTGAAAAGAGAACTTATTATTTCCAGCTTTGAAAATGTTTTGAAATGTTGTTTTAGGTAAAAAAGTATTTTTCTTAAATGTGACAGAAATCAAATGCTTTGGTTTTTATATGAAGATGGGATATAAAACGCTGCCTTTACATTTAGCAGATGCTTTTATCCAAAGCAACATACATTGCATTCAAGGTAATACATTTTATCAGTTCATGCATTTGCTGGGAATCAAACCCATGACCTTTGTGTTGCTAGCGCCATGCTTTACTGTTTGAGTTGCAGAAATGCAGTTGCTGTGAAAGTTTAGAGATTCTAGGTTTTAAAAATCCAGAAGAAAAAAAACCCAAATGTACATTTGACAGCATTTTAACTGAATAAGCAAGAAAATCTAAAAGAAGACATGATGTTTTTCTTTTCTCTAAACTAGACCTCTTTCATTACATCACTGAAGAATTTCTTTTCACAGATAAACTTATACAGATTATTGCAAGAAACATCAAACCAATTGTTTAAATTGTTGGAAGAATTTTTCACAATAGCACAGTTCTCTCCATTGGGATCGTCTACTCTCCAGTTATCAAGTTCACTTTTCTCAAACTCCCTCTGGTACCAAAACCTTCAATAGCAGAAACAAGTGGTCAGGGTTAAAACCATATTCTTCCTTTCGAGAATATTTTGAAGAAAACCTAGTTCATGTGAAACAGGGGTTTTCAAACTTTGTGGGCCCAGGGACCCTTTATAGGGTAGAAAATGTTCCAAGGATCCCCTCAGTTAATGTGGGTGGGAGTAGTGTTGGGTAAGTTATTCTAAAAAAGTAATTACTAGTTACTAATTACATCTTCAACAGTGTAATTAGATTACTGTACTAATTACTCTCTCTAAAATGTATTGAATTACTTTAAACAGGACTGGGCCCTCATTCAATTATGGATACTTGTTTCTTATTGGCCAAACAATATTTAATTCAAGTTCATCTTTACTATTTGACGACTTCTTTATGATAGAAATACTACAGTCACTGTAATTTCTTGAACAAGAACATGTGGACATCAAAACATGCAAACTCAGAGCGAGGGTTTAAACCTTTATTTTGAAATTGCGATTTACAACAGTTCACATATTTAGAATAAATACAGATGAATATAGATACTGATGTTTTCTCATGTGTTAGTGTAGGTTTATAAATGATAGCACTATGATATGCGAGCCTGTCCACAAACCCGAGAGGTTACTGTGATGATGTGAGTCCAGTATGGCTTCAAACGGGTACAACTCCATAGCATGTGCACAAGAGTTCCGACAGAGATGGTGCATCTTTGACATTGATCGGAGATATCATTTCCTAATTTACTTAACCTATATGGCGTAAAATATGTTCTATGGTAAATATTGAATTGAATTTGTCTGTGTTTAGAAGACACCAATTTTGTTTGTGCCAATTCCAATAATCTGTTCCAAAGAATTACCAATATTTTAACACTGTAATGTTATTCTGTAAAAACTATTTCTGTAAAATGGCTGTTATTAATTAATAATTATGGCAGAAATAATTATTGTATAATTAGTAAATAAATATTTATGTTGATTAGCTCTATAAAATATACTATGTTTTTATTTTAGATGTTTGAGGGTCATGTGTTTTGTGTGGATATATTCAGACATGCATTACATTCATCAAAATTATTAACGGTTCCTTCAAGACCAGTTTCAATAGAATAAACTGAATGATATCGCCCACTGGTGTGGACCCTAACTAATTAGTTATCTTTATAGTTATCGTTCTTGGTGTGAACAGGCCTTTAAGTTAAACAATAACTATAACTATATAGGGCCCTATATATTATTAATAATAATAATAATAATATAAAAAATATTAAATAAAAAGAGATGATCATGGATGGGTTTAAAAGACGTGGGATAAGATGGATAAAAACGTGTTTTTGTAAGCCTATATTATTTTATGTTCATATTCTTCATATGAACTTCATTCAAATGCTGCATCATGCGCAGTATTATATAGACCTAATATAATAGTATAATATAGTTTAATTTAATCATTTCTTAATTCCACACGTTTTTGCCATCCTTAACTCAAAATAAATTATATATTTATTAATAATATCCATTTCTGGCTGCTAAGGTCAGACAGGTTTGTTAATGCATTAAACTCGAGGCCATTAGAATAACCGTATATAATTACTCTGACATACATAAATCAAATTTCTGGTATTCTGGATTCCCAAAAGTTTCCTGCAGTTTGTAAGTTGTATTGGTGTTGTAATAGTGCTCTCTTGTGGAGAACAGGAAGAATGACCATGTGACAATGGGCCTAATGAGTTTATGTATCATGATCTTACAGTTTTTCTCGATTGTTTACACACATTTTCTGGTACTTGAGACACAATGACCACAACATGTAACTCATTCACCAACCCCCTGAACCAATTCTGCTAAACTACAAGCACAATTCCTGCTTTACACTCAAATTGTACTTCTAAAACACACTTTTTTCAAAACACTACACACAATTCTCTGCTTTTGGCACAATTTTCATGCAGAAAATCTCTTGTTTTCACAAGGAACACACTGCCATTCAGATATGCACACTGACTCATCACATGGGCAAACACCCGTCACACAGTTTTACAATTAGCAATCAGAGCTTTAGCATAAAAGGGCAACAGGTCAGCTCTTCAATAGTGCAATGGATGCCAACATTGGATTATTTTATTTTTTTTACTGTAACTGTATACAGTAAATTCTTCTGTTGTTTTGTATGTAGACCACTGTATGTACAACTTTGTGTTGGTTTGGGATGTACACTGTGTACAATGTTTTTGTGGGAAAAATAAAATATATTTGTTACCATGTATTTGTGTATTCTGAGTATAAAAACAATATTCTCAAATATTTTACAACACACTTATGTATGTACTGTCTGTAGAAAGTGTAACACTGAGCCAAAAAAAGGCCTAAGTCATTATGATGAATGGAGAATAAGTGTTTTCCATTCATCACAGTGTTTTACATTGAGCACATCAGTGTTCAACTGGTTCTTATAAATGTCTATTCATATGATGGTTTGTGTGTGACATTTGAAAACAAAATACCATTTTGAGAAGAAATAACATTGTTTTGAATGTAAAGTTTCATTTTGCAGGAGAATTGAGGGGTTTTGCCCATTGTGTGTGTTTTTTTGGATTTGTGTGTAGAGTTCTGAGAATATGAGGAATGCTTTCAGAAAATGTGTGGAAACAATCGAGAAAAACTGTAAATGTCTTGTTAGTTAATCAGTCATTTATTGGAATATAACATACAATGAGTCTAAACATTTAATAGACTCTATAGTCTGGTGCTGTTATACTATGGAAATAGCATTAGCTATTATTATAGCAATAGTTTTCCGCAATTGCTTGGACACTAAAATATGTTTTATTAGCCAAACATCATAAACCATGATACAATTTATCAAAATAAAGAGTTTCACAAAACTATAAACACTATTCCTGCAAACCACTACAAACCTGAGCCCAGACATTTTAACAATAAAAAACACAGATGAGTTTTTTGGCTTTGGATCCAAACAGAAAGTGCTCAAATTAGAGGAAGAGAAGAAGTACAAAAAGGTGGAGGCGAGAGAGGAAAGCAGTGAAAACGGTCCATTTTCAGCACATCCGTGTTCTTTGTGGCTTTGAGGATTTAATCATTTTGACTAGAGAGCTTGATTTTGTCATAAGAGTTTGTGGCTTAGACCACTGAGATTGTGTTAATAGTTTTGAGAAATGTGTCTGAGCTATTGAGAAAAGCTGTAATGATAGTCCTCTTTTAGTTGTCATCAGTGAAGGTGAATGAAAATGTCTTCTCACAGATATACTTTTTCTTGTATTCACAAGAAGCATCAAACCAGTAGTTTAAAAATGCATTCTCATATCCCAGACAAGCACAGTCTTCTCCAGAAGCATCATCTCCACTCCAGTTATCAGGTTCATATTCCCCAGATTTCTTTTTGAACCAGAACCTTCAGAAGAAGGAAACAGCAGTAGCAGATTTTCAGTCAGATGTACAGATGCAGTTTTCTCAGTTCTCAAAGTTCTTTTTCACAGACATTAAGTATAAGTTAAAACGAATCACATTGAAACACAAGCTAATGCAACATAAAGTGGAGTCCAAAATTCTGACACCACTAGTGAACATGCTTTTATTTTTCTAATTTGATACAAAATTTTAATTACAAATGATATTATCAGCTTAGCAATTTGAGTGAAAAACTAACATGAATGCGAGAAAGTCTTTTGGTTCGTGTCTCTTTTGCTTTAATAACAGCAGAACTGAAGCTACTGTCAGTGATGGAGAAGTGGGTATACTCTTAATTTTTGCCCCCAATATTTTTGTTAAGTGTCCCAGCAAAGGATGAACTTATAAACAGTGACATGTAAGACTAGTCTTGCATATTAGTTCACCCCAAAATGGGCCAGTAGTATTTGCACATTATCACTTAACTTTTGCTGCTTGACTTCACAGAGAAATGATCATTATGAAATTAATATTAGCCAAAGAAAAGGTGTAGTTTTTTTTGCAATTAATACTGGCTTTTAATTATTTATTAATACTAAATAATTATGAATTTTGAGTGGCTATTATTTAGTCCATCCACATATGAAAATTGGACAACCATTCAAGGGATCACTGCATCACTGTCTTTACTGGGTGGGTGTTTTCACGCACATCAGAGGGGATTTAGAAGTGGGTATACCTGTGTATACCCTGCACTACACCAGTGGCTACTGTACATGAACTAAACCAGATGATCAAGTTCTCCAGCAGGATTTCAGATGTTCCAAAGAGCTTCATCTGACTGTCTGAACAAATGAGTTGAATAGTGACCTAAAAATCTGACATATTTCTTCATTTTTATGTTATAAGTTATGTAATTTTTATTTTTTATTTTGAGGATTAATTGGAAAATGAAAACTAAAATTGCAGTGTGATCTTAGACTTCTGGATCTCACTGTACATCACTGAACAGTCGATTGAAGACAAAGAAAGTGCTTACTTCAACGGTGTTTCCCTGAGCATTTGGTTGTTCATCCAAACCCAGTGTCCCTCAACCTCCAGATCATTAAGACCAATCCAGTGCGTCTCGTTAATTTTAGACACCAGAAAATCCTAGTGGAGAACATTTACTTTTGTCTTATTGCAGTTGTTCAAACAGGATCAATGTTGTTTAATCTTCTATTATATGTATTATTTCTAACTCACCTGTACTTCTGTGTTGTTTATGGTGACCAGATGAGCTTCTGATGCTACACATGAACCACGACTCTCAAACCACGTCTGCTTTACAGAGGAGAAGAAATAACACTTTCCACGACGTGGTGTCCAACCCTCCTCGCAGGGCTTACAAGATGGAGTTAGGAATTCTGAAGCAGTGAATTCTGAAAATCATGTTTAAATGAAGCAATCTCTGCCTTTAACAGTACAGGAAATAAATACAGAACACAGACCACTGACCAAAAAAACCAGCAACCCCATGTAGAGAAAGAGTGAAACAGCTTGAAAGTAGGTTAACCCACTCACCAGTGCAAGAAGAGAGGCAGTTTTTAACTCTCTGGTACTTGTCTAAGAGCTCTCTCTCAGAGTCTGATGCAGAAGACACTAATAAACAAATGAGAGGTTGTTTTAGTCTATAAAAGCCTGCTGGTGCCTAATATAGATATATAAAACTATAATATATAATAAAACTATATAATATATATAAACTATATAATTTAATATACTGTATAATAAAACTAAACTATAATATAATATATAAAACTGCTAATTTTTTAGCAGTTTTATATCTGTCAAGTGTTAACAATTGCAACCCACAGGAAATCAATCCATAAGCTGTACCATAACTCTTGTGTAAGTGTATAACTGCCTTAAATGTGGCTGTTATCATCAGAGCAAAGATCAAATAGAGCAAGAATTATACTCACACATGAACCCCAGAACACTCAGACCTCCAAGAGCCAAAACAAGAGAGACACCGAGGACGATCAGAAGAACTTTAGTCCGCTTTGAGGAAGTAACTTGATTCCCTGTGATTAGAAATCAAATGTGATGACTGAATTCCAGCGTGATTCAATAGTACAACGTTGATTATTTAATTTAATTGGCAGAATAGTTTGGCTTGAAAACATTCACAGATCATTTTAACATTTACATGTGAAACAACATGTGTAATCACAAAAATTTATTTATTGCGAAAATGTCAAAACCGGTACCAAAAATCGTCCCCATGACGACGTCTTGCAGTCACAGTCCTCTTTAGCAGTATATAATAGTTTTGTATGAGGTACAGAGCAGAATTTAAGTTATTAATCCATGAAAATGTTAATCCGGCTTCGCTCTGTGTGATGCATAGACAGTAAAAGAAATGGACACAGCGACCCCATTGTACCCAGGGGGCAAAACACCTGGGCCCGTATCCCTAAAGAATTTTTGTGCAAAAAGTGGCTCCTAGCGGCCAAATTCTAAGAAAATTCTCAGAGTCATGACGTTTTCTTAGAATTTCCCCTAAAAGTGACACGAAAATCCCAGTTAATATAAAAGCTATTCCTCAAGATTCCTAGCGCTTAAAAGGGCTCCTAAGGCGAGATCTGCTAAGAGCAGGGAAGAGGACTTTTAGTGGCTTAGGAGTTCCCCTAAGCAGCTGCACAAAATGGCCAACAGAGGAGGCAGGAGAGATGTCCTGCAAACACTGGATGACAGGGAATTATTGAGACGCTACAGTTCGGCTTGCGATTCCTTTTTTTCTCCATTTTCTGTGTTTGTAGGATATTTGTTAACAAGCCTTCATAAATAGACCAGCCAGCAATCACAGACATTGATAAAAGCTGAGCCGTGTTACCCTCGTTAAGACCACACTGAGTTGTAACGTTGCAATTTCTACTTTATTAAGGACAGCCCCTTGAGATAGGCCATCTTGTTTTCAATGGGGTCCATATGGGAGTGAAAGTACAAAATATGCCAGCTAGGATATTAATATGAGCAAATAAGACATGAATCATTATTTGAACAGGGTGTAATGAGCTTAAGTTTTCACATATTTTAGATTCTAATGTTAGGCTATAACCCCTACAGCTTACTATTCATTTTCCAGATATTTTCTTGAATGTGAAATATTATTTACAATTACAGTCTGCATAAGATTAGAGTGTATAATTATGTTTATTGATTTGAGGGTACATCCTTTGCTCATTATCACCAAAAGTTCATTTTCATCAAACTTGTAGGATCAACCAATCACGGCTTTTGAAATGATGACTCATACCTAGCAACGGGGTCAACCACACCTCCTCACTAAGATAGGATTTTCCATCCATTCCTTGCTCAGAGTTCACTGAAAATGTTCTGGAATCACTTCTAAGCTAAAACTCCTGGCAAGGAATTTTTAGGTTAAGTTAGGAGCTCTCTGAGAGGATTCTCAGAATCTTTAGGGATACGGGCTCAGGGCCCGTATTCATAAAGAATCTTAATGCAAAGAGTAGCTCCTAGTGACAAAATTCTAAGAAAATTCTTAGAAATGTGGGCGTTTACTCTTAAAATTAAAGAAAAAATCCTAGTAAAGAAAAAAGTTATTCAGAAAGCATCTTAACCCTTAAAAGAGGTCTTAGGGTCAAAATTGTTAGGAGCACGGACGAGGACTTTTAAGAGGCTTAAGAGTTTCTTTAGCAGAGGAGAAAATGGCAGAAAGACGAAGAGGGAGAAAAAATGTGTTGCAGACAATGGATGACAGTGAGTTAATAAGACGCTATAGATTAGATCGTGCAGGGATCATGTTTGTGACTGATCTTATTAGAGACACGCTAACATCTCCGATACAGCACAGAAATGCCATAGCGCCAGAAATGAAAGTAATCACTACATTACGATATTTGGCAACTGGGAAAATTCCATGTTTGATACATTAAAACCAACATTCAAACCACCACTTAAATAGACATGCCAGCAATCAGTGTAATTGGAAAGAGTGGAAAAAATGTTATCATTCTAAGCCAATCAAATACCTTATAGGAAATTAACAGCATGGTAAATAAAAAAAAAAGGATTTATATACACATATATAATGTGTGTGTGTGTGTGTGTGTGCGTGTGTGTGTGTGTGTGTGTGTGTGTGAGAACGGTCAAATAGGAAAAATTACGCATGTAATTTCAAAATGAAGGCTTAGAATAGACCCTATACTTAAAATCATTTTTTTTTTTTTCTTCTTGGACAACCAACCAATCACAGTCTTCAAAAGATTGTGTCATACATAGCAACGGGGTCAACCCCGCCTCCTTACTAAGATGAAAGTTTTTGTCTTTTCCTTACTCAGAGTTGCTCTCAGATCGGTCCCGAATCGCTTTTAAGCTAAGACTCCTACGTAAAAGTTTTTAAGCTAAATTAAGAGTTTTCTTAGAGGATTCTTAGAATCTTTATGAATACGGGCCCTGTTTTTTTAGGAAATCAGACATGGGCTGCTGTAAAAGGTTTTCAAAAGGTTTTAAAAGGTTGGGCTGCTGGATTCAACGGAGAAAAATGAAGTCAATTAGAAGCACTCACTTCCTGATGGCTGAGCGTACTGCACAGACTCAAACTGAGCTTGACGACGTAGATGTGACGTGAGCAACCTGTCTGTCTTCTAGTAGCTGTGCCAAGAGAAATCTGAGGTCGTTTTTCCACTGGGTTCGTTTGCTGCGGTCCGAACCCGAGTGCGCTAGTTCCCGGCGCCCCCCGCAGCGTTGGTCTGGTTTCACACTCAATTAGTTGTATCGAACCCAGGTGCGTTTGCAGTGATCTTACGTCATCGCAAACGCAATCAAACAATGATATCGACAGTGATACGCATGCGCGGGATACTATACTTCCTGAACAAGCGCGCACCCGAGTCCGTGTTGCTTGCACATTAACGCGAACCGCGCCACGGTTCGGGAGCAACCGAGCTCAGACCACCTCCTCCAGGTAGTCTCGGGTTCGGTACTCTAGTGCGCACCCGGGTCCGATGACAGCGTTCACATTAGCGATTTTTCATGCGAACCGTGCCCCGGTCCGCACTAAACTGCCAGTGTGAAAGCGCCCTGAATCATTCTCTTCCGAAACTTGCAGAGACGGAGAGTGTGAGTAGGAGGTTTCCGATTGCCCGCAAGCTTCTCCTCCTGTCTATACGATAATCTCTCTACTGTGCGACAGAGAGTCGCGTGGTTATGATGCAATCGTTAGCCTATTTTTACAAAAACTGCTTCTACGTGGCCATACCGTAAGATACAAGGTAATGGAGCCTTTTATACATTTTCGTGTTTCTTTAGAAATAAATAATGGACAAATGGAGTCTTTAAACGCCTCAGATGTAAAGTTATTTGCTGTCAAAGTGACGCCAAAATGAATGGGAGTCAATGGAATACTAACAACAGGTGATGGTCCGCTAATCAATGGCGGCCCCGGGGAAGCTTCAGTTTCCGGCAGATAGATTACCCCCCTGGTGTGAAGGCGCGTGCGCTTCTCCATTTCAAATGTAGGTCACCGACTGAAACATGGCATGTCGCAATCTGTGACGAAGAAGGCAAGAGCCAATGTGCGTTTGATATCACTGCCGTAAAAAATGTCGTAACGCTTCTTGAGGGCGCAATTTTTTTATTTGAATTCATCACGAGCGCAGGATTTGACGTTTACGGTCGCTGCTGAGAATGGAGATGAAGATCGCTGGATAAAGGGCTGAATTTGGATCTCTTTCTTGCAAATTTATGGATTATAAAGATTTGGATTACATCAAGCTAATAAAATGAATGTATTTTGTGAATTTATGTTGTGTTTTGGTGTATTATTGTTCTATTGGAGAAAACGCATTTTGTGTCTCACGGTAAATAAACTAAATATTACAAAATGCTTAAACGATTAAAGATGGTATTTTTAAGGTTTTAAAGTGTAGTCTTGTTTAACATCATGCAGGCTACTCCTCCGAAACGAGTTTGCAGCAGAAGGCACGAACAGAAATGTTATTATTTCTTAAATGAGTAAACTGCATTTAATAAATGCGACTGAAAACATCATTGATAAGACAATTGAATGCAATAGAGTCGAAACATTAATGCCACGATTTTAATATGCATAAATAGGAATACATACAAATTTGTACATCGGTATTGGTCATATGTAAATAATTTACATTTTTGTGCTGTCAATAGTAAATAGTTTACGTTTTAGTGCTGTAAATACGTCAGTATTATATGTTTCTGTGTGTATAAAACGTAAGTAAATGTACGTGTGATAGAACTACACTTTACGTAAAAATACTCATGAGATCACGTTGCAGCAAGTAAAAGACACAAGATAGTGTTTTACAGTTTTCACATCTGTGTGTAGTCTGGTGTGTATGTGGCTAATCATTTGTAAAACACAATTTTTGAAAGAGTTAAAAGTATTCACAGCCTTTGCCATGACACTCAAAATTGAGCTCATTCATCCTGTTTCCACTGATCATCCTTGACATGTTTCTACAACTTGATTGGAGTCCACCTGTGGTAAATTCAGTTGATTGGACATGATTTGGAAAGCCACACACCTGTATATATATATATATATATATATATATATATATATATCCATACCGCGATGACGCGATGCGGATGCGACGAGTATAGAAGGTTAAACGTCTTGCCCCGCCCCTGTGCGTGAAGAACTTTGGCAGAATGGAAGCATACTGGTGCAACAAAAACAAAACATTAATATAGAACGCCAAAAATGGCTAGATTAACAAATAAACAGACATTACCTGAACCATTACTTAGTAGTAGTGAGTTTACGAGTTCATGAAAATCAACTGCATCAGAAATACAATTGTAAATGTACTACCTTTGCAGCGTCTTATGATTCAGCCTCAATGTCACCCCTCAAGAACAATTGCAATGCTTTAGGACAGGAAGAGCTAAATAAATGTATCTCCTTTGGGTCCTTTGCTAAGGGCTGTCCGGTCCCTGTATGACCGGAGCAGGAGCTTGGTTCGTATTGCTGGCAGTAAGTCAGACTTGTCCCCGGTGCGTGTTGGACTCCGGCAGGGCTGCCCTTTGTCACGGGTTCTGTTCATAATTGTTATGGACAGAATTTCTAAGCGCAGCCGAAACAAATATAGACACAGGCTGTGCATAGAGATCGATTTAAGATTCAAACTCTCCGATACAAAAACATACTCTGTGTGAATTCTGTTAAATGTTGAGCACAGCATACAAATATCCACACTATTGCAAATGTGACATTTCAACAAACGGAAGGTTTTAATATTAAGAGATGTTAATTTTAAACAGTATTTGTAGTAGTTCTTTTTGCAACAAAATAATAGCTCCAACGAAATCCGCAGCAGGGTTGGTGAACGAATCTGCAGCTTTGAACAAATCGTGAGAGTCAATGATTCATTCATAATTACAGCCACTTGCTTGATCGTTACTGAATGAATGAATGACTCGATGACTCACTCATGAAGACTGTGATTTGCCACCACCTACTAGTGGTTTTAATTTAAAGGGGTGGTTGATTATGATTTCACTTTTCTAACTTTAGTAATAAAATAACATTACTAAATCACATTTATTACACTCTTTTATCATTGAAGCGACTAACAAATGAGGAACTTCACAAGCAATCGATGTAGAGCTTTAGAGGACAACTGCATTAGTGACTTCTTGACAGAACAGAACAAAATTGCTTCTTGTAAAAGGGCAAAATTATCAGTAATACAATTCTGTTGCTTTTCTCACAAAAAAAGTACTGTGTTGCTTCACAAGACTTGAATAGCTGTAGCACACATCACACTAACATTATTTAGTCTAGTTGTAACGCATGTTATTTTAGACACATGCACAAATCTTGTCCATGTATTTTAGTTGCAGGGAACTTATAGCAAGCACTTGTTTATTCCAAGGCTATTAAGACGAGGCTCTGGAATGGACTCGAGTTCACCGTTGCTAGGAAGGCCGATGGGGAACGGGGACTCACAGACAGCCAACATCTATTCCAGGAACGCCTCGTTGAGGAACGCTGGGAGAAAGCTGGTCCTGATCTAGGCACAGTAATTGCACTGCAGGATCCATCTTCAGTTTAGGTCAGTTCTTCTGTTATGGATGGTGGTGCTGAGAAAAGCTCACAACGAGGAAGAACATTGGAAGTAAAACTTTAATCATCAAACACATTGGAACAGGAAAAAAACGCAGGATAATTGTTGGACACAACCAAACATCAACGAGAACCGACCAAGACAGAGGGAGAACACAGGGAATATATACATTAGACAAACAAAGAGAACTAATGAGATGATTAATTACACACAGCTGAAACAATTGAACTAATGATAACATGACCATGGAAACAAAGCAGTGGCGAGAAACTGAACAAACGCAAATAGAAAGAAGTCCAAAAACAAACTGACATGTAACAGTATCACTGATTGAGGTAAATTAATATTTCTTTTCACAGATGAACATTTTCACTGTTTTACAAGAAGCATCAAACCAAGATTGAAAATGGCCATTTCCATCTCCCAGACTAGCACAGTTCTCTCCAGACGGATCCTGTACTCTCCAGTTATCAGGTTCTGTCTGCCCCACAGTGAACCAGAACCTATAAGACACAAACAAGCAATAATGCATTTGGTCTGTGGTTGAACAAAGAAAAAAACACCAATACAATTAGGTTATCACAGAAAAAGAAGAAAATTAAAAATGATCAAGCAACCAATTTTACCATTTTTGAACCACTGAGATGTAATTACCCATCACCATTGAGAAGGCTAAATAAATAAATAGCTAAAACAGATCACAAATGCAGATTCTTACTGTAGTCTGGTGTCAGTGAGAGTTCGGTTATTCACCCAAACCCAGTGTCCTTCAGTGTCCAGATCATTGAGACCAATCCAGTGCGTCACGTTAATTTTAGACACCAGAAAATCCTAAAGGAGAAAATATATTCACAGGTGATAGTGCAAATAATTGTTTCATAGGAAAAATTAGAGGTACAAAAAATCCTTTAAAATAAAACTTTCAACTGTGTGATCAAACCTTAAATCAAGTCAGCTGTAAGTCAAATTTTCATAACGCTTGCTTAAAGTGTCAGTTAATTCATAATTGATCTGACTTGCCTGTTCTGATGTGCTGGTTATGGTCACCAGATCGGCTCCTTTTGAAACACAGACATCTCGACTGCTTCTCCAGTTCAGTTTATCAGGGCTGAATAAATACAGCTTTCCACGACAAGCTATCCAGCCATTCACAGAGAGATTACAAGACTGAGCTGTAAAAAAAAAAAAAAAAAAAAAAGAATAAAGTGTGATTAAACCTTCCATTATTTAGATCATAAAGTTAATCAAACTGGTTCCATGTTCAGAAATATTCACACTTTGTGTCACACTAAGCTTGTAAACTGACACTCACCACCATCGTAAAAGGACAGCCGTTCTCTCAGTGTGTCGTATCTGGCTGTAAGATCATTAAACTCTTTCGTCATGGCTGGTGAAAAGACAATTAAATAGTAAAGGAGAAACAAGCAGCCATTTAGACAATTAAAGTCAGAACAGAAGACTGTGGCATTTTTAACCCTTGTCCTGTGTTGAAGACCCTATGACACTTGTGATGTTCCATGCCTGCAAAAAAATTGCTTATAAAATCAATTCGTTACGCTATTTTATCACCAAATACTGGATTCTTACTTTTTGTCATAATTTAAATAACATGTCCTAAAGATTGAATCCAATATTTGGTGATAAAATACCATAACAAGAGATTTTAAGTTTTTTTTTTTTTTTTTTTGTAGGCCAGTCATTTTTGACCGTGAACACAACAAATATGACCTTTTTGGCATTTTGTACAAAATAAAAGCATTTCAAAACAAATTTCCTGGTTAAACATTAAAGCACATTAGTGTGATTAACAGTGCCATTTTTATTTAATTTTTTATGTAAAATTGACCAAATCATCCACAAATAGCGGCTTTTCCAACGCCCTTTTCAAAAATGTATTTAAAGTATTTAAGCTCAGATAAATAAGGCCATCGATCAATTCCAAAAATAAATATAAAACCGGTCCTAATTGAAACAAAGTGATGTAAAATGATGATGTTCTATAGCATAATGATAGATTTATAGCAATTTCTAGTAGGCCGGTCATTTTTGGGTACGGGAAAATCCTCTCGGGGTCAAAATGACCCGAACACAAAATGAGGCTCAAAAATTTTAATGAAAATGTCACATAAAAACCCACTCACTAACATGAAACAGAAGCTGTTCTCTAACTGTGGTGTAGTTGGTTTTAAGTTAATAGTTATTTTAACTTGGCTCTTATTATAACTTGGAGAATATGTGACAACAAGCAGATAATGTTTCTCACATGGTCAGTTCAATGAACACTCAACACTGTTAATAATAATAATTCATTACTTTTATATAGCGCTTTTCTCGGCACTCAAAGCGCTTTGATAGGTGGTGAGTCTCCTCAATATTGCGCCAGAACGCCCACCACACATCAGCTTATTGGTGGAGAGGAGACAGAGTGATGAAGCCTAAATATATATATATATATATATATATATATATATACACACACACACACATATACAGGTCCTTCTCAATAAATTAGCATATTGTGATAAAGTTAATTATTTTCCCTAATGTAATGATAAAAATTAAACTTTCATATATTTTAGATTCATTGCACACCAACTGAAATATTTCAGGTCTTTTATTGTTTTAATACTGATGATTTTTGCATACAGCTCATGAAAACCCAAAATTCCTGTCTCAATAAATTAGCATATTTCATCCGACCAATAAAAGAAAAGTGTTTTTAATACAAAAAAAGTCAACCTTCAAATAATTATGTTCAGTTATGCACTCAATACTTGGTCGGGAATCCTTTTTGCAGAAATGACTGCTTCAATGCGGCGTGGCATGGCCGTAATCAGCCTGTGGCACTGCTGAGGTGTTATGGAGGCCCAGGATGCTTCGATAGCGGCCTTAAGCTCATCCAGAGTGTTGGGTCTTGCGTCTCTCAACTTTCTCTTCACAATATCCCACAGATTCTCTATGGGGTTCAGGTCAGAAGAGTTGGCAGGCCAATTGAGCACAGTAATACCATGGTCAGTAAACCATTTACCAGTGGTTTTGGCACTGTGAGCAGGTGCCAGGTCATGCTGAAGAATGAAATCTTCATCTCCATAAAGCTTTTCAGCAGATGGAAGCATGGAGTGCTCCAAAATCTCCTGATAGCTAGCTGCATTGACCCTGCCCTTGATAAAACACAGTGGACCAACACCAGCAGCTGACATGGCACCCCAGACCATCACTGACTGTGGGTACTTGACACTGGACTTCAGGCATTTTGGCATTTCCTTCTCCCCAGTCTTCCTCCAGACTCTGGCACCTTGATTTCCGAATGACATGCAAAATTTGAGCAACCACTGAGCAACAGTCCAGTGCTGCTTCTCTGTAGCCCAGGTCAGGCGCTTCTGCCGCTGTTTCTGGTTCAAAAGTGGCTTGACCTTGGGAATGCGGCACCTGTAGCCCATTTCCTGCACACGCCTGTGCACGGTGGCTCTGGATGTTTCTACTCCAGACTCAGTCCACTGCTTCCGCAGGTCCCCCAAGGTCTGGAATCGGTCCTTCTTCACAATCTTCCTCATGGTCCGGTCACCTCTTCTCGTTGTGCAGCGTTTTTTGCCACACTTTTTCCTTCCCACAGACTTCCCACTGAGGTGCCTTGATACAGCGCTCTGGGAACAGCCTATTCGTTCAGAAATTTCTTTCTGTGTCTTACCCTCTTGCTTGAGTGTGTCAATGATGGCCTTCTGGTCAGCAGTCTTACCCATGATTGCGGTTTTGAGTAATGAACCAGGCTGGGAGTTTTTAAAAGCCTCAGGAATCTTTTGCAGGTGTTTAGAGTTAATTAGTTGATTCAGATGATTAGGTTAATAGCTCGTTTAGTGAACCTTTTCATGATATGCTAATTTATTGAGACAGGAATTTTGGGTTTTCATGAGCTGTATGCCAAAATCATCAGTATTAAAACAATAAAAGACCTGAAATATTTCAGTTGGTGTGCAATGAATCTAAAATATATGAAAGTTTAATTTTTATCATTACATTATGGAAAATAATGAACTTTATCACAATATGCTAATTTATTGAGAAGGACCTGTATATATATATATATATACTGTATATATATAGGAAGACATGATGGACGGAGGCCATTGGGCAAAAAAACAAAAAAACAAACTACTCTTTCGAAAGACATCCTGGGATTTTAAAGGGATAGTTCACTTTGAAATTAATTTTTGGTATGTTTTAGCTTACCTCAAGGGCATCCAAGATGTAGGTGTCTTTTTTTCCGCAGTAGTTTCAATTTTGATATTTTTAGGTCAAACCGTTCTTGTCTGTCAGTCATATAATACAGGTCTATGGTTACTGTCTCAAAGAGCATGCACAGAGTCCAAATTAAAACAATTCCCCGTCGTCCAAATTAAACAATTCCCCATCGTAAGTACACATTGATGGCCTAAGACACGAAACGAGCGCTTTGTGTGAGAAAACGAACAGTATTTATATCGTTTTTACCTCTTATACACAGCCATGTCCAAGTGATCTGATCTGACGTGTACGCAGACTGGTGCATAGATATATACACACTAGATGTCGCCTTGTCTACGACAGTTCATTGGAACGAATGTCTTTAAGGCGACATCTAGTGTATATATCTATGCACCAGTCTGCGTACACGTCAGATCAGATCACTTGGACATGGCTGTGTATAAGAGGTAAAAACGATATAAATACTGTTCGTTTTCTCACACAAACCGCTCGTTTCGTGTCTTAGGCCATCAATGTGTACTTACGATGGGGAATTGTTTAATTTGGACGACGGGGAATTGTTTTAATTTGGACTCTGTGCATGCTCTTTGAGGTGGTGACCATAGACCTGTATTATATGACTGACAGACAAGAACGGTTTGACCTAAAAATATCAAAATTGAAACTACTGCGGAAAAAAAGACACCTACATCTTGGATGCCCTTGAGGTAAGCTAAAACATACCAAAAATTAATTTCAAAGTGAACTATCCCTTTAAATGACCACAGAGAGTCAGGACCTCGGTTTAACGTGTCATCCAAAGGAGGTGCTCTTTTGACAGTACAGTGGAGTCTCCCATCCAGGTACTGACCAGGCTCAACCCTGCTTAGCTTCAGTGGGCAACCAGTCTTGGGCTACAGGGTGATGTGGCTGCTGCTGTTAATGAAACATGTCTGTGCTCTACCGTTTATGAAATACAGTTTCCTCACCTGTGCTGTTGATCTTTTGAGCCGCCAGTGTCTTTGAAACCATGATGTGCTGCTCATTCAGTGATTTGAAATCAGCAAGCTTATGATTATCTGATTAAAGACAAAAGCAGCAGTGGAAAATATGTTTTTGAGGAAAGTCCACATAATGCACACTTAAGACTGAAATTATCTCCAAAACAAAGTTTGAATGGAGTTTGTAAATTAAGTCTTCAGGCTTAATTAGTGGCAGTTTACACATTCAATATGGAGGTTTGTTTGACAATATTGCCTAATAAAATAGCTTGATTTTTGCAAATAAAAATTGTGTGTTCTAATGATGCTACATGTGTTAAGTACTCAGTCAATACAACCCTGAACAGAGCAAAGATCTAGTATCAGTTATACTTACAAATCATCCATAGAGCGCAGAGACCTCCGAGAGCAAAAACAAGAGAGAGACCCAGAACAATCAGAAGAACTTTAGTCCACTTAGGAGAAGTGGCCTCTCTCTCTCTCTCTTCAGTGGAGTTACCTGGGGTTAGAAATTTCATGAGAAAAAAGGCAATGATTTCTGAACCTTGAATCTTTGCAGCACTTCCATCTGGAACCATTCCTGAATTTACACTGTGTTCATTTCTGTACGATAGATTTTTAACAGAATACATTTACATTGACTGTACATGACATTTTATGAATTGTACTCTAGTCCTGAGAATTCAGTTCTACCATTAAGTTAAAATCAAACTTCATCATATGGTTGACTATTGTCTGAATGTTTACCGGTGTGATTTTATTGCGATCATATAAAAAAAGAAAGAAAAAAAGAAAGTAGTTTGAAGGATAGAATTTTTCAAATATTGTTCTAAGTTTCAAACAGGAATAGAACTATAGAACATTCAAAACCCACTGCTAGAGAAAACAAGCATTTGTGTAATTAAATATATGACTCAAATGCTTATAAAGTTGTAAGTGAAATAAAGATCTTGTGACAACGACCCGACGCCCATATGAATCCTTTCTATCATGACACATGAGGAAAAATAAAAAAACTCTTCTGAAGTTATTTAACCAGCCCAGCCCATATTCCCAGCCTTACCTTTATATTGACAGCATTTTTCATCTGAAGAAACTGTTGAAAGTTTGAAACCAGAATTTTGATATACTGAATCCATTTCATGAGCCTGACAGAAGACGTGTGTGAGATAGCGTTGGAGACTTCAGTGCTGCTCGAGTTTGTTCAGAATAAGGAAGTCACAAATGTCATTCACATTTATACAGACAGGAAATAATAAAGTAATGAGTCTGAAGAACACATCTAGCAACTTAGAGAGCCAAAACGTTTGTGTTAGTTTTTATCTCCTGCTTTAACTTAATAAGAAATTTAGAGTGCAGAACACTTACAACTTTTGATTATAGATATATAGGTATTGGCACCTAATTAGCTGGAAGAGAGAAGAGAGAAGAGAGTGCATTGATCTGAATAATTAAATGATTAAAAGGGATTCAAGAGAATAAAGAAGTAAGATTGATAAAAAGTTATCGGTCTAATTGTAGTTATGAAGAAGCTTGCATGACCCCTCCCGTTTGTTCAGAGACTCATTATTATGACCGCCGCTAGCATAGCTAGCGAAAGCGGTCATATAGGGATTGTCAAAGTTTATTTTTTTTTTTTTTTCGTCATCTACTGAACTTTTCGTCAACGATACCAGGGACACCGAAACACCGGGGAACATGAAATTTGGTGGGCATGTAGCCCCACTAGACTTTTACGGAAAAATTTCGTTTGGTCCCCGGGGGCCACTCCCCCCCCCCGCGCTGGGCCCCCCCAAACCCAAAAAATGCAGTTTTTCCTAAGTAACTACCTGAACCGTGGCACCGAGGATGAAGAATTTTTTATGGTATGTTGGTCTTAAGGGCCCACATCAACCTAGCCCATAATCACTCATTTGTGATTTGCGCCCCTCCCATAAAAAATGAAAATGCAATATTATTCTGCTTTAATCGCCCCTATCTTCAGTTGAGATGTTCAGAACTGCACCATATTTCATGTGTATGATTAACTTGACATCCTCTGGGGGTATGCTAAGTTTCGTAGAATTTCATCCATGGGGGGGTATAAAATAAATTCATTTATGTGCACATTTAGTGACTGTACACTCATCGGCCTGTAGATGGTGGTGTTGAGCGAAGGGTTGCTGGTTTAGGATGATACTGTCACACACACACATGCAGGAATACAAACAAACGCAAGCATGCACACACACTGACATCCACACGCACAGACACACACCCATACACACACATACAAATCCACATGCACAGACACACACACACAAACACACACGCGCACACACATGTACGCACGCATACATACACGCACAGACACACACACACAGACACACACATACACACACACACACACACACACACACAGACAGACATGCACATACTACTACTTTTTTTAGGTATATACATACACACGCAATACAGCCAAATTGCTCCACGTCATTTATTTTTGTGGAAAGCCAGTGCAGGCCTGAGCGGCGGTCATATTTTGTACCGCCATGCGGTACATCTAGTTTTTAAATGAAATAGAAATAGAAATTTGATGGGAAAAAAAGCATTTGAAAGTGAGGGGACATTTCTTTTTTTGCTGAGACTATATCATACTAACTTATTCCCAAGGTTGTATTTTAGAAGGTTCCTGGAGTAACATTTAAGGTTTTTATTTTTATTTTTGAAAACTGACTTAATGTGTGAATGTTATTTTAGCCTTCACAAATAATTTTAAAATACTTTTTAAAAATAGATTTTAGAATATATTTAATAATACCGAAGTGCACAAATATAACAACAAATTCTCACTGAAGATAACATAAAAAGTAAACAAATCATATATTTGATTCAGTGATTCTGAACTGGATATATGAGAATGTGCCAGCTTGCAGTTTAAAACATTAGTGCTTGTTTTATTCATACCACATCTCTAAATAAGTGTCTTTATAGAAATCTTGTGTATTCATTAAAAAGAGACTAATACAATAGTATCTTCATTTTAAATGGACAGCAATATATTTAATCATGTCTGGCACCTTTATGTTTTCAGTATTAATGGTATATCAGTGTATAATACACTGATATACCATTAATACTGAAATCATATGTCATTTAACTCCATTTGAATAGAAATACATTTATTTCATTTATTTCTATTCAAAGTGATGAAAACGTAATGAATTAAACCGCTGCAGCTTCACACACAAATCTCTTCTTAGAGAGAAAATAATCTTTTCTTTCTTTGAATTAGAGAATTTAGTCCAGATATCAGGCTCTCTGACATTCTCTCGCTTTATCCAGAATCTGCAGAACCAAAAAACAAACTACAACTAGTATTGGCTGTTTTTCCATGCAAAGGTTGTATTTTAAACATGAATGAAGCTCTTACTCTGCTAAATCATTTAGTGACTGATTGTTCACCCAGACCCAGTGTCCCTCAGTGTCCAAATCATTAAGACCAATCCAGTGCGTCACTTTAACTTTAGAGGAAAGAAAATACAGATGGAGTAAAAAATAACAGTGAGATCAGATGTAAGACACACATGGTTCAGAGCAGAGAATTATACTATTTAAGGCCAACATAAAAACAGCTCTCAAGAAATAGCTGAAGTCACACTTCTTCTAAGAGAAAACTAAACCACAACCATAATCACATGAACTTCCTATAATTCTCTTCTCTGCATTTAACTTCTGCTTTATCTTATAATCTAGTTTATATTTGAGAATTGTACTGCATAATGTACTGCAAATACTGTTAATTCTTATAATAAAATGTTTGTTAGGTCACTCATTTGTAAGTAACTTTGGATAAAAGTGTTTTCTAAACATATAAATCATTTGCAGATGCAAAACTGCTTGCCTTTCATTCAGTTTCACTCAGAAATATGCTGCGTTATGTAAGTAAAAATGGTTTCATTTTTCATGTTGAATATTTACAGTAATGTTTAGCATATTTTGTTTAGCTACATTTTGATTGCTAAAATGTCATTAATGGTTGCAAAGAAGTCTTAATGCAGACCTATAAAGAAAATATTTATTTGTAGTCCGTCTCAGTATAAACACTCTTTAACTGTAGAATATGAAATCAAATGTAATAAGGATGCAGTACACATAGTATAAATAAATATACATTATTAAAATGAAATGTTCCAAAAGAGGGTTTTGACAGTGATGTCATAGAAGCATTTTTTTTCTTCTCCAAAGAACCTTTCAGTGATCCAATTTTTTCTTAGTTTGAAAAACATTTGACCCTTTTCTCACCAGCGTTGCCAGCCACCGCCAGCATTTTTGATCATTTCATGGCCCCAGAATATTTTGTTGTATGAATATCTGAACATGCAATATATCCCAAGAAACAGACCCTCTGCTTTACGGAACAAACAAAACCCCAAAACGTTTTATTCCAGCTTCATGGATTTTTATTTTATTTTATTTTATTTTTTTATCAGCAATTGAATGTGGGTAAGTTTCATTTAAAAAAAGCAACATTTTGAGCAAAAGGCTGAGAAAACGTGTTTTTGGAGTGGAATAGATGGAGTCCATCAACACCCTCAAAGCTTCACAGTCCTACAGCTCATCCTGGTTCAACATTTAATTCAGTAACATAAGGCAGTTTTGATTTATATGCTGTTTATTGTTGTTGATCGCATTATATTACATATGCATCTGATTGCATATGCTATCACTTGTTTCTGCTTCACCTTCACTTGTCTTTATATCAGGAGATTCAGAACTCCTTCAGAAGATGTGTCATAGCACCCAAACCATATAACAGTGAAAACACACAAAGCTGGAAATTTCCATCAATGTCGAGGAAAGAGTTAAAGGGATAGTTCACTTTGAAATAACATTTTGGTATGTTTTAGCTTACCTCAAGGGCATCCAAGATGTAGGTGTCTTTTTTTCCGCAGTAGTTTCAATTTTGATATTTTTAGGTCAAACCGTTCTTGTCTGTCAGTCATATAATGCAGGTCTGTGGTCACCACCTCAAAGAGCAAGCACAGAGTCCAAATTAAAACAATTCCCCATCGTCCAAATTAAACAATTCCCCATCGTAAGTACACACGCCTTGGCTAAGGCGACATCTAGTGTATATATCTATACCAGCCCGCGCCCTCAGATCACTGGACGCAGCTGTGTTCAAGAGGTAACAACGATATAAATACTGTTCGTTTTCTCACACAAACCGCTCGTTTCGTGTCTTAGGCCATCAATGTGTACTTACGATGGGGAATTGCTTAATTTGGACGATGTGGAATTGTTTTAATTTGGACTCTGTGCTTGCTCTTTGAGACAGTGACCATAGACCTGCATTATATGACTGACAGACAAGAACGGTTTGACCTAAAAATATCAAAATTGAAACTCCTGCGGAAAAAAAGACACCTACATCTTGGATGCCCTTGAGGTAAGCTAAAACATACCAAAATTTTATTTCAAAGTGAACTATCCCTTTAATAATCTTAATAACCTCCACTATAAATAACCTTTTGCACAGTGTAAAGGTTTTATGGATGTTTTATGTAAGAATTTTTTTTTTTTTTATTCTCATTTTTTAAAAGTTGTTATTTTATATATATATATATATATATATATATATATATATATATATATATATATATATATATATATATATATATATATATATAAAAACTTTTAAAAAATTAGACCTTGAGTCCAGTGGACGGCACAAAGTGCACAACCTGTGTTGTTTTTTGGGAAAGTAGTGGGAAACCATGCTGGCTATGAAGTGCATCAAACTGGTCTTTGTAATTTGCATCCAAAACAAAGAAGCACAGTGAAGATCAGATACTGGTGCAGTCTAGACTTTTATGCTATTTTCATTCTCTACACAAATCAGAAGTGAAATTTTCTGGTTGCTGTATTTACCTCACTTGTGGCATTGTGGTCCTGATCAGACACAGACACATTGAAATCTGAATGCAAAAAAGCAACAGATGCAACACAAATAAACAGATATCAAAAGCTCACATTTAGGAATGAAAGAAGAGTTTAGAAGTAAAATAGTGACGTGCATCATGTGTTAGAAGCACCAGCAGGGTACAGACGCCTCTGAGAGCAAAGACAAGACAGACACTGAACTATCAGAAGAACTTTAGCCCATTTATGCAGAGCAACTTCTTTATTGAGGGATATTTTAAATAAAAGATGTTTACATATAGTCCAAAAGGCAAAAAAAAAAATTGGCTGAATTTATAAAAATGACCCCATTCAGAAGTTTATGTATTGATTCTTAATACTGTGTTGTTACCTGGATGATCCACAATGTTTGTGATGTTTTATGATGGTAGTTAATGAGATCTTTGTTTGTCCTGAGCAGTTCTTCAGAAATCCTCTTGCAAATTCTTTGGTTTTCCAGCATCTTTTTCATATTTGAACCCTTTCCAGCAGTGACTGACTGTGTGGTTTTGAGATCCATCTTTTCACACTGAGGACAATTGAGGGACTCATGCGCAAGTATTACAAGTATTACAAAAGGTTCAATCATACACTATTGCTCCAGAAGGAAAAACTATGCATTATCTGCAGGGCCGCGGGAAGAGGTTTTAGGTTGGGGGTGCTGATTTTTTTTGGGGGGGGGGGGTTTGGGGGATAGGAGTGTCACCACTTTTGAATAAGAAACAATATCAAGACTATAAAACTCCTCAAAAAACGCGCACACACTCAAACCTGACAGCACATCACATTTTTGACTTTATTGATTCTGCTTTTATTCCGGAGTCCCTTTTATTTTATTGCTCCGGAGTCGCATATCAGTCACAAAATGCGCCATGGGGAAGAAAAAAACATCTATAGCCTAAGTCGCACTGGACTAAGTCGCATTTTTTTTACAATTTATTTCACAAAAAATAAATTAAAAAATGTTACAGACAGTTCTCCGCTACGGACGTGAGCGCTCTAAAGCGGCACTAAAATAATGTTTTAAAACTTTCACAGAGACCTCAAACTGAAAGCACAAAGCCTGTCTTTAAATTTAATTTCGTTTTGTATTAATTGTATCTTAATTTTAATCGATGTTTCATCAACAAATTGTCTGGATTTAATAAGAAGTAGCCTAAATATAGGCTATTAGAAAATAAATAATCAGGATACGGAGGCGCTGGCGAACCTGGAGCTCGTCTCATAATGAAACTCAGCGTCGGCCTATAAGGTAGCCTATTGCCTTCACAGACCTGAGACATATAGATAGCTTGAAATGTCTACTTTTAAGCAGAACAATTCAAAACGAAAGAAAACAGACTGCGCTGCTTATGTAATTCGTATGAAATGTGCATTTCTCTCTGGCGCTGCGAAGATCGCGAGTCGTCAACTTCTGTCTAGCCGACACTGACATAAAAAATAACTGTTTTATTAGTAAACAATTAAAATGTCTCCTGCTATATTTTACATATTTGCCTGTTCCTTACAAAACACTGACAGTGGGGTTTTTGACGTTTTTTTTTTTTTTTTTTTTTTTTGAGCAGCTGCGGGCAAATTCTTTCGACACACACACACACACACACACACACACACACACAATATTACGTAACACTCTGCGCTTATGTTTTAAAAAGATAATTTAACATATAAATAACAATTTTTAAATAGCCCACTTAAAGTGTTTATTACAAATAAATGACTAAATGCTAAAAATTTATACATTTTAATGAACAAACATATGCGTTGCATTTACAATTCTGTGAAAACAGGGGGTGCTGCAGCACCCCCAGCACCCCCACTTCCCGCGGCCCTGATTATCTGTATATAATATAAAAGTATTTGTTGAGAGGAGAACAGGGAGAGAATAGACTGACTGTTTTCTCTTCTTAAGAGATTGATAGATAAATATAATTTTGGTTATGTAAATTAAAATGTGTAAATGAAACAAACTCGTTCTATGTATTTATTTTTGTTATGCAAGTTATAATTTGTAAATGAAATAAAATGTAAAAAACGTGTCCACTTAGACTGAGTGTTGCTCGAGTTTGTTCAGAATAACGAAGACACATGAAGAATGTCACTCTCTTTAATATAGACAGGTAGTTAAGTTATCCAAATAACAAATCTAGGAACTAAAATGAGGTAGTTCTATAAGGATATGTGTAAAAAAGGTTTTTTACCCAACCGCTGGGTTACACATATCATATGGGTCACTATGTTGGGTTATTAAAAAAAAAAATTTTGGGTCATTTTTAACATTGCTTGGCTATTTTTATTAATAACTTTAATAATGAATTAAATACTAATTGAGCTGACTTGCCTGTTCTGATTGGCTGATTATGGTCACCAGATCGGCTCCTTTTGAAAACAGACATCTCGACTGTTTGTCCAGTTTAGTTTATTAAAGCTGAATAAATACAGCTTTCCATACAAACTATCAGCCATTCACAGAGAGATTACAAAGAGATTCATGAATTAAAAAGTCAATTACACCTTCCATTATTTAGATCATAAAGTTAATCAAACTGGTTCCATGTGCAGAAATATTCACACTTTATGTCACACTAAGCTTGTAAACTGACACTCACCATCGTAAAAGGACAGCCGTTCTCTAAGGCCACATCCACACGAAGCCAGAGCTTTCCCTATCCAATGTTTTTTTTTTCTCGTTCTAAAAAAAAAATCCTTAAACACGGTGTAGTCTCAAGAAATATCTGCGCACACACGAAACCACTGAAACCGACTCAAAACGATGTAGTATACATCCCAGACCAGTATGTGGCACTATAATTCTGCCACAGAAATGCACTAAAAACGGAGAAGAATACTTAGTGCGCTGTATATATTAGGCACAGCTGTAGCTTCTTCTTTTCTTCTCTTTTTTACCAAGAACTTTATTAAACAATATGAACAACCATAAATGGCCTGGTACAAAATAGGGATGAGTCACGATATTCGATTAATTAGCGGACGCATAAAGCTTGCCACAAAGAACCGGCAAAAGTATTCATTATGAATGTGTCAAATATAGCAAGGAGACATTTTAATTGTTTATTAATAAACTAGTGTTTTCTGTGTCAGTCTTGGCTGCAAAGATGCTGACGATGCTGAGCCACCTTCGTAGTAGGCTATTGTGAACGTGCCTATGCACACTTCATAGGCTACGGATTCCATAAGAGGGTTGTCTGTTTCGTTTCGTTTTAAATTATTTTGTTAGACATTTCAAACTTTCTATTTCTGAGTTTAGGTTAATTTATGAGACGAGCTCAGTAGCTTCTGCAGCACAAACAAGCATGAAGTTGTTGTTGCTGTTAGTCGAAACGTGGGGTGATGACATCATCGTTTCACAAAATATACAGATTGGCTGTACACACGAAAACGCAAGCGTGTCATTTTCAGATTTATCCACTCTGGGACCCGGTTTAAAAAAATAGCGGTTTCAGTCTTCCAAAACGCCGGAAAGTTAGAACTTCTCTTGGAACGGATTTAAACTTAAAAATTTGTATCAAAAAAAATAAATATATTTTTACGTATACAGCTAAATGCGTCTCCGTGTGGACAGGGCCTAAGTTTGTCGCATCAGGGTGTAAGATCATTAAACTCTTTCTTCATGGCTGGTGAAAAGACAATTAAATAGTAAAGGAGAAACAAGAAGCCACTTCAAAAGCATGAGGCCAATGGAGGAAAGTCCTTATAATGGACTGAAATTATGTCAAATTAAGTGCCTTCAGCCAAACTAATTGCAGTTTATTATGTTCAATATGGAGATTTGTTTGGTAATTATTTCCTACTAAAGTATGATTTAAAGAATAAAAAGCTACTAAAAAATATGTGTTGCAAGTTGCAATGATGCTACTGTCCAACACTGAGGTCAAAATATTTTATATGTATTTCTGATCACTCATGACTCCTGAGAACAGTTTAAAGTTTCAGTTAAAACCTACTTGCAAACATTTAGACAAGAGTCAAGTATGATGAAAGTATTCTAAGTATTTTATTTAAGACCGAATCTTCAAACAAACTGTTTTCAGACTCTTTGACCCTGTTCACACCTGGTATTGAGATGCGTTTTGGTCGATCGGATCACAAGTGGACGATGCTAAATACAGGTGTAAACGGGGTCTAAAACGCTTTGAGCTTGTCCACTTTCGACCGCTTACAGAGGTGATAGAAAACACATTCGACCGGATTGCTTTCGTAGTGTAAACGGTCATGTGATCGAATGTGTTCAAACAGCCACAAAAGACGTCTATCTCCGTCTACTGAACTAATGTGTAAATATCATGGGAAGAGCTCTAGTTTCATTATAAACTAATAATCTAGTAAAACTTATTTACTATAAAATTATAGTGTTTTTGACCATGGAGACATATAAACCTATCTTCAAAACAAAATAAGGAACCTTTAAAATAGCATAACATGAGCACTTGAAACACTTCTAGTCGGCTCACAGGAAGTTAAATGGTAAACTTCACACCAGTTCACACATCACAGTTGCTTTAGGCCAGGGGTGCAAAACTCAGTTCCTGGACTCTGGAGAGTTTAGTTACAACCCTGCTTCAACACACACATACCTGTAGTTTTCAAGCCCAAAATACTTAATTAGCTGGATCAGCATTAAGGTTGAAGCTGTGGGCTGTGGGCTGTGGCCTTTCAGGAACTTCAGAAAGTCATTTTTATTTAAATGACAGAGTTGACAGCGTTTGATTCCCAGGGAACACATGAACAGGTAAATATATAAATGTTGCTTTGGGCAAAAAAAAAAAAGCATCCGCCAAATGTGTAATTGTTGAATGAACATATAAGAAAACCATATACATCATTACTATATTGCTAAATCATTAAAATATAAATTAATGCATACTGAAAACATAGCCTTATATGTTGAGAGCAGTTTTCACCCGAAGCAACTGTTGAAAGTGTGAAACCAGAATTTTCATAGACTGAATCCATTTCATGAGCCTGACAGAAGACGTGTCCGCTGAGACTTGAGTTCTGCTGAGTGTAAGAATTGAGAAATTAGAAAATGCCGGACAGTCTGGTTGAAGAGCGACCAGACCCTGAGAGGACAAAAGGACCTCTCTGGAAATGAACATTTGAACTCCCCCTTGTGCACTATCGAGACGAAAGTCTCACCTCCGAGTCATCCTAATCTACATGTCTTTCCCTCATCCCCCCTCTCCTTCTCCCCCATGCGAAGATCACCAAAACTCACCCAAGAATATATGGTTTAATGTGAATGATTAACATAGAGTATTATACATATTTAGTATCATTTGAATTGTCTCAGTGCGACCGGTACAAATGTCTCATTTCCAAATAAGTAAAACAAAAGATAATAAGGTTTTTAAGAGTTTAGGGATACCTGGCACACAAAGGAAGGTGGTCCCTAGACAAATGGTCTCCATCCCCCCCCCCAAAAAGGTGCAACCTCTGAATGCAAATTTCCATGTTTCCGTGTGAAAGAGGTGCTGTCTATATAACTGAATGCAACGAGAAGATCGGGGCCTTCTGTTACTCAGATGAGCCCATGATGTTGAAGGACCTCAAATAATTCAGCATCATGTATTTTAATGTTGGGTTTGCATCTCTTCTCTTTATTCCAGAGCATTTGATGTTTTGTATCGAGTATCTTTGAATTGATTATGAAATTGGCATGATACATTTACCTGACATAATAAATTGTTACATTTGATTATTCTAACCGTCTTTGACATTATTTTCATTAAAGAGTTAAAAGGAATAGTCAAACATTCGCTCACATTTATGCACAGATATCATTTATGAAACCTTTTCATTTATGGAGTCAGATGAAATAACGAGAGAATACATATTCAAATGTATTGCATTTAATAAAAAAATTAAACGAGAAAAGACAGTAACAGGTATAGACCTTCAGCGCTGGTCGGATGCCGGACTTTGGGTCGATCGAGCGCGAGTTTACAAGCTGAGTTTGTTCAGAATAAGGAAGTTACATAAAATATTATCCATGTTAATACAGACTGAAAGTATGACGTTATAAGCCTGTTTGACTACATGTGATAGCCTCTAAAAAATAAAGTAGTGTGAGCTGGTAATTTTTTTTTATTTCTTCTTTTGTGGTCCGAAAAAGAAAGAACAACACCAGGGTGAGAAAATGATGACATCAGAAAGTTTCAGGGGAAACAATTGCTTTGTCTTGTTAAACCTAGAACTCATGACTTAAAATGTTAGAGCTGTCAAAAGATTGAAATTATTTTTTTAAAGTCAGCAGATTTTTATGAAACACATCCAGCTGCCTTTTAAGAAAACAAAACAAAATAATTAGTGCTTTGTAACATAACATAACATAACATAACATAACATAACATAACATAACATAACATAACATAACATAACATAACATAACATAACGGTATATTAACGGACAGATATTGCATTGCTCTTTGCTCGTTTGCTTCTACAAGTTGTTGTTGTTTTTTTTCAGATTTTTCCTTTTCCCTGTTTTCATCCCTTCAGATGTCTCAACCAATCAAACCAATATCAGACTAGATGCAGTAATATAATAGCATAACATTTATTCATTTATTACACTCTTTATTATTAAAGCAACTTACAAATGATGAACTTGACAAGCAATTTATAATAGAGCCTTCAATAAAGCAGTAGAGATGCTGCATTACTGACCTCTTGTGGAGAAAAGAGCAGAAATACAAAGTGACAGAGCAGACAAAAGTTGAATGCTGTAAAAATGCAATTCTGTCAGGACGACTACCGTCAAATACGATTGACAATTAGCATACAGTTTGGATTGGCGGTATGGTTCCGTTCTGGGCGAGAACTCCCTGTGCATCCATGCAGCCTAGCATGGATAAGAGCAGGGAGAGCAGCAATAACCCCCCTTGGGGTAAACAGAACAGAACCAACATGAAAATTTGCAAATATATTTAATTCAAGATTTTAAAGTACAAAATTATTCGATAATTATTCTGATTCAAGGGGAATCAGAATGTCAAATCCTGACAGGGCGAGAGGAGGAGCTGGGGATGGAGGAGGGTAATTAGCTCCTGAGAAAAGCGATAGCTGCTGCTGATAATACTGAAGGAGCTTATATATGTATACGGTGATAGGTGTTTTTATTACTATAGGTAGATGTGGATCAGCTGAGGGCCAGCTGATGCGAGCTTGACTAACGTGACCTGCCAGAACTAACGCTACGCTTGATCAGCTTATCAAATTCCATTCTGTTTCTCACACAAATCTATAATATGGCCCCAAAAGAGTAGGGCACATTACATTTACAGTATTCATTTAGCTATAGCACACAAATCTTATAGTTATTCAATTGTTGCTGTTATTTTAGACGCAAAACAGGGAAAAAACATGTCGCATTTTAACTTGAAATGAGCAAGCAAATCCAAAAGAGCTATCTCTAGTTTAATGTGCATATGCAGAATTAAAATAGAGCTCATTAATTAGTTCCACTGATATAATTAATATAATTAATATTTCTTTTCACAAATAAACTTTTTCTTTTTTTTTACAAGAAGCATCAAACCAAGATTTAAAATTGCCATTATGATCTCCTAGACTAGCACAGTTCTCTCCAGACGGATCCTGTCCTCTCCAGAGAGAGAGTAGAGGGCACCTTCCATCAGAAAAAACTGACAGTTTTATTGCTTTATGGCCCTCAAAGCCCCGCCCCCTTTGACCGTGGGAATTTCCCACGCTAGCTCCTCCCACTTATGGGCTGTACAGTACACCGTGGGAATTTCCCACGCTAGCTCCTCCCACTTATGGGCTGTACATACACCGTGGGAAAATCGGATTTGTGTCACGCCTCCTTAGGGGTTGAACATCTGAAGCGTGGGAAAATTTTGCACGCTCAGTAGTTCTAAACAGTGTAAATTAAAACTTTTAAAGAAATGTACAATAAAGACATAGCCAGAGTGTGAGATCAGTGTTTTTATTAAAGAAGACAGATGTACATTCATCACTTTTAAAACATCAATGAAATAAGTTAAAATTGCATTTTTCTCTAAAAGAGATATTAAAAAATGAGTTAGTGTTATTTAAAGATGTTAAAACATTAAAACAAGTTAAGAGTTTTTTAATTTACAGAAAAGATTGATTTGTAAGCATTTAACTTTCAGACAGTATTTGTAAAACTTTTACATAAAACACAAACTAGTTTAAAAAGTGTTACGTTTTTACAAACCCAGTTGTTAAAGACTCGGAGTTTAAAGATATATAAGTGCTTCGTTGTAGTGGAGCAAAGTGTAGAGCGTCCACTCACTCCGGACCTCAGACAGAAATGAAGCAGTCTGAGGCCTACAGAGAGACACACACAAACCCCGCCCCTAGCCCCGCCCCAACAGATGTCACCGTGGGAAATTCCCACACCCCCCTTCAAGCTCCCAAATAGAAAACACATCCAGTCAGCTCAGTAGCCAGACTTAAATGACCAAAGAAAACCGATGCAACGGCCCGGAGAGACCACACCCCCTAACACGCCCCTCTCAAAGCTCATAGGTTGTGTAAAATTAAGACACACCTCTCAGATGTCATTGGATGATACAAATGACATCACTCATAGGAATCCCCCTACCACAGCATCACAGTTAAGAGTTTAAAAAGCAGCGGAAACTTCAAGTGAAATACTACTTGTGGTTTTTTACAAATCAGATAAAGTAAAATGGCTATGGCGTCAGACCCCAAAACTCCCGAGAGAAGGATTACTGAGGCTATGGAGGATTTGACTTTAGCTCCACGAAAAAAACGAGAAACGCATGGGCCATGCTTAACGCGATTTCTTCACGAGCCGTCAGATTCTGTGAAATATGCTTTCCGTTTATCTGGAGGACGTGCGTGTACGTATGTTTATGACAAAATCAACATGGAGGTTAGATTAGTTAACGTGGATGACGATGAACGATTCACAACGAATACAACGGAGGACCCGGATTTAGTTTTTTCGGAGAGAGAGTGGGGTTTATTCTATTCAAAAGTATGGCCAGATTTGAAAGACGGCGGGGATATGCCACTTTTCATTGCCGAATGGACAGCAATGACTTTGGGGACAAGGTACCGAATCCTCGCGGATCAAATCAACAAACATCCTGAAGATTACATCTACATCCTGTGCAGTGATTTTGGTAAGAATTTACCAGAATGCTCTTGGCCGGTGTCCGAGGAAGAACATTTTAAATTATATGATCTGAAATTCATGTTTCAATGGAAGGATCTAGCGCTTGTGGAAGATATTTTTTCCAAGATCAATCAGCTTTTCCAATGGACCAGCGCGTATGAACGCTATAACAACATTAAAGTCAAACTTTTCCACCCTGAGTGGGCGACTCCCACCAGACGCGGAATTCACGTCACGCCCCCTACTGTGTACAGACATTTAAAGGGCCCTCTCTCCGGACTCTGACTCATTCACACGCATCATGTCTCAGGATACCGGTTCTCCTTCTACTTCATCTCAACTGCTTGGAGCTACTGATGGATTTACAAAAAATGGATTACCGACTATGACAAATGGATTACCTCAGAAAAACATCGAATGGATAAATAATTTTTGCACACAACTGGGATATCACAATCTGGCGTTCCTCAGAATCTACGGAGTTTCAACAGCTCCCGCTGACGCTGAGACCCCAGACACAACCAGCGATGAGACGGACGGATGTCTCGGGGACACAGGTCACAGGATTATCAAAGCTATTTTGGCTGTCATTCTGGAATTTTTGATAGACCAACAAATGAAGAAGAATTGCTCAGGCTGCACAGTGGACCATCCCTCGCAAACTAGACATACTTGTTTGTTTGAACCTTCTGCATATTATTTTTACGGATGCTTTGAAGAAATCAGTCTGAAGCTTCTCACCCCGGAGTTGAAAAACATATTAGCGCAGGCCTTGAGTCAGTACGGAGGCAGCCCCCATCTCCAGAGGATCCAAGGAGCTGTTGAGGCAATTTTATACGGTCTCAGAGATGAAATGTACATAGTGGAACAATTATCTTCAATACGTGACAAGCTGATCGATGAATCTTGCGAGGAAATAATATACACGGCTGTGGATAAATGGAAACGAGCCGTATCTGAAGATCCGGAGATCACACAGGTTTGAAAATGGGAAACTTCTGCTCTACCTCTTGGATTACAAAATATTTCTTTAAATCACGTGTTAAATATGGAATATCTAACCTGCTCCACAAGATTATCCAGAATAATTGGACTACAAACACCACCATAACTCGGGATGAAAAACGACTAATGGATTTAATGAATGCCGTGAGGGGGTTATCGAACGAATGGAATCATATGGTAAAAACGTCTGTTACCAGTGAGAACACACCTTCTGCGGTTATCAAAAACATTCTCGAGCTGATGCCTGAGTGCCACGACAAAAAGCACATGTCTGCAGTTTGTTAAGTAATGAACATCCAGATGTATGTAATATTTTAGATTTTTTAGTCGATTACATTTTGGAGAAGAATTTTGAAATGTCTGTGAAATTTTATTTTTTGTTTTGTGTGATATAATTCACATTATACATGTTTGTAACCTTCTACTTCTTACATTCTAATAAAAAAATGCTTGTGTAACTTTTATTGGGTGAAATAAAAAAAATGCTTGTGTAACTTTTATATGGTGAAATAAAAATATCCTTTGTTTGTAAATGCTTGTGTAACTTTTATATGGTGAAATAAAAATATCTTTTGTTTGAAAATGCTTGTGTAACTTTTATATGGTGAAATAAAAATATCTTTTATTGTTTGAGATTGCTTGTGACTTTATATTGTGAAATAAAATAAAATACTGAACAAATTTGTAACTCGATTCATTATGACTGAAATCTCATAGCGTTAACATGGCAGAATTAATTAAAAAGATATACTACGACCCCAGCAATTCGGGTGCTCTCGGAGGTAGAGACAGATTAAAACAAGCTGTATTAGAACAACACGGTGTAAGATTATCCGATAAAGATGTGAGTGATTGGCTATCCAGCCAAGACACATACACTCTCCATCGAACTGCCCCAATAAATTATAAGCGGAATCGTGTGGTGGTCTATGGGAAAGACCAGCAGTTTCAGGCCGATTTAGTAGATATGTCAGCCTACGCAAAAGAGAACGACAATATCAATTTTATTTTAACTATTATTGATATTTTCTCAAAATATGCCTGGACAAGGGTGTTGCGAAATAAATCAGCGTCCGAAGTAACTAAAGCTTTTTTGTCAGTTTTGAGAGAGGGACGAATACCTATCAAGTTGCAGACAGAAAAGGGCACAGAGTTTTTCAACAAGTCTTTTCAACAGATGATGAAAAAATATAATATAACACATTTTTCAACAGCTTCTGAATTAAAAGCGAGTGTGGTCGAAAGGTTTAATAAAACTTTAAAAGGACGAATGTGGAGGTATCTTACATCGATAAATTCCAGACGGTACTGTGATATTTTGCAAGATTTGACAGAGGGGTATAACTCCAGTTATCACAAGTCCATAAAAATGCGACCGTTGGATGTAAATAAAGAAAACGAATCCGCGGTATTCAACAATTTATACGGGAAAATGCGTAAAGAGATCCCTGTCTTTAAATTCTCAGTGGGGGATGTGGTCAGAATATCTAAAGTCCGGAATATATTTACCAAAGGCTATGAGCAGAACTATACCGAAGAATACTTTACTATAAGTGCGTGTATACCCCGAAATCCAGTCGTATACAGGATACAGGACTATGATGGAGAGATAATACAGGTTTTTTTTTACGAAAAAGAACTCCAAAAAATTATTGTGAGCAATGATAAATCGTTTAAAGTCGAAAAAATTCTCGATAAAAAGCGACGCGGAAAAGCCATGTACGTTCTGGTGAAATGGTTTGGATGGCCATCAAAATTCAATAGTTGGATTCCTGAAAAGCAGGTGATGGATCTACAATCTCCCTTAAAACCCTAGGGAGAGTCGCTCACGTTCTCATTCAACCAAAAACATCTGAGATGTCTGAGGAGGACGGATTCTACGTCACACTCCCGTGCAATGCATCCGGTCATGTTTACCCCCAGAATACCATATCTAATTACAGAACTAGATTGGCAAAGGCAATACATTTAAAAGGATTATGGGAAGTTGCATTGGTTGAGTTCCACTATCCAAAAACTTGGCATACTTTCAACGAGGAAGACGCTACTTTTATTATTGAATGCAAACCATGTTTGAACGACGATGAACGTAGCAAACTGCGAGGGGATAGTATTCAAACTTTTCGGAAAGACCTAAAAATAAAATACGGCTATTTTGAGGATATTCCAGTATTACGCAAGGAAATAAACGCTACTCTTCCACCGCGGGTGCAGCTCAGGTACGATAATATAAAGAATAAGATATCTCTGAAATCAAATCAGAGAGCATCGCTAACGTTTTACGGAAAGGTAGCCATTATTTGTGAGGAAATAATAGGAGGATGCAAGATGCAAGTAAAACTCAGTTTATTGTTGGTGGTCAGATGTAAAGACACAGGTCGGGGACAAACACTCAGGTGGCTGTTGAAGCAGGGACGAGATGGCGATCCGGTGGTGGTGCAGTGGTAAGCGTGCTCGAGTGAAACCCAGGAACCGTGGAACATCCAGACGACACGAGGAACTGACGAAATCCAGACGACACGAAGAACTGAAGAAATCCAGACGAGGAACCTTGTAGACGAGGCACGAGCACAGGACACACACCGGGAAACAACCACAACGATCTGACAACATGAGAGTGAAGTTACTGGGCATATAAAGGAACCTGGGATTGATGACAGCTGGTGACACTAATTAACACAACGAGTAACCACACCCACACAATTACACTCACGCAGACACATCAGTGAGAGACAGCCGATTCATGAACCGTGACAGTACCCCCCTCCCTAGGAACGCCTCCTGACGTTCCCAGACAACCTTACCTGTCGATTGTAATCATCGATAAGGGAGTGATCCAGAATGTCTCTAGCAGGTACCCAACTTCTCTCCTCCGGACCGTAACCCTCCCAGTCCACCAAGTACTGAAATCCGCGTCCCCTCCGTCTCGAGTCCAGAATACGGTGTACCAAATACGTAGGTTCCCCATCTACGAGTCGCGGCGGGGGGGGAACCGGGGCAGGCGGATTAAAGTGAGAATAAAACACGGGCTTGACTTTAGACACATGGAAGGCGGGGTGAATTCTCCTGTACGCAGGAGGGAGTTTGAGTCGGACTGTCACCGGACTAATAATCTTGGTGACAGGAAACGGGCCAATGAATTTGGGAGCTAACTTGTTAGACACGGAGCGGAGCGGAATATTCTTGGTAGAAAGCCACACTTTTTGACCCACGACGTAGACGGGAGGCTTTGACCGGTGGCGATCGGCCTTGGCCTTCATGCGCCCCCCCGCTTGGAGTAGAGTCTCACGGGCTCTAGTCCAAGTACGGCGGCACCTCTGGACGAATGCGTGAGCGGAGGGGACCGCGACCTCGGATTCCAGACTCGGAAAAATTGGTGGCTGGTAACCTAAACTACACTTAAATGGCGAAAGGCCCGTGGATGACACTGGTAATGAATTGTGGGCGTACTCCACCATAGAAAGCTGTTGGCTCCAGGACGACGGATTCTTGGCAACCAAACATCGCAACATTCTCTCGAGGTCCTGGTTGGCTCGTTCAGACTGACCATTGCTCTGGGGATGATAGCCCGAGGACAGACTGACCGTGGCCCCCAGTAACTTACAAAATTCTCGCCAAAATTTGGATACGAATTGGGAACCTCTGTCAGAGACCACGTCCATCGGGAGGCCATGTAACCGAAAGACGTGATCTATGACTGTGACCGCTGTCTCCTTGGCTGAAGGTAATTTGGGCAAGGGGATGAAATGTGCCGCCTTCGAGAACCGGTCCACTACGGTTAAAACAACCGTCATGCCTTTGGAGGGCGGGAGGGCGGTGACAAAATCTAGAGCGATATGGGACCAGGGTCTCGAAGGGACAGGCAGCGGTCGAAGTAACCCGTCTGGGGGTTGGTTAGATGTCTTACCAGTGGCACAGACTGAGCAAGCCAAAACAAAATCGTGAATGTCGCGAGCCATTAATGGCCACCAGAATCGTTGCTTAACTAGAAAACTCGTGCGAGTCACTCCTGGATGACACGCCACGTTGGAGCAATGACCCCATCGAATAGGTGGATGTCTCGCTAGGAGATCGACTAGTGTCACAATCCTCCAACACGTATCCGTACAGGTGTTTGATTGAGATGCTTATTAATTATGGAAAAGATACCCTAGAGAATAACTTTTCAGCTGGACTGTTTTACAAAGATACCGCTGGCCATATGGATGCCACAGACCCGGCAGGTGCAAATGCAGGTTTAACAAAAAGGGCTGCGTTTACAGATGGGAGCAATGTTGTGGAGTTATTAGCCCCTATACACAGTGATATATTTTTTCAGCCGAAATTACTTTTGAACGGTGTAGATATTCGTATTCGTTTAACTAGAGCGAAAGACACCTTCTGCCTTATGCGCGGGGACGCGATCGATTATAAACTAAAAATAATCTCTGCTTCTCTCTTTATCAAAAGAGTGTCTGTCTCCCCTTCGGTGCGTTTGGGTCATGCTCAAGCTTTACTGTCGGCCACAGCCAAGTATGGTTTCGATAGAGTCTGTGTCAAGAATTTTAGTATTCCCGCTGGATCTCGCGTCTCAAATCATGAAAACCTCTTCCTAGGCACTTTACCAAAATCCATTGTTATAGCAATGACGGATAACGATGCTTTTACTGGCTCATTCGAAAAAAAAACCCATTTGCGTTCAAACATTTTAATCTTGAATATTTAAATCTCACCTCAGACGGCCTACATATTGGGACACGCCCCTTTCAGCCACAGTTTAATTTAGGAAATGCCGTGAGAGAGTATTATCAACTGGTTACCGCCACGGGGAGGCATTTGAAGAATCAGTCACTGGCCATAGATAGGGAGGATTTTCTCAACGGCTACACGTTGTTTGCCTATAACCTTTCTCCAGATGAAGACTGCTCGCAGCATGTGTCGCTGATAAGATCAGGAAATATTAGGTTAGAAGCGCGTTTTAGAGAGCCTCTACAAAACACAGTAAACATTTTGATTTACGCTACGTATGATTCTCTTCTTGAAATATCAAATAGGAGACAGGTGTTGGCAGAACACTACTAAACGACTTGAAATGAACACTGTGGAGCTAACTGGAATTATGGACAACATTACATGTAATGTTAATTTTTTAGGAGTATACGCTAGCGATCATCTCCCCAAAGAACCGTTGATAGATCTCCCAGCTCTATTAATTTGTAATACGGATCGATCGGACGAACCAGGCCGCCATTGGTTAGCAGTGTACATAGGTCGAAACGGGGTCGGATGTTTTTTTGACAGCTTCGGGAATCCTCCGGATTCAGATTTTTTCCCTCCATCTATTCTCTACTTTCTAAAAAACAATTCTACCCAAGTTCATCATTCTACCAGACAAGTCCAAGATTTTACATCTGTCACCTGCGGGGAGCATTGTGTCTTTTTTCTGTATCATATTTCACGAGGTGTTAAGTATGAAGATATAATGAAATTCTACCATAATGATAATCTATTAAGAAATGATGTTATGGTGTCTCTTTTTGTGAAAAAATTAAAACCCATAGTCTGTGATAGTAAAAGATTTAAATGTATCCAATGTGTACAGTCTGGTAAAATGTTCCAGTCTTATTAATTCCTCTGTAACGAATAAATAAAGAATATGTAATGAATAAATGACTCGTAATCAGGTGGATAATTTTGGTGGATAACACAACATACATGGACGTTATATACAATATGTTGTGCAATAACATGGATAGATTAAAAACTAAAACACAAATACACATAATGAAAATCTCACGCATGATAATATTTTGTAAAAAAACAAACATAACAAACCCATTACATATAGTTGTTAAAAATTCATCCATTGTTCTGTATCTACGCTTGGCATGTTAAATAGGTTTTCATCAGAGGCGCGTGGGTGTGTGTGTGTGTGACGTTTTTTCAAAGACTTAGTAGCTGTAGTACCAAAGTCATCCACGTGTGTTTTCCTTTTAAGTGATTCAAGCATCCGTCTTACATTATGATTGGTTACAGTCGAATGAGGAATATTTAATGTTACAAATGCATCCAGAAACTCATACCATCCTGTAGGGCGTCGATTGTCATGCAACACCGGGAATGATTCTCCCTTTATAAACAAATTCTCCATCAACAGTCCATGAAGACAAGTGTTTGGCTTTGGACATTTTATCCATAATATATTTTAAATTTTTCAAGCTTCTCTGAGGAACGTTGTTTAAAACTTCTGAGAAGATTGGGTCATCACTGACGTCATCAATACTAACCTCGGGGGTGTGGGAGGGGCTAGCTGTCGCATGTTCCGGTAATGTAAGAGTTAGACTGTTACTTTCCATATCACCGTGTTTTACCACATTTAAAAATCGTTGTAAAACATTAGTGTAGAGCTTGGATTTTTCGTAAGTGTTCAAATCATGCCTCTGTAGTATATCTCTAATAGATGAATCCAAATCATTCTCCACAAACGCATGAATATTCTCACGAACCGGTGCAGTTCTTAGTCTATCCAACTGTTGTTTTGGCACTAGATACAATTTCTCGGTATGTTGCATTTTTCTCTTCAGATTCAGTTTCTAGTTATGAGGCTAGTTATAAAGGGAAGTGCTACGCTGAGTAGGGGAAGCAGAAAACCGCCCTTTTGATTAATCATTCGTCTCTTCCTGGTGATATTAATTTTTTTATTTGCAACGTACTTTATCTCGTTTTTCCTTCTTTTTAAAGCCCCGTGCTGTTTCGCAGTTAGAGGGACCTTGCCATGCAGAATATTGAGAGCCAGTTCACATAGAGCTAATATTAGCTCATCGGGGGCTGAATGCAGAATAACGCGTCTCTGCTTGGGTGAGCTCTTGTATAATAACTTTAAGAGATAGAGATTTCTGGAAAGCCTTGTGCTCATTTTCACCTCGGGACGTACACCACTGGGTAGTCTGACAGTAAATCTGTTCTGAGTCGGTATTTTTCTGGTGTCTGTGGTTTATAATCTATCAAAAAATAGCTGTAAGGCCGTTCGGTTGCATCTTGATACGCTTCGATAAAATTTTTTGTATTACCCGGAAACATTTGACGACCTAAAACGCCTATCTGTTGCTTATCTCGAGGATTTTTAAATATAATTAAATAATTTGTATTTAACCCGATTGTTCTGGTAGATTTACCCTGGAAAAACAGATTCTGTACCAGTAGCAAACAACTGATCTTCATATGATGAACTAGGCGCGTAAACACGTTTTCGACCTCAGAATTAGATGCAGCTTGAATCATGACGTCATCCATAATGAGTAGAGATGTTTTACCAGGAGGAAATAATGATTCGTCATCCAATTTCTTTGGTATACCTTCAATGAATTTAATATCAAAAGCATGTAACATTTCATCATACATTGGCTGCCAGGATGTATACACATAGACAAAATTGTCAAACTTGACAGAGGACATTTTCTCTGAATTATACATTAGATTCTTCACAAAAAAAGTCTTCCCAGAACCACTTGGACCGGCAACGATTGGCGAAAAAGGGTGTTGCAGTCTGCAGTCAAACACATCTGTTTCACACATTTTTAAATATATTACTAGAATCCGTAAGGTAAGGTAGTATAATCTGGTTGGAGTACCCGTTTATCATACACCACGGAAAATTTTTTCACATTTGACCTGTTGTGTAATGTGAATCTCCTCTTATATCGTATGATGGTGTTTGTTTTTGCTGACAGGTGTAATCTGACACCTCTTTCGACATAACCTCGCACAAGATCGGTCAGACTCTGTAGGGTAACTATTTCAGCATTCTCTGCTGTTAACGTGATGCCTTTAGCTTTGAGACATGAACGATCATCGGATGTCTTAAATGCATAAGATTTAGGACCCGAGGAAACGAATTGGATTATATGCTGACCAGAATCTAACTCGCTCGTCAGCTGACCGAGATAAGATCCTGTCTCAGGAATCCAATCACCGGTTTTTGATACAAAAATCACGCTGTCTGTGTCGGCATAAATCACTCTCTCCCGTAATTTATCTAGAAGATTATACAACTCGAGTCGCCCATAACAGGTCGTGAAAGCGCCTACCAGAAGATTTACATCACGCGTGGGAGATTGGTCTTGCGCTGCACTACTCGACTGAATCAAAGCCACTGAATCAGATACGAAAGAGAAATGACGTATTACGTGGGCGTGGTTAAAGAGACGCTGAGTGAACTCTTCGGGGTCTGCCAGGAGTTCACTGTGTCCAAGGTGAGATCTCAGACAAAACCTACCCCAAAGTGTATTCAAGATGAGCTTAGCAATGGATCTTTTTGCTGGATTTTTTATTATTTTAGACGGATCTAACTGGATCCCTTCTTTATCCAGGTAATCAGCTACGTAAGATTGTTTTTCTGTCTCTGTCACTACATCGGACGGATACCCCGACGCTTCCTGTTTCAGTTTAAGGAATGTTTTAACATATTCGGTGAATAATGTATCGGACGTGTCTGGGAAATGCCAGACTTCATGTATTTTGATTACGCAATACCCGTGTTGAATAGCTTTCTGGAGTTCAACGGTCACCCATGTGCCTGTAATACATCTCTCAGCCTCTGTATGACAGCATTGTGTATCCTGAATCTGATTCTCTGCACAAGTCTTACATAGAGGAAACATTAGCTTACCAGCGCACCTGTAAGGCAGTACTGGATGATACAACCCCCGCGGAGGAACTACTTCGGCCTTTATGAGCCCGAAGTAGTTCTCTATCGCTTCAAAGTCCTTGAATATAATTTTAGGATGACCTATAGGATACGTTTTAGTAGCCTGGACGAAAGGGTATAACGATGTGAAATCATAATAGTCGATTCTCTCATTTTCAGCTGTTTTGTGATACAACTTGTACGCATTTGTTCTTCCGCCGTATAGAGCATCTCGAGCTCTCAGCCTCTCGTGTGTTTCGTAAGATGACATGAACCGCATGACATCAGGATTTGTCTGTTTCAGCCCCTCCCATTCGCATTCCCACATAACAATAACGCGCAATCCATAAACTTTTCGCAGGGTTTCTAGTTTTGCATCCGACTGCCTTCTGAGATCACCAAAACACACTTTCGATAAAGGTTGAATTTCTTCTGCCTTAAATCTGCAGTCGTGGCCGTGAAAAAAGCACCCTAGGAATTCCAAGGCTATCTTTGCCCCATTATCATCCTCATAATAACCATCTAGGTGATATGGCCCTACCGCACGTTCGCCATAGTTTAGTGCATGTTCTATCTCCACGTTTTGACTCAATTTGACATACTCAAGCCATTGGATAGATACGTTTGAAAACGTCTTGTGTTGATTAATATAGGCGTGGCTGTGTGTTAGAGCCAGTGTGTCGCGCGAGAGAAAATTTGTTTTGAAAGTTTTCATACACACACCTGGTAATGTGATTGATTTGAACGGATCGATGTTTGTGAAATTTATAAATTCGTCTCTGTAACATTTGCAGGCTTTTCGTAGAATAATTACATCATTCCTACAGTAAAAAGCGATCTCCTTTTTGAAGTCAAAGATATCATTCAATACATCTGCGTACCAAGTGTCAAATCTGACACGCTCGGCTTCACTCATTGTCTCATAACCGTAAAACTCTTTTGCAGGATAGGGACCGATATATTCTCCATTTTCTGGTTTATTGAAAAGGTGCGGAAAATAACCCTTCTCCTGTGTATCTAAGTTAAGGGCCTTGGGTATGTTAGCTAGTTTAAAGGGGATAAATTGCCATGAGTCGATGAAACGTTGTTTAAACACAGTATCATACATGTATAGAATTCTACACCCCTGCATAATAACTTTTGGCGTCAAGCCCTCCCCGACAAGATAATTAAGGAGTAAATATGCATCAAAACCGGACGAGTTATGTGCAATAAACGTGTATCCTGTATATTTTGGGCGTCTGAAGTGTTTAATCAAAAGAGCCACACAATCTAGCCCCGCAGCTTCAAACGTCTCGCCTGTCTCTGTCATTGCACAAACATAATTTGCTATGTGTCTCCCATCTTGAACGAATGTTTCAAAATCATAATAAACATATTTTTTATCTTTGGGTTCAGGTTTTAGAGGCTGAATGTAACATTCGTGACCACCGTCGTTCGTCAAAATCTCGTAACAATGTACACAATACTCTGGAGAGCATTTGTGAGGTTTTATTTTTTCACCATCAGAGGGCGTTCTATAAACGGCATGGCATTTTGAGCAGAATCTCACAGATTCACACTGAGATCTCTCGCCGGGGGTTTGTGATTTTTTATGTGTTTCGTAACAGAAGTTGTTTTTACAGAATCTCAGACATTCTGCACACTGTCTTGTTCTCCTCGCATACGAGCGACATTCAGATGTCATACATATTTTGCAAACAAACTGACATTCGTGTGTTTTTCTGTCTTTATGCCCCTTGAAGCAGTATTCGCACACGTACGAGCTTCCAATAAATCCGGTTAAATTTTTTATTAGATGAAAATGTCCTTCGTGCAGAAATAGATGGACTGTCTTTGGGTGTAATTCGTCTGTGTTTTTGTACACAACCACCTTGCCAGAACAGTCTCTATAAAAAACTACAATTTTTATTCTAATTTTATTCTAATTCTAATTTATTTTCGAAAACCGACAAATTATGGAGACCTATCTGCTCGTGTGCCATAAAACCACATCCCGTGTGAATCTCCATCGCAGGTGTGTGTAACTCTTGATCTGTGAATTCTGGATTGAGGAAATATGCTAGACAGTAACTCAAACACATTTCATTATCGATATTAATGGGGCTAAATAAATGCATTTTATTCCTACTGATACTCTCGCTGATAGCTAGGTCATTGATCTTTCTTCGTCCCCCTCCTGTTTTATCTCGCACAATTGAGATTTGTAATGTTAGGGTCGAGTCACTAGCCACATCAGCATTACTCTGAGCAACTTGCTCAATCTGATTTATGAATAATGAAGCATCGTGGTTGTTATCAGGTGTTAATACTGTATTTACTGACCCCGGCAAACTTTCTCCTGCAAGCGCTATGTTTATGAAGCCCGTCTCCCCCGCCAGCTGATGTGAAAGGTCAACCACCTCGTTTAGAATATTATGGAGGCGTGAATTATATTCTACAAAATCGCTGGTCTGTATTTGTCTGAGATCTAACGATCTCTGTAGCTCTACCCCATTAAAACGCGGTCGTGGTGTTATCGTGAAACCCCGAACAACCCCGCCATCAGTCATCAGAGAATCTATCTCCGCAGCACTTAACTCCGTACGCCGCGTTTGAGATGTCCCTAGTGTACCACCTGTCTGTGCGCTCTCATCTCCATCATCCCCGGTCGGCTCTATCCAGCCATGCTGGTCGATTATAATATTATCCAATCTCTCCGTATTAGACAAAACAGTACTATTTAGACCTCTTAACTGTTCACGTATTAAAAGATTGAGTCTCTCGTTATTCTCAGACCTAGGTCTTGATCTTGAGTGAGTTATATCATCACACTCTGAGTCGGTTCTCTGTCTTTTAGGAAACATTTTGATATGTTTTTTTTATTTTTAAAATTGTGTGAAACAGAAGGATCCCATCAAATATACACCACAATGTTTTTAATAGGTATACATCATAAAATGTAGGGTATTAGTAAAACATAATCACCCATACACACACCTCTAGATAAAAAACAATAACAGAGAAATAGATTTTAAAAAACTGAAACACAAATACAAAATCTCACACAGTTAGATAAAAACAATAGCAGCCAAACGATTTTAAAACAATAACAGTGAAATGTTTTTTAAAAAACTAGTCAATCATCATTTTATGTAGGCCTATCCCTCGATTGTCTCTGAATAATATTTAATCTTTCAGAGATTAGGGACAATACAGTAATAAGCAATGAATGATCATTCCTCACCTCCAAAAGGTTTTGCTGAAGTGATAAGACCGTGTTGCGCAACTGTCTGTTTTCTTCCAACACACGGTCTTGGCAAACACCGAAAAATTCCACCGCACTTCTTAAATCGGCGGTGTGTTGATTCTGTGTATCAATGACTCTATGTAGAAGGTCCGTAATACCAGTCTGCGCTCTTGAAACTATATCCGCTGTCTGATGGTAAGTGAGAGGTAGTGTGGCGATTTCGATAACACGTTGGAAGCTTCTGTTTGCACTCCGTAAAGTGGCATAACTCAATCCACGGAGATCTGCAGCATTGTACAGAGGACTAAACCTCCGGTCGTCTTCATCACTGCTTTCTGATAAGTCCCGTTCAGAATTGATGCCGTTCAGTACCGATTGTTGAGAAGCCAAAAACACCTCTGCCCCTCTTTCTGGAGAAGAGGTGATTTCTTCTAAAGCAAAAAAAAATAAAAATAAAAAATATATATTATATTAATTATTTAATATAGATAAAATATAGTCTAATGAAACAAGAAATCTTACCGTATTCATCCGTATTCGGACTCTCGGGAGAATATTTCTCGAATCGTTTCTTTCCTCCCGTTGTGGATGTAACAGATTCACTGTTTTCTTCTAAAAACAATATTCAGTTAATTAAAAAAATTCAACGAATAAAAAAATATAAAAGATTAGACCAAATAGTTTTCTTTTTCCCTTACCTCTCTCCGGATAGATAAATTCTTCACCATAAATTTCCCGAAGACGTTTCACCCCTCTGCGTGAAGCGTCAATGATGTTAATCGATCCGGTGTTTGCCTCATCCAAAGACGGGCTCGAGCGGGAAAAATTCTCCTCTTCGACTGGACGTGAGGTTTGACGTTCGGTACTCTCTGTGTCCACGCAGACCACAGGTCTAGGGGTTGAATTGGGCGTGACGTCTTCGTAAATTTGATTGGTCGGGTTTAAATCAACAACCAATGGGTATTTAGCTGGGTCCGGCGGTTGGGCGGAGCTATGAGCCGGTGCGTCCTCTGTGATTTCTGTTGAAAGTAGCTTTTTTCTTTAAAACAAATATTAAATAGTAAATATTAAAAAAGACATGACAAAAATATATCCTCGTACCTTGAAAAAAATCACCTGGCGCGACACCTTCGGGGAATGATGTATCATCTGCAAATAAAAGCATTTATTGAGATATCTTTTCAATTTTGTAGGTTATGATTTATGATTAAAAAAACTCACATAAATCGTTAAGAATTTCCACTAATTCGGGATCAAAAGAGCCTTCGTCTCCTTCTGCTCCATGATGATGATTTGTAGACATTGCGCTGGCCTGATGGTGTGTCTCCTTCGGCGGTTGGGTACTCAAATGAAATACTCAAATGACTCCTTTTAAAGATTGCGATACGATGCGTTTTAAAAACACCTTTTTCCCCGCTTAATTTTCAAAGAAACCCTTCATCTCTGCATGTGGTATGGAGTCTGATACCTGATTTGTATGACTAGAAAAAAACATGTCAAATTTGACCCATCTCTTCAAATAAGCTCTGCAATAAAACTAATTCACACAATTCCGTCAAAAAGAGAAAAAAATAAATATGCAGGATGCTACCATATGCCCCATAACACCTCGGTAGACATAGCGACGCTGTGTGTGTGTGTGTGTGTGTGTGTGTGTGTGTGTGCGTGTGCGTGTGTGTGTGTGTGTGTGTGTGGTATGATAGGTGAGAGAGCCTTAAAAAACTCTAGGGGACTATAGCCTACTTTAAAATATAGAATAATTTTGTGACAATTAAATATTGGAAACCGTGACTATTTACCACATTTCATATGGATGTTTAAAGTGGTTTACATAAAAACGGTATAAAAACGATAGATAAAACAAATAGTATTTCACTTGAAGTTTCCGCTGCTTTTTAAACTCTTAACTGTGATGCTGTGGTAGGGGGATTCCTATGAGTGATGTCATTTGTATCATCCAATGACATCTGAGAGGTGTGTCTTAATTTTACACAACCTATGAGCTTTGAGAGGGGCGTGTTAGGGGGTGTGGTCTCTCCGGGCCGTTGCATCGGTTTTCTTTGGTCATTTAAGTCTGGCTACTGAGCTGACCGGATGTGTTTTCTATTTGGGAGCTTGAAGGGGGGTGTGGGAATTTCCCACGGTGACATCTGTTGGGGCGGGGCTAGGGGCGGGGTTTGTGTGTGTCTCTCTGTAGGCCTCAGACTGCTTCATTTCTGTCTGAGGTCCGGAGTGAGTGGACGCTCTACACTTTGCTCCACTACAACAAAGCACTTATATATCTTTAAACTCCGAGTCTTTAACAACTGGGTTTGTAAAAACGTAACACTTTTTAAACTAGTTTGTGTTTTATGTAAAAGTTTTACAAATACTGTCTGAAAGTTAAATGCTTACAAATCAATCTTTTCTGTAAATTAAAAAACTCAACTTGTTTTAATGTTTTAACATCTTTAAATAACACTAACTCATTTTTTAATATCTCTTTTAGAGAAAAATGCAATTTTAACTTATTTCATTGATGTTTTAAAAGTGATGTCTTCTTTAATAAAAACACTGATCTCACACTCTGGCTATGTCTTTATTGTACATTTCTTTAAAAGTTTTAATTTACACTGTTTAGAACTACTGAGCGTGCAAAATTTTCCCACGCTTCATATGTTCAACCCCTAAGGAGGCGTGACACAAATCCGATTTTCCCACGGTGTATGTACAGCCCATAAGTGGGAGGAGCTAGCGTGGGAAATTCCCACGGTGTACTGTACAGCCCATAAGTGGGAGGAGCTAGCGTGGGAAATTCCCACGGTCAAAGGGGGCGGGGCTTTGAGGGCCATAAAGCAATAAAACTGTCAGTTTTTTCTGATGGAAGGTGCCCTCTACTCTCTCTCTCCAGTTATCAGGTTCTCTCGGCACCACAGTGTACCAGAACCTATAAGAAACAAACATTCTGGGTATAGACACATATTTCTTTTCCTGCAATAATTTTATAAAACACCTGTAGTTAAGGTCATCGCCTCAGTTCTTGGATGATTGTTTTTATGCATTTTTGTTGTTGTTGGTTCTCAACTTGTCAATTAAAACTAAACTGATTATCATTTGATGATATAACACATGCAGAGTTCTTACTGTACTCTGGTGTCAGTGAGAGTTTGGTTATTCACCCAAACCCAGTGTTCTTCAGTGTCCAGATCATTGAGATCAATCCAGTGCGACTCATTAACGTTAGAGACCAGAAATTCCTAAAAGAGAACATTTTGTTTGGTCATGTTTTATCTCATTACAACTCAGATGAAAACTGTGCAGGAAACAGTGTGAGGTTTTGTCCATGATGTGTTCAGCTTCTTCCTCTTGAGGTTCAGTCACTTGTGGTTTTGCTTTAGCACATCACATTTTATTACAAAATATGATGTACATTTCATAGCATTATTGCTTTCGACAACCTATGTAAGGTGAAGAAGTCTTGCATTATCCCTTAAAGGAACACTCCACCGTTTTTTGAAATAGGGCTTATTCACCTTCTTTCCTACATTTAGATAGGTGGGCAAATGCATTTTTGTCTCAGTGCATGCATTGTTTTAGTTTGACAGGGTTGGCGCTAGCTTAGCTTAGCTTAAGCTTAATGAATGGAATCCTTTGTTGCCAGCTAGCATGTCCTGAGTAAAAGTGATAAATAATAAATAAATAAAAACACCTAATTACTTCTTGTGGCCTGCGTATTCACAAAGAGTACAAATAGCGATGCATATTAACACTAGGCGATTTCCTAGGTAGATATTGACATGGGACTCTATTAGGGGGAAGCACAGGCGCCATGCAGATGTGGCAGTGAACCAACATATAACACCGTGTCCTAGACACAATGTGACACGCGATAAAAGGTATATTTTCCATGTAAATCAGAGCTTTTGTTCTAACCAGCTGCAACGGCGACACACAATGATTCTATTTTAGAAACGGTTTCTATCTCTGCGACGTCACGGCTAGAACAACAACAAAAAGTATGATAATCTTAGGTACTGTTTATGTGCTTTATTTAATGTTAAAAGCATCTGTGTGAGATTGAATATCACTTTGCGTGTATTTTATAGCCGTAGGCCTTAGGGATGGCGAAAACTAAAAAAAATCTTGACCGACCACCGAGCCTCATTAGCCGGTTGAAACCAGTTAACCGGTAATTTAAAAATATGCTACGCTATTTGAAATAAAAGCCATTTCAAGCCGCGCCTGCAATTTCGCAACTCCCGCTCACACACACACTGCCCCGGGCCGGTGCCGCCCTTCCACTCATGTCACTTTTTTAAAATCCCCTACAGCGCGCAACATGCGAAACATGAGTCCCGCAAAACACGAATACTGTAGTTACACGACCAACTATGGTGACACAAAATAAAACATGGCGTTTTTCTAAGCGGGTAAAAAGGATAACTATTCGGTTGTTAAGTCGTGACGTAACCACTCTCCGATAATACTCTTTCCGGGTCCAAAGTCCAGGTCCTCTCTACCTACCTACCGCTTTCGCTAGTGTTTTGGTTATTATTGAGTGTTTTTACAATGCCGCAGTGCTGCGTCCCGTGTCCCGAGCTAACTCACTTCAACCTCGTAAATCTTCTTTTTCATTGATGCCTGGACTCTACCCTTAATTATGCCACCTGAGTGATGAGCTACACTAACCACTCTGTTGGTGTTAAAGGAATTTAAAACGCCAAGGGTGCCTCACTAAGAAGGACGTGATCGTAAATAAATTTACAGGTTCCACCATTGTTATTTCTGGACGAGAGGAGCGCTAGGACCCGGAAAAGGCTAAACGTGACGTGTGACGTCAGACTTAACAATCGGATAATGTATGGCGGAATAGCACTTGAAGTTGGAAGCACTTCGACGCAGCGCAGTAAAAAGTCAAGTTGGTTCTAATGACAGAAGTGAGAGGGAGAGGATTTTTCAAGCGTGACTTTTTACTGTGCTGAGTCAAAGTGCTTCCAACTTCAACTTCCGCCATACATTATAGTTATCCTTTTTACCTGCTTAGAAAAGCACCACATTTTATTTTGTGTCACCATATTTGTTCGTGTAACTACTCGTGTAACTGTATTTAAATAGGGAAAAAGTGGAGGTGTTTGGTCGCTTCTAACTTCATCTCTGTTTGGTACCTAATGAATGAACTGAGCTAAGCTAAGTGCTATCAAAGTGTCCACGCACCAGAGCGATTGATTGCACGCACTGAGACGAGAGAGGTATGTATCAACTCGTCTTAGTTAAGGGAATAACATAGTTTAATATGAAAAAACGGTGAAGTATCCCTTTAAAGTTCCAACGCATTCTCATCCCAAGTCGTCATATACTGACGCTTTTGACATTTCGTCTACATCGAACGCACATGGCACCCTTTAGCGTCAATATGAGACGCACAGAGCTTTGTTCGGTTATGGGTAGGTTTAGGTCTGGGGTAGGGTTAGGGTTAGACCGCTAGGAGGCGCCTTCTGGCCCATATCTATCTGCATCTCATATTGACGCTAAAGGGTGCCATGTGCGTTCGATGTAGACGAAATGTCAAAAGCGTCAGTATATGACGACTTGGGATGAGATCGGGCTGAAAGTTCTGTTAAAAAGCTTCAAAATCAGATCTGAACGATTTCGGTTCTCAAAGACTCTTTCAGTTAAAACCTCACTGAACCAAGAAACGTCTCTTTCGATCGCAATGATCCTCCTTAAACAGCTCATCAGAATTTGAACTGCTTCATTACATTCACAGTAAAACATTCACAGCATTATGTGCATAGTGCAAAAACATTATATTGAACACTTATCGAATCACACCACTTGTTTACCCCAAAATGTAAATTATATAATGAAGAAGAAGTGACACATTTGAATCTCCAGAGAAGCCATGTTCAAAAGCTGGTAAGTTCTGTTCTCATTTCTGTCACTGTAAAAAACAGAAGTGAAATTATTTTGTATTTTTGCCACTTTTTGTAGCATTGTGGCTTTAAAGGGGACATATCATGCTAAATTCACTTTTTTAGCTCTTAAATGCATTTTGTTTTATATTTGGAGTGTTTAGAAGTACAGAAAAGTTGAAATTATTCTCTTCAGGTGCTTTGTTGATATCTTTATATTCTGTTTTGGTCATATTTTTCAACCGGTTCAGATTTTTCTGTCATCTATGACGTTTTTTCAACTATTACGTCACAGTATTTGCAGCGGAACTGCCAAATAAGGACATCAACTTCCGGCCCAACACTTCCAGCAATCCGCCATTTTTATTTCTCGTTGCAATTTTGTAGTCCAAGCTAAAGGATGCAGAAGTTACGAGAGGGTAAGTTAAAATTTTCGGTTGTTGGATGTAGTAACCCACACGCTTCATTACACCGTCTAATGTAGATGAACTGCCGCGCTTGTGACAGGGCGCATGTTCAACTGAAAGAACGAGCAGAGAGAGAGACACGGTCGCACGCGTGCACTCTCTCTCTCTTCGGAGCCAGGCGAAAGTGTAAACAAGACTTCACCGTCTCCAAACTAGGCGTTGTTTTGCTCTCTCTCCCTCGCACATATTAATCAAAATAAATCGACACGGTGGTAAAAGGTCGGAAGACCAAAGTTTCATGTGTAAATACAGTAACACACCATTGCGATACATACATCCATATGAAGACGTTGTTCTGCAGGTTCGTCGTCTTCATTTTCATCTCGCTCCGGCTCCGACTCTGGCTCGAACATGTAAGGCTGGATGGACAAGTCTTCCGTTGTTGACATTTTGTTAATAACGTGTGAATAAAAAGTTTCTGTGCCGCTAGATAATCGTATCTCTGCTATCAAACTACAAAAATGGCCGAACGGGGTGGAGTTGAACCAAGTGTCACCTCTGCAATCTGGCGAGGGGGCGGGGTATGAAGTGTCTCAATTGCATTTAAAGAGACCGCACCAAAACGAGTTGCTCTCAGACGCACATCAGAAAAGAGGTAGAAAAGGGGCCTGTGGAGCTATAATAATGAGGAATTCAGACCCAAGCATTGCAGTTCCGCTTTATATAGACCACAAATGTATGATTTATATGTAAAAAGGAACGATTTATTGTCTGATATGATATGTCTCCTTTAAAAAGGCAAAAGTAAAATGGCACTGTTTAAATTCAGGCATGAGATGAAGGCAAATGAAGGGGTTATCAGTGATTAATTGAAAGTGCTGTTGAGTTAAAATACCTGTGTAATCTATTTATATATAACTAATGAGACATTTAAATGTTCGTCCCATTTTTCGCTGAATTTCTTTTATAATTTCCTAGACAAGTAATTGGGTCGGGAGTTTTGGGAATGCTACAGTTTAAGTGCTGTAGTTTTAAACCTCATAAAATGTTTTTGTTCTAACTTTAAATGTTTATTTCTTACAGTTATTATAGATGCATACTCAAAAAACAGATCTTGTCAATATATTTTTTTTATTTATAGGCTACTTATACATAGGAACGTCTCAGAAGTGCATTGTCATCTGCTGACAACAGCACAGTTTCACACAGAATATAAAAAAAAAAAACATCTCATCCTTATAATGCTGTTATGCAGAAGCATCATCCCCATTTGAACACATTTTTAGAAAAGAGGACTTATTATTTCTAGCTTAGAAAATTTCTTGAAAAGTTGTTTTAGGTAAAAAAGTTGTTTGTCTAAAATGTGACAGAAATCATATGCTTCGCTCCTGCTCTTACAAGCATAAAAATTACTACAAGATGGGATATAAGTGCACTCAATAAAAAGCTGCTTGTGCATTTACATTTATGCATTTGGTAAACGCTTTTATCCAAAGCAACATACATTGCATTCAAGGTAATATTTTTTTTTATCAGTTCATGCATTTGCTGGGAATCAAACCGATGACCTTTGTGTTGCTAGTGCCATGCTTTACTGTTTGAGCTACAGAAATTCAGTTTTCTTGACAGTTTAGAGATTCTAGGTTTTAAAAATCCAGAAACCCGAGCACACCCCACCCCACCCCACCCCACCCCACCCAACTGCATACATTTTACAGCATTTTAACTGAATAAGCAAATAAATCCAAAAGAAGACATGATGTTTTTCTTTTTTCTACATGTGCATGAAACTAGACCTCTTTTATGACATATCACTGACGGAGGACTTTCTTTTCACAGATAAACTTATACATAGAATTGCAGGAAACATCAAACCAACTGTTTAAATAGTTGGAAGAATTTTTCACAATAGCACAGTTCTCTCCATTGGCGTCGTTTCCTCTCCAGTTATCAGGTTCACTTTTCTCTGAGACCCTCTGGTACCAAAACCTTCAATAGCAGAAACAGGTGGTTAGGGTTAAAACCATATTCTTCCTTTTGATAATATTTTAAGGAAAACCTAGTTTATGTAAAACAGTGGTTCCCTTTCGTGGTCACTACTAGTTACGTCAGTGACGACGAATGGGGTTTCGCTTAGAAAGCCTCTCACCTTCGAGTATACAAAACGAGCCAATGGCAAGAAAATGCCATGGGTCTGCAGAATTTGCATAGCGTAAGTCCGCCCCACGTCGTGGATATATAAGGAAGTACGCTGGCAACATGCAGATATGTTTTCGCTTCGGAGCCGAGAGTTTTCTTCACTCCTACAAGCCATTCTGAATCATCTTCCTCTACGAGACGAGTGGCTCTTCAGTGTGTTGGTGTGACGGCGCGTTCCAGTGAGATCGCATTGCCTGCTGCTGATCTGTGCAGTGATCTGCCGACAGTGTGTGTGTTTCTCCCTGGGCGCTTCAGCACTCTGCTGAGCTTTTTCCTCTCTCTAAAAGAGCTGCACGCGGCACGTCTTTTTCAAGACGGTTCGCCCGTGTATTTACTGGATGTGGGCGCGTGATTCATCTGCCTAACGGTCACAAGCGCTGTTTCGCGTGTTGGGCTTAAAGGGATACTCCACTGAAAAATTTAATTAATCATATACTCACCCTCATGTTGTTTCAAACCTGTATGAATTTCTTTCTTCTGCTGAACAGAAAGGTAGATATCTAGAAGAATGTGAGTAACCAGACAGTTTTAGATACCATTGACTTCCATAGTAGGAAAAAATATATACTATGGAAGTCAATGGTATCTAAAACTGTCTGGTTACTGACATTCTTCTAGATATCTTCCTTTCTGTTCAGCAAAAGAAAGAAATTCATACAGGTTTGAAACAACATGAGGGTGAGTATATGATGACAGAATTTTCATTTTTCGGTGGAGTATCCCTTTAATTACGCTCGGCAGCGCTCGTGGATGAGTCATGTTTTCATTGCGGGAACATGACCATCGCAATGTTTATAGATCGAGACTCAATAATCTCCGTGTGGGTAGAGTCCCCTCTGCCACACCCCAATCTATCTCTTCCTCGAGAGGGGATACTTTGGCTGGTGGTCAGGGTGATCTGAGGGTTACGGTGTGGCATAATACCGACGAACATTCCTCGGGCCACGCCCCCCTCTACATCGCAAACCGTGTGGCTTCCGTGTGTGCCTGGTTCCTCTCGGGGACCCAGTGTTTTCATTCGGGGCTCCAGCAGATGGTGTCATGTCACTCACAGCATCACAAGGCGGGCTTGATTCCTCTGGAAATGAGGATTCGACTGCGTTGCCTCCCTCGGGAGTGTCAGCGTTAGTCGAGTCAGATCCAGAGCTGATGGCCATGCTTTCCCGGGCAGCTGAAAGCATCGGTTGGAGTGGCACTGCCCTCCCCCCGAGCGCTGTAGGCTTACGATTGGTTCCTGGGCGCGTGTTGCTCTACAGCACTCGCTCCCAGTGCCTTTCTCCCGGATGTGCATCAGGACGCCTCCGGCTCGCGAGAGTCCCCGTGACTTATTGCGGCCCGCGGGCGTCCTCCGCCTTCGCTGCTCTCGATCGCGTGGCGATAATGGGCTGTATGTTCTCTGTCACTATCGTGGCACAGGCATGCAGTGCTTCGCCTTTGAGGCAGTGCTGACTCGGGAGTTCTGTCAGACCAGGCCGCCATGGAATGCTGGTCCTTCCCTGGCCAACACTGACAGAACGCGGAAACTCAACCACGCCCCCACGCAGGGACGCTATGCCTCCCATGTCCGGGCTGGTCGATCCACCACGCACACTACTGACCTCGCTCTACGGGCGACATCAGTACCTGCGTGATCCCTGGGCCAGGTGATGTCCACAAGTGTGGTCCAGGAATGGGCTCAGCCAGGTTGATGTGAGGGGGTCTGAGAATTCCTTTTCTCAGCTCCCTCATGTCCCAGGCTGGGCTCCTCGGCGGTGTGGTTGAGGACTGTACCCTACAGTCTCCGACCCCCCAGAAGCAGACTGAGGTCTTCTGCACCAACGGTCATCCATCTGTGCGGTCTCCTTAGTCTTACTGCTTCCCACCGAGGCTGCCTCCCTGCGGCCCCTCCCCTCGAGCCTTCACTGGCCCCGAGCAGGAGAGGGTTGCAGGAGGGCGGCACCGCCCGTCTCCGCCCCTTAGCCGGCTAAATGCCTGGCTAGACAGCACTCTTGAGACGGGCGGCTTGCTCGGCGGTGTGGTTGAGGACTGCGCCCAACAGTCTTCGACCCTCCCCTGAAGCGGCCTGAGGCCTTCTGCACCAACGGTCATCCGTCCATGCGGTCTCCTTAGTCTGCTTCCCGCCGAGGCCGCCTCCCTGCGGCTCCTCCCCTCAAGCCTTCACCGGCCCCGAGCAGGAGGAGGATGCAGGAGGGCGGCACTGCCCGTCTCCGCCCCTTAGCTGGCCAAACGTCGGGCTAAGCAGCACACTCGAGATGGGCAGCTTGGAGTTAGGGCTTCTCAGGAGCTGGTAGCAGGGCCACTCCTTCCCCCGGTGGAGGGCCGGGGGAGAATCTCTTGTTTCAAGAACTGATGCCCCTTCCTCCGAGCCCCAAGAGGCTGTGGATGACAGTGCGTGCCGCTCAATAGCCTCGCCACTCTCGTCCCCCTCTGTCGCCAGACCCCTAACAGAGCATGCCCCCGTGGAACGCTGGTCCTTCCCTGGCCTCCTCTGGCAGGACGCGGCTAATGACCGTGCCCCCACATCGGGCCACTATGCCACCCACGTCCGGGCCAGTCATTCCGCTTCGCTGCACCACCGAGGGTACGTCTGTGCTTCGCATGACCCTGCTGGCACAGTTCTTGGGAGCCTGGCAAGAGCTCCCAACCTGTTCCGCTGGGTCTCCCGAACCATCAGGCTCGGCTATGCGATTCAGTTCGCACGGTCTCCTCCCCACTTCAGGGGAGGCCGCTTCACTTATGGTCGGTGGCAATGCCCCTATCATGAGAGCGGAGGTTGCCACCCTACTGGCAAAGGGTGCAATCGAGACCGAAATGAGGTCCGGGCTTTACAGCCCCTACTTCATTGTCCCGAAGAAATCCGGTGGGTTTTGGCCAATCCTGGACCTCCGCGTCCTGAACCAGTGACTCCGACCTGCCGTCAGACCTTCACCCCGTGGACAAACCTCAGTTTTCTACGGGCCAGGGTACCCTTAGAACGAGTTTCTCAGCATGTTGTTGTATCAACAGATGCCTCCACCACGGGCTGGGGCGCCATGTGCAATGGACATGCTGCCGCGGGCTCCTGGTCAGGACCCCAGCGCCCTTGGCATGTCAGTTGCCTCGAGTTGCTGGCTGTATGTCTCGCCCTGCACCGCTTCCATGCGTTGCTCAGGGGTCAGCACGTACTAGTCTGATCAGACAATACCGCGACAGTAGCGTACATCAACCGACAAGGTGGTCTGCGCTCCCGCCGTATGCCGCAACACGCCTGCCACCTCCTCATATAGAGTTAGAAGCATCTGAGGTCGCTTCGAGCCATTTATATCCCGGGAGACCTGAACCGTGCGGCCGACGAGCTGTCTTGGCTTCGGCCTCTCCCTGGAGAATGGAGACTCCATCCCCAGTCGGTTCAGCTGATTTGGGATCAGTTCGGGGACACAGGTAGATCTGTTTGCCACACCCGACTCGTCCCACTGCGACCTGTTTTATTCCCTGACCGAGGGCACGCTCGGCTCGGATGCACTGGCGCACAGCTGGCCGCGGGGCCTCCGCAAGTATGCGTTTCCGCAAGTGAGCCTTCTTGCGCAGACCCTGTGCAAGATCAGGGAGGACGAGGAGCAGGTCATTTTGGTTGCCCCGTATTGGCACAACCGGACCTGGTTCCCCGAACTAGTACTCCTTGCGACAGCACCTCCCTGGCCAATTCCCCTGAGGAGGACCTGCTTTCTCAGGGACGGGGCACCCTTTGGCACCCTCGTCCCGATCTTTGGAACCTCCACGTGTGGCTCCTGGACGGGACGAGGCAGGTTTGGCTACCATCACTACCAAGTGGAACCTCTTCGTCAACTGGTGTTCTTCCCGTCGTGAAGACCCCACGAAAGGCCAGATCAGTGTCATGCTTTCCTTCCTGCAGGAAGGGTTGGAGCGAAGGCTGTCTCCCTCTATCCTGAAAGTGTATGTTGCCGCTATTGCCGCACATCACGATGCAGTTGAAGGTAAGTCTTTGGGTCCTGGTTGCATTGGCCTCCCTCAAGAGGGTAGGGGACCTGCAGGCATTTTCGGTTGACGAAGCATGCCTGGAATTCGGGCCGGCTAACTCTCACGTGATCCTGAGACCCCGGCCTGGATATGTGCCCAAGGTTCCCACCACTCCCTTTCGAGACCAGGTGGTGAACCTGCAAGCGCTCCCCTCGGAGGAGGCAGACCCAGCCTTGGCACTGCTCTGTCCAGTACACGCCATAGTGGACGCCATTGCTTTGGCATACCAGCAGCAAGGTCGACCGTGCCCCCTTGGTGTGAAGGCCCACTCCACTCGGAGTGTGGCCTCCTCTTGGGCTCTAGCGCATGGCGCCTCGCTAACAGACATCTGCAGAGCTGCAGGCTGGGCGACACCTAACACATTCGCGAGATTCTACAATCTCCGAGTGGAGCCAGTTTCTTCTCATGTACTCGCTTCAACTAGCCAGTACTAGATTCTGCTCAGGTGTCTTCGCTTGCTTGCCATTCCTCTCCACGGACGGGATACGTGCGATATTCTCCTCAGGGAATGGGAGAATATCCCTGGCGTCTGGTATCTGGGAATATTGGCGTCTGGCGCTGCTGACGCCAACTCTAGAGTTATGCCACCGGCAGCTTTCGCGCTTGGCTAGGTGCTGGACACCCCAGTGATACTCCATATGCAGCCCCTCCGGGTCATATGTGTATTCTAAGTACTGGGAACCCCATTCGTCTTCACTGACGTAACTCGTAGTGACCACGAAAGGGAACGTCTCGGTAACGTATGTAACCCTCGTTCCCTGAGTAGGGAACAGAGACGTTACGTCTCCCTGCCACTTCCGCTGTACCGCTGGAACGCCGGAGTTCAGTCTCGGCTCCTCAGCGAAGAAACATATCTGCATGTTGCCAGCGTACTTCCTTATATACCCACGACGTGGGGCGGACTTACGCTATGCAAATTCCGCAGACCCACAGCATTTTCTTGCTATTGGCTCGTTTTGTATACTCGAAGGTGAGAGGCTTTCTAAGTGAAACCCCGTTCGTCGTCACTGTCGTAATGTCTCAGTTCCCTACTCAGGGAACGAGGGTTACATACGTAACCGAGACGTTCTCAAACTTTTTTGGGCCAGGGACCCTTTAGGGTAGAAAATGTACAAGGACCCCCTCAGTTAATAAGTAATGAACACAATATGCTTGTTGTATTGGTCCAAATGGTCCCCATTTGTATATGCACTTTTCAATAACAGCATTTTCTGGAAAATCAGTTGCACCCAAGTAGTCGCACTATAGGTCAAGGTCAAGTTGTTGAGAGAAAAAAATTAAATGCATAAATCGGATCGGTGTATCAGTTGCATTTTATTATTACATTAAAAAATAATGTTAAATACTGTTAAATAAAAAGAAATGTTTACAAACATTATAGTCATGTATTTTATTTCCCCTCACTCGACAACAAATCATTTTCAATTTAACTTAATTCAGAACAAAACAAGAATGAAAAATATAAATAGCCTGTAAAATAAATAGTGGCATTACACTTAATTAATTAATTAATTAATTAATTAATAGTAATTACAAACCGCATTCATTTTACTATTATTTAAAACGAAACTGAAACTGCCGTTGGGCTCCTCTCTCATTCGGCACAAATCTAAATGTTTCCATATTCACATGTATTTGGATGCTAAACTATTAGCATCCAAATACAAAGTAAACAAAGCTTTGTACTTCACTTGTGTCCCAATATCCATGTAAAATATCCCAATATCCAGCATCCTTCACATGCTAATTTTTTTATTGAATGGTGTGTTGATAGGGCGGTGGTCACAGTGAGTCAAAGCCTACATATTGTACAACAGACTATTTAAATTGAGCCAAATAAGATACAGATAAGAGCAGTGTTGGGTAAGTTACTTCAAAAAAGTAATTAATTACTAATTACTAATTACATCAATATTGTATTTAAAATACTTTTCTAATTACTCTGTCTGAAAAGTAATTGAATTACTCAACAAGTAATTAAACAAATTACTTCTTAAAATCCCTATAAACCTCGACCGGATAGATAGACAATAGAAATTAAACTCTTTTAATAATTAAATATGAGTCAAACATGGAATAGTTTATCCTTTTAAAGCATTCTAGCTTTATTAAACATTTAAGTAACAAATGTAACCTTTAGTTAAACAGAATTCATCTGCTACATATCTGAATAACAAAAAAGCTTAACTTAAGAGAAGTTAAATGACATGTATCAAGCTGTGAACATGAAACTTGCTTTCAAAACAACGAGTACCATATTATATTTCATACATAATGTAGCCTATGTAGTCATGTGTTTCAACAAAATTAACTCATTTCTAATTCACTGTAACCTTTAGTTAACGGTCAGAATTCCTCTGAAATATATTTGAATAACAAAAAATATAATTACTATTATAATTAATCAAGCTGTAAATAGTTCATATTTCAAAGCAATGAGCAACATATTTCATGCATACTGTATGCGGTCATATGTTTTTCAACAAAAACGAATTTCTACTGCTCAGTGCTCAGCTGACTGTGCTGCCTCCTTTTTGAAAAAGTGGTTGTATCTCATTAATGTAAGTCTCTCAAAACGTTTGCTTGACAGTCGGTTTCTCCTGGGGGTGAGCACAAGATTGCCCAGGCTGAAAAGCCTTTCCACTGGTGCGCTTGATGGTGTGGCTGTGTTGTACCTCAGTGAAATGGCCTTAATCCTGGGATACTGTCTAAGAACACCCAGGTTAGACCCTGCAGATTTCAAATATTCCATGACCTCTGTTTCAGCAGAGTAGGTACAATCCTCCTCCTCAAATGAAAAAAAGTCATCAGTGGAGTCAGCATGCTTGTTGTGATGTTGATCATTATGCTGTTGGTCTTCAAGAGGCAACCCACGGCACTCTGTAGTAAGCATTGCCCTAACAGTGTCTTTTTTCTCTTCTTCTCTGATCCAGCGTAACTTAAATTTGGGCAAAGTGACTGCAGCCAGGAGAGCTTTTTTATTGTCCATCATAGAGGAAAAGCGTATCTTGATAGCCTATGAGAAAAAAAATAAAATGCATCAGACACTTCACATTATACAAGAGTATGACAGATAATATAAAAATGGATTTAAGCCATGGGTAAACCAAAAATCTAGCAATTTGTATAAATATCAGATTACCTGAACAATGACATCAGGGAGAGATGCTGTCATCCTTAGCTCATCCCGCAGTGCCAGCGTCCTGGACATTAGAATTCCGAGAGTTGGAAGAAGGGTTCCAAAATAGCAGTTATCTTCTCCTTGCAATATGTCTAGCGCTACAGTGAGTGGCTTCAACACAATACAATATTCCTTTAGGAACAGATACTCCCGATCATTGAAGCATTTTATTCCAAACTGAGCGCAAACAGTATTTAACTCAGCAACTGGAATGTCAGTGATCCTGGACAGGGCATCGTGAAATGAATTCCATCGTGTTGAAGTAGGCACTATGAGTTTTTTCTTGAAAAAATTATCTACTAACTCTGAAGCCACAGAAGAAGCCACAGTTGCTGTCACTTTAGAGTTAAGTCCATAAGCTGAATGGACTTGTTCGATTTCATTGGCGATTACATCATATGTGTGTCTCCCTTTAACTCTTTTACAAGCTAATGCGTGTCCGCGTAGAAAAGTAGAAGGATCAATGTGCCGTCATTCCGAGAAAACTTTTGTTATGGCTCGTCCAAATGTCGGCAGTCGTGGAAATATATTCCAAACTCTCGAATGTCCTTTTTAGCTCAATTTTTAACACTTATCTAAGTAAGATGAAAACGTTTTTCGATCGGGCAGGGCTGCTTTTTTGCCACATACTGGTATTTTGTTTAGTATGCGCCTAAAAGACGGAGACTCTACAGTACGCAGAGGTAGCATCTCTTCCACTACGTAGCCTGCAATAATTTTTTTAAGCTCACCTTCAGACACTTTCTGCACCGCCTGTGTAAAATCAAGTTTTGGCTGCTTAACAGGGGTTGCCGTAGAGTTATCTGTCGACGAACATGGATCACTCAAAAGTGTTCGTCGATGCTGCCTTGTCAGGTGCTTCAGTAGATTACTTGTGCTATCGACAGCGGCCAATAGTTTTTTTCTCCCCAGGACATAGCTTACATTGTACCGTAATGTTCTTGTCTACTTGTGTCAAAAAATTGAAATAATTGGAATATTTCCATTTACTAAAACAGCCACTCGCTTCTGCCGACATCTTCCACTTCAGACAACGTAACCAACTAGCGCGAACTCGTCACGCGCAACTGCACTACAGCTAACGATTTTAAAGAGGCAGCGTTCACTTTTACCTTTGGCTATACATTTAGATTTTAAATTCAATATTGATTTATGCAAACCTGTTGAATTAATTTACAGTATGTAACGCAAGTACATTGGCCCCTTTTCCAGGAATTCCCCATCCTCCTCCGTCACCTCGATTGCTCCTGTCTGCCTCGCTGCCTGCTGTGAGTGTTTTTGCTTCATTGCTGTAAGCTCCGTCTTAGCCTCGTATTTCCTTGTTTTCAACCATAATTTACTACAATTTCTAGTTGTTTATACTACTACTAAATACGGCTTGCCCAACATCGCTGGCTTCCGTTGCTACTAGCACAACACGCTAGTAATTCGCTAGCCTGTTAACGCGCCACCCGTGCGCTCAGCTATTTTTATTTATTTATTTTTCTCTCGCGCGCTCACGCCTTTGAGTTCATAAAAGCTCAGGTGAGTAAGAATCACTCAACAAACACGGTGAGTAATGTCTTGTCCTGTTATTATCATGCGTCGCGTCTGAATGCGTTGTTGTTTTTGGAGCTCTATCGATTTGATTTATAATTCTTGATTTTTCTCTCTGCCTCGCTGCATGCTGTGAGTGTGTTTGCTTCGGAGCTGTAAGCTCCGTCCCGTGCCCTCAGCTATTTTTATTTATTTATTTTCTCTCGCGCCTTTGAGTTCATAAAAGCTCAGGTGAATAAGAAACACTCAACAAACACGGTGAGTAATGTCTTGTCCTGTCATTATCATGCGTTGCGTCTGAATGCGTTGTTGTTTTTGGAGCTCTATCAATTTGATTTATAATTCTTGATTTTTCTCTTTAAACTCGCTTACAACGAACATTTTCTACTTTTCCTCACTGAGAAGCACTACTGCTCAAACCTCATTGTTAAAACGCGGACTGTTGAGCAGACGCGTCTCAAGCCTATTAGTGATCCAACGCTGCATACTCTTAAAGGTTACGTCCGTGGATCACGGCTGAACGCGTCTTCTCCACACTCACTTATAAACAAACACTTTTTTTTCGCCTATCGTGCGTCTACTCTACACCCCTACCACTAAAAAACCTCATAGTTACAACGCGGACTGTTGAGCAGACGCGTATCAAGCCTATTAGTGATCCAACGCTGCATACTCTTAAAGGTTACGTCCGTGGATCACGGCTGAACGCGTCTTCTCCACACTCACTTACAAACAAACTTATAATATAAATTAGTATTAATATTGATAGCATCACTGGTAGCTTCGTTGCTAACTCACTGTCCATCTGTTAAAATGGCGAATATATCAGATGTAAGTAGTCTACCGCTTGGTGCAGGTGAGGACACATTTGAGCTTCACGCACTGCAGTCTGAGCTGGAAGCTGTTGAGAAACAGATCCACAACCTTTTATTGAGACAGGCCGAGCTGAGAGACCGGTGTTTGGCTCTTGAAACATCACGCGCCGATGCACACAAATCAGTGTTTAACGTTACTAACCCGCTGACTCCGACCGCGTCTACTCCGTGCGTTCCTCAGCATCGGTCGCAATCAGCCATGGTCTCGTTCACTCCGGCTCCAACACGCCACCACGAAGCCTGGGTGGTTCCGCAGCGGAAGACGTGAGTCAGGTTTAGACCAAGACTTTCTCCGACCCTCCCGGTTTTCGAGTTATCCACACAAAACCGCTTCTCCCCTCTACGCGAAACAGAACGCGATGCTGTGATCATCGGCGATTCCATCGTTCGGCACGTACACGCTACGTTAGGTAAAAGTAAGGTGCAAAGTCACTGCTTCCCTGGTGCTCGTGTTTCTGAAATCGCTGCTCGCGTTCCCGAGATCCTGAACGGTGACGAGCGCGTCGGAACTGTGGTCCTGCACGCGGGAGTGAACGACATCAGGCTGCGCCAGACGGAGATTCTGAAGAAAGACTTCAGGAATCTAATCGATACGGTACGCAGCACATCGCCTGAAACAACGATCATTGTGTCAGGACCGCTTCCCACGTACCGACTAGGGCATGAAAAGTTCAGCAGATTATTTGCGCTAAATGAATGGTTAATGTCATGGTGCAATGAGCAGAAACTGCTCTTTGTAAATAATTGGAATCTGTTTTGGGAGCGTCCTAGGCTTTTCCGTGCTGATGGCTTACACCCAAGCAGATTCGGAGCGGATCTTCTGTCAGATAACATCTCCAAAATGTTAAATACCCTTTGACTAGTAACCAAAAGTCCAAATCATAGTCTCTGCTGCACCAATTCAACTGATATAAATACTAGTGTAGAACATTGCATAGAAACCGTGTCTATTCCTCGTTTAGTGAGATCAAATAATAAATCTAATGCAGGATCTAGGAAAAATCTAATTGTTATTAAAACAGAAAATGTTGCTATTAGTAAACAAAAACTATTTCTAAAGCTAGGTCTTCTAAACATTAGATCACTCACACCTAAGGCAGTTATTGTAAATGAAATAGTCACAGATAATAGCTTCGATGTACTTTGCCTTACTGAAACCTGGCTTAAACCAAATGATTATTTCGGTATTAGTTCAAGTTCGTTTTATTTGTATAGCACATATACAACAGCCAATAGGCTGACCAAAGTGCTTTACAGATGATACCACATACACAGAATACCAGACCAAGCAAAATTTAATATAACCCAATTTAAAAAACAAAATAAAATAAAATAATCACAGTAGTCAATATCACAATAGTCAATACACTAAGGAAAACAAATACGTTTTTAGCAGGGACTTAAAAACAGACAGTGAAGGGGCCATTCTGATCTCTAGAGGCAGGGCATTCCAAAGTCGGGGCCCTGCCACTGCAAATGCGCGTTCGCCTCTACGCTTAAGCCTAACGTGAGGGACTACCAACAAAGCCTGGTCAAGGGATCGTAGGCTTCTGGACGGAGTGTAGAGATGAAGAAGTTCAGAGAGGTAGACAGGGGCTAGGTTGTGCAGGGATTTGAATACAAAGAGTAAAATTTTAAAGTCTATTCTCTGACAAACCGGCAGCCAGTGTAAGGATTTAAGAACCGGGGTGATGTGTTCATGTTTATGACACTTTAAAAGAAGTCTGGCCGCAGCATTCTGAACGAGCTGAAGACGTGCAATTTGACCCTTAGATATTCCGCAGTATAAAGAGTTGCAATAATCTAGACGAGATGTAACAAAAGCGTGAACAGCCATTTCTAGAGTTTTTGGAGTGAGAAAATGTTTAATTTTAGACAGTAAGCGAAGCTGATAGAAACTGGATCCGATAACAGAGGAGATGTGTTTGTCAAATTTTAAATGCTGGTCAACAAGAACTCCTAGGTTCCGAACCTTTGAGGATCTAAAAACTGATAGACTTTCTAACTCAGGGCTTATACACTGAGAGTTCTCATTTGGACCGAAAACAATTACCTCGGTCTTGTCTTCATTTAGGAAGAGGAAATTTTGGGCAAGCCATAATTTAACCTCCTCTAGACATTGCAGAAGAGAAGTAATCGCAGTGGGAATGTTTCTTCTGATGGGTAAATAGATCTGCGTATCATCTGCGTAGAAATGAAAAGACACGCCATGTTTACGCAAGATAGAGCCCAGAGGAAGCATGTAAAGAGAAAATAAAGAGGGAGCTAAAATAGAGCCTTGTGGAAGGCCACAGGTCAAAGGTGCAGGGGAAGAGGTAAAATTACCCAGCTTCACTAAAAACTTTCTGTCAGACAGGTATGACTGAAACCATTTCAGGACATTAGCTTTTAGACCTACCCAAGACTCCAGTCTAGATAATAGAGAGGAGTGGTCTACGGTATCAAAAGCGGCAGACAGATCTAAAAGAATAAGAACCACAGAGTCTCCGGAATCAGTGGAGAGGTAAATATCATTTAACACTCTCAACAGGGCGGACTCAGTGCTGTGAGCAGACTTAAAACCCGATTGAAAAACCTCATAAATACAGTTACTTGACAGAAAACATTGAAGTTGATTCAACACGATTTTCTCTAAAGCTTTTGAAATGAAAGGTAAGACAGAAATTGGCCGAAATTTTTTTAGGACAGAGGAATCCAGTGAAGGCTTCTTGAGCAGAGGAGTGACCGTAGCCACTTTAAGACTGGCAGGAACAGAGCCGGTTTGAAGACACTTATTGATAAAAGACACCAAACCTGGCCCAATCGAATTGATAATTAATTTTAAAAATCGCGAGTGAATAATATCGGTAGAACAGAATGAAGGTTTAAGCATGCCAATCACCTTCTTCAATTCCTGAAGATTGATAGGTACAAAAGCATCGAAAACGGCAGAGGCAGATGACATGATTGGAGAGACAGTTAAAGTTAAAGTGGGGTAGACGCCAAGTCTTAAGTTAGTAATTTTGTCACTGAAATATCTCAAGAAGCTTTCACAGAGAGCAACAGAGGCATCAGGCAAAGAGTTAACAGAAGGATTTGTCACAGATTGAATAATAGAAAACGAAACCTTAGGTTTAGAGTGATTCATTTCAATTAAATTGGAAAAATATACAGCTTTCGCAGACTTCGCTGCAGTCTGGTAGGATGTCAGAGAATCTCTGAACATTAGAAGAGAGATATGCAGCCTGTCCTTTTTCCATTTTCGTTCTGCCTTTCTACAATATTGTCTTAGGAGACGGGTGTCAGAATTTAACCACGGTTCAGATTTTGGTTTGTGCTTGTGAGGCTTAAAGGGAGCAGTTGCATTTGCTACCTTCAGCCAGGCAGAATTCATTAGGCTAAGATGCTGATCAGCATCCAAGTCAGATAATGATTGATCTAAGAGCAGCTGTGAACAACATTCAGCAAAGCACAAGTTGAAATTTGTGCTGAACTGAGGAGAGTAGAACCGAGACAGAGTTACAGGTGTAGTAGAAAAATGAGAGAGATCTGGAAGAGTCAGAGAAAAAAGTATGGGCTTATGGTCCGAGATCATAAAGTCTGAGAGCACAATATCAGTCACATCAAGCCCATATGACAGTACAAGATCCAACGTATGGCCCTGGATGTGAGTAGAGTCACTGATCCACTGAGATAAATTAAAAGCGTCAATGAGATTAAGAAAGTCATGTGATAGGGGGTTTGACGGACAGCAAACATGGATATTAAAATCGCCTACCAATAGAAAGCGATCGTAATTAGTGGCAATATTGCCGACCAATTCAGTGAAATGCTGTATAAAGTCCTTAGAAGAGTGTGGAGGACGGTAGATCACCCCTAAACATACAGGACCATTCCAGTCTAACTGAAGAAACTGAGCTTCAAAACTGGAAAAGGCCGTTACAGGGACCAATCGACAGCGTGCAGAGATAGAGTTCTTTAAAACTGTTACTATCCCGCCACCGCGTCCCTTCAGACGAGGAGAGTTAAAAAATGTACAGTCAGATGGGATCAAATCAGCAAAAGGAGTTAGATCACCAACCTTTATCCAGGATTCCGTAATGAACATAAAATCCAAGTTGTGAGATGAGTAAAAGTCGTTTAATAAAAAGGTCTTATTCACCAAGGAGCGAGCATTTAATAATGCCATCTTCGGTGGAGAAATAATAACAGGAGATGATGTTGCGCGTTTCAGTACGCGCAGATTTCCGTGAGTTACTCCCCGTCTTCGAGAGCCGAGGCCGATTCGGTGGAGACCGGCACGAGAAACAGGACTCAGGTGTAGGGGGAGAACAGGACGAAGCCACCGGTAGATCAAGTCCAGTGGGCGCCAGATGGCAGAGCCACCGGATTCGTAGGTAGGATCCAGGAGAGAGCCAGCCCGCAGACGAGCTTTCAGCTTCACGAGATATCCTCCACGGTTGCCTCGTTTCCTCCTACGCTTTCTTCGCGGGATGTTGAGGGGCCACCGGCGGATACAATCTGGGATGACCGTTTGGAAAGACTCATTCGTATTGTCACAGGAGCAGTCCACATCCAAAGTATAAGAGTTTATGAGTGTGTCCGCAACAGAGTCGCGGATGTCCAAGAGTGCTCGGCGGTCGTAGATTAAAAGCGAGCAGCAGTTTAGAGCAAACAACCAGACAAACAAATAGGAGAGCAGTAGACGGCATGCCAAATACACAGGCACCATCTTGAACCTGGGTTCAACCTGGGTATTAATGAGTCTACTCCTCCTGGATACTGTTATAAGCATGAGCCCCGTCTGATTGGCCGTGGCGGAGGTGTTGCAACCATTTATAAAGATATTCTAAATGTTACTCAGAAAACGGGTTATAAGTTTATTTCATTTGAAGTACTTGTACTAAATGTTACGCTCTTAGATGTTAGAAAAACATCCCTATTATCTCTAGCCTTGGCTACCGTATATAGACCGCCAGGGCCTTACGCTGATTTCCTAAAAGAGTTTGCAGATTTTCTCTCAGACCTATTAGTCAATGTCGATAAAGCATTAATTGTTGGAGATTTTAACATACACGTAGATAATCCAAATGATGCGTTAGGAGCTGCGTTTACAGATTTATTAAATTAATTTGGGGTCAAGCAAAACGTCACCGGACCAACTCATCGTCTTAATCATACACTCGATTTAATTATATCACATGGAACCGATCCAACCGATATAGATATCATTCCACAAAGTGATGAAGTCACTGATCACTACATGGTAACTTGCATATTACGTACTGCTGTAATATGTCATGCGGCGTCGCGTTATCAACCAGGCAGAACAATCCTCCCATCCGCCATAGATAATTTCTCAAATTGCTTATCTAATCTGTCTCAGCTGCTGCCTGAACCCAAACAAACAGATGAACTAGAAGAACTAACTAGCACTATGAGCACCATTCTCTCTAGAACATTGGATGTGGTTGCACCTATTGAATTAAAAAAGGTCAGAGAGAAAAATAAAGCACCATGGTATAACAATACTACGCATGTTTTAAAGAGAGAAACCCGTATTTTAGAGCGTAAATGGAAACAAACTAATTTAGAGGTCTTTAGAATCGCGTGGAAAGACAGTATGTCACGTTATAAAAAGGCCCTAAAAGCTGCCAGGGCTGAGCACCTCCGCAAACTAATAGAAAACAACCAAAACAATCCAAGGTTTCTATTTAACACCGTGGCTAGACTAACAAATAAACAGACGTCACCCGAACAAAATATCCCGTTACAGTTCAGTAGTAATGATTTCATGAACTTCTTCACTGAGAAAATAGAAAGCATCAGAACCACAATTATAAACGTTCAATCTTCAATCGCGCCTTATAATTCAGCTTCAATTATCACCCCGAAAGAACAATTACAGTGCTTTACAACTATAGAACAAAAAGAGTTAAATAAACTTATCACTTCATCTAAAACAACAACATGTTTATTAGATCCTATACCAACTAAACTACTGAAAGAAGTGTTACCTGTAGTGGAAGAGCCTCTCCTCAATATTATTAACTCGTCTTTATCTTTAGGTCATGTTCCAAGAACATTTAAACTGGCAGTTATAAAACCTCTCATTAAGAAACCACAATTAGATCATAATAATCTAGCAAATTATAGACCCATTTCAAATCTTCCATTTATGTCTAAAATATTAGAAAAAGTGGTGTCCGCTCAACTGGGCTCTTTCTTGCAACAAAATGATATCTATGAAAAGTTTCAGTCTGGATTCAGACCGCATCATAGCACTGAAACTGCGCTCGTTAAAATCACAAATGATTTACTTTTAGCTTCTGACCAAGGCTGTATCTCAATACTAGTTTTACTTGATCTTAGTGCTGCGTTCGATACTATAGATCACACAATACTCTTAGATCGACTACAAAATTATACTGGTGTTCAAGGACAAGCACTAAGCTGGTTCAAATCATACCTATCTGACCGCTACCATTTTGTCTATTTAAATGGAGAAAAATCGATCATAACTCCAGTAAACTATGGAGTGCCGCAGGGATCTGTATTAGGCCCTCTGTTATTTTCAATATATATGATGCCACTTGGAAATATTATAAGGAAACATGGAATTAGTTTCCATTGTTATGCTGATGACACTCAAATATATATTTCATCACGGCCGGATGAAAACGCTACATTTTCCAAATTGACAGAGTGTGTTAAAGATATAAAAGATTGGATGACGCGTAATTTTCTTTTATTAAATCCAGACAAGACAGAGGTAATACTTATCGGTTCAAAAAACCGCCCACAAAACCTCGCACAATACAACTTTAACATCATAGGATGTCCTGTTACTTTATCCTCTACAGTAAAAGACCTGGGTGTTATACTCGATTGCAACCTGTCTTTTGAAAATCATATTTCATATGTTACAAAAACAGCCTTTTTCCACCTTAGAAACATTGCTAAGCTACGTAATATGCTATCAGTTTCTGATGCAGAAAAGTTAGTTCATGCATTCATGACCTCGAGATTGGATTACTGTAATGCTTTATTAGCTGGTTGTCCTGCATCCTCAATAAACAAGCTACAGTTAGTCCAAAATGCCGCCGCTAGAGTTCTTACGAGATCAAGAAAATATGATCATATAACACCGATTTTATCATCACTGCATTGGTTACCTATAAAGTTCTGTATTAATTACAAGGTATTGCTACTGACTTATAAAGCCCTAAACGGCTTAGCTCCAGTCTATTTAACGGATCTTCTATCGCCCTATAATCCATCGCGCTCTTTAAGATCACTAAATTCAAGGCTTTTGGTCATACCTAGGATATCCAGAACCACCAAAGGAGGGAGAGCATTTTCACATTTGGCTCCAAAACTCTGGAATAGTCTTCCTGATACTGTTCGTTGCTCAGACTCGCTCTCCCAGTTTAAAACTAGATTAAAGTCGCATCTCTTCAGCCAGGCATTCATATAATCCTACAGTTCAAACTACAATCCGGCCTCTATCCAATGCCAGAGGAGAACTGGCCCCCGACTGAGCCTGGGTTCTCCCAAGGTTTTTTTTTTTCTCCATTAAGGCACCTGATGGAGTTTTAGGACACCATTAGGTCACTTGATGGAGTTTTTCGGTTCCTTGCCACTGTTGCCTTTGGCTTGCTCAGTTGGGGATATTTTGGGGATATTTAATTTAATTTTATCAATCAATAAATTCCTCTTGAAACAAACTTTGTTGTATTATTTTAATTTAATACTGTGAAGCTGCTTTGATGCAATCTGTATTGTGAAAAGCGCTATACAAATAAACTTGACTTGACTTGACTTGACATTATAAGTAACTGTAATTAAATTACGTAAAAATGAAAAGTAATCCCTTACTTTACCTTTTCAGTGGATAAGTATTTTAATTACAGTAACGTGTTACTTTGTAACGCATTACACCCAACACTGGATAAGAGTAAGACATTCAAAACTGTGTTCTATTTTTGTGTACATTCAGAATAAAAAAATAAATAAAAAATGTTTGCTTTCATAAAATAAAGATATTATTCACGTTCTGCCGTCTCGTTCTCTGGGAACTTCTTTCTGGTGCATGTCACAAAAATGAACCAAAACACAGCAAATACTTGTAGCACAGACATGATAAATATGTCTATAAAAACCTTTAAAAGATAGTTTGAGCCACTAATCTTAACCCTACCCCTAACCATTTCTTAAAACTACGTAAGGTTAGGCTACAATTATAAAGAAAGAAAACAGACATAACGTTACACGTTTAATCACAATAATTTATTTAGTGAGAAAATGTCAAAACCGGTACCAAAAGTCGTTCACATGACGATGTGTCGCAGTCCTCTCTGGCAGTATATAATAGTTTTGTATGAGGTAACGTTACAGAGCAGAATTTAAGTTATTAATCCATGAAAATGTTAATCCGGTTTCGGTTCGCTGTTCGCTCTGTGAAGGCGCGCGCGCTTCTCCGTTTCAAATGTACACAAACTTAAACACGGCATGTCGCAATCTGTGACGAAGCATGCGAGAGCCAATGAGCGTTTGATATCGCTGTCGTAAAACATGTCGTAACGCTTCGGGCACAATTTTTGAATTTGAATTCAATCGAGCGCGGAATGCCGGGATTTGACGTTTACGGTCTCTCTCTGCTGAGAGAAATGATGAAGATCGCTGGATAAAGGGCTGCATTTGGATCTGTTTCTTGCAAACAACGCATGGATTCTAAAGATTTGGATTACACCAATCAAATAAAATTGATGTCTTTTGTGAATTTATGTTGTGTTTTTTTGTGTCTCACGGTAAATAAACCAAATATTACAAAATGGTTAAACGATTAAAGAAGGTATTTTTAAGGTTTTAGAGTGTTTTCTTGTTTAACACGTAGGCTAATCCTCCAAAACGAGTTTGCAGCAGAAGCACGAATAGAGCGAAATGTTATTATTTATGAGTAACGTTAAACTGTATTAATAAATGTGACTGAAAATGTAATTAATAAGACATTTGAATGCAATAGAGTAAAAACATTAATGCCACGATTTTAAGTTAAATAGGAATATGTACAAATTTGTACGTCGGTAAAGTTTATACGTAAATAAATTAAGTTTTTTTGCTGTCTATATATAAATATTATACGTACTCACTGTACTCTGCATTGTGAGTTGTGAGTTTGGCATGTTGACCTACAGTTTTCAATAAAGCAGATTTGTTGTCTCAATTCAAGTCAAGTCTATTTCTTGAAATAAGACGATTCATCTTTTACAAATAACACAGCAGCTTAAAAACCTTATGACATGTCAAAAAAGCTTGTTTCATCTGAGATATGACTCAAAACAAGATATTTTCAAGACAGATTCACTTAACAAGATATTCAAGATGCACTGTCTAAAAACAAGCTCCTTTATCTCACTTAAATCTTGGTCTTTAGGTGATTTTGTCTTATATTAAGTGTGATGAGATATTTTGACTAGTAATTAGAAAAATATACTTGGCAAGATTTTGAGTTTTTGCAGTGAGGGTGATAGAAGATCCGTTAAATAGACTGGAGCTAAGCCGTTTAGGGCTTTATAAGTCAGTAGCAATATCTTATAATTAATATGGAGCTTTATAGGTAACCAATGCAGTGATGATAAAATCGGTGTTATATGATCATATTTTCTTGATCTCGTAAGAACTCTAGCGGCGGCATTTTGGACTAACTGTAGCTTGTTTATTGAGGATGCAGGACAACCAGCTAATAAAGCATTACAGTAATCCAGTCTCGAGGTCATGAATGCATGAACTAACTTTTCTGCATCAGAAACTGATAGCATATTACGTAGCTTAGCAATGTTTCTAAGGTGGAAAAAGGCTGTTTTTGTAACATATGAAATATGATTTTCAAAAGACAGGTTGCAATCGAGTATAACACCCAGGTCTTTTACTGTAGAGGATAAAGTAACAGGACATCCTAATTGTGCACAGGACTGTACTACTCAGTCATCTGGAGAACTTGGGTCTCAAAGTCAATTGGATCAAGAGCTCGCTGTCTCCCAGCCAAAGAATTTCTTTCCTGGGAACAGACTTAGACTCAGTGTCAATGACAGTGCGGCTTACGTCACAGCGCACTCTGAGTATACAACGCCTGGCAGCGTCATTCAAAGCCAGCAGCATCACCCCTCTCAAAAGATTTCAGAGGATGCTGGGCCATATGGCCTCGGCCTCAGCGGTGCTTCAGCTGGGCTTGCTTTGCATGCACCACTACAGTCTGTGAAAGCGGTCGAGAATGCTTTGGGATTTTTCCTTCCCCTTTTAAAGGGTCATCACGTTTTAGTCTGTTGGTGGTGTCCTGCATAAACCGCCAAGGTGGTCTCAGATCATGGAACCTACACACATTGGCGGAACGCCTCCTTGTGGGGTCTCAGCACAACCTGCGCTCTCTGAGAACGGCGCACGTGCCAGGCTGTCTGAACCTGGGTCCAGACATGCTGTCCAGGGACAACGTTCCCCCAGGGGAATGGTCCCTTCACCCTCACGTAGTCCAGCTACTATGGGACACCTTCGGCAAAGCGGAAGTCGACCTCTTCACGTCGTCAGACAACGCTCACTGCCCAATATTCCTTACAAAGAACAGGGACGCGCTGGCCCACAACTGGCCCAGCCGCCCGCTTTACGCTTTTCCCCCAGTCGCGCTGTTACCACAGGTAATCAAGCGAATCAGGGAGAACGAGTGCTCTGTGCTCCTCGTAGTGCCGCTCTGGGGGAACCAGGCTTGGTTCCCAGAGCTGATGCAGCTGACGAACACGGCCCCGTGGCAGATTCCAGTGAGGAAAGATCTCCTCTCTCAGGCCAGGGGATGCAATTTGGCATCCACGCCCCGAGCTTTGGGCCCTGCATGTATGGGCCATCAACGGTTACCCGTTGATCTCCCAGTGGGAGTACTAAACACGATTACGCAGGCTAGAGCGCCCTCTGCTAGACGGCTCTATGCCTCAAAATGGTCAGTGTTCTCCGGCTGGTGCTCGGCCCGAAACTTTGATCCACAACGCTGTGGGGTGACGGAGATTCTCTCCTTCCTACAAGAGCTTCTGGATGAGGGCAGGTCCCCTCCACTCTCAAAGTGTATGTCTCGGCCATAGCTGCGTTTAGAAAAACTACGCATGGCCAGTTACTGGGTAGGAATGACCTTATCACTCGCTTTCTAAGAGGGGCAAGGAGGCCAAACCCTCCCCGACCCCCTTTGGTTCCCGTATGGGACCTTTCCACGGTCCTGGAGGCCATGAAAGGTAGCCCCTTCGAACCACTACAGTCTGTGGATCTGCAGTATCTCTCACTTAAAACTGTTTTTCTGACGGCTCCCGCCTCAGTCAAGCGGGTGGGTGACCTGCACGCGCTCTCTGTGAGTGCCACGTGCCTTCAGACAGTCAGAACAGCTATTTGTTTTCTTCGGTGGCTGCGCCAAGGGTCTAGATTCCTCGAAACAAAGCTTGTCCAGGTGGATAGTTGACACTATCGCGCTGGCTTATACGTCCAAAGGCCTAGAGCTGGTAAGTCCCGCCCCTTCCGCTAAACCCACTGGACCTCTAGGTTGAAAAATCGTCAATGCAAGTGAATGTGAGAAAATAATTATTTTCTGGTCCCGTTTGAATTTTGCCATGAATGTGAACATATGTTGTCTGTGAATTTTTTATATAATTTTTCGTGTGAAGAATGCTACAATTTAGCGGGTAGAAGTTTGATACGGTTAGACTTTGTGTGAGAGCACTTTGTGGACTACAACCTAGTTTTTACATCAGACGGGAATCTGAAGAAAGAACAGCCCATTTGGTTTGAATGGTGATATTTGGGTACAAAACACACAGGCATCTCGATCTGTCTCCATAGATTATCGTGATTTGACAAGTGGAGGGAAAATGTGTTATGGGGTGACGTCACATAGGCGACATGTAGTCTTTCTCGTTATGTCTTTTCCACAACTGCTAGCCAAAGAATCATACAATATACTGTCAAACTCGTAACATGAAAAATGATATAAAAAAATTCACAGACAACTAGGGCTGGGCGATATGGCCAAAAAAAATATCACAATAATTTTTTTTATATCAGTCGATATCGATAATTATCACGATAAAAGTCAAATCTTTATTTCTTTCAAGTTTAAAGGCAGATTTTTGCTCCTAAGTGAAAGTTGTAGAAACCAGAGCGGTTTGTTGGACAATTTCTTAGTTTCTGCATGTGCTATTTTAATTTTTTTGGTAAAATGTAATATTTTGACTGTTTGAGTTTTATTAAACTTAACCATTGGTCATCCAGTATCATGCATTTAGATCATGACAACCACAGATGAAACCAGGCATACCCTGTAGCACCTCACTATCATGGCAAAATGTAACTTTATGGTTTCTATGGTATTTGTATGAAAAACAGGAGCCTAAATACATGATTAAATACTGTAATTATATTCCATTAGTCCTTTAATACATTGTCTACATTAATAATATAATACAATTCAATATGTATCACAATTTCATGGTGCAGTTAATATTACTAGGCTAACGTTACAGTAAATCCATGGTAAATGATGGGAATTTGTAGACGGAAAAGCCTTCTGACTGTATCGTTACGCACAGTGTTTCTCCTGTTTGTCATCGCTGTTTCATCTGCCTTTAAACTGGTTTAAATCACTGAGACATTTGTGTTCCACGCTGAATTCAAGCGCTTCTCACTGGATCTCGTTACCGAGACCGATCAGAGTAACCGCATCGGCTCTAGTGAGCTCGCGGACTTTGAGCCGAGCGGATAAATCGTCCGTGTGGCGCGCTGTTCAAATGAGTTTCGTTCCGCTTTTGGCGCATAAACATTATCGAACATTTATCGACCTCTTGATATCGCTTTATCGAGAAAAATTATATCGCGATAATTATTGTTATCGTTTTATCGCCCAGCCCTACAGACAACATATGTTCACATTCATGGCACAATTCAAACGGGACCAGAAAATAATTATTTTCTCACATTCACTTGCATTGACGATTTTTCAACCTAGAGGTCCACTTGGGGTTTTACGGATGGGCGGGACTTACCAGCTCTATTGCCCTTTGGGTGTTAGAGCTCACTCCACCAGAGGCATGGCCTCTTCATGGGCTTGGTCCAGCGGGGTATCACTTCATGATATTTGTATGACGGCAGGCTGGGCCTCCCCGTCTACATTCATAAGGTTTTATAACCTAGGAGTCCCTGTATTACAGGCTAGACTGTTCTCAGTCTAAATTAAACGCAGCAGTTCTGCTCGAATCAGTTCCAACCAGACTGCGTGTCATTCATATGCTCAATACAGACCGGACAAGTTCAGTCCAGCTGTCTATTCAGTACAGGCTGACTTGTGTCTTTCCTGACTGGCATACTGTGCTAAGCACCCCCTTTTATTCTACAGCTCAGGCTGACTAAGGTCCACCCTGACTGTTATACTGTGTATACCTACTAGTTCATAAGGCAACCACATTGCCTTCTGTTATTCACTAGGCCCACTCCCCGTTGGCCTTCATATTACCCACTTATCATGTGTGCCCCAGGCACATGCCCTTAGGACAATGTTGTGGACATTACCAGAGACAATTTATATAAGAGACATGCCACTTCCTCAATCCTCAATACAACTATATAAGGAAACCCCGTAACGGCAAAGATGGCGGTTGTATGCACATGTCCCGCCCCTCCCGCTGGAAAGCCAATCATCTGCTTTTAAAAGTCAAGCCGGGAAATATTTAAGCCTATCGTCTGGTTCCACTGACGCATGCGCACAGTTGAGGTTTTGCGACAGCGGAGAGAGAGAGCGCCCCGGTCGCGCGCGAGCACTTTCTCTCTCTCTTCGGAGCCAGGCGAAAGTGTAAACAAATTAAGCGCTGTCTTGCTCTCTCTCCCGCACGCATATTAATCAGAATAAAACGACATTTATGGTAAAAGGTCGGAAGACCAAAGTTTCATGTGGAGCATTCGGAGATTTTTTTTTTTCTGAATTACCGTGTGAATTGTGCTAAAATACGTTGCCTTATCTTCTCTGAAATGCGTTCCGCACATTCAGCTGACATAAAATTACTCTCTAAATAAACGAAAAAAACTATCCAGTGATGTAATGTTTTCTGTGTTGACACTAACCTTGTGGGATGTCCATGTCCTAACTGCTGGGATAATCACACAAACGTCCAATTCGCGAACTAATGACTCCTTTGAACCGATTAAATGTATACCTTTTTATTTATTTGATGTTAAATGCATTATATAAGTCACTTTAGAACAGTGGTTCTCAACCTGCTGCCCGTCAATAATGCAAATACGGCCCACGATATGGAGCCCCTGAAGGGACCTTTTAAAAATATATAATGTCAATATTGTTCTCCATTATTTAAATATAACCAGGTTTGCACTTTATCAGTAATAGCAATGTATTGTATAGGTCAGTTGTTTTAACTTATTCATTAACATTAACCCTCTGAGGTCGAGAAACGCGCCGACGCGTTTTGCTGGATTTTTTTCACATAGCAGCAACATAAACTTAAATTACTCCGTCATTTATGGTTATACAGAAAAAAGAAATATAAAAAAATAATCTGTGATATTTCTACTTTTGTATGTGTCCACTTACAATCAAATCAAAACATTGTGCTTTTGTAAAATAAAGAAAATAAACAGGGTGTGCGTTCTGCCTCTCCGTCGCGGTGAACTTTTTTTTCTTGAGCACGTCTATATCTGAAACATAACTCAGCGAATACTTCTCACACATTTATGAGCCATATACCTTTATACACATTTAAGTGTGTACTTTTAAATGATCGGATTCAAACTGAAAACAAATATTCTCTGTTTAAGTAATTTGTATAAAACCAACAGGATGTCCAGTATCTCAAACGCTTGCTAATTACTTTTTAATTCGACACGCCCACTCGCGCAAAAGAGATTCACATGCAAATCTCCACATGGAACGCGAACGCCCTCGTTACCTCAAACACAAAACACCAAAACACTTCACAAGTCTCTGCTTTTCGTCGAGTTTGGAAGACACGCTGTGAGCTTACATGGATTTACCTCAGAAGAAGAAGAACGCGATTTGAAGACAAGAAAGATGTAAGGTAAGAAATTCTTACTTATTAGTTTATGGTATTGTTGCATAAACTTCACATTGCAGTTGAACTGTTGCTAGATATATGGTGAATATTATACTATTTAGACCCGTGTTTACTGTTAAATACTGTTTGTGGATATCTGCTCAAGCATAGATATGTATAACCATAATGTTTAATATTTTGGAGCGCGATGGCGTTTGAATGTATCATATTTTGGAGCGCGCTGTGCGTTTGAATGTACAGTATCATATTTTGGAGCGCGATTGCGTTTGAAAGGAAAAATGCACCAAACATTAGGCTTTATGTTTTTACTATTATCTCATTTCATATCATCATAACGAATGGAAACATTTGAAGTAACATATGATAATCAATATATTTTTCTCTAGCGTAGTTGTTCTTGAAATCTTTTGGAAGATTTAATTTATTGTTATTATTATTTTATGCAGCACTGCGTAGCCTATGCCTACAAGGCACAACAAACCTGGTGTTCATTTTATATTGTTGGAAACGTGTGTGTGTGTGTGTATTCTGTGAATTTTAAAAAGAAATTTTAACCAGAAAAATCTAAAATCTATTCCCAAAATCGTGCAGCCCTATAGTTTCTCTTGATATCAGTATGTTCACAGTTTTTTCATTTTTTTTTTCTTTCAGGGACCAGATGCAACTGAGTCCTGCTGACTTCAACATTCACATGAGTCTCTGTACATGAACATGGTAAAGTGAAAATCAAACACCTTGGAAATGAAAGGTATGTTTTTAGGAATGGCACAAAGGTCTCTGTCTTTGGATCATTGTTTTCAATGTGCTCTTTTGTCATTTGTATTTTTGGATTGTGTTGTGTTGTAAATAAATTCAAACAATCTAAAAGCCATTCTTTTTTAAATCTCCTCATTCTTTGTGCAAGGTTGCTCTGAATGACAGGGCCTGATCGCTCCTAATAGGGCAGTTAGGGGAGTGTCTTTGTCTTTCTCAGGTGTAAAAAGCTTACATATTCATGAGATGATCACGCCTCTTCGCATATGGCTTTGTCACACAAAACACGTCTTAGAAATTTTAAATCAATATATCGTCTTATCTGAATGAGCAGTCAGGGTGATTTTCACATAGTTTTGGAGCAAATATTCTAGGCTATGTCATACAATTTTCAAAAGTCTTGTGAAGAAATAATCAGTATGGGTTTCATGGCCTTATTTCAGTGAGAATTTTTTTTTGTATTTTCACAAACCACGCATAAATGTCATTATCTCAAAACTACAAACTTTTACATACATGCTGCTGATATATTATTGTAGCAGAGTTTGTGCTGAATACAGTGTAATTAGACTTTAGCCATGAAAATGTCACTAGTAACAGAAAAAAACACAAATGTCAGAGCATGTCAGAACACCTCCAGAGCCCAGAAAACAGCTCAGACCTCAGAGGGTTAATGCTATAAAACTGCCATTTCCCTACACATATGTCCATTACGTTTTATCCTTTTAATATTGTCTATAAAATGGGTATGTTTAGGTGTGGGAGTATAGGGTTAAGGGATCTAACATTTATAATCTATAAAATGTTCTACTATGTTTTCATATTGCAGTTCCATAAATACTGTGAGCCAAAATGTTGAGAAAAATGAAGCTGTTTCCCTTTTATGCAGTACTCTGGGACTTTTTGCTGTTTAAATAAAGGTTAAATGCAAGTCTATTTTTCACTTTTTCTGTCTAGTAAACAGTAGTTAATGTCTTGAATCTAGTAGGTAAAATGTCTTGAATCTAGAACAGTATTACTTTTGTTGAGCTTACAATAAGTTAAATACACTTAAGATGATGACAGGATGGTAAATAATGGCTTATTATGGTAAAAGAGCACTGCCTAATACGAGTCAGGAATGCTAACTTCAAGACATTTTGTCTCAAAAATGCCAGTTTCCAATCTTATTTCAAGTTGGTGGTGACTTAAATCTAGAACAGTGTAACAATTCTAGAACAAAAAATTAGTTAAATACACTTGAAACAAACAGGATGACCAAAAACAAAATGCTACTTTTGAGGGGAAAATACTATTTTTGAGCATGACAAGCTTATTATGAGACACAAAACATCACAATACTAGTAAAATATAGCTAAAAATTAGTTTTCCCAGCTAATTTCAAGATCACTCATATCTTGTAAGGCTTAAATATAATGTCTTATTTCAAGAAATCTTACCAAGAGAATTTTCACTTGTTCCATTGGCAGATTTTTTTGCTTATTTTTGGAGTGGCCTTTTTTCCAGTGCTATAATCCATCGCGCTCTTTAAGATCACTAAATTCAAGGATTTTGGTCATACCTAGGATATCCAGAACCACCAAAGGAGGGAGAGCATTTTCACATTTGGCTCCAAAACTCTGGAATAGTCTTCCTGATACTGTTCGTTGCTCAGACTCGCTCTCCCAGTTTAAAACTAGATTAAAGTCGCATCTCTTCAGCCAGGCATTCATATAATCCTACAGTTCAAACTACAATCCGGCCTCTAGCTCATAAATGCCAGAGGAGAACTGGCCCCCGACTGAGCCTGGGTTCTCCCAAGGTTTTTTTTTCTCCATTAGGTCACCCGATGGAGTTTTAGGACACCATTAGGTCACTTGATGGAGTTTTTCGGTTCCTTGCCACTGTTGCCTTTGGCTTGCTCAGTTGGGGATATTTTGGGGATATTTAATTTAATTTGATCAATCAATAAATTCCTCTTGAAACAAACTTTGTTGTATTATTTTAATTTAATACTGTGAAGCTGCTTTGATACAATCTGTATTGTGAAAAGCGCTATACAAATAAACTTGACTTGACTTGACTTGACAATCAGTTCCGCCTCTGACTGCGCTAGAATTAACCAGTCATCCAAATAGTTCAGCACTGTGTGTGTGACTGAGGACCATGGCCTCGGATTTGGAGGTGCTGATTCTCATCCCAGCCGCTTCACACTCGGCTGCAAACCGTCCCAGTGCATGCTGAAGGTCCTGGCTTGATGAGGCCAACACGACAACATCATCCGCAAAGAGCAGAGACGGAATCGTGTTGTCACCAAACCTGACACCCTCCGGCCCCTGGCTGCGCCTAGAAATTCTGTCCATAAAAATTATGAACAGAACCGGCGACAAAGGGCAGCCCTGCCGGAGTCCAACATGCACCGGGAACAAGTCTGACTTACTGCCGGCAATGCGAACCAAGCTCCTGCTTCGGTCGTACAGGGACCGGACAGCCCTTAGCAAAGGGCCCCCGACCTCATACTCCCGGAGCACCCTCCACAGGCCGCTGCGAGGGACACAGTCGAATGCCTTCTCCAAATCCACAAAGCACATGTGGACTGGTTGGGCAAACTCCCATGAACCCTCCAGCACCCTGTATAGAGTATAGAGCTGGTCCAGTGTTCCACGGCCTGGACGAAAACCACACTGTTCCTCCTGAATCCGAGGTTCTACTATCGGCCGTATTCTCCTCTCCAGTACCCTGGCATAGACTTTCCCAGGGAGGCTGAGAAGTGTGATCCCCCTGTAGTTGGAACACACCCTCCGGTCCCCCTTCTTAAAAAGAGGGACCACCACCCCGGTCTGCCATCCCAGAGGCACTGTCCCCGACCGCCACACAATGCTGCAGAGGCGTGTCAGCCAAGACAGCCCCACAACATCCAGAGACTTGAGGTACTCAGGGCGGATCTCATCCACCCCCGGTGCCTTGCCACCGAGGAGTTAAGTTAGATTAATCTTTTTTTTTTCTACACAAGCAACATACACATCTCTGCAACAAATGAACACTTCAAGTTTTTTTCTAGGACCTACCATTTTCGTACGGTTGCACTGAAAGTGACAGAAGTGCAAATGTTACAACTTACCCCATATGCGGGGTTAATTGTAACAGACAGAGGGGTTAGTTGTAACACTTGTGTTGTAACACATAATTCAGTACTATTTTATCTGTATAGTTTGATATTGTTTTTGCATCTGTAGATAGATATCCATACATCCATCCCTCATCCAATCATTCTTATTATGGATCAATATAATGGATAGAGATATAGGAAAGGGCTGCACAGTTTTGCAAAAAAAAAAAAAAAAATCATCAAATAATGTAATTGCAATTGAATTATATTTGTGTCATTGCGTGTGTCAGCTGCATGCAAAATTATTATTATTAATAATAATAACAACAGTAATAAAAACACATTTAAAGGGTTTATTGCATGAAAACAGGCTATATTAATATACAAATTACCAATGCATAGTAAACAAATGTGGAAAAAAATCATACTTTGACATTTAAATTCCAACATTGTTTGTGAAAGTCCAACAAAGTTAAATGTGGCAAAATAACTATATAAATAAATACTCAAACCTGAAAACTTGTGTGGCTCCCTGTTTTCATTTCATTATCGTTGAACACTTGGCAGCTTAGTTGTAACACTGTGCTACAACTCACCCAGCTGTGTAAAAAATATTTTAAGCAGCTAACAGTTGCTAGGAGTTGCTGACATGTTTCAAAATGGTGCTATGTTTTAGCCAACAAGACAGTGATTAAGGCAATATAAAGTTAGATTTGGTGACGTACGAACCCAACTCAGAAACCGAAAAAAACGTATGATGAAAAATTGACTTGCATGGTGTCAGAACTAAGGAAGCTTGTTTCCGCCACTGAATAATAAATAAATAATAATAATTGCGACTTTTTATCTCACAATTCTGACTTTTTTTCTCACAATTGCGATATATCAAGTCAGAATTGTGAATTTTTTTTCTCAGAATTGCGAGATATGAAGTCAGAATTGTGAGAAATAAAGTCACAATTCTGAGAAATAAAGTCGCAATTGCGAGATATAAAGTCGCAATTCTGAGAAATAAAATCGCAATTGCGAGATATAAAGTCGCAATTCTGAGAAATTAAGTCGCAATTGCAAGATATAAAGTCGCAATTCTGAGAAATAAAGTCAGAATTGTGAGATATAAACTATTCTGAGGTAAAAAAAGAAAAAAAGTATTTTTTTTTTCCTTAGACTTGGACTTTATTTCTCACAATTGTGAGTTTATATCTCAAAATTCTGAGAAAAGATGTCAGAATTGCGAGATATAAACTCTCAATTATGTGTTATAAAGTCAGAATTGTGTGATATAAAGTCGCAACTGCGAAAAAAAAAGTCAGAATTCTGACTTTATAACACGCAATTGCGACTTTATTTCACGCAATTTTGACTTTATAACACGCAATTGCGACTTTATTTAACGCAATTCTGACTTTATATCTGGCAATTCTGAGAAATAAAGTCAGAATTGCGAGATGTAAACTCGCAATTGTGAGATAAAAAAATCGCAATTATCTTTTAAAATGTTTTATTCTGTGGCGTAAAACAAGCTTCCATACAAAACACTCTTTGTCCAGTATCTTCAAGAAATCTTATGAAAACTTTCCACAAATCAGCGAGAGACCGAGATCTTCTGGCAGCGAGAGAAATAAGCAGAAACACAACCCGCTTGACCCTGACTAACTATGTAAAAAGTCAGTGTTACTTTTAACCCAGCGTTAGGTTTTGCCCCACGCTCCCCTACTGGAAGAATGAAGAATCAGTTTTCTGTCAATGAGCGAGATGGGCAGCCTGTTTGCGCTGTAGTAAAGTGCTTGGCATATGCAAAACCTACAATGCCAAAAGACACGTGAATTCGATGGGTTTGTTTGATATACTTGTATTTTAAATTGATAAAAAATAACAGCATCGCGCACGTGCACTCGCAGCTGGAATGCACACTCAGATTCTTTGCAAGGGATTGCGACGCGTCACGTGACAATGCATGATATCGTCAAAGATTGTAATTACAATGCGCTCAATGTTGTTTGTAAAAAGAGTTGAGTAACATTTGCTTCTCAAGGCGTTTGTGTCCTATATCATTCTGTTATTGTTTGGTGAGTATAACGATGATAAAGAGAGTTTACATTCATACAGCTTTAAATTGCTACTTAAAGTGCTTGTATACAGTTTGTGTATGTTTATTTAGAATTATTTCTTTATTACTGTATTCTTTAGTTTTTATTTGGTGGAATACATTGTTCTCATTTTCTGTGACATACTGTACATCCAGGTATTGTGTAACGCGGGTATAAATAAGGAAGCGGATACAATGCACATTTGCTTTTTGCTGAGGAGCCGAGCCAGTGACTTGGCCGCCCAGCGGGTACAGCAATAGTGGCGGCGGGATGTTACGTCTCCATTCCCTCCTAAAGTCTTACCAAACTTTATCCATATAGATCAGATTGGATTTATTAAAAATAGGTCCTCTTTTGACAACATAAAGAGGCTTATGAATATCATATTCTTTGCAAAACAAGTAGACTCCCTGGTGATTGCACTTTCTCTAGATGCAGAAAAAGCTATGAGTAGAATGGCTTTACTTGTTGGCAGTTCTGCGAAAATGAATTTCGGTCCAAAATTTCTTGAAATGATTCATATGTTATATAAAAATCCATCTGCATCTCTTCAAACTAATTCCGATTTGTCTTCACAATTTACTTTATCAAGAGGAACCAGGCAGGGGTGTCCTTGGCCTCCGCTACTTTTTGCATCGGCAGTGAAACCCCTGAACATTGCAATACGGACACATGTCAATTTTCGGTCTAAAAATAAGAGGCTAAGAACGTATATCATTATATGCTGATGATGTAAAGTAATATAATCCGTGTATCATTCGTTCAGTCGTTTTTTGATTTAATATTGAAAGTAGAAAAATTAGAAAACAGTTCCTTTTTCGATTTTTCATTTTTTCCCAAAAAAAGAAAAACAAGAATTCAGCTTTAGTTTTCGTTTTTCGTTCTGAGGTAGCAAAATTAATAAACGGCTTGATATTCGATTTCTACACATGGGCGGGAATGAAACGCCCCTTTCTTCTGATTTGTCAGCCGAAGATCAAACTGTCCCGTCATCAGTTCTTCCTGGTTCTTCCTCAGTTCTGCACTGCAGAATAAGAGTCCTCCGTTGTGCGGATTCTTAACGCGTTTATTGCAACTTTTTCATATTTTTTCCATCAACCAGACTAACGAATGGCTCGACACAACCCGTACTGGGGAATAGACTAGACAGGGCTTTCTTCTGTGTAGACCAGAGTTCTCAAGTGCCAGGGGTTTGCTATTTTCCGAACTGTAAAGTCGGTATCAAAAAAAGTGATATATTTTTTTTATCATGAACCACGCTGTGTTTTAATCAATCCTAAGTGACTATATAATGCATTTTACTTAAAATAATTTAAATGTTGACTTTCAAAAGTAGGCGTGTCAGAAGGCTATTCACTCTATTTTGGTTCATTTTTTGGTGTGCGCCAGAAAGATGTTCAAGGAGTCTGAGACGCAGTGCATCATGTTGTTTTCTTTATTTTTTAAAGGTCATTTGTAGTCATTTTGAATGTACACAAATAAAAATATAAATTGTACTGCTTCGAATGACAGAGTATTAAACGACAGAATATTAAGTTATTTCCCCTGCTGAGCAACAATGGCGCTGGCGCATCGCTCGCTCACACAACATCTAGGCTATTATCAGTTCACTTCTGGCATTGCTAACTTGACATCGCAGCCTATTCATTATTAAAATAAAACACAGTCAACCAAATATATAACAATTATTCTGCTTAATTTAATTGGTCTTTTGTACAATATAAAGGCTGTGCTGCACAGCCCTACTTGCTGTTATTCCAAACTCATTTCCCTTGCTGTGAACATGATGATTTAGCATATACGTGTATATTGGGACTCGACTGAAGTACGAAGCCTTCTTTACATTACTAGTTAGCATCCAAATGTTACATTGCAAATATGGAAACCTTGGACAGAATGAGAGATGCGCGAAACCAATGTCCGTACAGTTTCAGTTTCAATAAAGGACATAATAGGCTATTATTATAAGTTATTAGGTTAGGCTATATTTTTATTATACGGGCTACTTATTTTTCATTCTTGTTGTTTTCTGAATACCATTCATTTAAGGATTTGACATAGGCTACAGTAAGGGGAAATAAAATACGCATAGACATAGCCTAGGCTATATGTTATTAATAGTGTTTATAATGTTAATGTTGTATTTTATTTACGGTCTTTTACACTATTTCTGAATAGGTTAATAATAAAATGCGTTTGTTTCCCTCTCAACATGACCGTGCGCTGCGCGCAAGCGCACATCTTTGAGATATAAATTAATAAATTTTAATAAAACACAAGGCCTACATAATACAACTCAGAAGAGTATGTATTTTAATATCTCTGTTGTTCTCTGTCCTCCGGTTGTTAGATAGTCAGTCTGAATGACAGACAGTTCATGCGTTTACGTTAAAATAGGCCTATTATATAGTCAATGCATTATTCTTTTCTTTGTGTATTAGTGTTAAAAATATTTAATTTACAACTAATTATATTGATTTATATCTTCATTTATTATTAAAAAAATAAAATAATTACTGGGTGAGGCGACCATGGTAGGCTTAAAGGTGAACTAAGTAACTTTTTTTACCTTAACTGAACAGCTTCGGAGTCATTGGAATGGTTATATTACTTATTTCGGGTTGAATGGTGGTCGTTTCGCACCCCCCTGGTGCCCGTGAGCGGAAAATACGCACTTGCAACTTTGAGCCGGCGGGCCGCCGGCCGCTGCGTCAGGAAGTCTCGCGTGATATCAGGTCTCGCGATGTAAACAATTGCTTTACGGCCAAAAGAAATCTGCTAAAATGCTGTCATTATTGCGCTCCCTCACGCTGTCCGAACCCGAATGAAGACGACGTTTTAAAGAACGTCCCATCTGCTTTGATGTCGTTGATCTATAGCCTCTGGTGTCTGAGAATCACCAACGAGTTTTTACGACAGTGTTGTCAAATATCTATTCCGAAGCTGTGGGGGGAGCTCTAGAGAGAAACCTGCGAGCAAAAAGCGAGAATACAGCGAAGAAGTCCCAAAGCTACTGAGTGCTGCTTTAACAGCCGTCATTTACCCTGCAAACCCAGCTGATGCAAAGCGTAGGTGAATTTATATCTACACAGAAGATATAAGCCCTGTGTCTGGTTGTTTGATGAAAAAAAGATGAAATGTAGCCTAGTTGCAATAAACGCGTTAAGAATCTGCACAACGGAGGACTCTTATTCTGCAGTGCAGAACTGAGGAAAATCTTCGGCTGACAAATCAGAGGAAAGGGGCGTTTCATTCCCGCCCATGTGTATAAATCGAATATTCAAGCTGTTTATTATTTTTTCTACCTCAGAACGAAAAATGAAAAATCAAGCTGAATTCTTGTTTTTCGTTTTTTTGGAAAAAATGAAAAATCGAAAAAGGAACTGTTTTCTCATTTTTATACTTTCAATATTAAATAAAAAACGACTGAACGAATGATACACGGATTTAATATATCTTATTAATCCTGAATTAGAAAAGGTTGTTAGAAAAGATTAACTTTTATAGTGAACCACTTCTGTACACTGTATCTGGAAAAACAATAAATACATTGATCAAATATATATATATATACACTGCTCAAAAAAATAAAGGGAACACTTTTTAATCAGAGAATATCATCAAGTCAGTTAAACTCCTGGGATATTGATCTGGTCAGTTAAGTAACAGAGGGGGTTGGTAATCAGTTTCAGCTGCTTTAGTGTTAATGACATTAACAGCAGGTCCACTAGATGGGCAACAGTGAGACAACCCCCAAAACAGGAATGGTTTTACAGGTGGAGGCCACTGAATTTTTTTTCCCTACTCATCTTTTCGGACTGTTTTTCACCAGTTTTGCATTTGGATAGGGTCAGTGTCACTACTGGTAGCATGAGGCGATACCTGGACCCTACAGAGGTTGCGCAGGCAGTCCAGCTCCTTCAGGATGGCTCATCAATACGTGCCATTGCCAGAAGGTTTGCTGTGTCTCCCAGCACAGTCTCAAGAGCATGGAGGAGATTCCAGGAAGACAGACAGCTACTCTAGGAGAGCTGGACAGGGCCGTAGAAGGTCCTTAACCCATCAGCAGGACCGGTATCTGCTCCTTTGTGCGAGGAGGAACATGATGAGCACTGCCAGAGCCCCACAAAATGACCTCCAGCAGGCCACTGGTGTGAATGTCTCTGACCAAACAATCAGAAACAGACTTCATGAGGGTGGCCTGAGGGCCCGACGTCCTCTAGTGGGCCCCGTGCTCACTGCCCAGCACCAGGGAGCTCGATTGGCATTTCCCATTGAACACCAGAATTGGCAGGTCCGCCACAGGTGCCCTGTGGTTTTCACAAATGAGAGCAGGTTCACCCTGAGCACGTGACAGACAGGAAAGGGTCTGGAGAAGCCGTGGAGAATGTTATGCTGCCTGTAACATCGTTCAGCATGACCGGTTTGGTGGTGGGTCAGTGATGGTCTGGGGAGGCATATCCATGGAGGGATGCATAGACCTCTGCAGGCTAGACAATGGCACCCTGACTGCCATTAGGTATCGGGATGAAATCCTTGGATCCATTGTCAGACCCTATGCTGGTGCAGTGGGTCCTGGGTTCCTCCTGGTGCACAACAATGCCCGGCCTCATGTGGCGAGAGCATGCAGGCAGTTCATGGAGGATGAAGGAATGATACCATTGAAGGGCCACCACGCTCACCTGACCTACATCCAATAGAACACCTCTGGGACATTGTGTTTCGGTCCATCTGACATCACCTGGTTGCACCTCAGACTGTCCAGGAGCTCAGTGATGCGCTGGTCCAGATCTGGGAGGAAATACCCCAGGACACCATCCGTCGTCTCATTAGGAGTATGCCCCGACGTTGTCAGGCATGCATACAAGCACGTGGGGGCCATACAAACTACTGAGTACCATTTTGAGTTGCTGCAATGAAATTTCAGCAAAATTGACAAGCCTGCTACATCATTTTTTCACTTAGATTTCCGGGGTGTCTTTGAATTCAATCCTCTGTAGGTTGATCATTTTCATTTCCATCAAACGATGTGGCATCCTTTCGTTCATAACACATTACCCAGTCCATATTAGTATAGATATCCAGCATGACATTTTTCCCCATTGAGATCTGATGTGTTTTCAAAGTGTTCCTTTAATTTTTTTGAGCAGTGTATATACATATATATATATAATATGGAAACTACGGTATAGCAAATTATTTCGCGAACCCCCTGGCTATTGGTCACGGACCTCACTTTGAGAATATTTTAATGCTCTTTCCTGTAGTAGAACAGTGTGTTACATTGATTAAAAAACAATTGCTGACAGAGTTCTTACTGTACTCCAGTTTCATTGAGAGTTTGGTTATTCACCCAAACCCAGCGTCCTTCAGTTTGCATATCATCGAGACCAATCCAGTAATGGTTTTTAATTTCAGAATTCAGAAACATCTAATAGAGAAAATGTACATAATTCACAATTATATAAAAGTAAAAATTCAGTGGTGAGATGTAATTTTGTAATAAAACATTTTTGCATATTGTACCTGTTTATTTGGTGCAAAATCACATTGTGCAGTATAGTTGTCTTACCTGTTCTGATTGGCTGGTTATGGTCACCAGATCGGCTCCTTTTGAAACACAGAAAGCACGACTGCTTGACCAGGTGAGTTTTTCAGAGCTGAAGAAATACAACTTTCCAACCCAATCTCTCAACTTCATGTCACTGTTCAAAGACTGAGATGTGAATGCTGAAATAATAATAAAAACAAAAACATATGAAAATGAAACATTCTTCAGATCGTAACAATCTTGAAGTTAATCAAAGTTTGGTTTAATGTGCAGAAATATTACAACACTTTGTCAAAAACTGTGTCATGTGTCTAGAAGAGAAATAGCTCACCTTTGTAAAATAACAGTTGCTCTCTAACTATGGTGTAGTTGTCTGTGAGCTCCCTCACCATGACTGATACAGAACGTTATGAATAACATAAAATTAAAATAATTTAAAAAAAGAGACAAAATCATGTAATTTCTCTTTACAAACGGTTAATGAAATGTTGTAGGCCTATTGGGTGTGTTAAATATATTTTACTCACTTGTGCTGTTGGTCTCCTGGGCAGACAGTGGCATTGAAACACTGACATCTGATTAGAGAAAAACAAAGGCAGATGTATTTTATTTATTTATATTTATAGTTCAGAAAGTCCTGTTTTTAGGACACTGGGGGCTGTTACTGCAGCCAGCAACTGCACAATTTCCTCTCAATAATCAGTGGTGAGAAGCAGCAGTTAAGCAAGCATCTGATTATAGCAATGTGGATATGTTTGCAATAAAAAAAAAAAAAAGTGATTAAATACATGAACATTTTTAAGACTATAAACAAGAGCCAGTGAGAAACAATGATTACTGAGTGCTAGGGGTGTGACGATACACTTTGCTCACGAGATGAGATGTTACACGATATTGGGTTCACGAGAACGAGAAGAGACGACATTAAGTAACACTATATTTCAGAAATCTTCAGTGACAAAAATATGACTGACAGCAAAACAGCAAAAATGCCCTTCTTGCAAAGGAACGATTCGAGCGCCGTCTTCTGTTCCTCTTTTAGATAAAAAGCCAAGTCTAACTCGTTCATTGTAGTGGCCAAAGCCGTTTCAAACAACTGGTATTCATCCATAGCCATCTTGCAATGTTTACTGATGACTTCAACGTCGCAGCTCGCCTCTGGCCCGCCTATATCCGATAACCCGATGTGATTGGTGCAGCTCGGCTACAAGGGCGTATTTAATGAGTATCATTACTCAATGCCAGAGTAACTCGCTGAGCAAATTCAAATTGTAAGAACTCTGGATTTCCAGGGTAGGTTGAAGCCGGTTGAAGCTCTTAATTTTGAGCTCTTAAAGTGCACGGGTGGGGGAAATCTCGTCTAGGGTGCCAAAAAGGCTAGAAACAGCCCTGAGTATACAAGTAGGATATGTAGAGCTTGAATAGTAGAATTGTAGACCATCCGGGGACTTCTGGCATACTCTTTTCAACATACTATGCTTTGGGACACACTTATTCTAATCTCACATACTGTTTAGGATGGATAGTATGGACATTGAGATGCAGGGATGGTGTTGTTGAATCCGTGCCATGAATTAGCCTATAACAAATGCCTGCAGAGGGCACCAGCGGCCTGATGAGTCTGATGCAGAAGACACTAATAAACAAATAAGTGGTTGTTTTAGTGTAGTCTGTAAAAGCCCGCTGGTGCTAATTTTTTTAGCAGCTTTATATCTGTCAAGTGTTAACAATTGCAACCCACAGGAAATCAATCAACAAGCTGTACCATAACTCTTGTATAAGTGTATAACTGCCTTAAATGTAGCTGTTATCATCAGAGCAAAGCTCAATAGAGCAAGAATTATACTCACACATGAACCCCAGAACACACAGACCTCCAAGAGCCAAAACAAGAGAGACACCGAGGACGATCAGAAGAACTTTAGTCCGCTTTGAGGAAGTAACTTGATTCCCTGTGATTAGAAATCAAATGTGATGACTGAATTCCAGCATGATTCAATAGTACAAAGTTGATTATTTTATAAAATATTTAATTGGCAGAATAGTTTGGCTTGAAAACATTCACAGATCCTTTTAACATTAAAATAAACATTGTTATTTTTCTGTATTTAAAAAAGGCTGAATAAGCAATCTTTATTAGGCCTGGGGGGGCACCTAAAACAAATTATTATAATTGTGGCCACAATATAAATATATATATATACAGTGGGGAGAAAAAAGTATTTGATACACTGCCGATTTTGCAGGTTTTCCGACTTACAAAGCATGTAGAAGTCTGTAATTTGTATCATAGGTACACTTCAACTGTGAGTGACGGAATCTAAAACAAACATCCAGAAAATCACATTGTATGATTTTTAAGTAATTAATTTGCATTTTATTGCATGACATAAGTATATGATACATCAGAAAAGCAGAACTTAATATCTGGTATAGAAACCTTTGTTTGCAATTACAGAGATCATACGTTTCCTGTAGTTCTTGACCAGGTTTGCACACACTGCAGCAGGGATTTTGGCCCGCTCCTCCATACAGACCTTCTCCAGATCCTTCAGGTTTCGGGGCTGTCGCTGGGCAATACAGACTTTCAGCTCCTTCCAAAGATTTTCTATTGGGTTCAGGTCTGGAGACTGGCTAGGCCACTCCAGGACCTTGAGATGCTTCTTACGGAGCCACTCCTTAGTTGCCCTGGCTGTGTGTTTTGGGTCGTTGTCATGCTAGAAGACCCAGCCACGACCCATCTTCAATGCTCTTACTGAGGGAAGGAGGTTGTTGGCCAAGATCTCGCGATACATGGCCCCATCCATCCTCCCCTCAATACAGTGCAGTCGTCCTGTCCCCTTTGCAGAAAAGCATCCCCAAAGAATGATGTTTCCACCTCCATGCTTCACGGTTGGGATGGTGTTCTTGGGGTTGTACTCATCCTTCTTCTTCCTCCAAACACGGCGAGTGGAGTTTAGACCAAAAAGCTCTATTTTTGTCTCATCAGACCACATGACCTTCTCCCATTCCTCCTCTGGATCATCCAGATGGTCATTGGCAAACTTCAGACAGGCCTGGACATGCGCTGGCTTGAGCAGGGGGATCTTGCGTGCGCTGCAGGATTTTAATCCATGATGGCGTAGTGTGTTACTAATGGTTTTCTTTGAGACTGTGGTCCCAGCTCTCTTCAGGTCATTGACCAGGTCCTGCCGTGTAGTTCTGGGCTGATCCCTCAACTTCCTCATGATCATTGATGCCCCACGAGGTGAGATCTTGCATGGTGCCCCAGACCGAGGGAGATTGACCGTCATCTTGAACTTCTTCCATTTTCTAATAATTGCGCCAACAGTTGTTGCCTTCTCACCAAGCTGCTTGTCTATTGTCCTGTAGCCCATCCCAGCCTTGTGCAGGTCTACAATTTTATCCCTGATGTCCTTACACTGCTCTCTGGTCTTGGCCATTGTGGAGAGGTTGGAGTCTGTTTGATTGAGTGTGTGGACAGATCTTTTATACAGGTAATGAGTTCAAACAGGCGCAGTTAATACAGGTAATGAGTGGAGAACAGGTCTGTGAGGGCCGTAATTCTTACTGGTTTGTAGGTGATCAAATACTTATGTCATGCAATAAAATGCAAATTAATTATTTAAAAATCATACAATGTGATTTTCTGGATTTTTAGATTCTGTCTCTCACAGTTGAAGTGTACCTATGATAAAAAATTACAGACTTCTACATGCTTTGTAAGTGGGAAAACCTGCAAAATCGGTTTTCAACAACAAATACTTGTTCTCCCCACTGTATATATATATATATATATATATATATACATATATATATATATATATATATATATATATATATGTGTGTGTGTGTGTGTGTGTGTGTGTGTGTGTGTGTGTGTGTGTGTGTGTGTGTGATAGGAACTAAACACATACAGAAATATGCAGGAAGTTACAAAAACCTCAGACTCAGTGATCTGTGTGTGTGTGTGTGTGTGTGTGTGTGTGTGTGTGTGTGTGTGTGTGTGTGTGTGTGTGTGTGTGTGTGTGTGTGTGTGTGTGTGTGTGTGTGTGTGTGTGTGTGTGTGTGTGTCTGTGTTTGTCTGTGTGTATGCATTATCTCACCCCTTCATCTGTGTTCTGCCTTTGTGGCTGATTTGTGTGTGTGTGAGGGAGCATGTCTGTTCTACATTGCATTTGTGGTCAAGTACCAGGCCTTCATTTCTGTGTAAAAAATATCATGCTGCATATTTTTTTTTTTTTACATACCTTCAGAACAACCTAATCAAGCTATTTTTGTGTGTTTGTATATATAGATAATGTAGAAAAAGTCACACAATCTTATGCCACTGAGATGAAGGGAACCATGTTATTTTAACTAAGGAAGAGTCGATCGGGATCATATTGACTCCAAACACAATATGAGGGTTAAATGATAGAGTTGATTTCCAGGGAACACATAAATGGAATAAATGTATACCTTGAATGTAATGTAAGCCGCTTTGGACAAAAACATATGACAAATGTGTAATTGTTGAATGAACATAAAAAAACCTTACACTGTAACTGCAGTGCTAAATCTAAGAAATAGAAATTCTAATGAATACTGATGATATTCCCAGCCTTACCTCTGTATTGAGAGCGTTTTTCATCTGAAGAAAGTTTAAAACCAGAATTTTGATAGACTGAATCCATTTCATGAGCCTGACAGAAAACGTGTCCGCTGAGACTTGAGTGCTGTTTGAGTTTGTTCAGAATAAGGAAGTCACATAAAATGTAATTCACATTTATACAGACAGGAAATAATGAAGTATGAGTCTGAAAAACAGATCTAGCAAGTAATATTTAGACAGCCGAAATGTTTGTATTGTTTTTTATCTCCTGCTTTAACTTAATATCAATTTTTAGAGTGCAACTTGACTATACTGACTTGACTTACTATACTTGACTTACTTTTTGACTATAGATCTTGGCACCTAATTAGCTGGAAGAGCGAAGTGTGCATTGATTTGAATAATTAAAGGATGAAAAGGGATTCAATATAATAAAGAAAAAGAAATAAGAATGGTAACAAGTCTAATTGTAGTTATGAAGTAGCTTGAGTAACTTTTGTGTTTTTATTTTTATTTTTGAAATCTTACTTAATGTGTGAATATGTTATTTTAGCCTTCAAAAAATAATTTAGAAATACATTCTTAAAATAGATTTTAAAATAGATTTAATAATACTGAAAAATTATAATAATACTGAAGTGCACAAATAAAAAATAAATTAAAAAAATGTCACTGAAGACAACATAAAAAGTTATGGGTAAACATAAAACACTTATGGTTCAGAGCAGAGAATTAAGGTCAACATAAAAACCGCTCTCCAGAAATAGCTGAAGTTACACTTCTAGAGAAAACTAAACCACAACCACAATCAACTGAAAGCCCTATAATTCTCTTCTCTGCATTTAACTTCTGCTTTATCTTATAATCTAGCTTATACTTGGCATTATACTGCAAATAATTGCAAAAATTCTTGCCTCTCAGTTTCACTCAAAAATATGCTGCATTATGGAAGTAAAAATGGTTTCATTTTTCATGTTGACCTAATATTTACAGTAATGTTTAGCATGTTTTTTTTCCAGCTTGGAAAAATATCAGTGGTCGCAAAGAATTCCCTTAAGTGTCTCAAAAAATTAGCTTTCAGGAAGATTTTGTTTGGGCGCAGTACCAAACATTTTCACTAGGTGACAAACAGACTCCATTACTGCCCATATAAGGGCCCATATTTCCATATGTGGTTTGAGTGATCTGGACCATTATTTCCACAATTTTCATACAATTTATGAAGTAGACATCCTATTCAGAGGTAGTATGGGAAGTTTGGTAGATTTTAATATGAATTCAACCTCTAATAAACACATATAAATAACACATATGTGCGTTATAGCTCGCTGCCACATCACAAATGGTGAATCTATATATTTTTTCTTTATATTTAAAACATTTTCAGATCTTTTTTTCAAAAAAATAAATAAATGTATATGTTATCTTTTGAACGCTTGGCATGAAAACAAACTGAGGTTTCTACCATTCTTTCATGGTTTTTCATGTTCATTGCTATTTCAAAATAAAGGTCTGAACACGCCTTAGGAGTATGAACATATACTTGTTGCAAATTGATTACGGCTTGAAGGGGGTGGATTGGAATCCACTGCTGCTTCATTGTATATGAGTGATTAATAATCAAGGATAAACATTTCTACATAAATCATTTCTATATTCAATGAGTGATTCAAATATACATTTAATCATAATTGCTGTGAGTGTTAACCAGCTGCTTTTAGCATTCTGATGTAACCCTCAACATGTGTTGTCTATATATCTGTTTCTAGCTGACGAGTTAAGGTTACAGGGAACACTACATCCTTGCATCGCTTTCTGCCAGGACTTTTACGTGCTTTTCCCAACTCACTGAAGGGACATCGACGTCCGGGTTAGCGGTAGCATTAGCCATCAGGCAAGTGTTATTTAAATAAACTCCTGATGTACTTACATGCCTCGTTTTATGAGTACAGAACCTATTTATACTACTGTAGAAGTTCTGGCCATTATTAGTGGAGTAATTTACGAGATACAACCTTGGATCCATTAGCGCCTGCACTAAGCCATTCGGCTGATATCTCTAAATAAGCTTCTGGGGGGGTGTTTGGCTTGAGGTCATGGTGCATAGGAAGGAACCTAGGTTGATTTTACTCCGAACCATCCCTTTAAGATGTGTTTTTGTTTTTATGGACTCTTAGCCAATCAGAAACTGCAACCTGAAGTAAGGACATAGCTTAGACCTTGGAAATAGTATAACTGCTGTGATCTTTGTAACTGTAAGCGGGGCGGCCTACAAACTCCTGTGTGAGTGTCACGAGGTGACAAAGTCAAAGCGGAACTAAGTCCCGCTGGAAGTTTTGTTCCCCCCGGGACGGTGCCATTGTAACATCAGGACGGTTCCAGCTGTGTGTCTGTCACCATAACAACGGCGGATAATGACAGATACACATCAGGTGTGGGGGATTTACGCTGGGGCCGTGTAGGCAAATGGATTGTATAGGGATCTCCCAGTCACGTGACCCCTAGCCGCGTGTCAGCCATTTTGACGGAATACTATTGCACAAGCGCACATACATGAGAATGTGGATTATAACGTTTTATGGCTGCGAATTGATTAAAATAATGAATAATGGTCACTGTATTCATTATCTTGAGCCTGCTGAAATGTTCCTATAAATATATTTTCTTTCCAACTGTGCAATCTTAATAATAAATAGGCTAAATATATTTATCCACTAAGCTGCAGCAGTCCTATGCTCGTTTTCCCATTAAGTTTTTTTTCTCTTTCTGACATTTCATACCTGTTGTTACATTTTTTTATTAAATTGACTATAAAAAAGATTTCTTGTGTGTGCTGGTGTTCATTCCAGTCTTTTAAAATAGTTGAATGAATGAATGCTCGCGAGGTGCCTGTAACGATTTTTAAATAGGCTAACGTTAGGCTATTTAATCAATAATGTACACAGGGTAGAGGAGAACGACAGTCAACTACTTTGAATATTATAGCATTTTGGGCATAAACATGTAAATAGTGAAAAGACTGACATTGAAAAATGACACAGAATGATTCAAATTTTATATTTAAATATTTAATCCAAATAAATAAATGTTCGTGGTTCGCACCGATGTTATTCATTTGTTCTCACACACTTCAGCGTCGCGGTCACTGGCCACTATCTATTATTAGCGCAGCGGCCGTCAGCTAACTCTTCACGTCATGTCATCATAAAAAGAAATAAACAAGAGGAAGATAAAATAATTAGGAATCATAGATCCATATGAAGCACCACAAGTTCTTTTTACAGGCATTAAATGTGTAGAAAAACTTCCTGACATTGAGTTCGGTGACATTTACAGCTACCTTGTTATTCACTTCCCATCACGCTACACCGGAGCTTCATTAAAAGCATACAAAAGCTTAGCAGGCTATCGGTATCACGAGTCCGGATGGGTCAGCAACTCTTTGATTTGGACGCCAGCGGGGAAGGATTTATCAATCATCACCGCAAAGGTTGGTCAATAGATGAATATTTCGCGACGAGCTGTATTATCACCAGCGGTTTAGCATTTTCTATTCCGTCAAGATGGCTGCTCCAAATGGCGTGACGTCACGCGGGACGTCCCTATAAAAGAAAAGTGAAGAGACAGTTGGGTTGGTTCTCCCCGGAGAGAAGTCGTTCCCTTGGTGTTGCCGATTTGCGGAGGCAGGAGGAGAGAGGACACGTGAGGCACGCAGCATGTGAGCGGCCGCGGATGCGGAGGGAGGGAGGGAGAGAGAGAGAGAGAGAGAGAGAGAGAGAGAGAGAGAGAGAGAGAGAGAGAGAGAGAGAGAGAGAGAGAGACTTTTAACATCTCTTTAATTACAATCTATACCACAACTGTATACACCTTTAACACATTACATTAATATTAATAGCATATCCAACTAAACAAGTCTTAAAAACAATTAAAAAAACAGCTTCTTTTACAGCAATACATTACATCCTCCCTCTTCATTGGGTTTACATAAAACATTTTCAATCCCCCATAAGTAGAAGAAAGAATCGGTATCATTCACCAATTCATTATACTTATACTCCATAACCAGCCTACTCTTTACCAGAGCTCTGAACATGTCCAAAGGGTCATTTTCACTATTAAACTGCGTTTTTCTCTTTCTTGTCAGCCAGATAGCCATTTTTGCCATACCAAATAAAACATTTATCAAGACAATTTTGCTTTTATTTGAGGTGCTATATTTTGGTCCAAAAATAAAAAAAACTATTTTTAAAAATGAAACCAAAATCATGTCTGAGGTCTTTTAACACACCCATAACTCCTGCTAGCCTAAAACATTCAATAAAAATATGAGACACTGTTTCTGGTAGCCCACAAAACAAACACTCTTCTCCTTGCAAAGGATTTAGATGAACTTTATAACGGTTTGTTGCTAAAATCCAATGAGAAATCCTCCATTGCAAATCTCCACTTCTTTTCTCGATTGGTTTCTTATACAACGTCCTCCAACATCCTTTTGGAGACGCCCCAGATTCAACTAAATTAGTCCATTTAGTCTCTGGAAGATCTTGCAATGCTCTTAAATTTAAGTATTTTACACAAACATGATAAAAAGCCTTCTTAGATATTGTGTCAAAGAGACTAATTGGTGTTGTAAAAGACAGTAATCTTCCATCCCCCTCCTGCCAGTCTCCTACATTTACACCCACCCTGATGCTGGGGAATACGGTCTCAACCATTTCTGCTTGCACAGGTACAGTAAAAAACTCCTGCATCTCAGCTAATATTTTTTCAACAATCCTAACAGAATGAACACCAATCTTCGAGGCCAGTGTTTCTGCAGAAATCCATTTGTCCCTCTGCCGAAGATGACATAAAATGACTGGATAAAAGCGGATTAAAAATCAAAGGTTCTTCAAGCACCCACTCATGGGATATTTCAGACAGCTCTCTTTTAACAATAAATATTTGCCACACATTTAAGACTGATACATAAAAAGAAGAGAGTCCATTAAAATCTACTTCCTTCAAATTCATTAAGAAAAGGTGTCTATCCAAGTTCATCCGCCCCACTCTTCTTAGTAAAGCACAAGCTATTTCAGACCAGTTCTGCGGCTGATTATACAGGAGTCTCTTCACAATCTGCAGTCTGAACGCAGCTACCTTGGACTTGATGTCCATAAGGCCTTGACCTCCTTCATTTAACTGCAGATACAGTACTGCTTCTCTTAACCAGTGTTGTCCATTCCAAAAAAAAAACTAACAAATACTCTCTGAATTTCCTTAATGAATCCATCTGGTGGGTTTAACACAATTAATTTATGCCATAAAATAGAGGCAGCAAGATTATTACTGACCAGTACTCTCCCTCTATATGACAATTGAGGTACAATCCAATTCCATTTTGATACTCTATTACAAATTTTATCTTTAACACCTTCCCAATTTCGTCTTTGATATACTTCTGAACCCAAAAAGATGCCTAAAAACTTAAAACCATCTTTTTCCCACCTTACATTTCCAGGGATAACAGGTTTTACATTGACATTACAACATTCCTCTTTTTCATTGCACCAAAAAGCTTCTGTTTTACTCCAGTTCAGTTTAGCAGAAGACGCTCTCTCATATAAAGAGATGCTCTGAATGACAACATCAATATCTCTTTGATCTTTCACGATCACAGTTATGTCGTCTGCATATGCTGTTAACTTAAACGCATTGCAGCAACCATCCACCTTTAGACCAGACAGTTCTTTTCTTAACATACTTAGGAGTGGTTCAGCTGCTATAGCATATAACTGACCGGACAGTGGGCATCCTTGTCTTATGCCTTTAAGCAAACTTATTGGTTTACTTAACCCACCTCCTATTTTTAGAACACAAGAGGCATTCATATATAAGAGTTTGATCCATGACATAAAACCATCACCAAACCCAAAAGCCGTCATTGTATCATACAGAAAACCATGATCCACTCGATCGAATGCTTTTTCCTGATCTAGGAACAGAAAGCCAACATTCACTTCATGTAGTTTTGAGTAATCTAAAATGTCTCTGATCATAAAAATGTTGTCATATATGGATCTTTCTGGAATACAGTAGGATTGATCTTGATGTATTACATCTCTTAATACAGTTTTCAGCCTATTTGCCAACACTTTAGCTATAAGCTTATAGTCCGTTGTTAGGATTGACACCGGCCTCCAGTTTTTAAGATAACTCAAGTCCCCCTTTTTTGGTAATAATGTTAATACTGCCCGTTGGGAACTTGTGGGAAGGCGTTTTTCTTTAAAACACTCTTGGATCACCTCGTACAACTCTCTTCCGATGTAGTTCCACATAGCTTTAAAAAAGTCCACTGATAGTCCATCAATTCCAGGTGCTCTCCCAGGCTTCATCTGTTTAACGGCATCAGTCAACTCCTCAAAAGATACATCACTGTCCAAAATCTCCCTCTGTGTTTTAGTGAGAGAAGGCAACTGCTGCAATATCTGTGACACACATTCAGGATCCGTTTCTTCCTTTCTGTACAAGTTTGAGTAAAAGTCCACCGCAATCTTTCTCATTTCTCTTGCCTCAAAAGTCTTTTGTCCATCGGGTTTTGTCAGACAATACATTTCATTTTGTTGCTTTGACACCTTTTCTAAGTAAAAAAAATACGCTGTGGGAGCATCTATCTCATGTACAGACATAAATCGTGATCTTATCAGGGCACCTTTTGCCCGCACTTGCAACAAATCTTCTAGATCACGTTTCTTTTCACCCAACATGCCAGCTGAACAAGCATTAGATTTCTGAATCATACCAGATGTAATGTGAAATATCTCTTGTTCAATTTCAGAAATTTTTTCTTTTGTTTTTCTTGTGGAAAAACATGTATACTGCTGACAAAATATTTTTATTTGTGTCTTTCCGATTTCCCACCATTGTATCAAACTATCAAAATCCTTTTTCTTAGAAACCCATTCCTTCCAAAACATTTCAAATTTCTCAATGAACTCTTTTTCTTGCAATAATGCAGCATTAAATTTCCAATACGGACTTTTAAATTTAGTTTGATTCAAAACAATATTAACTGTGATAAAATTGTGATCTGATAGACAACATGGAAAAATATTACACCCCATTATCCTATTATTCTCAGCACACTTAACATAAATCCTATCCAGTCTAGCTACACTTATCATTCCCTGTGAGACCTTGGTCCATGTATAAAGTTTCACCTCTTTGTTCCTGTCTCTCCATACATCTACTAAATCATTCTGACCTATAATACTTTTTAAAACAGCAGCTGATACAGGATGTGGTTCCTCATTATTCCTATCTACAAGAAAGTTAAGAGAACAATTCCAGTCCCCACCCATGATTAACATACCATCTAACGTATAACTTTTTAAAAACTCTCCTAATTTTCTAAACATGATTATTCTATCTGACCCTTTATTTGGAGCATAAACATTTATAAACACGAATATCTGATTCTCAACTTTAGCTTTCACCATCAAAATATGTCCTCTCTCTATTTCAGTTTCTGATAAAATGTTAACATTAAGGTGAGTTGCAAATAAAATAGCTACACCTGCACTTACATTGGTGCCATGGCTTGAACAAAGCTTTCCTTCCCACCACAAATTTAACTCTGATTCATTTTTTATATCACTATGGGTTTCTTGTAAAAATATTACTTCTGAATATTTAAGCCTAATAAACTCAGAGAGTAAAACCCTTTTTCCTCCATCCCTCAACCCATTAACATTCAATGATCCTAGTCTAAGAATCTGCATGGCAGGGGAGGGAAAAAAACAACAGACAGAGAAGCAACACAAAAATTAGGATAGATCCCACACCCATGTGCTTTATTTTTTCCATTTTGACAATTTTACGTTTTCTTTCTGAGTTTTACGTACGCTTGTTAGAAACTTTTTCAGCCGAAATCGTTTCTGTTTTGAAATGACCTCATAGCCCGTCGTCTTCTGTGCTTTCACCACTGATTTTACAAACTTATTAACATCTGGGAAATATTTAGCAACATCAACCTTTTTCCCTTTAGTTAAATCCAGAAAATCATTTAATTCCTCGACCGAATACACATCCTCCAACGCCTGACTACAATCAATCTCCGAAAACTCCGAACAATTGTCACAATCCTCCAATTCTTCATCACTATTTTCACTCTCCATAATCACATTATTCTGTAGCCCGCTAACACTCGCAACCTCTTTACCATGAACACATTCCTTCTCCTTAACAGCATCAACTTCATCCTCCAAAACAATCGGGCCTACAGCATTTTCACCAGCTCGCGTAGATGAAATAAACTCACTCACCTCTGACTTTGAACTTGGATCTAAAGCACTCTTCTCGGGTGGGGATCCAGTCTGAGGAATAACGCCGGGTTCACCTGCCGAATCCTTCTCGTTAACCGCGTCTATCTTTAGTTTTTTCCCTGAACTCATTCCAGCCTTTGCAACTATGGGCCGTTTCTCTTTATCTTGCCTTTCGCTTTTTCCGCTTTGAACTGTTTGCTCATCCTTATTTACTTAGCTATTTTCATTTTCTGATTGTTTCTTATGTGGACAAGTGAACTTCTTATGTCCTAAATCACCGCATTCGAAACATCTCAAGCTATCGGTCGTCGCAAAAATCATATAGGAACTGTCCCCTTGTTGAATGCGAAACGAGATATCCAATTCCTTAGATTGCGCGTTCAAAAACATGAATACTTGTCTTCGAAAGGACAAAACATGTTTTAAAGCTGCGTTTTTACACCCGAGTGGCAACATTTTAATGGCTCCAGCAAACTTTCCAAAGCGACTCAGTTCTTTTATAATTTGTTCATTAGAAATAAACGGAGGCGCATTTGAAATGGTAACCCTGGTAGCAGGTGCGCGCAAAGGCGTTACTTGCACCAGGGAATCGGCAACAACAATTCCTTTTTCCACAAGGCTGTTTACACATTTTTCGTCTTTTAAAAACACCACCACCGCCTTGTTCATTCTAGATGCCGATGCTATATTTTCGTGCCCTACAATCTCATCCATTGCTAAAAGTACATCCTCTACGGTAAATGCTTGATCCGAGAACACTTTACACCCATTCTTAATAGATAACCCCGGCGTTCCCTCGCCTGAGAGAGACGCCATGGCCTTAATCAAAATAAATAAATCACCCCAGATTTTTTTTGTATTTTTGTTTTTCCAAATTATAAAAAATGTGATAAAGAAACAAAAACTTAACTAAACCACAGTAAAATAAATTTTAACTTGAAAACAAATTCAAAAACGTGCCGCTCTCACCCCCCACACCACACTTCCACACCACACTTCCATTAACCTCTTCTCTGCCTGAGCCCTGTGAGTGTACAGCCGCATTGGGGAAATACCATTAACCTCTTCTTTGCCTGAGCCCAGTGAGTGTACAGCTGCATTGGGGAAATACCATTAACCTCTTCTTTGCCTGAGCCCTGTGAATGTACAGCTGCATTGGTGAGATACCATTAACCTCTTCTCTGCCTGAACCTGCTGCATTGGTGAAATACCATTAACCTCTTCCCTGCCTGAGCCTGGTGCGGAGATACGTGAAGAGAACGCTGAAGGAGAGAACGCGGAAGCTGTGAATTATGTTCATTCCTCTCTCTGTCTGAAGGTGCTGAGATACGCGAAGAGAACGCTGAAGAAGAGAACGCGGAAGCTGTGAATTCTGTTCATTCCTCTCTCTGTCTGAAAGTGCTGAGATACGTGAAGAGAACGCTGACGAAGAGACTTTTTAAGATTGTTTTTATTATTTAATAAAGAGCCTATTTATTTTGAATTCTGTGTCCGCCTTTTCCCTTTGTGTCCACGGGCAGCTCCTCAGGGGCAAGCGAGGGGTGGGCGGCTTGCTGGCGCTCCACCCCGACCTGTGACATGAGTCTTGAAGCTGACTTCTGCTGATGAAACTGCAAACTATCTTCAGTAAATATTTTCTTTAATTTATTAAAGATTGTAATGTAATTTTAAAAAATCCTTCAAAGACTTTGAATCCAGTGGACGGCACAAAGTGCACAACCTGTGTTTTCAACAAATTGAGACAGGGTTTCCGTGGAGTCATAAAAAGTCATAAAACGTCTTAAATTTAATAATACGAATTTTAGGCCATAAAAAGTCATAAAAACGTCCGGATTTTCCATACAAGGTCATAAATGACATTTAGCCACGTCTTAAATTGATATGCTCGTTCATTCATTGGTTCTACCATCGACTTTTTTCCCCCCGAAAATGCGCTGGCGGCGGCATTCATTCGTTTCGCCTGTTGTAGTTCTGTTTGAGGAATCTGGGTGGTATCACAGCGTTCCAGGTCCATGCGGCAGTGCAGCAAATAGACTTGTCGGAAGGACTTTCACAGAAACCCGCGCAAACTCCCAACTCGCAAGAATCTCCTCAGCTTATTACTGTATATGTCGTTGAGTCACTGCTTAATTTAACTGAAATTATGGCTGGGCATTAAACGATATTATTATCGCGATATAATTTTTTTCTCGATAAAACAATATAAAGAGTTCGATAATGTTTATGCGCCAAAAGTGGAACGAAACTCATTTGAACCGCGCGCCACACGGACCATTTATCCGCTCGGCTCAAAGTCCAAACGGCAGCGCAGCGCGTTTACTCTGATCGGCCTCGGTCACGAGATCCAGTGAGAATCGCTTGAATTCAGCAAAGAACACAAATGTCTCCGTGATCTAAACCAGTTTAAAAGCAGAAGAAACGGCGCTGACAAACAGGAGAAACACTGCGCAACGATACAGTCAGAAGGCTTTTCCGTCTACAAATTCCCATCATGGATTTACTGTAACGTTAGCCTAGTATTATTAACTGCACCGTGAAATGTGTGATATACATATTGAATTGTATTATATTATTAATGTAGACAATGCATTAAAGGACTAATGGAATATAATTACAGTATTTAATGTATTTAGGCTACTACTGTTTTTCATACATTTCATGAAGATACGTGCCATCAAAGTCAGGCAACACAAACCTGTTTCAAGACTTGAAACAATATCCCCCATTAGCACATGCAGAAACTAAGAAATACATTTTCCAATAAAGATATTTATTTTGTTAAGGACAAATGACAAATGTGTAGCCCCTTTCACACAGATATTCCGGAAAATACATGGATAAAGTGACCCGGGATTTGACCCGGGTTCGTTTGATTTTGGTTCATTCACACTGCCAGTGATTTTCCGGAATCAGAGAGTGCGTTCACACACAACCCGTAAAAATTCCGTAAAGACACGTGACATCGATGTGACTTGTAATGTCTCCGCAGCGTCTTAAGTTTGCTTATGAGCTGCAATTTCTCTCTCTAGAAACCACGCTTGTGCATTTTTTCTCTGATTCGATCATAAACTTGCGCATTACGTACCGTTTCACAGCTGGCGAACGATCGCGGCTTCAGCGTCATCACTACGACACGGCATTGTTACGGCTTTTGTTCACACAGCGCGCGTTCCGGGACTGAACACGGCAATGTTACTAGGTCCCCAACCCGGCATCGATCCCGGCATCAATCCCGGGTCGTGTTTGCGTTCACACAGAAGGTGTTCTGGCAATTTGCCGGGTTCAAAGCGCTGTGTGAAAGGGGCTTTTGAATGTTCTACCTCAGATTTGTGAAATGTTCACCTGTTTGGCATGATATGTTCTGACAATAAAGAGTAGTTTAAAACCACAATTAACGCTCTGGTTTCTACAACTTTCAGTTAGGAGCAAAAATCTGCCTTTAAACTTGACAGAAATAAAGATTTGACATTTATCGTGATAATTATCGATATTGACTGATATATTATCATGATAATTGTTAAGTGTTGTTCCTGTGTTATTGATACTTAGGAAAAGGGAGCCTTCAGTTTGTTACTCTTAAGAAAATGGAACCTTTAAATAATGAAACTTGTTACTTTTAATGAAAGTCAATAAAAAAAAAGACTTTTGAAAGGAAGTTATTTTTCATAATTCATGTAGGTCATAAATTTAAATCAAAATGGTCATAAAAAGGTCTTAAAAAGTCTTAAATTTGACTGATTAAACCCTGCAGACACCCTGTGAGACAAATCAATTATTTATTATTTTAGACTCATTTTCTCTTTATTTTAGTAATTGTGCTTATTTACAGTATGTGTATGTACAGTATGTAGTGTAGCTCAGATCTTAAGATGTACAATTTAATCTGTTCAGCTTTCTAAGTGTTTCCTCAAGCTGTCTTTGAAGTGCATCAAACTTGTCTTTTGTAATTTGCATCCAAAACAAAGAAGCACAGTGAAGATCAGATACTGGTGCAGCCTATAGACTTTTATGCTATTTTCATTCTCTACACAAATCAGAAGTGAAATTTTCTGGTTGCTGTATTTACCTAGGCATTGTGGTCCTTATCAGACACAGACACATTGTAATCTGAATTTAGAAAAGCAACAGATGCCACAATAATCAACAGCTATCTAAAGCTCACATTTAGGAATGAAAGAAGAGTTTAGAAGTAAAATAGTGACGTGCATCATGTGTTAGAAGCACCAGCAGGGTACAGACGCCTCTGAGAGCAAAGACAAGACAGACACTGAACTATCAGAAGAACTTTAGCCCATTTATGCAGAGCAACTTCTTTATTGAGGGTCTTCTGATCTTTCATGTTTATTATAATTATCAATATAGACAGCCATGCTCAAAAGTTTACACAATACAAGATATTTTCCATAAAAGATGTTTACATATCCAAAAAATAAAAAAAAAATAAAAAAAAAATAATAATTGGCTGAATTTATAGAAATGAGATGTTCAGAAGTCTATGTATTGATTCTTAATACTGTGTCGTTACCTGGATGATCCACAATGGTTGTGATGTTTTATGATGGTTGTTAATGAGATCTTTGTTTGTTCTGAGCAGTTCTTCAGAAATCCTCTTGTAAATTCTTTGGTTTTCCAGCATCTTTTGCATATTTGAACCCTTTCCAGCAGTGACTGACTGTTTGGTTTTGAGATCCATCTTTTCCCAATTTAGGGACTTGAAAAGGTTCAATCATACACTATTGCTCCAGAAGGAAACACAATGCATTATTTGTATATAATATAAAAGTATTTGTTGAGAGGAGAACAGGGAGAGAATAGACTGACTGTTTTCTCTTCTTGATAGATTGGTAGATAAACATAATTTTGGTTATGTAAATTAAAACTTGTTAATGAAACGAACTTGTTCTATATGAACATGATTTATTTTTGTTATGCAAGTTATAATTTGTTAATGAAACAAAAAAGTAATCTCTGTGCATTGTTTATTTTTGTAATGCAAGTTAAAATTTGTAAATGAAACAAAGAACAAATTGTTTTATACATTATGTTTGTTATGCAAGTTATAATTTGTAAACAAAATATATTATTCTGTATATTTATTTTTGTCATGTCAATTAATTTGTAAATTAAACAAAATAAATTGTTCTATACATTTTTATTTCCAGTACTTTTTACAGCTATTTACAAGAGTTATTAGTTATTTCAGTTCTGCTATCAGAGACGCTGTTGAACACTGTTGATAAATGCACAGACGGGTAATTCACACACACACACCTCGGTTATATATATGTAACCCTCGTTCCCTTTCAGTCGGTCACGTTCGACGTCACGCCGATGCATCAAAGAATTGGGATCTCAATTCGTCAGTATGTCGACGTGACGTCGAACGTGACCGACTGAAAGGGAACTTTCTCTCTCTCTCTCTCTCTCGCTCTATAACTGCATTGAAACTGCATTAGTTTGCTATCAGTGGCTCAAGCCTCCATTACAAGCTCTAAAATGACGTTTTGGAATTAGCAACAGAGCGTTTTAAGGACAAAAACCTGACAAATGTCTTGAAATACATCATCTGAACAGTGTTTTGAGGCGTGGTAACCGTGGTTTTAGCCGTATAATTGACTCAGGGCCGTTGAATTATTGAAATATAATGTAAAAATATTTATTGAAATTATTAAATTATTGTCCCTATTAATTTAATGGCATTCGTCAATTATTCCTTACTTATACCCGTAATTCTTTAGTCTTTTATGAGTTTAATAAATAACTCTGTCTCGTCTTCTGTCCAAACATGCCACACCGTTACCGGCCTCAGACTGTAGGGGATATCAGGGCTGGCTCAAAGGACACACAGGCAGTGAAGCACTGTGTACCTGTGAAACAATAAAAGACAGATAAAATGAGCGTTGTTCCCTTGACACATCAGTTTACTTCTGAGATCGCACCCAGGAGAAAGCTTGTCTCTAATAGTGTGCTTCACAGGAGCGCTCAGGCACCATGCGGATGTGGCGGTGAACTGACATAATTCTGTTGGTGTTCACATTAAAAAATTCAATGTTTTATAACATAAAAATTATAACAACCTTTACATCTTTAAAGAATAATCGACTTTTACGTACGCCAAGTGACCTGTGAATGACCTGTTTCCATTGTAGTTTTGCCAACTAATCCTTTTTCGAAATTGCCTGAAAACCCACCTCATCAGTAGCCTACTGTTGAACACTTTCAAAATCAGATCTGGATGATTTCAGTCCTCAAAGGCTTTTTCAGTAAAAACCTCACGGAACCAAGAAACGTCTCTTTCGATCACAATAATCCTGGTTAACAGCTCTTTAGACTTTGAACTATTTCATTACATTCACAGTAAAACATTCACAGCATCATTTGCATAGTGCATAAACATTATATTGAACACTTATTGAACTTTTGTTATAATTTTATCAAGGAAAATTCTATTGCAGAAATATTGTTATCGTTCTATTGCCCAGCCCTATATAAGAGCGCTTTGTGAAGGGATTCAGGTGTTCACTTTTGTTTGAAACTATTCAACAAATGGCATCCTTCCTTAAGTGCCCTGCAAGGGCGCAAAAACAGTTTAGAATTTGCCCTTACAAGTCTCCTATGTGAGCATTAATTGTGTTGCACATGCTGCCTATAGTGTTCCAAATGAGTTACTTAGGAGCTTCCATGACAATAAGGATGCTGCCTTATAAGGGAGCTGCCTATGTAGACAGTGAGACAGCTCAGTAGGTTTTGGATCAGAGCCTTTCCTGTACAAAAGTTCTGACAGCTGCCCTGAAGCTTAGTAAGCAGAGGTGAAATGTTTCATGCCCTCATGAGAAAAATGTGATATATTTTAATTTAGAGACTGATTATGAATTAAAACATGATAATGACACTGTCACACCACTTGTTATCCCCAAAATGTAAATGATAATGAAAAAGAAGTGATACATTTGAATCTCCCGAGAAGCCATGTTCAAAAGCTGGTAAGTTCTGTTCTCATTTCTGTCACTGTACAAATCAGAAGTGAAATTATTTTGTAGTTTTGCCACTTTTCCTTCACCTGTAGCATTGTGGCTTTAAAAAGGCAACAATAAAACGGCACTGTTTAAATTCAGGCATGAGATGAAGGCAAATGAAGGGGTTATCAGTGATTAATTGAAAGTGCCGTTGAGTTAAAATACCTGTGTAACCTATTTATATATAACTAATGAGACATTTAAATGTTCGTCCCACTTGTTGCTGAATTTCTTTTATAATTTCCTAGACACAACAAGTAATTGGGTCAGGAGTTTTGGGAATGCTACACATTTAAGTGCTGTCGTTTTAAACATCATAAAATGTTTTCGTTCTAACTTTAAAAGGTTTATTTCTTACAGTTATTATAGATACATACTCAAAACAGATCTTGTCAATATATATATTTTTATTTATTTATAGGCTACTTATAGCTGGCACATACAGTAGGAACGTCTCAGAAGTACAATGCCATCTGCTGACCACAGCACAGTTTCACACAGAATATTAAAGAACTTTATAAGAACATCTCATCCTTATAATGCTGTTATGCAGAAAAAAAATTCTAAAAAGAGAACTTATTATTTCTAGCTTTGAAAATGTTTTGAAAAAAGTTGTTTTAGGTAAAAAAAGTATTTGTCTTAAATGTGACACAAATCATATGCTTCGCTCCTGCTCTTAAGAGCATACAAATTTTTTTTTTCAAGATGGGATATAAGTGCACTCAATATAAAAAGCTGCTTGTGCATTTACATTTATGCATTTGGCAAACGCTTTTATCCCAAGCAACATACATTGCATTCAAGGTAATACATTTTACAGCATTTTAAATTAATAAGCAAGACAATCCAAAAGAAGACATGATGTTTTTCTTTTCTCTAAACTAGACCTCTTTCATTACATATCACTGAAGGAGGTATATTAAAAATTATTTTCACAGATAAACTTATACATAGAATTGCAGGAAACATCAAACCAATTGTTGAAATAGTTGGAAGAATTTTTCACAATAGCACAGTTCTCTCCATTGGGATCCTCTACTCTCCAGTTATCAGGTTCACTTTTCTGAGAGACCCTCTGGTACCAAAACCTTCAATAGCAGAAACAAGTGGTCAGGGTTAAAACCATATTCTTCCTTTCGAGAATATTTTAAAGAAAACCTAGTTCATGTAAAACAGGGGTTTTCAAACTTTTTGGGGCCAGGGACCCTTTATAGGGTAGAAAATGTTCCAAGGATCCCCTCAGTTAATGTGGGTGGGAGTAGTGTTGGGTAAGTTATTCTAAAAAAGTAATTACTAGTTACTAATTACTTTTTCGCCAGTGTAATTAGATTACTGTACTAATTACTCTCTCTAAAAAGTATTGAATTACTTATTACTAATTACTTTCTAAATCCCATATCAACCTCGACCAGTTGAACAATGCAAGGATAGACACAAAACTGCTCATTTTATTCTTTCAAATAAATAATATAAAATTGCTACCCTGGTAATCCAGAGTTCTTGCGAAAGCACAAGTTGAATTTGCTCAGCGAGTTACTCTGGTGTCGAATAATGATGCTCATTAAATATGCCCCTCGATCTGAGCTGCACCAATCACATCGGGTTATCTGATATAGGCGGGCCAGAGGCGAGATGACGACAGCGCTGTGACACCGAAGTCATTAGTAAACATTGCAAGATGGCTATGGATGAATACCAGTTGTTTGAAACGGCTTTGGTCGTTTCATTAATCGACGCAAGACCATTAATCTTTTAGATTTAGGTCTGGATTTCCAGGCTATAAAATTGCATGAATTACGCTTAAATTGACTAAACTTGTTTTGATTTCTGTTCTGTTCTGTGTTTAGTTTATCTATTAATTAGTTCAGTTCTGTCTTCCTCAGCCCCTGCCTGTTTGTCTCTAGTGTTTGATTGATCGTTAGTTTAGTTCAGGTGTGTCTTGTTAATTTACTAATCAGTTCTGTCTATTTAAACCCTGTGTTCTGTCTTGTTCTTTGTCAGTTCTTATTGTTGCTTTAGGTTGGTTGTTTGTTCTGTCCTTGTGTTTGAGAATCCTGAGGTTTTTTTGGTATGATTTTGCTTAAAGGTACAATATGTAGTTTTTTTGCTTTAAAAATAACAAAACTCACTATATCTATGTTATATTATTATTTTTTGTTGTTGTGTACTTACATTATCCCGACTATTTCCAACAACTTTCAAACCAGGAGAAATTTGTAATTTAATTCGAAGACACAGACCGTTCTATATTTCCGTTTTGTCGCCCGTCAATGGCGTCATATCCGCATTCTCCCTGGTTTCCGCTCGTACTGCCATAGTAACCAGAGCCCTCTGATAGTAACCAAGGCGACAGACATGGACAACTGTGTAGTTCGTAATGTCTATCTTCACACTGTTGTTGTTTCGTTCAAACATTATGGACCATGGCAAGCAGACTTTGGATAAAAAAAGGAGAACTAAAACGAGAATCAATATCAGCGCGGTGTTTTCGAGATGCCGAGAGCTTCACGTCCGAGACTTCGACCGCTCCTACAGGTACTTTATTAAACAGGTGAGCACATTTACATAAAACTAATCAATGTTATATAATTCAACAATGATAAAATGTTAGAATAGCCTATGATCTGTATGCTATTCTAATGTTGATCTAGCTTACTGCTAGTCTCATACAGACAAACTTTAGAGCGTAAATGGAAACAAACTAATTTAGAGGTTTTTAGAATCGCGTGGAAAGACAGTATGTCACGTTATAAAAAGGCCCTAAAAGCAGCCAGGGCTGAGCATCTCTGCAAACTAATAGAAAACAACCAAAACAATCCTAGGTTTTTATTTAACACCGTGGCTAGACTAACAAATAAACAGATGTCACCTGAACAAAATATTCCGTTACAGTTTAGTAGTAATGATTTCATGAAGTTCTTCACTGAGAAAATAGAAAACATCAGAACCACAATTATAAACGTTGAATCCTCAATCGCGCCTTATAATTCAGCCTCACTTATCACCCCGCAAGAACAATTACAGTGCTTTACAACTATAGAACAAAAAGAGTTAAATAAACGTATCACTTCATCTAAAACAACAACATGTTTATTAGATCCTATACCCACTAAACTACGTGGTGGTGGTGGCGCAGTGGATAAGACACATGCCTTTGGTGTGAGAGACCCAGGTTCGAATCCACTGTGAGACACCAATGTGTCCCTGAGCAAGACACTTAACCCCTAGTTGCTCCAGAGGCGTGCGACCTCTGACATATATAGCAATTGTAAGTCGCTTTGTATAAAAGCGTCAGCTAAATGAATAAATGTAAATGTAAAGAAGTGTTACCTATAGTGGAAGAGCCTCTCCTCAATATTATTAACTCATCTTTATCTTTAGGTCATGTTCCTAGAACATTTAAACTGGCAGTTATAAAACCTCTCATTAAGAAACCACAATTAGACCCACATAATCTAGCAAATTATAGACCCATTTCAAATCTTCCTTTTATGTCTAAAATACTAGAAAAAGCTGTGTCCGCCCAACTGGGCTCTTTCTTGCAAGAAAATGAAGAAAGAGCCCTGAAAAGCCCTGATCTATGAAAAGTTTCAGTCTGGATTCAGACCGCATCATAGCACTGAAACTGCGCTCGTTAAAATCACAAATGATTTACTTTTAGCTTCTGACCAAGGCTGTATCTCAATACTAGTTTTACTTGATCTTAGTGCTGCGTTCGATACTATAGATCATACATTACTCTTAGATCGACTACAAAATTATACTGGTGTTCAAGGACAAGCACTAAGCTGGTTCAAATCATACCTATCTGACCACTACCATTTTGTATATTTAAATGGAGAAAAATCGACCATAACTCCAGTAAACTATGGAGTGCCGCAGGGATCTGTATTAGGCCCTCTGTTATTTTCAATATATATGATGCCACTTGGAAATATTATAAGGAAACATGGAATTAGTTTCCATTGTTATGCTGATGACACTCAAATATATATTTCATCACGGCCGGATGAAAACGCAAAATTTTCCAAATTGACAGAGTGTGTTAAAGATATAAAAGATTGGATGACGCGTAATTTTCTTTTATTAAATCCAGACAAGACAGCGGTAATACTTATCGGTTCAAAAAACCGCCCACAAAACCTCGCACAATACAACTTTAACATCATAGGATGTCCTGTTACTTTATCCTCTACAGTAAAAGGCCTGGGTGTTATACTCGATTGCAACCTGTCTTTTGAAAATCATATTTCATATGTTACAAATACAGCCTTTTTCCACCTTAGAAACATTGCTAAGCTACGTAATATGCTATCAGTTTCTGATGCAGAAAAGTTAGTTCATGCATTCATGACCTTGAGACTGGATTACTGTAATGCTTTATTAGCTGGTTGTCCTGCATCCTCAATAAACAAGCTACAGTTAGTCCAAAATGCCGCCGCTAGAGTTCTTACGAGATCAAGAAAATATGATCATATGATCATATAACACCGATTTTATCATCACTGCATTGGTTACCTATAAAGCTCCGTATTAATTATAAGATATTGCTACTGACTTATAAAGCCCTAAACGGCTTAGCTCCAGTCTATTTAACGGATATTCTATCACCCTATAATCCATCGCGCTCTTTAAGATCACTAAATTCAAGGCTTTTGGTCATACCTAGGATATCCAGAACCACCAAAGGAGGGAGAGCATTTTCACATTTGGCTCCAAAACTCTGGAATAGTCTTCCTGATACTGTTCGTTGCTCAGACTCGCTCTCCCAGTTTAGAACTAGATTAAAGTCGCATTCATATAATCCTACAGTTCAAACTACAATCCGGCCTCTAGCTCATAAATGCCAGAGGAGAACTGGCCCCCGACTGAGCCTGGGTTCTCCCAAGGTTTTTTTTCTCCATTAGGTCACCTGATGGAGTTTTAGGACACCATTAGGTCACTTGATGGAGTTTTTCGGTTCCTTGCCACTGTTGCCTTTGGCTTGCTCAGTTGGGGATATTTTGGGGATATTTAATTTAATTTGATCAATCAATAAATTCCTCTTGAAACAAACTTTGTTGTATTATTTTAATTTAATACTGTGAAGCTGCTTTGATACAATCTGTATTGTGAAAAGCGCTATACAAATAAACTTGACTTGACTCCAGCTCACCCTCGTTAGACGCTGATCCCTCTTCGCTCGAGAGTGGAGCATTCTCAAAGCAAAACGCTCACAGTTTGCACAGGCAGCTCCCTCGAGAACTGCCTGTGCGTGCTCTTCTCCCAAACAAAAAACGCAGTGCCAGATATCTTGGGCATTGGTCCGCACACTTCTGGAAGCTTTGCTTCTTCTCAGTGCATGTAATTTTCTTATCTTAATTTCTCAAGTTGTAGAAACCACATATGTAAATTTTACTCCTCCCAAAAATTATAAAAAATAAACGTGTGAGAGCGTGTTATAGGCTATATGTCATGTTATTGCCAGATGTGACAGCATCACCGCAGATTAATCTATTTATCTCTTTAGCAAGTGTGATGATCCAAGGGGCTGTGGTACTTTATTTTATCCAGCAGGTGTCTCTAGGTAACACTTTTTGTGTCTTCAGGTTAAATGCTGTGACGCAGGTGTGGAGGTGTGGAGAAACAGTGATTAACCATGCCATAGATATCATATAATAAAGGCTAGATGTCTCGTCCGCGCTGCTGGCCAATGGAGGTCGACGTCCGCACACGGCGGCCATCTTGCCACAGGGAGCTCGCTCACTCGTAACATTGTGTTAATGGTGCATGTACTTTTTAAATAACCATAACTTGCTAAATTTTCTACCGATTTTCAAACGGTTTGGTTTGTTATAAACGTCAGAGATGTGGTTATGACACTGCATACTTATCAATAAATATAATATTATATATTTAAACATGTTCAAGCATCCAGAATTATAGCCACGTTAATAACGTTTGTATGAAACCAAACGGTTTGTAAATCCGTCAAGATTTCAGTGAGATAAGAGGATTTGTGATAGCTATCTGATCAAAACGCATGAAGTGACCAGGTGTAAACAGGCCCACAGACACAACTGATAACTTTCACTTCAGACATAACCAACTGTGTTTATGTAAATATTGTGTGTATTTGACAGTAGTAGCACAATCAGACGCAATTTAGATAAAGTCCAGTAATCGGGCGCTGTTTGACAGGTTTTTAGTGCGCGCGCTCGGGGTGTGCTCAGAAAAAAATGCATGTTAGAACAGCAGGTGAATGAAATGTTTTAAGCAAATGCAAATAATAAACTTTTGTGATTGCGAATAAGTGCAGTGTCCCGTGAGTGTAACTCTACCGCTGCGTCAGCAGGTGATGCAAATGTACGTCGAGTTACAGGTCACGGTCTACGGTTGGACCATATTTTGGGGGCCCCCTAGTGGCGACGGGGCCCTGAGCAGCCGCTTAGTTCGTGTATAGGGAGGGCCGGCCCTGTGATCACCCAAAGGTAGTGCAATAGAGTAGTATGGGTGAGTTTCTGGTTGAGCATTAATGATATAATTTTGTTCCCTGTCAGTCAGTCACGTTCTACGTAACGTCGACGTCACATTCGAATGTAAACTAAACAAGCCTAATGAAGATTGGTGTGAGATATTTGCATCTCATGCTCCGCCCCCGCAGCGCGGGTATAAATAAGGAAGTGGATGCAATGCACATTTGCGGGATGTTACATCTCCGTTCCCTCCTAAAGTCTTACCAAACTTTATCCATATAGATCAGACTGGATTTATTAAAAATAGGTCCTCTTTTAACAACATATAGAGTAGGGCTGCACGATACTGGGAAAATATGCGATGTTGTTGAGTATTGCGATAACGATATTTCTTGCGATATAACATTTCCCCAGAGAAATGCTATTTTTATTAAGTTTTTTTTAATAATTTATATATGTAATGTTCATACTAAAATAAACAGGTAGGCTAATAGATATTCCTCTGATCTTCAGAAGAATATCTCAGTTTTTTTCATAAGGAGTTAACGTTACACATGCAACACTTTGATTAATGGTTGTCTGTGCGACTCTGTTATTGTTACTTGGCATTTCGTTAGCAGTTTTGGTAGATTTGGGCTTACACTTTTTGAAGTCTTCATATAACTCCCTGAGGTTGCGTTCCAGATCACTGTGGAGAAATTCCCAAAAATTTTCGGCACGACTTAGGCTGCATTTACACTGCAGGTCTTGATGCCCAATTCCGATTTGCTGACTATATCCGATTTTTTTTTGATGACCCGCTTACATCATCTTTTAAAAGTGACCCGTATCCGATATTTGCATTTACACTATACACTGCCAAAACAACCAAATGTAGACGTTCTGGCCCGGAAAATGAAGTAAAACAGCTCTATATGCAATGGATGCAGAAGCAGACAAAATTATTATAGTGATGCGCTCATCTATCGCGTGTATCCGATCGCGGTTATATCCGCGGGGGCTCCGCGGATCGGGCGGGTCAAGTAGGCTAATAAAAATAACATTCTGATTAATTTCGGGTGGGTCGCGGTTGGATAGATAAATCGTTATTAACGAAAATATTAACTACATTCTCTAAAATATGAGCATGTTCCATTCCAGTTTAAGTTTCAAGGGAGTAAAGCCTGTTTATGCCATTAAGAAAATTCTGTCAAATAAATTTTGTTTTAAAGAAATGTTCATTTAAAAGCAGAGCTCATTCATCATTGTATTAGATGAGCGCATCAACCGTCGCCTCGAGTCCGCTGTTGAAGGTGATGATCATCCATTTATCCTCACGCGTAACCACACATAAGAATAATAACTTTGACCATCGGGTGCGGATACTTGAATCAGAGAAAATTATTGGTGCGGGTGAGTGGCGGGTGGATGATTTGTTTTTGGCTGTGGATTCGGATGACGTTGGAGCTCATCCGCGCATCTCTAATTATGCAGTGTTTTGCTTTCCGCACTATTTTCAAAGGTCAGCAAAACATTGCTCTCATAAGGTGTAGAAAAAATTACTCCACTGTGTTGAGCCTTCGACCTCCATCGCGCCTATAATAAGTCATGTGTTCTCAGTTGGTGGTGTCCACCTGAGTTGACGTCACTTTTTTAATGACGTACGACTCGCATTTACTGGGGAATATCCGATTTGTCTGCTTACATGGCACACGCAAATGCACGTATCCAATTCATTTCCGATTTATTACCACATATGAATGAGGCCTGAATCCGATCTGAGAAAATCGGAATCCATGCGGTTTTTTCCTGCTTACACGTTCACCGGTCATATCCGATCTGTGCCACATGAGAGGAAAAAATCGGAATTGGGTCACTTGAACCATGCAGTGTAAATGGGGCCTTAGTGACACCGTCACTTATGTTCACATATCGTGTTCTTTGCGCGTGCAAATTCATTATTTCAAATGCAGGCGCGCGGCAAGCGCGTTCAAAAACCGCAAAAAGCTAATTTTTCCAGGCCCGCCTATGCCGCGACGAGATAAGAACATCTCAACTTTTCAGAATTCCGCAAGCTCACACAGGTCATGGTTGCATAGCAATGACAGACGCAAGCCTTGTGGGAAGAAGGAGATAGCGGTGCGGCTGCGCTTTCCATGCGTTTTTAGACGCAATATGTGTACGGCCCCTTACACAGTACCTGCATTTATGACACGTCTTCTCTATTGAATCCAAAATATTGCCATATTTCAGACATACAGTTCTTTTTAGGCACAGGTATGCAAACAACCCATGCATGCATCACACAAATGCTTGTTACATAAAATAAACGCAATTTATCGCACCTCTCTGCGATACGGATATCGCATATACTATTATCGCGATAACAATAATTTTTCTATATATTTTGCAGCCCTAATACAGAGGCTTATGAATATATTCTTTGCCAAACAAGTAGACTCCCCGGTGATTGCACTTTCTCTAGATGCAGAAAAAGCTATGAGTAGATTGGCTTTACTTGTTGGCAGTTCTGTAAAAAATTTATTTCGGTCCACAATTTCTTGACATGATTCATATGTTAAATCCATCTGCATCTCTCCAAACTAATTCCGATTTGTCTTCAAAATTTACTTTATCAAGAGGAACCAGGCAGGGGTGTCCTTGGCCTCCGCTACTTTTTGCATCGGCAGTGAAACCCATGAACATTGCAATACGGACACATGAGTCAGTTGTCGGTCTAAAAATAGGAGGCTAAGAACGTATATCATTATATGCTGATGATGTAATATATCTTACTAATCCTGAATTAGAAAAGGTTGTTAGAAAAGATTTACTTTTATAGTGAACCACTTCTGTACACTGTATCTGGAAAAACAATAATACATTGATCAGAAAAAAGTGTATATATATTATAATAATACGGAAACTACAGTATAGCAAATTATTTTGCGGACCCCCTGGCTATTGGTCATGGACCTCACTTTGAGAACCGCTGTTGTAAAATATACCATTATTCCAAATATTTTAATATTCTTTCCTGTAGTAGAACAGTGTGTTACATTGATTAACAAACAATTGCAGACAGAGTTCTTACAATACTCCAGTTTCAGTGAGAGTTTGGTTATTCACCCAAACCCAGCGTCCTTCAGTTTGCAGATCATTGAGACCAATCCAGTAATGGTCTTTAATTTCAGAGTTCAGAGACATCTAATAGAGAAAATGTACATAATTTACAATTATATAAAACTAAAAATTCAGTGGTGAGATGTGATTTTGTAATAAAACATTTTTGTATATTGTACCTGTTTATTTGGTGCAAAATCACATTCTGCAGTATAGTTGTCTTACCTGTTCTGATTGGCTGGTTATGGTCACCAGATCGGCTCCTTTTGAAACACAGAAAGCACGACTGCTTGACCAGGTGAGTTTTTCAGAGCTGAAGTACAACTTTCCAACCCAATCTCTCAACTTCATGTCACTGTTCAAACACTGAGATGTGAATGCTGAAATAATAATAATAAAAACCATATGAAAATGAAACATTCTTCAGATCATAACAATCTTGAAGTTAATCAAAGTTTGGCTTAATGTGCTGAAATTTTCAAACACTTTGTCAAAGACTGTGTCAAGTGTCTAGAAGAGAAATAGCTCATCTTTGTAAAAGAACAGTTGCTCTCTAACTATGGTGTAGTTGCAATTGCGTCTTTAACGGTTGCTCCTGACACAGTAAACTGGCCTGTCAATCATCTTGTCAAAGATAAAATCCTCCACATTTAATTTAATTTAATTAAATTTCCTACTGTATTGGAGAGAAATGCAGCACGTTGATCTGCTGTTGCGGGTATTTCATGCGAGACTATCATTATATTAATGTATTCAGTAACGTAATCCAAGTACCACAATATGAAAGTAATGTAATCTGATTACTTTTGGATTACTTCAAGGTCACATATATAAATAAAGTCAAGCAAGAAGAAATATATTTTTTTTAAAACCTTTTATTTATTAAGAATTTGGTCTGGTGTAAAATATTTGCAAAATATAAACTATTTAAGAAAATGTCATATAGCTGTAAGTAACTATGTTGTAGCTAAAAACCTATTAAAACTAAGCAATCATGTCTCATTTTCAACTTGGGAACACACAGCCCTGAATATTTATGTAAAGGGCTATACAGACATCTAGTGGCTACTGTATGGTATTACAGATTATTTTTGTTTTATTTTTAACTAACATGTACAAGAAAAAAAAAAAAAAAATTTACATTTCTACACAATCTAAATATTAGTTTATTTTAAAATAGTCCTACATGTTGACTAAAGCCGTGATCTTTCTTAATTTGCCTGACTGAACTTGGGGCGTGGGAGTTCCCCTACGTTACCTAGGCAGCGAACATCCCGTTAAGTGAGAAGAGATTAAGAAAGGACATTTTGGTACAACCATGTTGTTTGCATTTTCTTCTTTGAAAATAAAATATCAGCGGAATTTCCATGAATTGAAAGCGTTTGAGAGGGGGTTCAGCGAAAAATCGGCAGCTGGCAGCAGGAAGTAGCTGCCGTTGACAGCCGGAAGACCTGCCATATAAGGAGGGACCTGCTATTTTGTGGCAGCCAATCAGTATCGTCCAACGTAGTAGCAACCAATCACTGGAGGTCAAGCGACAGCAGCCAATGGTAGCGCCGGCGAATCTTCAGTAATGGCGGCGGTATTTGGCTCGGTAAGTTCCGTTTGTATACTGTCTATGGTAAGTTCGTTATATTAAATATCAGATTAATAAATAATTGTTGCTTTGTAAATTGGATTTTAACTTTTATGTTAGAGACAGTGTATCTGTGACTACTTTAGTTGAATTAATCATTTGTAGAAACGCAGCTTGTGCACCGTGTGGTCCTGGTTTGTGAGGGGCTATTAACTTAAAACACTACGTTACCATTATCACTAAATATTAGCGTTAACTTAATCTATTGATTAGAATAAAGCTCATGCTGATTTATTGGAATTATTGACAAGCTCAGCCTTGATGATACACGTGCAGCATTAACCATATTGCATTGTTTTTGACAAAATGGTTCTTTTAAGAACTACCTTTCTTTCTCTAACTCTGTGTACACTCTGTTCTACACCTCTTGTGTAACTGCCTATCAATTATGGCAGGTAAGAAGCCAATTTTTTTCAAAAATCTTACTAACTTAAGTTAATTTGAGCAGAACAAGCAAACACCTGTCCATAGTAAAAATGTAATTATAGACTTCTAAAATGTTCTACCTTTTATATATACTATGAATTTGTGTTGCTATTTTGAAGTATGTTATTTTCTTGTATACAGCCCTGCAGACACTGCAATGAAATTTACAAGAACTGCTTACCAGGTGTATAAAGTATGAATGAAAATGTGATCGCACTGCTAGCTGCTTAATGACAAAATGCAATAAGAATAGTCATTCATGTGGCTGCATCCATGTGTACTGTTAATAAGGTTATTTGGATATTAATGTCACAATTTTCTTATGAATCCTCTAGGTTATGTTGGAAGAGGGAAACGAGGAGAAATGCAAGGCTTTTACTCGGAAAACACCCATCCAGGGTTTTGCAGTGATTGGTGCCAGATGCTGGAGAGTGAAAAGTCATTCAATCAACCACTTCCAGTCTAAAAGCCTAGTTAATCTAACTAATCTTTCTTTTTTTCTGAACTAATTCTTTCTTTCTAACTAATACTTTCTTTCTTTCTAAATTTACTTATAACTTATCTGTCTTTCTTTCTAACTGTCTATATCTATCTTTCTAACTAGTCTTTATTTTTTCTAACAAATTTGTCTTTCTTACTAATCTTAAGGTTACAGGGGATAAACACTACGTGATTAATGTGATATGATTCACATAATTGTACTTTTATGTGTATTTCTTTAAAGTGAACATTATTGGTACTACTTTCTGAGGAGGGAATGTTTTATCAGTGTTTTGGTATTCTTTCATCATATCTGGTCCTGGGTCTTTAAGCTGTTATCCCCTAACACTATAAACATTGTAAATCATGTTAAACCATGCTAGAACATTGTAAAACTTTTTCAAACTGTCTGGCTAGGCTTTTTCAAGCCAACTTAATTTTTCTATGAACTTTACCATCTAGTTCAGATCATAGATCATTGTTGTTGATCATTCTGATTTCAGAACAACAAATATCAAGCCTGTTTTAAAAGTTACAGCTGTTTTATAATAAAAAAAGACAAGAATGTATTGAAATACTACAAATGTAAAACTGAACTTTATGATAGCAAAATATGATTTTAAATAAAGGTCATTGATGAGACAATGTTCTTTTTTTCTTTTAGACAGGACTTTCATTATTTAAGTTTAATGTGTATGTACATTTAATAAATATACAATATGATTATATAGGCATTCATTTATGTATATATTTCATTATTTAACAAACATGTACACACATTCATAAAATATATTTATACACGTACAAATTCATAATTTCAAGTGTAGCTTAATGTTTGTAATGTCTATGATCTTCGTTACTTGATTTATATTTGATAAACCTTTTTAAATCAAATATAAAATGATTACTAATTTAAGTATTTTATTTAAATAAGTACTAAAATTATATATAAATTGATATAATAATTTAATTTGCCTGGCTAAAAGCGTCATCCACCTCCGACTTCCGGTTATTAGTGGCAGCTGACGTCAGCTGCCAGTGGCAGCTACTTCCTGCTGCCAGCTGCCGATTTTTTGCTGAACCCCTACTGAAGCGTTTTTGTCCCGCGGGCAACGTTTCTACTGGCAGCAGTGATTCATTCAGGATCTGAGGAGATTGTAGACAGCTGTTATTTGCGCATGCACCAGCGGGTGCGCCATTACTGGCAACAGAACCAGGAACTACTGTATAATCAAGCAGCGCTTAATATAGAGCTATTATGCCAAAATACTGATTTATTAAGTTTTAAATTAAACCATTGTAATCCTGAATGTATTCCCCCTTTTTTCAAAATGTAACTATAATCTGATTACTATGTTTTTTGACGTAACTGTAACGAATTACAGTTACTGGATTTTTGTATCCTGATTACATAACGCGTTACATGTATTCCGTTACTCCCCAACCCTGGTTGTGGGCAATATTAGACTTCAGATTGAGCACGGATCCACACTTCGAAAATCCACCGGAAATAGTAGACCATCCGGGGACTTCTGGCATACACTTTTCAACATACTATGCTTTGGGACACACTTATTTTAATCTCACCTACTGTTTAGGATGGATAGTATGAACATTGAGACGCAGGGATGGTGTTGTTGAATCCGTGATGGATTATAAAATCCGCCAGCGGCCTGGTGACCCTTACGAAAAAAAAGTATACTTCAAGTTCATTTTATGAAGTATACTTGAGTAATGTTCAAGTATATTTTTAAGTATACTTTATGTAGTAAGTATACTAATGTCAATATGTACTAGTAGTAAACTTGTAAGTGTACTATTTTAATACCGCTTGGGACTAAATTGGCCCACTTGAAGTATATAAAAGTATATGTTTAAGTGTACTATAAGTGTAACAGTAGTAAACTTTAAGTGCACAACTAGTTCATAATTATGTTTCTCATTTGTACTGCAAGTGAACTTATGAGTATACTAGTAGTTTACTATTTTAATACTTGTAGCAACTTTGAAGTAAACTCTCAGTAAACTACTAGTTTAGTAGTTTTATACTACAAGTTTTATTTTAATGTACTCTCAGTAAACTACTAGTTTAGTAGTTTTATACTACAAGTTTTCTTTAAGTGAACTTAACATTATACTTATAGTTTACCATTTATATATTATTTTTACTCTTTTAGTGTACTCTCAGTAAACTACTAGTTTAGCAGTTTTATTCTACAAGTTTTCTTTAAGTGAACTTAACATTATACTTATAGTTTACCATTTATATATTATTTTTACTCTTTTAGTGTACTCTCAGTAAACTACTAGTTTAGTAGTTTTATTCTACAAGTTTTCTTTTAATGTACTCTCAGTAAACTACTAGTTTAGTAGTTTTATACTACAAGTTTTCTTTAAGTGAACTTAACATTATACTTATAGTTTACCATTTATATATTATTTTTACTATTTTAGTGTACTCTCAGTAAACTACTAGTTTAGTAGTTTTATTCTACAAGTTTTCTTTTAATGTACTCTCAGTAAACTACTAGTTTAGTAGTTTTATTCTGCAAGTTTTCTTTAAGTGAACTTAACATTATACTTATAGTTTACTATTTATATAAATTTTTTGCAGTTGCAGTAGGCCTATACTACTATGTTCAAATGTTATTTTTTTATACTTGAAAAATACCTTTAACTCTACTTTAATTTTAAAAACATTTTATTAGCTTCATGCATCCTTTTTTTATCAACACTTGAATGTCAGTAAGTTTCATAAAGGCAACATTTTAAACAAAATAGTTGAGAAAATCACATTTGATGATCAAAACACAGGTGGAGTAGATTGAGTCCGACACCCCCAAAGCTTCACAGTCGTTTTCTCTTCATGGGTTAGGCCTACGCTTCATTTCATTTGGAAACATCAAGCAGTTTTGATTTACAAGCTGTTTAATGTTTGATATTACATTATTTTACATTTGAGTGAGCAATCGTCTATCACTTGTTTAAGCTTCTTCTTCTCCTGTGTTTTGATCCAGAGATTCTGTACTAGAAGATGTGTCATAGCGCCCCCTACCGTATACCAGTGAAAACATGGATAGCTGGAAAATTCAGTCAATGGTGCGGAAAAGTTAAATTAAAGTAAATATGTACACTACCAGTGTACTAGCCTACACAAAAATTCAGATACGCAGAATTAGAAACATATCTGTTTTATATCAATATTTTAATCAATATTTTCAAACAAAGTTTCATAAGACTGTATATGAAAAACGATGTAAAAAAAAAAGTATATTTAATAGGCTACTCGATCAAAAGAGTTAACACAACTACAAGCCAAGTATACTTTGAATAATTCAAATTTTAAGTATATCTCGATCAAAAGATTGAGTACAAGTATAGGCCAAATATACTTGGACTTTTCTCTCAGTATAAGTCAAGTACACTTGAAGTGTAATTAAGTATATTTTTGAGAAGTATATAAAATGTAGACTGAAAGTATGCTTTCTTCTTTTTAGTTGAAAAGAAGTATACTAATAGAACACTTGAATAAACTTATTTTCCATGCTTATTTTATTTACTCTATAAGCTATTCACCCGAAAGTTTGTTACTATATAAAGCTGAACATGTTAGTTTATAAGACGGTGTGTAATATTATGTTTTAAAAAAAGTATTTAATAAGCTACTCAATCAAAATAGTAAACACAAGTACAAGCCAAGAATACTTAGAATACTTAATTATACTTTTAAGTATATCTCGATCATCAAGTATAGGCCAAATATACTTAGACTTTTCTGTCAGTATAAGTCAAGTATACTTAAGTGCAATTTGAAGTATATTTCTGAGAAGTACATAAAGTATATTTCTGAGAAGTATATAAAAAGTAGACTGAAAGTATACTTTCTTATTTTTAGTTTAAAAGAAGTATACTAATAGAAGACTTGAATAAACTTCTTTTTCGTAAGGGGATTGTTGTTTCACTTTATAGCAAGATCAAATACTTGTTTCTTATTGGCCAAACAATATTTAATTCAAGTTCATCTTGACTATTTGATGACTTCTTTATGATAGAAATGCTAGTCACTGTAATTTCTTGAAAAAGAACATGTGGAGCAAGGTAGCGAGGGTTTAAACCTTTATTTTGAACAACAGTTCGCATATTTAAAATAAATACAGATAAATATAGATACTGATGTTTTCTCATGTGTTAGCATACTGTAGGTTTATAAATGATAGCACTATGATATGCTATATTATGATTGTTTTAATATACAGTATTGAGCAGCCTTAGAAAACTATCTAATAATGTGGTTCATGGATAATAGTTCAGGGAATGCACCATTTTATTAATAAACAAAGCAACCAATTAAAAATGAGAGGATGTTTTAGGACAGTCCATGAAAGTCTGTTTGTTCCTCAGGGTAATTTTTTATCAGCTTTATATCTGTCAAGTGTTAACAATTGCAACCCACAGGAAATCAATCAATAAGCTGTACCATAACTCTTGTATAAGTGTATAACTGCCTTAAATGTGGCTGTTATCATCAGAGCAAAGATCAAATAGAGCAAGAATTATACTCACACATGAATCCCAGAACACTCAGACCTCCAAGAGCCAAAACAAGAGAGACACCGAGGACGATCAGAAGAACTTTAGTCCGCTTTGAGGAAGAAACTTGATTCCCTGTGATTAGAAATCAAATGTGATGACTGAATTCCAGCATGATTCAATAGTACAACGTTGATTATTTTATTAAATATTTAATTGGCAGAATAGTTTGGCTTGGAAACAGTCACAGATCCTTTTAACATTAAAACAAACATTTTTATTTTTCTGTATTTAAAAAAGGCTGAATAAGCAATCTTTATTAGGCCTGGGGGGCACCTAAAACAAATTATTATAATTTTGTATACATAATTTGCACTTGTCAGTGCTTGTCATTTTCTGGCCTCCATACGAGTTTTTGACAGAGGGCGGAGCTTCAAGAGCTCGGGTGTTAGCAGCTCCTATTACCTCACGCAGACAAGCTCTAAAATGTCAGAAACTGTTCTGCCTTTTATGTTTAAACTGGAGTTGGGCAATGATGGATAGACGATGTGACAACATGTAGAATGCAACAGGACGTTTCTGAATGGTTAGTTGATCAATTTATGTTGCTGATGTGGAGTTAACTATCTTCAATTAGTATATTCTGTCATGATAATCTATAAAATCGCTCGTGTGGGAACTGTTGTAAGATGCCTACAGAGGGACATGCTATTGCATTTGTGTTCCATACTGTATTGCATGTGAAAAGACGGATGCGACAGCTTGAGCAGACTCACAAATGTGCTCGACTACTACAAATCTTCATCTTCTCAACATGGACTGCATGTTCCCGGGGCGAGGTTTATGTAAATTTTAGGGTTAGTGATGTCACTAACCTGGGAGGAATGTCGTGTAGTCCCTACCAGCCGTTTGTTGTAGTCCTTAAAAAATGATTTCTTTAAGAGCAAATATCTTCCTTTGCTTTTGAACTTTGAGCGATGTAACTTTGCAGATGTTGTTTACGCTCAAACAGCAACATTACACACTAACTAAAGTTAGAAAAGTGAAATCATAATCAACCACCCCTTTAAGAGAGTCTCAATGGTGTTAGAACTCTTTGTAGTGGTAATATGCAATTTCTCCACTTCCTGTCTGCTTCACCTGTCCGATGATGGGGTCTTGCTCTTGTGCTAGTCTCAATTCAGAGTTGGACAACTGATTCTTGTGTCCTATTTCCAACTGTTCTGGAAAACATACACAGAGGGAATGACTTTGCTCCGTACAGGTAATCATGGAATTTATCCACAACGGCCCACTTGAGTGCCAGGAATTCCAACTGATGAATGGGACAGTTGCGTTCATCAGCACTCAGTTTACGGCTGGCATAGAAGACAGATCTCAGTCCATCTGGATGTTCCTGATTTAACACGGCGCCTAAACCATTCAGGCTTGTGTCGACATGTAGTTCCCTAAATGGTTGTTCCCTAAATGGTCGGTGTCACTCAGTCTGATATTATGTTTCACATCTTTGGCTTGGCCCACATCCCACTCCTCAAGCGAAAACACGTTTCCCTGCTCAGCTAACTTTTCTCTAAGCCTTTTCTCCCAAGCAACAGGAATAGGAGAGTCACCAAACTTGAACACGCTGGGATCTATCCTCTTTGGATCTGTCGGAGCATCTGACATAACTGTGACCGTGTCAGTGGCAAAGAATTTAGCTAATTCTGTGTCAGTTGGGATGCTGATGTCTTTAAAAGTCTTATTGCAGACCAGCACTCTGAAGTGGTTCACATCAAAGGCAGAAGAGGACATAACAGTTGGAGGGATAAACAGTCCAGCTGGAAGTTGACTATCCATTGGTGTTTCCACAAGAAAAAAATATATTGTCAGTGGTTTCTCATACTCAACTTTACACACTGCATAGCTTTCACTTCTTGAAGGGATAGTAAGGGCTCCTGGTCTTTTCCACTTGACCTGTCCCTCAGCTGACTCTGGGACTTCCTCTTTTCCCTGGACCCGCTGTAAACATGGTTTGAGGAGCGATGACTGAATTATCAGTGAGTGTTCTTGGTTTGATTCACCAGAGTCCTGGCTGAGCATCGTCAGACATTGAAAGAAGCTTGCATTAGTGCTGATATTTACGGGAACTTGCTGGAGACCTTGAGGTTCAGGGCAGACCAAAGTGAGCATGGAAACTGACTATTTCACCCCAGTAAGGGGAAACAGGAAGCAAAAGATCCACAATGATGTATTCCTTGTATGGATAACTAGAAGAGCTCAGTCCCCAAATCGACAATCCAGTGAGAGGATGAATGGGTATCTGCAGTAAGTATTTGGAATACCACTGGTTGAATACATTGGTAACCTGGGACCCACTGTCTAGTAAAGCTTGACAAGGACTTCCATTCAGCTCCACGGGAATGGTTGAGGCGGGGCCCACTAACCCTCTGAGAAGTTGACTCACCCCATTGACCTCAGTTTGACCTACAGCCTGCTAGAAGTGGAACTGTTTCGAGTCACAGGGCTCCTTTCAGTCTTAGCTTTTTGGAGAGCACGTAACAACTTCTGTATTATTTGGGAGGTTTTTTCAGGTGATTGACACTTGGTAGCAATGTGTCCATCCTCTCCACACCGATAACAGAATAAATCATCTCTGTGCTTAACTAGCCTTTCTCAATATGATACTGGAACAGACCTGGTGCTTGACTGAGCTTGGTGTGACTAGTAGTGGAACTAATACTTATTACTGCCAGCTGTTGTTGCAGTTGTTCTTTAACGCTTGCTTCTTGCTTGCAACTTGCTTCTTTAACGCTTGTACTTCAGACTCTCCATGGGTATCAGCCCTTTTCTTTTCCTGCTTGTCTTTGGAATCAACCCTCATGAAAGAAACAGAAACTGTGCTTAGATCTTCCACAAATTTGTATCTTAGCTCTTGAAATTCAGCTTGGAGTCTGATCACAGAGGAGTCTAGCTTATCATCTTGTCTCAGCTGTATGTGCTTCACGTATGCCTTGAGTTTATGGCGAGTGGCTTCGTTCTCCTCAGCTTCTTAGATTTCATTTAGCAGGGCTAAGAAAGTTGGTGGCTGTTCTCTTCTCTCCCTCACAGAGATCCGATTCAACCGCACCTCTAATCAGCTGTTTTTCTGTCCATCATCTGGTGACTCAATCCTCCTCTTTGCACCACTTTAGTTAAAGGGTTAGTTCACCCAAAAATGAAAATTGTGACATTAATGACTTACCCTCATGTCGTTCCAAGCCCGTAAGACCTCCGTTCATCTTCGGAACACAGTTTAAGATATTTTAGATTTAGTCCGAGAGCTTTCTGTCCCTCCATTGAAAATGTATGTACGGTATACTGTCCATGTCCAGAAAGGTAATAACGACATCATCAAAGTAGTCCATGTGACATCAGTGGGTTAGTTAGAATTTTTTGAAGCATCGAAAATACATTTTGGTCCAAAAATAACAAAAACTACGACTTTATTCAGCATTGTATTCTCTTCCGGGTCTGTTGTCAATCCGCGTTCACGACTCCGCAGTGACGCTGCTGACGTAAGACGCTGCTTAGTTCTTCGTCCGTGTATTCGGGTTCAAGTAAATATGGCTGGGCAAAAAAATGCAAGTGTTCCTCTGTGTCGAAATCCTTAGACATGTTTGCGAAGATTGTTTTGTTTACAGCGTGCGTCTCCCTCAGACTGTAAATGAAGCTCTGGAGCACCAGATAACACGTCAGCAGACAACGCTTCCCCGGGGAATTGATGTAAGAGACGAAAGGCAAAGTATAGATCCTCCCCTGACTCAAATGTTCCAAATGTGTTTTCTAACGCTTCCAAATGTTGAGAAGCACTTGCCTCAGGACTTGAAAATCAAACAGCTTTAATATTGTCAAGGGCTGGCCCTTTCACACTCTCCATTATTCTCGAATTGGAACTGGAACTGTATGGAGAGAATAAGGCTTTTATCAACATCAACATCAACAGATGCCACTATAACTTTCCACGGCTCTTCTCAATCAGGCCGCAGCAGTTCAGCTGGAATACGGGCAGGGTCGATGACCTCACAACACTCACATAGCACCAATAGGGAACCAGGACTTGGCCCCAATTTTGAGTCTATAACCCACACTCTTCCAAGAACTGAATGTTTATTTAAGTAGACTTCACAAAAACCACACTACAAAAGAATCGTTTAAAACAGTACACCTGGAGATTATTACTCATGACATTACAACAAAATAAATAGATATGAAGCCATACAAGCCATCTCTCCCACACTTCTACCAGCACTCACACACATCATCAACTCATCCCTCCATACTGGCACTTTCCCTACTGCATTCAAGCAGGCTCGGGTAACCCCACTGCTTAAAAAACCAACACTAAACACATCATTTGTAGACAATTACAGACCTATCTCTCTCCTACCATTCATTGCAAAAACACTTGAAAGAGCTGTTTTCAACCAAGTAACATCATTCTTGTCTCTGAACAACCAGCTGGACGCCAACCAATCCGGCTTCAAGAAAGGACACTCAACTGAGACTGCATTACTGTCGGTCACAGAAGCCCTACGGATCGCAAAAGCTGCTTCCAAATCCTCAGTTCTCATTCTTCTGGATCTGTCTGCTGCCTTCGACACTGTGAATCATCAGATCCTTATGTCCAGCCTCTCAGCACTGGGCATCACAGGAACTTCCCTCCACTGGTTTGAGTCCTATCTCACAGGTAGGTCCTTCAGGGTCGCATGGAGAGGCGAGGCATCCAGAGCACATCATCTGACCACAGGGGTTCCTCAGGGTTCAGTTCTTGGTCCCCTCCTCTTCTCCATCTACACCACATCACTGGGACACATCATACAGGCACATGGTTTCTCCTACCACTGCTATGCTGATGACACACAGCTCTTCCTCTCATTTCAACCAGATGATCCCACAGTAGCTGCACGGATCTCAAGCTGTCTGGCGGACATCTCGACATGGATGAAGGAACATCACCTGCAGCTCAACCTGGCAAAGACTGAGCTTCTCGTCCTCCCTGCCAATCCGTCTCTGCAACACGACTTCACTATCCAGCTAGACTCATCATCAATCACCCCATCAAGGTCGGTCAGAAATCTTGGAGTAACAGTTGATGACCAGCTGAGCTTCACAGATCACATTTCAAAGACAGCTCGATCATGCAGGTTTGCACTGCACAACATCAGGAAGATCAGGCCTTTCCTAACTGAACATGCAACACAACTTCTCGTCCAGGCCCTGGTCATTACTAGGCTTGACTACTGCAATGCTCTTCTGGCTGGACTTCCATCATGTGCAACTAAACCTCTACAAATGATTCAGAATGCTGCAGCTCATCTTGTCTTCAACGAGCCCAAGAGCACTCCTACAAGTCTACATCCCTACCAGAAGCCTTCGATCGGTCAACGAGCGACGTCTCGTGGTTCCATCACAGAGAGCCAAAAAATCACTTTCCAGAACATTCTCATTCACAGTTCCATGCTGGTGGAATGATCTCCCCACCCGCATCCGGAATGCAGAATCCATGACAACATTTAAAAAAGAGCTGAAAACTCTTCTCTTCCGTGAGCACTTAACCTCATAAAAAAAAAAAAAATTCCTGTAAATTCTCGCTTATCGGGCTTATGCTACTCTGAATAATGCCTGATCTTCGTATTTTGAGCACTTCTTGCGTTGTTTTTGCTTCTTCACGATGACTTGCTTAATTTAGTCCCAATTTGTAAGTCACTTTGGACAAAAGCGTCTGCTAAATGACTAAATGTAAATGTAAATATGAGAACGTAGCTATTCAACTAAATCAACTAAATTAACAGTATACATATTTTCTAATTTCAATAAACATTTTCATTTAGTTTCATGAACATCTTTATAAAACGTACATGCTCGGCCAGATTAGGCTAGAAGCTGTGCATCTTCTGATGCGGAGCTGCGCGGAAAGTTACAAAAAATGCCGTGCACACCGCCAAGCAAAAAGGGGTATCGCGCACTCAACGCCCACGGCCGCCCACGGCCGCCCACTCCACAATGACATAATTTTTGCTGCGCGTACCTTCACGCTCGTCAAAATCAAATGCATCAGAAATATAATTGTAAATGTACTACCTTTGCAGCGTCTTATGATTCAGCCTCAATTATCGCCCCTCAAGAACAATTGCAGTGCTTTAGGACAGGAAGAGCTAAACACATTTACAGGAGGAGCTTAACACAACAACATGTTTATTAGATCCAATACCCACAAAATTACTTATAGAGTTGTTACCTGTAGCAGAAAACCCTGTTCTCAATATTAATAACTCATCTTTATCTCTAGGTTATGTTCCAAGATCGTTCAAGCTGGCAGTTATTAAGCCTCTCATAAAGAAATCACAATTAGACCCAAATGAATGAGGAAATTACAGACCCATTTCAAATCTTTCATTTTTGTCTAAAATACTAGAAAGTCGTGTCCGCTCAATTGTGCTCTTTTGTGCAAAATAATGATATGTATGAACAATTTCAGTCTGGATTCAGGCCCCATAACAGCACAGAAACTGTTCTCGTTAAAAATTTGCAAATGACTTACTTCTTGCTTGTGACCAGGGCTGTATCTCTATACTAGTTTTACTTGATCTTAGTGCTGCATTCGACACTATAGATCATAAAATACTCTTAGAACGACTACAGAATTTCACTGGTATTCAGGCACATGCATTAAGGTGGTTTAGATTGTATCTAGAAGTATCACCTATGAAGAGATGACGCCAACTCCTGCGAAGACTTCAGATAACACAAACTCTGAATCAACATGCACCAATGCAATTTTTTTTCTAAATGTCATAATCATTTGTTAACAAACAAGTATTCATTACTTCAATGAGCTCATTCTTTTTGCCTTAAATTTTTACATTGTTTAAATTAATACATTTGTAGCTAACTGTGATTGGTATATGTACATTTCTGAAATACATAACTTAGACAGTTACCTCTGATAACAGATCACTCTAAATTGTAACGTGGACTCTTGACTTTTCTGTAAAGCTGCTTTGAAACGATGTGTATTGTGAAAAGCGCTATACAAATAAACGTGAATTGAAATGAATTGAACGCCAAAGATGCCAATATGTGCTTAAAAAGTTTTTCCTCTCTCGCTACCCTTGATGGTGGGGTCGTCAGTGGGTTTGTGGGGATTCCCCAGGTGGAGTGTGCAGTTGCTGCCCATGCCCGCAATGTGCTGCCACCTGGTGGGGTCATCCACAGTTCCCATCCAGCACTTGTGAGACAACAGCAGTTCGCTGCTAGGGCTTATAGTGCTGCTGGTTAGGCCACCTCCGCCCTGCACGCAATGGCGCCCTGCAAGTCTAAGGACTCAAAAACACGAGGGTAGTTCTGAGCCGGGTTGATCAAGTCACAGCACAGTCATCTGGTTGGACGATGTCCACCTTGGTGGCCCAGAAATACCCCTGGCTAAACATTGTAGGGGTGTGAGATGTCGACAAAACACACTTTCTCAATGCTCCCATCTCACAAGGTGGCCTTTATGGCGACGCTGCTGAGGAGTGTGCTCAGCAGTTCTTGGCAGTCCAGAAGCAGGCTGAGGCAATCAAGAGCCCGCACCGAAATGCTACCAGGCCATCGTGAGCTGCCCCTCAGTTTGCTCGTCGCCAAGGGCGTCTATTCCAATTTCGAAAAAAAAAAACTCAGCCGTAACGTCAAGCCTCCGCAGGAAGACGATACCACCCGTCTCAGCTGCTAATCCTCTAAGCGGTCGGTGAAACACCACCCCTGAGACGGGTGACCCGGAGATGGACGGAGCTGCTCTTCCCCCAGAGGAAGGCCGGTTGGAGAATCTTTTTTTTCAGTTTTGTTTCTGTTCCACCACTCGCTGCCAGCGATACCCACATTTTCAATGAAAGAGCAGTTTCCTCTATCTCTGGGTCCCAAGAGGGTGCGCGATGCGTGACACTATACCTTGCCACCCTCAGCCCCCCTTTTGTCGCCAGTCCATATGTGTAATTCCCACATGATAGTACAACCTCGGATTCAGGAGGAACAGTGCATTTTTCGTCTCGGTCGTGGAACACTGGACCAGCTCTATACCCTCTCCAGGGTGCTGGAGGATTCATGGGAGTTTGCCCAACCAATCTACATTTTTATGGACAGAATTTCTAGGCGCAGCCTAAACAAATATAGACACAGGCTGTGCATAGAGATCGATTTAAGATTCAAACTCTCCGATACAAAAACATACTCTGTGTGAATTCTGTTAAATGTTGAGCACAGCATACTAATATCCACACTATTGCAAATGTGAAATTGATTTTATACAACAGTTTCAACAAACGGAAGGTTGTAATATTAAGAGATGTTACTTTTTAAACAGTATTTGTAGTAGTTCTTTTTGCAACAAAATAATAGCTCCAACGAAAGCCGCAGCAGTGCTGGTGAACGAATCGTGAGAGTCAATGATTCATTCATAATTACAGCCACTTGCTTGATCATTACTGAATGAATGAATGAATGACTCGATGACTCACTCATGAAGACTGTGACTTGCCGCCACCTACTGGTGGTTTTAATTTAAAGGGGTGGTTGATTATGATTTCACTTGTCTACCTTTAGTTAGTGTGTAATGTTGCTGTTTGAGCATAAACAACATCTGCAAAGTTACAAAGCTCAAAGCTCAAAGCAAGCTTTTCTTTTAAAAAATTGCTTTTTAAGCACTACAACAAAAAGGGCTGGTAGGGACTACACAAGCTTCCTCCCCCGGGAACGCTATTTTTAGATTATCAGGACAGAATACGCTAACCAATGACTAGAAGATAACTACACATAAGCTACATAAATTCATCAATTTCAACCATTCAGAAATGTCCTGTTGCATTCTACATGTTGTCACTTCTTCTTGAGTCTCTCCAACATTGTCTGACTCCGGTTTGAACATAAAAGGCTAAAAGTTCTTGAAATTTTCAGTGCATGTCTGTGTGAGGGAAAAGGACACAAGCTGTTGAAGCTCCGCCTCTGTGCTGGGAGCAGCAGCTCATTTGCATTTAAAGGGACATACACAACAACTGTGAAAATTTTAACATGCTATATAAATATATCTGTGGAGTACTTTGAGCTATAACTTCACATACACACTCTGGGGACATCAGAGACTTATTTTTTTCATCTTGTGAAAGGGCATTATACCATCCCTTTAAAAGTATCACTTTGTTTTTACCATCATTGCATATTTCTCTATTGAATTATTTTTATTTAAAGCATTATTTATTTTTTAAAGGTATTTGTAAAGGTAAAAAATGCACTGGAAAATCGATTTAAGGGGGCAAATATTGTCAAAGGTGAGACTGAGGAGTGGGGGTACACAGAAGGATGTTAAAAGCCTTAGGAGGCACGCCAGTCTAAAGTTTGAGAACCACTGATCTATATGATATCCATTTAAACAACATAGACTAAACAATGTATAGGCTGAAATCACAAAATGGCCTTAAACTATATTAAATTGTGAGCGAGACTAATCAGCAATGAACAGGGTAAGTGATTTTAAACCATCATGCAAGAAAGCACAATTTGAAAATTGTCAGTTAATTTTGCTATCTTACAAAATGGTTATGCAAGTTTGTTTCTATTTCATATCAAAACTGACATGCGAAATAAACTTCAAGGAGAGCACCTTGCTGCATGCTTAAGGATTAGTATAAACGGACCTACCCCTGAAGCTATCAAGCAGGCCTTAGAAAGTTTTTTTTTTTTTTTTTTTTTTTTTTTTTTTAGCAGAGAAAAATGTATGGAAACGGGCTTCCATAAAATAATGTAGGCTATTGCTCAGACAGAAACTGTCAACTTTGTAAATAGTTTTGGGAATCTGAAGATTTCATTATGAAAATATTTGTTCATGCTTATAGTAATTTTATGAATATGAATTTATGCCTTATATGAATTCCTACAGTATTTCTAAATTATTTGTTAATGATATTGAGTATTTTCAGTAATAAACAGAGTTCATAAACCTTTGTTTGACTAGTTTATTCTGAACCCACTCAATAAGCGCCGCGTCGCACCACACCACCCTGCCCACCACAAGTAAATTCTCAACCTATGGGAAACACTGGTTTGATATGTCATATTTTCATGTAGGTTGACAGGCTGAAATTTTCTGTTAATATCTTTGTTTTTACAAAACATTTACTGCTAATAATATTATGATCCATGTGGAGACATTTCCCCACAATAGGGAATTCCAGGACAACACACACACACACACACACACACACACAGCATAGATACTTAAAGGTGAACTAAGTAACTTTTTTTACCTTAACTGAACAGCTTCGGAGTCATTGGAATGGTTATATTACTTATTTCGGGTTGAATGGTGGTCGTTTCGCACCCCCCTGGTGCCCGTGAGCGGAAAATACGCACTTGCAACTTTGAGCCGGCGGGCCGCCGGCCGCTGCGTCAGGAAGTCTCGCGTGATATCAGGTCTCGCGATGTAAACAATTGCTTTATGGCCAAAAGAAATCTGCTAAAATGCTGTCATTATTGCGCTCCCTCACGCTGTCCGAACCCGAATGAAAAAGACGTTTTAAAGAACGTCCCATCTGCTTTGATGTCGTTGATCTATAGCCTCTGGTGTCTGAGAATCACCAATGAGTTTTTACAACAGTGTTGTCAAATATCTTTTCCGAAGCTGTGGGGGGAGCTCTAGAGAGAAACCTGCGAGCAAAAAGCGAGAATACAGCGAAGAAGTCCCAAAGCTAATGAGTGCTGCTTTAATTATTTAATCACACTGTCTTCACAGAAGGTTGTGTTGGCTGTAGTCAGATGAATTGAGTTTTTTTTTTGTTTTTTTTTTGTTGTTGTTGTACCAGTGGTCACACTGCTATAGCTGAAAAAAAAAGTAAACTAGGCATGTTTAACAAGATTTCATCTTTAATATTAATTATAATTATTATATGAATGTTTCATAGTTTTTACTTGTATACTTTTAAGTTGTATTTATTTGATGCTTTGTTCAATCTCAAACCATTATTTTATTTGTATTATTAAGATGTCTGCACAGAAGTTAACTGTAATCTGTGCAAACATTACATTTAGCTTAAATTAAACGTCTTGCTTTGGTCTACACTGGAAGTGTTCTGTTTGCTCTGCTAAACTATAATTACTAAAACGGAAACTAAATAAATAAAAACTAAATAGAAATGTGTTACAAAATAAAAACTAAACTAAAACTAACAAAACCATTAATGAAACTAACTAAAACTAACAAAACCATTAATGAAACTAACTAAAACTAACAAAACCATTAATGAAACTAACTAAAACTAAACTGAAATTTAAAGCAAAATTGAAAATATTAAAAATATTATTTTTAAAATACAAAACCATAGTAACCTTGGTGTGTATAGATAGATAATGTAGTAAAAGTCACAAAATCTTGTGCTGAGATGAAGGGAACCATGTTATTTTAACTAAGGAATAGTCGATTGGGATCATATTGAGTCCACACACAATATGAGGGTTAAATGTCGGAGCTGATTCCCAGGGAACACATGAATGGATAAAATGTATACATTGAATGTAATACGTAAGCCGCTTTGGACAAAAACATCTGACAAATGTGTAATGGTTGAATGAACATTTAAAAAAAAAAAACCGTCTAAATCTTAGAAATAGAAATTCTAATGAATACTGATGATATTCCCAGCCTTACCTTTGTATTGAGAGCGTTTTTCATCTGAAGACACTGTTGAAAGTTTGAAACCAGAATTTTGATAGACTGAATCCATTTCATGAGCCTGACAGAAGACGTGTCCGCTGAGACTTCAGTTCTGCTCGAGTTTGTTCAGAATAAGGAAGTCACATAAAATGTCCTTCACATTTATACAGACAGGAAATAATGAAGTAATGAGTCTGAAGAACACATCTAGCTACTAATATTTAGAGAGCCAAAACGTTTGTATTAGTTTTTATCTCCTCTTTTAACTTAATAAATAATTTTAGAGTGCAGAACACTTACAACTTTTGATTATAGATATATAGGTCTTGACACCTAATTAGCTGGAAGAAAGAAGTGAGTGCATTGATCTGAATAATTAAAGGACTAAAAGGAATTCAAAAGAATAAAGAAATAAGATTGGTAAAAAGTTCTAGGTCTAATTGTAGTTATGAAGAAGCTTGCATGACCCCTCCTGTTTGTTCAGAGACTCATTATTTTGAAATGAAATAGAATTAGAAATTTGATGGGAAAAAAAAGCATTTGAAAGTGAGGGGACATTTATTTTTTGCTGAGACTATATACTAACTTATTCCCAAGGTTGTATTTTAGAAGGTTCCTGGAGTAACATTTAAGGTTTTTATTTTTATTTTTGAAAATTGACTTAATGTGTGAATGTTATTTTAGCCTTCAAAAATCATTTTAAAATACTTTTTTTTAAATAGATTTTAGAATATATTTAACAATACTGAACAATTATAATACCAAAGTGCACAAATATTACAACAAATTCTCACTGAAGATAACATAAAAAGTAAACAAATCATATATTTGATTCAGTGATTCTGAACTGGATATATGAGAATGTGACAGCTTGCAGTTTAAAACATTAGTGCTTGTTTTATTCATACCACATCTCTAAATAAGTGTCTTTATAGAAATCTTATGTATTCATTTAAAAGAGACTAATACAATAGTATCTTCATTTTAAATGGACAGCAATATAATGAATCATGTCTGGCACCTTTATATATGTTTTCAGTATTAATGGTATATCAGTGTATAATACACTGATTAATACTGAAAACATATGTCATTTAACTCCATTTGAATAGAAATACATTTATTTAATTTATTTCCATTCAAAGTGAGGAAAACGTAATGAATTAAACCGCTGCAGCTTCACACACAAATCTCTTCTTAGAGAGAAAATAATCTTTTCTTTCTTTGAATTAGAGAATTTAGTCCAGATATCATGAATGAAGCTCTTACTCTGCAGAATAATTTAGTGGCTGGTTGTTCACCCAGACCCAGTGTCCCTCAGTGTCCAAAACATTAAGACCAATCCAGTGCGTCACTTTAACTTGAGAGGTCAGAAATACAGATGGAGTAAAAATTTACAGTTTTAACAGTGAGATCAGATGTAAGACACACATGGTTCAGAGCAGAGAATTATACTATTTAAGGCCAACATAAAAACAGCTCTCAAGAAATAGCTGAAGTCACACTTCTTCTAAGAGAAAACTAAACCACAACCATAATCAGCTGAACTTCCTATAATTCTCTTCTCTGCATTTAACTTCTGCTTTTGTTTATAATCTAGCTTATACTTGAAACTTGGCATAATGTACTGCAAATACTGTTAATTCTTATAATAAAATGTTTGTTAGGTCACTCATTTGTAAGTAACTTTGGATAAAAGTGTTTTCTAAACATATAAATCATTTGCAGATGCAAAACTTATAGCCTTTCATTCAGTTTCACTCAGAAATATATTAATAATAATAAAGAAGCCTATAAAGAAAATATTTATTTGTAGTCCGTCTCAGTATAAACACTCTTTAACTGTAGAATATGAAATCAAATGTAATAAGGATGCATTACACGTAGTATAAATATATACATTATTAAAATGAAATGTTCCAAAAGAGGGTTTTGACAGTGATGTCATATAGAAGAAGCATTATTTTTTCTTCTCCAAAGAACCTTCAGTGATCCAATTTTTTCTTAGTTTGAAAAACATTTGACCCTTTTCTCACCAGCGTTAAAAAAAGAAAGAAAGTTGCCAGCCACCGCCAGCATTTTTGATCATTTCATGGCCCCAGAATATTTTGTTGTATAAATATCTGAACATGCAATATATCACAAGAAACAGACCCTCTGCTTTAAAAACACGGAACAAACAAAACCCCAAAACGTTTTATTCCAGCTTCATGGATTTAAAAAAATAAAAATAATTATCAGCAATTGAATGTGGGTAAGTTTCATTTAAAAAAAGCTAAATTTTGAGCAAAAGGCTGAGAAAAACGTGTTTTTTGGAGTGGAATAGATGGAGTCCATCAACACCCTCAAAGCTTCACAGTCCTACAGCTCATCCTGGTTCAACATTTCATTCAGTAACATTAGGCAGTTTTGATTTATATGCTGTTTATTGTTATTGATCGCATTATATTACATACTGCATCTGATTACATATGCTATCACTTGTTTCTGCTTCACCTTCACTTGTCTTTTTATCAGGAGATTCAGAACTCTTTCAGAAGATGTGTCATAGCGCCCAAACCATATAACAGTGCAAACACAGAAAGCTGGAAATTTCCATCAATGTCGAGGAAAGAGTTAATAATCTTAATAACGTCCACTATAAATAACCTTTTGCGCAGTGTAAAGGTTTCATGGATGTTTTATGTAAGAATTTTGACGTATTATTCACTTTTTTTTTTCTTTTTTTTTTCTTAACTGTCAGCGTATAAAAAAATAAAAAAAAACTTTTAAAAAATGAGACCTTGAATCGAGTGGACGGCACAAAGTGCACAAACTGTTTTCTGTTCTGTTTTGTTGGAGTATCATTCAGAGTGATACAACACTAAGGGAGACTTTCAAGGAACCACCTTTAATCAGTTTCAGGAGATGTCCAACTTTACAAGACAAATTAGTCCATAGTCATCTTCAACCAAATGACCAACGAACTTGGTTGAAAACTAAACCAAAGGGGTCCTATAAATGTCATCACTGTAATCACTGTACTAATGTTGTCCAGACCAAAACTTTTAAAGACTGTATCTCTCAGAAAGAGTACACTATCAATCATTTTATAAACTGCAAAACCACATTTGTTATTTACAAGTTGGAATGCACAGAATGTAAAGTCTTTTACATTGGTAGAACAAAAAGACGCTTTCAGGATAGATTGGCAGAACACAAATATGCTATTCGTATGAGTAATCTCAACTATCCTATGGCCAAGCATTTTCTGCAGCATAATAGTAACCCATCAACTTTACAAGCCTATGGAATTGATCATATCCCCATGTCGATAAGAAAAGGTGATAGACAGCGCCAACTCAATCAAAGGGAGGCTTTCTGGATTTTTAAATTACAGGCCACTAAATATCCGGGTTTAATGATGAGCTAGATTTAACGGTTTTTCTGTAAAGCCTTTTGTAGATTTGACATTATTTACTTTCACCAATGTTTTTTTTCTTTTTTTTTTTTTTTTTTTTTTTTCTAAATGCTATTATGGTGACATGTTGTATCAGACATCCATGTTTGTAGTTTTTTGGTAGTTTTGTTTCTAGTGGGAGGAGTTGATTATTGGGGTTTTTCCACTATAAAGACACTTGTAACCCTTTACAGCTGTTTGATTCCCTGACGAAGGCCAGTGTGCTGAAACGCGTTGGAGTCATTTTAAAAGTCTCTTTTGACTATGCCATAAAATAAAGGCATTTTTTAATATTCCAGGAGAGTGCCTTGGAGTTTTTCTTTTGTTTGAAAACTGTTTTGTTTTTTGGAAAGAACTGGGAAACCATGCTGGCTGTGAAGTGCATCAAACTGGTCTTTTGTAATTTGCATCCAAAGCAAAGAAGCACAGTGAAGATCAGATACTGGTGCAGTCTAGACTTTTATGTTATTTTCATTCTCTACACAAATCAGAAGTGAAATTTTCTGTTTGCTGTATTTACCTAACCTGTGGCATTGTGGTCCTGATCAGACAAAGACGCAATGAAATCTGAATTTAAAAAAGCAACAGATGCAACACGCTCATATATGCGCCTTTAGTTTGGGCTATCCTGGACACAGAGCTGCGGTAACACCAACTTCCTCATAATCTACTAAAATAATGATTTCAGAAAACTTCAGAATAAATCAAGATGTAACATTTATTTGTCAGGTAAAAATGTATCATGCCAATTACAGAAGTAAATGATTAAAAGCCAATTCAGAAATAATAAATACATGACATAATTTACTCAAAGATGAGTCTAAAAGTAAGTAATGTTTTCCTGACAGAGACACACAGTGGTGTGTCAGGGCTCTCCAACAGGAAAACACTGAAACATCACTGTATGGGGGTTCCTGGTAAAGGGTCCCAAAGACTGCTCTGACACTTAGGCTCAATCCCAATTCTATTTTATACCCCTTCACCTACCCCTTACCCTTGCCCCTTGAAACAGAGTGGCAAGGCGTAGGTGAAAATATTCCCCTAAGAAATGGGACACCACTACTACACCGTTACACGTCATTATATGTCGTCGCTAGCGCCTACTTCACAGGAGATGCAGCAATGTTTATCACAAACTTCCAAGATGCCGTCGTCAGCTGTAGTAATCTCAATTGCGTGAGTTACAGCTATTTTTTTTTGTGCATTTTTCTTCTGAAGTTCGCAGAAAACAACGGAGATGACGATATCTTCTACGCCTAATGCTGCGTTCACACCAAATGCGAATAGAGCGCCTGGTTTCTTGAGATATCTTAAAGGGATAGTTCACTTTGAAATAAAATTTTGGTATGTTTTAGCTTACCTCAAGGGCATCCAAGATCTAGGTGTCTTTTTTTCCGCAGTAGTTTCAATTTTGATATTTTTAGGTCAAACCGTTCTTGTCTGTCAGTCAAATAATGCAGGTCTATGGTCACCACCTCAAAGAGCAAGCACAGAGTCCAAATTAAAACAATTCCACATCGTCCAAATTAAACAATTCCCCATCGTAAGTACACATTGATGGCCTAAGACACGAAACGAGCGGTTTGTGTGAGAAAACGAACAGTATTTATATTGTTGTTACCTCTTGAACTCAGCTGCGTCCAAATGATCTGAGGGCGCGGGCGGGTATAGATATATACACTAGATGTCGCCTTGGCTACTGGCGATATCTAGTGTATATATCTATACCCGCCCGCGCCCTCAGATCATTTGGACGCGGCTGTGTTCAAGAGGTAACAACGATATAAATACTGTCTCATTCTAGTCTCATGTGTTTGTGTTGGGTGGGTGTGTCTCGCTACGTTCCTTGTTTCATGTGGGCGTTAGCCATCATCAGCCTTTATTTAATGCCCTGTCTTTCGTCTCATGTTTGTCAGATCGTTGTTTGATGCATCCTGTACGCGTGCTCGTTCCCTGTTCCTCGTGTTTCGTGAGCACCGGATCCTGGACTATATCACCACCGATCTCACCACTCACCAGCCGTCTTCAGCACTCTTCACTGCCCGTCTCAGTCCCTGCGTCACCTCTCCTGCTGTGTTCCTGTTCGCCCGAGAGGGAGAGCGAGAGAGGGAGAGGACTTCCGACGACGCTGAATGTTTTCATGCTGTTTGACTTCTGAGTATTTTTTTACTGAAATAAACATTTTACTTGCAATTGCTTCCGACCTGTTTATCATTACAATGTGTAAAAAACGTTGGGTTGTTTTTTTTTAACCCAGCCGCTGGGTTACACATATCATATGGGTCACTATGTTGGGTTATTTTCAAAAAATGTTGGGTCATTTTTAACATCACTTGGCTATTTTTATTAATAACTTTAATAATGAATTAAATACTAATTGATCTGACTTGCCTGTTCTGATTGGCTGGTTATGGTCACCAGATCAGCTCCTTTTTGAAAGACATCTCGACTGTTTGTCCAGTTTAGTTTATCACAGCTGAATAAATACAGCTTTCCACACAAACTATCCAGTCATTCACAGAGAGATTACAAAGAGATTCATGAATTAAAAAGTAAATTACACCTTCCATTATTTAGATCATAAAGTTAATCAAACTGGTTCCATCTGCAGAAATATTCACATTTTATGTCACACTAAGCTTGTAAACTGACACTCATCGTAAAAGGACAGCCGTTCTCTAAGGCCACATCCACACGAAGCCAGAGCTTTCCCTATCCAATGGGGGTTTTTTTCTCGTTCTAAAAAACAAATTCCGTAAACACAGTGTAGTCCCGAGAAATATCTGCGTACAAACCACTGAAACCGACTCAAAACGATGTAGTATACATCCCAGACCAGTATGGCGCTGTAATTCTGCCACAGAAATGCACTAAAAATGGAGAAGACTTAGAGCATGCGCATAAACCTTGCGTGCTGTATACAATAATATTAGGCACAGCTGTAGCTTCTTCTTTTCTTTACTTACCAAGAACTTTATTAAACAATATGAACAACCATAAATGGCCTGGTACAAAATAGTGATGAGTCACGATATTCGATTAGTTAGCGGACGCATAAAGCTTGCCACAAAGAACCGGCAAAAGTATTCATTATGAATGTGTCAAATATAGCAAGGAGACATTTTAATTGTTTATTAATAAACTAGTGTGTTCTGTGTCAATCTCGGCTGCAAAGATGCTGACGATGCTGAGCCACCTTCGTAGTAGGCTATTGTGAACGTGCCTATAGAGAGAAATGCACACTTCATAGGCTATGGATTCCATAAGAGGGTTGTCTGTTTCGTTTCGTTTTAAATTATTTTGTTTAAAAGTAGACATTTCAAGCTTCCTATTTCTGAGTTTAGGTTAATTTATGAGACGAGCTCAGTAGCTTCTGCAGCACGAACACAAGCATGAAGTTGTTGTTGCTGTTAGTCGAAACGTGGGGTGATGACATCATCGTTTCACAAAATATACAGATTGGCTGTACACACGAAAACGCAAGCGTGTCGTTTTCAGATTTATCCACTCTGGGACCCGGTTTAAAAAAATAGCGGTTTCAGTCTTCCAAAACACTGGATCCATCTGGACGAAATGCCGATACGATACAAAATTTTTACGTATACAGCTAAACGCGTTTCCGTGTGGACAGGGCCTAAGTTTGTCGCATCAGGGTGTAAGATCATTAAACTCTTTCTTCATGGCTGGTGAAAAGACAATTAAATAGTAAAGGAGAAACAAGAAGCCACTTCAAAAGCATGAAGCCAATGGAGGAAAGTCCTTATAATGGACTGAAATCATGTACGAAAGTGCCTTCGGCCAAATTAATTTCAGTTTATTATGTTCAATATGGAGATTTGTTTGGTAATGATTTCCTACTAAAGTATGATTTAAAGAATAAAAAGCTACTAAAAAATATGTGTTGCAAGTTGCAATGATGCTACTGTCCAACACTGAGGTCAAAATATTTTATATGTATTCCTGATCACTCATGACTCCTGAGAACAGTTTAAAGTTTCAGTTAAAACCTACTTGCAAACATTTAGACAAGAGTCAAGTATGATGAAAGTATTCTAAGTATTTTATTTAAGAACGAATCTTCAAACAAACTGTTTTCAGACTCTTTGACCCTGTTCACACCTGGTATTAAGATGCATTTTGGTCGATCGGATCACAAGTGGACGATGCTAAATACAGGTGTAAACGGGGTCTAAAACGCTTTGAGCTTGTCAACTTTCGACCGCTTACAGAGGTGATAGAAAACACATTCGACCGGATTGCTTTCGTAGTGTAAACGGTCATGTGATCGAATGTGTTCTCTAGTTTCATTTTAAACAAATAATCTAGTAAAACTTATTTACTATAAAATTATAGTGTTTTTGACCATGAAGGCATATAAACCTATCTTCAAAACAAAATAAGGAACCATTAAAATAGCATAACATGAGCACTTGAAGCACTTGAAACACTTCTAGTCGGCTCACAGGAAGTTGGTAAACTTCACACCAGTTCACACATCACAGTTGCTTTAGGCCAGGGGTGCAAAACTCAGTTCCTGGACTCTGGAGAGTTTAGTTACAACCCTGCTTCAACACACACATACCTGTAGTTTTCAAATAAACCCAAAATACTTAATTAGCTGGATCAGCATTAAGGTTGAAGCTGTGGGCTGTGGCCTTTCAGGAACTTCAGAAAGTCATTTTTATTTAAATGACAGTGTTGACAGCGTTTGATTCCCAGGGAACACATGGACAGGTAAATATATAAATGTTGCTTTGGGCAAAAAAAAAAAAAGCATCCGCCAAATGTGTAATTGTTGAATGAACATATAAGAAAACCATATACATCATTACTATATTGCTAAATCATTAAAATATAAATTAATGCATTCAGAAAACATCCCAGCCTTAGCAACTGTTGAAAGTGTGACAAAAGTGTGACAGTGTAACATTTAAGGTTTTTATTTTTATTTTTGAAAACTGACTTAATGTGTGAATGTTATTTTAGCCTTCAAAAATAATTTTAAAATACTTTTTAAAAATAGATTTTAGAATATATTTAATAATACCGAAGTGCACAAATATTACAACAAATTCTCACTGAAGATAACATAAAACGTAAACAAATAATATATTTGATTCAGTGATTCTAAACTGGATATATGAGAATGTGCCAGCTTGCAGTTTAAAACATTACATTTACATTTACATTTAGTCATTTAGCAGACGCTTTTGTCCAAAGCGACTTACAAATTGGGACTAAATTAAGCAAGTCATCGTGAAGAGGCAAAAAACAACGCAAGAAGTGCTCAAAATACGAAGTTCAGGCATTATTCAGAGTAGCATAAGCCCGATAAGCGAGAATTTACAGAAAAAAAAATAAAAAAAAAATAAAAAAATTTATATATATATATATATATTTTTTTTTTTAAGTGCTCACGGAAGAGAAGAGTTTTCAGCTCTTTTGTCATGGATTCTGCATTCCGGATGCCGGTGGGGAGATCATTACACCAGCATGGAACTGTGAATGAGAATGTTCTGGAAAGTGATTTTTTGGCTCTCTGTGATGGGACCACGAGACGTCGCTCGTTGACCGATCGAAGGCTTCTGGTAGGGATGTAGACTTGTAGGAGTGAGTGAAAGTAGGAGGGAGCTGAGCCTGTGACAGATCTGTAAGCAAGCGTCAGTGCCTTGAACTTGATGCGAGCAGAGAGAGGTCAGCCCGATCTCATCCCAAGTCGTCATATACTGACGCTTTGGACATTTCGTCTACATCGAACGCACATGGCACCCTTTAGCGTCAATATGAGACGCAGATAGATATGGGCCAGAAGGCGCCTCCTAGCGGTATAACCCTAACCCTACCCCAGACCTAAACCTACCCATAACCGAACAAAGCGCTGTGCGTCTCATATTGACGCTAAAGGGTGCCATGTGCGTTCGATGTAGACAAAATGTCCAAAGCGTCAGTATATGACGACTTGGGATGAGAATGCGCGAGAGGTAGCCAGTGCAGTGAGATGAACAAAGGAGTGACGTGGGCCCTCTTGGGCTCGTTGAAGACAAGACGAGCTGCAGCGTTCTGAATCATTTGTAGAGGTTTAGTTGCACATTAGTGCTTGTTTTATTCATACCACATCTCTAAATAAGTGTCTTTATAGAAATCTTATGTATTCATTTAAAAGAGACTAATACAATAGTATCTTCATTTTAAATGGACAGCAATATAATGAATCATGTCTGGCACCTTTATATATGTTTTCAGTATTAATGGTATATCAGTGTATAATACACTGATTAATACTGAAAACATATGTCATTTAACTCCATTTGAATAGAAATCCATTTATTTCATTTATTTCCATTCAAAGTGATGAAAACGTAATGAATTAAACCGCTGCAGCTTCACACACAAATCTCTTCTTAGAGAGAAAATAATCTTTTCTTTCTTTGAATTAGAGAATTTAGTCCAGATATCAGGCTCTCTGACATTCTCTCGCTTTATCCAGAATCTGCAGAACCAAAAAACAAACTACAACTAGTATTGGTTGTTTTTCCATGCAAAGGTTGTATTTTAAACATGAATGAAGCTCTTACTCTGCAGAATAATTTAGTGGCTGGTTGTTCACCCAGACCCAGTGTCCCTCAGTGTCCAAATCATTAAGACCATTCCAGTGCGTCACTTTAACTTTAGAGGTCAGAAAATACAGATGGAGTAAAAATTAACAGTTTTAACGGTGAGATCAGATGTAAGTCGCTTATGGTTCAGAGCAGAGAATTATACTATTTAAGGCCAACATAAAAACAGCTCTCAAGAAATAGCTGAAGTCACACTTCTTCTAAGAGAAAACTAAACCACAACCATAATCAGCTGAACTTCCTATAATTCTCTTCTCTGCATTTAACTTCTGCTTTTGTTTATAATCTAGTTTATACTTGAAACTTGGCATAATGTACTGCAAATACTGTTAATTCTTATAATAAAATGTTTGTTAGGTCACTCATTTGTAAGTAACTTTGGATAAAAGTGTTTTCTAAACATATAAATCATTTGCAGATGCAAAACTTATAGCCTTTCATTCAGTTTCACTCAGAAATATATTAATAATAATAAAGAAGCCTATAAAGAAAATATTTATTTGTAGTCCGTCTCAGTATAAACACTCTTTAACTGTAGAATATAAAATCAAATGTAATAAGGATGCATTACACGTAGTATAAATACTCGTCTTGTCTTCAACGAGCCCAAGAGGGCCCACGTCACTCCTCTGTTCATCTCTCTGCACTGGCTACCTCTCGCTGCTCGCATCAAGTTCAAGGCACTGACGCTTGCTTACAGATCTATCACAGGCTCAGCTCCCTCTTACTTTCACTCACTCCTACGAGTCTACATCCCTACCAGACACCTACGATCGGTCAACGAGCGACGTCTCGTGGTTCCATCACAGAAAGCCACAAAATCAAGCGTAGCGTTAGTTCTGGCAGGTCACGTTAGTCAAGCTCGCATCAGCTGACTATCAGCTGATCCACATCTACCTATAGGAATACGACGCCTATCACCGTATACATATATAAGCTGCTTCAGTATTATCCGCAACTATCGCGTTTCTCAGGAGCGAATTAAATGGCGAAATTCGGCAGGCAAACAACATAATCTCACAAGGAATTGTGCAATCGGGAATTTAGCAAGAGGAATTCACCTCAGATTCATCTTAAACTTGAACACGAGATTTGCAGCATTGATCATAAGTTGCCTGATTTGGAAGTTGCCTGCTCGCATCGCTGCATTATTGACACAGGACTCGACGTGATTCATTCTCCCTTCATCTCTGAAAGTCTTCACAAAGCTAAGTCCTTTTTTGCTCATTGCTAAAATCTATCAGGGTTTTGGCAACATGCTTGTTGCTAATGCCATACGTGTGGCTTGGGCTAATCTAACTTAGTCGTTTTCATTAAAATGCTCTTGCTAGGCTTACGCGATCATATTGGCTAACGTTATGTGCGTTACTATGTGTTGTCATTGGCAACTGATCGTGTTGCACGGGCTGTGCTTTTAGCACTATGCAGCACAGATTCAAGCAGCTGCTTGATATGAATTAACAATTCATGGTGCAAACGGAAATATTCTGCTGTGGCACAGCTTTAAAAAAGACCGTAAACAGTCACAATTCAGTTGAGTCACTTCGGACACTCTTGGTCTATCTAATTCTTGGAAACAGGTCGTTCTTAAAGCTACAGTGCATTGTATACCGTGATTGCATTTGAATGCATTCTTATATTTTTTTATTTTTAAGAGCTTGCATTTTTATAGGCTGACATTCAACATGGTTCTATATTTAAGCTGTGTATATTAAGTAAAAAATAAACAAATAAATAAATAAAAGTTATTGAAACACTGCTTGTTCTAAGGCTAGGCCTATCTAGTGGCTATTTGAAAACTGCTTGCATTAAAAACTGTTAGTTGCTATTGGGAACATGGTTGTTGAACTTTTAAGGTTATTTAGCCCAGTCGTTATTTGGAACATGGCGTGTTTTAGGCTTATATGGTGTCATTGTGTCACATGCTGTGCTAAGCTTATCAGGTATCAACAATATCTGTCTTTTCAACAACACTGCTATAGCGCATACTGTCCTCAGCGCATGCCGTAGTGCTCAAGCGTTGTTTTATGCTTATCTGGTTGTATTGGAAAATGCTCATTCTTTATTCTATTCGATTATTGCAACGTGCTGCTTTAAAGTTACCACATGCTTGTGGCTAAAGCTATCTAGATATCAGTAACATACTTGGTACACAGTACATTCACCGCAGGGGTCTGGTATTCAACACTAACAACACCATAGTTTGATGGTCCTGTAAAGGAGTGTGAAATCATGGGAGTCGCCATCTTCACCTCCACAGCCGATGGAATCCGTAGGACGGGAGCAGTAATCATGTTCATGAATGAGGAAGCACACTGTATTCATAGCTTAGCTGCGCACTGCATATGACTCGAGCTAGAGAATGTATGCTTCTCCGATCGGACTACACTAGGTTTAATACTAGTCCTATGGTTATACAACATGCTAGTTGTATCAGTTTGGTTGCTGCTAGTCTGAGCTATTGCTGTAGGGTGTATGCTTCCCCAGCCAAACTACACTAGTGTTAGCAATGGTTCTGTGATTATACAACATGCTTTTTGTACCAGTTGTTGCTGCTAGTCTGAGCTATTGCTGTAGGGTGTATGCTTCCCCTGCCAAATTACACCAGTTTTAGCAATGGTTCTGCGATTTACACAATATGCTTGTTGTATCAGTTGTTGCTGCTGCTAGGGGTGTAAGCTTCCCCCAATAGATCCCGTACAATGGTTAAATTGGCTACAGCAACACGCTTGTTGCAATGCGTCTTGCTTGCTCCAGTGTGGGGAGATGTTAAAAATCAAATAACAAAAACAATTTTTTTCTTTTTTCTTTTTTCTTGTTTTCTACAGAAGTAAACTACATCCAAGTATAACAAGGTCATGATGTCATTTACAGTCGTCACTCAACAAAACTGGAACTGGACTGCGGATATACAACAAGCAGCAGCTGATACATTTTTGGTATCACAATTTTCACTTTTTCATTTCAGGTGGTATGTCATTCATTGCAATATGCATGTTTACTGCTAAGCATTTCGGGTATTGACAACATGCTTGTTGCTATGGCTTATGCGGTTATTGGCAACATACTCGTTTAGGTCATCCAGGTAAGGGCAACATACTTGTTGCTTAAGGCTTTCCGGTATTGTTGGTAACATGCTGTTGCTCAAGCTTTTCAGGTATTGGCAACATGCTTGTTGCCCTGGCTCACTCACGTAACTATAAAGCATCCAGATTGCGCTGTCAGTTGGTTTGGGGGATATTGGCATATGGTTGTGTTTTGGGGGGTTATTGCTGCTCTCCCTGCTCTTATCCATGCTAGGCTGCATGGATGCGCAGGGAGTTCTCGCCCAGAACGGAACCATACCGCCAATCCAAATTGTATGCTAATTGTCAATCATATATGACGATAGTGGTCCTGACAGAAATCAAGCGTAGCGTTAGTTCTGGCAGGTCACGTTAGTCAAGCTCGCATCAGCTGACTATCAGCTGATCCACATCTACCTATAGGAATACGACGCCTATCACCGTATACATATATAAGCTGCTTCAGTATTATCCGCAACTATCGCGTTTCTCAGGAGCGAATTACCCTCCTCCATCCCCAGCTCCTCCTCTCATCAGTCAGGATTTGGCATTCTGATTCCCTTCGAATCAGAATAAATTCTCGAATTATGTCGTACTTTAAAATCTTGAATTAAGGATATCTGCAATATATTCATGTTGGTTCTGTTCTGTTTACCCCAAGGGGGGTTATTGCTGCTCTCCCTGCTCTTATCCATGCTAGGCTGCATGGATGCGCAGGGAGTTCTCGCCCAGAACGGAACCATACCGCCAATCCAAATTGTATGCTAATTGTCAATCATATATGACGATAGTGGTCCTGACAGAAATCACTTTCCAGAACATTCTCATTCACAGTTCCAAGCTGGTGGAACGCTCTCCCCACCCTCATCCGGAATGCAGAATCCCTGACAACATTCAAAAGACAGCTGAAAACCCATCTCTTCCGTGAGCACTTAACCTTATAAAAAAAAAAAATAAAAAATAAAAATTATATTTCCTTTCCCTTTGAAACATCACTTATCAGGCTTATGCTACTCTGAATAATACCTGAACTTCGTATTTTGAGCACTTCTTGCGTTGTTGTTGTTTTTGCCTCTTCATGATGACTCGCTTAATTTAGTCCTAATTTGTAAGTCGCTTTGGATAAAAGCGTCTGCTAAATGACTAAATGTAAATGTAAATGTAAATATATACATTATTAAAATGAAATGTTCCAAAAGAGGGTTTTGACAGTGATGTCATATAGAAGAAGCATTATTTTTTCTTCTCCAAAGAACCTTCAGTGATCCAATTTTTTCTTAGTTTGAAAAACATTTGACCCTTTTCTCACCAGCGTTAAAAAAATAAAGAAAGTTGCCAGCCACCGCCAGCATTTTTGATCATTTCATGGCCCCAGAATATGTTGTATAAATATCTGAACATGCAATATATCACAAGAAACAGACCCTCTGCTTTAAAAACACGGAACAAACAAAACCCCAAAACGTTTTATTCCAGCTTCATGGATTTAAAAAAAATAAATAAAATTATCAGCAATTGAATGTGGGTAAGTTTAATTTAAAAAAAGCTAAATTTTGAGCAAAAGGCTGAGAAAAACGTGTTTTTGGAGTGGAATAGATGGAGTCCATCAACACCCTCAAAGCTTCACAGTCCTACAGCTCATCCTGGTTCAACATTTCATTCAGTAACATTAGGCAGTTTATGCTGTTTATTGTTATTGATCGCATTATATTACATAATGCATCTGATGCTATCACTTGTTTCTGCTTCACCTTCTCTTGTCTTTTTATCAGGAGATTCAGAACTCCAAATAACAAATCTAAGAACTAAAATGAGGTAGTCCTATAAGGATATGTGTAAAAAACGTTGGGTTGTTTTTTTTTAACCCAGCCGCTGGGTTACACATATCATATGGGTCACTAGGTTGGGTTATTTTCAAAAAATGTTGGGTCATTTTTAACATCGCTTGGCTATTTTTATTAATAACTTTAATAATTAATTAAATACTAATTGATCTGACTTGCCTGTTCTGATTGGCTGGTTATGGTCACCAGATCGGCTCCTTTTTGAAAGACATCTCGACTGTTTGTCCAGTTTAGCAGCTGAATAAATACAGCTTTCCACACAAACTATCCAGTCATTCACAGAGAGATTACAAAGAGATTCATGAATTAAAAAGTAAATTACACCTTCCATTATTTAGATCATAAAGTTAATCAAACTGGTTCCATCTGCAGAAATATTCACATTTTATGTCACACTAAGCTTGTAAACTGACACTCACCATCGTAAAAGGACAGCCGTTCTCTAAGGCCACATCCACACGAAACCAGAGCTTTCCCTATCCAATGTTTTTTTTTTCTCGTTCTAAAAAACAAATTCCGTAAACACGGTGTAGTCCCAAGAAATATCTGCGTACACACGAAACCACTGAAACCGACTCAAAACGATGTAGTATACATCCCAGACCAGTATGGCGCTGTAATTCTGCCACAGAAATGCACTAAAAATGGAGAAGACTTAGAGCATGCGCATAAACCTTGCGTGCTGTATACAATAATATTAGGCACAGATGTAGCTTCTTCTTTTCTTTTCTTACCAAGAACTTTATTAAACAATATGAACAACCATAAATGGCCTGGTACAAAATAGTGATGAGTCACGATATTCGATTAGTTAGCGGACGCATAAAGCTTGCCACAAAGAACCGGCAAAAGTATTCATTATGAATGTGTCAAATATAGCAAGGAGACATTTTAATTGTTTATTAATAAACTAGTGTGTTCTGTGTCAATCTCGGCTGCAAAGATGCTGACGATGCTGAGCCACCTTCGTAGTAGGCTATTGTGAACGTGCCTATAGAGAGAAATGCACACTTCATAGGCTATGGATTCCATAAGAGGGTTGTCTGTTTCGTTTCGTTTTAAATTATTTTGTTTAAAGATAGACATTTCAAGCTTTCTATTTCTGAGTTTAGGTTAATTTATGAGACGAGCTCAGTAGCTTCTGCAGCACGAACACAAGCATGAAGTTGTTGTTGCTGTTAGTCGAAACGTGGGGTGATGACATCATCGTTTCACAAAATATACAGATTGGCTGTACACACGAAAACGCAAGCGTGTCGTTTTCAGATTTATCCACTCTGGGACCCGGTTTAAAAAAATAGCGGTTTCAGTCTTCCAAAACACTGGATCCATCTGGACGAAATGCCGATACGATACAAAATTTTTACGTATACAGCTAAACGCGTTTCCGTGTGGACAGGGCCTAAGTTTGTCGCATCAGGGTGTAAGATCATTAAACTCTTTCTTCATGGCTGGTGAAAAGACAATTAAATAGTAAAGGAGAAACAAGAAGCCACTTCAAAAGCATGAAGCCAATGGAGGAAAGTCCTTATAATGGACTGAAATCATGTACGAAAGTGCCTTCGGCCAAATTAATTTCAGTTTATTATGTTCAATATGGAGATTTGTTTGGTAATGATTTCCTACTAAAGTATGATTTAAAGAATAAAAAGCTACTAAAAAATATGTGTTGCAAGTTGCAATGATGCTACTGTCCAACACTGAGGTCAAAATATTTTATATGTATTCCTGATCACTCATGACTCCTGAGAACAGTTTAAAGTTTCAGTTAAAACCTACTTGCAAATATTTAGACAAGAGTCAAGTATGATGAAAGTATTCTAAGTATTTTATTTAAGAACGAATCTTCAAACAAACTGTTTTCAGACTCTTTGACCCTGTTCACACCTGGTATTAAGATGCATTTTGGTCGATCGGATCACAAGTGGACGATGCTAAATACAGGTGTAAACGGGGTCTAAAACGCTTTGAGCTTGTCAACTTTCGACTGCTTACAGAGGTGATAGAAAACACATTCGACCGGATTGCTTTCGTAGTGTAAACGGTCATGTGATCGAATGTGTTCAAACAGCCACAAAAGACGTCTATCTCCGTCTACTGAACTAATGTGTAAATATCATGGGAAGAGCTCTAGTTTAATTTTAAACAAATAATCTAGTAAAACTTATTTACTATAAAATTATAGTGTTTTTGACCATGAAGGCATATAAACCTATCTTCAAAACAAAATAAGGAACCATTAAAATAGCATAACATGAGCACTTGAAGCACTTGAAACACTTCTAGTCGGCTCACAGGAAGTTGGTAAACTTCACACCAGTTCACACATCACAGTTGCTTTAGGCCAGGGGTGCAAAACTCAGTTCCTGGACTCTGGAGAGTTTAGTTACAACCCTGCTTCAACACACACATACCTGTAGTTTTCAAATAAACCCAAAATACTTAATTAGCTGGATCAGCATTAAGGTTGAAGCTGTGGGCTGTGGCCTTTCAGGAACTTCAGAAAGTCATTTTTATTTAAATGACAGTGTTGACAGCGTTTGATTCCCAGGGAACACATGAACAGGTAAATATATAAATGTTGCTTTGGGCAAAAAAAAAAAAGCATCCGCCAAATGTGTAATTGTTGAATGAACATATAAGAAAACCATATACATCATTACTATATTGCTAAATCATTAAAATATAAATTAATGCATACTGAAAACATCCAACCCTTACCTTTGTGTTGAGAGCAGTTTTCACCCGAAGCAACTGTTGAAAGTGTGAAACCAGAATTTTCATAGACTGAATCCATTTCATGAGCCTGACAGAAGACGTGTCTGAGACTTCAGTTCTGCTGAGTGTAAGAATTGAGAAATTATAAAATGCCGGACATTCTGGTTGAAGAGTGACCAGACCCTGAGAGGACAAAAGGACCTCTCTGGAAATGAACATTTGAATTCCCCCTTGTGCACTATCGAGACGAAAGTCTCACCTCCGAGTCATCCTAATCTACATGTCTTTCCCTCATCCCCCCTCTCCTTCTCCTCGATGCGAAGATCACCAAAACTCACCCAAGAATATATGGTTTAATGTGAATGATTAACATAGAGTATTATACATATTTAGTATCATTTGAAATGTCTCAGTGCGACCGGTACAAATGTCTCATTTCCAAATAAGTAAAACAAAAGATAATAAGGTTTTTAAGAGTTTAGGGATACCTGGCACACAAAGGAAGGTGGTCCCTAGACAAATGGGAACCTGACCGGATTTGAGTGACTGGTTGATGATTACTGTGATCAGTGGACTGATGGCTGTAATGTTGGATTTTAATAATGGTGTGGGGAGAGGGTCCAGTGAGCATGTGGAGGTTCTCATGCACTTTATGATCCTCTCCACCTCTGTCTGAGAAATGCATGAGAAGAAAGAAAATGTTTTAAATGGATTTGCGAGACTGATTTTGGACGAAAGTGAACCTGTAGCAGAGAAATTGGACCGAATTGAAGTCACCTTGTTGGTGAAAACTTATTGCACTGGTCTGTACTGGTGTCAGCATGTGCATATGTGGGAGGTTTGAGAAGAGAATTTATTGATGAGAACAACTGTCTTGAATTTCCAGTGCAGTTTGAGATTTTATGTGAAAAATATTGAGACCTGGCTATGGTAAGTGCTTTGGAGTATGATTTTTGATGTTCCCGGTAGGCCTGTTTGTATACATGTAAGCCACTGGAGGTGAATTTCCGCTCCAGGGCACAGCCAGCCGTTTTCATCCTCCGGAGCTCTGTTGTATACCAAGGGGCTGACCTGGAAAAAGTAACTGTTCAGAATAAGGAAGTTACATTAAATATTATCCATGTTAATACAGACTGGAAGTATGACGTTATAAGCCTGTTTGACTACATGTGATAGCCTCTAAAAAATAAAGTAGTGTGAGCTGGTAATTTTTTTTTTTCTTCTTTTGTGGTCCGAAAAAGAAAGAACAACACCAGGGTGAGAAAATGATGACATCAGAAAGTTTCAGGGGAAACAATTGCTTTGTCTTGTTAAACCTAGAACTCATGACATAAAATTTTAGAGCTGTCAAAAGATTTAAATTATTTAAAAAAAGTCAGCAGATTTTTATGAAACACATCCAGCTGCCTTTTAAGAAAACAAAATAAGTAGTGCTTTATAACAACATAACATAACATAACATAACATAACATAACATAACATAACATAACATAACATAACATAACATAACATAAAATAACATAACATAACATAACATAACAACGGTATATTAACGGACAGATATTGCATTGCTCTTTGCTTGTTTGCTTCTACAAGTTTTTTTTTTTTTTCTGGTCCCTTCATATTTTTCCTTTTCCCTGTTTTCATCCCTTCACATGTCTCAACCAATCAAACCAATATCAGATTAGATGCAGTAATAGAATAGCATAACATTTATTACACTCTTTATTATTAAAGCAACTTACAAATGATGAACTTGACAAGCAATTTATAATAGAGCCTTCAATAAAGCAGTAGAGATGCTGCATTACTGACCTCTTGTGGAGAAAAGAACAGAGAAATACAAAGTGACAGAGCAGACAAAAGCTGAATGCTGTAAAAATGTTAAATTATCAGATTATCATTGATTCAATTCCATTCTGTTTCTCACACAAACCTATAATATGTCCTCAAAAGAGTAGGGCACATTACATTTACAGTATTCATTTACCTATAGCACACAAATCTTATAGTTATTCAATTGTTGCTGTTATTTTAGACGCAAAACAGGAAAAAAAAACGCAAAAAACACAGATTTTGTTGCATTTTAACTTGAAATGAGCAAGCACATCCAAAAGAGCTATCTCTAGTTTAATGTGCATGTGCAAAATTGAAATAGAGCTCATTAATTAGTTCAACTGATGGAGGCAAATTAATATTTCTTTTCACAAATAAACTTTTTCTTTTTTTTACAAGAAGCATCAAACCAAGATTTAAAATTCCCATTATGATCTCCCAGACTAGCACAGTTCTCTCCAGACGGATCCTGTCCTCTCCAGTTATCAGGTTCTCTCGGCACCACAGTGTACCAGAACCTATAAGACACAAACATTCTGGGTATAGACACATATTTCTTTCTGCAATCATTTTATAAAACACCTGTAGTTAAGGTCATCGCCTCAGTTCTTGGATGATTGTTTTTATGCATTTTTGTTGTTGTTGGTTCTCAACTTGTCAATTAAAACTACATTGATTATCATTTGATGATATAACACATGCAGAGATCTTACTGTACTCCAGTGTCATTGAGAGTTTGGTTATTCACCCAAACCCAGTGTCCTTCAGTGTCCAGATCATTGAGACCAATCCAGTGCGACTCATTGACGTTAGAGACCAGAAAATCCTAAAAGAGAACATTTTGTTTGGTCATGTTTTATCTCATTACATACAACTCAGATGCCAAACTCAAGCCGGAAACACTTCACACAACTTGGGTTACAATCTCATGTAACACCTCAGATGAATACAGTGCAGGAAACAGTGTGTGGTTTTGTCCATGATGTGTTCAGCTTCTTCCTCTTGAGGTTCAGTCATTTGTGGTTTTGCTTTAACACACCACATTTTATTATAAAATATGATGTGCATTTCGTAGCATTATTGCTTTCGACAACCTATGTAAGGTGAAGAAGTCCCTTAATCACCAGAAAAACTGCCACGCAGACATGATTAATCTTCCTCTGAGCAAGGTTACAATTATTTGTTCAGTTCTCAGCCGATTTCCAGATATTACATTATTGTATGCCTAATCCTGATTTCAAGGTTAGAATTATGGCCAGTGACAGAAAAAAATGCACAGATGATTTCTGATACACTGGGTGTTTTACAATATACAAACAGTGACAAAGAACAGCTTATGTTTATGTAAAGTTCTTTGACATTGACATTAAATTGAGTATTTGAGCATTTTAACTTGTATGCAGATTTTAAGTTAAATGATAATTTTTTTTGAGTAGGCTACTTATTTTTTATGTATCTTATTTTTTTCAAAAATGTACATGATGAATTTTTTTTCAAATTAGGCAATGTTAAAGGGATAGTTCAGCCAAAAATATAAATAAGCCCATGATTTACTCACCCTGAGGCCGGCTTAGGTGTATATGATGCACAACTGAACTTGACTGACAACGTAATGACGAATGCGGTTGCCCAGCCCAGTTTGTTTGAACCGCAAGAGGCGTCAATTGCCGCCATTACGTTGTGCGTCAAGTTCAAGTGTTACTCTTTTGCCATAAATCGATGCAAACAGCCGGTTGTCGGAAGCTAGTTATTTTAGTCGATAAAGTTTTAAATATGGAGATTTTCCTTACACGAACGCATCGCTTCACCTCAGAAGGCCTTTATTAACCCACGGAGACGCGTGGAGCACTTTAATAATGAATAGATACACTTTAATGGACTTCCAAAGTCAAACAGCCACTCACTGCCATTGTGAAGCTTGTAAGAGCCAGGACATTTTTTAATATAACTCTGATTGTATTCCTCTGACTCTGAAAGAAGAATGTCATATACACCTAGGATGGCTTCAGGGTGAGTAAATCATGGGCTTATTTTCAGTTTTGGGTGAACTATCCCTTTAAGCATTTTGCAGGGTTCAAGCTTCAAGGTGCAGTGATGTGTAATCTTTGTGTTAATTTTCCTTGCATCTAATATCAATTATATAATAATTGATCTGACTTGCCTGTTCTGATTGGCTGGTTATGGTCACCAGATCGGCTCCTTTTGAAACACAGACATCTCGACTGCTTGTCCAGTTCAGTTTATTAGAACTGAATAAATACAGATTTCCACGACAAGCTATCCAGCCATTCACAGAGAGATTACAAAACTGAGCTGTGAGGAATTAATTAAAAAAGACAATTAAACATACATTTTCATTTCATTCTTGAAGCTAATCAAACTTTAGTTCATTGTGCTTTCCTTGCACTTTAAAAAGTAAAGGAGAAGAGACGAATTTTCTCTGCAGCAACAATGGAGAAAGAGTTTGATGAACTTACAGAGTCTGTTATAGTAACTTATATGTCAGTTTGACATACACAAGTTTAGACAAAATGTGATGCTGAATCAACAAAACAACGTTATAAAACATGTCAAACACAAGCCCACTCACCAATACAAAGGGAGAGCGGTTCTTTAACTCTGGTGTAATTGGTTTTAAGTTCCTCTAGTTCTCTCATAACTTGGAGAAAATGGGAAGAATAAAGTTACTCACATGGACAGTTCAGTGAACAATATGTTTGTGCTGTAATGTTTATGAAATATTAACACTTTCTCACTTGTGCTGTTCATCTCTTGAGCTGATTTTAAATCGGCAAGCGTATTGACATCTGAATTAAAGAGAAAACAATAGGAGCAGCAATTGTAAAAAAAAAAATACTGTAATAATGTAACACGAGTTCACACGTACATGAAATCAAATGTAGTAAATTATGCGTATTTGGCGTGCTGTCCGGGAGAGGGCTCCGAACTCAGAATTTGGCCCGAACCCAGAGTAATCCCCCCTTTTGACTGGGATACAAAACCAGCCAAGAGTGAGGGGATGGGGTCGTGGAGAGATGCTGTGAAACTGTCATGGGACAGAGGTGAGGGAAGGCTATATTTATACGGGCTTCCTCTTCTGCTGATTGGTTGATTACCTGAACGTGCTCCTCCTGAACTTTGTTACATAAAACTTAATATAAGTCAAAGGAGAGATATTTAAAGTATAAAGTTTATAAAACTAAAAGATTGCCTAAGACTGAAATTTACAAAAGTATGAATGGAGTTTGTACATTAATGCTTCAGGCTGAATTAACTGCCATTTTATATATTTAATGTGAAGGTTTAGGTGTTTAGTAAATGTGTTAATTTATTATAAATATATTATTTCTATTATATTTTAAATTAACTTATAATTATTTTAGGCATCAGAACATAAATTACATTTTCAATGTACTATCCCGTCAAACTTTATAAATGGTTGTAAAGATACAAAGATAAAAAGTATAACGAGACACAACAAGAGGGCTACAATTTTCATGGGACTTAAATATCTCACAATACATGCACAGCTTGATGACCAAAGAAAACAAATTAAAGTGTTCAAGAATGCTTTCTTAATCTACAGCTTAAAATAGCTTTTTCAGAGAAAAGTATGATTTTGAAAAATAAAAGAATTCTATTGCAGATGTTTCTGCTCCACAATATAGATAAAGTAAATGCACCCTGAACAGAGTGCAACCCGAATGCACCCTGAACAGAGCAAAGATCTAGTATCAGTTATACTCACAAAGCATCCAGAGAGCGCAGAGACCTCCGAGAGCAAAAACAAGAGAGAAACCCAGAACAATCAGAAGAACTTTAGTCCACTTAGGAGAAGTGACCTCTCTCTCTCTCTCTCGGTCTTGAAGAGAGATACCTGGGGTGATAAATATTGTTAAAGTGATAATAGTAGTTAAAGTGATACAATATTTCAAACTGTGATAAATATTCCAAATATTCCAAACAAATAAATTCTGAATCCCAGAATTTTCCTCATGTGCCTGTGATGTACTTCTGAAAATGTAGGCTATCTATAACTATTTTTGAATTTTTGTAACTAAATTTGTTAGATGAGCTCACTGCATTTGTGGGAAATTTAAACTAATGTAAACAAAATGAAGATTCTCGATAATGATCAACGAAAGAAAGAAAGAAAGAAAGAAAGAAAGAAAGAAAGAAAGAAAGAAAGAAAGAAAGAAAGAAAGAAAGAAAGAAAGAAAGAAAGAAAGAAAGAAAGAAAGAAAGAAAGAAAAGAAAATATCTGACACGTAACACCAGCTTCCAGTGGCGTTGTTGTTGTTACTTAAACCTCTACATTTGCATGTTTAGAATTCTGATTAAAATTAAGTTTTGTAAAAAGCGAACTTTTTTTTAATTTGATGTTTTGTGTTAAAATGCATTATATATACAGAAATAAGTCATAGATAATATAAAGCTATAGCTATAAATTTGGCATGATCTTTAACCTGTTAACTGTCACCCACTTTTTGAGCTTTGATCTGAACTTAAATGGCTGTTATTCATAAATTATTTGAAATATACAAACCTAAGGTTTGACTCTTTTTAAAGACACTCAGCAACTTCAAAAATAAAAGTTTCCAAAAGTTGTAGAAGTTTAAGTTTATTGTAAAGCAAATGTACTGAACTAAACATTTTTTATTTAATTTTATACAAAATATACTATATATTTTACAAAATAACCTGGACTCACTTTTTTACAAGAAAATCAGCTTTATGTCTAATCAAGTTCTGTTCCAAATTTGAAGTTGATTTCACCAAAACAAAAACAAAACATTTCCATTGTAATGCAATGATATAGTATATATTTTATAATATCTTACCTCTGTACAGAGAGCAGTTGCCATCTGAAGCGGTTGCTGAAGGCATGTAATCAATATTTTCGTAAACTGAATCCATGTCTATAACCTAAAATGTGTGTATGAGTGTTTGCTGGAAACAAGGAAGCTACAGAAGTATTACAACTGTCATTAAATGTCATTTGTACAGACAGGAGTATAAGAAAATAGAGGAAAAAGAACAAATTTAACTTTATTAGCAGTGGTAAGAGATCAAATGTGATGACTGAATTCCAGATTTAAAAGCATAAGATCGATTTTGTATTAAATTATTATTGGTAGGACATTAAAATTTGAAAACGTTCACATGTCCTTTCACATTTAAACAAATATTTAACAAATGCTATGTCATTAATTGCACACAAAATAATATGCAGTACATACCGGTGTTGATGATGCAGTGATGCTGCTTTCACTGTTTACTGTTCTAATGCGTTTGTGTGCATCTGTGCTCTTAAAAATAGAGACGTGCAGGAAGTAGCAAAACCTCAAACTCACATCTAAGAGAGTGAGTTACAGATCAATCTATCTGGTGTCTCACAGAGTTCAATGTGGAAAACGTCTGTACAACCCATGAAATGTCTTCGCTTTTTCAACATATTTGGTGATATTAATAAAGTTACCAGTATTGGGTGAAGCATGTAATGCAACAAAATATATAAAAGTATAAAAATTTTAATAATAGTTGAAAATAGTTTGTTCATTAAAATATCTTCAGAAATTCAATTGTATCTTGTGGGAAAAAATAAGTATGACAAAAACAAGTGTTTTATAAGCTCTAACATTAACAAGCATTTTTGCACATGCAGAACGCTTTGAGAAAATGCAGTCACTCCACTCACACGCTGTGTTTGGGACATGGTCTCAGTAATGAACAAATTATTCTACTGAATATGATCTTTTTTAATGAATCTGTTGAACTGGTCAACAAATCTAATCTGATTTGACTGTTTCGCTCCAAATGGTTCTTGAAACCTCAAAACCTCACCATCTCTTTTTCATAATCATCGAAGTTAATCGTTCACTGACTCTAAACCACCGCTGGATGTCAATAGATGGTAAATGCTGTTAAAGTTAAAGATTGTTGCAACAGTGACATTTAGGCTAGCGGAGAATAGCATAGTCAAGCGCCCCCAATGAAGATGCCAAAGGCGCCCCTCTGCATCACTCTATGATGAATTTGGAACTCCGTTGCTTTCAATCAGGGGGACAATCATTCGTAAAAAATTGAAGCTTCCCTGGGCGCCGCCATTGATTAGCAGACCATCACCTGCTGTTAGCATTCCATTGACTCCCATTCATTTTGGCGTCACTTTGACAGTGAATAACTTTACATCTGAGGCGTTTAAAGACTCCATTTGTCCATTATTTATTTCTAAAGAAACACAAAAATGTATAAAAGGCTCCATTACCTTGTATCTTACGTTATGGCCCCGTAGAAGCAGTTTTTGTAAAAATAGGCTACACTGTAAATGATTTCTGTTGTTTTCACAGCATTATACTGTTTTTCTCAACAGTTTCTTGCTGTTTAACCTATGTACAGTATGTTACTGTAGATTTAGTTGCTTTCACAGTATTATTTTGTATTTTGTAACAGTTATGTACTGTGCACACAGTTGACAGTATGTTACTGTAGATTTTCAATGCATTCTGGGAAATTATTAGTTACTGTAAATCTAAATACAGCAGTGCAAATTGACCGCGAAAAACACCACACACAATTCCACAAGTAAAATTGCTAGCCTACTAACGTTATCCTTACATAAAACATTTTCAGGACTGGGTGACCATTAACAGTCTTAATTTCTGTCAGTGGGGGGTGCATGAGAGCGCATTTGAATGAGTTTTTCTGTTGTGTCAGTGCATCGAGTAGACCTGTCGTTTCTGCCGACCTGGAACTTCGTCATATGGTAAGTAATAAATCTTAATATTTGTATGCATGGATTCTAGCAAATAACTTTAAAATTATTTAGAGAGTAGCTGACCAGGATTTAGATATTTAATTTAATTTATTCTCAACATTTTACTATAAGCTGTGTACAATATGATAGGCTACTCTAGGTTTCAATGTAGTTTGGGACATTGGGACATGTTACTGTACATTTAAATACAGTAGTACGAAATGACCGCGAAAATTAACCACAAGCTGCCGTTTTATGAATAACTCTTCAGTTCCCTGAGTAACGTTGAGAGCGCAGGCCTTTGCATCGCGTCGCTGTGTCTGTCGGCAAAGTTTTCGCCATAAATATCTGGTTAGTCATAATATCATATTTTTTTATGCAAACTAAATAGTAGCAGGTTAATGTTAGTTTAGAACAGTGGTTCCCAATCCTGGTCCTGGGGACCCACAGCTCTGCACAGTTTGTATGTCTCCTTTATCTGACACACCCAATTCAGTTCAGAGCTCTTTCCTAACGAGATGATGATCTGAATCAGGTGTGTTAAATGAGGGAGACATGCAAACTGTGCAGAGCTGTGGGTCCCCAGGACCAGGATTGGGAACCACTGGTTTAGAAGAACTGCCCGCGGCTTATGTTCTATAACGCTGTAACGCGGATTTTCTTCATGTTGATAGCTAGCCTACTTGATTAATACATGTAATTTTATAAACATAGATTGCATTTGTAGCCTCTTATAAGGTCAGAATGATCTAATAATTGTGTTATTTACCATTTTAAGTCGGTGGAAGCGCCTGCGCGTTCATTATTTTATATATCATACGGTTGGGAATTGAAAATCGATCAATATATCCTGAAATTGGATACCCAAGGTTAGGATTCGGATTCTTGTTATAAAATTACATTTTCGATTCCTCTTATTGATTTATTCGCGATTATTTTTGTCTAAATCAGAATTTTCTTTTACACGTCTGTGAGGACCTGACCTGGCGATCTGCCAGGACCTTGTGCAGTTACCTCTGTCCATGTTCATTCATACACTTTTGTTACAAATTGATTTCTATTAGTAACACCAATGGCTTTTTATTTTGCACAAGTGATGGTTTAGAGCTTATCCCCTATTGTGATGTGACTTATTACAGATGATGCTACATATTGTGATCACTCTTGATTCAGTTGGAAAATATTTAATTTTTTTTGTTTGTTTACAGGTTTCTTGTCAGGATAAATCCTGAAAATTCGAAATGAACATCACAGTTCCAGGTGAGCAGAAAGAGTTGTTCGGAGGAAGACTATGGCCTTGAATCCACACATTGCATCTTACATCAGGGACTTTGCAGAATATGATTGGCAAAATCATTAAAGGACAAATCCAGTGAAAAATGAACCTAGGGGTAATTAACACATGGTTACCGAGTCGATCGTTCCCTGAGATGCGTTTTCATGATAATCGAATATAAAGTGTTTTATCTTTAAAAACAGATTAGCTCATAACAATAGTATATGGGGCACAGAGTAAGTAAAATTAAATCGCTAGTTAATACCACTAACAAGGCTCAAAATAGCCTCACACTAACACGGTAGCATAATGAGGGTCCATACATGCAAACCTAAGCATTGAGAACTTTGTAAGTGTACAGATAGTTTAATAAGAAGATACTTTATAAAGACAGTACATTACGCGTTTACATGCAGGATCCATCTTGGAAAACAGTCTCGACTAGTCGAGCAACGAACGCCGCGCTAAGTGAGCTGGTCGATAGGAATTACGCATAGTGAAATCTAACGTAACACGGCGTTTGTGACTCGATTAGTCGAGACTGTTTTCCAAAATGGATCCTGCATGTAAACGCGTAATGTACTGTCTTTATAAAGTATCTTCTTATTAAACTGTCTGTACACTTACAAAGTTCTCAATGCTTCGGTTTGCATGTATGGACCCTCATTATGCTACCGTGTTAGTGTGAGGCTATTTTGAGCCTTGTTAGTGGTATTAACTAGCGATTTACTTTTACTTACTCTGTGCCCCATATACTATTGTTATGAGCTAATCTGTTTTTAAAGATAAAACACTTTATATTCGATTATCATGAAAACGCATCTCAGGGAACGATCGACTCGGTAACCATGTGTTAATTACCCCTAGGTTCATTTTTCACTGGATTTGTCCTTTAAGGTAAGAGTAATATTAGGGATGTGCAGCGGAGCCCATATCTGTAGAAATGATTTGTGTCTGAATCTGTATTTAGAAAAATCCAAAAAGGGTGGAAATGACTTAAACCATAAATTTTTCAAATTGATAGTCTGTTTTAAAATGTAATTATGTTCCCTTCACAGTTTCCATTTAACAAATATGCCTTGTATAAGTCAAATAATTTGTATTTTTATATTATAATTGTAACATCTCTTTAAATAAGTTTTAATTAAAACATGAAATGGTAAAAATAGGGTTGAGTGATATGGTCAAAAATCATCTTGATAAAATGTTTCATATCAGTCAGTGTTGATCATTATCACAATTAATGTAAAATATTTATTTATTTTAAGTTTTAAATGTTCTCAAACATACATTAAATAATGAAGACAACAGGTAAAGTTAAAATATAATGAAATGTAATAGGGGTGGGAATCTGTTGATTCAACGATTCGATTCAAATCGATTCTTTGGGTCACGATTTGATTCAAAAGAGGCGGTACTTTTGGAATTGGGAATTCTCTTTTGAATCAAATTTCAATTTGATATATGCATAGAATAGATTTAAAATCTATGATCAAATCTAAAATCAAATCTATGCATATATATAAATGAAATTTGATTCAAAATCGAGAATCGAACAGAAGATGATCAGCAGCTACTGTTAGCCCCAATCAAGCGGGAGTTATTTAGTTTAAATTATACACACCTCATATCTGAGTTCATTTAATCGAACCCGCTGCCGCTCAGCGTTCACATTCACCTCTCACGGCGTGAGCTCACGAACGTCTTTTTCATCATTAAAATTAGTAAGCATAAAGTCGACAGACATATCTATGAAAGGAACTGACTATCGTAAGCATTGTCAATTTAAGGTTACAATGCTTTGGGGAAACGCAGCCCTGATCAGTGGCAGATTGTTTGGAGTCAGAGATATAGAATATGGGCCATTGCCTTCTCAATATTTATTACTTTAGCTTCTGATACAGGACATGTTCATTCTCTTTTATAGAGTATTTGTTCGTTACCACAGAACACCGCTTGCATGTCCATGTTGAACGCGTTTCTTATATGTAAAAACTAAAGTAGCCTACCTAAGCTATTTTCGGTGAATGTGCGAGACTTCCGGTTCATTACCCGCTATATGGAAATAACGAGATGAATAACAAAGTGCTGTAAATAATAACCAGCTGTGTATGATCAGCGCACCAGCTGCAGCTGATCAGTGAACCCTATTTAGTCTATCTGTTTTCACTGTCTTTGCCAGAGTGTTGTGGTGTTTTCCCGGTGTGTGTTCCTGTTCCTGTTCCTGTTCCTGTTCCCGTGCCTGTTCGTTGGATTGTGGATTTGCTTCGTGTCTTCGTGATCATCATCTGTCTGTCTGGATTCCCGCACTTCCGCACTGATTCACCGCGCACTGCCACCGAGAATTACTGCACTGGATCACCGAGCACACCACCTGTTGCCTGCCGAGGTCCCTGCGTCACCGTCCATCTTGTGTCCGCCTGACCTGCATCTATCTTCTCTGGCTTAATAAAGCGTTTTTACTTGCATTTGCATCCTGCCTCGTGATTGTTACAGCGACTCTCTGTCGCACAGTAGAGAAATTACTGAGATTTCTCTTGGCACAGCTACTAGAAGACAGACAGGTTGCTCACGTATTATTGCTTATCTACGTCGTCAAGCTCAGTTCGAGTCTGCGCAGTATGCTCAGCCATCAGGAAGTGAGTGCTTCTAATTGACTTCACTTTTCTCCGTTGAATCCAATGGGGTCGCTGTGTCCATTTCTTTTACTGTCTATGCTTTCAATGGGAAACCTTTTGCGTCAACAACAGACGCAAATTTTATCAGTAGGAAATCGTGCTGAAGAAGTCTCATTCCGAACACATCGCAATATTTGGCATCAATTCACGTGTGCCAGATGTTGGTAAGTAGTCGTAAATACGCTGTCCTAATAATGTTTGGCCTACTTTCTGTTTGTCGATATTAATCAGATTAGCTAACGTTCAGTCACTGCATTATATCTGTCATCTCCACGGAGGCTTTGCGTTTTGTTGCTTTCTAATTCAAAACAGGGTGATTAAACACTGTCTGTCACGTGACGTGCTATAGGCCTAGACCTTCAATCAGTTAATCATATTCATATCAGGTTTAAATTAGTACAATTCGTTCCAAAGTGGTATTTGTAGTAGAAGCACAGTAAAAACAACACTTATCATGCTTTTACCACAGTAACATTAGTTTTACTGTGATAAGTGTAGTAAAAAGACAGAAATCACAAAACTTACAAAGCTTTTACCACATTATTGGTAGTTTTAATGTGATACTTTATTGTAAATGCACAGTAACCACAACACTTACCATGCTTTTACCACAGTAACCCGTGTTTTACTGTGATATGTAATAAAAGGATAGTAACCACAAAACTTACCATGCTTTTACCTCAGTATTGGTAGTTTTAAAGATTTAACAAGTAGTCAAATTCGTACGATACTCGTACATATTTGTATACTCGTACATAATCCTGCAGCTTTTACTCCCAGTGCTGTCATTGGATACTGCCTCAATTCCTGTACATATTTATCGCGATATTTGTAAATCAGTTGCGCCTTTTGTAAACGAGTTCAGATGATTATTGCTTGCTATTCAAGACATGCTTTTAATCCTGCCCACATATCAGTGAACTTTTGCATTTACATGAACATGAATGCATTTAACATTTAATTATGCAACACTCTTTACAGAAAAATATCCCACAGTTATGGATAAACTCACAAAATCATCAAGTGCTGTGCTGGGCATCTTGGGCAACAAGTGTCCTCCAACGTATTCGATCCATGGCCAAGTTCTCCACATCTTCCCATGGGACACTGACATTCTTCAGGTCTTTGTGAAACATCTGTCTCCGTGTCTTCCTTGGTCTTCCCTGTCTCCTGCATCCTCCTGGTGGTGTCCACTTCATCACTGTGTTTGGGTGGTGTTGTTTGGGCATGGGCAGGATGTGTCCAGCGAGGTGCACCCTTTGCTCTGTCACAGTTTCTGAAAGTCTTCATGTGAAGTCCCACTCCTCCTCAGGATCTCTTTGATATATGCAGTACCAATATTGAAAATAGTCATTTATCTTTTTCCATATTGTTAAAGCATTTTGTTTTCTCTTTTCAGCTTCATAAACTGTACTGGATGTATGTCTAATGCCTTTATCAAAAAAGTGTCAGTGCTCATCAGGAGTTTTGCTAAAGGACATACAGTATTCATCGCCATCCTTTAGTTCTAGTCATGCAGTGACTTCATGATGCAATAGTCAAATGTATATTTCTGCAAGTGTATATAGCAGGTGTTTGTCCGAACAATGGAAGATAGTGAGAGTGTTCAGGAAAACCTTTTGAAAACAATCAATATTTTTGGAATTCTTTTTGGTGCTGAAAGAATATTACAGAAATGACACACTTGACATACTGGACATTGTTCTGAGTTTGTTACCTTTACATTTAGATGGACTTAATGTCTTACATTTAGCTTCATTAAACCTTTTATTACAGTGGTCACTATAGTAAATGTCCACCATAACTACATCTATGGTATCATTATATCACTACCTGGTTAATGTAAACGTAATATACCCGTGAATGTATTTTTTAGAAGCATTTTCTTGCTGACATTCATAATTAACTATTTTAAGTTGCCTTTCATTTAGTTTCAATAAAAGTGACCAATAATCACAAGGATGCATAATTAAAGTTGAGAATGTAAAATGTTGTGCTTACGTTTTTGTCTATTTGTTCTTTAAAGCGAAGAAACAAATATATTTTCACATAACACAGTTGAATCTCATCTCTTGGTTTGTAAAAATATAACTTCATCATAGTGATTTTTTTTTTTTTTTTCTTTACTGTATGTCACTATAGATTGCCCCTGTATCTGGATATTTTTATTTTTTATATAATTAACTAATTTTTTTTATAATGTTGTGCAGTAGTTTTGCGCTACATTTGTCTTTCAACAGTTTGACATTAAATATTGGAATATGCTTTCAAAATTGTGTGCATTAATTGTGCTTTTGTTGCATTTATTTGAATATAATTGATATACCTTTGATATACTATACATACACTGTAAATGTTAGAAGCACTTTAGTACATGTAATTATCTTTAATTAAAATACTGCAAAACTACCCTGCTGTAGGACATTGCTTTCAAAAAAGTATTTTTTTTTATTTTTTTTTTATGCATCAGTCTAATCAAATAAGCAAATTTGTGTCATTGATCATGTGAACTCGTTTTTGGATGGTAACCACACAAAGGAGTCTTTTGTTTTTAAATGTGAGTTTTATAATTTAATTAGAAGGAATACATGTTTAACAGCCCAAATATTACACATTTAAGGTATATCCCTGCCGCCGGAACCAGAAGAGAACTGTCATCATTTACCATAAATGGGCAAGTAAGTGTGATGCATCTGTTCAGCTGGGTTGTTATTGGCTGTGACTTTATTGCAGAACTCGCTGTGATTGGACTATTGTTTAACCAATATAAAACGGCGCTTCATGTTACAAAGTATGTTTTGGTGTTATTATTACGTTAGTTATACATTAAGTTAACTATAAAGTGTCTCTATGTTGTGAGAAATTACTACTTTACCGATATCCCAACCCTTACCCTAAGTATTTCCGTAGCTTTTTGGGGGTAAAAATGATCCAAATTAATTTTTTTAGCAAGTACATAACCAGCCAGTGTTCAACACCATCTGCTTGCCTTAGCTCGATTCAAAATGGTAAGCTTGTAATAATGTTTTTAACTCCAGTGGTACTGGTGGATTTCTGCGAGAAATTCGAGCATGTCTTTGTGTCGTTACGTCACATCTGTACTCATAAAGAAGGTGTCTCGGCTAGTAGGCTATATTGCGTGTGAGGGTGTTGGAGGTGGAGATTTATAGCCTTTTCTCGCAGCACTCGATATAATTAAACTTATCAATTCGATGGCGGATCCAGAAAGGTTAAAACGACAATCACCAGGAGATTCACCCGCTGTAAAACGCGAAAGACTTCGGACTTCGGAGAAAAAAAGAGACTGCAACCGGCCCATGTGAAAACAAGGAGAAATATCGGAAGGGCATTAAATGTAGTCATGCAATGCTGATGTTGTTAACATTAACAAGACACAACGCACATAAAGTTGATAATTCCGTGAATAACTGCAATTGCAGATTTCGAACAGAGATGGCGACAAAGAGGAAAAACTGCGGACTGCAGCTTTAATGGACAACTGGATATCTACATATGTTCATTGTGCAAACCTTTATGACATATATGAGGGACAGGCTAAACAATTTATATTTTACTGTGAGCACTTTTAAAAAACCTTTATGCCAGCTTTCCACATATGTCTGAAAACTGTGCCCAACATTATTTAATAAACATAGCATAAGCAGTTGTCCTGCTGATTTTCTCTTTGATACACTAACTGGGCACCTGGGGGTGGAAGGGCAGTAAAATCTACACAGATCTACACACAATTACTATTACACAAGGATAATGCACCATTCAGTAAAACAACAAAAAAACAGTGTCAACATTTCCTTTTCACTCCCTCTGATTGCTGCTTATATGCCTGACATTAGTAATGTCTATGATTTCATTTGAAATGCAGTAGTAGATGTACTAGAATGATCAACATGGATCATCTTCAATTATGCTTGAAGTGTTTATAGCAAGATAGCCCACTGCAGCCTCTTGTTATTCACATGCCTTCCCTTTATTTCACTGAGAACTGGCATACATGCAAGTATGTGCAACTTTTATTGCCTTGTTGTCCCAAACCAGATCTAACCAGATCATTAACCAGATCTAAATTTGTATGTCCTAAGTAAAAGAATCATGGTAATTAATTATATGTAGTTGTTTTTAAATTATAAACTAAAGAAATAAGAAATAGTCTAATAAAATGTTCTATTTACTGTACCAAACACCACTTTCAATACACAATATTCACAATACTTTATTAAACAACACTTTATTGGAGGACACAGCATAAAGTTGATAAAGTAAAGACAAATGAGATTCAAGATAAATAAAAAATGTGTCTTCAAAAATACATTAACATAAATTAACTGTGAATTGGATCATATTGATCCATTCACAGCTGCTGAAGCCACACAAATGAGTGCCAGAGAATCATATTCATGATACAGAAAACAGATTTGATATTGTGTTGGAAAATAATGATTCATTATCACAGCTAAAATGGTTTCTTGCTCTTCCCTGTTCTCTATCATGTTCATGTTCTTCCTCCTCGTCTAAACAGTTTGTTCAGTTGTACCCTACAGTACAACTGAAGAACAGAAGATGTGATCACTGATGTGGTGTAGCTTTTTCTCAACCAGTGGAAGAAGTCTCAACATTCCATTGTCAGGTGTTCTCCAGTCCTGGTCTGAAAGTAAAACAAAAAACACAAACCATTCAAATTAAGTTGTTTAATAGACAGTCAGGTCATCTTATGTCTTCAGCAGTGGTGGGCTACTCTGGCCCTCAGCGTCCACGGTCCTGCAGATTTAGTTCCAACCTCAAACCCACCTGCCTATTGTCTATAAGTAAACCTGAAGACTTGTTAAAATTTTCAGATGTGCTCAATAAGGGTTGGAGGTTAACTCTCCACATCAAATAGTAGAATGCAAAAGGGCCAGAGTTGCCTGTTCCTAATTTAAATTTACAAAGCAGCACTCAGTACAATATATAATACACACATTGACGTATTATATATAATATTGCAGCATAAGCTAAGTACTGAACAAAAACAGTTTTACCCATATCAACAGCAACCTATTTTAAAAGATCTTTTAGGAAGGCATGGTCACTTTTGAGCCTCTGCAAGTGATGCTTGATTTCTTTCTAGACAACATACTCTTCTGTCACTTGTTTTAAGAGCTTCACTTGGTCAAAAACCAAGTGGTAACCTGTACAATGTAAAATTAGGCGCGTTTCCATTACAGATGTGCGCAAAGCTTTCGCGTTTTTTTCTAAATGTAAAAAAAAAAAAAAAAAAAAAACACGATATGACGGCGTTTCCATTAACTGATGTTATGCAACTCAAAATTGTTTCCTCTCCCGATAAGTAAAATCATTCCAAAAACCATGGCAATGGACGTTGGTAGGTTTATTATGTACTAGGCCTATATCCCAGCCACCGTACGGGCCATTATTAATCGAAGGAGATGTATGTGTGTTTTCCAAGCATTAATGGTAAGGAACGACCCTTATTATACTTGTGAGCGGCACATATGAGGTGTTTCTGGGTGTTTCTCCCTCATATCTGCTTCGAGGTCTTGATTGTGGCATTTCTTTGAGGTTTAGAATCCATTATTCCTGTAATTCTTTTGTCTTATATGAATTTAATAAAGAACTCTTGAGACAAAGGACGGGAGTTTTCGGGTAAGTGGCGGCAGGTGACTGGGTATCTCTGCTCATAAAACCACAGTAGAGGGGGGGGGGGGGGGGGGGGGGGGGGAGGATTGGTCAAAGGGCCCGAACCTTTCTTTCACAGACCAGCGGTGCTTGAACAGAGGACCAGGACCTTCCAGCGATGAGCAACGAACAGTATGTAGTGGGCAGAGGACGATGACCGTCAGATGAGGTGCAATAGCCGACAGTAGGTGGCGGGCGGGACACCAGGGACTACAGGTAGGTAGCAGCAGGCAATATGCTTTCTCTTTTCACAGGACAGCATCAGATAACTGAGTGTCACCTTTCTTTCACAGGCCAGCGGCAGTCGGAGTGCAGCGGCAGATAACAGGATCTCTCTGTTCACAGAACAGCAATAGTGAGTACAGAATCCAGCAGTTAATAACTGAGTCTTCGCTTACCACAGGACAGCAATGACAGAATGCAGCGGCGGATAACAGGATCTCTCTGTTCACGGAACAACAATGGTGAGTACAGAATCCAGCAGTTAATAACTGAGTCTTCTCTTACCACAGGACAGCAATGGCAGAATGCAGCGGCGGATAACAGGATCTCTCTGTTCACAGAACAGCAATGGTGAGTACAGAATCCAGCAGTTAATAACGGAGTCTTCTCTTACCACAAGACAGCAATGACAGAATGCAGCGGCGGATAACGGGATCTCTCTGTTCACAGAACAGCAATGGTGAGTACAGAATCCAGCAGTTAATAACTGAGTCTTCTCTTACCACAGGACAGCAATGGCAGAATTTCTCCTTTCTTTACCACAGCGACATGAACTGGGACACCTGTACAGAGCTTTACCCACAGCAGTTCAAATTAATTCCTGACGCCCCATCGGGCTAGACGATCCCCAACAAAGCTTTCAGAGTGCCGGTAGCATTTAATTTTCCCATACTCGTGCATGCATCAAACCACTTTAAATCTTCGAAAGGTGCTCTCTTCAATCGTCAAACACTGCAATGACACACCACTTCACAGTGAAAAGTGTACCTTCACTTCAGCTCGTTGGGGCCGGCGAATCCACTGTTGTGATCTTCAAAGGGGGATATCAGTTTTGACGAACGATCCGCAATTCAAGCCCACTCGTTTCTCTCACAATAGCAACCGTCTTTGCTTCCGCCGCTGTCCCACCGCTTTTGCCTCTCTTGCTCCCGTCACTCACACTTTAATTGCAACCGCTCTACTTGCCTCTTCCGCCTTTCCTTGCTTTGGCTTTGGCCTCGGCCTCTCTCTCTCGCCTGCTTCCTCTGCCTCTTCAAAATACCACGCGCTCCAATAGCTGCTTGATTAGCCGCTGCAGCTGCCGCCAAGCGGGAAGGAAGTCGACCGGAAGTTGAAGCCGGCCGCGTGCCACCATCTTGTACCACTTTGACAGCGGATAACTTCACATCTGAGGCGTTTAAAGACTCCATTTGTCCATTATTTATTTCTAAAGAAACACGACAATGTATAAAATGCTCCATTACCTTGTAGCTTATGTTATGGCCCCGTAGAAGCAGTTTTTGTAAAAGTAGGCTAACGATTGCGTCATAACCACGCGACTCTCTGTCGCACAGTAGAGAGATTACCGTATGGACAGGAGGAGAAGCTCGCGGGCAATCGGGGGGACGTGGAGGCAAAATGACAAAATAATTAATCAGAATACCTAGCAAAAGTTTCTCCTGCTCCTAGCTCATGGACAGCTCCTACTCACACTCTCCGTCTCTGCAAGATTCGGAAGGGAATGATTCAGATTTCTCATGCCACAGCTACTAGAAGACAAACGGGTTGCTCACGTCACATCTACGTCGTCAAGCTCGGTTTGAGTCTGCGCGTCAGGGACGGAAGTCCTAAAAAATCGCTAAAAATGGGCTCTGTCCACTTCTTATACTGTCTATGGCTGCCGCTTGTCAACACGGTCGGCCATGACATGTCACCGGAACCGGCCTAGTGTTGCACCGGAAGTCCCCCCCCCCCAGGGCAACTCGTTCCGCTCCCAAAGTTCCTTCTATGTCACCCGGTGACATTTACCTTGGTAGGGCTGATCATGGCAAGATTCACTGCGACTCACTAGCTCTTGTGAGGGTTGGCTCATAAAAGAACTGATGAGTTTGATATTGTAGAGCTTTGAAAGAAAAAAGGATTAAGTAATCCTACAAAACAGAAAGGAAGGTAATTTTAATACATTACTTGCAAGTAGTCAGTTTATACATAACTGTAGGATTTATTTCTGTAAAGAGTGTTGCATAATTAAATGTTAAAAGCATTTTTATGTAATAAGTTCACTGATATGTGGGCATTTCTATGAATAAAGGTATGTCTTTAATAGCAAGCAATAATCATATGAACTCGTTTAAAAATAACATGATTTACATGCAAACGGGACAGTTATCAGCAGTGTAACTGATCTGATTATGACAAAATAATCGAATATATGATGTTCCACCAACGTTTGAAGAAGGAAAACCCTACGAAAGCTGGAAGAATGAAGTCAACATTTGGGCCAGAGTTACCGATTTGGAAGAAAAAAAACAAGCTCTTGCCGTCGCCCTGGCGCTATCAGGAAGGGCGCGGGATACGGCGATGGAAATTCCGGTAGATGATCTAAATAAAGACACTGGAATGACCACTTTGTTAGCGAAACTGGATGCTTTGTTCCTTAAAGAGGAAAAGGACAGGATCTACGATGCTTACTCAGATTTTGACCAGATTATGAAAGAAGCAAACATGTCCATGGCGGACTATATTATTGATTTCGAACAGCGCTATTCTCGGATGATAAAGTACAACATGGAGCTACCCGACGCAGTTTTAGCTTTTAAGCTTTTGGACACTGCGTGTTTGGATATGACGGATAGGCAGTTGGCTCTAACTGCATGCACTGACTTAACATATGCCTCGATGAAGTCCGCTCTGAAGAGAATATTTGGCGGAAAAATGAGCGCGGCAGCACAAAGTATTAGCCAGGAGTCCATGTTTGTGACAGAGCAGCGACGGCAAAAAAGTAAGTCCTGGCAGCAAAGCGCTCATCAGAAAACTCCACAGCCCGGTACAAACCCGCTAGATAAGTACGGACGGCGATCGAAATGTGCAGTGTGCCAAAGTACATATCACTGGGCCAAAGATTGTCCGCATAAAGGTGAGAGTGTTAAGATTACAGAAGATAAAACTGACATGGAAGAGTGTAATATTACTCTGTACACCAAAGAATCACCGACAGATGCAGAAATATTCATGACCGAATGTTTTGGCTCAGCGATAATAGACACTGCTTGTACTAGGACAGTCTGTGGACAAGAGTGGCTTGACAATTACAGTACGGTGTTACAGAAGAAAAGTGTAAAGATGATGAAAGAAACAGAAGCAGAAAGTCACAGGCCTTTCAAGTTTGGAGATGGAAAAGTAGTTTACTCAGGAAAAAGAGTCAAGATTCCTGCAAAGATTGGCAACATGAAGTGTAATATTGAAACAGAAGTGGTGCCTGTAAACATCCCCCTGCTATTAAGTAAGACATCATTAAAAAGGGCAGGGACCGTTCTGGACATGGAAAATGACAGCGCAGTAATGTTCAACCAGCCGGTCAAACTAGACTTTACAAGCTCTGGACATTATTGTGTGAACATTGTGGACAATGACAATAAAAATCCTGCTCACTCTGATCAGATATTAACGGTTAAAGATGAAATATTGTCAATCACAGACAAGATGAACACAAGCGAGAAGATGAAAGTTTTGGAAAAGCTTCATAAACAGTTCGGGCATGCCTCTGCAGACAAACTACTAAGACTTATGAATAATTCTGGCAACAAGGACGCAGAATGCCCCAGCCTGTTGCAAAAGATCATAAACCAGTGTGAAGTGTGTCAGAAATACTGTAAAACCAAACCAAAACCTGCTGTTGGCTTACCACTAGCATCTACGTATAATGAAACAGTTGCTATAGATTTGCACGAGCTTGAGCCAGGGGTTTGGTACCTACACATTATTGACCAGTTTACTCGTTTTAGTGCTGGTAGTGTCCTCACCACCAAGAGGGCTTCTGAAATTGTCAAGCGTTTTATCCACGATTGGATCAGTGTACATGGCCCACCGCAAAAGCTATTCAGTGACAATGGTGGCGAGTTTAATAATGAAGAAGTGAGAGACATGGCCGAGAACTTTAATATTGAAGTTAAGACAACACCTGCCTACAGCCCCTGGAGCAATGGACTGTTGGAGCGCCATAATCAAACCCTAACTGAGATCATAATGAAAGTGAAAGCTAGTACTGAATGTGACTGGAGCACTGCAATGGACTGGGCCTTGATGGCAAAGAACTGTATGCAAAGTGTCCATGGGTACAGTCCATATCAGCTGGTGTTCGGGCAGAATCCTAATCTGCCCTCAGTGTTAATTGACAAAGCACCGGCTCTAGAGGGGACTACCAAGAGTGAATGGGTTGCTAAGCACATTTCAGCCCTGCATGCTGCAAGAAAGGCTTTTACAGAAGCTGAATGTTCGGAGAGGATACGGAGAGCTCTAAAGAAACAGTTACGGCCCACTGATGAGCGATACGAACCTGGAGATAAGGTCTATTACAAACGTGTGGACTGTCCAGAATGGAAAGGGCCTGGAGTGGTCATTGGACAGGATAATGCAGTTGTTTTTGTCAGACATGGAGGCACCTGTGTCAGAGTGCACCAACTTAGGTTAAGAAAAGTTACTCATGAAAATGAAGAGCCTCAGATTGTCTCTGAGGAGAATAATCAAGGACAACGTACAGTGGACATCATTGAATAAGAGACAAATGGAGAAAACGCAGAGAATGATCCTTTACCTGCTCTTGAAAATGCAGAAGCAGAGAGACCAGACATTGGAAACATTAACATAAAGACTGGACAAATTGTGACATTTAGAAACCAAGCAAGTGGTGTTTCACAAACAGCAAAGGTGCTAGGACGTGCTGGAAAAGCCACTGGAAAATATAAGAACTGGTACAACTTGGAGCTACTTGAGCCTGCGAAAGGTAGCTGGTAACAGTGAATCAGCAGATCTGTCACAATTAGAGGATCTTCGTGTCCAGAAAGAGGTTCCAAATTCGGATACACATGAGGATGTTTTTGTGACTAAGGATGTGTCTTTTGATGAAGCAAAAGAAAAGGAAATACAAAATTGGAGACAGAACGAGGTGTTTGAAGAAGTTGAGGACAAAGGACAAAAGTGCGTCTCCACTCGATGGGTGTGCACTTTGAAAGAGACTGAAAATGGATTAGTTCCCAAAGCAAGACTTTTTGCACGAGGATTTGAGGAGCTACAAGTTTCTGAGCTGCAAAAGGACTCGCCAACTTGTGCCTCAGAGTCACTGAGACTCCTAGTGGCAGTGTTATGTCAAAGACAATGGGAACTTCACTCAATGGACATAAAATCTGCCTTCCTACAAGGCATGGAGCTGTCCAGAGACATTTTTGTCAAACCACCACTGGATGCCAATGGCACAGGGACACTTTGGAAACTAAGAAAATGTGTGTATGGTTTAGCTGATGCCTCATTGTATTGGTATAACAGAGTTAAAAGCATTATGACGGAAGCAGGAGGTATTGTGTCTAAGGTTGACCCTGCAGTTTTCTACTGGCTTGATGAGGACGCGAATGTAACTGGTGTACTTGCTTGTCACGTTGATGATTTCATATGGGGAGGTTCACAGCTGTTTTCAGAGAGTGTCATACCTTACCTTAGGTCAAAGTTCAATGTAGGTCGTGAAGCTCACAATAACTTTTCCTATGTGGGTGTGGATTTTGTGACTTTGGGCAAGAAGGTACAAATACAAATAGGATCTACTAGTTTCGCTATTAGTAGATATGCTGCTGCCGAACAATGTTGAAAGACGCACAGACGTACACGCATGATAATGCCTTGGTTATGTAGCCTATGTAACCCTCCCTTTCAGTCGGTCACGTTCGACGTCATGTTGATGTACCAACGAATTGGGATCTCAAATTGTTGGCTCAAGCCTTTGTATTAAGCTCTAAAATGACGTTTTGGAATTAGCAACAGCGTGTTTTAAGAACAAAAACCTGACAAATGTCTTGAAATAGCCTACATCATCTGAACAGTGTTTTGAGGCGTGGTAACCGTAGTATAAGCGGAATAATTGAATCAGGGGTGTTGTATTATTGAAAAATAATGTACAAAGATAATTAGGGACTTTTGTCCCTATTAATTTAATGGTATTCGTCAATTATTCCTTTCTTATTCCCACAATACTTTTGAACTCTGTCTCGTCTTCTGTCCAAACATGCCACACCATTGTTACCGGCCTCAGACTATAGGGGATATCTGGATATAAGGACACACAGGCAGTGAAGCACTGTGTACCTGTGAAACAATAAAAGAGACCCTTTTGTCTTTTGGCGCGTCAGTTTACTTCTGAGATCACACCCGGGGGAAAGCTAGTCTCTATTGTGTGCTTCACAGGAGCGCTCAGGCGCCATGCAGATGTGGCAGTGAACCAACATATAACACCGTGTCCTAGACGCAACGCGACACGCGATAAAAGGTATATTTTCCATGTAAATCAGAGTTTTTGTTCTAACCAGCCGCAACGGCGTCACACAATGATTCTATTTTAGAAACGGTTTCTATCTCTGCGACGTCACAGCTAGAACAACAACAAAAAGTATGATAATCTCATGTACTGTTTATGTGCTTTATTTAATGTTAAAAGCGTCTGTGTGAGATTGAATATCATTTTGCGTGTATTTTCAGCCCGATCTCATCCCAAGGCGTCATATACTGACGCTTTTGACATTTCGTCTACATCCAACGCACATGGCACCCTTTAGCGTCAATATGAGACGCAGATAGATATGGGCCAGAAGGCGCCTCCTAGCGGTCTAACCCTAACCCTACCCCAGACCTAAACCTACCCATAACCAAACAAAGCGCTGTGCGTGTCATATTGACGCTAAAGGGTGCCATGTGCGTTGAATGTAGACGAAATGTCAAAAGCGACGCCCTAGGATGAGAATGCATTGGTATTTTATAGCCGTAGGCCTACTAAAAGCAATACCTCAGATCTTCAAAATAAATGAAAGTGAACAAGAATGTTCAAACTGTCAACTCCTTGTCTATGACAACGATTTTTTCAGTAACGCAGAATGTATTTTTAATAATGTTAAAATGGTGTAATATTCATGAATTTGATTATGTATTGAAGTTATCCATTTTGTTGTGAGTGCAGCGAGCTTGCCGAGAGAGCCCGCCCACACGCTCTTCTGATTGGCTGTGATTTTTATTGAGGGTAATGGAAGTAGCAACTGAGGGCATTTCTTCTCATCAATGGAATTCAGTGAGTAGTCTTTGCAGACATGTGGTCATGTGGCCTAATAAAAGATACATTTCATTGTTTTTTCTTTCTTTTCTTCTTTAAAGTTCTGTTAAATAGCTTCAAAATCAGATCTGAACGATTTTGGTTCTCAAAGGCTCTTTCAGTTAAAACCTCTCTGAGCCAAGAAACGTCTCTTTCGATCGCAATGATCGAACTTAAAGGTGAACAGCTCATCAGAATTTGAACTGCTTCATTACATTCACAGTAAAACATTCACAGCATTATGTGCCTAGTGCAAAAACATTATATTGAACACTTATCGAATCACACCACTTGTTTACCCCAAAATGTGAATGATTTAATGAAGAATCAGTGACACATTTGAATCAACAGAGAAGCCATGTTCAAAAGCTGGTAAGTTCGGTTCTCATTTCTCTCACTGTAAAAAACAGAAGTGAAATTATTTTGTAGTTTTGCCACTTTTCCTTTCCTTCAGCATTGTGGCTTTAAAAAGGCAACAGTAAAATGGCACTGTTTAAATTCAGGCATGAGATGAAGGCAAATTAAGGGGTTATCAGTGATTAATTGAAAGTGCTGCCGAGTTAAAATACCTGTGTAATCTACTGATATATAACTAATGAGACGTTTAAATGTTCGTCCCACTTGTCGCTGAATTTCTTTTATCATTTCCTAGACACAAGAAGTAATTGGGTCGGGAGTTTTGGGAATGCTACACATTTAAGTGCTGTAGTTTTAAACATCATAAAATGTTTTTGTTCTAACTTTAAAGGTTTATTTCTAACAGTTATTATAGATGCATACTCAAAACAGATCTTGTCAATATATATTTTTTATTTATAGGCTACTTATAGCTAGCACATACAGTAGGAACGTCTCAGAAGTACAATGTCATCTGCTGACCACAGCACAGTTTCACACAGAATATTTAAAAAAAAAAACATCTCATCCTTATAATGCTGTTATGCAGAAGCGTCATGCCCATTTGAACAAATTTTTTCAGAAATGCAGTTTTCTTGACAGTTTAGAGATTCTAGGTTTTAAAAATCCAGAAACCCCCCCCCCCAAATGCATACATTTTACAGCATTTTAACTGAATAAGCAAACAAATCCAAAAGAAGACATGATGTTTTTCTTTTCTATACATGTGCATGAAACTAGAACTCTTTTATGAAATATCACTGATGGAGGACTTTCTTTTCACAGATAAACTTATACATAAAATTGCAGGAAACATCAAACCAACTGTAGTTGTTAGAACTTGTCACAACAGCACAGTTCTCTCCATTGGCGTCGTTTCCTCTCCAGTTATCAGGTTCACTTTTCTCTGAGACCCTCTGGAACCAAAACCTTCAATAGCAGAAACAGGTGGTCAGGGTTAAAACCATATTCTTCCTTTTGATAATATTTTAAGGAAAACCTAGTTTATGTAAAACAGGGGTTCTCAAACTTGTTGGGGCCAGGAACCCTTTAGGGTAGAAAATGTTCAAGGACCCTCTCAGTTAAAAAGTAATGAACACAATATGCTTGTTTTATTGGTCCAAATGGTCCCCATTTGTAAATATGCATTTTTCAGTAACAGCATTTTCTGGAAAATCAGTTGCACCCAAGTAGTCGCACTATAGGTCAAGTGCAAGTTGTTGAGAGATTTTTTTTAATTTTTTTAAATGCATAAATCGGATCGGTGTTGTTACGAACTGCTCCGAGACACAAAGGTTGAGATCCAAATGCAGCTTTAATTAAGGGGCAATCCACAGGTAGGCCGTCCAAACAAACAAACAAACAAACAAACAAAAACAAAAACAAAAACAAACAAAGGTCAGAGGCAAAAGAGTAATCCACAGAACAGGCAAAAAAAAAATAAAAAAACCAAGAGACATGAAACCAGGGAAACCGCTCGGAAATGCAGTGCAACAACATACAAAACTCCGCAGTGAGTGAATGAGTGCATAGTATAAATAGGCTGAGACTAACAGGGTGATGAGACACAGGTGAATGCAATCAGTGATGATGAGTCCGGGCAGTGAGTTATGGGAAATGTAATTTGTGAGGGAGTGATAATAGTCTGGTGTGGAGTGCCCTCTTGTGGCTCTCAAGGGCACTCCAGCTGGTGACAGGTGTATCAGTTGCATTTTATTATTACATTAAAAAATAATGTTAAATACTGTTAAATAAAATGAAATGTTTACAAACATTATAATCATGTATTTTATTTCCCCCTCACTCAACAACAAATCCTTTTCAATTTAACGTAATTCAGAACAAAACAAGAATGAAAAAGATAAATAGCCTGTAAAACAAATAGTGTCATTACACTAATTAATTAATTAATTAATTAATAGTAATTACAAACCGCATTCATTTGACTATTATTTAAAACGAAACCGAAACTGCCGTTGGGCTCCTCTCTCATTCGGCACAAATCCAAATGTTTCCATATTCGCATGTATTTGGATGCTAAACTATTAGTTTACGTAACGTCGACGTCACAGACGTTTTTATCTCGCTAAATTGGCGTGAGAGATTTGCATCTTGTGCTCCACCCCACAGCGCGGGTATAAATAAGGAAGCGGATACAAAGCACATTTGCTTTTTGCTGAGGCGCCCAGCGGGTACAGCAATAGTGGCGGCGGGATGTTACATCTCCATTCCCTCCTAAAGTCTTACCAAACTTTATCCATATATATCAGACTGGATTTATTAAAAATAGGTCCTCTTTTGACAACATAAAGAGGCTTTTGAATATCATATTCTTTGCAAAACAAGTATACTCCCCGGTGATTGCACTTTCTCTAGATGCAGAAAAAGCAATGAGTAGAATGGCTTTACTTGTTGGCAGTTCTGCGAAAATGAATTTTGGTCCAAAATTTATTTGACATGATTCATATGTTATATTAAAATCCATCTGCAGCTCTCCAAACTAATTCTGATTTGTCTTCACAATTTACTTTATCAAGAGGAACCAGGCAGGGGTGTCCTTGGCCTCCGCTACTTTTTGCATCGGCACTGAAACCCCTGGCCATTGCAATACGGACAATTTTCGGTCTAAAAATAAGAGGCTAAGAACAGAAAAGATTAACTTTTATAGTGAACCACTTCTGTACACTGTATCTGTAAAAACAATAAATACATTGATCATATATATATGGTACCCCCTGGCAATTGGTCACGGACCTCACTTTGAAAACCGCTGTTGTAAAATATATCATTATTGCAAATATTTGAATGTTCTTTCCTGTAGTAGAACAGTGTTACACTGATTAACAAACAATTGCAGACAGAGTTCTTACTGTACTCCAGTTTCAGTGAGAGTTTGGTTATTCACCCAAACCCAGCATCCTTCAGTTTGCAGATCATTGAGACCAATCCAATACTGGTCTTTTATTTCAGAGTTCAGAAACATCTAATAGAGGAAATGTACATAATTCACAATTATATAAAACAAAAAATTCAGTGGTGAGGTGTGATTCTGTAATAAAACATATTATTGTACCTTTTTATTTGGTTCAAAATTCTGCAGTATAGTTGTCTTACCTGTTCTGATTGGCTGGTTATGGTCACCAGATCGGCTCCTTTTGAAACACAGAAAGCACGACTGCTTGACCAGTTCAGTTTTTCAGAGCTGAAGTAGTAGAACTTTCCACCCCAATCTCTCAACTTCATGTCACGGTTCAAACACTGAGCTGTGAATGCTGAAATAATAATAAAAACAAAAACATATGAAAATTATATATTCTTCAGATCATAAAATTTTTTAATTTAATCAAAGTTTGGTTTAATGTGCAGAAATATTCAAACACTTTGTCAAAGCCTGTGTCATGTGTCTAGAAGAGAAATAGCTCACCTTTGTAAAAGAACAGTTCCTCTTTAACTCTGGTGTAGTTGTCTGTGAGCTCTCTCACCATGACTGATACAGAAAGTTATGAATAACATAAAATAAAAATAAAAATAAAATAAAAGAGACAAAATCATGTAATTTCTCTTTACAAGCGGTTAATGAAATGTTGTAGGCCTATTGGGTGCATTAAATATATTTTACTCACTTGTGCTGTTGGTCTCCTGGGCAGAAAGTGGCATTGAAACACTGACATCTGATTAGAGAAAAACAATTGCAGATGTATTTTATTTATTTATTTATAGTTCAGAAAGCCCTGTTTTTAGGACACTGGGGGCTGTTACTGCAGCCAGCAACTACACGATTTCCTCTCAATAATCAGTGGTGAGAAGCAGCAGTTATTGAGACTTGTTTCATCACAAGTCTTCACCTGCACAGAACTGGGGTGAGTGGGCGGAGTGTGGTAATCTGGTGCTAATGGCTGGAGTGATGTGCTGCATCTCAATTCGCCTACTTATAGTACGCCCTAAAGGTATGTAGGCAACTCTTTTTGTGAAGAAAAAGTAGATACTTTTGAATGTGTAGCAGAAGAAGCAAAGCAAAGAAGCAAAGATGGCGGCGCACACAGTTGCAGCAGCTCAGTGTCTAACCGGTCGTTGCAATTTATACCTGTTTTTGTACATGACGTTTCTTTTTGCATGTTCTTTGTGTTCGTTATGTCGAGCAAATAACACCTACAGTCGGCATGATCTCCTTAAAATCGGATTATGTTATGAACAGGCCGTAACAAGAGAGTTTCTTCGCACACACACTATTCCAGTGTCGTTAGCGAGGAGCCCCGGCTCTCCATGGATTATCATCCCAGCAGGGAGGAGGCGCAGACGGCGGAGAGAAAGAAGGCAAAAGAGAGGCTGCAGGGCGGGCGTGCTAAAAAGGCTACGGAGGCAGCCGTTCAAACCACCGCTACCTAGCCTCTTTCTCACAAATGCAAGATCACTTGCAAACAAGATGGATGAATTGAGGCTACAGACTGCATCAAACAACATATTGAAAATGCGTGCATTATGCTCATCACGGAGACCTGGCTTCACCAATTTATCCCAGATTCTGCCATTGAGCTAGCAGGCTACATCACACAGCGCCATGACAGAACAGAAAACTCCGGTAAGAGCAGGGGAGGGGGGCTTTGTGTGTATGTAAACAATAGCTGGTGTACTAACACAGTGACTATAGATAGTCACTGTTCCTCAGATCTGGAATATCTAACTGTTAAATGCAGACCCATCTATCTCCCAAGGGAGTTCACTGTGATCATAATAACGGCTGTTTACATTCCACCGGATGCTAATGCTAGCTCAGCTATTGAACTTTTGCATGCAAGCATTACCAATAAGCAGAGTATGTATCCTGATGCGGTGCACATTATAGCAGGGGATTTTAATCATGCAGACTTAAAGACAGCACTCCCTAAATTCCATCAGCATGTTAAATGTGCTACGAGGGGAGATAACATCCTGGACAAGGTATATTCCAACATCAAACTGGGTTACAGGGCCAGACCACTACCACACCTGGGCCAGTCCGACCACTTGTCCTTGTTTTTAATCCCTGCATATGCCCCCATCAGGAAAACTGCTCCTGTCACCATAAAGACCGTTGTCACATGGCCAGAGGGTGCCTACCAACAGCTGCAGGACTGCTTTGAGAGGACCAACTGGGAGGTTTTTGAAAATCAGGACCTGGAGGTGTTCGCAGACAGTGTTCTGTGCTATATTAAGAACTGCACAGAGACTGTCACAGTGAACAAACACATTCGGGTATACCCCAACCAGAAGCCCTGGATGACACGGGAGGTCCAGCAGCTGCTAAAAGAGAGGGATACCGCCTGGAGGTCCGACAACATAGATCTCTATAGCACAGCCCGAGCCAACCTGAAGAGGGGCATCACTGAGGCCAAGGCAGCCTACAGGAGGAGGATAGAGAGCCATCTGAGCAGTAACAACAGCAGGCAGGTGTGGCAGGGAGTTCAGCATCTGACCAACTACAGGACCAACTTTGGGGCTGTGGAGGGTGACCCCGCACTGGCAGAGGAGCTCAACATCTTCTTTGCCCGTTTTGAAGCTACAGCACCAGAGACGGCACCACTACACCACATGGCCCACAGCGGCATAAACCTCACAATTGAAGAGCATGAGGTGAGGCGCGCGCTGCGGGCCATCAACCCGAGGAAGGCAGCTGGTCCGGATGGCATCCCGGGACGTGTGCTGAAAGACTGTGCAGATCAGCTGGCTGGAATCTTTACAAAGATCTTCAACCAGTCCCTGGCACAGTCTACTGTACCACCCTGTCTGAAATCCTCGACCATAGTTCCCCTGCCCAAGAAACATCACATCTCTAGCCTTAACGACTATCGACCAGTAGCACTCACCCCTGTGGTGATGAAGTGCTTTGAGAAACTGGTCCGTAGTTACATCACAGCAGCTCTGCCCCGCAGCCTTGACCCTCACCAGTTTGCCTATAGAGCGAACCGATCCACAGAGGACGCCATAGCCATAGCACTCCATACTGGCCTATCACACCTGGAGCAGCAGGGGAGCTATGTGCGGATGCTCTTTGTGGATTATAGCTCTGCTTTTAACACCATCCTCCCACACAAACTGGTGGTCAAACTGGCAGACTTGGGACTTCCACACACCCTCTGCATGTGGATTAATAGCTTTCTCACTGACCGCAGGCAACAGGTCAGAGTGGGCCACCACACATCCACAGTCCTAAGCCTCAGTACCGGCTCTCCCCAGGGCTGTGTGCTGAGTCCTCTATCTACACGCACGACTGTTCCGCTGTCCATCATTGTAACACCATGGTGAAGTTTGCGGATGACACCACAGTGGTGGGGCTCATCTCTAGGGGGGGGGATGAGTTGGCCTACAGAGATGAGGTGGAGCAGCTGTCAACATGGTGCAAGGCCAACAACTTGATCCTCAACACCTCAAAAACTAAAGAACTTGTCATAGATTACAGGAGGAAGACAACAGAGATCCCATCATTATACATCAATGGGGACTGTGTGGAGAGGGTAGCAGATTTCCGCTTCCTGGGAGTCCACATTGAGAAGAGCCTATCCTGGGGCGTTAATACTTATGAGCTGCTGAAAAAGTCCAAGCAGAGATTGTACTTCCTGAGAATACTCAGGAGGAATAACATTACACAATCGCTGCTGGTGTCTTTCTACCGTGCCTCAATTGAGAGCGTACTGACGTACTGCATTTGCATATGGTACACCAGCTGTACAGCGGCTCAGAGAAAAATTCTCCAGGGGGTCATCAACACAGCTCAAAGGATTGTTGGCTGCCCTCTCCCCACATTGGAAGAACTACACAGGTCACGTTGTCTCAAAAAAGCCCAGAACATTATAAAGGACACCCACCATCCTGGTCACTCACTGTTTGAACTCTTGCCTTCAGGCAGACGGTACAGATCAGCTAATACAAGGACAAATAGGTTTAAACATAGTTTTTACCCTACTGCAATAACAACTCTCAATGCTGCTATTAAATAACAAAATAGGCACGTCTGTTAGATTGTGTGTGTATGTATATGTGTGTGTGTGTGTGTGTGTGTGTGTGTGGGGGGGGGTTATAGGAAAATATTTGTTTTTAAATATATTTTATTTTATATACATTTTTATCTACTTACTGATGGATGCATTGACTGGAGAGCACTTTTAAATTTCGTTGTATTGATTACAATGACAATAAAGATCTATTCTATTCTAAGAGTAGACAAGCTTTGGGACATACTATCACGTCGTACAAATGCGTCTTTAACGGTTGCTCTCTGTCACTCCAACTGTGACGCAAACTGTCATTCATCTTGTCAAAGATAAAATCCTCCACATTTCATTTCCTACCAGCACGTTGATCTGCAGTCGCGGGTCTTTCATGCGGAGACTCTCCTCATATTAATGCAGAACGGATCTTTATAAAAGTCAACATTGTTATTGCAGATTAAGTATAACACGGATAACATTAAATATACATATTTTTTAGCAGGTTAAACTTGGATTAGTCACTCAAACCTTTATCTAAACCTCCCACAGTCGGTCGCGCAAATCCGGCATGTTTTGTAGTTTTTTTTAACACTTTTTACTTGTGTTTGTAGTTCCTCCTCCAAAGCGCAATTGGGTAGTGGGCAATAGCCTTTAGAATAGTAGACCATCCGGGGACTTCTGGCATACTCTTTTCAACATACTATGCTTTGGGACACACTTATTCTAATCTCATCTACTGTTTAGGATGGATAGTATGAACATTGAGATGCAGGGATGGTGTTGTTGAATCCGTGCCATGAATTAGCCTATAACAAATGCCTGCAGAGGGCGCCAGCGGCCTGGTGATTGTTGTTACACTTTACAGCAAGATCAAATACTTGTTTCTAATTGGCCAAACAATATTTAATTCAAGTTCATGTATACGATTGTCACAGTCCCAGTTTTTAACTCTCTGGTACTTTTCTAAGAGCTCTCTCTCAGAGTCTGATGCAGAAGACTCTAAACAAATGAGAGGTTGTTTTAATGTAGTCTATAAAAGCCCGCTGGTGCCTCTGGGTAATTTTTTTATCAGCTTTATATCTGTCAAGTGTTAACAATTTCAACCCACAGGAAATCAATCAATAAGCTGTACCATAACTCTTGTATAAGTGTATAACTGCCTTAAATGTGTCTGTTATCATCAGAGCAAAGATCAAATAGAGCAAGAATTATACTCACACATGAACCCCAGAACACTCAGACCTCCAAGAGCCAAAACAAGAGAGACACCGAGGGCGATCAGAAGAACTTTAGTCCGCTTTGAGGAAGTAACTTGATTCCCTGTGATTAGAAATCAAATGTGATGACTGAATTCCAGCATGATTCAATAGTACAACGTTGATTAAAAACATTCACAGATCCTTTTAACATTAAAACAAACATTGTTACTTTTCTGTATTTAAAAAAGGCAGAATAAGCAATCTTTATTAGGCCTGGGGGGGCACCTAAAACAAATTATAATAATTGTGGCCACTATATATATATAGTAATAAGCTGAACATTCAAAAGACATTAATACATTGAGATCACTGAGTCTGAGGTTTTTGTAACTTCCTACATATTTCTTTTTGTGTTTAGTTCCCATGACACACTGCTTTCTCATTCTCAGTATAAAGCAACTATGTTTTTTTTTTTTTTTTTTCATCTATTTATTTGATGGGCTCCGTACAAATTGTTTAAGTAATTAAAAGGATTTATGCATTATACCAATAGAGCATCAATATATCTATAGTAAAACAAATATATGCAATAAAAAAAAAAAAAACATAGTTGCTTTATACTGAGAATGAGAAAGCAGTGTGTCATGGGAACTAAACACAAAAAGAAATATGTAGGAAGTTACAAAAACCTCAGACTCAGTGATCTCAATATATTAATGTCTTTTGAATGTTCAGCTTGATGGGACACATCTTAACGTTAGATTGTTTTGTGCTGTGGCTACAGTGAATGCGCTGTCTGCGCACCTTTTATTTCTGTTTATTGTTTTGAGTTTTCACAATAAAACATACGAGTCCCAGTCACGCTGACCCTGTCTTCTCCCTTCAAAACACAGAACCTCATCACATATGTCCTGCCAGGCGCGGAGTTTGCGGGGGGCAGGGGGAGCATTGCCCCCCCTGGTGAAACGGGTAATTGCATTTTTTTCAACAAAAATTTTTTTTTGCATTGTTTAAAAAAAAAGATATATTATAAATATTTTAAATAACACAAAACAACTAAATAGTGGTAGGTAATACATCTGATTTCATATAGGCCTACTGCTTTAGTAAAAAAAAAAAAAAAAAATTCGGGGCTCTGGGTCATGTGACTTCACATCGAAAGCGACATTACGGCCAAGCTCTCACCCCATGCTCTCACCTGAGACCATTTTCGACGCATATGCAGGACGCAAAAAACGAAAATTACTGTTGCACTACTCTGGACAATGTCTAGGTCTGTACGTTTTATTTCTCTGCCAAATAACTGCTTAAGCTGGAAGCTTGTTTCCGCCACAAAATAAAACATTTTAAAAGATAATTGCGACTTTTTATCTCACAATTGCGACATCTCGCAATTCTGACTTTATTTCTCAGAGATATAAAGTCAGAATTGCGTGAAATAAAGTAGCAATTGCGTGTTATAAAGTCAGAATTCTGACTTTTTTTCTCGCAATTGCGACTTTATATCACGCAATTCTGACTTTATAACACGCAATTGCGACTTTATTTCACGCAATTCTGACTTTATATCTCTGAGAAATAAAGTCAGAATTGCGAGATGTGATGTCGCAATTGTGAGATAAAAAGTCCAATTCTAAGGGAAAAAAAGACGGACTTTTTTTTTTTTTTACCTCAGAATAGTTTATATCTCACAATTCTGACTTTATAACACGCAATTGCGACTTTATATCACGCAATTCTGACTTTATATCTCCCAATTGCGACTTTATATCACGCAATTCTGACTTTATATCTCCCATTTTGCGACTTTATAGGGGTCGCAATTATTATTATTTATTTATTATTCAGTGGCGGAAACAAGCTTCTATAGGTCCCAGCTGCTACAATGATTTTTTTTTTTTTGTTGCCCCCCCTGGCTCGAATGTCAAACTCCGCCTATGTGTCCTGCATTTGTGGATGATTTCATTTGCTAAATTTGATCAAAGTTATCTGTAGCAGTCACACCTGTGTGTGTGTGTGTGTGTGTGTGTGTGTATGTGTGTGTGTGTGTGTGTGTGTGTGTGTGTCTGTCTGTCTATGTGCATGCATTATCTCACCCCTTCATCTGTGTTCTGCATTTGTGGCTGATTTGTGTGTGTGTGTGTGTGTGTGTGTGTCTGTCTGTCTATGTGCATGCATTATCTCACCCCTTCATCTGTGTTCTGCATTTGTGGCTGATTTGTGTGTGTGTGTGTGTGTGTGTGTGTGTGTGTGTGTGTGTGTGTGTGTGTGTGTGTGTGTGTGTGTGTGTGTGAGCATGTCTGTTCTACATTGCATTTGTGGTCTATCTGTGTAAAAAATTTCAGATTTATCCTGCATTTATTGTTTTGTTTTTTGTTTTGTTTTTTGACCCCAGACACCAAGAGTGTGACTTTTTTTTTGTTTTTGTTTTTTACATACCCTTACGAAAAATAAGTATACTTCAAGTTAATTTTATGAAGTATACTTAAGTAATGTTCAAGTATATTTTTAAGTATACTTTATGTAGTAAGTATACTAATATCAATGTGTACTTGTAGTAAACTTGTAAGTGTACTATTTCAATACTGCTTGGGACTAAATTGGCCCACTTTTAGTATATAAAAGTATATGTTTAAGTGTAACATAAGTGTAAGAGTAGTAAACTACTTATTTACTACTTTAATACAAGTAGTACATTTTTTAGTTTATGAAAGTACACACTGAAGTGCACTCTCAGTAAACTATTAGTTTAGTAGTTTATACTGCAAGTATAGTTGTAAGTTTTCCTTAAGTGAACATAACATTATACTTATAGTTTACTATTTAAATATAATTTTCACACTTGCAGTATACACTATGTTCAAATGTAGATATCATTTTTTTATACTTGAAAAATACATTTAACTGTACTTTTCATGCATCCTTTTTTATCAACACTTGAATGTCAGTAAGTTTCATAAAGAAAGGCAACATTTTAAACAAAAGTGTGAATGTTCACAGTGCATTTTATGCAAACAACTCTAATCGTAGTTGTAACTCTATATTTACAGTAGGCATAATTGTCATTGCGTATGTGTATGCAGCATGAGTCAAATACAATCTTCTGTTCGTGAACAGTTGTATTTCATTCATTAATCTGAATATGCATCCGTGCATTTGCCATTGGGTCGTGTGATAGTAATATCTTAGTAGTATTTTAAGTGATAATTGATTCTATAAACAACTATAAAAGATAAATTTCGGCTTTCTCCGGCTCCCTGCACCGGGCGTAATGCGAAACCGGAAGTGTCTAAGCACACACTCGCTGATCCGAAATCCAAAATGGCGGCCACGTGCAACTAGCCTGAAAAGTAGAATTTAAGTTAATTCCTATACACTACCAGTGGACTAGCCTAAACAAAAATCCAGATACGCAGAATTCTGAATATCTGTTTTAAGTATCTCGATCAAAAGACTGAGTTCAAGTACAGGCCAAATATACTTGGACTTTTCTCTCAGTATAAGTCAAGTTTCTGAGAAGTACATAAAGTATATTTTTGAGAAGTATATAAAATGTAGACTGAAAGTATACTTTCTTATTTTTAGTTTAAAAGAAGTATACTAATAGAACACTTGAATTAACTTCTTTTTTGTAAGGGTACCTTCAGAACAACCTAATCAAGCTGTTTTTGTGTGTTTGTATATATAGATAATGTAGAAAAAGTCACAAAATCTTGTGCCACTTAGATGAAGGGAACCAGGTTATTTTAACTAAGGAGGGTCACAATTTAACCCACACACAATATGAGGGTTAAATGTCGGAGTTGACAGCTTTTGATTCCCAGGGAACACATGAATAGATAAAATGTATACCTTGAATGTAATGTAAGCCGCTTTGGACAAAAGCATCTGACAAATGTGTAATTGTTGAATGAACATAAAAAAACCTTACACGGTAACTGCAGTGCTAAAATCTTAGAAATAGAAATTCTAATGGATACTGATGACATTCCCAGCCTTACCTTTGTAATGAAAGCGTTTTTCATCTGAAGAAACTGTTGAAAGTTTGAAATCAGTATTTTCATAGATTGAATCCATTTCATGAGCCTGACAGAAGACGTGTCCGCTGAGACTTCAGTTCTGCTCGAGTTTGTCCAGAATAAGGAAGTCACATAAAATGTCATTCATATTTATACAGACAGGAAATAATAAAGTAATGAGTCTGAAGAACACATCTAGCAACTAATATGTAAACAGCCAAAAAGTTTGTATTAGTTTTTATCTCCTGCTTTAACTTAATAACAATTTTTAGAGTGCAACTTGACTATACTGACTTGACTTTTTGACTATAGGTCTTGGCACCTAATTAGCTGGAAGAGCGAAGTGAGCATTGATTTGAATAATTAAAGGATTAAAAGGGATTCAAGATAATAAAGAAAAAGAAATAAAGTCCAATTGTAGTTATGAAGTAGCTTGAGTAACTTTTATGTTTTTATTTTTGAAAACTGACTTAATGTGTGAATGTTATTTTAGCCTTCAAAAATAATTTAAAAATAAATTCTTAAAATAGATTTTAAAAATGATTTAATTATACTGAAAAATTATAATAATAGTGAAGTACACACATACTAAATATATATATATATATATATATATATATATATATATATATATATATATATATATATATATATATATATTTGGGTAAACATAAAACACTTATGGTTCAGAGCAGAGAATTATACTATTTAAGGTCAACATAAAAACAGCTTTCAAACAATGCTGAAGTCACACTTCTTCTAAGAGAAAACTAAACCACAACCACAATCAACTGAACGCCCTATAATTCTCTTCTCTGCTTTTAACTTCTGCTTTATCTTATAATCTAGCATATACTTGGCATTATGTAATAATTGCAAACAATTCTTGCCTCTCTCTCTCAAAAATATGCTGCATTATGGAAGTAAAAATGGTTTCATTTTTCATGTCGACCTAATATTTACAGTAATGTTTAGCATATTTTTTTTCCTGCTTGGAAAAATATCAATGGTCGCAAAGAATTCCCTTAAGTGTCTCAAAAAATTAGCTTTAAGGAAGATTTTGTTTGGGCGCAGTACCAAACATTTTCACTAGGTGACAACCAGACTCCATTACTGCCCATATAAGGGCGCCTCCATTTCCATATGTGGTTTGAGTGATCTGAACCATTATTTCCATAATTTTCATACAACTTATCAAGTAGACATCCTATTCAGAAGTAGTATGGGAAGTTTGGTTGAGTTTAAAATGAATTCAACCTCTATTAAACACATAAAAAGAACACATATTTGCGTTATAGCTCGCTGCCACATCACAAATGGGGAATCTATATATTTTTTTCTTTATATTTAAAACATTTTTAGATCTTTTTTTCTAAAAATAAATAAATGTATGTTATCTTTTGAACGTTTGGCATGAAAACAAACTGAGGTTTCTACCATTCTTTCATGGTTTTTCATGTTCATTGCTATTTCAAAATAAAGGTCTGACCACGCCTTAGGAGTATGAACATATTCTTGTTGAAAATTGATAAATTATGGCTTGAAGGGGGTGGATTGGAATCCACTGCTGCTTCACTGTATATGTAATGAGTGATTAATAATCAAGGATAAGCATTTCTACATAAATCATTTCTATATTCAATGAGTGATTCATACTGTTAATCATATGTTTGCTGTGAGTGTTAACCAGCTGCTTTTAGCATTCTGATGTAACCCTCAACATGTGTTGTCTATATATCTGTTTCTAGCTGACGAGTTAAGGTTACAGGGAACACTACATCCTTGCATCGCTTTCTGCCAGGACTTTTACGTGATTTTCCCAACTCACTGAAGTGACGTCGACGTCCGGGTTAGCGGTAGCATTAGCCATCAGGCAAGTGTTATTTAACCTCCTCAGACCCGAGCTTTGGTTTGACGTGCATTTTAGATTTCTTCTAGCTTTTTGGGGTTAGGAGGGACCGATACATATAATAACCAGATATTATCTTTGAACATGAAGCACTTTTTGAAAAAAATTATGTCCACATATGTGGACACTGGGTCTGAATTCACAGAAAACAATCAAGACACCATTGTGTAACAAAATGCAAATCTCTTTTATTTACAGCCTGTGCCTGAACATTTTTCGTTGTTACTCTTGTATAACTTCTGAACATACATAACATACATCTTCCGCTTATCCGGGGCCGGGTCGCGGGGGCAGAATAAGAAAGAATAAATGCCCAGACTTCCCTCACTCTAGACACTTCCTCCAGCTCTTCCGGGGGGACACCGAGGCGTTCCCAGGCCAGCTGGAAGACATAGTCCCTTCCGGTGGGACGCGCCCAGAACACCTTCCCGGGAAGGCGTCCAGGAGGCATCCGGAACAGATGCCCGAGCCACCTCAGCTGAGCTCCTACCGAGTGACCGAGCTTCTCATCCTATCTCTAAGGGATCGCCCAGCCACCCTGGGGAGAAAGCTCATTTCGGCCACCTGTATCGGGGATCTTGTCCTTTCGGTCATGACCCACAGCACAGGACCCACAGCTCAGCCCAGGTGAGTTGGATCCGAAAATTTAGCCGGGGCCCCACCCTGGAGCCAGGCCCGGGGTTGGGGCTCGTATGAGAGCGCCTGGTGGCCGGGCCTCCCCCCATGGGGTCCGGCCGGGCTCAGCCCGAGGAAGTGACCTGGGGCCGCCCTCCCATGGGCTTACCACCCGTAGGAGGGACTGTAAGGGGCCGGTGCTTAGAGGATCGGGCAGCAGTCGAAGGCAGGGGCCTCAACGACCTGATCCCTGGACACGGAATCTAGCTCTAGGGACGTGAAATGTCACCTCGCTGGTGGGGAAGGAGCCTGAGATTGTGCATGAGGTTGAGAGGTACCGACTAGAGATGGTCGGGATCACCTCCAAGCACAGCTTGGGCTCTGGAACCACACTCCTGGAGAGAGGATGGACTCTTTACCACTCTGGAGTTGCCCATGGTGAGAGGCGGCGGGCTGGTGTGGGTTTGCTTATAGCCCCCCAGCTCAGCCGCCATGTGTTGGAATTCACCCCAGTGAACAAGAGGGTCGCTTCCCTGCGCCTTCGGGTCGGGGATTGGTCTCTCACTGTTGTGTGCGCCTATGGGCCAAACGGCAGTGTAGAGTACCCGGCCTTCTTGGGGTCTCTGGGAGGGGTGCTGGAAAGTGCTCCGACTGGGGACTCCGTTGTTCTACTGGGGGACTTCAACGCCCACGTGAGCAGCGACAGTGACACCTGGAGGGGCGTGATTGGGAGGAACAGCCCCCCTGATCTGAACCCGAGCGGTGTTCTGTTATTGGACTTCTGTGCTAGTTACAGCTTGTCCATAACGAACACCATGTTCAAGCATAAGGGTGCCCATCAGTGCACATGGCACCAGGACACCCTAGGCCGGAGGTCGATGATCGACTTTGTGGTCGTTTCATCTGGCCGTATGTCTTGGACACTCGAGTGAAGAGAGGGGCAGAGCTGTCAACCGATCACCACTTCTGAATATTGAAATGGAGAAACAAAATGTATATCCAAATAAAAAACAGATCCAAAAAACATGAAAATTTGCTTTCTTTTTTGTAACACTCCAAAACTTCAACTTCTCCAAACTAGTAATGTTCTTTTTATTTGTGTGTGTGTGTGTGTGTACGGTGATCGCGAGTGAGCAAGAGAGTGTGTGCGAGAGAGAGAGTGAGCGTGTGTGTGTGTGTGTGTGTGTGTGTGTGTGTGTGTGCGCGCGCGCGATCGCGAGTGAGCAAGAGTGTGTGTGTGTGTGTGTGTGTGTGTGTGTGTGTGTGTGTGTGCGAGATCGCGAGTGAGCAAGAGAGAGAGTGTGTGTGTGTGTGTGTGTGTGTGTGCGCGCGCGCGATCGCGAGTGAGCAAGAGAGTGTGTGTGCGTGAGTGAGTGAGCAAGTGTGTGTGCGTGTGTGTGTGTGCGCGCGATCGTGATCGTGAGTGAGTGAGCCAGTTAGCGTCACGAAGCTCAGTGCAACTACAAATTCTAATTTTTTTGCTCACATTCTTATACAGTTTCATCGAAGTTAAGTCCCATTGTCCACATATGTGGACATCAAATTTAGCAGCATAGTAAATCTTCCCTTTTACAAAAGTTTGTCAAATGTGCATGCCATTTTAATCATACAACACTATTATGCATAACTTAACAAGAATAAACAATGAAATGTTATACATTTTTTTACATTGTGGACGTTTTGGTCTGATGTGGCTGCGTGACATTTCGCCTGTGTTCTCCGCCATCTTGAAATTATTTATGTTACGTTTTTTTTTCTCCTGACACCACCAGATGGCAGTGTAAGTGTCCACGTTTGTGAAAAACATGTTCCAGTTACACAGAATTAAGTAGTAGCCCTCAAACTGTATTCACTTTATAGCCCTTAATTCTGTAATTGTGGACAAATGTGGGCACAGAGGACTCAGATGTGACCCTATTTTTTATTTATTATAAATGTTATATCACTGTCTTCGATAAAATTTTGTCTATCCATTTATGGTGTGTTTTTTTTATTTTGGGGGTATTTTTGAATTTATTTACTTCAAAAAGTACCATATTTTCTATGTAAATTATGCTTATTTTTTTGAGTGTGAGTTTTTGGCATGATGAGAATGTTGTACAGGATCAGCCCTTCATTTGTGTGTATGTTAGATATGCATTGTATTGGATCTATTGATTTATTTTTACAAAAAAACAAGAAGAATGCTCTAAATTACAGTTTTTGCTCTAAATTACATTACTTTCACTTTCACTTTCACCTTCACTGTCACTGTCACTTTCACTTTCACTTTCACTTTTTCCCATTCATTTCTATGGGTGCCCATTTTTGACCCAAATACAAGATTAAGGATTTTTTTTTTTTTCACCCACTTAACATTGTAGAATTGAGTCAAAAAAAATTGTTTGTGTTCAGGAGGCAAACTTAGGAAAAGTGGCCAAGTCTTGTACCGCTCAGATCAAGGGAAGTATTTTTTAAAAATAAATCAACATTATTTTGCCCACATTTGTCCAGAATACGGTTTTAGGGTTATGCTGCACACATCCAAAAATGTGATGTCCACGTATGTGGACACCGGGTCTGAGGAGGTTAAATAAACTCCTGATGTACTTACATGCCTCGTTTTATGAGTATAGAACCTATTTGTACTACTGTATAAGTTCTGGGCATTATTAGTGGGGTATTTTACGAGATACAACCTTGGATCCATTAGCGCCTGCACTAGGGGGGGTTTGGCTCGAGGTCATGGTGCAAAGGACCCTAGGTTAATTTTACTCCGAACCATCCCTTTAAGATGTGTTTTTGATTTTATGAACTCTTAGCCAATCAGAAACTGCAGCCTGAAGCAAGGACATAGCTTAGACCTTGGTGAAGGGTATAATTGCTGTGATCTTTGTAACTGTAAGCGGGGCGGCCTACGAACTCCTGTGTGAGTCTTGAAGCTGACTTCTGCTGATGAAACTGCAAACTATCTTCAGTAAATATATTTCTTTAATTTATTAAAGATTGTAATGAAATTTAAAAAATCCTTAAAAGTCTTTGAATCCAGTGGACGGCACAAAGTGCACAACCTGTGTTTTCTTTTGGGAAAGAAAGTAGAGACAAATCAATTATTTATTATTTCATTTTCTCATTTTCTCTTCATTTTAGTAATTGTGCTTATACAGTATGTGTGTAGTGGATGTCTTTTAACTTTGCACAAGGCTCAGATCTTAAGATGTACAATTTAATCTGTTCAGCTTTCTAAGTGTTTCCTCAGGCTGGCTGTGAAGTGCATCAAACTGGTATTTTTTTAATTTGCATCCAAAACAAAGAAGCATGATAGATCAGTGAAGATCAGATACTGGTGCAGCCTATAGACTTTTATGCTATTTTCATTCTCTACACAAATCAGAATTAAAATTTTCTGGTTGCTGGATTTACCTCACCTGTGGCATTGTGGTCCTGATCAGACACAGACACATTGAAATCTGAATTTAAAAGCAACAGATGCAACACAAATAAACAGATATCAAAAGCTCACATTTAGGAATGAAAGAAGAGTTTAGAAGTAAAATAGTGACGTGCATCATGTGTTAGAAGCACCACCAGGGTACAGACGCCTCTGAGAGCAAAGACAAGACAGACACTGAACTATCAGAAGAACTTTAGCCCATTTATGCAGAGCAACTTCTTTATTGAGGGTCTTCTGATCTTTCATGTTTATTATAATTATCAATATAGACAGCCATGCTCAAAAGTTTACACAATACAAGATATTTTCCATAAAAGATGTTTGCATATAGTCCAAAAGACAAAATGGCTGAATTTATAAAAATGAAGTTCAGAAGTTTATGTATTGATTCTTAATACTTTGTTGTTACCTGGATGATCCACAATGGTTGTGATGTTTTATGATGGTTGTTAATGAGATCTTTGTTTGTCCTGAGCAGTTCTTCAGAAATCCTCTTGCAAATTCTTTGGTTTTCCAGCATCTTTTGCATATTTGAACCCTTTCCAGCAGTGACTGACTGTGTGGTTTTGAGATCCATCTTTTCACCCTGAGGACAATTGAGGGACTTGAAAAGGTTCAAACATACACTATTGCTCCAGAAGGAAACACAATGCATTTGTATATAATATAAAAGTATTTGTTGAGAGGAGAACAGGGAGAGAATAGACAGACTGTTTTCTCTTCTTGAGAGATTGGTAGATAAATATAATTTTGGTTATGTAAATTAAAACTTGTTAATGAAACAAACTCGTTTTATATGAACATTATTTATTTTTGTTATGCAAGTTATAATTTGTTAATGGAACCCAAAAGGGTAATCTCTGTGCATTGTTTATTTTTTGTAATGCAAGTTAAAATTCGTAAATGAAACAAAGAACAAATTGTTTTATACATTGTTTGTTATGCAAGTTATAATTTGTAAACAAAATACATTATTCTGTATATTTATTTTTGTCATGTCAATTAATTTGTAAAATAAACAAAATAAATTGCTCTATACATTTTTATTTCCAGTACTTTTTACAGCTATTTACAAGAGTTATTAGTTATTTCAGTTCTGCTATCAGTGATAGGGTGACCATATTTTAGTTTTCAGAAAACAGGACGGGGGCGTGGTTGATGGGCGGGGCATGATTTTTGGGGAGGCGTGGTTAAGGGGTGGGGGCGTGGTTTGGGGGAGAATGCATCAAAAAATACAAATGCATTCACAACCTTGCAACTATGTTATACTTTAATACATAAAGTAATACATCCTTTCCATTCAATGTTTGGCACGCAACAATAAAATACTATATATAAAAACAGTTTAGCTTTTAACACCTTTTACATGACACTATTTCTTTTCATGGCCATAGCAGGTTAAAAATCTACTACTAAAATATATATATAAAAAAAAATCTACTATACTATTTCAGTAAAAAAACAATTTCAATCCTCCTGATGTTCTCTTAGCCTATACTTTCTTTATGTGCGCTTTTAGGTCGCTATAGCACCTTTATTTGACACTGACACGTACTGTACGTGCCAGCTTTGCAGTTCATGCATTCTGCTTTACACGGATCCCGACCGAAACGAAAACACGGGAATTTTCTCTGTAAATCATTTGTGAATTTACATTTGGGTTTTTGTTTTTGTTTTTTTTTACGCTGTTAGCTACTTACATCTTACCTCGAACTTGACCGTAAACTGAAAGCGTATGCGTCACGTTGCTAAAATTCTGTGAACGTAAAGTCCGCCTACTTTGATTTGATTGGTCATTTCAAATATTCTGACATGGACAAGCAGTGACAGACCAATGACAATGAGGCTGCGATGAACAGACACACACACAGGCTCTGTATTCTGACGTGCTCTCTGCTTGCCGCTGCGGATTGAAGAACGCGCTGATTATAACAAGACGGGACGAAGCCGGTTTCATTTGTTTTGTGTGCTAAGGCAAGCGTGTATTTAAAGAACACTCTTAATGGCCCAATGAGAAATAATGAAAACCAGGACATTTTCATCACTTTTTAAAAAACAGACAGGACGGCCAGGACAGGACGTGAAAACAGGACATGTCCTGGGAAAACAGGACGTTTGGTCACCCTAATCAGTGACGCTGTTGAACACTGTTGAGAAATGCACAGACGGGTAATTCACACACACACGCCTCGGTTATATATGTAACCCTCATTCCCTTTCAGTCGGTCACGTTCGACGTCACGCCGATGCACCAAAGAATTGGGATCTCAATTCGTCAGTATGTCGACGTGACGTCGAACGTGAAAGGGAACTCTCTCTCTCTCTCTCTCTCTCTCTCTCTCTCTCTCTCTCTCTCTCTCTCTCTCTCTCTCTCTCATTAGTCTGCTATCAGTGGCTCAAGCCTCTATTACAAGCTCAAAATTACGTTTTGAAATTAGCAACAGAGCGTTTTAGGGACAAAAACCTGACAAATGTCTTGAAATACATCATCTGAACAGTGTTTTGAGGCGTGGTAACCGTAGTTTTAGCCGTATAATTGACTCAGGGCCGTTGAATTATTGAAATATAATGTAAAAATAATTATTGAAAAATAATGTAAAAATAATTATTGAAAAATAATGTAAAAGTAATGAGGGACTTTTGTCCCTATTAATTTAATGGCAATTATCCCTTACTTATTCCTTATTCCTTACTTATTCCTGTAATTCTTTTGTGTTTTATGAGTTTAATAAATAACTCTGTCTCGTCTTCTGTCCAAACATGCCACACCGCTACCAGCCTCAGACTATAGGGGATATGTGGGCTCGCAGCAAAGGACACACAGGCAGTGAAGCACTGTGTACCTGTGAAGCAATAAAAGACTTCTGAGATCGCACCCGGGAGAAAGCTTGTCTCTATTATGTGCTTCACAGGAGCGCTCAGGCACCATGCGGATGTGGCGGTGAACTGACATATAATTCTGTTGGTGTTCACATACAAAAATTCAATGTTTTATAACATTAAAATTATAACACCCTTTACATCTTTAAAGAATTATCAACTTTTACGTACATCCACAGCATTATTTGCATAGAGCATTAACATTATATTGAACACTTATCGAACTTTTGTTATTTTATCGAGGTTTTATTGCAGTAATATTGTTATCGTTCTATCGCCCAGACCTATATATGAACGCTTTGTGAAGGGATTCTGGTGTTCACTTTTGTTTGAAACTATTCAACAAATGGCATCCTTCCTTAAGTGCCCTGCAAGGGCGCAAAAACACAGTTTAGAATTTGCCCTTACAAGTCTCCCGTGAGCATTAATTGTGTTGCACATGCTGCCTATAGTGTTCCAAATGAGTTACTTAGGAGCTTCCATGACAATAAGGATGCTGCCTTATAAGGGAGCTGCCTATGTAGACAGTGAGACAGCTCAGTAGGTTTTGGATCAGAGCCTTTCCTGTACAAAAGGTCTGACAGCTGCCCTGAAGCTTAGTAAGCAGAGGTGAAATGTTTCAATGCCTCTTGAGAAAAATTTGATATATTTTAATTTAGAGACTGATTATGAATTAAAACATGATAATGACACTGTCACACCACTTGTTATCCCCAAAATGTAAATGATATAATGAAGAAGAAGTGACACATTTGAATCTCCAGAGAAGCCATGTTCAAAAGCTGGTAAGTTCTGTTCTCATTTCTGTCACTGTACAAATCAGAAGTGAAAATATTTTGTAGTTTTGCCACTTTTCCTTCACCTGTAGCATTGTGGCTTTAAAAAGACAACAGTAAAACAGCACTGTTTAAATTCAGACATGAGCAAATGAAGGGGTTATCAGTGATTAATTGAAAGTGCTGCCGAGTTAAAATACCTGTGTAATCTATTTATATATAACTAATGAGACATTTAAATGTTCGTCCCACTTGTCGCTGAATTTCTTTTATAATTTCCTAGACACAAGTAATTGGGTCGGGAGTTTTGGGAATGCTACACATTTAAGTGCTGTCGTTTTAAACATCATAAAATGTTTTTGTTCTAACTTTAAAAGGTTTATTTCTTACAGTTATTTTAGATACATTCTCAAAACAGATCTTGTCAATATATTTTTATTTATTTATAGGCTACTTATAGCTGGCACATACAGTAGGAACGTCTCAGAAGTGCAATGCCATCTGCTGACCACAGCACAGTTTCACACAGAATATTAAAGAACTTTATAAGAACATCTCATCCTTATAATGCTGTTATGCAGAAGCATCATCCCCATTTAAAAAATAAAATAAAATAAAAATCTGAAAAGAGGACTTATTATTTCTAGCTTTGAAAATGTTTTGAAAAGTTGTTTTAGGTAAAAAAGTATTTGTCTTAAATGTGACAGAAATCATATGCTTCGCTCCTGCTCTTAAGAGCATAATGACTACAAGATGTGATATAAGTGCACTCAATATAAAAAGCTGCTTGTGCATTTACATTTATGCATTTGGCAAACACTTTTATCAAAAGCAACATACATTGCATTCAATGTAATACATTTTATAAGTTTATGCATTTGCTGGGAATCAAACCCATAACCTTTGTGTTGCTAGTGCCATGCTTTACTGTTTGAGCTAAATGCAGTTCTCTTACGAGAGGTACTCTCGTACTGCGTAATATCTTACGCTAGGGGAAATCTCTTTTCCGCGAGATACTGAAGCCAAAAAATTATCCTTAATTTTGAAATAATGTAAAACGCGTTGCGGCAGCATGCAGACATAGGCGAGACAGCTCGCGCGCCTATTGGCTGCCCTGCGGCAACTGCAGCAGCCTATCGATAAGGCCCTATCGTGATGTCATCACCAATGGGGGCGCTTCGCGCCCCATACGTCACGTCCCGCCGAAACGGGCGTGGCCTGGGGCTATAAATATAGCATCGAAAGGCTAGCTTACCGATTTTTCATCTCTTCAGCGGAGCTCACGCATCGCTGGATCCAGAGAGAAGAAGCCGCGCCGTGGAAACAGCATTTCAGCGGGACGAGTTCGGTACCTGGAGTCGCTGGCCGCGCCGCCTTCAACCACCGTTCCTGCTACGCTATCCGGCGTTATATCCTTTTATTGCATTGTGTGTGTTCGCCGCCGCGACTCACACTCCTTCTCTAAAAGAGCAGAGCGTCTTTTTCAAGATGTCTCGTCCATCCTGTGGCTCGTGCCGAGCCCCACTCAGCGACGGGGACCGCCATGTCATCTGCGTTTCCTGCCTGGGTGAAGGACATGCGGCTCTAGCGCTCGCTGACGGCGGATGCCCTCACTGCGAGCTTATGCCTATGGCGACTCTGAGGACTCGCATGGCAACTTTCCACGAGCCTGCACCTCCCGCTTCGACGCCGCGCCGTAAAAAGCGCCGTGCTCAGCGGATCCCTGAGCCTCCCACCGAGAAAAGCTCGCCGGTGCGCCTGACAGCTTCGCCGTCTGCTTCTCTTGAGTCTCTCACTCCCGGACAGTGGCCGCCACTGGCCGCCGCTTCCGCCGGAGATGACAAGGAAGAAGCGGCAGTTTTCGAGGAGGACAACTGCTCTATCCTGGCTTCGGACAGCGAGGATTGGGCGAGCTCTGTGGACCTCGCCCCTTCTTCTGCCCGCGAGTCGTCAGGAAAACGGGCCAGCATTGAAGCTGAGCTGATGCGTCTGCTCACACAGGCCACAGAGAGCCTCGGCCTCGAGTGGTCCGCGCCCGCCGAGCCTACACGCAACCGTCTGGACGGCTGTTTTCTGCAAGGGGACCGCGTTTCCACGCCCTCAAGACCCGCCCCGTTTCTTCCTGAGCTTCATGAAGAACTGGCAAAGTCTTGGAGCGCCCCTTTTTCAGCCAGGCTATGTTCCTCTGCTTCGGCGGCATTCTCCGTGGTGGACGGTGCCAAAGACAGAGGATACCTCGCTCTCCCGTGGAGGAGGCAGTAGCAGCCCATCTTTGCCCGCCCTCTGCTGGACGGCGGACTAAGACGGCGCTACCTTCAAAAGCCTGCCGCGCTACTTCCACCCTGCACAGTCGCGCTTACACCGCCGCTGGGCAGGCTGCATCAGCGCTACACACTAAAGCCATTCTCCAGATCTTCCAAGCTAACCTTCTCCGAAAGCTGGACGAGGAAGGCACGGAAGCAGTCAACGTGGCGGATTTAAGGAGCGCTACGGACCTCGCTCTCCGCGCTACGAAATCCGCTGCACAGGCCATAGGGCGGAACATGGCCTCTCTCACCGTTGCTGAGAGACACCTCTGGCTGACGCTTTCAGAAATGCCGGACTCGGAGCGCTCTGTGTTCCTCGACGCCCCCGTTTCTGCTACTGGCCTCTTTGGATCGTCCGTCAAAGATTTCGCGGACAGATTCGCTGAGGTACAAAAGACGTCGCAGGCCATGAAGCACTTTTTGCCAAAGCGCTCTAGCTCCGCATCAGGCCGCTCTAAACAGCCGTCTGCTCGCAGCTCGCAGCCACCGCCCCCCGCCGCCGCTTCACAGCGTCGACAGGCCCGGGACCAGAGACCACGCTCTCGCTCTGCCGGCCGCCGCCCCCCACAGCGTGGGACTCGGCCGAAGGTTGAGATGAAGCCCGAGGCCTCAAAGTCTTCCTAGCCAGCTTAGGAAAACGACGGTGTTCAAGCCCCGCTGCGGCCGGGTTTCCACCAAAACTTCCCGCTCGTCCAGTTCCATTACATGCGACTGTTCCAGTGTACTCTGCAGTAAACAAGTCGGTTACATTACCCGCTTGCCTGTACACAAACGCCGTTTTCACGGCGACCCAGATAAATCCTGTAAAGAGCGTATTTTCTGGTATTCCGGCCACGGCCGACGGTGTTATGAGTGTAGTAAAAATGCCCACTGCCCAGTGCCCATTCCTACACACAGACACAGCCCGCCCCACAGGGCTCGCGCACATAAAATCGACTCATGTCGATTGCGCACAGAATGTAGTGAACGTGCCCACGTCCCAGTGCCCACAAACACTACACGCTGCATGTCTCTCGGTTTCTGTAAAAACGAAACCAACACACATACAACCGACTCAGGTCGATGGTGTTTTCAGTGCAAATGTGCCCGCTGTCCTGCGCCCACATTCACTCACAGACATGACGAATCCCTCGGTTTCCCCCACGCTCGCCGTCTCTCAGCTACCTGCCGTGAGAGAGCCGAGCGCGGGCGAACCGCCCGCTGTGATCAAAACACTCCCCGCCTCGAGCGCTGCAAATGCGGTGTCTATAATACAGCATACCGAAGCTCCCCGGTCGCCACTATGTCACGACCAGAGCTCCGATCTCATTCAACCCTTAGCTATGCACGCACATGCGTGGGCAAAGCTTCCCGGTGTATCAGAATGGGGGCTGAACATTATAGAAAGAGGCTATTCGCTACAGTTCGCTCGACGTCCCCGCCGTTGTGCGGTGCGAGTCGAAACCACGGTAGAAAAGGAAGTAGCAAGTGTACTTCGTACCGAAATTGCGAAACTGTTGAGCAAAGGGGCAATAGAGCCTTTATCTCAAGCTCAGAGTGAAGGGGGGCTATACAGCAGATATTTTCTGGTTCCGAAAAAAGACGGGGGTCTCAGACCCATTCTAGATCTAAGACAACTGAACGTAGCGCTTTCAAAACGCCGGTTCAGAATGCTCACAACCAAGAAAATCCTCGCGCAAATTCGCCACGGGGACTGGTTTGTGTCAATAGATCTGAAAGACGCGTATTTCCAAATACAAATAGCGTCACGTCACAGGCGATTTTTGAGATTCGCCTTCGAGGGCCAGGCTTATCAATACACAGTCCTACCGTTTGGCCTGTCCCTAGCACCCCGTACATTCACGAAGTGCATGGACGCAGCCCTCGCTCCCCTGAAACTTCGGGGAATGCGAGTTTTGAACTACTTGGACGATTGGCTGGTTCTAGCTCAGTCACATACGGAGCTCATAGAACACAGAACCATTTTACTCGAACATCTCGAGAATCTGGGTCTCAAAGTCAACTGGGCGAAAAGTTCACTGTCTCCCAGTCAGAGAATATCTTTTCTGGGCACAGAACTGGACTCGCTGTCAATGACAGCGCAAATATCGCTACAGCGCAGATTGACTATTCAGCGCATGACAGAAACCTTCCGCCACGGCACTATAGTCCCGCTAAAGAAGTTTCAAAGGATGCTCGGTCTCATGGCAGCAGCATCCACAGTTCTCCAGCTGGGTCTGCTTCGCATGCGCCCACTGCAGTTCTGGCTACAAGCGCGAGTACCGCGTCGAGCATGGACTTCAGGTCTCTTTCGTCTCAAGGTCGATCAGGAATGCGTCTCAGCACTGATACCCTGGAGAGCGACCGACTGGTACCAGTCAGGTGTAAGCCTGGGGACTTCCTCGAGTGTGAAGGTGGTGTCCACGGACGCCTCCACCTCGGGATGGGGAGCACTGCTCGAGGGCAGACCGTTTTTCGGCCAGTGGTCAGAACGGGAAAAGCTTCTGCACATAAACTGCCTGGAAATGATGGCAGTCGACAACGCGCTGAGGCGCTTTCGTCCCCAAATAGCAGGACACCACGTCTTGGTCCGCTCGGACAACATGTCAGTGGTAGCCTACATAAATCGCCAGGGAGGCATCACATCCCGAAACATATACAGGTTAGCGAAACGCCTCCTGGTATGGGCTCAGCACAATTTGCGCTCGCTCAGAGCAGCGCATGTGCCTGGCCACCTGAATGTGGGACCAGACAGACTGTCCAGGAACAATGTTCCAGCAGGAGAATGGTCACTGCATCCGCAGACAGTCCAACTGCTGTGGCAGACATTCGGCAGAGCAAAGATAGACCTGTTTGCGTCTCAAGAAAACGCTCACTGCCCGGAATTTTTCTCAAAGAGCAGGGATGCGCTGGCCCACGTCTGGCCCCGCTGCCCGCTCTATGCCTTTCCCCCCATCACGCTCCTACCTCAGGTATTAGAGCGGATCAGGGAAAGCAGATGCTCAGTGTTACTGGTTGCTCCGTTCTGGAAGAACCAGGCTTGGTTCCCAGTTCTTATGCAGCTGACGAGCACTGCCCCATGGCCAATACCAGTGAGGAGGGACCTCCTCTCTCAAGCCAGGGGCTCGATCTGGCATCCTCGCCCGGAGCTTTGGTCCCTACATGCGTGGGCCATCAACGGGTACCCTCTGATATCCCAGAGGGAGTGTTAAACACGATCATGCAGGCTAGAGCTCCCTCTACGAGACGGCTCTATTCCTCAAAATGGTCAGTGTTCTCCAGCTGGTGCACAGCACGCGGCTTTTCACCCCTGGACTGTGGAGTGACGGAGGTTCTCTCCTTCCTACAAGAGCTACTGGATGAAGGCAGAGCCCCATCCACGCTCAAAGTCTATGTGGCGGCTATAGCAGCGTTTTCCAAACCAACGCTTGGTCAGTCACTAGGAAGGAACGATCTGGTCATTCGGTTCCTTAGAGGAGCTAAGAGGTTAAATCCTCCCAGACCTCCCTCAGTCCCCATATGGGACCTTTCTACGGTCTTGGAGGCCATGAAGGGTGCCCCATTTGAGCCTATCCAGTCAGTAGATATCAAACACTTGTCTTTCAAAACGGTGTTTCTTCTGGCTCTCGCTTCAGTGAAGCGCATAGGGGACTTACAAGCGCTCTCAGTGAGCGCGACGTGTATGGAGTTTGGGCCAAATGACTCGAAAGTCATACTCAAACCAAGGCACGGGTACGTCCCTAAATCCCTCAATACACCGTTCAGGGCCCAGGTAATTTCCCTGTCTGCCCTGCCGGTCTCTAACGAGGAGAAGGACGCCAGCTTCCTTTGCCCAGTCAGGGCGCTAAGGGCTTATGTGTCCCGCACGTCTGTTTTCAGACAGACGGAGCAGCTCTTTGTTTCACTCTACGGACGTTCTAAGGGACTCGCCGTTTCGAAACAGAGCCTATCCAGATGGATAGTCGATGCTATAGCGCTGGCTTACACCTCTAAGGGCTTGCAGTGCCCATTAGGTTTCAGAGCGCACTCCACGAGAGGCGTGGCCTCGTCGTGGGCTTGGTCTAGTGGGATTGCCTTGCAAGATATCTGTATGGCGGCAGGCTGGGCCTCCCCGTCTACATTTATAAGGTTTTATAACCTAGAGGTTCCCGCTCTGCAAGCTAAGCTGCTTTCAGTCTAAAAATCGGTACTGTCTGCCCCGAGTACGTCCGGCCCAGAATACCGAAATAGCGCGAGCAACGCTCGTTTAGATCGCGCAGCTCTATGGGCAATGTGTAAGACCCACTATATTCATCAGTCCAGGCCGGGGTCGCCCTGACTGAGTAAATACCATCACTATAACTGTTCTTATAGGATGCTGCATTACAGGAATGATGCTATTCTAGCCACTCTTCCTGGGCTCTCTGTGAGTCACTTGTGATCATGTACTACATGAGCCCGGGCACCTGCCCTTGGGACTTTGGTGCTGGATCATAGCATGCACGGCGTTTTACACTGTTTCCCCTAGCGTAAGATATTACGCAGTACAAGAGTACCTCTCGTAAGAGAACGTACTCGGTTACTAACGTAACCTCGGTTCTCTCTAGAGAGGAAACGAGTACTGCGTATCTTGCCGTGCCTGCGCACGCTCCGGTTCGCTCCGGCGATGAAAAACCGGTAAGCTAGCCTTTCGATGCTATATTTATAGCCCCAGGCCACGCCCGTTTCGGCGGGACGTGACGTATGGGGCGCGAAGCGCCCCCATTGGTGATGACGTCACGATAGGGCCTTATCGATAGGCTGCTGCAGTTGCCGCAGGGCAGCCAATAGGCGCGCGAGCTGTCTCGCCTATGTCTGCATGCTGCCGCAACGCGTTTTACATTATTTCAAAATTAAGGATAATTTTTTGGCTTCAGTATCTCGCGGAAAAGAGATTTCCCCTAGCGTAAGATATTACGCAGTACTCGTTTCCTCTCTAGAGAGAACCGAGGTTACGTTAGTAACCGAGTACGTTTTCTAGACAGTTTAGAGATTCTTGGTTTTAAAAATCCAGAACTCAGATACTCAGTTATCATCCAAAGAGGATTTTTATACAATGCCAGTGGAGAAGTAGGAGTGTACAGATTCACAATGAGGTGAACAAAGAAAAAATACAAAATTAAATTAAAATAAAATATTCAAAAAAATGAATATACACTGAGTAGGGATGGCTGACGCGAAACTGACGTTCCGAAGCTTTTCGAGATCCCGAAGCGCAGATGTTTCGAATTATAGAGAAATTACCGTATGGACAGGAGGAGAAGCTCGCGGGCAATCGGGGGGACGTGGAGGCAAAGTGACAAAATAATGAATCAGAATACCTAGCAAAAGTTTCTCCTGCTCCTAGCTCATGGACACCTCCTACTCACGTTCTCTGTCTCTGCAAGTTTCGGAAGGGAATGATTCAGATTTCTCTTGGCACAGCTACTAGAAGACAGACGGGTTGCTCACGTCACATCTATGTCGTCAAGCTCAGTTTGAGTCTGCGCAGTACGCTCGACCATCAGGAAGTGAGTGCTTCTAATTGACTTCACTTGTCTCCGTTGAATCCAATGGGGTCGCTGTGTCCAGTTTATATACTGTCTATGTTCAAAACACCCATGTCACGTGACTACGGGTAAATTAAGCTTCGGAGTGTTTCACAAGTGTTTCGACAGGTGGCATGGTCCACCGAATCAGCGTATCTTGACCTTGTGGGTTTTTGTGAGAGGAGTTTGATTTTGAGATAGCGGATTTTTGGTGATACAGTGACATTTATAGTGCGATTTGTTTAGTTATATTTAGGCTTACATTTAAATTTACACATTGACTGATAGGCTAGAGACAGACAGAGTATACATATAGTGATACATTAATAGATAGAAATATATATATATATATATATATATATATATATATATATATATATACACACAGGGCCTAAAGTTAACTTTTTTGACCACCACTGTGGCGGGTGGCTTTAAAAATCCACCCGCCACAGTGACTGCCAAATGAGTCACTTATGAGGCCAAAAAAAAGAATTGCACAAACATTTGTTCTTTAACTTTTAAGAATAGCTGCTACACATTTAAGTGCTGTCAAGTTATTAACGAGATGAGATCCATACAAGTAATAATAACTCTTAGAATACAGATATAGACCAGCTCGTAAACAAATCACACGCGGCTGTGTTGATGGCTGGGCAGCTGTTAGTTACAGCGTTCAGGAACCGTTAAGCAGAACTAAATTAATATTGTTATTACTGGTAAAGTTACCGGGTAGGCTACCGGACATTTTCTCACCGGTTCCCAACTCCCAACATCTGTGCAACTGTCATTGTAATGTAGCCTATGTCAGCGTTGCATTATCTCATCTCATCTCATCTCATCTCATCTCATCTCATCTCATCAACAGTTTAATACTTAACTCACACATTCAAAAGTAGTCAGAGAAGGGCCTCATCTTTCTCTCCGATCACATATAGGCTACGTTCCGAAACACTCAAACTGCGCTGCTTTCACAGATGCTTTCTTTACTCCAGTAATGTGCCTGCCGCCACATTTTTTAGCTAAAATCCAACGAAATAGCTGACTTTGTTTAAATGTCAAAGAACAACAACTTTGAAAAAAAAAAAAAAAAACCTTCACAAAGACCCGGCCTCTTTAGTTACTATACGCTGATTTCACGCAGCCGCCATTTTGAAATCGAAAGTGAGGCTCCGGTGGGAAAAACCCCGGAAGTAAAGATAAACAACAATGCCTTTGGACTACCAACCTGAAGCTGCTGCCGCGATTTACACTATTGGATGTTAATATCCAATATAGGATATGTATATAGTTCATTCCTGCTTCTTTTTTTACTTTTTGAATTATATAAAAAAAATATTTTATTTATAAATGAATTTCACTGTATATAGTCTAAAGTATAAAAGAAATGTATGTACAGTTTTAGAATTGACACAACATCATTAAACACAACAATACGCCATCGCATTCACGACTCTCCTGTGATTAAAGGCAACACTTCCGGTTTTCTTCCCACCGGAGCCTCGCTTTCGATTTCAAAATAACGGCTGCGTGAAATCAGCGTATTGCTATGTCCAACAAGCTACACCGTGCTCACGCCAAACTCTGGCCAAACCATGATCTCGTACGCAGTGAAAAACACATCGCGCAGCAGAGCGGACACTGACAACACGCTGACAGACAAGACAGAGGTTACTTTTGATATTAAACAAAGTCTCAACGTTAAAATGTGGTCATTTTTAAAGAAATTTAGACAATACCGTTTTGTGGCTCTGTAATATGTCTTGACAGATCGCTGTGGTGCCTCAGTTAAAGCTGCTCGTGAACCGATCATCTCTTCCTTCTAGTTAATTTATAGCATCAAATAAACATGAATGAACATATGAAGGAATGTAGTTTTAACTGCGGAAAGATGTCAGTAGGTCTACTCAGTACACTACTTTTCAAGTTCAAATCCTCCAACGTTGAACTCTCCTGACTGCTTTGTCGGACAAAAAAGGCGGATTATGATTGGCCAGATCGCCTGTCAATCAAACTCCCCGCGAAGGGTCGATTCTCATTGGCTACCTGCCAATGTGGCAGGTAGATTGACAGTGTTACACGCCAATTGCAGAATTCACCCGCATTTGGCGTGTGGTCGGGTGTTAATTTCAGGCCCTGTATATATATATATATATATATATATATAGGGATGGGGAAATAAAGCCTCGTGAATCACTAAGGCTTTCCCCTGACTGTTGGGGAAAAGATTCAAAGCTTCGAGAGTGTCAAAAACAGCGCCATCTGGTGCTTATTTAAAATAAAGCAGCCAGAAGCCTGTGTTAGAAGCTCTGGCAGATGAAGCAACCACAACACACTCCATAGTTTCAATGTTATGTGTACAAATAAAAGCCTTACATGTTTGTGTTTGATTTGTTCATTTAATAAATTCATTTTCTCTCCTCACAAACACATCAACCACCAGACTGAGCCAACAATGACTCATTAAATAAGATAATGTGTTTGGAGCCTTCTGACACCCAAGCGAAACGCGCACGTGATTGGACAGAAAGTGAGGCTTCATTTGTCGTCGATCACGTGACTCTAGTAAACCAATACACACCCCGATACGGGGCTTCACTAGAAATTGTGTCGCATGTGCGATACACACATCGAAGCTTCAGTGTCTTACGTAACATCACTAGTCCAAGGCATGATGTTGTTCTGTTTTGCATCTTTATATTTTACTTTTTGTTTGATGTAGTTATGTCTGTTTTCTTGATTAAATACTTGTTGTTTCAAATTTGATTACGTGTTTGACCTCCCCATTCATGTTGCTACTCCTTGAGCCAAAGGGTCGTAACACAAGCCAACGTGCAAACTATCGTAAATCAATGTGAAAGTAAGTCGCAGACGCTTAACACACGATCATCTTCATTAAAAGTAAAGAAACTAATTGATCTTACCAGTGCTGTTGTCGCGCTCTCTCCTATTGCGGTCTTTGATTTTGAAATTAGCTGATGATCAATAAAATGCAGCTCATATCTGTTGCTTTCGGTGACGTGAACTCCTTTAAATCTGTATATAGCGCGTGAGTTGAAGATCGGATTTATATCCATTTTGCGAAAACACATTTATGTGACCAGGTGTAAATGGAATCATTTTGATAAATCAGATAGCTATCTGATCAGTAAAAACCTGGTAAAAACGCATGAAGTGACCATGTGTAAACGGGCCCACAGACACAACTTATTACTTTCACTTCAGACATAACCAATTGTGTTTATGTAAATCTTGTGTGTATTTGACAGTAGTAGCACAATCAGACGCAATTTAGATAAAGTCCAGTAATCGGGCGCTGTTTGACAGGTTTTTAGTGCGCGCGCTCGGGGTGTACGCACTCAGAAAAAAACGCATGTTAGAACAGCAGGCGAATGAAATGTTTAACCGGCAAGGTTTTAAGCAAATGCAACTTTTGTGATTGCGAATAAGTGCAGTGTGAGTGAGTGTAACTCTACTGCTGCGTCAGCAGGTGATAATGTACATCGAGTTACAGGTCACGGTCTACGGTTGGACCATATTTTGGGGGCCCCCTAGTGGCGACGGGGCCCTGAGCAGCCGCTTAGTTCGTGTATAGGGAGGGCCGGCCCTGTGATCACCCAAAGGCAGTGCAATAGAGTAATATGGGTGAGTTTCTGGTTGAGCATTAATGATATAATTTTGTTCCCTTTCAGTCAGTCACGTTCTACGTAACGTCGACGTCACAGACGTATTAATCTCGCCTGAGAGCCCAATCACCTTCGAGTGTAAACTAAACAAACCTAATGAAGATTGGTGTGAGATATTTGCATCTCGTGCTCCGCCCCCGCAGCGCGGGTATAAATAAGGAAGTGGATGCAATGCACATTTGCGGGATGTTACATCTCCGTTCCCTCCTAAAGTCTTACCAAACTTTAAAGGTGAACTAAGTAACTTTTTTTACCTTAACTGAACAGCTTCGGAGTCATTGGAATGGTTATATTACTTATTTCGGGTTGAATGGTGGTCGTTTCGCACCCCCCTGGTGCCCGTGAGCGGAAAATACGCACTTGCAACTTTGAGCCGGCGGGCCGCCGGCCGCCGCGTCAGGAAGTCTCGCGTGATATCAGGTCTCGCGATGTAAACAATTGCTTTACGGCCAAAAGAAATCTGCTAAAATGCTGTCATTATTGCGCTCCCTCACGCTGACCGAACCCGAATGAAGAAGACGTTTTAAAGAATGTCCCATCTGCTTTGATGTCGTTGATCTATAGCCTCTGGTGTCTGAGAATCACCAACGAGTTTTTACAACAGTGTTGTCAAATATCTTTTCCGAAGCTGTGGGGGGAGCTCTAGAGAGAAACCTGCGAGCAAAAAGCGAGAATACAGCAAAGAAATCCCGAAGCTACTGAGTGCTGCTTTAACCATATAGATCAGACTGGATTTATTAAAAATAGGTCCTCTTTTAACAATATACAGAGTAGGGCTGCACAATACTGGGAAAATATGCAATATGTGATATTGTTGTTGAGTATTGCGATAATGATATTTCTTGCGATATAACATTTCCTCAGAGAAATGCTATTTAAATTTTTTAGCATTTATATATGTAATGATCATACTAAAATAAACAGGTAGGCTTATAAATATTCCTCTGATCTTCAGAAGAATATCTCAGTTTTTTCATAAGGAGTTAACGTTACACATGCAACACTTTGATTAATGGTTGTCTGTGAGACTCTGTTATTGTTACTTGTCATTTCATTAGCAGTTTTGGTAGATTTGGGCTTACACTTTTTGAAGTCTTCATATAGCTCCCTGAGGTTGCTTTCCAGATGACTGTGGAGATTAGATGTGGGCAAAATTTTTCGGCATGACGAGATGAGAACATCTCAACTTTTCAGAATTCCGCAAGCTCACACAGGTCATGGCAACAACAGACGCAAGCGCTTGTGGAAAGAAGGAGATAGCGGTGCGGCCGCGCTTTCCATGCGTTTTTAGACGCAATATGTGAATGGCCCCTTACACAGTACCTGCATTTATGACACGTCTTCTCTATTGAAGCCAAAATATTGCCGCTGTTGTCCTTTTCCTCGCTTGTTTCTACTCTCGCCATTTTATTTTCCTTTCTCTGCTCTGAGCCACTAGGTTCCCCTTTGGGCCCGATCTAGCCAATAGCATAATAACACCTACTGGGGAGGGGGCAGTGGCGGCTGGTGATAATTATTTTTTGGGGGGCGCTTTTTTGTGTGTGTGTGGGGGGGGGGGTATTTAACCCTCTGATTATCTTCATTTGGGACGACACTAGTTATCTTTGGGGTCCCCAGACAATAACATTTAATTTTGTAACAGAATAATATATATATATATATATATATATATATATATATATATATATATATATATAATATATATTTTTTTTTTTTTTTTACAAATGTAATTTTACACTGTTTATTAATGTTTTTTGTAAGATTTATGATATATTTAAAATTTCTTTAAAAAAATAAAACAGCATTTTATGTAAAATTCACTTTATAAAAGACCCATATTTCTAACTTTCATTCATGGGGATAACATGGATAATTTTACATGGTTTAGTGTAAACTTTTTGCCCATATTTTGTAAAATGTAGTTTTAAAAGTAAAAATTTTTCATTTTAGCTACTAGATGGCTATAGAGCTCCACTATATGCTATTTGACTAACTGAAAGATATCTTTTCACAAGATTTTCCAGTTGGATTCATATCTAAATATTATGAAATCACAATTCTAACAATAAAAAAAAATGTTGTACTGAAATTTTGTTTTTTTCAAATAATGTTACATTATGATTAGAATCAAACCTGAAAATGATAAAAGTTGAAATTTTAGAGTTTATCATTTATTTCAATCATCTTTTTTTCATATAATTGTACAAATGTGATCTACACTTCAGTTACTAACTGTAACAGAACAGATATGTACAGTTAGATTATATAGTACAAATACATGACATGAACATTAAAATGCAATGAACTGAACAGCATAAGTTAACAAATAAGCAAATAAAGCCAGCCACCTCCGTTTCTCATAACAAGCGCGGGTGAAGCTCCGGGTGTAGCGCTTCGTCCTCTGTCACTGGCCTGTAAATCGGGTTGGTCCGGTCGGAGATCCTTTATCGTTTTTTTTCTTCCAGCGAACGCCTTGTGAAAGGTTTTTATTTGTAAATCAATGACAGAATTTGGTTTAACTTCTGGCATTCTCTCTACGAAAATGATCAGCCTAGCAAGGTTTTGACGGAGTCGGAGTAACGGTGTCGCCCGCGCACTCGCAGTAGTGGCAAAAAGCGTTGAGTTGAATGGCAGGTGACGAGAACCAATCAGATTGGATAAAATAACATGTATCCAATTCTGATTCGCCAGGGACGCAGCGACCTGTGTCCGGAGGAGAATCTTTCAGAAACCAATTAGAGACCAGGTATAAAGATAGTAAGGCCCCATTTGGATAAAAAACCTATGCATGCATGCATCACACAAATGTTTGGCACATAAAATAAATGCAATTTATCGCACCTCTCAGCGATACGGATATCGCATATACTATTATCGCGATAACAATAATTTTTCGATATATTGTGCAGCCCTAATACAGAGGCTTATGAATATATTCTTTGCCAAACAAGTAGACTCCCCGGTGATTGCACTTTCTCTAGATGCAGAAAAAGCTATGAGTAGAATGGCTTTACTTGTTGGCAGTTCTGCAAAAAATTTGTATCGGTCCACAATTTCTTGACATGATTCATATGTTAAATCCATCTGCAGCTCTCCAAACTAATTCCGATTTGTCTTCAAAATGTACTTTATCAAGAGGAACCAGGCAGGGGTGTCCTTGGCCTCCGCTACTTTTTACATCGGCAGTGAAACTTAATATAATTCTGTTTAGTTACCAGATGTTTTGACAATCACAATACACATATTGTGATGCAAAAATTTTTTTTTTACATCCCTCCCAAATATTTTGTGACCCCATCATCTTGCAAGAGATGAGAACTCAAAGAGTGCAACCAACAGTGTGTTTCTCTGCAAATATAACAAAGTTTATTCGACAACATTCAAAAGTAGTAATCAGAAATGACTAGCAGCAACTCCACAGTTCTCTCTCTCTGGGGTTTGAACCTTTGAAGCACTAAGCCAACCCCATATAACCAATGTCAAGGCCAAACTTACCCTCAGACTAAACCCTGCAGCGTACATTCCTCTTGGACACATGCTCCAAACCCCCACAATCCCCACTTCATTCCGGTCGACACCGTCAGCTCAGATCTGTAATGTCGGTGGAAGCTCCGCTCAGAAGGTTTTCCTGTGGACTGAACGCTCACATGGAAAAGAAGTGATGCATTGCTACAGGAGTGACATGATTGATTACAAAAATAAATAAATACTGATGAAATGAATTCTGTTTGGTTTGTAAACTAAATCCTGGTGTCAGTAGAACTGCTTTAAGAATCAACTGTGTCTTCAAATCCAGAACTGGAAGCCTTTCTGAACAATCAGTGATTCCTTTTTTGAGCCGATCAGAACTTCTTCAGACTACATTTATATTTATGAGCTGTTTGTGAACACACAAAAATAAATTGATCCAATAAAATATATGTTTATTTAACTGTAGTGGCCTTGAAAACTGTTTTTCTTGGTGAAATGCATATAAAATATATTCGAATCCCGGCTTGAGGTCCTTTGCTGATCCTATTCCCTTCTCTCCATCCTGTCAGTCTCTATGGTCCAGTCTACAAAAGCATAAAAAGGCCTATATATATATATATATATATATATGACCCTGGATCACAGAACCAGTCACAAGTAGCACGAGTATATTTGTGGCAATAGTTTTAAGAATGCATGTATGGGTCAAAATTATATTTTTCTTTTATGCCAAAAAATCATTAGGATATTAAGTAAAGATCATGTTCCATGCAGATATTTAGTAAATTTCCTACCGTAAATATATAAAACATTTATTTTTGTGAGTGAATGCAGCACAATCACGAACATAAATGAACAACTTTAAAGCCGATTTTTGCAATGTTTTGATTTTTTTGCACCTCAGATTCCAGATTTTCAACAGTTGTAACTCGGACAAGTATTGTCCTATCCTAACAAACAATACATCAATGGAAAGCTTATTTATTCAGCTTTCAGATGATGCATACATCTCAATTTCAAAAAAATGTACCCATGTGACTGGGTTTGTGGTCCAGGGTCACATATTTATATGCATGTGTGTATTAAGAATGCATTGCAACACAGAGAATATTAGACCAACTTTAAAACACATGTCAGGCAGTTTCTTACAGGTTTACTTGCATTCACATTTCCTCAACTACACAACAGCGATTGCAAGGAAACCACTGATAAAGGAAACGATCAGTTAGAGGATCATTCTGTCACCATTCATTCACTGTCATGTCATTTCAAACCCATGTCTATACAGGCAGTGTTTAAGTGTCAAATGTATTTTCACACAATTCAACTTCTGAAGTCATAGGGTTAGGAAGAAATAAATACAAAGAACACACTCGGTTAGCAAAATAATCAGTGTGTATCAATATTATTGTTCCAGCAAGTGATCAAGACAAAACTAAATGATTGTGCAAGTCATTGACCTGAACATAAACACACTTTAAACACTGATCGGGTTGAAAGCTGCTCATCGCCAGTAAAAGCATTTGCTTTCAAGCAAGTAACAGCTTTTCTTGATTGTTAAATTACTTTTAAACTTTTATGAGGTTTTAGATACTGTGAGGCAGAAATTGAACCTTTAAGCAAATATGATCCATGAAGCGTCTGTGTGTGTAGCACAATAACAATCTTTGATTTGTGATTCATAACTACTTCTTGATATTCGCTGCAGGAGTATGTTTACAATCTGTCCCATCATCCTCTGCTCTGGCCTTCCTCTCGTTCATGTCGTCCACAAGTGTTTTCAGTCTGTCCAGGTGATGAAGAGCTCTGAGAAAACAGACAAAAGAACAACAATGAACAGCAACAGACGAGAGTAACGCTGCTTCACTGAGATCACATGACTCTCCTGACCTCTGTAACGACCCGTCGCTTCCCATGGCAGTTTCTTCTGTTTCCTCCTGAGGATGCTTATGAAAAATACAATCACAAAACAGAAAGAAAGAAAAAAATTAGTAAGAGCTCAGTTCAGTTCTCATATAAATGGCGTCAATGCAGGCAGATCAATATGGAGGGATTATTGGGTCAGATTGAAAACTAAAAGTCTAAAACTAAAAGTCTTAAACGAAAACTAAAAGTCTAAATTTGAAACTAAAAATCTAAGTCGAAAATGAATTTGGTATTTAGGATTGGGCATTTGGTATTTAGGATATGGCATTTTGTATTTAGGATTGGGCATTTGGTCATTTAGCCATTTAGGATTTAGGATTGGGCATTTAGGGATTTAGGATTGGGCATTTAATCATTTAGCCATTTAGGATTTAGGATTGGAAATTTGGGGATTTAGGATTGGGCATTTGAGGATTGAGGAGTGTATGCAAATAAGGAATATTTATTTACACCTGCTTAAACAGGTGGTTCCTATCATTATCGGATTAATTGCACAGTTTAACCATCATAGAGTGAAAGTTGATCATTTGCATGTCAGTTTAACAAGGGCGCGCTTGACAGGGCAATATGTAAGAACGAGCAGAGAGAGAGAGAGAGAGAGCCCCGGCTGCGCGTGTTACTATTAATAATAATAATAATAGCTAATTATTCTTTTTTTTCCTGACCAAATGTGACCAAAACGGTTATAAAAATGCTGTCAGTATAAAAGGTTTCTAGTGTCAATGTATAGCTTGTTTTTTCTGTTTACATTTCATGGTGTGACACAGACTTCAGAGCGGCCAAGCGTCAACAAGCTTCCCCTTACTTTTTGACAAGCGTCCTTCATTCTTTGCAGCTCAAGTCGGCGGCGTTGTGAACGTACAGTTACTGTTTCCTAACCTTGTTTTTTTCTGATATATATAGGCTATATAGCAAAAAAACAGAATCAAGCACATCTATTGGCAATGTGAAAGGAGTGTATCTACTCCTGTCAGTGGGGTTAACCGTAGTATAAAAAAAAAATAACAGCGTATAACAATAGCCTACTAAAGCATGTTAGCAATATCAGCTAATATAACTAGTAGCTAATGTTAGCATCTTACCTGCTGCACTGTCTGCTGCTTTCTCGTTGTCAGACCGATAGCACTCCTTTCACTGGTGACTTTGTGTGTGAGGCCACATAAATGTTACAACGCTGTCATTAAGTTGAAGTTATCACATTATAAAGTACAGGCCTCACTCCAGCCCTGCTCACTCGCTCTGTTTGGTTTCATTACAGTGTGCTCCTTAGCACTGGGAGCTCCCTCTGCTGTCCATAAGGTGCCTCTGCGCACCAGCCATTTCAAACCGAGCCTCCAGTATTTGGGCCACGCCTCCTTATTTGCATACACTCCTCAATCCTCAAATGCCCAATCCTAAATCCAGAGGTGTCAAGTAACGAAGTACAAATACTTTGTTACATTACTTAAGTAGAAATTTTGGGTATCTATACTTTACTGGAGTAATTATTTTTCAGACGACTTTTTACTTCTACTCCTTACATTTTCACGCAATTATCTGTACTTTCTACTCCTTACATTTTAAAAATAGCCTCGTTACTCCTAGTTCATTTTGGCTTGTTTTCATCAAAAAAAACGACTTGTCGTCGTTAAAAAAAAATTGGCCAATTACACAAACGGTTAATAGATCTGAGTCCCGCCTCCTGAGCACACATCGCTAAACTGATTGGTTTTGTGTTTTCTTTCTAACTTGTGAGAGGCTGTAGTCGGTTGTGCGAAGCGCCAAAACTCCTCCGAGTCCTAAGGAAACCTAGATGCGGACGGTAAGCGAGGGAGAACGTTTTTTTTTTTTTTTTTACAATATAATGACAATCGTAACATAACACTAACATAATCGTTAGTGTGTGTGTGTGTGTGTGTGTGTGTGTGTGTGTGTGTGAGTGAGAGAGAGAGAGAGAGAGAGAGAGAGAGAGAGAGTGAGAGTGAGTGTGTGTGTGTGTGTGTGTGTGTGTGTGTGTGTGTGTGTGTGTGTGTGTGTGTAACTCTACATTATAGGGTCAAAATATCCCCACAAAGATGTCAATATCCGAAATCCTTGTCCTTTTGGGGATTTTTTTTTTTCTTCAGAAAACAGCTTATAAATCAGACTTTTGTTTTTTGAAAATGAAAAAATGCAGACAGTTTTCTGTGATAGGTAAGGTTAGTCTATGGGGGGTAGAATACACAGTTTGTTTGTACAGTATAAAAATCATTATGTCTATGGAAAGTCCCCATAAAACATGAAAAAATAACATTGCTTGGTCTGTTGAAGGCTGGTCTTGTTGAAATGAGAGGCCTGTTGATCAAATCATCCCAGTCTCATCAGCTGGACTGAAAGAAGTTTCAGTGCTCTTAGGACACTAAAAACATGGCTCAGAGGTCACAAGTGACACTTGACAGTATTGCTGTGTGTCGTGTCCAACAGGACAAACTAGACAGTATTGATGTGAAACATATGCCAACAGTTCATTTCTGTTAAATGATTAGTTCACTTAGTTAAAAATGAAAATTCTGTCATCATTTACTCACTCTCGAGTTGTTTCAAACCAGTTTCTTTCTTCTGCTGAACACAAAAGAAGATATTTTGAAGAATGTCGATAACCAGACAGTTGATGGTAGCCATTGACTTCCATAGTATTTTTTTTTCCTACTATGGAAGTCAATGGGGTCCATCCACTGTCTGGTTATCGACATTCTTTAAAATATCTTCTTTTGTGTTCAGCAGAAGAAAGAAATTCATACAGGATTGAAACAGTTTGAGGGTGAGTAAATGATTTTCATTTTTGGGTGAACTATATCCCTTTAATGAAAGATGCAGACATGTGTTTGGCCTCTTCAAAAAGCAAGGAACAAGACAGTATTGCACTATTGCATTGCACTATGAGCGCAGTAAAGTTAAGTCTCTGTTAAACTGCCACCATGTCTTTATTAGTTATTTGTAACATTACAGAATTAATTAATTTACGTATTGTTAAGGTCAATATAGACTAAAAACCTTAATACATTATCCTATTAATTTCCTGATTCCTCCGCTTATTTAGCTTATTTATTTAGAAAATTAATTTTCTATGGGCCTGAATATATATACGGCCTGAAACAGGTAGCCTAGTGCATCATCCCAAATTTTTCAACATCAACATTTTAATATAATTATAGTCAAATATGGCCTTTAGAAAGTTGTGTTTTTTTTTGAGGAGCTGGGGTAGTGCACTATATAGGCCCCTGTGGCGCGGCCTAAGCTTTGGTCCTTAATGGCATTTTTTCCTTACATTACTTTTACTTTTATACTTTAAGTAGTTTTGAAACCAGTACTTTTATACTTTTACTTGAGTAAAAAGCTTGAGTTGATACTTCAACTTCTACAGAAGTCTTTTTAAACCCTAGTATCTATACTTCTACTTGAGTAATGAATGTGAATACTTTTGACACCTCTGCCTAAATCCCTAAATTCCAAATCCTAAATCCCCAAATCCCCAATCCTAAATGGCTAAATGATTAAATGGCCAATCCTAAATCCCTAAATGCCCAATCCTAAATCCTAAATGGCTAAATGACCAAATGCCCAATCCTAAATACCAAATGCCCAATCCTAAATACCAAATTCATTTTCGACTTCGACTTTTAGTTTTCGACTTAGACTTTTAGTTTCAAATTTAGACTTAGTTTTAGACTATTAGTTTTCAATCTGACCCAATAATCCCTCCATAGATCAATAATATTGTTGAATATTAAATGTCCCCAACTAAGCAAGCCAAGAGCCAATGGCGACAAAGGTGAAAAAGGCGACAGTGGCAAGGAACCAAAACTCCATCAGTGACAGAATGGAGAAAAAAAAACCCTTGGGGTTAAGATCACATCCGGCTGACTACATCATGTGCTGTGGTCGTGTCTAGGCGCAGGTCCTCCATCTGATCTGGATACGGCCCGGATCCGGCTGACTACATCCTGTGTTGTGGTCGTGTCTAGGCGCAGGTCCTCCATCTGATCTGGGTACGGCCCGGATCCGGCTGACTACATCCTGTGTTGTGGTCGTGTCTAGGCACTCCATCTGATCTGGATCCTGAAGCCTTAAAACACTAATGACGGATTTAATGGCATATCAGTGTCCAAAGAGGCAATCAACTCTTCTGTCGTTTACCACAGAAGTTAGGTTCTAATCTTCTTGATTAACGCAAGTTCCAAGTTGACAAAATCCTTCAAGGCCTTGCATTTGCAAGCTGGATGCCTCTTCATGACCTTGAACTCCACAAACTCAACCAAGATGCCTGATTAGAACACTATGGAGTTGGTTGTAATGAGGAGAAAAGGCTCTAAATACAGCAGTCTTTGTTTTATTAACAAAAAGATACTCAGAAACAGGACAACTAACTTAAAACGCGAAGTAGAATTGACACTGAACTAAAAAAAAAAAAAAAAAGAAAAAAAAAAGTGAAAAACCTGTGACAACTTAAACCATTTGTAACTTGGAGACTAACTGAAACAGAAAACTGAGGCACAGAACTGAAACACCCATCCAAACATAACAAAAACTCAGATTATACCAGTCTGATACATAACTGCTTCTTGATTCTGGCAATCTTTTCAAATATTAAAATAAGGTTTGAATTTGTTTAGCATCAAATAATTTTCTGAATACACATTGTGCCATTTTAGCTAAAAAAAAATAAATAAAATAAATATATATATATATATATATATATATATATATATATATATATATATATATATATATATAATTATAAGAAAATTTAGTGCAGATGGTCTAAAGTGACTTATTTAGCATTCAATGTAGAGAACGATCTGATGTAAAGTGTTGTGCAAAACAATGTGAAACTACAAGGTTCTGTTAAGGAAGTCTTTATTGCTGATATTTGACAACCATTTCAGCAGAAGTTCAGGAGTCTTCAGAAAAATCAATAACCTACAAGAAAGAATAAAATAACTTCAACACCAATAATAGGCGGGATGTAAATGTCCTGATCATCTGGTAGTTTGTGATAATGACCAGCTGACTTTGCATTATCCTTTAAAAAAAAAAAAAAAAAAAAAAAGTATGTTTATCATAGTATGATGATCAATAATTACCATCCATTTGGTCTTCTTGCCATCATCCTCCTACACCTGAAAGAATAAACACATTTAGTTGATCTGCAGTGTGTCAGTCTGAGTTTTTGATTGCGATCACATCACCTTAATCACAGCAGAACATGCGCACGTCATTGAGAGCGGTGTTGTCTCCACTTTCCCGTTGCGGTTCTACCCGGGTCTGTATGCCACAGATTCCTTCTCCAAGACACTTTGGACTCCAGATGCCCCATTTGCCCCAGTTTGTGCCGTCACCCTCCAGCACATCACCTCCAGTGCAGGTGAACCTGGAAACAATTCAGATGAGACAATATTATGATAAAATATGTAATTGTGCTGTTGGATTGAATGTCAGTCACATGATCACCAGCAGCCGACGACCTAATTACTGCAATCACGAACAGCAGCACGACTGCGAGTGTGAAATTAACTAAACTATTGATGGAGGAAAACCCGAGTCCTTAAATAGTAAAATAAAACCTTGATGGGTAAGAAATGGTGTAAGAGGTATACACTGGTGCTATAAGTTATAACATCTCTTACCCAGACACTCACCTGATGTTGTTTGCGGCTGTATCATCTTTATCTCCTTGGGGAGATTCAACTTTCAGCTGGAAAGATTTCAACACTCCAGAATGACACCATTGGATATCGGTCCACTCACCCCAGCTGAAGAAAACACAGAGATGTTGCCTGATCAAATCAATCATGGTCCAAAAAAAACAACAAAAAAAAACATAATTTATCTAGCTCAAACACTTAATGCAAGAATTGTTAATAATTTGAGTCCATTACTTTCCTACGTCGGACTCAATTGTGGTGTTCTTCTGTGAGTCTGATGGTCCTTTGGACAGACCGACACAGTGAAGACGAATCCCATTGAGTGCTGTATCATCACCAGCACCAATTGGTCTTTTCACCTTAAAACAATTTATGCATTTGGCAGACACTTTCAGCCAAAGCAACTTACATTGCATTTCAAAGTACACATTTACATTCTGATCAGTTCTTGCGCTCCCTGGGAATTTAACCCATGACATTGGCATTGCAAGCACCAACGCTCTACTGTTTGAGTGACAGGAAAGCAATGACATCATATAAAACAAGACAATCTTCCATTTGAAAAAGTAAATAACCCAACACTTAGTAACATTTATCTTCATGTTCTTCCGTATTACACAGACACTTAAATCTTAAGCAGGTGCAGTTCCCTGGAGTAACCTGGAATTAAGTGACATACAGCAACTCCACAGTTTTAAACCTTTGAAGCACTCTTCCACCCCCATATTAGCAAAAAAGAGTCAATGCCCAACTTACCTTCAGACTAAACCCTGAAGCGAACGTTCCACTTGGACACATGTCCTTAAACCCCCAAATTCCCCACGCCAGTCCATTTGACACCGTCAGCTCACATGCGTAAGCTTGGCCATTGCTGCATTCAGGACTTTCTGCAGACATAACGCTCACATCACATGCCCAATAATGGCTAGCAGTGAAAACATCATGGAAAAGAAATGATGCATTGCTACAGCACTGGCCTGAATACTGATAGTTAGATTAATTTTAGATAGACAATCTGCAGAGAATGACAAAGCAGAGATAATACCATCACATTCTCAAGTTTATTAAGGACGAAGCCTCATATTTATACACAAGATTAAGCAGAATCATCCACGATGTCCATTCCATCCAATCACAGTACTAAAAGATCAACCGCTACCATATTTGGCATATTAAGAAATTATGTTTTATTAATAAAGTTCCAGAGGAGCACGTTTAGATAATCAAACCTAATTAAACACCTGTGGAGCACATTTAGATAATCAACCCAATCAACGAGTTAAGATAATCTTATCACGCTTTGAGCCAAAGGAGTTATCAACTCTGGGCTTATTGTCTTTCACTTGGGGTTTCTTTTCCTCAGCTCTAGGCATCAGAGATTTAAGGCTTGCTTGACTTAAACCGGCGCTGCACAGACCGATCGGTTTATGACATCAAAGTAACGCGAGAGCGATTCAATAGCATAAGGAGCCGTGTGCTCTAATTGCTCTCGCGGTACTCTGATGTCATAAACCGATCGGTCTGTGCAGATTAGGGGTGTTCCCGAAGCCAATTACTGTATCTAAAATCTCTATGCAATAATGAGAGAGAGTAAAAATGAAACGAGCGCAAATCCGTCTATGCGTGCATCTTTCAGAAATCCGAGCTTGGCAAGAGTAGCCTAATATCAACTTATATATAGACAAAATCATTTAGTAATTTCTCTTTACAAACTGTTAATGAAATGTTGCAGGCCAACTGGGTGCATTTAATATATTTTACTCACTTGTGCAGTTGGTTTCCTGGGCAGACAGTTGCATTAAAACATTGACATCTGATTAGAGAAAAACAATTGCAGATGTATTTAGAATTCAGAAACCCGTTTTTAGCAAAACTGTAGGGCAGGCTGTTAAGTGAACTGCAGCCAGCAACTGCACGATTTCCTCTCAATAATCAGTGGTGAGAAGCAGCAGTTAAGAAAGCATCTGATTATAGCAATGTGGAGACTAACCCAGACTTGTTATGGTGGCGGACAAACAGGAGAACACAACAGGATACACGTAACAGATGATGGCAGACAAAAGACGGCTCAGGTAGGCTAGTTCAGGTAAGTCTCTCAGGTGAGTACAAGTAGAGCTTGTCATAGACAAGACCAGTCAATGAGGTGAAGGGAATGACGGTTTATACATGGTGTGTTGATGAGGGCGTGCAGGTGATCAGAACTCTGGTGATTGAGAACGAGTGGGCGGAGTGTGGTAATCTGGTGCTAATGGCTGGAGTGATGTGCTGTGTCTCAATTCGACTACTTGTACTACGCCCTAAAAGTATTTACTCTTTTTGTGAAGAAAAAGTAGATACTTTTGAGTGTGTAGCAGAAAGTAAGCTTTGGGACACACTACCACATCATACAATTGCGTCTTTAACGCTTGCTCCTGACACAGTAAACTGGCCTGTCAATCATCTTGTCAAAGATAAAAATCCTCCACATTTAATTTAATTTAATTTCCTACCGTATCGGAGAGAAATGCAGTAGCACGTTGATCTGCTGTCGCGGGTATTTCATGCGGAGACTATCATCATATTAATGCATTATGATGCATTTAAAAGTTTATGGCAAAACGGATCTTTATAAAAATCCACATTTTTATTGCATATTAAATATAACACGAATAACATTAAATATATATATATATATATATATTTTTTATCAGGTTAAACTTTGATTAGTCACTCAAACCTTTATCCAAACCTCCCACCGTCGTCGCGCACATCAGCCATGTTTTGTAGTTTTTTACCACTTTTTTCTCATGTTGTAGTTCCTCCTCCAAAGCACAATGGGTTGTGGGCAATATTAGCCTTTAGAATGTGCACAGATCCACACTTCGAAAATCCACCGGATATAGTAGACCATCCGGGGACTTCTGGCATACACTTTTCAACATACTATGCTTTGGGACACACTTATTTTAATCTCACCTACTGTTTAGGATGTATAGTATGGACATTGAGACGCAGGGATGGTGTTGTTGAATCCGTGATGGATTATAAAATCCGCCAGCGGCCTGGTGATTGTTGTTACAATTTACAGCAGTAAAAGCCTGGGTTCTCCCAAGGTTTTTTTTTCTCCATTAGGTCACCTGATGGAGTTTTAGGACACCATTAGGTCACTTGATGGAGTTTTTCGGTTCCTTGCCACTGTTGCCTTTGGCTTGCTCAGTTGGGGATATTTTGGGGATATTTAATTTAATTTTATCAATCAATAAATTCCTCTTGAAACAAACTTTGTTGTATTATTTTAATTTAATACTGTGAAGCTGCTTTGATACAATCTGTATTGTGAAAAGCGCTATACAAATAAACTTGACTTGACTTGACTTGACAGCAAGATCAAATACTTGTTTCTTATTGGCCAAACAATTTTTAATTCAAGTTCATCTTTACTATTTGACGACTTCTTTATGATAGAAATGCTACAGTCACTGTAATTTCTTGATCAAGAACATGTGGACATCAAAACATGCAAACTCAGAGCGAGGGTTTAAACCTTTATTTTGAACAACAGTTTGCATAATTAGAATAAATACAGATAAATATAGATACTGATGTTTTCTCATGTGTTAGTGTAGGTTTATAAATAATAGCACTATGATATGCTATATTATGATTGTTTTAATATACAGTATTGAGCAGCCTTAGAAAACGATCTAATAATGTGGTTCATGGATTATAGTTCTTGGAATGCATCATTTTATTAATAAACAAAGCAACCAATTAAACATTAATAAACAAAGCAACCAATTAAAAATGAGAGGTTGTTTTAGTACAGTCCATGAAAGTCTGTTTGTTCCTCAGGGTAATTTTTTATCAGCTTTATATCTGTCAAGTGTTAACAATTTCAACCCACAGGAAATCAATCAATAAGCTGTACCATAACTCTTGTATAAGTGTATAACTGCCTTAAATGTGGCTGTTATCATCAGAGCAAAGATCAAATAGAGCAAGAATTATACTCACACATGAACCCCAGAACACACAGACCTCCAAGAGCCAAAACAAGAGAGACACCGAGGACGATCAGAAGAACTTTAGTCCGCTTTGAGGAAGTAACTTGATTCCCTGTGATTAGAAATCAAATGTGATGACTGAATTCCAGCATGATTCAATAGTACAACGTTGATTATTTTATTAAATATTTAATTGGCAGAATAGTTTGGCTTGAAAACATTCACAGATCCTTTTAACATTAAAACAAACATTGTTATTTTTCTGTATTTAAAAAAGGCTGAATAAGCAATCTTTATTAGGCCTGGGGGGCACCTAAAACAAATTATTATAATTGTGGCCACAATATATATATATATACACACACACACACACACACACACACACACACACACACATATACTTGTCAGTGCTTGTCATTTTCTGGGTTCCATTCGAGTTTTTGACAGAGAGCGGAGCTTCAAGAGCTCGGGTGTTAGCAGCTCCTATTACCTCACGCAGAAAAGTTCTAAAATGTCAGAAACTGTTCTGCCTTTTTTGTTTGAACTGGAGTCGGACAATGATGGATAGACGATGTGACAACATGTTGAATGCAACAGGACGTTTCTGAATGGTTAGTTGATGAATTTATGTTGCTGATGTGGAGTTAACTATCTTCAATTAGCATATGCTGTCATGATAATCTATAAAATCGCTCGTGTGGGAACTGTTGTAAGATGCCTACAGAGTGACATGCTATTGCATTTGTGTTCCATACTGTATTGCATGTGAAAAGACGGATGCGACAGCTTGAGCAGACTCACAAATGTGCTCGACTAATGTGGGGTGGTCACTGGGTTCATGGGGATTCCCCAGGTGGACTGTGCAGTTGCTGCCCATGCCTGCAATGTGCTGCCACCTGGTGGGGTCATCCACAGTTCCCATCCAGCACTTGTGAGACAACAGCAGTTCACTGCTAGGGTTGATGCAGGAACTGCGCATGATGACTGACCGTGATCAAGTCACAGCACAGTCATCTGGTTGGACGACGTCCACCTCGGTGGCCCAGAAATACCCCTGGCTAAACATTGTAGGGGTGTGAGATGTCGACAAAACACACTTTCTCGATGCTCCCATCTCACAAGGTGGCCTTTTTGGCGACGCTGCTGAGGAGTGTGCCCAGCAGTTCTCGGCAGTCCAGAAGCAGGCTGAGGCAATCAAGTGCCCACACCGAAATGCTACCAGGCCATCATGAGCTGCCCCTCAGTTTGCTCGTCGCCAAGGGCGTCTGTTCCAATGCGGAAAAAAAATCAAGCGTTCGGCGTGGCCAGCTCAGGCGTAACGTCAAGCCTCCGCAAAAAGATGACACCACCCGTCTCAGCTGCAAATCCTCTAAACGGTCGGTGAAACACCACCCCTGAGACAGGTGACCCGGAGCTGGATGGAGCTGCTCTTCCCCCAGCGGAAGGACGGTTGGAGAATCTTTTTTTCAGTTTTGTTTCTGTTCCGCCACTGGCTGCCAGCGATACCCAAATTTTCAATGAAAGAGCAGTTTCCTCTATCTCTGGGTCCCAAGAGGGTGCGCGATGCACGACACTATACCTTGCCACCCTCAGCCCCCCTTTTGTCGCCAGTCCATATGTGTAATTTCCACATGATAATAGAACCTAGGATTCAGGAGGAACAGTGCGGTTTTTGTCCCGGTTGTGGAACACTGGACCAGTTCTATACCCTCTCCAGGGTGCTGGAGGGATCATGGGGGGGGGGGGTGGTGTGGCGCAATGGATAAGACACATGCCTTTGGTGTGAGAGACCTGGGTTCGAATCCACTGTGAGACACCAATGTGTCCCTGAGCAAGACACTTAACCCCTAGTTGCTCCAGAGGCGTGCGACCTCTGACATATATAGCAATTGTAAGTCGCTTTGGATAAAAGTGTCAGCTAAATGAATAAATGTAAATGTAAATGGAAATAAGAGTTTGCCCAACCAATCTACATGTGTTTTGTGGATTTGGAGAAGGTATTTGACTGTGTCCCTCGCGGCGTCCTGTGAAGGGTGAAGACTTGTCCCCGGTGCGTGTTGGACTCCGGCAGGGCTGCCCTTTGTCACCTGTTCTGTTCATAATTTTTATGGACAGAATTTCTAGGCGCAGCCTAAACAAATATAGTCACAGGCTGTGCATAGAGATCGATTTAAGATTCAAACTCTCCGATACAAAAACATACTCTGTGTGAATTCTGTTAAATGTTGAGCATAGCATACGAATATCCCAACGCTATCTCACGACCAATTCGTACGAATTCGTACGAATGATAAAAAGATGGCTAATTCGTACGAATTCGTACGACCTCACTCGTACGAATTTGTACGATTTGTCTAAACCCACGTGATGGGTAGGTTTAGGGGCGGGGTCAGGGGTAGGTCATTCGTATGAATTCATACGAATTGGCCAATTCGTAAAATATGTACAATTTTGCAAAAATGACATTGATTTTATACAACAGTTTCAACAAACAAAAGGTTTTAATATTAAGAGATGCTAATTTTAAACAGTATTGTCATTTTTTGCAACAAAATAATAGCTCCAACGAAAGCCGCAGCAGTGTTGGTGAACGAATCTGCAGCTTTGAACAAATCATGAGAGTCAATGATTCATTCATAATTACAGCCACTTGCTTGATCGTTACTGAATGAATGAATGACTCGATGACTCACTCATGAAGACTGTGACTTGCCGCCACCTACTGGTGGTTTTAATTTAAAATTTAAAGGGGTGGTTGATTATGATTTCACTTTTCTAACTTTAGTTAGTGTGTAATGTTGCTGTTTGAGCATAAACAACATCTGCAAAGTTACAAAGCTCAAAGTTCAAAGCAAAGGGGGATATTTTCTTTTAAAGAAATTGCTTTTTAAGGACTACAACAAAAAGGGCTGGTAGGGACTACACCACATTCCTCCCCCGGGAACGCTATTTTTAGATTATTAGGACAGAATATGCAAACCAATGACTAGAAGATAACTACACATAAGCTACATAAATTCATCACCTAACCATTCAGAAATGTCCTGTTGCATTCTACATGTTGTCACTTCTAGAGTCTCTCCAACATTGTCTGACTCCAGTTTAAACATAAAAGGCTAAAAGTTCTTGAAATTTTCAGTGCATGTCCGTGTGAGGGAAAAGGACACAAGCTGTAGTAGCTCCGCCTCTGTGCTGGGAGCAGCAGCTCATTTGCATTTAAAGGGACATGCACAAAAACTGTGCATTTTTGCTCACCCTCAAAGAGACCATTTTAACATGCTATACAAATATATATCTGTGGGGTATTTTGAGCTAAAACGTCACATACACACTCTGGGGACATCAGAGACTTATTTTACATCTTGTGAAAAGGGCATTATACCATCCCTTTAACCCCATAAACCCCACCGGGTCCGAAAATCTTTGTTTAATGTTTGTACGTTCTTTTCATAAGCTTCCCTATAAGGTATCACCCAATTCATGGTATCATTTGAAAGCTTAGAATCTAAACTTTACAAAGAATACCATCACTTTAGTTTTTATGATACATATCAAATTAAATATTAGCTTAAATATGCATTGGTACCAGACAAAAATTTCTGCTTTATGATTGCGAAGAAATATTTCTACAAATATTTATTTTTTATATATTTCACAAAACAGTCAAGTCATATGTCATAAGAAAGCTCTCATTCTAAGGAATTTGGTGATGTAGTTTATTTCATTGTGAGAAAATAGAGATCGAAATATCTTCAAAAGAATCGCGCAGTGAAATAGAATCAAACAGAGATAACAGAGAAAAGTATCACATTCCAGCTCCGATGACGGCTTCAGTCAGCCGCAAACAGCCACAAAATCTATATCACCTTTTAGCTTAGGATGTTATCTTTCAAATTATACCATTTCCACATTTCTGTGAGCTCTTGTTGGTAATAAAACCTTTTCGAATTAACTGAGAGGAGACGCGCTCTGTGCGCAGGACACTGATACAGGGCGCTAGCCTTACTTGTGCTACTGCTAAGACAAGTATTTGTCATAAAGATCTAACCGGATCTAAGCTCGCGTCACACATCAGGCAGACCTTTCACAAGAGGAGATTCTGACTGCGTAAGGTTTTGATTTCTATAATTGCATCTAGAAAGGTAAAAGCATCAATGGCATTGATAAAAGTGATCTTTGGAAGTGCAACTGGTTTCTAAATGGACGATTTGGAGAAGAGAGCGCACAGTTTTGGGTGCGCCTTTGTGCGTTTGGGTATGTATAACCTTACTGCATTACAGCATTTACAATGTTTATACACATTTTTTGATATAGTTATTGTTAGTTTGAAATGTGAAAGCACAGCAACCGATCTGATAAACTATTATTTGAAAATAAATGCCAAACGTTTTGTATATGGCAAGGATGATTGCACAAAAGTTGCATAGGTTTAATAAAATGGCCATTTCAGTAAATCTACATTTTGATATTGTGAAATGGATTACCGTGCAGAAACTATGTATAAACAGTGATTTCTTTGTTTCAGGTTCTGCTGAAGATTGAAGATTGGCACTGTGGGCACTGTTGGCACAGCTGGCATCAGATCACCAGGAGGCTGGCCGGTGATGCTGAGGTAATGCACAACACATGTGACAAAACTGATGCCCATATATGAATGATATAAATCTGGAGGATGAGGATCCTGTTCTGGATTGTAATAGACCACAGATTTTAGGCATATAATTTAGGCAAAAAAATATTATGTGTAAGTTCTGCAATAAAAAAAAAGAAAAGAAAAAAAGAAAGAGGCTGCTGAGACGTGGAGAGAGACAGACACTGCCTTTATTGGACTAAAACCCGAAAACAGGTAAGTAAAAAAAACAACAAAAAAAACATAAATTTAATATGTTATTCAGTTAAGAGATGATATCAGATGAAGTGAATTAAGTCACATATGTCCCCCAATACCTTGAAATACTTCTTAAAACTGCAGCATTTTGCGCGGGCACATTAACCTAAAAGTCGACGCGTTTTGCTGGATTTTTTTCACATAGCAGCAAAATAGACTTAAAATACTCCGTCATTTATGGTCATACAGACTTAAGAAATATGAAAAAATAAACTGTAAAATGTCTACTTTTTTATGTGTCCACTTTTCAATCGAAACAAAACATTGTGCATTTGTAAAATAAACTGGGTGTGCTTTCTGCCTCTCCTTCTCCATGAACTTTTTTTCTGGAGCAGGTCTCTAAACGTAAACAAAACTCAGCAAATACAAACTGGCAAGAGTAATCTTTATAATAATTTAAGTGTTTACTTTTTAATGATCTAATTCAAAACGAAAGAGAATATTCTGTTTATATAATCTATATGAAAAGAGAGAGACGTCAGTCGTTCTCATGGCAACTCATTATCTGCTAATCGCCCGCTGAAAGCGCGTGCTATTCAAACGCAAATAGTAAGTTATTTATTCTTAAGTGCTTTGTTCTAATCGCAATATAGTGTATGTAAACTCGCTGTCGTTTACTACAGGCACTTACAACATGCTATTTTTCCATGAACATATCTACTATAGTTTAGCTTTTCCCTAACTATATTGCAATACTGAGATGAGTAAAAATCGACTGAAATATGTTAAAGCAACACTATGTAGCTTTTCAACCTTCATAATATATTTCCAAGACCCTTGTGATGGTACATCGACTTACAACAGGTTGAATGACACGTCTGCCATAGCCTGACAGGGTCTGTATCGCTTTTACTGGCACTACGGAACTTCGGGGTTCGGGTAGTAACCCGAGCATAAAAAGAACTACAAAATCCGACTGCTTTACGGCATACGTCACTTCCCCCACCCCCTCAAATTCGGACGTGAGAGCCCAACTAGCGTTTGTTTGCCGGCTGGTATAGCGTGTGTAAGTTGTCGTCATGGCCGAAGCAGCAACGAAACCGAAGAAGGCAAAGGTTTTGTCAGAGGAGACTAGGAAGAGAAAAAGGGAGAGTGACAAAATCAAAAGCCGGACGAGGATCAATATCGGTTCAGCGTTCGCTCGCTGGCGTGAGCTAAAGGAGGAGGAGGGGTACCCGACCGATGCTGACTGGGCCATCATGCTGTTCATGGGCGTCAGTTTGGTTTGAAATGTGCGCATTCGGAAGTGCATTTTCAGAAGTGCTGGGTACAATGACACATTAATTTTTTTTCTCTTTCGCGCAGATCATATTTTGAAAGACGATGTCCTGCTTACTAATGTAAATAAATAAAAATGTATTCAAAAATGTGATGATGTCCGACTCGTTTTATGAAGAAGAAAGCCGTAAGTTTTCAAAAAGCATTAGATATATGACCCACTATTCTGCTTCATAAGTACCATGTTTAACAATATGACATGACGTGGTTTAATGTACCTAAACAATGATTACCAAATTTCTCTCTCATATTGCTCCTCATAACCACTGAAAACGGTCAAAAAATCTAACCAAAAGTCAAATTATTATGGACGTTATCTGACATTAAGCGTTTCTGCTTCATGGAAGCTATTGTAGGAAAAAGCTTAACGGTTTAATGCCTAAACAACGATCAGTGATCACTAAATTTCTGACTTTTTGACAGTTTTAAGTGGTTATGATGAACAATATGAGAGAGAAATTTGGTGATTCATATGACATGCTGAAATATATTCCACTGTACCTGGGATGAAGACATTTCACACTGATTTCACACGCAACGCAGGCAGTCTGCCCAAGACATGAGAACTCCTTCTGCAGAGTTCGGGGTATCGGCTTGTCAACAAATGCACGTGTATTTCCTGGTGTAACCATGACAGATTTTACGACAGTAGTAGAAGACAATACTGTTTCCCAACTGTAGGGGGACCCCGAGAGCAAAAGTAACTTGGTGTTGCTTAAATCAAATATGTTATATGTTTAAATAAAATGCAACGTTTTAAACGTATTAAACTGCAAATTAACATTTATATCCCCTATATTAATGTATCATAAAAATGACATGTTAGAGACGAAATATGAATGTTTAGACAATACTAATGAATCCTTAACTTTGAAATACGTATGATAAAATGTATGCTTTTTACAAAGAAAGATTACACTTGGAATAGTTAAAATTGTAATTGTTGTTGACTTGCATGTGGAAACTTTAATAAAATAGCAAAACATATATTTACAAGGTAGATGTAAACAAAATCTTAATAGGTCAATATAAGCCTTCTCATAAAATTATTTATTATTGTGTTTTATTAGTGAAAAATTTGGGGAGAGGATAAATATTCCAAACCTTTCTGAAAATACAGTATGATAATTAACTGCGCAATTACTAGAAATGTTTACCTTGGATATTATACAATTTGCATGCATAAAAATGTGTTTAACTTTAAACCAATTCTGTAGAATGGCCCATATAGCCTATTTGAACAGGATTTGTTTCCAGGTATGACTGTGTACTCAAAATGTGCTTTATATAGCCTATATATATATTTCTTGTCAGCCGTCTTCTTAGGTGTGTCTTCTTAGCTAAAACAATTTCTGAAATACTCTTAGAGCTAAACTTTAGGAGTCCTAAAATTAGGACTGACGTCCTAACTGACGTCCCAATAGTTTTAAGAGTTTTTATCCAGACATCAATGGCTTATTGATCATTATAGGTGTTATCAATAATTGAGTTGTTGTTGCTAGTTTGAGTCGAGAAATACACATTTCAGGATTATCACTAATCTGTGTGTGCATTTTCTTTGAGAACCAAGCAAGTTGACTCATGAAACCATTTGTTTATTATATCGCAATCGCATATCTCAATCGCAATACTGACCTCAATAATCGCAATATGACATTTTCCCCAAATCGTGCAGCCCTAGCCAAAAGTATATAGATCTCTTTGCACTGACTGCTCAGTACAGCAGAGGCAGGAGCTCCGCACTGGGGTTGCTCGAGTTATATGGGCACACAACTTGTTACAAGAGCTATATCCACTATTACGAACAATAAAGTAATATTTGACAAATTTTGTCTTTCAGATTATGAAAGTGTTCAAAGGCCAATCTCAAGATACTCTGGGAGGTCTTTCTCAGAGCAGAGCTATCAAATGGTCACCTCTAAGAGGTTTGTTTAATCGATTCCAGAAAACAACAGTGTCCCAAGCCCCCATCTCTTTAATCCACTCTTGGCACTCTCACCCATGCTCCAGTTACTGTAGATTACCACACACATGTCATTTCTAAATGGTGAATTTGTTTCTTCAGGCTCTTTACCAACCGGCTGATGGCACAATTCAATATGAAGGGGAAGGGGAAGAAGCAGAAACTGCCTCTGGAGACGACTAAAACTTTTGAAGCAATTAAAGGTACACAGCATCCCCCCAGCATATGCTACATGTATAAAGTTTAAAAACACAATGAACTAATTCTTTGTTTTTATACTTTAAATAGATCTCCAGTTTAACTGACTTTTTATTTTATTTTATTTTTTACATTGTTCTATTTTAATAAATTAAAAGCACTCAGATAGACAAAAGTGAGGGTAAGCATTAAGACAAATCATTAAGACAAAGTTATTAATTCAAGGGCTGTGAGTATTTTCTCTTTGCCTTTTGTTTGATTCACATTAATGGTGCAATCGTCAGAAGGTTTATTAGACTGAATGCAGATAAAATAATACCATTCTCCCCTTTTCTCCAAACTATTTAGACCAATTTAAGATATGAACTATGTTTAAGTGAATACTCTCCAATCCGGTCATTTTGACATATTTTGTTGTGTATTTGATGGTTAAACACGCACACGAATCCTAAAGTATAATTTGCTTGTCTAGTTGCGGTCGGCCTTGAAGTTGGAAACAGCGTCCCTTGCTTGGATTATTGTGCTTTAAATAGCTATTTTTATTATCAAACACGTCACCGCAATTTAGCAACAGTAGAGACTGCATTTTACAACAACTCTCTTCTGCATTGCAAATATCAAAAATGCATCATAGACAGATGATTTAATATGATCTCATATAGAAACGGCTGGCAAAGATAGAATTTGCAAGATAACATCTATTTATCATTAAATAAATAGTAAGTGCATTTTCTCAATTTCTCCTAGCCTGGTTAAAACCAGACCATTCTCAGTAGTAACTGAGTTATGGTCTGGCAAAGCTTCATTAATAACTCATTTCCAAAGGGGCGTCACCAACGACGTCGCTCAAATGCCTCTGGGCGCAATTGGATAGACCTAAAACCAATCAGAGCGATCGTCATCGTGTAAAGCCCGCCCCAACGTTTCTGATTGGTGCCTCGATTTCGACGGATTAGAAATGGGCTTGAATGGGCTCTTTGCCAGACTACTTGCAGAGCAAATCTAAATTTGCCGGAAGTTGTCTGGGTTTTCCCAGGCTAAATTTCTCCAGTACCAACAGCAGAACTGATAGTGTTGGAGCAGGATACTTCACTGTCTTACCTTCTAAACTCATCTACAAGTAATCTAGTATTTGCTAAAATGGAAGTTATAGTATCCAAAAGCATTACATTTGGGCTGTGCCTGAGACATTATATTATATGCAGTCTCTCTCAATTCATGATTGCTATCTTAAATATATTGTCACCCAAGGCCACTGTCTATTGCAGTCTTACACCTTCCTAACATACAGTGATGCGAGTTTACAGAACCCATTTTCAGTCATGTGTTTGCTGCCATATACCACACCAGTCACCATGGGTCTCTGTAGTATTGCCACTTAAAGGATTAGTTCACCTCAAAATGAAAATTTCCTGATAATTTACTCACCCCAATGCCATCCAAGATATTCATGTCTTTCTTTCTTCAAAGGAAAATAACTTACGTTTTTTGAGGAAAACATTTCAGGATTTTTCTCCACACAATGGACTTCAACGGTAACCAAATTGTTGAAGTCCAAATCAATGCAGTTTCAAAGGGCTTTGAAGTGCTTGAAAGGGCTCTGCACGATCCCAGCTGAGGAATGGGGTCTTATCTAGTGAAACAATCAGTCTTAAAAAAAAAAAAAACCTATGAAATGCAGTCATGAAATGGGATAAAGAAGCTACAATCAAGCATCATGCAGCAGAACATCTTAAGTGCCTTGGAGGGCATACAGGGGTGGAAAGTAATGAGGAATTTTACACGAGTACTGTAAGGCATGTGTGTTTATTTCTAGTTTAGGGGACTTTATATATCTCTCCCCCTTCCCAACCACCCTCCCCCAATCTTGGTCTGGAGTAATTTGTTTTTTGTTCACTTGGCAGTTCAGTGTAACCATTAGAGTTGTTTTATTTATCAGCCTGTTAATATTTTGCTGAAAACCTCATTAAAGATGGAAATTTTTTTTTTTTTTTTTTTTTTTTTTTTTTTTGTCATTAATAATCAGATGTCACTTATTTCCAATTGCAAAAATATAAGGCTACTAAAACGGATTTGCATGTTTTAGACAGGTGCATCAAAGGGATAGGTATTAATTTATTATTTACAATTTTAAAGCAGTAGTTCTGCACACTGCTTTTACTATGACTAGAATGAGTTTTATTGAATACCATGTGGTCATCCAACCTTGGAACAAAAGCCTGTTTGATGACCCAAACATGGTTTAATAAAGCTAATAGTAAGAGAGGATTGAACTCTGGCCTCATTAACAATGAAAATAATACAGTTAGTTTGTGACATCTGAAATCAGTTCAAGAAATTATTACAGCTCAGACAACATATACTTAAATGTTTATCACTTTTAGCACTGTTTTATGAAACTGCAAAGGGTCAACTTTGTAAATAGTTTTGGAAATCTGAAGATTTCATAATGAAAATATTTGTTCATGGCATGCTTGTAGTAAAAATTTTTGAATATGAATTTATGCATAATATGAATTCCTAAAGTATTTCTAAATTATTTGTTAATGGCATTGAGAATTTTCTGTAATAAACAGAGTTAATAAACCTTTGTTTGACTAGTTTATTCTGAACCCACTCAATAAGCGTTGTGTCGCGCCACACCGCCCTGCCCACCACAAGTAAATTCTCAACCTATGGGAAACACTGGTTTGATATGTCATTTTTCATGAAGGTTGACAGGCTGAAAGGTTCTGTTATTATCTTTGTTTTTACAAAACATTTACTGCTAATAATATTATGATCCATGTGGAGACATTTCCCCAAAATAGGGAATACCAGGACAACACACACACACACACACACACACACACACACACACACACACACACACACACACACACACACACACACACACTGCATACTTCATTATTTAATCACACTGTCTTCACGACAGGTTGTGTTGGCTGTAGTCAGATGAATTGAGCAGGGTTTTTTGGGGTTTTTTTTATGTACCAGTGGTCACACTGCTATAGCTGAAAAAAGTAAACTAGGCATGTTTAACAAGATTACAGTACATCTTTAATATGAATTAGTCTGTCTGAATTTTTCATCGTTTTTACTTGTATACTTTTAAGTTGCATTTATTTGGTGCTTTGTTCAATCTCAAACCATTATTTTATTTGTATTATTAAGATGTCTGCACAAAAGTTAACTGTAATCTGTGCAAACGTTACATTTAGCTTAAATTAAACGTCTTGCTTTGGTCTACACTGGAAGTGTTCTGTTTGCTCTGCTAAACTATAATTACTAAAACTAAAACTGAAGCTAAATAGATAAAAACTAAATAGAAATGTGTTTACAAAATAAAAACTAAACTAAAACTACAACTAAACTGAAATTTAAAGCAAAATTGAAAATATTAAAATAAAAACTAATTTAAAAATTGATGACTTAATTGGGTTTATTTGACGGGGTTACATGTCGAACCATTTTCTTTTCACTTCTGGGACTGTTCGATTAACAGATGAAACTCCATTAACTGCATCTGTAATATGCTGCCAAGCTTCCTTTTTTTCAGGACCTGATAAGCCACTATGTACGCTTGAAAATAAAATGTGGCGTTTTGAATGAACTTCTGATAATAAAACTTAAATTTCTGCATCTGAGAAATTTCTCTTTTTCCTTCGCTTTTGAGAAGACATGTTGAAATCCTTCGTTAGTTGTCAGTCGGATTTAATGGGCGGGATTTATGGTAATTGAGAATGAGCGTGCACGCGCGTCCCATTTACGACTGATTGGAATTCATTAACACACACACACACACACACACACACACACACACACACACACACATTTCACTATCACATCTGACGTTTACGAAGTATTTGTGAATCCGGAGAAGAGTTTTCGGGAAGGTCTCTTTACGCGCAAATCACTCACATATTTACTCGTATATAGCCTACGAATGTTTCATGAATGAGACCCAATATGAGGGTTAAATGATAGAGTTGATTTCCAGGGAACACATGAATGGATAAAATGTATACCTTGATTGTAATGTAAGCCGCTTTGGACAAAAACATCTGACAAATGTGTAATGGTTGAATGAAAACAAAAAACAAAAACGTATTTACTTTTTAAATTTACTTTCATACCTCCAAAACAAGTTTTGTTCAATAAATGCAGCAGGGGCTAGTTGGTAACACGCTTGTTTTAAATACTTCCGCACATGCTTGGATGACGAAACTTTGTGTATTTACTAGTTGCCATATCAACACTATATAGAAAACAAAATTCCGCCCAATTTTTTTTTTTTTTTTTTGGAAGATATCCATAGACATTTATTAAACCATAGCAAAAGTAAATTTCTTACTTAAGTAAATTTTTCATCTCTATTTTTTGTGTTTATTTAAAATAAGACAAATTTGATATTATTTGAATCTCCAAGATGTTATTTAACAGTTGAGATAGTTATTTAATGCTTCGCTAACTAGCAGAAGACACTAGCAGGGTTTAAATCCCAGTTGTGCAGGCGGGGGCATGTTGTAACACTGCGTTACAATGTGCCCCTATTAGAAATATGCTATTATATTCTATACTTTTATTAATTTTATTGGGAAAACGTGAGAAAAAGGTGAATAAAGACTGAGAGTCAATGTTCAGAAATTACTAATTATTTATTTGTTTTGAACTATGTTGTATAGCTGTGTTTGTAGTCAAAACTCAAAAATTTGTTTATATTTAATTATTAAAAATTGCCATTATTTTATATGAAAAAGTTTTTTAATTGTATTTTATTTAGAAAATATTTTAGTTTGTTTTGTATATATTTTTTTTATTAGATCAGATAACATTTTAAGCTGTCATATGTTATGTTACAATGTGCCCCACACATGTTACAATGTACCCCACCTATGGGGCATGTTGTCACATTTCACTTCCATTCTTTCGGGGTATATCAAGAAAAAAGTATATACTGTATTAATAAAACAAAAACACATAATTGTATTAGACATGTGGGAAATTAATGTGGGGAAAAATAAATACTCTGAACCATAAGTAGATTTACACAAACTGAGAAAGTCAAAAAGCGTTACTTTGTGCCCCGCTCTCCCCTATGTCTTCTGTATTCTTGGTGGGGGGAGGGTCTAACTGTGCATGTGCAGTATGAGTGTCATCACTCTAGCTTGTTTCTGATTAGAGAAAAATGACATGTTGCAACCATCCCCTGTTGCAACTGTCCCCGGTCTCCCCTACACAGTAACTGCAGTGCTAAATATTAGAATAGACATTTTAATGAATACTGATGATATTCTCAGCCTTACCTTTGTGTTGAGAGCGTTTTTCATCTGAAGAAACTGTTGAAAGTTTGAAATCACTATTTTCATAGACTGAATCCATTTCATGAGCCTGACAGAAGACGTGTCCGCTGAGACTTCAGTTCTGCTCGAGTTTGTTCAGAATAAGGAAGTCACATAAAATGTCATTCACATTTATACAGACAGGAAATAATGAAGTAATGAGTCTGAAAAAACAGATCTAGCTACTAATATTTAGACAGCCGAAACATTTGTGTTAGTTTTTATCTCCTGCTTTAACTTAATAAATTTTAGAGTGCAGAACACTTACAACTTTTGATTATAGATATATAGCTCTTGGCACCTAATTAGCTGGAAGAGAGAAGTGAGTGCATTGATCTGAATAATTAAAGGATTAAAAGGGATTCAAGAGAATAAAGAAATAAGATTGGTAAAAAGTTCTAAATCTAATTGTAGTTATGAAGAAGCTTGCATGACCCCTCCCGTTTGTTCAGAGACTTATTATTTTGAAATTAAATAGAAATATAAATTTTATGGGGGGAAATAAGCATTTGAAAGTGAGGGGACATTTCTTTTTTGCTGAGACTATAATCTCCAAAATATTGGTTAGAGTAAGTTATTTATTTTTCATTGGTTCAAGTTATAAAATATAGATGTGAACCATTACCCTATTTTTTTTTTTTTATTGGATCAATGAAAATATTTTTTCAGTGTATATTATACTAACTTATTCCCAAGGTTGTATTTAAGAAGGTTCCTGGAGTAACATTTAAGGTTTTTATTTTTATTTTTGAAAACTGACTTAATGTGTGAATGTTATTTAAGCCTTCAGAATTTATTTGAAAATACTTTTTTATGTGAAGTAAATCTACGCATCCACGGTACAATCAGCGTCTACGTCACGGCTCTCAGCCCGCCCTCTGTTCGTTGATTGGCCAGCTGTTTTCAGGCCGGAGGAAAACTGGGAGAAAGGTCACTATCTCAGACTGAGTACAGAAGCGAACTGAAATTGAGCGGAAGTACGAAGTCTAACGTAGTCAGGTTAGGAATCTGCAGAACCAAAAAACAAAGTACAACTAGTAGGCTATTGGATGTTTTTCCATGCAAAGGTTGTATTTTAATCATGAATGAAGCTCTTACTCTGCTGAATCATTTAGTGGCTGATTGTTCACCCAGACCCAGTGTCCCTCAGTGTCCAAATCATTAAGACCAATCCAGTGCGTCACTTTAACTCTAGAGGAAAGAAAATACCCATGGAATTTTTTTTTTTACAGTTTTAATAGTGAGATCAGATGTAAGACACATATGGTTCAGAGCAGAGAATTATAATATTTAAGGCCAACATAAAAACAGCTTTCAAGAAATAGCTGAAGTCACACTTCTTCTAAGAGAAAACTAAACCACAACCATAATCAACTGAACTTCCTATAATTCTCTTCTCTGCATTTAACTTCTGCTTTAGCTTATAATCTAGTTTATATTTGAGAATTGGCATAATGTACTGCAAATACTGTTAATTCTTATAATAAAATGTTTGTTAGGTCACTCATTTGTAAGTAACTTTGGATAAAAGTGTTTTCTAAATGAATAAATCATTTGCAGATGCAAAACTTCTTGCCTTTCACTCAGTTTCACTCAGAAATATCCTGCGTTATGGAAGTGTGGTGGCAAACAATTTTACATCACTGAATAAGAGACAAACATGTATATCAATTGTCTTTAAAGATTATTTATTCCTTTGCAAGGAAAGGTCAGCAGTCATACAGTCATACAAAGTGCCTGCGGAGTGACGGTGAAGGGTGGGCATCCTTCCTCCTTTATAGTTGACTCCCTCTGTCATCAGAGTGACTAGAACAACATGTCCCATAAAAAACAACAACATTTTGAGCAAAAAGCTGAGAAAAACGTGTTTTTGTCAAATAATACGTCTGGATCGGATTCAGAACGATGATCAAAACACAGATGGAGTAGATCGAGTCCATCAACATTCACAAAACTCCACAGTCCTAAAGCTCGTCCTGGGTCGACATTTCATTCAGGAACATTAGACAGTTTGGATTTATTTTCTGTTTTCTGTTAATGTTGATGATTGCATTATTTACATATGTATCTGCTTACATATGCTATCACTTGTTTCTGCTTCATCTTCATCATGTCTTTTGATCAGGAGATTAATTCCTATTTCAGAAGATGTGTCATAGCGCCCCCTAGCGTATAAATTATAATTTGTAAATTAAATAAATTATTCTATTTATTTTTGTCATGTCAATTTATTTGTAAATGAAAAAAAAAAAAAAAATTTCTATAAATTTTTACTTATAGTACTTTTTACAACTATTTACAAGAGTTAGTTAATAGTTTCACTATTAGTAGATATGCTTCTGCCAAACAATGTTGAGAGACTCACAGACAGTCACGTTCAACGTCATGTCGATGTATCAACGAATTGCGATCTCAAATTGTTGGCTCAAGCCTTCGTTTTAAGCTCTAAAATGACGTTTTGAAATTAGCAACAGCGCGTTTTAAGGACAAAAACCGGAAAAATGTCTTGAAATACATCATCTGAACAGTGTTTTGAGGCGTGGTTACCGTAGTATAAGCGGAATAATTGACTCAGGGGTGTTGTATTATTGAAAAGTAATCTAAAAATAATTATTGAAAAATAATATAAAGATAATTAGGGACTTATGTCCCTATTAATTTAATGGTATTCGTCAATTATTCCTTTCTTATTCCCACAATTCTTTTGAACTCTGTCTCGTATTCTGTCCAAAAATGCCACACCGTTACCGGCCTCAGACTATAGGGCATATGTGGGCTCGCAGCAAAGGACACACAGGCAGTGAAGCACTGTGTACCTGTGAAACAATAAAAGAGACCCTTTTGTCTTTTGGCGTGTCAGTTTACTTCTGAGATCACACCCGGGGGAAAGCTAGTCACTCTCAGAAAAAAAAAAGTACATAAGCTGTCACTGTGGCGGTACCTTTTCAAAAGGTACACCTTTGTACCTGAGTGCATATAAGTCCCTCAAAGGTACATATTGGTACCAAACGTGTACATATTAGTACCTAAATGGTACATAATAGAACCCTTTTGAAGGGTACTGTCCCAGTGACAGTTTTTTCACTTTTTTTTCTGAGAGTGTATGTGCTTCACAGGAGCGCTCAGGCGCCATGCAGAAGGTATATTTTCTATGTAAATCAGAGTTTTTGTCCCAACCAGCCGCAACGGTGACACACAATGATTCTATTTTAGAAACGGTAACTCTGCGACGTCACGGCTAGAACAACAACAAAAAGTATGATCATCTCAGGTAGGCAGCCTACTGTTTATGTGCTTTATTTAATGTTAAAAGCGTCTGTGTGAGATTGAATATCATTTTGCGTGTATTTTATAGCCGTAGGCCTACAAAAAGCAATAATTCACCTCAGATCTTAAAAATAAATAAAAGTGAACAAGAATGTTCAAACTGTCAACTCATTGTCTATGACAACGGTTGTTTCAGTAACGCAGTATGTATTTTTAATAATGTTAAAATGGTGTAATATTCATAAATTTGATTATGTACTGAACTTATCCATTTTGTTGTGAGTGCAGCGAGCTTGCCGAGAGAGCCCGCCCACACTCTTCTGATTGGCTGTGATTTTTATTGAGGGTAATGGTCTGGAAACGTAGCAGCTGAGGGCATTTCTTCTTATCAATGGAATTCAGTGAGTAGTCTTTGCAGACATGTGGTCACGTGGCCTAATAAAAGATCCGTTTCAGTGTTGTTGTTTTTTTCTTTTCTTCTTTAAAGTTCTGATGAATAGCTTCAAAATCAGATCTGAATGATTTCAGTCCTCAAAGGCTCTTTCAGTCAAAACCTCACTGAACCAAGAAACGTCTCTTTCGATCACAATAATCCTGGTTAACAGCTCATCAGGATTTGAACTGCTTCATTACATTCGCAGTAAAACATTAACAGCATTATGTAGGGGAGAGTGGGGTGAGTTGTGCCAGTTTTTACTCAAAGTGACTTTAAAGTGAGGTCATGGCAGTAATGCCTTCAACTTAAGGATGTACATAATATTTCAGGATGTGGTGCATCCCTGAGAACAATAACTTTGGATCTGAAATAAATTGTTTCAGAAATATAGCTCTTGGGAAAAAAGTTGTCTCATGGCACAACTTGCCCCTGGCGCGGGGGAAGTTGTGCCTTTGGGGGAATACATTGGGGGTAAATTGTGCCAGTGATTTCTGAAGTAAAACAGAACATTTGAATGTTATGAACCGTAATGCTATATGAAAGCAAGATACATTCAATACAAAATTACTCATTTAAGGTTTATTTAGATATTGTCACCCTGGAATACCATAGCATGCGTTTTTCCTTCTTTGGTCAATTGCATAGGGATTTTGTATTGAACATAACTCTGGATCACAGTGTCATAGAGACAAGGGGGTGGGCTCATTTTACTCAGACGACCAATCAGTCTCTCAGGATCATTGTGAAGCTATCAAGCTACGCCCTAGCAACCATTTAGAGCACCATAGCAACACAATATATGATATTTGTGAATCATTTCAGGCAAAAAGGCTTTGGCAATAGATGCCTGTTGACATAGCGCTGTCTGTCAATTATGTAACATATAAGAATAAAGTGACTAGGCTAATTTCTAAACATCCTATTGTGACATTCCTATTGTGACATAGGCCACTTAAAAACGGAATAAAACTTCTCTTTAATAACATAGTGCAAACTCAAATCTGAAATCAGTGTTAGCTAAATTAAACAAATAGCAGGCAGGCCTAAGTCAAACAATGATGAGGCATGCCCATCTCCTCACTTCTCAAGATTATCCCCTGTGAGTATGTAGGTCTAGGTGGTCTGGATCTGGCACAACTTAACCCAGGCCCTTTGGCACAAATCACCCCAGACCCACAAGTTTGAAAAACTAGCATGATCCAGCAGTTAAGAGCTAACATCATGCTAACTGTATAGACTCATTGTGTAGCCTACTAAAGCACTAAAATATGTGTGCAATGTTTTCAAACTTGTCTATAATTGTTCAGACACTACAATCAAAAAACCTTAATCATAGAAATGCTACTTTGAAAGGGAAAAAACACTTTTTTGCACTAAAATGTGCTTAACTCTCATGCCATGTGTCTCTCTTCTTTGGAGGACGAGTAAAAGTGGTTGCTTTTCAAAATTATGTGGTCACATGACCAATTTCTTCTATGGTTTTCCAGAAACAAGGGTGGAACTACTTCCCCCCTTGCACAAATCACCCCACTCTCCCCTACAGGTTATATGCCTAAATGAATAATTTTTTAAATATCTATAAAACATTCTATACCGTATATAAACATAGAAACATCTGGGATGAGATTACAATTAAAGATAACAAAACATAGATTATTCTAGGTGATACAGAATTACACAGGCAGAGAGAGCACATATTATACACTACATTCTTCATGTATACTTGCAGTTATTCACAACGTAAGCATGAGCCCTACTCTTCTGCACAATGGTAATGATCAAAATTTCAACATAATAGAAACTCTTTCAAATGTCAAACAAAACTGAACATTAAACATTAACAGATGTTCCCTTTACTCAAAAACATAAAATAACGCTTAATTTCAATATTTACTCTCCATTTCCAGCCATGTGCAAAGCATGCTGGGAACTAACAATGGTGTCTCTAAATAAAACCGCATAATTGAACTAATTCTCTTAAAATAAATAGGAAGACTTTTTTCCTTAATTTTGTCAGCTTAATCAGTTCAAACCTCAAATATGTTTCCTTAAAATAAATTAGGAAAATGTATCTCTTGGTTTATTTAGTGAAATGTTCTCAATATTTTCTATACAACACTGAACCTCAATTTTCTTAATAAAATATACACAATATTTTAAATTATCACTTTTTTTTATGAAAAATTAAAATTATATAATTAATGAAAACACCCATGATTAATTTTTTACAGTGTATGTAATGCCTGGTTCAGATTACACAATTTTGACTCCTAAAATCTTGTCTTGACGTGGACAAGTCATCGCGTGCCGTCTCACACACACACATTCACTCGCACACATACACATGCACTCACTCACACATACGCACTCTCACACACACACACACACACGCTCACTCACACACAGGCACATACTCACACACACGCACACTCACTCTCGCTCACTCACTCACTCGCGCACACACTCAAGCTCACTCACTCACTCATTCACACACACACACACACACACACACACACACACACACACACACACACTCGCTCACTCACTCACTCGTGCACACACACTCGCTCACTGACTCACTCGCGCACACACACTCTCACTCACTCTCGCTCACTCACTCACTCACTCACTCACTCGCACACAAACACACACACTCACTTACTCACTCTTGACGGAACCCGTCGTGGAGGTCCGAAAAAAAAGAAAAAAAAACATGCTAGTCTTATTATCGTGATGTCGTGAAGTATCGCAGACGCGACGTAGGTTGTCGCCCACAATGACACACTATACGAGATGAAACGATCGAATCTTGCGTCCCGACGCCCGTTGTCGTTTACGAATCCCCACGACACCCTACGTCAAACGGATCGTGCCAAAATTTAGCTAAAATCGTGTAATCTAAACCAGGCATTACCTTCATTCCCTTTCAGTCGGTCATATTCAACTTCCTGTTGATGTCGACGTGACATCAAACGTGACCGACTGAAAGGGAACTTTCTCTTTCTCTATATAACTGCATTAATAGCATTGGTCTGCTATCAGTGGCTCAAGCCTCTGTTACAAGCTCTAAAATTAGGTTTTGGAATTAGCAACAGAGCGTTTTAAGGACAAAAACCTGACAAATGTCTTGAAATAGCCAACATCATCTGAACAGTGTTTTGAGGCATGATAACCTTAGTTCAAGCGGAATAATTGACTCAGGGCCTTTGAAATATTGAAAAGTAATGTAAAAATAATTATTGAAAAATAATGTAAAAATAATTAGGGACTTTTGTCCCTATTAATTTAATGGCTTTCTTCAATTATTCCTTACTTATTCCTGTAATTCTTTTGTTTTTTATGAGTTTAATAAATAACTCTGTCTTGTCTTCTGTCCAAACATGCTACGCCATTGTTACTGACCTCAGACTATAGGGCATATGTGGGCTCGCAGCAAAGGACACACAGGCAGCGAAGCACTGTGTACCTGTGAAACAATAAAAGACACCCTTTTGTCTTTTGGCGCGTCAGTTACTTATGAGATCACGCAGACATATTAGTCTTTGCAGACATATGGTTATGTGGCCTAATAAAATATAGATTTTGTCAAGTTTTTTGTACCTCTTTAAAGTTCTATTGAACAGCTTCAAAATCAGATCTGAACGATTTGTGTTTTTTAAAGGCTCTTTCAGTCAAAACCTCACTGAACCAAGAAACGTCTTTCGATCGCAATGATTCTGGTTAACAGCTCATCAGAATTTGAACTGCCTCATTACATTCACAGTAAAACATTCACAGACCTATATAAGAATGCTTTGTGAAGGGATTCTGGTGTTCACTTTTGTTTGAAATTATTCAACAAATGGCATCCCCTTCCTTAAGTGCCCTGCAAGGGTTGCAAAACACAGTTCAGAATTTGCCCTTACAAGTCTCCCGTGAGCATTAATTGTGTTGCACATGCTGCCTATAGTGTTCCAAATGAGTTACTTAGGAGCTTCCATGACAATAAGGATGCTGCCTTATAAGTGAGCTGCCTATGTAGACAGTGAGACAGCTCAGTAGGTTTTGGATCAGAGCATTGCCTGTGCAAAAGTTCTGACAGCTGCCCTGAAGCTTAGTAAGCAGAGGTGAAATCATGCCCTCATGATAAAAATGAGATGCATTTTAATTTAGAGACTGATTATGAATTAAAACATGATAATGACACTGTAACACCACTTGTTTACCCCAAAATGTGAATTATATAATGAATAAGAAGTGACACATTTGAATCTCTAGAGAAGCCATGTTCAAAAGCTAAATTTCTTTTATAATTTACTAGATACGACAAGTAATTGGGTCAGTTATTTTGGGAATGCTACACATGATCTAAGCGCAAGGTCTAAAGTGCAGGGTGCAAGTGCACTTAGAAGTCCATGCACACGATCCAGTCGATAAATAAGGGTCTTATCTAGCGAAACGATCGGTCATTTTCAAAAAAATAAATATACTTTTTAACCACAAATGCCCGTCTAGTACAATCTCTGAAATGCGCCACGCATTACATCATCACGTTGGAAAGGTCACGCATGACATCGTTAAACATCCAGGATATGCACACGTAAGGACCATTTTAAACAATAAACTGACACAAATGCATATAAATATGTGAAGAGTTCAGATGCAAAAGCCTCTAAGTGCCTTTTGAAATTTTCTTCTAGAATGATAATTTTTATCAAGCTCGTATATTTAAGTTCAATAATTTCACTTAAATGACAATTAATAGGTAATCTTCATTGCCATTTAAGTGAAATTACTGAACTTTAATATACAAGCTTGTTAAAAATGATCATTCTAGAAGAAAATTTCAAATGGCACTTAGAGGCTTTTGCATCTGAACTCTTCATGTGTTACAATAACACAACATACAATAACTTTGAACGGTCCTCCTACTCCAAACTTGTAAACACTGGGTCGGTATTTCCGACTACGTCACGTGTGACCTTTCCAACGTGATGACGTAATGAGATAGTACAAGACGGGAATTTGTGGTTAAAAAGCATATAATTATTATATATATATTTTTTTTTTTTTTTTAAATGGCCGATGGATTTGCTAGATAAGACCCTTATTTCTCGACTGGGATCGTGTCGAGCCTTTGAAGCTGCATTGAGACGGACATTTGAACCGTCGACCCGTTGGTTGCCATTGAAGTCCATAATATGGAGAAAAAATCCTGGAATGTATTCCTCAAAAACCTTAATTTATTTTTGACAGAAGAAAGAAAGACATGGACATCTTGGATGACATGGGGGTGAGTACATTTTCAGGAAAATTTTATTTGAAAGTGAACTACTCCTTTACACAACGTGGCGCAGGACGTGAAAATGATAACTGCTATGGGCTGAAATTAGCAAACACTTGCGTCACGCTTGGCACTGGATTGCACTGGGCATGGGCGTAGATTACGCGGGGGACGCGGGGGACGTGTCCCCCCCACTTTTTATAAAATGTAAATTCGTCCCCCGCACTTTTTCATAGGGCAAGTGTGTCCACCACACCCGGTTTTCGCGGGTGTGCATAGCCTACATCGAGATTTAAAATCCAAAGAGTCAAGTCTATCTACATACGTGACTTTCACGTTTCCATGGTAATCAGTCACTCGTGCATCACGACACGCCCATGCTCGCACCCGCGCCCAATCCATTTTTTTTCATAGAGGTTGCAGTGAGTTCAAAACGACAACAAACTCTTCAGTCTTAACTCGATCCTTTTTCACGAAAAAGTCAAGCGCTGTAAGTAAGTTGTCATGTGGTATCTGAATTGTGTTGCACAATGATGAATAACTCTGCCTATTTCTCTTGTTGAATAATTAACAAGTTTCGTTGTAAATTGAAAATATTCACTACCCGCACAAACGTGCGTTTATTTTCAATCTTTTTTTATTCGTAATGTCTTTTATTTTCACAGATGTTATCAAAGCCCTTCAAATTAGAATAAACATGGTGATTGTTAGCCTAATGCTGAATTTGTATTTTCATGCATTAACAGCCTGCTTGAATCAGGCAGCGTTGTAACATGTGTACATGATGACAAAATTTAAGTTCTCTTGAAAAAGCCTAACCAGAAAGTTTGAAGTAGTTTTAAAAGCTTGAAGTTTGAAGGTTTTCAATTGGAAAGTTTTAGTTTAGTAAGACAGACAGACAGGCAGATAGATAGATAGATAGATAGATAGATAGATAGATAGATAGATAGATAGATAGATAGATAGATAGATAGATAGATAGATAAGATTAATAGATAGATAGATAATAAATAATATTAATAATAAATAGGGAATCACAGATAATGCAAGGATGATTCTGATTTAATTTAATTTAATGTTAAGTGGCGATTGATAGCCTATAGTTGATAATAATACACTGACGGTAACAAAGTTTCAATTTGAAATGAAAGATGGAGCATAGGCTACATTTAATAAAATTAAGGAAAAAATGCCCTTTATAAAGGTAAAAAACTTATTCTGATAAAAATGTTTTCCAACAGTGATGTAATAATTGTAGTTTGAATAATTGTAATGTGATGATCAAATATCATAGGTTTGGGCGGTTGGCGGGTGGATTATTTATTTTTAACAGCAGATTCGGGTGACTCAAAGTGCACCAGATTAATGCATTTATCTTTAAAATGTACACATTTTCTTCCAGGGGGGCATGCCCCCAGACCCCCCTAGGGGTACCGATCTCCACCCACAAACACAGTATATGATGGTCTATGAAAAATACAAATTTCATTATCTTATTATTAAAATGCATGATCAGGATTTTACCACTTCCGCCTAGTTTTGAGCCAGGAAAAACCCTGCATGTGCAATATAAAGTAATGAACATCGTTCTTTCTTTCTGTTTTATTGCTTTAAAAATAAATAGCATATTAAGCCAATTAAGCAAAAACCTGTCAACAAAAGTCTGAAAAAAACTGGTATTACACTTGACATTCTGTCCCCCTCACTTTTGAAATGATGGCTACGCCCCTGGCACTGGGTGTATGATAGGGCCCTATAGGTTTATTTCTTACAGTTAGTTTAGATGCATACTCAAAACAGATCTTGCCAATATATATATTTTATTTATAGGCTACTTATAGCTAGCACATACAGTAGGAACGTCTCAGAAGTACAATGCCATCTGCTGACCACAGCACAGTTTCACACAGAATATTAAAGAACTTTATAAGAACATCTCATCCTTAATAAACTGTTATGCAGAAGTATCATCCCCATTTGAACACATTTTCTGAAAAGAGGACTTTCTGAGGAGAGCTATTTCTAGCTTTGAAAATTTCTTGAAAAGTTGTTTTAGGTAAAAAAAGTTGTTTGTCTAAAATGTGACAGAAATCATATGCTTCGCTCCTGCTCTTACAAGCATAATAATGACTACAAGATGGGATATGAGTTCACTCAATATAAAAAGCTGCTTGTGCATTTACATTTATGCATTTGGCAAACGCTTTTATCCAAAGCAACATTGCATTCAACGTAATACATTTTATCAGTTCATGCATTTGCTGGAAATCAAACCCATAAACTTTGTGTTGCTAGCGCCATGCTTTACTGTTTGAGCTACAGAAATGCAGTTTTCTTGACAGTTTAGAGATTGTAGATTTTAAAAAAAAGCCTAAAAAACAACAAAACAAACGTAGCCTATACATTTCACTGGAGGAAAATTACAGCATTTTAACTGAATAAGCAATAAAATCCAAAGTAAGACATGATGTTTTTCTTTTCTAAACATGTGCATGAAAATAGACCTCTTTCATTACATATCAATGAAGGAGGTAAATTAAAAATTATTTTCACAGATAAACTTATTCTGATTATTGCAAGAAATTATTTGAATAGACGGAAACATTTCTCACAATAGCACAGTTCTCTCCATTGGGATCGGCTCCTCTCCAGTTATCAGGTTCACTTTTCTGAGAGACCCTCTGGAACCAAAACCTTCAAGAGCAGAAACAGGTGGTCAGGGTTAAAACCATATTCTTCCTTTCGAGAATATTTTGAAGAAAACCTAGTTCTCTTACGAGAGGTCTCTCGTACTGCGTAAGTATCTTACGCTAGGGGAAAATCCCTTTTCCGCGAGCTATTGAAGCCAAAAAATTATCCTTAATTTTGTATTATTGTAAAACGCGTTGCGGCAGCATACAGATATAGGCAAGACGGCTTGTGTGCCTATTGGCTGTTCTGCGGCAACTGCAGCAGCCTATCGAGCGAGGCCTAGCATGACGTCAGACCCAATGAGGGTGCTTCGCGCCCACTGCGTCACGTCCCGCCGAAACGGGCGTGGCTTAGGCCTATAAATACAGCTCGCAGGCAGCTGATATCTGATTTTTCATCTCTTCAGCGAAGCACACGCATCGCTGGATCCGGAGAGAAGCCGCGCCGTCTGAGGAAGCACTTGCAGCGGGACGAGTCGTCACTGAAGTCGCTGGCCGCGCCGCCTTCAATCGCCTTCCTGCTGCGCTATCCGGCGCCTATATCCTTTACACTCTCTGTTGTGTGTGTGTTCGCCGCCGCGACACACACTGTCTAAAAGAGCTTGCGTCTTTTTAAAGATGCCTTCCTGCGGCTCGTGCAGAGCCACACTCAGCGACGGGGACCGCCACGTTATCTGCGTTTCCTGCCTGGGTGAGGATCATGCAGCTCTCGCGCTCGCTGACGGCGGCTGCCATCACTGCGAGCTACTGCCTATGGCGACACTGAGGACTCGCCTGGCGTATTTCACAGAGACTGCACCTCCGCCCGCTGTAGTGCCGCGCCGTAAAAAGCGCCGTGCTCAGCGGGTCCCGGAACCTTCCCCCACCCGTCAAAGCTCGCCGGTTCGCCCGCCAGCTTCACCGGCTTCGTCAGTGTCTCTTCCTGAAGGACAGCGGCCGCCGTCTGCTGCCGCTTCCGTCGACGACGCTGATGAAAAAGCCGCATTGGGGGAGGATGATTCCTGCTCTCTCCTGGCATCGGGCAGTGAGGATTGGGCGAGCTCTGTGGATCTCGCGCCCTCTGTCCGTGCATCGTCAGGCAAAAGAGCTAGCATCGAGTCAGAGCTGATGCGCATACTCGCACAGGCCGCGGCGAGACTCGGCCTCGAGTGGTCTACGCCTGAACAGCCTGCTCACAACCGGCTGGATGGATATTTTCTTCCCGGGGAGCGCTCTTCGCCTGCGTCCAGACCAGCGCCCTTTCTTCCTGAGTTACACGAAGAAGTCGCTAAGTCTTGGAACGCCCCCTTCTCAGCTAGAATGTGCTCTTCTGTTTCGCTAGCATTCTCCGCTGTTGACGATGCTAAAAACAGAAGTTACCATTTGCTGCCGCCGGTCGAAGAAGCGATAGCAGCCCACCTTTGCCCGCCCTCCGCTGAACGGCGCGCTAAGCTGGCTCTGCCTTCAAAAGCTTGCCGCATGACGTCAACCCTGCTCGGTTACGCTTTCTCCGCCGCTGGGCAGGCTGCGTCAGCGCTGCATACTATGGCCACACTGCAAATTTTCCAGGCCGATCTCCGACGAAATCTGGACGAGAATGGACCAGATGCAATTTGCGTGCCAGACTTGAAAAGTGCTACGGACCTCGCTCTCCGCGCTACTAAGTCTGCTGCACAGGCCATAGGACGGAGCATGGCCTCTCTCACTGTGACTGAGAGACACCTATGGCTAACGCTCTCTGAGATGTCTGAGTCTGAGCGCGCCGCGTTCCTCGACGCTCCGCTTTCTCCCGCTGGCCTCTTCGGAACATCCGTCAAAGATTTCGCGGAAAGATTCGCCGAGGTACAGAAAGTGTCACAGGCTATGAAGCACTTCCTGCCGAAGTGCTCCAGTTCTGCAGCAGGCCGTGCGAAACCGTCTGCTCAGAGCTCACAGCCTCAGCCTCCGCCCACCACCGCCACTTCGCAGCGCCGACAGGCCCGAAGCGCGAGACCGCGCTCTCGCTCATCTGGCCGCCGCCCCGCCCCGCCTGGGCCGCGGCCCAGGATTGCGGTAAAGCCCGAGGCCCCGAAGTCGTCCTAGCATGCCTAGGGAAACGACGGTGTCCAAGTCCCGCTGCGGCCGGACTTCTACCAAAACTCATCGCTCGTTCAGTTCCAAGAAATGTGACTGTTCCAGTGTATTTTGCAGTCAACAAGTTATCAGCGCGCCCTCTGCCTCGAATGTCATAAGCGCGACGCTTGTCACTGCATGAAAAGAGGTGTATCCGGACCAGTATACTCCTGTATACACTGCTGAAATTCGGAAGAATCCAGGAGTATACTGGCCGGATAGCTCAAATTCAATGGGTCTGTATATATCCGTATACATCCGAAATGATACCAAATCGGATGTATGTTGTGGACGTATACTTCCGTGCTACAGCCATTTGTTGCCATGGCAAGTAATCCCATCAAAGGATTTTTCAAGAGAACATTTTCACACCTTTGTGCACCTTTTGGCCTCCCCCCCCCTATTGGTCCTTTTCTTTTAAAACCACTCCCATTACCCAGACCACTATTGGAGGACAGGACACATTGAAAAACCAGGAAAGTGATTTGATTGGTTACTTTTAGAACATAGCCCACCCTAGGCCTTATCGCACAGTGATTTGATTGGTTATAGGCCAGCTATGCAGATATTGCTCAGTATACACTAAACCCCCCCTTTCCCCAATTTTAATACATTCAAATATAATTTTAAAAACACACACAAAGAACAATGAGAAAGTCTGACATTTTTATTAAGGTAAATAAAACATTCCAAAGAGCATTATAAACAAGCATTAAAAAGGAATGGGTGAACAAAAATATCTGAAGGGATGAAAATGTAAAGGAACAAAAACAAATATAACATGAACATTCCAAAGAACATTATAAACATACATTAAAATTAATGGGGAAAAAGAAATGTGAACAAAGGTGTAAAGGAATAAAATACAAAACGTGGAGATAAGCAACATGCACATCAAAAAGGAACAAATATACAAAGTATACAATATAAAACGAGATCACTAAATAAGAAATATAGAAATTAAAGTGTATATAAAATATATGTAAATATTCATTTTCAAACTGCCATGATGCACTGGTGGTGTGACGTAGCGTGGATCAGCCTCTAGTCTGGTTTGTAGTACCTGGCAGAGAGCAGATAACTCTGTGGTTCTGTTAGGTGGAGACCTCACCATCCACACTGGCCTTCCATCAACAATAGCATCTTCATCAGACATCAGTTCTATTGTTGCAGTCTTCCCCAGTTCCCTTTCTGTGTTGGTTTGTACAACACTGGACCTGGTCTCCAGCAACTGCAAAACATGACAGTAATTTAACCACTAAAACACAGAGAGGAGGACAATTACATTCTGGAGAAAAAAAACAAAACAAAAAAAACTGCTTAACCAGTTTCTTAACTTACCCGTCTCTTTCGTTGACGGTTCTTTGCAATGTTCCTCATAGTGTTTCTTTTCTGGGCCTTTTCAGGCTGAGCCAAAGAATACTTCCTCCGCAAAGTCTCAAAATACGTCTTGCAACCTGCTAAATAAATCATAAATAAATGTAATGCCAATAAAACTAAGTAAAACAGAGGACATTAAAATGATTACAACATCTTTAAGATTACCTTTTACACATTCAGGGTCAACGTCTGTAAAAGTTGTCCTTAATTCTTTGAAGAGGTAAGTGGTCACAGCCAGGTTATGTGATGAATTTATTCTGGGGGAAAAAGTTGCAGGCATCATTAATGAAATTCAGTTTTGGTATTTCAAATCCATATAGTAGTAGATTAAACTAACATTTACAGTATACAATACGCAGTCTTACCCGGTTTGTGGATCGTATTTGTGTGGGTTGTTCTCTGAATTATGGAGGCGCCTTACAGATTCCTGTAAAGTTTGAAATTAAAAAGCGTTTAAGTGGATTCACAATCTGCAAGAACCACAAAACTGAATTTTCAGTTTGAATAAGTTGGCCATCACAGTAAACATAAGAGACAAAACATATCAGTTCATAAATCTTTAAGATGTCACGCAGCGCCTCTGATATCTTTCCGGTTCGTGCCGCCTTCTGCCTATACAAGGCCACCAGTGCAGGTGTATGTTGGTCAAGCACAGCATAGAACTGGTTCCGTATGTTGACGTTTGTGATGCATTGGAACTCAGCACAAAGCTACAAAAACAAAAACAAACAAAAATAATTATATAAAAACTCGATTTGCAACAGAAAACACATTTGTGATGCAACATGTTCAGTTAAAATACATTGTTGAGCAACATGGTCACATGCAAAGTGATAGTTCTTACACACAGTGAATAGTGGCATTTGCTGTTCCATTTGAATGTGATACATATTCAAAATTTGGCATAGAAATATGTGTGAAGAGTGGCAGAAAAGAGAAGTGAGTCTGTTTTACCTGTGATTCAATCCGAAGAGCCGGCCATTTCCCCTAGAAGTCCTTCACCTGCACAGATAAAACAATCAATATGAAACCAGTCAAATTATGCAATCAACCTCTTTACAAATTAATGATACAAAATTTCAAGTGAATGTAACTTACTGATAAAGTTGCTCTCTGGTGACAATGTAGGTCTGCACATGCACACAAAAACAGACAACAAGATATTTAATTTTTAAGAGACTTTTGATTGATGCTAATGAATTATGCTCCAAATAAAAGAAATGGTGAAAAATAGTTACAGCCTAAATTAACATTTGAGTCACCTTGATTTTGGGGGATGCTGCACTCCTTCCACTTAAACCTATAATGAAAAGACGTTTGTAAAGGTTTAATAAAAACTTGCATAGTTCATTAGGTAACTATTATGTCCATAACCTTAACTTTGTTTGAGTAAAAGTTAATGTAACTGCTAACGTTAGCCACTAGCTCATTTGGGTGCATGTAGGAATAACATCACATTGAAATTGCCAGAGCAGGGCGCTTAACACAAACAGCAGCAACACACTCAAAAACAGAAGGACTATCGCTTGCTGAAAAGAGTTATTGACTAACGTTAACATTATTGCCCTGCCACGACATTAACAGTAGCTAACGTTACACAGGATATTATCTGTCACTAGCAGGCGGACTGACGGCAATCGCGCCCGCGGCACCGCGCTTGCAACTTAAAAATAGCCTCGTCTAACAGTCAAATATCACGTGTAATATGATATTCTTACAATATTACAACAAGCAAAGTAGTTTTGAAGTGTTTTGGTTTACTTACAAGTTGTTTCATGCTGGATACCACGTCGCTCGAGAGGGTAGCCATCTTGGATAGATTTTTCAGGTAACGTCAGCTGCACGTCATGACGTCATATCACGTGATCGACAGTACACTTTAAAATAGTGAGTAAACCAGTGGTGTTCACTCAGAAATGCTGAGGCACACAAACATAAAAATACATATTTGTTCATAGACATTAATAGTTTAAAGGTGGATTAACTCAGCAAGAGATTTTAACTGTAGTGACCTCAGTCTTCAATTCAGTGGAGTAGAAAAGCTCAGGTTCCTTCTACCTTTTTAATAAATATCAAGTCACCTTTATTTATACAGATTGTTTCAAAGTAGCTTTACAGAGATAACAGGAAAATAATGCAAGAAAGTTTGTTTCCATAAGAAAATAGCTTCACAGTCCAGCTTAAGTCAGTTCAGTGGTGATTCATTTTGTTGTATAAATAAATAAATACATTTAAATGTGTATATATATAAAGCCACTTTGGAGAAAACCATGATATCATCGTCCAGCTCAGTTCAGATCTCATATAATAGTGTCAACGCAGGCAGATCAATAATATTGTTGAATATTAAATTAAATGTCCCCAACTAAGCAAGCTAAAAGCCAATTGTGAAAAAGCTGACAAATGTTGTTGTCTGCAATTTGTAAAACTTCACAATAAAATTTGAGATATTCTGAAATGTTTGGTTCATTTTTCTTTATTTGTTCCATTAAATTTATTGCTGGGAAAAAAATTAATCGCGATTAATCGCATCCAAATTAAAAGTTTGTGTTTGCATAATATATGTGTGTGTACTGTGTATAATTATTTTGTATATATAAATACACACATATGCATGTATATATTTAAGATTTTTATTTATTTATATATACATTATTTATATTTATATATAATATAAATTATGTATAAATGTATATACAGTATATACATGCAAATATTTCTTAAATAAATACATTCATGTGTGTGTATTTATACATACAAAATAATTATACACAGTACACACACATATATTATGCAAACACAAACTTTTATTTTGGATGCGATAAATTTTTTCCCAGCACTAATTAAATTCCTTTGTTTATTTCATTAAATATTCAGATGTTTTTGTGAACGTATATGTTCAGACAGGGTGTTTATTTTGTCCTGTTTTTATAAAAAATATTTGATCAAGAGACTTTTTTTCATGCAGTGGTTTTAAGGCCCTGACACAGGCGACGTGAGTCAACCCTAGAGTCGGCTTTAGTCATTGCTAGTTCTTTGACGTCGATTTTGTGTTTCAGGGCCTTAAGAATTGATTTATTTTTCTGTACAAAAAGCTTGTTTGCTGTAGCCTAACCTAGTAATCCAGAGATAATTCTTAATTCTGAAGTCTTCCCTGGCCACCCCTCCCTCTGAGAACAGCCAGCACTGTGTCAGTCATTAACATATGAAAGGTCTTCACACCTAACAGTTGTCAGTCCTCTCACACCCAGCAGTGTTTCAGCTGTATATGTCCGTGAAATTTCACGGATTCCTGTATATGTTCGCATATGTGAGGTTTCCGGGTTTATCTGGAAATATACTGTTCCATGTTACTCTGATCCGCTTTTTCCCACATACATCCGGCAAACATCAAATTACACAGGAGTTTACCATGCCCGTATTTTGCCGGATTTGAGTCTTTTCATGCAGTGTGTGTTACAGCACACCGAAGCCCCTCTGTCACTGAGCGACCAGAGCGCGCTTCGCATTCAACCCCTAGCCATTCATGCAGATGCATGGGCGAGGCTACCCGGGGTTTCGAAGTGGGTGCTAGACATTATAAAAAGAGGCTATTCGCTACAGTTTCGCCGGCGCCCTCGTCGCTATGCGACGCGCGTCGAGACCATGGTAAAAACAGAAGTAGCACACCTACTTCGAGCCGAAATTTTTAAACTATTGAGCAAAGGGGCCATAGAGCCGTTATCTCAAGCTCAGAGCGAAGGAGGGCTATACAGCAGATACTTCCTGGTACCGAAAAAAGACGGGGGTCTCAGACCCATACTAGATCTAAGGCAACTGAACAGAGTGCTTGCAAAGCGACAGTTCAGAATGCTCACGACCAGAAAAATCCTCGCGCAGATTCGCCGAGGAGATTGGTTTGTGTCAATAGATCTGAAAGACGCGTATTTTCAAATATAGATAGCGTCACGTCACAGGCGATATTTGAGATTCGCCTTCGAGGGCCAGGCATATCAGTACACAGTCCTACCGTTCGGCTTGTCCCTAGCACCCCGTACATTTACGATGTGCATGGACGCAGCGCTCGCATCCCTCAGGCTACAGGGCATGCGAGTATTGAACTACTTGGACGATTGGCTGATTCTAGCTCAATCTCACTCAATGCTCATAGAGCACAGGACCATTTTACTCGATCACCTCGAGAATCTGGGTCTCAGAGTCAATTGGGCGAAGAGTTCTCGCTGAGAGCAGCGCATGTGCCAGGGCTCCTAAACGTAGGACCAGACAGACTGTCCAGGAACAATGTTCCGACAGGCGAGTGGTCTCTACACCCACAGACAGTCCAGCTGCCCCATAGCCAGTGCCAGTGAGGAGGGACCTCCTCTCTCAGGCCAAGGGCTCGATTTGGCATCCACGCCCAGAGCTGTGGTCCCTTCATGTTTGGGCCATCAACGGGTACCCGCTGACCTCCCAAGCGGGATCACGCAGGCTAGAGCTCCGTCTACGCGACGTCTCTATTCCTCGAAATGGTCAGTGTTCTCCAGCTGGTGCACAGCTCGTGGCGTGTCGCCCCCAGACTGTGGGGTGACGGAGGTTCTCTCCTTCCTACAAGAGCTGTTGGACGAGGGCAGGTCCCCTTCCACGCTCAAAGTTTATGTGGCGGCCATAGCAGCGTTCTCAAAAAAAACGCTCGGCCAGTCAATAGGAAGGAACGATTTAGTCATCCGCTTCCTTAGGGGAGCTAAGAGACTGAATTCTCCCAGACCTCCCTCAGTCCCCGTATGGGACCTTTCTACGGTACTGGAGGCCATGAAAGGTGACCCATTCGAGCCTTTACAGACGATTGATCTTAAACACCTGTCTTTCAAGACAGTGTTTCTTCTGGCTCTCGCTTCAGTGAAGCGCATAGGGGACTTACACGCGCTCTCAGGGAGCGTGACGTGCATGGAGTTTGGGCCTAATGACTCAAGAGTTATACTCAAACCTAAGCACGGTTATGTTCCAAAATCCCTCAACACACCGTTTAGGGCGCAGGTCATTTCCCTGTCAGCCCTACCGGTCTCTGACGAGGAAGGAGACGCAAGCTTCCTTTGCCCAGTCAGGGCATTAAGAGCTTATGTGTCTCGCTCATCTGTCTTCAGACAGACGGAGCAGCTCTTCGTTTCGTTCAGCGGACGTTCCAAGGGACCAGCCGCGTCGAAACAGAGCCTATCCAGATGGATAGTTGACGCCATTGCGCTGGTGTACACTTCCAAGGGTATGCAGTGCCCGTTGGGTGTCAGAGCGCACTCCACGAGAAGCATGGCTTCGTCGTGGGCCTGGTCAAGTGGGATTGCCTTGCGAGATATATGTATGGCGGCAGGCTGGGCCTCCCCGTCTATGCCTCCGGAACGGTCTGCCGGTTCCGGAGGCATACTCAGGTGAACCCAATTTTTGCAGAGCGTTTCTGACTAGGTGCTCCATGCACTTCTCCTTACAGCCCCGTACTTTTCACAACGAGAGAACGAAGGTGGCCTTCGTATTGACTCTGCTGACTGGTAGGGTGGCGATATGGGGAACGGCGGTGTGGGAGAACCTAGACCCATGCTGCGCCTCGTTCCAGGCAATCGCTGAAGAGATGAAAAGAGTTTTTGATCGGTCCATGGCAAGAAGAGTGGCAGCCAGAGTTCTCGCCGACTTACAACAAGGTGACCGATCTGTTTCCGACTACTCTATAGAATTCCGTACTCTGGCGACCGAGTGCCGATGGAACGAGGAGGCGCAGTCGGACATGTTCCTGCGTGGGTTGGCTGACCGTGTCCAACGCGAGATCTACATGCTGGACCTACCCACGAGCTTGAATGGACTCATCGATCTGGCCCTCAGAGTGGATGCACGTCTCTCCAGAATGGAACGTCGCGTTCTTCCGGTTCGTTTTCCTGGAGTGATGGAGCAACCACGGTCCAGCGGCGGTGACACGGTCAGTCCAATCGTCGATCACGAGCCCATGCAGGTGGGTAGAGCTCGGCTTTCCCGAGAGGAGAGGGAGAGGCGGAGATCCCAGAGACTCTGTTTGTACTGTGGAGGAGCGGGCCACTTCCTTAACACCTGCCCAGTAAAAGGCCAAGCCCGGTAGTAACATTGAGGCTACTATCGGGTGGGATCTCCGCCGAGAAGACCATCGTCCATCACCATCGTCCACACTCCTCCCGGTAAGACTGAGATGGCCAGCCAGCACTCACGATTGTCACGCCCTTTTGGACTCGGGAGCTGAGGGAAACTTTATGGACAGTAAGCTTGCACATAAGCTCCACATCCCCGTCATCACACACTGACTCACAGCATATCTGTCAATGCACTTAACGGTCAAAGTCTCCCCAGCATCGCACTCACCACCGAACCCATAACTCTCACCACATCTGGCAACCACACTGAGACTTTATCATTCCTCCTCCTTCTTGTCTTGTCCAGTCTTGTCTTGCGTCTACCTGTCAGTCTGTACCTGTCTGTGTTTCAGGAGGAGGTAGTGGATTTATCGTGCCCGTTGAGTACCTAGACCTGAAGGAGGTGTTCAGTAAGTCTCGTGCTGCTTCTCTCCCTCCGCACCGTCCCTACGACTGTGCTGTAGATTTACTGCCAGGTGAGTCTCCGCCTAAAGGCAAGTTATACACACTTTCTGTTCCAGAGAGGGAGGCCATGGAGAAATATATTTCTGATTCTCTAGCAACAGGGTTCATCCGGCCTTCCTCTTCACCTGCGGGGGCGGGGTTATTTTTTGTGGGAAAGAAGGACGGCTCTCTGCGACCTTGTTTTTTTATTAATTTAATTTTTTTTATTGTTTATTTAAAAGGGACAATGCACATCAATTAACATTTTTTGTTTACACTCAAAATGTAAATGCGCCAGAGTTAGCTAGAGAGCTAATTTTCATCTGTAGTCCCTTGGCAGGTCAACACAGCATCATAGTACAAAAAGAATACATGAAAAACAGAAAAAGGTAAACCTAAGATAAGGTAAACCAACTATTGATGATTGCAGTTTTGAGTATTTTTAATCCATTTCTTAAGTGTAAATTTAAATGATAAATAGCTGGTACTCTCTCTGAGTTCAGCAGGGAGACAGTTCCAATAATTTGAAACCAGTACTGAGAAGACTGTTTGGCCAAACTTACTACGTCTAGACGGTACAACACAGTCTCCCCTGGTAACTGCCCTAGTTGCCCTGCCACTACTGCTCTTCTGTTGTATAGATTCACCCAGTGGTGGAGGTGCAAGCCCATGTAAAATTTTAAAAATGAGACAGGCATCTAGATAATGTAAGAAACTGTCAAAATTGAATAAGTTATATTCAGTAATAATATTGCAGTGGTGATAGCTGGTTTTTTATCTAATATTTTTAAAGTTTGCTTATAAAGGGTTTCTATTGGTTTAAGAGTTGTCACATTTGCTTGGGACCAGCTTGTAAAACAATATGATATGTGGGAAAAAATCATGGCATGCATAAAAAGTTTGGCCGCCTCTGTGGTTAAATATGGCCTTATGTGTCTGAAATTAGCCAAACTATATCTGATGGTATTAGCCACCTTTTTAACATGCTTTTTAAAAGTAAAATTAGAATCTAAAATAATACCAAGGTATTTAAAATCGGACACAACCATGATCTCCTTCAATAAAAACATCAGCCTGCTGTACAATTGAGGACCTCTTAGAAAAGAACATACAGACTGTTTTGTTAATGTTAAGATGCAGATCTGACATTTTTAGCCATTCAGAAACATGCACCAGTGCTTCGGTTAATTTAGTTGCAGCCTGTTGTTTGTTGTTGGTATGCAAATAAAGAACTGTATCATCTGCATACATTTGTATATTAACAGATTGACAGACTGAAGGCAAGTCATTAATGTACAGACTAAACAAGATAGGGCCCAATACTGACCCTTGAGGTACACCAATATTACAGTCGAGGTATGAAGAATAAGAATTACCAATATGTACACTCTGTGTGATAGAGTGGGACACTCTGAAGGGGATAATACTGGTCTGACAGTTTCCTTTGACAGGGCTCCGGTCAGAGAGATGGGCACGGAGAAATTATTCCAGCAAACTTTATTATTGAAGTTTGGGTACAGGCATTGGTGTACAAATAGGTATATGTGGGTGTGTGTGTGTGTGGTTTTCGCTTAGGTTACGCACACGAGAGCCACCATCCCACAGAATGCGGAGTCGGGAATGAGGATGTGATGCGCTCGGAAAGGAAATGACATCACTACAGTTTCAAAATAAAACGACAGGAAATAAAAGACTTTCCGACATAGCCGCCCCCAAATTTAGCAATAAATTTGAATCCCAAAGGAAAGTCTACTTAGTTGGCGCCGTCTTCATCCTCCCAGGCTGGCAGCCGCACAAGGCGCACGACTGGCCGTAGGTAGATCTGTCCCTTGATCTTGACTTCAGCTGCCCTGACTCGTCCATCCGAACCTGAACAGGTCTTCACCACTCTCCCGATGGGCCACTGAGCTCTGGGTAGCTGCGAATCAACCACCATCACCACCTGGCCAGCAGTCAGATTGTCTGTGTCCTTGTGCCACTTCGACCGCTTCTGAAGGTCCGGGAGGTGGCGACGGATGAAGTTGGACCAGAAGTGGTCCGCCAGGATCTGGCTGTGGCGCCATCTTCTTCTGCTGAGAAGGTCACTAGATGCGTAGACAGCCTGTGGGAGTGATGCGTCGCGGCGTCCCATCAACAGTAGATTTGGTGTGATGGGATCTGGATCCGCAGCATCGGAGGAAATGTACCCAAGCGGTTTAGCATTGAGTATTCCCTCCACTTCAATCAGCACAGTTTGCAGCACAGGTTCGGCGACGGTGTGGTCCTGAAGGATGACTTGGAGAGCTGACTTAATCGACTTGATCTCTCGTTCCCACGTTCCCCCAAAGTGTGGAGACCCAGGGGGGTTGAAACGGAACTCGATTTGGGATCGAGGATGATAGGATGCATCGCATCTGGGTCAAGATCTTCTGCTCTGCGTAGTCTACCTCCCACTCTCACCAGGCCAACAGCTTCATCATACTCTGGAGCAAGCATGAGCAGGCGACTCAGTCTCGAGATGGACTTACCAGCAGCAAGAGTTTCCACCTCTTCAGGGAAGGACTCACTCTGGGCTTGTCTGAGGACATGTAGCTCTGCTGTTTGGACGTCAGCTGCTGTCATGGTGGGGCTGCTCTGGTCATCAGCCGCCCCGTGAAGGCTCTCATGGGTAGCCTTGAGAAGACTGTCCCAGTTGTCTATATCAGACCTGAGTATCGTGGTCGGAGAGCAGGTGGTGGCTCCGCAGAACAATGTCTTCCGAAGTTCATCCTCGTCAGCTTCTTGGGCTTCTATTAACTGAAGCACTGGCCAGAAGTCTGGATGTTGTCGGAGGAATGGTGGACCTTGGCTCCACCGGTTCGGCTGGCTGAGCTCGAGCAAGGGTTTGCCGCGGCGGGCGATGAAGCGGCGGAGAGCCATCAGGAAAGCATCAGTGTCTATGCTCTCCAGTAGGTCAAGATGCACACAGCTCGTCGTCATGCACTTGAAAATCAGACCCCACCGCTTCTCTGTGCGCCGGCCCACCTTGACGTTGTAGGGGCCGAAACAATCGACTCCAGTCGACCAGAAAGGTGGCTTGTATAAGCGGAGTCTGGCAGGGGGTAAGTCTGCCATCTGAGGGACCACTAGAGTAGTGCGCCATTTCTGACATTCAACACAGCCGTGCTGATGACGCTTGATGGACTCTCTTCCCCGGAGGATCCAATATCTTCTCCTCATCTCGGCGAAAACCCGCTGAGCTGCTCGAGATGAAATGCGCTTTGCTTGTGACTTTAACTGAAGCCAAACAGAGAAGTCATCAAGCGTGTAAGTCTGATCAGTGCCGGTCCTCAGGATGCCTCGGTTTATGCTGTACTCCACAAACCCGTCTCGATAGTTAGTAGGTAGTTTGCTGAGCAGCCTGTCTACGTGGGAGCCGCATCGCAGTTCGTAGCCATTCTCACCCTCGAGGGAGCGGAGCATGCCGACTAGACCTTGTACTGATAGGGCAAAGTTGTCAAATGCCTCTGGATCTCCAGATCTTATGTGAGGTGAGTTTAAGATGGCACCCAGCTCGCTCTGCACGAGCTGACGCGGTTGCCCATATTTATCTTGGAGAGCCTGGAGAGCTGAGGTGTACGGCTTTGGATCGTGCATGTAGGCTTGGGCTAGCTTGTAGGCGCTTGGCAGTTTCAAGTGATCGAGGAGGACTTGATATTTGAACTGCTCTGTGAGGTGAGCATGTGTATTGAGCAGATTATCCAAAGCCATCTTGAGCAGGGCAAAGTCTGACTCTTTACCTGAGGTGAAGTGAGGTAGAGTAGGTCTAGGAAGGCCATAAGATGTGGCAACTAGGAGCTCCATGAGGTCTGTACCCGGCGCTGCCCTGTAATCTAGAGGCGCTGTGCCCTGTCGTGGAGAAGGTGGCATGGCGGGGTAAGGATAGGACAGCGTGTTAGCAGCTGATAGCACTGGCTGTAAAGGTGTTACAGGTGGAGGCACATATTGGACCTGGGCTTGGCTATAGACCATCTGTGGCTGGCGAAGTGGGGCCATATACTGTTCTACTGACAGTGGCGGAGCACGTGAGGTCACTGCACTCACGGCTGGTCTGGGAGCCGACTGCGAAGCTGGGTTGATGATTGCAGGAGGAGGAAGCATGGTAATATACGTAGGCTGTGGCTGGGCGAGTATACTAGTAGTAGTATAAGCACTCACTTGTGGAGCGGGCTGGACTGATGGAAGACTGGTCGAGACAGGTGGACTAAGGACTGCACTGGAGACTGGTGGCAGAACATGAATAGATGGAGTAGAATGGAGCAGTCCATGTGCACCTTGTGAGTGGAGTAGGAGAGTCTGAGCTTCTGATGAGGACCTTAGGTTGTACTCACATTCACTGAGGGGCCTGGAGGAACTGGGACTCTTAATTCCTTCTTCCTTCAGGAAAGACGTGATAAGAGCTGCTTGCGCCAATTCCATCTCTTTCTCTTTCAGTCGCCGTCGCAACATCTGATGCCTGGTGATAGCCTCTTTACTCTTGTATGCCATCTCTGCTTTCTCCTCCAGTCGACGTCTCTGCCTTTCTTGTTCTCTGAGAAGTTCCTCCTTCTCATCAAGGGCGTCTCTGGCTTCTTTGTCTAGAAGAGTACACTGCTCGTCCACTAACGTCTGCTCCATAATCTGCCGCTGCACTTCTGCTAATTCCATCCGCTTGACCTGTTCCTCCAACATGGCACTCTGTAGTTCGGATAGCCCGTCTGCAACGGACCTCTTGGTTGATGAGGCAGCACTGGCTCGAGATCTCGGTCTGCTACGATGAGAAGATACCAAGGATCGACATGACCCTGCTCTCACAAATGGCAGTGAAAGTGGATCAAGGATTGGGATGTCATGAGCTGGGGCTGCCGCTCCGAGTTCCTCAGCTTCGGTGGAAGGAAGTACTGTGACTCTCGGTGTGTACCCAACTTCAAAGTTTGCAAGGGATGCTGGTAACTGTATCTCCCGCTGGGGTCGAGAACGCACTGCTGGATCTGCAGATGGTTGTTCTGGCTCCATATTGTCTCCAGAAAGCTGTCAGATCCGGCTCGAAGGACCATGTGATAGAGTGGGACACTCTGAAGGGGATAATACTGGTCTGACAGTTTCCTTTGACAGGGCTCCGGTCAGAGAGATGGGCACGGAGAAATTATTCCAGCAAACTTTATTATTGAAGTTTGGGTACAGGCATTGGTGTACAAATAGGTGTATGTGGGTGTGTGTGTGTGTGGTTTTCGCTTAGGTTACGCACACGAGAGCCACCATCCCACAGAATGCGGAGTCGGGAATGAGGATGTGATGCGCTCGGAAAGGAAATGACATCACTACAGTTTCAAAATAAAACGACAGGAAATAAAAGACTTTCCGACACTCTGTTTCCTGTTAGTTAAATATGACTCCATCCATTTCATGGCCTCTTCTGAGAAATAAAAAAAAGATCATTTTGATAATAGTGTCTGGTGATTCACAGTGTCAAAAGCCTTCTTAAGGTCCAGAAACACCACCCTCATCTAATTTTGACTTGATGTTTTCAAGGAAGAAACAGTTTGCTGTCTCTGTAGAGTGGTTTGTGCGAAATCCAAATTGCATTGGGTGCAAAGGGGTGTGGCCCAAGTTTAGATGGTTTTTCAGCTGTTCTGTCACCTTGGATATCACTGATAGAATACTAATGGGTCTATAATTTGACACCATTGTTTTATCACCAGACTTGTAAATCGGAGATACTACTGCTGCTTTCCAGGAGCTTGGAAAAGTACTTTGCCTAACTGACAGGTTGATCAGATGTGCAATAGGGCGAGCAAATGCATCCCTGTGTATTTTTAAAAATGAGGTATCCAAACCATGTGAATCCCTTGCTTTTGAATTCTTTAGCGAGGTAATAATTGTTATAACCTCTGATTCAGATATTTCATTTATTTTAAAAATAGGTTTAGCTTTATCAATAGGGATGGATGGTATAGTTTCAGTTGGGATACCTTGAGCCAGCTCCCTGACTGAATTTATAAAGAAATCATTAAATGTACTTGCTATCATATCATTATCTTGGGTCAGGATTCCATTCACTTTGAGTTCAGGTAAAGTTATCCTTTGTTCTTTATTCCTACCAGTTAATTTATTAAGATTTCTCCAAATAAGTTTCCCATTTCCTTGAGCTTCATTAATAATTCTGATAAAAAACTCTGCCTTAGACTTTCTTAAATTCCTTAAAACCTTATTTCGGAGAGTTGTAAAGGTGAAACGGTCGCTACTATGTCCTGATTTTAGAGCCCTCTTTAAAGCAGCATCTCTTTCTTTCATTTGTTGCCAGAGAGTGTCATTTAGCCATGGTCAGGTGGTCTTTTGTCCATGTTTACATTTCACCTTTCTTGTGAAGGCTGCTCTTATCTCTGTAATAGTAGAAAAAAAAGTGCTGCAGCTATCTCAGTATCTCTGCTGGTTAGAAGGTCAGACCAGTTAATTTGGTTTATAGCTTTTTCCAAGTTGATTGTTTCATTCTTAGGAATTTTCTCATAGAATTGATTTCTTGGGGTCGATTTTACAAAAAAATGTCTGGTTAGTTTCCTTACCAGCAGTGTGATATTATGATCGGACAGACCAGTCAGCAGATTATGTGATGTAGTTACTCTCTCAGGTCTATTTGTAAATATCAAATCAATTTGTGTCTGGGAGGAGTTAGTTATTCTTGTTGGCCCTTATATCAGTTGGGAAAGATTGAATTTATTTGTTATCTCTTTAAGTTTTTTTCTCTCAGTTTTTTTGTCCCAGTTTATATTAAAGTCGCCCATTAGTATTAACTCCTTTTTACCATCACATTGCTTAAGAATATTATGGAGATGCTCATAAAATATGTTATTGGTTGATGGTGGTCGATATAGGCAAATAACAATGAAAGACATTTGAGGAGATAGTGACATATTCAACCCAATATACTCCATGTCTATTTCCTGTGACCATTCAATGAGGTTACATGTTATTGTGTTTTTAACATATACTAGCAATCCCCCACCCTTACCCTTATTTCTATCCCTCCTAAACACATTATACCCAGAAATGTCAAAGGCAGCCTCGGGCGAGTTCTTATTAAGCCATGTTTCAGACAGACCAAGGAAGTCCAAGTTAGAGTGAGACAATAAGTGTTCTAGCTGATTGCTTTTAGAGACAATGCTTCGTATATTTAAATGTCCGCCGAGTAATCCCTTGGGTTTGGATTGCGGATCCCAGATCAGTTTTGCATGATTAAGAGTTTTAAAGTTAATTCTTCGATTTTTCCGAATCGCCAGGATTAGTCCCCAGTGTTGCCGGTTGAGAAAGGGCTGTTTAACTGGATTTGCGGTTTGGTTGGACCTATTTTCTTGTGAGGGCGGAGCAGTCAAAGTTTGAGACTCACCGCTACCTGGCGTTCGTGGACAGGAGCGCTCTCCACACAGTATCCGAGGCAAGTCCCCGACAACTGCGGCCGCAACATCCAAAGCAGGGACAGCACACTGTGCATCGGCACCAGAGAAGAGCGCCACGTCGGGAGCGCCGTTCCCCAGCCAGGACGAAGCAGCCAGGCCACTCCATTCGCCGCCGCTGTCCCCCCACCGCAACAGGCACCCCCCGTGGACACCTCCACTCGCCGACGGAGGCATCGCCAAAGCAGGGGGGAAATCCAGAGCACCCAAAGAAGGCAGCAGGTCGCCAGCGGAGGCCAGGCGAGGCCCTGGGTTTAGTTGGATATCACCAGCTAGCAGGAGAATTGCCATCAGGTAGATGATCTTTCTGTGCGGTTGTTTCAAGTTCTCAGCTCCTCGGGTATTTGTCCAAGTTAGTGGTTGGGTAGCATGGCCATTGTTTAGAATTTTGGCATAGACTACATATTGGCTCCATGGGTTGAGATTGAAGCCATGACGAGCGTCGCGTTCACAGCCAGATTGTTGTTGTTGTTGTTGTTGTTGTTGTTGTTGTTGTTGTTGGACTGAATGGCAACTTCGCACGGATAGTAGCAGTAGTGCAAACACATAGTTCAAAACCAATAATCTTTGAACTATGTCGGCTAGTTTACGGTTTTTGTGTGTATATTATTGATTATTGATTAATTATTGATTACCGGGGGTTGAACAACATCACGGTAAAGAATACTTATCCTTTGCCGTTGATGTCTTCAGCTTTCGAGAGGTTGCAGGGAGCGTCAGTCTTCACACAATTGGATTTACGGAATGCCTATCATGTGGTTCGCATCAGGAAGGGGGATGAATGGAAGACCGCTTTTAACACCCCCAGGGGGCACTTTGAATATTTGGTCATGCCGTTCGGTTTGTGTTGTGGCCAATTCTCTATCTTTGGTTCAGGTCTTCAATGTCTGAAGAAATCTTACAGAGTCGAAGTTTCAGGTCCCAGAAGAATAAACTTTATTGTACAAACAACAAAGTGAGACGCCGGCTGGCCATCCGGACATCTAATTTTACAATGGTTTTCTTTCAGATCTTATACCTTTTTTCTCATCCCTTGGTGTCCAATTTCATCACTTGGTGTCCAATTAGCGTTAACATATTTATCTTTTTCTCTTTGCTCCTCCTCGTCACGTCGCCACGATTAGAAACACCTGCATTAATGTCCAATTTCTATTGGTGGCCATACTGGCGCATGCACTTTTTTAAATATGATTTCATATATGTTTTTTTGGGTACTTTTCCACTCTTGTCCTTAGACTACCTTTCACCCAGTTTTTATCCTGTCCTCACACAACCTTTTCCTCATAAACACTTTTGACAGGTTCAGTGTTTCCCATCATTTTGTCCCCTGTTGACCTGTTCTCTCTGTTTCCCATGATTTTAGGCCTCCCATATTTTAGGCCTAGTATCCCTAATATTCATGCATTTAGATTGGACTCATATATGAGACAAAGGAAATTCTCCAACATTTGTCCAACTCCCCAGCGGTCTTCCAGGCACTCGTCAACGACGTGCTGCGAGATATGGTAGATCAGTTCATATATGTCTACCTGGATGACATATTGATTTTTTTCGTCTTCTCTCAAGGAACACGTGCAGCACGTCCGACAAGTACTTCAGAGGTTGCTAGAGAATGGGCTTTTTGTCAAAGCGAAGAAATGCGATTTTCATGCATAGTCTGTTTCTTTTCTTGGGTACATCATCTCATCTGAGGGAGTGCGTATGGATCCTGATAAGGTTAAGGCTGTGGTAGAGTGGCCAAGTCCAGATTCCCGTAAGGCCCTACAGAGGTTTCTGGGGTTCGCCAATTTCTATCTGCGTTTTATTCGCAATTTCAGCCAACTAGCCACTCCTCTGACTGCCTTGACCTCCCCCAGAATTACGTTCAGGTGGTCCAATACAGCGGAGGCTGTATTTGCCAAACTGAAAAGTCGCTTCGTTTCGGCTCCCATCTTGATAGCCCCTGATCCCTCACGTCAGTTTGTGGTGGAGGTCGACTCATCAGAGGTGGGGCTAGGCGCAGTTCTTTCCCAACGTTCTCCCACAGACGACAAGATGCATCCTTGCGCGTTTTTGTCCCATCGTTTATCTCCTGCCAAACGCAACTATGACATTGGTAACAGAGAGTTGTTGGCGTTAGAGGAATGGCGTCATTGGTTAGAAGGGTCGGGGGTACCTTTTATCGTCTGGACTGATCACAAGAACTTGGTATATATCAGAACCGGCAAAAGACTCAACTCCAGGCAGGCTCGGTGGGCTCTTTTTTTCGGTCGTTTTGATTTTTCTCTCTCGTACCACCCGGCTTCCAAAAATATCAAACCCGATTCTTTATTGCGTATTTTTGACCATTCCGAACGCTCGTCCACTCCCGCGTGCATTTTACCAGGGACCCTATTTGTCTCCACACTCACATGGGAGATCGAGTCGAAGGTCAAGACGGCCTTAGAAGGGGTAACGCCTCCGCCCGGTGGCCCACCGAACCGATTATTTGTACCGGAGGGATTACGGTCTGACGTTATTCAGTGGGGGCATTGTTCTAACGTAGCTTGTCATCCAGGAGTTAATCGCACAAATTTTTTGGTCAGGCAACGATTCTGGTGGCCATTAATGGCTCGTGACATTCAAGACAAAGGTTTTGTCTTGGCTTGCTCGGTTTGTGCTACTGGTAAAACTTCCAATCGACCTCCAGATTGGTTACTCCAACCACTGTCTGTCCCTTCGAGACCCTGGTCCCACATTGCGCTAGATTTTATCACCGCCCTCCCATCTTCCCAGGGCATGACGGTCATTTTATCTGTAGTGGACCGGTTCTCAAAGGCGGATCTTTTTATTCCCTTGCCTAAATTACCCTCTGCCAAGGAGACAGCGGCGGCTGTGGTTGACCACGTTTTTCGCTTACATGGCCTCCCGATAGACGTGGTCTCCGACAGGTGTCCCCAATTTGTGTCCAAATTTTGGCGAGAATTTTGTAGTTTACTGGGAGCGACTGTCAGTCTGTCCTCTGGGTTTCATCTCCAGAGCAATGGCCAAACCGAGAGAGCCAACCAGGATTTGGAAAGAGTGTTGCGATGTTTGGTATCCAAGTCAGCAGCTCTCAGTGGTTGAGTACATAACTCGTTACCAGTGTCATCCACGGGCCTATCTCTGTTTAAGTGTAGCTTAGGTTACCAGCCACCAGTTTTTCCCAGCCTGGAATCCGAAGTCGCGGTCCCCTCCGCCCACGCCTACGTCCAGAGGTGTCACCGCACATGGACCACAGCCCGTGAGACTCTGCTCCAGGTGGGGGCGCGCACCAAGGCTAGGGCCGATCGCCACCGGTCGAAGCCTCCCGTATACGTCGTTGGTCAAAAAGTGTGGCTTTCAACTAAGAACATTCCACTCCGTTCCGTCTCTAACAAACTAGCTCCCAAATTTATTGGCCCGTTTACTGTCACCAAGATCATTAATCTGGTGGCAGTCCGCCTCAAACTTCCTCAGGAGTACAGGAGAATTAATTCAGTCTTCCATGTATCCAAATTAAAACCCGTGTTTTATTCTCGCATTAACCCGCCGGCCCCGGTTCCCCCTCCGCCGCGACTCGTAGATGGGGAACCTACATATTCGGTTAACCGTATTCTGGACTCGAGACTGAGGGGACGCGGATTCCAGTATCTGGTGGACTGGGAAGGTGACGGTCCGGAGGAGAGAAGTTGGGTTCCTGCCAGGAAAATCCTGGATTTTCATCCTGGATCACTCCCTTATCGATGATTACAATCGGCAGGTAAGGGTGTCTGGGAACGCCAGGTGGCGTTCCTAGGAGGGGGGGTACTGTCACGGTTCATGAATTCACTGCTTTTTCCTTGTCTCGTGTGATTGTGGTGTGTTAATTAGTGTGGGTGTGTCCTCTGATCATTGCTCATCAGCAGCGCCAGCTGATTCCCATCTAACTCACCTTTATATTCTCTGTGACTGGTGACCTCTTTTGTCAGAACCTTATGGTGTATGCAGTGTCTGTTCCTGTCCCGTTTTGGCTGTGACCTGTGTTCCTGTGGAGTTTTCGTCGTGTCTTTGTCTCTACTCATCTTCGTCACCTTACTGGATTTGGATCGTCACTTCTGCCATCACCCTTCACCAGCCGGTTGCATATTGAAGTCCCTGTGTCACTCTCCTGCCCCAGTGTGCCGTGTGTGTGAATCTGACCACTCTGTTTATTCCTCAATAAAAAAACTTTTTACCTGCTATTGTCTCTATTGAGTTCAATGTGGAAAAGCCTGTACAACCCATGAAATGTCTTAGCTTTTTCACCATATGTGACCCGATCTGGCGAAATGAGTCGGAAGTCGCAACGTTCCATTTTAAGATATGGGCCGTTTATGTGGAAAAACAATGAAATAATAGATTTTTTTATTTATTATTATTATTGCTAAATTTCAAAGAACAGACATTCAAAAATAATCTCCTAAAGTTTCGTAGTCCATATAATTGAGAAAAGGTATTTAAATGACTATTAAAGTTTACAAAGTTTTACTATTCGCTGGAAATGAATATTGCTTTACTCAACTCCTCTCGTCACCTCTGAGCATTTCCCGGGAATCCCCTCAAACGTCTCTGCTTTCCAAATATGGTGTTACACGTTGTATGGAACCAATCATAAAGCTTAGAAATGTACACAAACGCTGATCATTTGTCAATGGGAAGCCCCGTTTCGACTGACCGGCACGCGATTGGTCCAGCCATCCTCCTGTCAGACTCGTAGCGCTATGTGTAAACAAGCTAGCAGATCTCCTCAGAAAGATGAAATATTATTAATTTGAGAAATGTCGCTGTCAAAAGAGAGCAAAGTCGCCAAAAAGTCGCCAAAAGCGTTGAACTCACTGGAGGCTAACCTAAGCTCTGCTGCTGGTCATCAAGAGTGGCTAAGGCTAGTCAGTGATTGTTTTGGATCTTGGATCTGATGACAGCGACAGCGAAAGTTACATCCCTGTGGTATTTATCGTGTATGGATGTGAGTGAGTGCAATTATTCTGTGAGTGTATTTATCTGCAAGGAGAATCCATTACAATGTGTTTGATTTATTTTAACCCAATATTTAACTGTTGGTATCTCCGTTATGAATATGTTACACTGTTATTGTCATCTAGCCTACACAAAGGGGCAGATGACGTGACGCATGTTTTTTCTGTAATCAAGTGTAAATGTTTATTGAACTGCATTTCTCAATTAAAACAACACATGCCAGTGGGGCATAGAACATCATTTTATTTAAATATTATGATTTTGGGACGTAAAATTTATTTGGTGTTGTTCATATTTCAAGGTGAATAGCAAAATATCCTGCGGTGTGACTGTAACATTGATGACTCATCAAATGTAAATATTAGTAAAATAAAGCAGGTATGCTTGGAGCAGCTAATAAATGCCTTGGCATTTTTTTTGTATGCATTTACTTACTTAACTTAAGTTTTCAAAATGCTAAAAAGTACTAAAATAATATTTACAGTACATTTAGTTTTGAAACACAAATGCTGTCCTGCAGTGTGACATAGGATATTAGATTTTTGTACTGGCAGTTACATGGACAGCCATAGGGGTCCTTTAGTCAAGCCCCCTACCAGGAAGTCCCCCAGATGTTTGGATGTGCTAAGGAGGTTAAAATGTGAGTGTTAATCTCTTATTAATTTGATATATTTTATCATTTCTGTCAGACCATGAACGTGTCCATTTTTGATAGTCCTGTGGTGTGACTGATCTAGACTGATCTAGTTCGAGAAAAAATACAAATATTTTTTAAAAAAGAATCATATTCAGGTTTAAAACAATGAACTTATTCAGTTACTGTAATGCCCAAGGTCAGTCTTGTATAGCAATTACTCAAAATGGCTGCAAAGGTGAAAAAGTCCTGTGGTGTGACAGCCCGTCCTGTAGTGTGACATAATTAAATCAGATGTCTAGCTAGATTCTCGTCTGTTATGTTTGCAATATTAAACATAAATATAAATATATCTCTGTCTCTCTATATATATTAAACAAATATTGTAAATATTATATATAATATACCTATATTATACATATATTAAACATAAATATATATCTGTCTTCATTATACATAATATACCTATATTATACATATATTAAGCATAAATATATATATCTGTCTTCATTTGTTTGTTGTATGTGTATGTTAACAGTCACTGATCATTGTTTTTAAAGTGATTTGTCAGTTTTTAGGCATGAGTAAAGAAAGGACAAGGAGGTACAGGGAAATGATGAAGTCAGATTTCTCTTGTTCACTGGAATCTTTGTTCAAAAAGCTGAATTGATGATTTTAACATGCTTTTAATTATTTTAGCATGATTTTAATGACTTTCCCCTGAGAAACAAGATATTTGTTTAGTCTTTTAAGTTAAAAATAGAAATGAATGGTCTTTATGACTGGGTCTGATCTGACACCTCCAAAATGTTAATTATTCAGTATGTCTTGTTCACTATGTTTTTAGTTCAAATTCATTCATTAAGTAATAAGATTGTACTGATATGGTGGATTTTCATTAATGTTCAAATAGAGATGCAAATGAATTTGTTTGTTACAAAAGTATTCAATATATTTCACCATAAATGTTCATGCAGTGTCTCATTTTGTCCTGTGGTGTGACGGGATGTCCTGTGGTGTGACATCACTTCAAACACAATTAAACGACTTTTACTATGTTAACTAGCTTAAATAATGATATGCATTTGAAAACATTGCATAATATAACTATATAAAAAAATTATAAACATTTTCAAATATTTTTTCTCATTTTAAACAATATTTCCACTGGAGTGAGTGGTAAAAGATGGCACAAGCAAAGAATATAATCGAAAAACAGCTGTGAAAAAAAATATATGCAGAATTTTAATGATCATTCTTTAAGAATACTTGTTAAACATAAAACATACCTGATTTGTATTTGAAATTAATAATATTTCAATATTTGAATTTTATAGTAATGTCATGTCACACCGCAGGACATATTTTGCCTGGAGCTGTGAGAAAAGCTTAATAAATTACATAATGAGAAAAAAAATCTGCTAACCTCTAACAGTTTCAAAAACAACAGTATTTGTACTTTACAAATTCATACAATTCTTAAGCAATTTAGAACTTTGTTTTAAAAAATGCTGTTTCACCCTTATTTGTCATCTACCCAAAGATATGATTGCATAGGCTAACATTATTTGTTCTCTGTTTCCTTGTCTCTCTGCCTCTCTCTCTCTCTCTCTCTCTCTCTCTCTCTCTCTCTCTCTCACACGCAGACACAGACACACACACACACACACACACACACACACACACACACACACACACCGACACACACCCCCTCTCTCAAGCAAAACTGTAGCACCTCTGTTCAATCTTTCTGATTTTAGTAAATGTTTGTAAAAGTGCCTTTTAAATTATTTATTCAAATAAAAAAATTAAAATAATTTGAGCTTCAGCCTGGCATAATAGCATATATTAATGTCTTTGGTCATATTAAGCTATACAATAAATAGTTCATCCCTTTAAATGCAATGGATTTTGAAAGATATCAACAAAAAACGGGCAAAAAACTTTAAAAGCGTTTTTCTCAGGTTTTCAATTGGAAAAATAGGGCAGACGACCATAATTCAAATGTGTATATCTTTACAACCATTCAAGGTATGATTTTGACTAGGATATCAGTTGAAAGCTTATGGTCTCCTCTTTCCATTAATACCAAAATCTCAATTTTGAAGTTTGGGTCACTGTGACTCATTTTGCTGGATCAGGTCACATATTTGGTGATATTAATACTGGAAATTTACCAGTATTGAGCATGTAATGCCACAAACTATATAAAAGTATACAAATTTTAATAATAGTTGAAAATAGTTTGTCCATTAAAATATCTTCAGAAATTCAATTGTATCCTGTGGGAAAAAGTAAGTATGACAAAAACAAGTGTTTTATAAGCTCTAACATTAACAAAGATTTTTGCACATGCAGAACGCTTTGAGAAAATGCAGTCACTCCACTCACACGCTGTGTTTGGGACATGGTATCAGAATGTCAGTACGTTCACTGACTCTAAACCACCACTGGATGTCAGTGGATGGTAAATGCTGTTAAAGGTAAAGATTGTTGCAACAGTGGAGGCTAGTGGAGAATAGAGGAAAAAAACTAATGCAAAAATGAGTTCATGCACTGCAGTCTAAATGTTATCATCATCATAGCATGACAAGTTCAATTAATGCAGTTTACGTGTCACACACAACACAGATCTTGTCATTGTCCTTTTGTATTACTTCAAGCTAATGCTTGCATATTCAAATAGCTACTCAGTATAGCTGCCATCTATTGATAGTGATTTATTCATTATGCTGTTTTTAAAGCAGTAATGTAATGATATTTTCCTCAAACATTATGGTTAGGGATTGTTTTTAAACTTCTGCAATTTATTCAGTCTGAAGTGCTCAATGCACAGACTTTTAATAGATTACTTCAGACTTATTTTTTTGCTTTCTTTGTACTTTATAAGAAAGTAATATTCAATACTGATTGGACTTTGCATTGTTTGTGTGCTTGACATTCAGGGTTACTGCCTTCAATAATTGATGCTGTCATGAGTCTGGTTCTCTCTCTGGCTTTTCCTGTCTTTTCCCCCCCTCTGCTGGTCAATGCTGGTTATTCCTCTCTTTTTCCCTTTTTCCCTTTTCCCCTTCAGCTGATTCTCATTAGCTGTCATCTCGCTGATTCATTTCACCTGTTCTCTCCTCTAGCCTGCTTGCTATTTAATGTTCCCTGTTTTCTTGCCATTTGCCGGATTATTACGTTTGAGTATCATGCTGGTGGCTTTCTACAAACCCTGCTGTCCTGTCCTGTCCTGTCCTGTCCTGTCCTGTCCTGTCCTGTCCTGTCCTGTCCTGTCCTGTCCTGTCCTGTCCTGTCCTGTCCTGTCCTGTCCTGTCCTGTCCAGGTCAGCTAAACCATTTCACTGTCTATTAACCATCTCTTCTGCACTGTGTCCAGCCCTCCCGCTGTCGACGAACGCCTTGAGAAGTTTTCTGTGTACTGCTGCCGCTCTGTGCGTGAGACGAGAGGTTAAGAGTCAACTAGCCGGTCTCCCTGATTTCTGCTGCTACCCAGCCACACATGAGAGAGTTGAGAGAAGGATCCTGTTTATCAAGACTGTTTAAATCTGCACTAATTGCAGCTACCTGTGTTCTTGTTTGAAAAGACTTTTTCTGCACTATTTGCAGCACCCTGCGTTCCTGTTTGTAGAGACATTTATCTCTGCTCTCTCTAATAAACTCTGTCTCTCAATTGCATTTGGATCCTATCTCTTCCTTACAACAGATGCCTTTTATACTCCATTTTAGTGTTTAAAGTTAGCTCACAAAGTTAATTATTTATCCAGTTTCTCATCCTTGCCTCCCTTACACATATATTATACAAACAAAAACTTTTATCTTAGATGCAAATAATAGCGATTAATCGATTTGAATCGATCGAAAATAGTTGTTTCGATGTGTATACACATTCAAACACACTGTCTAAGCCTCTCTGTGCATGAGTCTGACAAACCCTTTCAATCGATTTGCAAATAGCATTAAACGACTCATTTGTGAATTGGACCAATCCGATTGCATCTGTTCTCGAGTGAACAACTCACTAGCTATGTTTTCATCCGAAGTTGCGAATTTAACTTATATGAAAAGTTTTAATATCGCATAAAACATTTGCGAAATCAAGCAGCGTTTCCATTCCCAGACAGCAACGTAGTGTCGGCCCAGATCCGGGCCACATCTGATATGTGTGGATTCAATGCGTACCAGATGTGGCCCGGATCTGGGCCGACACTATGTTGCTGCGTGGGTTCAGTGAGTCGAAGAGAACAAAATCGTCACTTCCTTATAAACTGGCATTAAATATCACTAAGAAAAGTAAGAGAAGCCACTGTATATAATAATAATAATAAAAAAAAAATGTATTGGTCCACTCACAGGCACCCTTCTGAATCCTAAAATGACAAATGAAACACCCTATGGTATTGTGGACTTAACGGACATGTGCATGCGGCGGCCAGTGTCAGTGTAAACTTCTTTTGAATAGTTCTTTTGACAGTTGACTGCTTTTATTATTTTGAGAAGTACATTAAAAAATATTCATTCATAATTTGTAAAAAAAAAAAAAAAAAAAAAAAAAAAAAAACTGTATTCTGGAAAGATTTAATTGATTTTTTTTTGTTGTAATATTCAAAAAAGCATAATGGGGCACTTTAAAATTGAGAATAAACATGCTAAATAGCTTTCAGTGCGCAGTACAAATCGATGTCAAAATATTAAAACACTTAAAAAACTGAGAAGCAAGCAAAACATTTAGAAAAACAAAAAACACATGTTTTTAAACTTGATACATGCAAATTAATATTTAAGCACTGATCTAGAGTTAAACATCTGCCATGAAAGATAATTATTGATATAGCATTAATATTCAATCTCTGCATATTTACAGCATTTCCTCTTTCAGTTTTCATCAGTGAGGTAAAATGGTTCATTCTTTTCACAGATAAACTTTTTCTGCTCTTTGCAAGATTGATCAAACCATTTGTTAGAGGAACCATCCCAATTTCCCAGACTAGCACAGTTCTCTCCAGAGGGATCTTCTTGTTTCCAGTTATCAGGTTCTCTCGGCCCATATTCTCTCTTGTGCCAGAACCTTTGGAAGCAGAAAATTAGACAGTCTAATTAAAACAGAAGTATTCAACATATTTCATGGATCGAGAACAGACTGAATATAAGTATTACTTATTTCACAGATGAACAGGCAAGAAAATACAAATGCAATGTATCTGTAATGTAACATATTGCAATACACAATAGATTTACAGAAAGGTAAAGCCCAGATTTCTCATATATATATATATATAGAGAGAGAGAGAGAGAGAGAGAGAGAGAGAGAGAGAGAGAGAGAGAGAGACAGAGACAGAGAGAGAGAGAGAGAGAGAGAGAGAGAGTTCTTACTGTACTCCAGTGTCAGTGAGAGTTTGGTTATTCACCCAAACCCAGTGTCCTTCAGTGTCCAGATCATTGAGACCAATCCAGTGCGACTCATTAACGTTAGAGACCAGAAAATCCTAAAAGAGAACATTTTGTTTGGTCATGTTTTATCTCATTACGTACAACTCAGATGCCAAACTCAAGCCGGAAAAACTTCACACAACTTGGGTTACAATCTTGTGTAACACCTCAAATGAATACAGTGCAGGAAACAGTGTGTGGTTTTGGCCATGATGTGTTCAGCTTCTTCCTCTTGAGGTTCAGTCACTTGTGGTTTTGCTTTAGCACACCACATTTTAGTACATTTTATCACCAGAAAAACTGCCACACGATTAATCTTCCTCTGAGCAAGGTTACAATTATTTGTTCAGTTCTCAGCCGATTTCCACATATATAACATTATTTTATGCCTAATCCTGATTTCAAGGTTAGAATTATGGCTAGTGACAGAAAAAAATTATTTCTGATACACTGGGTGTTTTACAATATCCAAACGGTGACAAAGAACATTTTATGTTTATGTAAAGTTCTTTGACATTGACATTAAATTGAGTATTTGAACATTTTATCTTCTATGCAGATTTTAAGTTAAATGATACATTTTGAGTACTTATTTTTTATTTATCTTATTTATTTATTTTTAAACTGTAGGCCTACCTGATGGATTTTTTTTTTTTCAAATTAGGCAATGTTAAAGAGACAGTTCACCCAAAAATGAAAATTATCTCATGATTTACTCACCCTGAAGCCATCCTACTGTAGGTGTATATGACATTCTTCTTTCAGAGGAATACAATCAGAGTTATATTAAAAAATGTCCTGGCTCTTACAAGCTTCGTAATGGCAGTGAATGGCTGTTTGACTTTGGAAGTCCATTAAAGTGCATCTATTCATTATTAAAGTGCTCCACGCGTCTACGGGGGTTAATAAAGGCTTTCTGAAGTGATGCACAACTGAACTTGACGGACAACGTAATGACGAATGCAGTTGCCCAGCCCTGTTTGTTTGAACCGCGAGAGGCGTCAATTGCCGTCATTACGTTGTGCTTGACCTTTATTAACCCCCGGAGTGAAGGACTTTAATAATGGATGCACTTTTATGGACTTCCAAAGACATACAGTCATTCACTGCCATTGTGAAGCTTGTAAGAGCCAGGACATTTTTTAATATAACTCTGATTGTGTTCGTCATATACACCTAGGATGGCTTCAGAGTGAGTAAATTATGAGCTAATTTTCATTTTTGGGTGAACTATCCTTCTACGCATTTTGCAGGGTTCAGTGCTGTGTAATCTTTGTGTTAATTTTGCTTACATCTAATATCAATTATATAATAATTGATTTGACTTGCCTGTTCTGATTGGCTGGTTATGGTCACCAGATCGGCTCCTTTTGAAACACAGACATCTCGACTGCTTCTCCAGTTCAGTTTATTAGAGCTGAATAAATACAGATTTCCACGACAAGCTATCCATCCATTCATAGAGAGATTACAAAACTGAACTGTGAGGAATTAATTAAAAAAGACAATTAAACATTTCATTATTTATATCATAAGGGTCTTGAAGCTAACCAAACTTTAGTTCATTGTGCTTTCCTTGCACTTTAAAAAGTAAAGGAGAGAGACGTTCTCTGCAGCAACAATGGAGAAAGAGTTTGATGAACTTACAGAGTCTGTTATTGTAACTTAAGTCAGTTTGCATAAACCAGTTTAGACAAAATGTGATGCTGAATCAACAAAACAATCTTATAAAAAATGTCAAGCCCACTCACCAATACAAAGGGAGAGCGGTTCTTTAACTCTGGTGTAATTGGTTTTAAGTTCCTCTAGTTCTCTCATAACTTGAAGAAAATGGGAAGAATAAAGTTTCTCACATGGACAGTTCAGTGAACAATATGTTTGTGCTGTAATGTTTATGAAATATTAACACTTTCTCACTTGTGCTGTTCATCTCTTGAGCTGATTTTAAATCGGCAAGCGTATTGACATCTGAATTAAAGAGAAAACAATAGCAGCAGCAATTGTTAAAAAAAAGATTTAGCTGTTCATTACATATTGAACAATCTGTCCATATAAGTCAAATGAGAGATATATAAAGAATAAGGTTTACTAAACTAAAAGATTGCACACCTAAAACTGAAATAATTTTCAAAAGTTTGAATGGAGTTGTACATTAATGCTTCAGGCTGAATTAACTGCCATTTTATATATTTAATGTGAAGGTTTAGGTGTTTAGTAAATGTGTTAATTTATTATAAATGAATTATTTGTATTCTATTTTTTAATTAACTTATAATTATTTTAGGCATCAGAACATAAATACAATTTTCAATGTAATATCCAGAAAAACTTTATAAATGGTTGTAAAGATACATAAGTATAACGAGACACAACAAGAGGGCTAAAATGTTCATGGGACTTAATACAATGATGCACAGCTGGATGACAAAAGAAAATAAATGCAGTGTTCAAGAATGCTTTCTTAATCGACATCTTAAAACAGATTTGTCAGAGAAAAGTATGATTTTGAAAAATAAAAGAATTCTATTGCAGATGTTTCTGCTCCACAATATAAAGTAAATGCATGAGCAGAGCAGAGATCTAGTATCAGTTATACTCACAAAGCATCCAGAGAGCGCAGAGACCTCCGAGAGCAAACACAAGAGAGAAACCCAGAACAATCAGAGGAACTTTAGTCCACTTAGGAGAAGTGACCTCTCTCTCTCTCTCTCGGTTTTGAAGAGAGATACATGGGGTGATAAATATTGTTAAAGTGATAATAGTAATTAAAGTGATAAAATATTTCAAACTCTGATAAATATTCCAAATATTCCAAACAAATAAATTCTGAATCCCAGAATTTTCCTCGTGGGCCTGTGAAACTTAATTTCTTAGATGAGCTCACTGCATTTGTGGGTAATGTAACTAATGTAAACAAAATGAAGATTCTCGATAATGATCAGCGACAGAAAGAAAGAAAGAAAGAAAGAAAGAAAGAAAGAAAGAAAGAAAGAAAGAAAGAAAGAAAGAAAGAAAGAAAGAAAGAAAGAAAGAAAGAAAGAAAGAAAGAAAGAAAGAGAGGAAAAATCAGACATGTAACACCAGCTTTCAATGGCATTGTTGTTACTTAAACCTCTACATATGCATGTTTAGAATTCTGATTAAAATTAAGTTTTGTAAAATGCTAACTTTTTTCATTTGATGTTTTGTGTTAAAATGCATTGTATATACAGAAATAAGTCATAGATAATAAATAAGCCATATACATTTGACACGATCTTTAACCTGTTAACTGTCACCCTACTTTTTGAGCTTTGATCTGAACTTAAATGGCTTTTATTCATAAATTATTTGAAATATACAAACCTAAGGTTTTAAAGACACTCGCAACTTCAAAAATGAAAGTGTCCAAAAGTTATAGAAGTTTAAGTTTATTGTAAAGCAAATGTACTGAACGAAAAAATTTTTTAATTTAATTTTATACTATATATATTTTACAAAATAATCTGGACTCTAAAATTGCTATAGAAAATCAGCTTTATGTCTAACCAAGTTGTATTCCAAATGTAAAGATTTCCCCCCCCCCAAAAAAAAGCCATTTACCATTTCAATTGTAATGCAATGATATATTATATAGTTTATAATATCTTACCTCTGTACAGAGAGCAGTTGCCATCTGAAGCTGTTGCTGAAGTCATGTACTCAACATTTCCATTTCCATTTCCAAACTGAATCCATTTCTTTAACCTGATAAAATGTGTGTATGTTGAGTGTTTGCTGGAAACAAGGAAGCCACAGAAATCTTACACCGGTCATTTAATGTCATTTGTACAGATTGAAGTATAAGAAAATAGAGGGAAAAAAAACTAATTAAACTTGATTAGCAGTGTTTAGAGATCAAATGTGATGACTGAATTCCAGCGAGATTTAAAAGTGTAACCTAGATTTTTTGGACCAATTCGACTGCATCTGTTCTCGCGTCAACAACTCACTAGCTGTTTCCATCCAAAGTTGTGAATTTAACTTGTACGAAAAATTGGAATATCGCATAAAACATTTGCAAAATCAAGCATCATTTCCATTCCCAGACAGCAACATCGGCCCAGATCTGGTATGTGTGGATTCAATGCTTACCAGATGTGGCCCGGACCTGGGCCGACACTACAGACCCTTTCCAAAAACTTTGAATATCATGGAAAAGTTTATTTATAATTCCATTCAAAACGTTAAACTTCCATAGATTATAGATTCAGGGCCCACAACTTAAACGATTTCAAGTATTTAGTTGTTTATTTGTACATAATTTGGGCTTCCAGCTCATAAAACCCACGAAAACAGGATTTCAAAAAATTTGAATATTACATGAAATCACACAGTAATTACACAGTGATACCATGGTCATTGAACCAGGTTTTGGTTCTTTTGGCAGGCAGGTGCAAATCCTGCTGGAAAATGAAGGAAGCATGAAGTGCTCTGAAAATGTCCTGGTAGACGCTGCGTTGACTCTGGATTTAATAAAGCACAGTGGACCAAAGTCCTCTTTTCTGATGAGAGCAAATTTTGCATCTCATTTGGAAACCAAGGTCCCAGAGTCTGGAGGAAGAATGGAGAGGCACACAGTCCAAGATGCTTGAAGTCCAGTGTGAAGTTTCCACAGACTGTGTTGGTTTGGGGAGCCATGTCATCGGCTGGTGTTGGTCCACTGTGCTGTCCACTCAACGCAGCCGTCTACCAGGACATTTCCAGAGCACTTCATGCTTCCTTCAGCAGACAAGCTTTATGAAGATGCTGACTTCATTTTCCAGCAGGATTTGCACCTGCCCACATTGCCAAAATAACCAAAACCTGGTTCAATGACCATGGTATGACTGTGTGATTTCATGTAATATTCAAATTGTTTTAAATCCTGTTTTCGTGGGTTTTATGAGCTGGAAGCCCAAATTATGTACAAATAAACAACTAAATACTTGAAATTGTTTAAGTTGTGGGCCCTGAATTTATAATCTATGGAAGTTTAACGTTTTGAATGGAATTATGGAGATAAATAAACTTTTCCATGATATTCTAATTTTTTGGAAAGGGTCTGTATGTTGCTGTGTGGGTTCAGTGAGTCGAAGAGAACAAAATCGTCACTTCCTAATAAACTGGCATTACATATCACTAAGAAAAGTAAGGCACCCTTATGAATCATAAAATGACAAATGGGACACCCATATGGTCTTGTGGACTTAAAGGACATGTGCATGTGGCGGCCAGTGTAAGTGCACATAAAGTGAAAACTTATTTTGAATACTTCTTTGACAGTTGACTGCTTTTATTATTTTGAGAAGTACATTAAAGCTGATATTTATATAATTTGAAAAATCTTCATTCTTATTTGGTAAAAAAAAAAAAAAAAAAAAACTGTTTGCTGGCAAGTTTTAATTTATTTTAATTTATTTTTAAACTTGGTCTTTCCGAGAAAGGACCAGGAAGAAAGAATGGAATTACTGACGACCCGTTTAGATGGCAATCGGATCTCTCTCTTTTGGGAGGCAATAACTTCATTTGTCGTGCACTTTGATCTTTGACACTTTGCAGATGTTTTACATACACAAATCTAAATTACACACTACATAAAGGGTAATAAAAAAGCATAATAGGGGCAGTTTAAAATTGAGAATAAATATGCAAAATCAGTCCTTTATCTAAATATCAGTACAAAGTGCAGATCGATAAAACTGAGAAGTGAGCAAAACGTTTAGAAAAAAACACTTGTTTTTAAACTTGATACATGCAAATTAATATTTAGGCACTGATCTAGAGTTAAAGATCTGCCATTAAAGATAATTAGTGAAATAGCATTAATATTTAATATCTGCGTATTTAAAGCATTTCCTCTTTCAGTCTTGTATGACATTTTTAATTGGCAGGACATTAAAATTGAAAACGTTCACCTGTCCTTTTACATTTAAACAAATATTTAACAAATGCTATGTCATTAATTGCACACAAAATAATATGCCGTACCCGTACATACCTGTGTTGAGGATGCAGTGATGCTGCTTTCACTCTTTACTGTTCTAATGCGTTTGTGTGCATCTTAACATGCAGGAAGTTACAAAACCTCAAACTCACATCTAAGAGAGTGAGTTACAGATCAATCTATCTGGTGTCTCACAGAGTTCAATGTGGAAAACGTCTGTACAACCCATGCAATGTCTTCACTTTTTCACCATATTTGGTGATATTAATACTGGAAAGTTACCAGTATTGAGCGAAGCATGCAATGCAACAAACTATATAAAAGTATACAAATTTTAATAATAGTTGAAAATAGTTTGTTCATTAAAATATCTTCAGACATTCAATTGTATCCTGTGGGAAAAAATAAGTATGACAAAAACAAGTGTTTTATAGGCTCTAACATCAACAAGGATTTTTGCACATGCAGAACGCTTTGAGAAAATGCAGTCACTCCACTCACACGCTGTGTTTGGGACATGGTATCAGTATGTCAGTACGTTCACTGACTCTAAACCACTGCTGGATGTCAGTGGATGGTAAATGCTGTTAAAGGTAAAGATTGTTGCAACAGTGGAGGCTAGTGGAGAATAGAGGAAAAAACAAACGCAACAATGAGTTCATGCACTGCAGTCTAAATGTTATCATCATCATAGCATGACAAGTTCAATTAATGCAGTTTACGTGTCACACACAACACAGATCTTGTCATCGTCCTTTTGTATTACTTCAAGCTAATGCTTGCATATTCGAATAGCTACTCAGTATAGCTGCCATCTATTGATAGTGATTTATTCATTTTGCTGTTTTTAAAGCAGTAATGTAATAATATTTTCCTTAAACATTATGGTTAGGGATTGTTTTTAAACTTCTGCAATTTATTCAGTCTGAAGTGCTCAATGCACAGACTTTTAGTAGATTACTTCAGTCTTATTTTTTTATTTTTTTTATTTTTTGCTTTCTTTGTACTTTATAAGAAAGTAATATTCAATATTGATTGGACTTTGCATTGTTTTTGTACTTGACATTCAATAATTGATGCCTTTTATACTCAATTTTAGTGTTCAAAGTTAGCTCACAAAGTGAATTATTTATCCAGTTTCTCATCCCTGCCTCCCTTACACATATATTAGACAAACAAAAACTTTTATCTTAGATGCAAATAATAGCGATTAATCGATTTAAATCGATCAAAAATTCCTTTCCTAGGTTAATAAATAGTTGTTTCGATGTGTATAAACATTCAAATACACTGTCTTAGCCTCTCTGTGCATGAGTCTGACAAACCCATTCATTCGATTTGCAAATAGCACTAAATGATTAATTTGTGAATTGGACCAATCCGATTGCATCTGTTCTCGAGTCAACAACTCACTAGCTATGTGTCCATCCAAAGTTGCATATTTAACTTATATGAAAAATTTGAATATCGCATAAAACATTTGCAAAATCAAGCAGCGTTTCCATTCCCAGACAGCAACGTAGTGTCGGCCCAGATCTGGTATGTGTGGATTCAATGTGTACCAGATGTGGCCCGGATCTGGGCCGACACTATGTTGCTGTGTGGGTTCAGTGAGTCGAAGATAACAAAATCGTCACTTCCTTATAAACTGGCATTAAATATCCCTAAGAAAAGTAAGAGAAGCCACTGTATATAATAATTTTCATAATTTTTTTTGATTGGTCCGCTCACAGGCATCCTTCTGAATCCTAAAATGACAAATGAAACACCCTATGGTCTTGTGGACGTGTATGTGGCGGCCAGTGTCAGTGAATACTTCTTTTGACAGACTGCTTTTATTATTTTGAGAAGTACATTAAAAAAAATCTTCATTCTTATTTGGTGAAAAAAACAAAACAACAACAACAAAAAAAAAACCTGTATGCTGGAAAGTTTTAATTGATTTTTTTTTTTGTAATATTCAAAAAACCATAATATGGGCACTTTAAAATTGAGAATAAACATGCTAAATTGCTATCAGTGCACAGTACAGATCGATGTCAAAATATTAAAACACTTAAACTGAGAAGCAAGCAAAATGTTTAGAAAAACAAACAACACGTGTTTTTAAACTTGATACATGGCAATTAATATTTAAGCACTGATCTAGAGTTAAAGATCCGCAATGAAAGATAATTATTGAAATAGCATTAATATTCAATCTCTGCGTATTTACAGCATTTCCTCTTTCAGTTTTCATCAGTGAGGGAAAATGGTCTTTAAAAGTGATTCTTTTCACAGATAAACTTGTTCTGCCTTTTGCAAGATTGATCAAACCATTTGTTAAAGTAACCACCCCGATTTCCCAGACTAGCACAGTTCTCTCCAGAGGGATCTTCTTGTTTCCAGTTATCAGGTTCTCTCGGCTCATATTCTCTCCTGTGCCAGAACCTTTGGAAGCAGAAAATTAGACAGTCTAATTAAAACAGAAGTATATTCAACATATTTCATGGATCGAGAACAGACTGAATATATTTCACAGATAAACAGGCAAGAAAATACAAATGCAATGTATCTGTAATGGAACATACTGCAATACACAGTAGATTTACAGAAAGGTAAAGGCAAGATTTCATATATATATATATATATATATATATATATATATATATATATATATATAGAGAGAGAGAGAGAGAGAGAGAGAGAGAGAGAGAGAGAGAGAGAGAGAGAGAGAGAATATCAGTGTTCTTACTGTACTCCAGTGTCAGTGAGAGTTTGGTTATTCACCCAAACCCAGTGTCCTTCAGTCTCCAGATCATTGAGACCAATCCAGTGCATCTCATTAACGTTAGAGACCAGAAAATCCTAAAAGAGAACATTTGGTTTGGTCATGTTTTATCTCATTACATACAACTCAGATGCCAAACTCAAGCCGAAAACACTTCACACAACTTGGGTTACAATCTCGTGTAACTCAGATGAATACAGTGCAGGAAACAGTGTGTGGTTTTGGCCATGATGTGTTCAGCTTCTTCCTCTTGAGGTTCAGTCACTTGTGGTTTTGCTTTAGCACACCACATTTTAGTACATTTTATCACCAGAAAAACTGCCACACGATTAATCTTCCTCTGAGCAAGGTTACAATTATTTGTTCAGTTCTCAGCCGATTTCCAGATATTACATTATTTTATGCCTAATCCTGATTTCAAGGTTAGAATTATGGCCAGTGACAGAAAAAAATGCAAACAATACACAGATGATTTCTGATACACTGGGTGTTTTACAATATTCAAACAGTGACAAAGAGCACCTTATGTTTATGTAAAGTTCTTTGACATTGGCATTAAATCGAGTATTTGAGCATTTTATCTTCTTTGCAGATTTTAAGTTAAATTATACATTTTGAGTACTTATTTGTTATTTATCTTGTCTTATTTTTTAAAATGTATACATGATGAAAATGTTTTCAAATTAGGCAATGTTAAAGAGATAGTTCACCCAAGCCATCCTAGGTGTATATGACATTCTTCTTTCAGACGAATACAATCAGAGTTATATTAAAAAATGTCCTGGCTCTTAGAGGCTTCACAATGGCAGTGAATGGCTGTTTGACTTTGGAAGTCCATTAAAGTGCATCTATTCATTATTAAGTGATGCACAACTGAACTTGATGGACAACGTAATGATGAACGCGGCGGTTGCCCAACCCTGTTTGTTTTAACCGCGAGAGGCGTCAATTGCCGCCATTACGTTGTTCAAGTTCAAGTGTTACTCTTTTGGCGTAAATCGATGCAAACGGCCGTCTGTCGGAAGCTAGTTATTTTAGTCGATAAAGTTTTAAATATGGATATTTTTCTTACACGAACGCATCGCTTCACATCAGAAGGCCTTTATTAACCCCTGGAGACGCGTGGAGCACTTTAATAATAGATGCACTTTAATGGACTTCCAAAGACATACAGCCATTCACTGCCATTGTGAAGCTTGTAAGAGCCAGGACATTTTTTAATATAACTCTGATTGTGTTCGTCATATACACCTAGGATGGCTTCAGGGTGAGTAAATGATGAGCTAATTTTCATTTTTGGGTGAACTATCCTTCTACGCATTTTGCAGGGTTCAGTGCTGTGTAATCTTTGTGTTAATTTTGCTTATATCTAATATAAATTATATAATAATTGATCTGACTTGCCTGTTCTGATTGGCTGGTTATGGTCACCAGATCGGCTCCTTTTGAAACACAGACATCTCGACTGCTTGTCCAGTTCAGTTTATCAGAGCTGAATAAATACAGCTTTCCACGACAAGCTATCCAGCCATTCATAGAGAGATTACAAGACTGAGCTGTGAGGAATGAATTAAAAGACAATTAAACATTTCATTATTTAGATCATAATGGTCTTGCAACTAATCAAACTTTAGTTCATTGTGCTTTCCTTGCACTTTAAAAAGTAAAGGAGAGAGATGTTCTCTGCAGGAACAATGGAGAAAGAGTTTGATGAAGTCTGTTATTGTAACTTATGTCAGTTTGCATACACCAGTTTAGACAAAATGTGATGCTGAATCAACAAAACAATGTTATAAAAAATGTCAAGCACACTCACCAATACAAAGGGAGAGCGGTTCTTTAACTCTGGTGTAATTGGTTTTAAGTTCCTCTAGTTCTCTCGTAACTTGAAGAAAATGGGAAGAATAAAGTTACTGACATGGACAGTTCAGTGAACAACATGTTTGTGCTGTAATGTTTATGAAATATTAATGCTTTCTCACTTGTGCTGTCCATCTCTTGAGCTGATTTTAAATCGTCAAGCGTATTGACATCTGAATTAAAGAGAAAACAATAGCAGCAGCAATTGTTACAAATATTTTGCTGTCCATTACATTTTGAAGTTTGTACATTAATGCTTCAGGCTGAATTAACTGCCATTTTATATATTTAATGTGAAGGTTTAGGTGTTTAGTAAATGTGTTAATTTATTATAAATGAATGATTTGTATTATATTGTTTAATTAACTTATAATTATTTTAGGCATCAGAACATAAATACAATTTTCAATGTAATATCCAGACAAACTTTATAAATGGTTGTAAAGATACATAGACACAAAGTATAACGAGACACAACAAGAGGGTTAACATTTTCATGGGACTTAAATATCTCACAATACAATGATGCACAGTGTGATGACAAAAGAAAATAAATGCAGTGTTCAAGAATGCTTTCTTAATCTGCAGCTTAAAAAAGCTTTGTCAGAGAAAAGTATGATTTTGACAAATAAAAGAATTCTATTGCAGATGTTTCTGCTCCACAATATAGATTAAGTAAATGCACCCTGAACAGAGCAAAGATCTAGTATCAGTTATACTCACAAAGCATCCAGAGAGTGCAGAGACCTCCGAGAGCAAAAACAAGAGAGAAACCCAGAACAATCAGAAGAACTTTATTCCACTTAGGAGAAGTGACCTCTCTCTCCCTCTCTCGGTCTTGAAGAGAGATACATGGGGTGATAAATATTGTTAAAGTGAAAATAGTAATTAAAGTGATCAAATATTTAAAACCCTGCAGGAATTTTCCTCGTGGGCCTGTGGAACTTAATTTCTTAGATGAGCTCACTGCATTTGTGGGTAATGTAAACTAATGTAAACAAAATGAAGATTCTCGATAATGATCAACGAAAGAAAGAAAGAAAGAAAGAAAGAAAGAAAGAAAGAAAGAAAGAAAGAAAGAAAGAAAGAAAGAAAGAAAGAAAGAAAGAAAGAAAGAAAGAGGAAAAATCTGACACATAACACCAGCTTCCAATGGCGTTGTTGTTACTTAAACCTCATGGATTCTGATTAAAATTAAGTTTTGTAAAATGCTAACTTTTTTCATTTGATGTTTTGTGTTAAAATGTATTGTATATATACCCTGGTAATCCAGAGTTCTCGCGAGAGCACAAGCTGAATTTGCTCAGCGAGTTACTCTGGTGTCGAGTAATACATGCTCATTAAATATGCCCCTCGATCTGAGCTGCACCAATCACATCGGGTTATCTGATATAGGCGGGCCAGAGGCGAGCTAAACAGATGACGACAGCGTTGTGACGTCGAAGTCATTAGTAAACATTGCAAGATGGCTATGGATGAACACTAGGGGCCCTATTTTAACGATCTGAAACGCAAGTATCAAGTGTGAAACGCAAGTAACTTTGTGGGCGGGTCTTGGGCGCTGTTGCTATTATACCGGCGGGATAAATGACTCTTGCGCCCGACATAAATCTAAAATGGGTTGGTCTGAAGTAGCTTCATTATTCATAGGTGTGGTTTGGGCGTAACATGAAATAAACCAATCAGAGCGTCATCTCACATTCCCTTTAAGAGCAGGCACGCTTGTTCTATGGTGGATTGCTATTATAACGGCGGATTTGCCAGGCGCACGCCAGGAGCGGTTCACAGGCGAGGAGACCGACGTTCTCGTCAGGGCCGTAAAACACAGAGAAGTGACATTGGGGATGGAGAAACCCACCCAAATTAGCTTCGGTAAAACAGGCATATGATAATTTGGGTAAATGTGTAAGCTAGATTTATGCTTTTATAATAAACTATCTGTCTATCTATTGTAATAATGTATGATTTGCAAAAATGAAAACTGTTGTGCACACGCTACATTGTGCACACGCTACATTGATTATGGCCAAGCATGCGCCCTTAAAATAGCATATGAATATCACCACTGACTTTAGACTAGGTTTTTCCTGGTCAGTGGCGGAATTGTTTTCTAAACCTGCAAAATAGCATCAGGGAACGTTTGTGCCGGAACACGCCTCCTCTTTGCGCTGGACCGCCCCGGGGAGCGCAAGTGTATTTCCTAGTTTACTGACGTGCGTCTGTGGAGGGAAATGTCCGCTGTGCACGGGTGCAAAATAGGAATGATACATGCGTCGGTGTTCAAAGTCAATTGCGCTGGGTGCAAGATAGAGCCCTAGTTGTTTGAAACAGCTTTGGCTTTTTCTCTAAATGAGGAACAGAAGACGGCGCTCGAATCGCTCCTTTGCAAGAAGGGCGTTTTTGCTGTTTTGCTGACCGGATACGGTAAGAGTCTAATCTACCAGTTAGCTCCGCTGGTAGCTAAACGAATGGGGTTTATTGTTGTGATTGGTTGTAGTGTTATCTAGTTGCGTGCAGTGAGCTGGGCGATTTTCATTAGTCGACGCCAGACCAGCCCATTAATCTTTTAGATTTAGGTCTGGATTTCCAGGCTATTGTATACAGTATACAGAAATAAGTCATAGATAAATAAGCCATAGACATAAATTTGACACGATCTTTAACCTGTTAACTGTCTTTTAAACTTGAATGGCTGTATTCATACATTTTTGAAATATACAAACCTAAGGTTTTAAAGACACTCGCAACTTCAAAAATTAAAGTGTCCAAAAGTTATAGAAGTTTAAGTTTATTGTAAAGCAAATGTACTGAACTAAACATTTTTAATGTAATTTTATACTAAATATATATTTTACAAAATAATCTGGACTCTAAAATTGCTATAGAAAATCAGCTTTTTGTCTAACCAAGTTGTGTTCCAAATTTGAAGTTGATTTCACAAAAAAAAAAAAAAAATTTGTAATGCAATGTTATATTATATATTTTATAATATCTTACCTCTGGACAGAGAGCAGTTGCCATCTGAAGCGGTTGCTGAAGGCATGTAATCAACATTTCTGTAAACTGAATCCATTTCATTAACCTGATCAAATGTGTGTATGTTGAGTGTTTGCTGGAAACAAGGAAGCCACAGAAATATTACAACGGTCATTAAATGTCATACAGACAGAAGTATAAGAAAATAGAAGAAAAAATAACTAATTAAACTTGATTAGCAGTGTTTAGAGATCAATGTGATGACTGAATTCCAGCAAGATTTAAAAGTATAACCTAGATTTTTTGGACCAATTCGATTGCATCTGTTCTCGAGTCAACTATGTTTCCATCCAAAGTTGCGAATTCAACTTGTACGAAAAAATATGGAATATTTTCAAAACATTTGAATATCGCATAAAACATTTGCGAAATCAAGCATCATTTCCATTCCCAGACAGCAACATCGGCCCAGATCTGGTATGTGTGGATTCAATGTGTACCAGATGTGGCCCGGATCTGGGCCGACACTATGTTGCTGTGTGGGTTCAGTGAGTCGAAGAGAACAAAATCATCACTTCCTAATAAACTGGCATCAAATATCACTAAGAAAAGTAAGGCACCCTTCTGAATCCTAAAATGACAAATGGGACACCCATATGGTCTTGTGGACTTAACGGACATGTGCATGCGGCGGCCAGTTTAAGTGCACATTTTTGAATACTTCTTTTGACAGTTGACTGCTTTTATTATTTTGAGAAGTACATTAAAGCTGATATTTATATAATTTGAAAAATCTTCATTCTTATTTGGTGAAAAAAAAACTAAAACTGTTTGCTGGCAAGTTTTAATTGATTTTATTTTATTTTTTTACTTGGTCTTTCCGAGAAAGGACCAGGAAGAAAGAATGGAATTACTGACGACTCGTTTAGATGGCAATCGGATCTCTCTCTTTTGGGAGGCAATAACTTCATTTGTCGTGCACTTTGATCTTTGACACTTTGCAGATGTTTTACATACACAAATCTAAATTACACACTACATAAAGGGTAATAAAAAAGCATAATAGGGGCAGTTTAAAATTGAGAATAAATATGCAAAATCAGTCCTTTATCTAAATATCAGTACAAAGTGCAGATCGATAAAACAGTTAAAAAACTGAGAAGCGAGCAAAACATTTAGAAAAAAACAATGTTTTTAAACTTGATACATGCAAATTAATATTTAAGCACTGATCTAGAGTTAAAGATCTGCCATTAAAGATAATTAGTGAAATAGCATTAATATTTCATCTCTGCGTATTTACAGCATTTCCTCTTTCAGTCTTGTATGACATTTTTTAATTGGCAGGACATTAAAATTTGAAAACGTTCACCTGTCCTTTTACATTTAAACAAATATTTAACAAAGGCTTAAAAACAGCATAACTGTCATTTCATTAATTGCACACAAAATAATATGCCGTACATACCGGTGTTGAGGATGCAGTGATGCTGCTTTCACTCTTTACTGTTCTAATGCGTTTGTGTGCATCTGTGCCCTTAAAAACAGAGGCATGCAGGAAGTAGCAAAACCTCAAACTCACATCTAAGAGAGTGAGTTACAGGTCAATCTATCTGGTGTCTCACAGAGTGGAAAACTCTATCCAATGTGGAATGTGGAAAAAGCCTGTACAACCCATGAAATGTCTTCGCTTTTTCACCATATTTGGTGATATTAATACTGGAAAGTTACCAGTATTGAGCGAAGCATGCAATGCAACAAACTATATAAAAGTATAAAAATTTTAACAATAGTTGAAAATAGTTTGTTCATTAAAATATCTTCAGAAATTTAATTGTATCCTGTGGGAAAAAATAAGTATGACAAAAACAAGTGTTTTATAGGCTCTAACATCAACAAGGATTTTTGCACATGCAGAACGCTTTGAGAAAATGCAGTCACTCCACTCACACGCTGTGTTTGGGACATGGTATCAGTATGCCAGTACGTTCACTGACTCTAAACCACTGCTGGATGTCAGTGGACGGTAAATGCTGTTAAAGGTAAAGATTGTTGCAACAGTGGAGGCTAGTGGAGAATAGAGGAAAAAACAAACGCAACAATGAGTTCATGCACTGCAGTCTAAATGTTATCATCATCATAGCATGACAAGTTCAATTAATGCAGTTTACGTGTCACACACAACACAGATCTTGTCATTGTCCTTTTGTATTACTTCAAGCTAATGCTTGCATATTCGAATAGCTACTCAGTATAGCTGCCATCTATTGATAGTGATTTATTCATTATGCTGTTTTTAAAGCAGTAATGTAATAATATTTTCCTCAAACATTATGGTTAGGGATTGTTTTTAAACTCCTGCAATTTATTCAGTCTGAAGTGCTCAATGCACAGACTTTTAGTAGATTAGGCTACTTCAGTCTTTGATTT